>OX276397.1:17297818-18625161 GCA_946251805.1 Cybosia mesomella
AATTTCTAAGGCAAAAAGATATAAAGCATTCTATGGCTCACTCCTGTATTTCATATGCAGAAGCATTAAAACTTCATCCACCAGTGTCAAAGTCTTTTGCTGAGGTTTTGACTTCTATGCCTTCTAAATCTGCTCAACCATCTTCCCAATCGGGTCCTAACAACATACCGACTTCTTATAAGAAAACGGTTTGGCAAAAGCCACGAGCTCCTACGAAATTAACACAGGGTTACGATCAGGCAGCCCATAAAGCCATCCTTAGTGAGTTTCGATTTCCAACTCCAAATGATGGTTGCGGATTATCTCTATCAAAAGATCCCGCACAGTCCCAGACCCAACAAAGTGATGATCTAGATTGCATTGTCGATATGATTAAAAACCTTATTGGTATGTTAGTTCTTAAAAAAATTATAAAACCGTCCCACGCCGACATCAATGACTTTGCAAACATTTCCCCAAATAATCAATTCAGTAATGGACAGCATAATCCAGTGGAATTCTCGATCAGTAATTCCTAAAAAAACTGATCTTCTTTATCTTGTTAATAAGTTTAAACCTGTTATAATATCTCTATCAGAGACCTGGCTAAAAAGTTGGCAATTATTTGGTATTCTTCTTCTTCTTTTAGTTAATGGCTTCTGCAGAATCACCGCAATTTCGCCAATGTCAAGTAAAATAAAGTAAATGTTTATAAAATTATATTAATCTAAGCATTTCAAATTAACGGCAACGTCGTACGGTTTTCTCAAAGAGTATCAAAATATAATAAATGTTTATAAAATTATTAATGGCGAAGACGCCAATGTCAAGTCCGTCTATCTCATTTATCTATCTCCGAATCAAATTATATTATTGTTTATTTTTTCTTATTTGGTATTAGAGGTTACACCTGCATACGTAGTGACAGAAATGACGGCTACGGCGGTGTAGCCATACTAATTAGAAATAATCTACCTTTTTCTCGTATTCCATTTGCAAATAATAATCTTTCTCTTATTGATATTGTCGGTGTAATTATTGACAATATTTCTTTTGTGTCTGTATATATTCCGAAGGCCTCCAATGCTGCCATAAGAGAGTTAGAAAATGTAATTTCTTCGCTTGATAGACCTTTTTTGGCTATGGGTGATTTTAATTGTCACCATCAATATTGGGGAAGTAGCGTGACGAGAAGTAATGGTAGAAGGCTCTTGAATATCTTGGACAATCATAATTTATGCCTATTAAATTCGGGTCAGCCCACTCGCCGTACACGTTCAGACCAAATAATTAGTGCTGTGGATCTATCAATATGTACACCTAACCTAGCCTCCTCACTGTCGTGGTCACTTCTTTCATCTTCTTATGGAAGTGATCATTTTCCAATTATTATCTCCTCACCTGTTAGTAATCCTGTCATCAAAAAGCGATGCCCCAGATTAAAGTACAGATTACATGATGTTGATTGGCACCAATTTCGAACCCAAGTAGATACTAATATTTCACTACTACCAGAAATTGTGCGTGGTGGCGAGAATGATTGCAACGACGCTTTGGCCAAGTGTCTGATTAATGTTGCTGATCAATTGTTTCCCTTTAAGAATATTGCATCTAATAGGATTCCGTTGCCACCTTGGTGGGATGCACAGTGTTCTGATGCTGTCAAAAAAAGAAAAGAGGCTGAGAAAATATATGCTGAAAATATGTCACCTGAAAACTTAGGTTACCTGACACAAACATTGAAAGAAACCCGTACCATCCTTAAGGAAAAAAAGTTTCAAGGATGGAGGGCTTTTTGTGACTCTTTGTCCCCGACAACTTGTCCTTCAGAGGTGTGGCGTAGCATTAAACGGTTTAGATCTGCTTTCAATGACTCATCTTCTCAGTGTCAACTTCCTTCTTCTCTGACTAACAGTTTTCTTGATATATTAGCTCCCCCTTATGTTGCAGAGAAAGACTCACACTCTGCCACCACAGCTCTTTTCCCTGTCATTCACACAGGTACTCCTTTGTGCATGCCCTTCAGTTTGTATGAGTTGAAGGGGATTCTATCGTCCGTTAAAGATTCTGCTCCTGGTGAAGATGGCATACCTTACTCTTTTCTTGCTCATTTAAGTGATGATAGTCTAACTTACTATTTAAATCTAGTTAACTCTGCTCTTACCTCTGGGAACATCCCTTCTTCTTGGCGATTCCAAGAGGTTATCCCAATTTTAAAATCTGGTAAACCACCCAATAATGCTGAATCATACCGACCAATAGCTCTTTCGTCTGTTCTTGTTAAAGTGGCTGAGCACCTTGTTAAAAACCGTCTGGAATGGTACATTGAGAGTAATCATATATTATCAAGAAGCCAGTTTGGTTTCCGAAAAGGAAATAGTACAATAGATAGTATAAGTGTATTCACTACTGACATTCATCTCGCGTTTTCAAACAACAGATTTGTGGTTGCATCATTTTTAGATATCAATAGTGCCTATGATAATGTCATTTTATCTATCCTAAAACGCAAATTAATAGCTCTTAAAATTCCGCATCTTCTAGGCAACTTTATCTTAAACTTACTATCCGTTAGATATGTATCCGTGTACTCTGCTGATGGTAGCAGAAAAACCCATTCAGTTTTTAAAGGTCTTCCACAAGGATCAGTACTCAGCCCTCTACTTTTTAATATATATACCTCTGATTTGGAGCCCTCACTGAAGGGCATAGTTAATATCTTACAGTATGCTGATGACCTACTATTATATTCTATGGATGAATCCATTAACAACGCCTGTGAGTCTTTAACAACTTCTCACAAATTATTAAAATGTTGGCTGGATGAAAATGGATTAAGCCTATCAATTCACAAGAGCAATGTTGTTGTTTTCACTAGAAAAAAAGCGTTTCCTGATCCCATAGTTAAATTTAATGACTCTATTTTACCCGTAAAAGACTCCGTAAAATTTTTAGGTCTAATTTTAGACAAGAAACTTACCGGAGAGCCGCATTTTACGTATGTTGTGAACAAGTGTGAACGTTTGCTTAACATTATGAGATGTTTGACGGGTGTTTGGTGGGGTGCTCATCCCACTAGCCTTAAGCTTTTATATAATGCAATCATTCGTAGTGTCCTAGATTATGGAACATTCCTTTTAGACGGGGGCAATAAAAAAGGTACTAAAAAATTAGATGACATACAATCCAAGGCTCTGAGAATCATTTCGGGCGCAATGAAATCAAGCCCACTAAATGCCCTGCAGGTAGAGTGTGTGGATCCACCACTTTACCTCCGACGCCAGTACCTATCGGATAGGTTTATATTTAAAATAATGGAATCAACAAACCATTTATTACATAAACAACTAGAAGCTCTTGATCAGCTTGTTCTGAACTCCAAGTTCTGGAGACGACAAAGCACTCCATGCATAATTAACAGCTATAGGAAATTTAAATCAATACATGGACGGGTCTTTCGTTCGCCATCGCTTGCCCTTTTTGACAGTATATCCTATGAATCATTAACCCTTGCACCTGACATCTGCTATAGTATAGGTATAAATAAAGGAGACCCAGATGCTAAATTTAATTTCAATAAGACAGTGGATGACAATTGGCGTGACTGGCACCATATTTTTACTGACTCTTCTAAAAGTAGATTTACTTGTGTAGGTATAGGCATTTATCATTCACAATTTAAAATTTCACAAAAGGTTAAGCTTCCCCCTGAAACTTCAGTTTATACTGGAGAGTGCTTTGGTCTTTTCAAAGCATTAGAGTATGTATTATTAGCCAAGCTCCCAAAGGCTGTAATATTTACTGATTCTAAAAGTGCGCTTCAATCCATAGATAAGTTTCCATTTAAAAAACCCTATTAACCAATTATCTTTGACATCAGAAAATTACTAAATATTTGCCGATCCAAAGGTCACTCCGTTATATTTACTTGGGTACCTAGCCATTGCGGAATTTGGGGAAATGAGAAAGCCGACCAACTTGCAAAAGAAGCAGTTCATGATGGTGATATGTATCCTTATACTTTATATTGTCATGATCTCGTGAATTTGCCTATGAATTTCTTAATAGATCGTTGGTCTAAATATTTCACAGATTCCTGTAAATTTAAAGGTAAGAGATATTTCGATGTTCAACCTGAAATCTCACGAAAACCGTGGTTTAGTAGGGTTGAATGTTCAAGGCTATCAGCTTCAATTATTATACGAATGCGGCTAGGCCATGTCTGTACTCCCTCCCACCTTGCTAGGTTGCAAATTGTAGACAGCGATTTGTGTGACTGTGGAATGGAAGTTGGAGACATTGATCATATTTTCTTCTCATGTCCGCGTTATGACCGTTCCTCATTCCTGCGTTCTATCATTTCCTTGTCGGTCCCTCTTCCTTCCCGAATGAGTTGCTTATTAATGAATCCCATACTATATTATAATGTTATTTCCTCTTTCTTTCTACTGAATGATATTAAGTTGTAATTATGATTTTTAGTTATATATTTTAAGATCCTTTATTTGTATTTTTATTTTACTTTTTTGGACTTCACTATCAAACCTATCTAATTATCCAAATTCCGTTCCTTTTCCTTTCCTCGGTAATATTTTCTAATGTTTAGTAGTATCCTTAACTTTGTCGTTGGCACACAGCTTGCTAGTGCCAAAAGGGGAAAAAAAAAAAAACGCTGATAAAAACCGTTAAAAATTTAAACAACACAGGATACAAGATATTTAGACAGTAACAATAAATTTAATTCGTCGATTCAATTCAAATATTAGTTTGAAACGAGTTTAGCTGAGGAGTTCCACAAAATGAGTATTATTGAAGAAAATTGGAGTATAAAACAGAACGCAAACGCGAAGGAAATAAATACTTACAAAGAGTTGGAAGTTAAGACAAAAGACCTAAATCAACTAATTCTGAATGTGTTAGAAGATGAGTTCACGGTTTACAAATATAATTTTAATGTGACTAAAATACAAAACAATGATGACGAGCTGAAAACTATCATGGAGATAAACAAACAATTACTAGTCGATATTGAAAACAAAGTTGAAGAAGTTTCAAAACAAAAAGTTCACTACGAGAACTATAAAAAAGGTAATTTTCAAATAGAATATTGGTGTAATTTTTAGATGGTGCGACCAATTTAGAACCATATAAAACTACAATTTGAACCGATAATTTGTTTTAAACTACTATTGTCTAAGAACAGATTTCCCCAATGTTATGAACTGAGATCAAATCAAACAAAAGTTTGTTTGACTCCATGAATCTCATTGATCTTCAGTCTTCATTGATACTTTCAGATATTGTTATAAAAAATTATATTTGCAGATCAAAAACTTTTATCGCAAGAAATAAAAGATACACATGAAGCATTCTTAATGGCAAAGAAATATTATAAAAGATGTTTGAAAATATATTATTCAATAGAATCTAGAAATGAAGGAACACAAACTATATTTGTGCAGTTTTTCACAGAAGCTAAAAAAGAATCAGAAAATTTTTCCGTCAAATTACTAAGGGATACTAAAAGCGGTAGATATAAATGTAAGTTATTTTCTTACCCTTCTGAGAAATTTAAGAGCTGCAGTGTGCCTATGTTGAAGTGCCAGTTTTGAAAAACTATCTTCAGGTCTTATTACGTATGAAGTATTGCTGGTGCTAGAACATCCAGAAGCTGCCTGTCATGGTGGTGAATATCATGCAGTGATGCAAAAAAAACCACCAGTAAAACCACATTTTACTGAGATGTAAATTACCAACCATTTATCTATTCGATGAAAATTATAGACCATTTTGCTGAGCACAAAACTTAAGAATGGCTGCACTATCTTTTATGTAATATCTGTAATTATTGTCAGGGTAAAGTTACAATCAAAATTAGTGCTGTATTTATTGTGTCAACTTTTGTGTACTGTTTTATGTTTTAGATATTTTTTTAAGGTGTCACAAAATTAGGGCTCTGAATTTGGTGAGATGACTTGGTATCGACAAAATATGTATTTGAAACAAAAAAAAAATCGGCTAAAGTAAAAAAAAAAAAACAAAAATTTCAAAATAAAAAACAAAAAAAAAACACCAGCGACCAGCGTCGCGTGTGATCGTCGCGTCACTTGACGCTGGTCGTGTTTTTTTTTCATTTTTTGTTTTTTATTTTATTTATTTTTTTTACTTTACCCGATATTTTTTTTTTGTTTCAGATACATATTTTGTCGATACCAAGTCATCTCACCAAATTCAGAGACCTAATTTTGTGACACCTTATATACAAAATCTCTTACATCTGAGCACCAAACCACCAACTAGAGCCAGCACATTGGAGTTTGGGGTCTGCTCTCCTGCTCCGTCGTTATTAGCTTTTATGGTTGCTGTCTGACCCCCAATCCCAAATGGAAAGCCGGCTCCAGAGCCTTCTCTGTTAATCAGCAGGTCGGTTTGGGCCACAATACAATATGCCATATAAAACTATGTGCATACAAATATTGTTGAGTGATAATATAGTATGTTGCATAATTCATAAATTGGCTTCCACTGTTTTTCTTTTTAGTGCTCTCTACATCTCCAAAACTCCATGCCATGAAGGACTTACAGAGACAACTTGAAGACACAAATGATGTCCCAGGAGCCTTATGTTGTATAAGACAAGTTTTTATGAACATGAAAAAGACTAAGAAATAATAATATTTAAAACAAGTTTATGACTTTCTATACCTTTTTTTTTTTTTTTTTCGTGCGGAAATCCATTCGGATACCCCCCCGCCGGCCAGCGGGGGCGGTTATGTCGGGCTTGAACTGACTAAAACCGCACGCCGTCTCGGGTCTACAGACGCCGGGGTGTAAGGTTGCCCATAGAGCATATCCCTCACACCCCGACTGACCCTGGGCCCTCTCCAGTTTCGAGATGGCCCCCTCGGGTTTGGGAACCACGGTGTCCCCGTCTTACCCCGGTTTGGGGGAGGGGCGCTAGTCGCCCCACCGTCCCGGCCTGCTTCTGCTGGGGTGACAGGCGGCCTCACCTGCCACCCCCAGGCCTGCGCTCATGGAGGACGGAGGTCGTTGAGCGACCTCCGGCGCCTGAGTCGCCTGCGACACGCGGCGAGCATGTTGCGGGCTCGGCGGGCCGGGAGATTTCTGATCCTTTCCCGGGCGCGCTCTGCCATCTCCTTCGCGAGCATCACATGCTCGCTGAAGGAGGTGGCGGCGGCCCACGCGCTCGCGCTCCGCACCATTGCCGCAATCATGCTGCCGAGCGAGAGGACTCCCACCCCGATGGCTGCCACGAGGTCTCGCCTCGGCACCTCCCACGCCGGGCAGTCCGCCAGCGTGTGCAGCCTTGAGTCCTCGCTCGCGTCACAGTGATGACACTCAGGCTCCTTCCTGATCCGATGCAGGTGGTCCCCCTTCCCGGAGATCACCTGCGTCAGTCGGTACGAGAGACTTCCGTGTCGCCTCTAGCCAATCCTCCATGATGGGCCTTACCGCCGCTATTGCGGCGTGCCCTGCGCTTGGTCGCCCAAGTCGTTCCTTCCACTCCACCACGATGGCCTGGCGGAGCTGGGACTGCACGGCCTCGATTTCTCGATGCTCGGGGTTCAGTCCCTGCTCCCGCGCCTCCTTTCGCCACTGGTACAGTTGCGAAAGGGCTCTCGCCTCCAGGTCCCATGGCGGAGTTCCGGCGAGGAGACTCGCCGCCTCGAAGGAGATCGTGCGGTACCCGCGGATGACCCTGATGGCCATCACTCGCTGCGGAGCGCGCAGCATCCGCACACTTCCGGCCTTCAGGGCCTCCGCCCATATTGGGCACCCATACAGGGCCATGGACCGCACGATCCCCGCGTAGTCTCCTGCAGGAGTCATCGGGCCCCTTCATGTTGGGCAGCACCCGCGCCAGAGCGAGAGCTGTGCCCTTCAGTTTGGCCAGACTTCGGATGTGCTCTCCGAAGTCCCATCGGCCGTCGAGCACGAGCCCCAAATATTTCATTTGGGGCTTGATGCCGATGCGATTACCTCCCACGATGAGACTGGATCCCTCAGGTGGCTTGCTCCGAGGCCCATGAAAGAACAGGGCCTCGGTTTTATGCAGAGCCACGACTTGGGCAACCGCGGTCGTGGCCTTTAGGGTCGCTTCGCGGTACGTCGCTCCGCACGCCGTCACGAGCGTGTCGTCCGCGTAGCACGTGACGGCGGCACCGTCTGCGAGCTCACCGCGAAGCACCCAGCCGTATCCGAAGACTTCCTATACCTATTTAAGTAATCATAATGAAATCCGTAATTATAGTCTACTGTTTTAAAATTGCCTTTTATTTTAATAGGACTTACTTAGCAATTTAACTAAATCCAACTCCTCATAGTCTTGTCTGCCCTACCCCTAGTGTAATTTGAAATTCCGCGCGTAGGCGCGTAGGGGCGAAGCTTCGTAAAAGTATTAGGAAAAAAACATTAAATAATTTGAATTTAGGATTTATAACTTTTATGGAAAACGCTTTTAAGTCTTTTGTACCTATTTAACATAACATAACTTCACGCCTGTGTTCCCGAAGGGGTAGTCAGAGGTGTATTACACACCCACGATTCGCCAGTTATGTTAAGGTCCCAATGTAATAGGGGGCGAGCCTATTGCCATCTACCGGGCACATTATTAAGCGAGCGATTATTTACATATAATAATGCACACATAACTACGAAAAGTCAGAGGTGTTTGCCCGGGCCGACTGGGGATCGAACTCGAGACCTCGTCTCAGCATGCAGTTACGTACGCCACTAGGCTATCGCCGCTACCTATAGTACCTATTGCTGTTGTACCTATTTAATATTGATAAACTAATTTAGACCATATTGTATTTAGGGTTTTCAATTTTATGGCTTGTGAGATTAGGTTCAGGTAAGGTATCGGACAAATGATGATTAGGATAAAAATAAATATAGCGCTTTAGATTATCGATGAATAAGTTAGGTAACAGGATAGAGAAGGTACAGGTACATTTTAGCTACCTCCTTCATTGCGATGCATCAATAGATTTGCCCCTAATCTACACATACTTGAAACAAAATCCTGAAAGGTAGCATTCTGGGTCCTCTGCTGTTCCTCCTCTACATCAATGATTTGCCAAGTGTCACATCCCAAAAATGTATTCTCTTTGCTGATAACGTATCGGTTGTAATACCTAGTAATCCAGAACGTGATCATGTGGAAATTGTGCACCTGACTATGAGACACATACTAAATGGGCTTAGTGAAAATCACCTAAAAGTAAATTTATCGAAAACACATTACTGTGCACGACACAAATAAACCATAGACACATGTGCCAGTGACACGTAGATTAAGTAAGCGTGAATATAATGAATAAATTATGAAAATGTTAGATTTACGTAAATTAAAACGTAATTATGTAATAACTTTGATATTAAGCTAAGATAAATAGCTTACTACTGTTAGGAGTTAGTTTTCTGAGTAATTAAGTATGTTAGAGCCAAATTTAATAAAGAAAGTACATTCCCCGAAAAGCGTAATTGCAAATATAATTACGTAAATGCATTACTCAGAATCTAACATAACTTCGTATAAATAGGAAATACGACTTTGTATATTAGTATGTAAGTTTAATTACACCCCGCGACTGCCTCCCACGCCGTAAGAAGCGAATATGCGCTCCCCCGGCTGGTGCCATTTTATTATATAGTAGCTCGCGGGAGGCAAGGCCCATATATAAGCCTGAGGGGTCAATCCGCCCGTCATTCAGTAACCCGACGTCGCACGGTACAGATGTAAGTACCTATCGTCGTGCAAGTCTTATCTCTGCCTATGTACATATATGCTATGTAATTAATATGTAAAACATAAGTTTTATAAATAAATGGAAATGCGGAGGTGAGGTAATTTGGATCGCGGGCCAGCACTACAAAAGACTATAAAAGCAGGGACTATTTGGTAGGAAATTATTGGGTATTGGGCAACAAGTAGACAACAAGAGTCTCTCAAGGAACAAGGAAGCTCAACAGGAAGTAGTAGATCAAGAGTAGTGCTGGGTCAAGTACATCCGATGCCTCACTGACGTCAATGAAGTCCACCCATCCAAGTGTTTCATTCTTCGACTCAAATCCATCAAATACAGTCCACTGAAGGCGACTGCGAAGTAGTGGCAGTCTATTTGGAACCTTTTCAGGTCATAGTCTGTTACGAACCACGGTCCTTAACATTGGTCCTTCGGAGCCGAATAAAGTACACGGTCCTTCGAAGATCCAGGTCAACTTCAAGTAAACTGCCAGCCGTAGACGTTTCATCGTTCTTCAACTAAGGGAGAAGTGACAGTCTATTCGGAACCTTATCAGGTCATAGTCTGTCACGAACGTCTATGGTCCATTGGAACCGGGTCGAAGGGTAGGAATAAAGTCCACGATCCGTCGGAATTCCAGGTAAGTATAAACTTGAAGAAAGAAGAATGGTTCTCACCAGGGATGGAGGGAAGCGCCGTCAGGAAGAGGAACCGGCATCAGCATCAGCACCAGTACCAAGATCAGTACTACACCCTGCGGCCACGGAAGAGGCCAGAAGTTATGCGGGCAGTGGTGCGTCGGAAGCCACAGTCAGCACCGAGCAGACCACGTCCAGCACAACTGTGACTACTGAAGAGTCAGGGACGACAGAAAAAGGATCGCCCCACACCCGCGCTGTTGTATATGGAGAGCCTAGCTCACAGCGCACCATGCGGCCTTTGGACACGAGGTCACGCCGCTCCACCAGTTCAAGAAAGAAGAAGGAACTGGAGGTCAAACAACGCTTGGCAGAACTGAAGCTCAAGCAAATACAAGCCGAAGCAGAGATAGAACAGATCCGTCTACAGCGGCTACTGCAGGACGAGAGCAGCGACGACGGGTCTGAGGAAGATCTGGCATCGGTACGTATTAACACGTGGCTACAGAAGGATGACGCTGCGGCACCAAACCTGAAGGAAAAGGGGCAAGACATCGAGGAAAACACTCAGACCTGCCAAGATAGGGGTCAACTAGTGGAGAAGTGTCAAACCCAGGAAAAATCAGAAGGAAGTGCCCCAGTGAAGAACTCCGTGATCGATGTAGCTACGCTCACCGCGGCCCTATCCCAGGCTATGAGAAGCAACAGGGAGCCGCCCAAGTATATACGAGAACTACCGATCTTCAGCGGCAGCAGCACAGAATGGCTCGCCTTCAAGACTACGTATGAAGAATCGGGTATATACTTCACGAAGAACGAAAATATCGCAAGAATAAGGAAAAGTTTACGTGGACTCGCACAAGAAGCAGTCGAGTGTCTAATGCTGAGTCAACCTGACCCCGAGGTGATCATAAGGGCCCTCGAGAGAAGATTTGGTAGACCAGAAGCACTCATCCACGTCGAGATGGAGAAGCTCAAGACTCTCAACAAAGTGACCGATAACGCCAAGGACATCTGTATCTTCGCTGGGAAGATAGCAAACATCGTGGGAACCATAGAAGCCTTGAGGAAGCCGCACTACCTACACAGTCCAGAGATGTGCAGAAGTATCATCGAGAAACTCACACCTATACTCAGAAACAAGTGGTACGACTTCGCTGCAAAGAAGAAAGAAGACATACCAGAACTGAAGAAAATATCTGTGTTTCTGTCAGAAGAGGCAGACAAGTGCAGCTCCTACGCGCTCCCAGAGGTGAACCACACAGAAGACAACAGAAGAACCGGTTATCGTCCTCAAAGAAGCAGAAGAGTTGAACAGACGCTCACCATCAACAAGAAGACATCAGAAGAGAGATGTCCACAGTGTAGCAAGGATCATAAGCTACCTGACTGCAAGCAGTTCATCGCCCTAGACAACACCGCGAGATGGGAAACAGCCAAGAAGAATAGAGTCTGTTTTCGCTGTCTTCGAAGTAACCACCGACGCGCCACATGCAGAGCACCGGCCTGTGGGAAGAACGGGTGCCAGATAATGCATCACCGACTACTGCATCGCGATATGCCGCCAAGAGACCGTGAAGAACAGAAGGAAGACATCACGACCTCAACGGCAGAAGTAGCCACAGCAGCAGTCCCCCGCAGTCAGCGCAAGGCCTACCTCAAGATGGCACCAGTGACACTAAGAGGACCAAGCGGTAGCGTCAATACCTACGCCTTATTGGACGAAGGAAGCACGATCACGCTGATAGATGAGACCATAGCCGACGTCATCGGGGCAGACGGACCAACCAAGGAGATCTGCATCCAAGGTGTAAACAGTGAAATGAAGCACGAGAGCAAGACAGTGAGTTTACTCATCAAAGGGAAGTACGCCGATGAAGAGTACGACTTAACCGCCCACACCATGGACCGACTCCGCCTCTTACCCAACACCGTGCATGAAGAGCACCTCAACGGCTGCGAACATCTGGAAGACATACGGGATAAGATAACGTATAAAAAGGCTTCACCTAAAGTGTTATTGGGACAAGACAACTGGCATCTCATCGTAACCCGTCAGCTGCGCACCGGAAGCCGTAACCAGCCTGTGGCGTCGCTCACTCAGCTGGGATGGGTGCTCCACGGATGCAGCAGTTCAATGACTGCAACAGTGTCATTCTGCGGTACGCTGCAACAGTGCGTAAAGGACTCCATTGAGGACACAGTGAAGAAGGACCTCAAGTTGAAGTCACTGGGCATCGAACCCCGACGCCCCCGAGAAGATCCCGAACACGGATGCAGCAGTTCAATGACTGCAACAGTGTCATTCTGCGGTACGCTGCAACAGCGCGTAAAGGACTCCATTGAGGACACAGTGAAGAAGGACCTCAAGTTGAAGTCACTGGGCATCGAACCCCGACGCCCCCGAGAAGATCCCGAACTGCGAGAATTGCAGATTCTGGAAGTAAAAGGCGGTTACCAGATGGAAGATATGAGACCGGACTGCCGTGGAAAGAAGAAAGCTACAAGAAAGCTGAGAAGAGTCTGCTTACGCTCGAACGAAGACTCGATAGGGATGAAGATTTGGAAAACCTACTCAAGTCAGGCTATGCAGAACCAGCTCCTATGCCACCGCAGACGGGAAGGACGTGGTACCTACCTCACTTTCCGGTCATCAACCCCGCCGAGCCGCACAAGCCGCCTCAACTGGTACACGACGGCGACACCGAGATGGAAGAATTATCACTGCCACAAGACAGCAGAGCTACAGTGGAACCCGACGGCCAAGAGACAGAAAAAACATTGGGTCTAACATGGCACGTCAACGAAGATCAGCTCGGCTTTAACGCGAGCAACTTGAAGATCCAGCGCGAAGTGGAAACAAACACGCGACCTCCAACGAAGCGAGAAGCCTCATTCGATCCGGTCGGCTTTATCTCACCGATATTAATTCCCAGTAAACGTATTTTTCAGGACACATGGCGCTATAAGGCGCAATGGGACGACCCACTCCCAGCTGAGCTACGGGAACGATGGAACAAATGGTTCGCCCAGCTCAACAACATACACCTGCTGAGAATACCCCGCTGCTACGATCACCTGACGACATCAGTCGCCTCACGCCAACTGCACACTTTCGTCGATGCGAGTGAAGAAGCCTACGCTGCAGCTGTGTACTGGCGTACGCAACACACCGACGGGTCAGTAACCGTGTCATTAGCAGCCGCAAAGAGCAGAGTGACCCCGCTGAAGCCCATCTCCATGCCGAGACTCGAGCTTCAAGCTGCACTACTGGGAGCGCGCCTGGCTCAAACCACCCTGGAAGAACACGACTACGAGTCGACAGAGAAGACCTATTGGAGCGACTCGCGAACCGCGCTCACATGGATAAGGTCGGAGCCGCGTGCATACAAGTCATTCGTTGCACATCGCCTCGCCGAGATAGAAGACACCACGAAGAAAAATGAATGGCGTTGGGTGCCTACTCGACTCAACGTGGCAGACGACGCAACTCGGGAAACCCCCGACAACTTCCGGGCCGAACACAGATGGTATAACGGCCCCGATTTCCTGCGCCTGCCAGCAACCGAGTGGCCCACAGAAGAAAAGGTCATTCGTCACGACACGGGCGAAGAAAGACAAACGTGTCACACATCGCAAGATGTCGAGCAGCCCAGCACAAGTCAACTACTGCGTATAGAGAAGTACTCAAAATGGATGCGACTCATACGAACGACTGCACGAGTACTCCAGTTCATCGATTTGTGCCGGCCGAATAAGTGTAAAACGTCAGCTGCTCGAAAGCGAACTCGTAAGCTAGAGAAAGCTAATCCCGATTGGCGTACGAAGAAAGCCATACCAGTGCATAAAAAGAATAACACAGTGATACGCGATGAACAGTGCTACATAAACATACCAGGTGAGTACTTGAACCGCGCCGAACACCTGTGTGTAAACGCCAGTCAACGAGATAGTTTCGCGAGTGAAATAGTACGTATGACAAAAGGTCAATCAACTCCTCGCGACAACCGACTGAACCATGTAAGCGTGTACCTAGACTCACACGGCACTATGCGCGTGAGAGGACGCATATCAGCTGCAAAGGAGCTGGGAGAAGACGCATCGGACCCTGTGGTGCTCGACGGCAAACACCCGTACACACGCCTCTACATCAAACATGTTCATGAGAAGCTACGGCATGGTGGCACCGAGATCACGGTCAATGAACTCCGGCAGCGGTTATGGATTACCAAGATACGTCCCGCAGTGAAGAATGAGATAAAGAAGTGTGTATTGTGTCGCATAAGAAAGGCGAAACCAGCGTCACCGGTCACAGGCAACTTACCAGCCGCCCGGTTAGCTCACAACACACGCCCCTTCACGTTCACCGGTCTAGACTACTTCGGACCCATAGAAGTTACAGTCGCACGCCATCGAGAGAAGAGATATGGAGCCTTATTTACGTGTATGACCTCTCGAGCTATACATGTAGAGGTCGTTCACTCCTTAAGCGCCGACTCAGCCGTTTCCGCCCTGAGAAGATTCATCGCCAGACGTGGTTGTCCCAAAGAAATATGGAGTGACAACGCAGCACGTAGCGTTGTCCTCTCAAGGCAGCGGAAAAGGAGCTAGCAGAGGCCGCACTCGACGCGCTCGAAAAAGAAACTACAAGTCAACACATCGTGTGGAAGTACATACCCCCTTCCGCACCCTTCATGGGGGGGGCATGGGAGCGAATGGTGAAAGCAGTGAAAGAAGTGCTTCGTGTCACCATGATGGAAAAGCATCCCAGCGACGAGATCCTGTTAACCTTATTAACAGAGGTCGAGAATATCGTCAACTCACGACCCCTCACACATGTTTCGGTTGATCCTAACGATCCCGAGGCCCTCACGCCGAACCACATCCTCATCGGGCCCAACTGCCATGTGCCACCACCAGGGCACTTCTCTGCAGACGACGTGACTGCTCGCCAACAATGGAAGCGAGCTCAAGCCCTGGCTGACATCTTCTGGAGGAGGTGGGTGAAGGAGTACCTTCCCCTATTGCAACACCGGCGGGAGCCCACCAGCACCGGCGTCGCCCCGAAGGTCGGGGACGTCGTCATCATCTGCGATTCCAATCTGCCGCGCAACACCTGGCCGCGAGGACGCGTCAGCCGGGTGTTCCCAGGAGCCGACGGCGAGGTACGAGTCGTGGACGTCACCACCAGCAGCGGACACGTGCTGAGGAGGCCTACGAAGAAGATCGTCGTGCTACCAACGGAGCTCGCAGACGAAACAGGGTCAGCGACGGCGGGAGAATGTGCACGACAAAAATAAACCATAGACACATGTGCCAGTGACACGTAGATTAAGTAAGCGTGAATATAATGAATAAATTATGAAAATGTTAGATTTACGTAAATTAAAACGTAATTATGTAATAACTTTGATATTAAGCTAAGATAAATAGCTTACTACTGTTAGGAGTTAGTTTTCTGAGTAATTAAGTATGTTAGAGCCAAATTTAATAAAGAAAGTACATTCCCCGAAAAGCGTAATTGCAAATATAATTACGTAAATGCATTACTCAGAATCTAACATAACTTCGTATAAATAGGAAATACGACTTTGTATATTAGTATGTAAGTTTAATTACACCCCGCGACTGCCTCCCACGCCGTAAGAAGCGAATATGCGCTCCCCCGGCTGGTGCCATTTTATTATATAGTAGCTCGCGGGAGGCAAGGCCCATATATAAGCCTGAGGGGTCAATCCGCCCGTCATTCAGTAACCCGACGTCGCACGGTACAGATGTAAGTACCTATCGTCGTGCAAGTCTTATCTCTGCCTATGTACATATATGCTATGTAATTAATATGTAAAACATAAGTTTTATAAATAAATGGAAATGCGGAGGTGAGGTAATTTGGATCGCGGGCCAGCACTACAAAAGACTATAAAAGCAGGGACTATTTGGTAGGAAATTATTGGGTATTGGGCAACAAGTAGACAACAAGAGTCTCTCAAGGAACAAGGAAGCTCAACAGGAAGTAGTAGATCAAGAGTAGTGCTGGGTCAAGTACATCCGATGCCTCACTGACGTCAATGAAGTCCACCCATCCAAGTGTTTCATTCTTCGACTCACATCCATCAAATACAGTCCACTGAAGGCGACTGCGAAGTAGTGGCAGTCTATTTGGAACCTTTTCAGGTCATAGTCTGTTACGAACCACGGTCCTTAACAATTACTTACATTGAATTCAGAAACTACAAACAAAATTCAAAAATATTTGAACTAACTTTGTATGGCGTTATAATAAGCAGGGATAGTCACATTCGTTTTCTGGGTCTCATATTAGATGAACACTGTAACTGGAAGCTGCATGTAGATACCGTATGCAAGAGAGTAAATAGATTTGTTTGCTTTGCGCCAGCTTAGAAATACAACTTGCGAAAAAACAGCTCTTAAAGCGTTCAATTCTAAATTACGGCGTATTATTGTGGGGTAACTGAACTGACATAGACAGTCTTCTTATAAAGCAAAAAAAGTGCATAAGAGCAGTAAGTGGGGTAGGGCCCCTATAAACGTGTAGACCACTCTTTAGGAGACTCGAGGTGCTGACTTTGGTGTCTATTTACATATTAGAGGTAGGCATGTTCGTGAGAAACCAAAGTCATTTATTTGCTAAAGTACCTAAGTGAAACATGTAGGTTTGAAACTTGAGATCCTACTAAACTAAAATTTGAGATGTGCAGAAGTAGCTTTCACCAGAGAAACTGTTTAATTATGACAATTAAAATTTACAACCACATCCCAAAGATAAACAGGGAACTGCCTAAAACTCAATTTAAGGCTAAACTGACGAAATGGTTATTAGATAACAGCTTTTGCCTCTGGCGTAGCGGTAGTGCATTCGACTGCTACGACAGGGGGCGCGGGTTCGATTCCCGCTCAGTTCAAATATTTGTATGCAAGAATATGTCTATTTGCATTGGTCTGGGTGTTTCTATGTATAATATGTATGTATTTACAAAAAAAAAGTATATAAGTAACATAACATAACATAAACTAACGCCTATATTCCGAAGGGGTAGGCAGAGGTGCTAGCACCCACATTTCGCCAGTTTATGTTTAGGTCCCAATGTCCGAATATTTATCTATCATGCAGGACGTCAGGATTGAGGAGCCAAATAAAATGCGTTTATTTACTAAACTCTCTCAGTTTAACCTTTCTCCAATACTACTAATTCAATACATTTAAGTACTACTAAATATTTTTGTAGTTGAATATAAAAAAATACTGATTTTCTTGGTAATTCCTGCTCTTATGTATAGATTGGGGAGCCACATTAAAAGTATTGTATATCTTCTTCTCTTATATATAAAAATGAATTGCTGTTCGTTAGTCTCGCTAAAACTCGAGAACGGCTGGACCGATTTAGCTAATTTCTTGTCTTCTTCTTCTTTTTGTCTTGAATTATTTGTGGAGATCCAGAGAAGGTTTAAAAGGTTTGTCATCGATTGAGGCAGTACGAAGTCTGCCGGGTCAGCTAGTTCTTGAATATAAATAGTACTGAACTCAGATTTTAGTAGGCACTATAGGTATACAATTACTACTAAGGGTTGAACATACTCAAAAACATTCCTCGAATACTTTACTTTTGTTATTTAGATGTTATATAAAGAGGTCCTACTTTTACATTGATATGACTTTAAATATATTTTTGTAAACAAATTTCAGAATTTTGCCTACAAAAGTAGGTATCTGCTTTCCTATTAAAATAAGGTGAAATTCCTTTTAAATTCTTAAGTGGCTCCTCAATCCAAACGGACATGTATTTTTAGGGATTTTCTTTAGAAAAGCCCTATTGCTAAGGAGTTGTCGTCGACGTCGTCGTCGTTGCCAATTTTCTGTCACGGTTTTGGGTATGAAGGAGATCGATGAGCTATCGAGTTGCTGTTTTCGGTAATAGATTCGTGCTGGGGTGAACCATTGCAAGATAAAAAAAACGCAAAAAAAAAAAACAAAAAAAAACGCAAAATCGAAAATCCCTTGTATTCGGTTGAGCTCGTCTCAGGAATTCAACTTGTTTACCCTATTTTAAAGATTAACCTTAACAAACACTTGGTCATCTACACCGGTCAACTATAAACAGGTGTATCGGCGTTACTCCCAACAGAAAAATGTTTCCTCCTATTAGTCCCTCTCTTTCCCTATAGGTACAGAACAACAGGTGCAGGCCAAGTATCACGCTCATACAGTTCAAACAATTCCATCCATTTTTGATGGAAATGTTTGCGCCGTATGAGTGGTTCGGCACCACTTTTCAATGCCGCAGCATATAGACTTGGAATTCGTTACCACCACAATCCTACACTCCCGGGTCCTTGCATTGTTTGTGTCTGTAATGGTGACCCTCATTTATGAGACTTTAGCTTTAGGTTACCATCAGGCGAGGTGAAGTCATACTGACGAAGCCATTATAAAAAAAATGAGTCTTATGTGAAGTCCTGATCACAGAGAATAAAATCAAGAGGAAGTGCCAAGCAATTACCGCCTGCGTGTCACAGTGCTATAAGCTACATATACATAATTTGCAACGCAATTGGCTACATATATCAGGCTGTGGAATGATCTCTTTGCTGTGGTCTTCCCAAGCGAATACAGTATAGGGTCCATCAAGAAGGGATAAGGTTTTTACAGGGTCCGCAATGCGAGTGTAGCGCCCGTTGCACACGTTCATAGGCTGCGAAGTTGTAGGTAATTGTTGTAGTTATTTAATTCCTTTTTCATTTTATCAGGATCACATGTTTTCCTTTTCTTGGAAGATAGGGACAGTAGGCTTAGTAGCATCTGAAAATTAATTTGTTTTTTAGATTTCTAAGTCATACATTTTATATAGGTATGGCCCCCGGGATTTTAATAGGTAAAATGTGAGGGGGTCAAATTATATGTATTATACAATAATATAACAAGTCATAATGCAAATATTTATCAATGTTGCAGAATTATTAATAAGTATTACTTTTAAAAATCCAGTAGGAAAACTTTTGTCAAACACACTGTAAATTGCTAAACGTACTACGTTTTTCCGATGAATGAATTGCAGTGGTTTTAGAGTTTGGCAGTTACGTTTTTCAACTGGTTCAAATAACATTAAAACGTAACGTCATCTTACGAATTTGACTAATTCGGTAACTATCACAAGAGCTCCGCATTACATAATATCACCATCTACTATATTTGTATTTAATCATACGAATATAGTAGATGGCGTGTTGCTAAATGATAAAAATATTTAAGGAGGCCACATTACATACCACTTTCTCTATTAAATGTGAATTGTTTGCCTGAACCTCTAGTGTTGAAGATGGCTGACAAATAAAATATTTGATTAGCCTATTAGCTTATTAGGGTAAATTCCCACGTCGGGGTGCGAGGGATATGCTCTATGGGCAACCTTACACCCCGACGTCTGTAGACCCGAGACGGCGTGCGGTTTTAGTCGGTTCAAGCCCGACATAACCGCCCCCACTGGCACGCGGGGGGTATCCGAAGGGATTTCCGCACGATAAAAAAAAAAGAAAAAAAAAAGGGTAAATTCCCACGGAAAGAGCATTGGTTTTTTAGGTAAAATATGATACACCATTTTGAATCTAATCTATATGTGTAAAAAGTTTATAGTCATTTTAAGGTAAAACAAAAGGCAGCGCGACGCCGCGAGACTGCACTGCACGATACTTCTAGCTACTGCTTCTACTTCACTACTCAGTGACAATTGACCGTTATAAGTCCACTCTTGGACATAGGTCTCTCCAAATGTGCGACATAGCAGCCGGTCCTTCCGCATCCAGTCTATTCCAGGTACCTTTAGGTTAGTACTGTAGCGTTCCGACCGGCTATGATGGTGGCTTGTTCCGGAGTGTCACAAGAGATTTCTGTGTTATTTTCGCCAATAATAGGTGTCAATAGGGCCAATAAGGACTATAAGTCTTAATAGAATTATAATCCATGTAGTAAATAATGTGTTGTGTAATATGTGCTATTAATATTGTGTTTTTTCTGTTTATTCTATGTCGGTGCGCTGTCGAAGATAAATAGTTTTTTTTTTGTTATATTCGTGACGTCCGTCCTAGCGTAGGGATTAGAAAATTATTTTTTCGTCTAATGTTGGGAGTGGAAATCTAAACTTTGTAAGAGAGTCAAATCGCAAAGGTCATGGTTGCCTGCGATGGTTGAAAGTGGGTTTTCACCAGACTCATTATGGGGTCAAGTTCTCTTTCTCTTTAATGTTGATTGCAAAGTAATTTAGTAATTCGTAGGTGATGTAAGAGGTTTATAATTACATATGCATAATGTGTAAGGATAGATAACTTTATGTCATCTTTTGTTTATTAGTTAGGTAGGTCTTAAAAGTACTTGGTACTTTAAGTCCCTTCCGGACAAACCTTAAAACGTATCGTCAAATGATACCAAATTAATTTATTTAGATAGTCGTGCTGTGGCTTGTTGCTTTTTGACGAGGTTGTTGCCAGGCCAAGAATGAAACAATCTTTTTATTCGGGTTTTTCAGTATTTATTTCAGTTTAATTGCTATAAATTATAAAGATTGCGTCGTTTTTCTCATTGTAAGAGACAGCCGAATTAATGTTTTGTTTTGCCTGTCCTCGTTTAGCTTACCTAGGGCTTTAGAACTGTCACATGACGTCCATGGGGCGCAGCTGATGTAGCGTTCCGACCTCGTTCGAGCACTACAGTTCGTTTACCTGGCCATCATGTGTGTGATTGAAGTAAATTGTTTGATTTGAAATGAGTTTAGGGTAGAAAAACAATTGCCTTGGCGGACAAGTGGCTGACAGCGGGTGACAGAGGGCTCCGGCCTCGACCCGCCGTACGAAGAAAGTTCCAAGAGAATTGATTGTAGGCTCAATCCTTGAGCAGAATCCGCGATTCCCTACAGTTCGTTTAAAATATAAATATATTCGTGTAAAAACCCCCCTAAAACTCGATATAGGAAGTTTTTGGTGAAAATAAATGCCAATATAAATATTAATCCTTGTTTTATCATTTCGTTATCACGAGGTATCGTGGCGTCAGGCCCCGACGCTACAGTACATTTGGCTGTCCCACTTTATGTTAATGGTGTTTTAACTATGTACAGGGTTCAATGGAATCACAAATTGACTCAGTCAGCATGCAGGGCTCCCAACATATTCCGACTCCAGTCTTTTTATGGTTTCCACTATAGAGCTCTTTTGCTAATGAAATATAACTCGTGTGATTTTGAATAGTGTTAAACTGGTAAGCATTTTGAAAGTCGGCGTAGTGAGGGAAAGTACGCGCAAGTGTGCTAAGAAGCAAAAATTTATAAATATTTATTATATTATAGATATTTTTTAAGGGTTTACGTTACATACAACAATTCTGCAAAAATTGTGTATTTCATTGTAGATACACATAAAAGTGAATGTTTACTGACAATAAAATACAACATTCTACTAGAAACGTTGCTATACATTTTTAATATTCATAATTTTGATTTTACAACACGTAATTAGTGGTATAACGTTTAGCCGAATGCAAATAGAGATGAATGGAATAAAATAATTAAACAAGCTTTTATTAAAAAATCTGTTTCACTAAAATCACAGATTGCATAATATTATTGTACTAAAACGAAAATAATAATTTTATGCAAGGGTTGATGCAAATCCAAAAGCTTGTATCGCGAAGTTTTTTCTCTGTTCTAATTGCGATGATTACAATCATCCAAACTAAACGTCTACCTATGCAAAATTCCATCTCAATCGGTTGAGGATGACTGCTTCAAAATTCAGTTGCAAGATTTGAGCCGCCCTAACATACATACAAAGCAAGTTAAATAAAAGCTTGTAAAAGCACACAAGTTGCGCCGACCCCAGATATGGGAAAAGGGCAGGAGGATGATGATGATGGCACGCTAGTGTATATAGAAGTATACGAAGCATTGTCACAATGCATGTTTTAAAATTCGACTGATCATCCAAAGTCGCAAGTTCTTCGATGTCGATCATTGTCTCGCCCAGCACAAAGACAGACACGATGTTCTGACACGGTATGTGTCTTTATGTTGGACGCCTGAAACCTGAGAGCGCTTTTTGCGCGGCTAAGTATATTATATGGCTAGACTTTGCCGATCACGATAAAGGAATCATTCATAAATAGGTAATACACTAAAATTATAAGTACAATAGTATTAATAAAATTTTATTTTAAACAAAATAATATGGTCGCAGCCTGCTCTTGCCCGATGCACTCGGGGCGAACGAGGCGGACGCGGTGCCCCCGTCGGCAACACAAAGGCACTACAACGCGGTGGCCAAATTCTCGTCTATTCTCTCTATTATAGTAAAAGCATGTCGATAGAAACAAAAGCTCTGGGTGAACCGGGTCGGGGGTACGCCTCACATCTTGTCCACTGATATACACAAAATATTGATATTATACATACTCATCTACATGTAAATCTTGATTATATTTTTAAAAAAGCTGACAATTTATAAATTCATAATATACATTATCATAATCATTTAGAAGTTTAGCCGAAGTTGAAAGAAAAAACATTTGAGCGAACTCATTTACACGTCTTTCAGTAAGTACTTTTAGTTATAGATCCCTTAGATATGTTTTATAGTTTTTCATTTGTGAACAGAATGTCGGCTACACTTGTGATCATTGTCCGATTCGGATTTTATACAGATTTCTTTTTGCATGAGAGTTGCATACATATCAGGAGACATAATCACGGCCGTCTTCGTTGCACATATTTCATTATTGCTATAAGTCTGTTCAAGGCCAGTTTTGTTCTATATCGGCCACTGAAGGCAATAAATAATATTCTTTTATCATTTCGATTAAAAATATAGCAAACATATACTATGTAACATTACAACCGATAAGAGCCAAGCTAATGTTGTTACACAAATAATTTTTTCAGATCAAACTGAATCAAAGTATGTACGTCGTTACAAAACAAATAAAATATAATTTTGTTTTCAAATAGGAAACAACATTTATAATAACCATTATCTCCATAATATGTGAAAACATTTTAATAAATTTAAGTTAGAGTGATCATCAACTCAAGATCACATTTGGTGAAAGTGCGCGGGCAGTGTAACTAGCTAGGGTAAATGCTTAATCAATGTTGCATGAAAATAAACAAAATGTTCACTACCCTTGACTACCGCTAAGTAAATAATCACTCTAACAATTTACATGAGAGCCTTATCCATCGAACACCTCGCTCATTATGATAATAGAAGTGCTACAGTAAAATTATTGCAGGATTAGTGTAGACAAAAGTAATACAGAATGTTTAATAAACTTGTGTTGGTTATGAGTCTGTATACTAAAATTCTACGCGATGCTCGATAGGAATGGACAGATATAGTAAATATACAAGTCACCGTATGGATTTACAAAAAACGCATACAGTTTACATTAAAAATAATTATAATAAATTATGACCCTAGAACGAACAGAAACTGAACTACATAAAGATATAATCTAATATAATCTATAAACTAATAGGATTGTTGAGAATTCAACTCTCCTCAGACAAGCTCAATATATCATGTTAAAATATAATCTGGAGCAGTTTCTTTTGCGAGTTCGGCATAAATTATCCATTTCTAACAAGAGTTAGTTCTTTATTTCTTTAGGTGCCGTCAAATAGGGTGAATAAAGATCAAGGTAATAGGGATAAAATGGTCCCTACCAGATATTTGATGATTCTGTTAATTATTATGTTGCAATAGTCCATAGTTTCACCTTAAAGAAAATAACTGAAATATTATTCTGACCATTTTATTCTTATTCTCCCCGTGGTCTTTATCCAACCCATTTTACGGTACTCTTCTTCTTATACATCTACGTAATAAACCTCTTCTTCATGATGAATGTGCCAGATCTTTGTTATCACGGGCAGACCCTTAAAATTCATAAATCAGAGATGGACAAGACATTCCACACAGACAATTATTACTATGCTTGTCCGGTAGAGAGGAGACGATACATAGACATTCCCTTTTTGCCAAAATAAATCTTTTATATTGTAGCCCCACAGACAAGATAGGAGACATAATTTGTTGTAATCTATGCAGCAAATGATGTCTACAAACAAAATATAAAAGAGAACTATCTTTTATATGGGGACGAGTACAATCTATTAGAAATGAATGTTAAAACAATTGTTTTTATAAAATTGTGTTTCATAAAATACATCACAGATCTGCTTTCTTTTAACAAGACGTGTCAATAAACGCATTAGTTTGCGAAGTTCAAACAGCTATATTAATATATATATATAATTATATATATTATGTTTAAGCGGGAAAAATTGTTTACATTCATTGGAAATAGATTATAAGAGCATCGTGAGGATTTCAGTACATATTATTTCTTTTTATGGCAGTGAAGTTTTTTTTTAACAAAGCCTAGCAGTTCTATGATATTGAGATATCTGTAAATGAACATTTGGGTGCTCATGATAAGCAATATATTGAATTATCGGGGTAAATATATTACCGAAAGTTGGAAGATTACATATTACATGCATTCTCTGTTGATATAGGATTTGGAAATGCCTATCCTAGCTAAATTACAAATCGTAGTGCCAAGTTATTCAACCACTTTTAGGACTTTCCCGATCGCAATAGTTTTATCTGAAACAAACAAAAAAAAATCATTAATGAAATCAATTATTTGTCTCATTATCTTTAAACTGTTGCCGCGCTTCGTCCTCGTGGATTTAGATTTTTAAACAATAAATTATTTTAAATCCCTATTTTATTTTCTATAATAATGTAGCATATGTTACGCCTAATAATATTACCTATCTGCCAGTGAAAGTCCCGTCAAAATCGGCACAGCCGTTCAAGAGATTACCTAATTCAAATAGACATGAAGACAGACTGACCAAAATTTTCAAAATTGCTTTTTGTTATAGACACTGCGTATATGTTGATATGCATTCATTAAAAACCTGTTATTTTAATATTACAAATGGACGCTTTAATTTTATTCACTAGTATTGAAATGTATGAAATTACTTTATACATTTCAATAACTGATGTGTTGCAATTACACTCACTACATTAAGTCACAGATTATAAAATCATGAGGACCAAAACTTTGTAGGATTATTAGACCTATTTTAGCCTATTATGGACCCGCCTTTCTCTCCCAGTTTCATTCACGACTCATGAAATACGATACTTACTTGATCGGAACCAGTTCCATACAAGTAAATTAAAAGTCTCGTCCGGAACCAGTTCCATGTAAGTAAATTAAAGGTCTCGATCGGAACCAGTTCATACAAGTAAAATAAAAGTGTCGACCGGTCCATGTCCGTAAAAGTAAATTAAAAGTCTCGATCGGTATAGTTCCATACACGTACATTAAGTTTCGATGGGAAACAGTTCCATACAAGTAAATTACAAACCAAATCCGAAACCTGTACCGAAACTATGGTTCAATAAAAATCTGAAGAGAGTTTGTCTCATAGAATGCCATTTTACAAATTGTATAATTTGAGAATAAGCCTCTGCGAATCATGGTTATCACGGCAATGACTTTTATGTACAGAACAAAAAAATTGCCATTGCAATAGCCATTTATCAGTGATCAACTACGGGCAATACAGATGACACTACAAATGGGCCTGATATCCCTAATACAGATAGGGGTCAAAATGTTTTAACTCATTTGACTAGTCTGTGTAGACTGTGTGTGAGAATGTCGGAGGGATACAGGCCCCTCCCACATTCACACCTCACAACCGCAATAGCATATCTAGAAGTATATAGGGGTCATTTTGCGGCGGATATAACTTTTTTACAGTCTGATATTTCGCGGAATGGAATATTGTGTGAAAACCTGTTAAAATTTTGTTTTTAATAACCATGTGAATAAGACTGCTGACAAATGAGTGCAATAATTTGACCTCTCTTAGCGGCGACAGTAGAGGGCCTTACCAACATCCTTGTAGCCCAAGATAAACCTCACCTGCAACCTGCACCTGTCGGTGCACCTGCTAAACGAACGAGGCTCTGGCGCAGGCATTCCTATCAGGGTTGGGAGGTCAGATAACAGCTCCCAGAACAGCCGACATACCAATTAAAAAAATAAGCGGACCGCAGGCTGCTAACTGCAAACTTTGGATGCAACTGGGGAATCGCTATGGGAATGATAATTTAGCGATGGCAATCGACTGCTACGTCAGAAGTTACGGACTCTTTTGCCCAAAGCAAATGTTTACATGAATGTCTATTTACATTAGTTTAGGTGTTTCTTTACAAATCATAGCATAAATTATGTAGACTCCTGGGTAGATAACAATGTGTAATATCCCAGGATATAATGAATACTTACTTTCGTCTCTTAATGTGAATCTACCCATCTGGGCAAACTTCTTGAATGGTTCTAAGCAGATGATTCCCGCGCATTCTATCCTCATAATAGCCACTTGGTCCTGTTTTACAAAACGCGGTCTCGTCTTTGATTTATCACCCGTCTTTTTGTCCACCAAACATATAAGAGCCTGCAATGATTCACTTATTAATATACATTGACGTATTAGACAAGATTTTAAGATAAGATTTCTAGTATATATAGTTAAATACCTTTACAGTGACTTCTTCGGCTGCACAATGTATGTGCATTACAGCGGAATATCCCGCACAAATAATAGATTTATGTTCGAGAATTACAACTTGAGCATCAAATACCTGGAAATAATTAAAATCATACATTAGTTAGCTTAGGTGTTAGATATAAGTATGATGATTACGGTTTTTCCTAATATAAATGTTTCTCATTTTTCACACTTTAACAATTTTATACAACCATACTCACATGGTTTCAAACAAACGATTATACGTAAAACCAAGTAATTATTAAATTAAGCTATTTGTATTTCAATACTGCAGAATCTTTCGAACAATGCTATGATTAATAAATTTATCTTAGATTGAAATGTAAATTTGTACATATTTTTAAATAGAATTTAAATTAATTAGTACTCGGATTTAATTGATTTACTAATATTTTTTACCCGATATCTATATATTAATATATGAAGGCAAAAGTTTACATCCCTTTTTACGAAAATTGCGCAAACGGAGCAGTGTAAGATATGAAGGAGAAGTGCCGAAAGCTATTAACTCTACTCCGCAGTTTAGGCGCATCGTAAAAATTAGGCAAAGAAACTCGTATCATCAATTCATGCAATGCACGGATAGGAGGCGGGGCGCTGGCGCATTTGAACTGGACCCATTTCTTTTTGCGAGCCGCCAGTCGGTCGTAAGATGCGCGCGCGTCACAGGTGTGTGTCGCTTGTCCTTGTGTGCTTCGATTTTTCGCGTTGCCGAGTTCCGTCGATCTGACTATCGCCATGCCTTATCAGTATTCCAATGTAGAGTACACGGAAATGGTGAGGATGCTTACTAGGTGTGGTGATAATGTGGCGGAAGCCAGCCGGCAATATGCAGTAAGATTTCCAAAATCTACCTACACCTAGCCGGGGAACGATGTTATCCGCCACACAGCGATTTCGCGATTACGGACGGTTCCAGCCCAGGTTGTGATAGTGGTCGTCCACCGAGGCACTCAGTACGGGAACAAGAAAGGATACTGGAGTTCTTTGAGGATAATCCCGCCGCAAGTACTAATGATGCCGCGCTACGGTTTAATGTATCGCAGTTCTTCGCGTGGAGTGTCATTCACAACGAAGGCAAATATCCATTCCATCTTCATCGTGTCCAGGAACTCACCGACCCAGACAAACCTGCGCTTGTGGATTTTTGAAGTTGGTTGCTGGCTGAACGTCCTAAAGTTCTGTGGATTGATGCAGCTACCTTTGGTAGAGTGGGTTTTTTCAATACCCACAATGAACATATTTTGTGGTGTTATGAAAATCCTCACGAACCCAGACCACATAATTGTCAACACAGTTTCAGTGTAAATGTTTGGGTGGGAATAATAAATACCACGTTACTGGGCCCCGTTTTTTTAGATCGACTCAATGGTGAAACATACCTTCAATTTCTCAACGAAACGCTACCAGAGTTAGGAAAAGACATACCGCTTTCAGACTTACGGGATATGTATTATTAACACGACGGCGCACCAGCGCAATATCCACGGCGGGTCAGAGACCATTTAAATAGGACTTATCCCGGCCGATGGATAGGACGTGGTGGACCTCGTGCGTGGCCTCCCAGGTCACCAGACATAACACCTTTGGGCTTTTATTTATGGGGACACGTTAAAACAATGGTGTACTCTGTCGGAGAAATTGAAAGCCGGGACGTGTTAATAGAAAAAATAATAGGGATGTGGACTGTACTCAAATAAGTATATAATTTTACCACGAAAAGGTAGTTTCATAAAAATAATAAAAAACAATATTTTCTTCAATAAACCAGGGATTAATTTTTTATTTAATAAAATGTAATTTAAATATTTCACCCTCAAGTCACGTGACAATGAACACCAATCAAAAGGCGTGACGTCACTTGTTGCCAAACAAGAATTTTCGCTGTCAAGTACTATGGTGTTTGTTGATATTTGGATAATATTATTACTGTGATTCCCGTGAAATTTCTTTTTGAATCAATTTTGAAAGGTTTTCCCATAATGGAAAGTGGATATATTAAGGCAGATAGTTCAAATTTGCCAAAAATTGATTGCTTTACGGTGGCTAATTTCATCGCAACAAATAGTAACTTCTGCTCTGCTGAATTTAGAAATGTGAAGACCTCCATGTAAGTAATATACTCAGGATACATTATAATAGTATTCGTAGGTATGTATAAACTCGAAAAGTTAAATTGAATATAATAAAATAAAATAATATGATTTTGAGGTTATGTTTTATCTTTTTAACAAATTGTTTCATTTCTTTTTAGTTCCTCGAGACGATGCTGTGGGATGTGTCCAACTTCGTCGAGATGCAAAATTGTGCACAGTTAAGTGCAAAATTTGCTCGGAACGTAAAGTTCGTAGTAAACCATATTCAGCCACTATGGGTGTGGATGAAGAAAACGTGAATAAATAGTTTTTCAGGTGTTTTAATAGTAGTACTTTCACACTGCGGCACCGCACATTTATAAAATGTAGAATCCATCTTATTAACACAAAACTACGAAATAACTTTCTATTACATACAACTTCGACAATGTTTAGGAACAAGTGACGTCACAGCGGGCGTTTGACAGGTATCCACCTTTTGTCGCGAAATTTGAAATTGAATTTTAAATAACTTATTTTAAAGGTTTGGTTGTATTAAAAAAATAATAATAAATAGTTTGGGCTATATTTGGTACTTATGCATGGTTTTAAACACTTTCCCAAAAATAGTCCACATCCCTATTAGTGCCTTTAAAATCAAATTAAAACTAATCGGGCAGTGTTAGCCAGAGTGAATGAACAGTTAATTTTTAGGTGTGGTCTTTGTGTTAGTGTTTCAACACGAACACAAAGACCTAAAATATAATATAATAGTTAATAAAAATTGACAAATATTTATAATCATTGATTTATCGATAGTTCATCAACTATATATGGCGCGTTTTCGACCGGAGGCACCGGTTGACCTGAAGTGGTGCTGTGACCGCGCACTCTCCGCCCTCTATCTAGAAAACGGTTCACCGTAGGAAATTTTTTTTTAATCAAAATTTGTAGAGAATTTTGTATTCTACAATATTGATAATAAATACAAATAGCAAAACACCCATAGGAAATTAGAAATTTACAAAAAAAAAAGCGCAAAAAGCCGATTATTGTGACCTTTGACCTTGAAATTTAATAGTTGCGTACACCCTACCATATGTAGGTTTTGAGAGAACTTTTAGGGTGTCAATATACAAGTATTTACAGACTTACAGCTGGGTATCTCGAATTCCGAGGTGAACTTACTATAATGACTGGACTATTGGCGCGGAGTTTGAGTTGAATCTGTTATTTATATTAAATACAGTGCTGTTTTGTGCGAATTTCATTATGGGCAAAACCATCGAACAAAGAGTTAGTCTTAAATTTTGCATCGCCAAAGGAATGTCGTGTTCGGATTTACTGAAAATGTAACAGAAGGCTTACGGTGCACACGTGCTTATGAGTGGTACAAAGCGGTCGAGATGTGATGGAAGATTTGCCTCGCTCTGGTAGGCCATCAACGTCTGCAACTGAAGTTAACATCGCAAAAGTGAAGGAAATAGTGACTGAAAATCGTCATTCAACTTTGAGAGAGATAGCCGCCGAACTTTCTGTATCTCACGAGTCGATTTGTACCATTTTAAATAATCATTTGGGTATGAAACATGTTGCCGCTCGGTTAGTCCCAAAAGACCTGAATTTTCTCCAAAAACTCAATCGCATGAGAGTCGCTGAGGACGTGCTAGAACGAGTCAATTCTGACCCAACATTCATGAAACGCATTGTTACTGGTGACGACACGTGGGTTTACGAGTTTGACATGCAAACTAGTCAACAAGCTTCGGAGTGGCGCCTCCAACTGAACCGAAACCGAAAAAACCACGCCAAAGTCGATCAAAAGTCAAAGTCATGTCCACTGTTTTCTTTGACTATCGCGGTGTCGTGCACTCAGAATTCTTGCTGGAAGGTCAAACAGTAAGTAAAGAATATTATTTGAGCGTTATGCGGCATTTAAGTGAGCAAATTCGACGAAGAAGGCCAGATTTGTGGAAAGAAAATTCTTGGATTTTGCACAAAGGCTTTTTTGCTTTTTGCTAAACTAAACTAGGACGGTTGCCAGCTTGGCAATCAACCCAAACTTAAGCGTAGCGAGATTTGCCTATCCAACAATAGGTCAACGTGACCGGTCGACTTTTTCCATTGATTTGGTTTTTCGGTGATTATTCCTCGATGGTAAGACCGATCTGGACATTCGACCCCTTACGACACTCAGAATGTCTACTTGATCACCGTGGCAAATTTGGTCGAGATCGGTCAAACGGTCTCGGAGGAGTATCATTTGTTTGAAATGCAACTTTGAAACCAAAGACGCTTCGCTCGCCTTCGGCTCGCTACGCTTAATTACCACTTCGTGGCACCCGTTTTCAATCGGTAGAAGACACAAAAGAGAATTCGCGGCGAGCACTGAACTCAATTCCGGAAACAGCGTTGAAAAAAAATTTATGATTGGATTTGGGTGTTTAAAAATCGATTGTGAGAGTAACGATTCAGATAACAAATGAATTTATGATCAAATCGTTGGCTCGTTGTGGGACCGATGCCGGAGGGGCCTGAGGGGTTTAGGCACTCCCTTTATTAACTTACGAATTAATCTTTACCATCGTAACTATTAAAAATGTAACAATACTAAAACTCCATAATGAAAATAGTAGAATGTAACCTATTTAGCATGTCTCGGCGAAATAAAGAATTCCGCCATATTTTAAATTTTGTAGAAATCCTAACTGAAATATGTCGCATTACATTCCTGCAACTTAATATTATACACTATCATTACCTTCTAATTTATGAATTATTTTATTCTCATTCAAAACATGCAAGGCTTTGTGTCTAGCTTCTGTCAGCCAAATGTGTCAAAATGCATTTCTTAGATTATTTCGACTGTACTTACTATAATTGGATAATAAATATATTTATTTTAATACTTTATGCTATTACTATTACAATTTAATTTGGGGTACAATATGGCTGATTTTTTTATTGTCATTTAACAATTGACATTACATCACTGTGCCATTATTGTTAATGATATATGTAGTTAAATAGTGTAGTAGTGCATATTTGACTTTTTGTACACATACCCTTCCAGTAGTGATGGGTTCAGCAGTATCACATAGAACAAAACCAGGGGAAACATCTTCTTCTTCTATGCCTTTGAGTTTGACTTTGACATTTTCACCAGGGCCGATAGATGTCACTTCAATATCGTCAGACCATAACTGATCTACAGTTACTTGAACCTGTGTGCGAAACAAGTTATTAGATATATTTAATCACAAAATTTTGAGTAATTTCAAGCAGCAAGGTACGTAATCCAAAATCATTCAGGTTGCCAGAGATTTAATGCTTATAATTGTATATATTTGATTTTAGTTTTAAATAAAATAATTTCTTGGAATTTCTGTAACTTTATAAAAAAGGACCAAGTTCCTTTTTTATAAAGTTACAGAAATTCCAAGAAATTATTTTTTATTTATAATATATTTTATTCTTACTCTATTAGGCATAAGGAAAAGAGTTTGCCCTTTTCTAGTAACTCCAGCTTCTACTTTTCCCATGAGGACAGTGCCCATGTCTTTGTATTTATCGACAACAGGCATTATGAAGGGACCATCCATTTTACGATTGAGCGACGGTAGTTCATCAATAAGTTGAATAAACGACGGGCCACGGTACCACGGACAGATTTCTTCAGTCACCTGGGGAATATAGGATAATAAATATTAACATCTCGGTTGCGTCTTTACAAAGTTGAAAGCATTACAGGGATTGTGAATTGGCATTATTATTTTTCGTACTTTTCGTAAGGATTGCTATTTTTCGTATACTTACATCAATTAACAATATACAAATTGTTTGACGTAAATGTTAATGTTTGTGGGGCACTCAGAAAGTATTGCGACACTACAAAAAATATATACAAGTTATTATTATTTTTATTACATAATTTCAAAGAGCTCTCCAATGCAAAAACACAGCGTGCGTCTATACACAGTTTCATACATCTAAACAAATTTACTTTTTCCGGTCCCGCATCAGATATCTCTTCACTATACACCTCAAATGAAGCCAGTGCATGTTCTGGTAATAAAATTTTCTGCCCTTGTTTTGGTTTTCTATTTTGGGGATTTAAAAAACTCGCACGAAGCTTAATAGAATTCCTATTTGGCGACGTGCAACGAGTCAGGAGGAGGCCTATAAGTTTGACCAGTGTGCTGTGCAGAAAGTCCCTTGTTTTGAGCACCGAGTGAGCTGGCGCATCGTCGTGGTGAGACAGTAGCCTACGGAAGCCGGTATTCGCTTGCTGCCCTCAGCAGTAATACTCAAACATTTAGATATATAAGGTGTCACAAACTTAGGTATCTGAATTTGGTGAGATGACTTGGTATCGACAAAATAAGTATTTGAAACAAAAAAAAATATATATAAAAAAAATAAAAATGAAAAAAAAAAACACCAGCAGCGACCAGCGTTACGTGACGCGACGAGCCCGTGACGCACGTGGTAGGCGTGCAGTCCTTCTCCTCGCAGTATTCTCCAAGCGGATGTGTGGGAAATACCTAAATCGCGACCAGCGTCACGTGTGCTCGTCGCGTGACGTGCCGCTGGTCGCTGGTGGTGTTTTTTTTTAATTTTTTGTTTTCTTATATATTTTTTTATTTTACTTTACCCGATATTTTTTTTTTGTTTCAAATACATATTTTGTCGATACCAAGTCATCTCACCAAATTCAGAGACCTAATTTTGTGCCACCTTATATACCACTCAGTATTTATAGTACTTTACTACTGGTCTCCAGATAACTCATTAAAGATAAAAAAAATTAAAACATCAAAATTTTACATGCACTTCACACTCGCTTCAATTTGACAGGCGTTGGAAAGTCACGTTTTCTAGTTTTATTGACATCGAAACCAGTCAGTGTCCCATAGACAAAAACAGTTAGTCGCAAAACTTTCTGAGTTACCTGGTATATGCAAATCAAAGTGAATTAAATCTGGTGAGGCATAAAACATGGGCCAGCCCATTCCTTCCTGTAGGTATAGTACAAGGCGATCAAGGAATAGCCCACATGCCACATAACATACAAGGCCCTGAAAATTTGCTCGGTTGGCGGCAATAGGCTGGTTACTTATTACGTTGAGGCCAAAAAACATAGCAAAATGTGAGTGGCTGCCTCTCCAGAAATATACAGTCATGAATATATGTATTTGCAAAGAATTTGGTTGGCATATTCGCATAGCATCTAAATAAAAAAATAATTGAGGTACCCAATATTTACAGGATTAATTGTAGGTCTTACTTACTCTTTCCAATAAACCTTGTCCAGTTTGGCCAGAAACTGGTAAAAAGGACAGGTCTTTTGCTGGATTAAATCCAAGTTTCTTGAGATAAGGCATAATCTTGTCTCGACATTCATTGTATCTGAAATATGTAAATTATTTGTTATATACATACAGGTTAAAAAATAATTCATTTAACAATAGAGAAAAAACATCTATAACAGTTGATTCCACCGAGTATAATACAGTACCCAGTTTCTGATTTGGTACGTCGGGAATAAGAGTGTGGCTAAGATCAGCTTACTTGAGTGCCTAGAGCGTTCTCTCTATTACACATCTGACGGAAAGTATGATACATTCACAGAGCAGTTACACCAGTTTTTGGTTATAAAATACTGGTTGTTCGCCGCCGTTCCGCCAGCGACCTACCTCTTTTCATCCCAATTGACAGTAGGATCGTCCATCTTGTTGACAAGTGCAACCAAATGTTTCACGCCAGCAGTCTTAGCTAACATAGCATGCTCACGAGTTTGTCCCCCTCTATCGAAACCAGTTTCGAATTCACCTTTACGAGCAGAAATTACCTACAAAAATAGAGTCAAATGAACATTCATATTAGGTAATGCTATCCTAAATTTGCAATCACAGAAGAATAACTATTAAACATCAGTCCAAATAAATATTTTTTTCAATATATGTTTTTATTTTATTTTTATTTGAAATTTATTTAAATCATAATATGTATAGATATTTCTCTAAATTATAAAATATTAATTACCAAAACAGCTAAATCTGCTTGTGCAGCACCACCAATCATATTTGGTACAAAGCTCTTATGACCAGGAGCATCAAGGATTGTGAAATGCTTTTTGTCAGTCTCAAAATATGCTCTTCCAACCTCTACTGTCTTTCCCTTGTCACGTTCTGAAAAGTAGATACAAATTTAATTATGATGTCATAAAAGTTCAGTGTCCAAACTAGTGTGCCACATCTATACATCAACATACCTTCCTGATTAGTGTCAAGGGCCCATGAAAGATACCAGGATTCTCTTGATTTCTCTCTTGCTTCTCTTTCATATTTTTCCAATGTTCTTTTGTCAACCATGCCAGTCAACGACATAATTTGACCACCAATAGTAGATTTTCCAGCATCTATTGTGAATAATGTTTAGTTACCTTTTATGAAATTAAAGTAGTTTAGTTACCGACAAAAATCTTGTGATGTACTCTGGATGCGCAGAACGCATTTTTTAGGTCTCTCTGCTGGTAGCGCGAGGCACGACGGCTGAGGGGCGCCAATCAACCAATCATAGAGTATATTAAATTAATTACGGGTTTAAATGCCAAGTCTCGTTGGTTGATCAGTCCTTGTATTGGTTTTTTGGTTGGTGAGTAAGTGCATAAGCGCGAAATTTTTACCGCTTGTTCAAGATTTTTGCCACTAACTATACATGCTGAGTTTATAGTCGTTTTGGAACGAAATATTGTGGGCACAGATTCGATAACAGAACCACCTGGAAGTATAAACTAGAAAAAAAAACTAAATTCATGTCGTTTGAACAAAACAAATGAAAACTCGAGGTAACTCCTTTAAACTTCACGTAAAACGCTTACTACGATTTACGTGACGATTTTCATTCACCATTTACCGCCCAGCTACAGCAGCGGTGCGACAGGTTTCGACTTGACTTGGTGCTTACACCTACCTAGCAACCGCACCCCCCCTTGTGATTGATGGATGATTACTTGCAATTTCGTTTATCACGAGATCCAAAAATTAGTCATCAGTACGAATATTGAGTATTTGGCAATGGTGCAGCTGTATGCCATTGCTAATTACAATCTGGAAGAGGCTAGGTGATTGTACTCTCGGTCGGAGCACTTGTATGGGTTACGGCCACGATGAATCGATAATCCCCAAGTTCCGTACGCCCCGACCATTTTGGCTGCGACCCAGCGCTTACTCGACCACGGACAGTTTCGAACGCCATCACATGCACAAGGCCGAGGAAGTCTAGGTGACTCTCCAAACATTGAAGATATCATCGAGTTCTTCGAGGTACCCCTCGGCGAAGTACAAGAATGGCAGCACGAATATTCAATATAAGCTAAAACTTCGTACGGAAAACTTTACACTCTCATGGATTGCACCCTTACCAGTTTCGTCGGGCTCACGCAATTTATGAGAATGATGGACCAGCAAGGATCACTATGCGTCAGTGGTTGTTACAAAATAACAACAGTAACATACTTTACACAGACGAGTAATTTTTTACGCGAGTGGGTCTTTACTTGCATGATGAACATAACTGGGCTCTGATTAATCCCCATTTAATAAGGGAGGACCACCATGGGCCTACCGCCCAAGTGTCGTCGATATCACAGCCGTCGAAATGTTGCGTTGGTCAAGGTCGGCGGCCATTTTGTACCGCCCCATTGATAATCGATGCCGGCGCGGCGTAATAATGAAATGACACTTCAAAGCGACGCCGTCGATTTGAATTTTTTAGGCGGCAGCTATTTAACTGTCAAAAACCGCGTTTCATTCATTCTTACGCCGCGCCGGCATCGGTTATCAATGGGGCGGTACAAAATGGCCGTCGACCTTGACCAACGCAACATTTCGACGGCTGTGATATCGACGACACTTGGGCGGTAGGCCCACAGATTCGGTTCAGTGTGAATGTTTGGGCCGGTATCATTAACGACCAATTATTAGGTCCCGTCTTTATTAAAGGTCATCTCACTGGTAGTTCGTATGTAGTGATGCTACATAGAGTAATATCTGAATTATTAGAGGATGTGCCGTTAGCGTACTTACGAGATATGTATCACCAGCATGATAGCTGTCCGGCTCATTATGCACGTGCTGTGCGTGAATACCTAGATAGCGAATTTGCTGAACGCTGGATAGGCCGCGGTGGTCCCGTTGCTTGGCTGCGGACGAGTCCTAACTTAACTCCATTAGACTTTTATTTGTGGTCAGAAATAAAACGACTTGTTTCCACTCGGGAATACGAAACTCGTGATGAGTTACGCAGTGCGATAGAGGACGCCTTCGAAATAGTTTAAAGTGATAGACACACGTTCAATAAGCTTATAGACAATAGCATAAAACGTGCCCGTTTGTGTATCGAACTTGCTGGACTCCATTTCGAGCAGTTGCTTCGGTACAGAGAAGTTTAAATAAACTGTAATTAGTTACCTATGTGAGTTGATTCTTTTGTAAATATCTCCAATTTTTTAAATACACCTAAAATACTCGCAGTCTGATGTCATTGTGTTTATTTTTTTTATTACTACATAGACCAAAAAGTTATTTATGGTTGAATAATATTCTAATAAAGTATTTCCGACACGGCGCCGGCGCGCTGGGCGGTGCGCGTCAAATATTCCCGCGCATTTATGAGTAAGGTCGCTTTCACGAAGCGAGGGCACATCTTCATTCATGTAAAATTCTCAATGAATTATTCGAAGCGCTAATGTTTCTACTCGATAAGAGTAATAAAGATTACTGAAAAGTCAACTTTTCTACTATAACCAGTTCAGCAATTTGGACACTTTAAAATGGTACCATAGATTATTCCGAGTAACTCTCATTCGGATCCAAAACGACTATGAACTCAGCGTGTATATCTGCGTGATTGAAATTTTCATCGAAATCGTTCGAGCCGTTTCCGGGACATTAGTAATACCTACCTACATGTCCTATGAATACAACATTTACGTGTTCCTTTTTGCTACAAGTATCTTCAACGCGAGGTGGCTTCTTCTTGGGGATTTTGCATTTTGCAATTTCGCCATCCTCCTGTGAACAATTAAAAATGGTGATAAAATTGTATAGGATTTATGACTATGCCACAAAAAATAAACAATTTATTTGAGAAAAAAAGAAATATTATCATTTGATTTTGTAATGAAGGAGAAAATCACGAGGCAACCTGAACACTGAATAATACTAGATAATTTTTGCAAAAGTTTGTCATGTCTGCCAATCTGTCTTATATTAGACGCACACTAGCGTAGAATCGGTGCGTCGCAACGCGTCATGTTTTTAAATGGTTTTATTTAGCTTGATCTTTTTGTTCATTTGTTTGGGTCCAAAAATAATTATTGAGATTTGATCTCTGTTGACGGATTAATCTGATAATTGGTACGAATCTTTAGTTCTGATGACAATACAATTTAATTCATTCTATATTATTATAAATCCAAGATGGCCGCTGCTATAAAATCGCGGATTAGGATTACCTACATATTTTTTCACAACTAACTCAATATGGGTATCAAATGTAAGGGCTTGATTAGTAGAATAGAATTCACTATGAAAAAAATCCGTTCCCGCAGGGGGAACGCACAGGTAGATTTCGTGAAGCAATTAATATTATTTTATATAGAGAACTACGCACTTTAAACAGTTTAATTTTTTTTCCCCCAAAACGGTAACTTTTAGCGAAAAACTTTTCAGACATTTATTTTAGACTTAAAAATGGCCTATCGATTAAAAATTTTTCTGACAGCAAGAATGTTCACCGGTTAGAAGTTATGATTTTTTTCCCGAAAAATTTTGGTTTTTCCCCCCTCCACTTTTGGTTAAAGTTTTAATCTTATAGGTTTGTAATTAAAAGTTGTTGGTATTCATGTATACTATGGGATAAAATTAGAACGGTTCTAATATCTTTCATGGAACGTGAAATTTTGAGGAAAAACTGATTTCACAAAAAGTGAGGCCCTACCGTCCCCTTAGGCCGGATTCCACCCGTTCACGAACTTAAACTAAGTTTACACCCAAGCAATTTTTGACCGCAGTTTGAAAGCGATCGGGGCAAAAATGCGACCGTGAGAGTGCCGCAAATTTTGGGAAGTGGAACCATACATACATATATATATATATACAGGGCGTCCCACGGCAATGCCACATGGAGGGAAAGTACCTTAATTATTGTAGATGGGACATTTTACTGAAAGAAGACTTTATTTTAATTTTAAAAACTATTTGAACTGCATTCATACATTTTTAATAATTGCCTCGTTGAACCGGGAATCGAACCCGGTTCACGAGAAAAAAAATCGGTCTGTAGTTTTATGACACCGATCGGAAGGCATCATCGTAAGGGTTATTTTTTGATAAATAAATTAGTATCAGAAATAAAGAGAAGACCATGAATTTTAACATTTGATGTGAAATTTTGTTCAGAAAAATGAAAAGCTGACATTGCCGTAAGGACATACAACTGACATTATCATAAGTACATATTACTAATTAATTTACCTACCCACTTGAGAAGTACGCATCATTTCCCTATCATTCCCTATAATTTAAGTGCATGATAAAATGATAAATAGATACGTAATTAGTAGGTACCTGATTGTATGCAACAAATCGAGCCGTATCCTAGGCCGAAAGACGCGTAAATTATTTTGTCCATCAATCACAAAGCGCCTGGCTGATTATAAAGAAATAATTCAGAAACGTGTTCTATTTTCAAACTTTTATTCTTTTGTTTCTGTGATTTTCATTATATCTCGCCCAGGGGGCAAATGCCCAAAAGGCGATTCCGCCCATCCCTAGGGATGGGGGCGAAGACTACTTTGTCAGTTATTGGAATCGAACCACTGTGAGGATTATTGCATTGTATTGTGATTTTTTTTATATAACCATGGCGTATCAAAATAATTTTGATTTAATGGAAACTTTTTAAACGCTAAAAACATAACATTAGCCTTACAAGGGCACCGCGAAAGATATCCGGATAGAAATACACCATCTCGATTTGTTATGAAACGGTTTGTGAATAATCTGCTAACTTTGGGACGTTTCGATCATCGCATACCACAATCGTGGCACCAAATGATAAACACCGACGATGAACTCGACATTTTGATATACTTTGAGGCAAATCCTAAAAGTTCAGTGAGGGAAGGTGAAGAAGTAATCGGAATTTCGAAAAGCAAAATACACCGTGTTCTGAAAAAATACAAATTCAAAAGTTATGTTGAAGGGCGATTAGTAGAAAAAATAATGCCTATGAGAGAGTCCCTTACGTATCCGCGAGACTAATAATCAAGTACGTTTTTCGTTCAACTGTTGGTGTGGGATTGTAAATAACCGGGTCCTCTTAGTACATTTTTAAGAAGGGCATTTGAATACGGAAAGGTATTTAGAAATACTTGAGATATTAAGAAATGAGATAAATAATCTTGCGGTCGCAGAACGACAAACCTTACTTTTCAGCAAGATGGGGCTCCGGCTCATAACAGTCACAGAACAAGGGAATATCTCCCTGTATCGGGAGTCGGGACAAATGGAAAAATAAGATGGCCGCACAGATCTAACCCCGTTAGATTTTTTTATGGGGTTATGTAAAAAATTTAGTTTACAAGAACCAGCATGAAAGTGTCAACGAGCTACACCATAACAAGATAAAAAAATCCTCAGGGAGAGAAATAATCCAAAGAGTGCGACTTTGTGTTCAACAGGATGGGGCTCATTTCGAGCATTTGATAAATTGATTAATTTTGTATTAAAAATTTTAAAATTCATGGTCTTCCCTTTATTTCTGATGCTAATTTATTTAGCAAAAAATAACTCTTACGATGATGCCTTCCGATCGGTATCATAAAACTACAGACCGATATTTTTTTTCCGGACCGGGTTCGATTCCCGGTTCAACGAGGCGATTATTAAAAATGTATAAATGCAGTTCAAATGGTTTTTAAAATTAAAATAAAGTCTTCTTTCAGTAAAATGTCCCATTTTCAATAATTAAGGTACTTTCCCTCCATGTGGCATTGCCGTGGGACGCCCTGTATATATAAACTTTTTGACCAGTGGTCATTTCGAACTCAGGGGGTCATAACTAGACCTCCTATGAAGAATTTATTTTTAAATTCGACAGTAGTCAAGAAACCAATAGGTAGATCGATTTCATCGAAATCTACCTAAAAATTAAAATCCAATTTGGCCGACTAAATAAAAAAGTACAAATTTGTGTTATGCATATACAAGCTTGGTTAAAGTCGAGCGGTAGCACTGTGCCGAACTGCGACGAGACGAGAGAACTAAGTAGAACACGACGCGGTGCACGACGACTCCAGACCTGGAGTTTTGAGTTTGCAGGGTTTGAGGTTCAGGCTCTACTGTGAAATCCACCATGCAATGGTGGCGTGTGTGTTTTACGCGCCGAGGTGTGGTCTGTGAGGCCGCGGTGGGATATTGAAGTGCTAGATTTATCCCTTCCTCGTAAAGTAGAGTACAACTTAATTTGAAGCCACTTCTTCAAATTAAGTTATAGCAACCTGTATTGGCCAAGGTGGTATAATGTTCGGTGGCATCATCAAAATTTATTTGGGTAAATTATGCGGCTTACTAATTACGACGCGATAGTACAGACCGCACGTTGGTACTTACGTAAGCTTTTTATTTAGGCTATTGTGAACGTAGGTAGTAGTTTATTCACATTTATTTTTCTGCTTTATGAATATACTTTCTTTCAAAAAAGGTTGTGGAGTATACCAAGAGTTTGATTGCGATTTGTGAACACTGTACAGACATTGAATAGTATATATGTATTATATACTAGCTGATGCCCTCGGCTCCGCCCGCCCGGCGGTCGGTTATGTTTTTATGGTCACATCTCCAGTTCTACCTATCCATTTGCAATCAAACATACAGCAGATTCTAAGTCTGACCAAGACCATTGTAATAAAAAAAAAAACCATCAAAATCCGTTCCGTAGTTTTTGCACCCACTGCAAACAAACAAATAAACACAAGAATTCCAAAAAGAAAAATGTTTTATTCAGATTCGTTCATATGTATAATGATATAACATAGCCCAAGTCTTTTTTTAAATATCACCAATGTACAGTAACAACTAATTTACAATTTCATAATAGCTTGTGCAGCTCTTATGGCTTGGCCCCGAGGGAGTTGGTAGGACTGCATAACCCTCTAGACTAGACTGTACTATATCTATATATACTATTCTAAAATTGTAAATTAGTGTTGTCTATACATCAGAGATATTTTAAAATAACTGGGTTGTTAAATGAATGATTTTCAACACAACAATTGTTTTTTTGGAATTCTTGTCTGTTTTTTTTCTATTAGAAAGGTCTTGGTCAGAATTAATATCTGCCATATGTTCGATTGCAATTGGCTAGGTAGAACTGAAGATTTTTTTTTCTAGTGTGGTGTACTCGTAATTAACTGGTTACTCATAACAATTACAATTTAGACCTTGAGGCTAATAAGTAATTGGAATTTCACAAACTTAAGATTGTGTTCATTGGCACTTTTCTTTTTGTCTCTATTATGATGGAAAGACACTTTGTTCTTGTGGTCGTTAAGAGTAGCACTCATTGCACTACGTAACACTAATTTCGTTAAACTAACTCAAAGGGCTTTGTTCTTTTAAGTCTTCTTACTGTGTCCATGGTGTCAAGGAGCTGAATAGCCTCGACATTCACATGTCGAAGCTGCCTTTGTTCATGTGTTTCGGCGTGTTTTTTTATAACTTCACTAACAAGATTCACTCCTAGGTCTCGGTGGATGTCATCATTTCTAACGTACCTGGGAGCGTTTACTATACTCTGAAGAACCTTATTTGGGAATCTTTGAATGATTTCAACATTAGTTCGTTTTGTACAGCCCTAAAGTTGATTGCCGTATGTCCATACAGGAACAAGTACTTGCTTGTATAAAAGTACTTTGTTGTGCACTGGCAAAGTAGAATGTCTAACAAGTAGCCAGTACATACTTTTGTAGCGTAAGTCTAACGCTAGTCGTTGCTTTTTGACGGGATATTGATACCTTACAACCTAGTATGGTCTTAATACCATAGATATTGTTTATATCTTTATCTTTTTGGAATGATAACATACACATGTTTAAAGGTTCCTTAATCCTCCATCTTAGTTTGTTTACCGCATCCTGGATTTTATATAGCCTTCGGCATTCAGGTCTTCGACTATTCTATTCGGCAAACATGACGAGTGTAGATTTTTGGCCATTACTCTTATCGGTCTGTCTTGCTAATTCTCATTTAAGTACCACTGTTACCAAGACAGTTATTTTGCAACAATAATTTAGGTATCCATCCATATGAATCTTCATCCTTGGCGTTATTTTGACGGTATCCCACACTGTTCATCATTTTTTAACATGAATTAATCTGTTTAAACTAGTCAAAAGAAGGTCGTAGAACTGCTGGTAGTTTTTAATATTTTCTACCATGACCGGTGGAGGTTGTGGTACTCTTTTCTTATTTCTTTTCTTTTTCTTTTGGTTTCTCAGGCTTTGTACTGGCCTGATATTCATTTAAGCTTACTTTCTGAGGAAGAGGAGACAGGGAAGTATTTAACTTCCTTTTTTTTTCTACATTTTTGTTTGTGTTTTCTGTTTCTCTGGCAAGGTCCTCTTCGTCAGTCCCATATTCGACTGCCTTTTGAGGTTTATCGCTTGTTGAATGTTCCCTCTCTGAAGTAACATTCTTTTGCTCCTGTATGACCTTTAGCTGGTGTTGTCGCGCTTCTATCTGGCTACTAAGGCCTTTTACTAGCTGCTGCAGTTCTATGCGCTCATTCTGTTCCTCTTTATACAGAGTGTACAACTAATGTTCGAGTTCAGTTTAGAGGACCACTTTGTTTGGTGAATCCATGATTTAGTACATCGACAACACGCGTCGGAATAGGCTGCTGCGTCAACACTTTTACATGAGCGCGTACTTGTGCTAGAGCGTGTATGACGCGACCGTTCTGACTAGAAGTCGATCGACCACTGAAGAACTGGATATCTAACCAAAAAACTATAATCGACCTCTGCAGGGGCGGCGCCGCGGGCATCAACTAGTTATATACATATAAGTGAACACAATCAATTATAATCATATGATAGACTCTACTCTTGTATAGTGAAATTGACACATAGGCAAGTTTGCTACTATTCTCCGTAGTTACAATAATAATGAGCTTGCACAATTGGAAGGAACAGCTATTTGCTAAAACTGAAATTTTTACATAAGTAGTTTTCGTCCTAGGATTGCAATGTGATTTGACACAAAGAAATATATAAAATTGAAGTATCTGTTTAATATTAAAATAAATGCTTTTCAATTAATGGATATATTAATATATAAATGGCACTTACAAAAAAATATATTTTTTTATAAAAAAGTAGAGCTTACTCCTAAAAGCAAGAAGGGGCTGAAAAGTGAAAAATAACTGAATTACACATTTAATTAAAAAGAAAAAAAAAACGCTCATTATACTTTCATGTTGAAGTCGGTGCCAAACCAAAGAGGTATTAGGAATAAGGTATAAAATTTAGGGAAGGTCCACTCGCATAGTCCTGCCTCCCAGCATTATGTCTCCCCGCGCATGCAACGTGTAACCGTAGTGACACGATACATGTAGGTTGACGTCTCCATGGATTTTTCACTGACTACAATAGAAAAGTCATATGAGCGATTTCGTCTTTTGAATTAAATATTTAATTCCGATATTTTTCACTTTTCTGTCCCTTTTTGGTTTTTGAAGTTGGTTCTATTTTCTTTTTATATCTCTCTTTTTAGTGAACATAATCAATAGTAGCCCCCATCAAAATATTAAAGCTATTTTGTACTATGCTAAGTGTAACAAATAGCTTTAATATTTTGATTGTGTCCAAATAGTCAGTAAAAATTAATATAAAAAATATTAAAAGTTGTCAATTTGGACAAGTGTCCTTAGAAAGTGTTCCTAATGTCAGCTAGCCCAATATTTGTTTAAAAAATAAAATGTCAGGTTTGAAATAATTCCCACAAAGGGAAATAAAGGAGGAAGAGTATGTGCCATCAACTAAAAAACAACACTTACTTGTTGTTCACTTTCCTCATCATCAGGATCATTATTTTCTTCAGGAGTGAGTAACGCATCATCAGCTTCTACTTCCCAGCTGTCAGCAGTGGGTGAGATGTCATTAGGCACAGGTAGTGCAGCTGCAGGCACAGTCGGTGGTACAGCAGCAGCAGGTGGCACAGGAGGGGGCTCCTCCACCCGAGGTGAAGCTGATGCAGCTCCACCATCTCCACTTTCTGTGCCGCCATCACCGCAACCTATAGTTACAATCCAATTATTTTTTTATTAATTGGTTAGCTAGCATTCATTTATTCACAAACCTAAACTTTGAAAGACAGCTGTTATTAAATTCCCAAGGTGCTAAATCTGGTTTCAAAATGACTGAAGTTATCCTTCTTTAGCCATAATTATATTGTAATGAAGAATGATTTATTGCAGTCATCAATAAAATACATTGCCATACATATTTGTCATATTATTTAATAAATACATTGGTTGAAAGGTAGGGAAGCAGGTAGAGAAGGACAACATAGTGATCTTTGAATCTACCTACCCCTAGTGTGAGTGTATATGTGAATGTACATAAATAATGCATAAATAACTCATTACAAAACACTGTAATGTGAAAATGCCCATAAACCATTTTAAAAATAAGCAACAAAGTATCTATAATAAAATACAGGAAACCAGGATGACAAACATATGATCCATATTTTAGTAGGTTGTTACCTCTTCATGTTAACAGGGATTAAAATCACTATGTTTATTGATAATAAATTACAGTTACTTATGACAATTTCATTGGAAAGCAAACTTAAGCCAAAATAATTTGACAAAATCAGTAACAAAGTCGTAAAAGTTGTTCACGTTATGACAGAAAACAACCTAATTATCTACTATCTTAATGTTTTGTGAATTTATACACACCTTTAACCATTTTCACCGGAATATTCCCAAAAATTCAATAGATATCGATATTTAACTAAGAGAAAGTTATGAAATACCGAATATAAAGTGTATAGATATAAAGTCGCGCGCCGCGTGTCGAGAAATAACCCGTTAGAACTGGATTCACAAAAAAAATAAAGTCATCGAACGTATGTTCCGCTTTAGTAACCGTTTGATTTTTAGTTGGTATCGGTCAAGATAATGTTTCGGACGCTAATAACGACGAATTACGGATAAGATTTTAAAGCCAAAGCTTCAATGCGGACTGAAATGACAAGACATTTGACTTACCGTTCAAGACGGGACTCCCAGCGGAATTTGTTGAATCACTTTCAGATTTTTGTGGTGTAGTGGGGGATTCGTCATCATCGGCCTGTGAAGGCTGACAAAAAGAAGGCACAAACTCCACGGCATTTACATTCAACGTGGAAAATTTTGTAGACACATCGTCTGAATCTTTTGCACCTTGTTCAGTAATGACATCGGCTTGACTTTCCCAAGAGTCTGGAGCACCGTTATTGGACATTTTAAAAACAGACAGTGTAAATTTAATAAATAAGTCTTTCTCTTCCAGTTATATTTATGAATAATCGCGTTCTTTTCTCAATAGATCCGCGTGTGTCTTTATCTTGTACCGGAAGTTCATGGCAATTTGCCAAATATGTATGGATACAATCACTAGATAATTTAAATAATAACTTCAAAATGAGTCATGAAATACAACGTAAAACTAAATTGATTAAAATAGTAATTATTCTTTAGTATGTTATATGTAGCTCAGTCTATTTTTAATCACATTCACAATTATAAGGTATGTTATTTAATGTAAGCTTCCGGTTGTAGGGCTGCCATTAAGTAAAAAAAGAAACCACATTATCATTTAAATTGTTGTCCGGGTAACTTTAGGCATTTCGTAATGAACTACATAACAATCAGATATTAACATATCACAATATTTATTATACGTAATTAATAAAAACACAATGTAAATTATTGATACGAAAAAAAATGTTATATTATAAAACTTATGCATATTTTTATTGAATCGTAAGTGTATAAATAATTGTCTAAATTCGAGTTGCGAGTGCGAGTCGGACTCACCCATGAATTTCCACTCAAACTTATCGACTAGGGAATAGACTATTATGGAGTAGGGTATCAAAATAAAGAGGTTAAAAAGGTGATTTAAAAAACATACTTATATGTTTTAATGTAATTTAGAATTAAGACTGAAAAATTAAAGCGTTTACGGTGCTTACAACAAGCGAAGCCTCTGTACTTAATCCAGTTTTCAATTGTGTTGTGATTGAAAGATTCCTTTCTCTTGTATGCTTATAACTAGGAAGCTACAAATAAAAATAAATAAAACAATAAAATAACCTGACTGTAGCTAAAAAGACCGTAACAAGTTTGATAGGGCGTGGGACCCATTAATTCTTTTCGGTTAATGATCTGCAAATGGATATCGCCTGCTATCTAACTTATTTCGGTCTTTTTAACTGTAAGCAGGTTATTTTATAGTTTCATTATTTATTCTTATTGTTATTTAGTTTGCAGCGAACGTCCATCCCGAGCATGAAGATATCGCCCTGTAGTGATATGTGTTCTAGAGAGTTGACAGAGGAAGGAGGATAGCTTCGCTGTGAACGCGTATGCCTGTGGTTTCTTGGCATTGAACTCGATCAGATTTTCGGAACCCCATTCAGAAATATGGTCCAAGACATGATCGAGCTCAATGACAAGTTGCCGTCTTTTTTATCAATGTCGGTTCGCTTGACAGCAGAATGTCTAGAATAACCATAGAATAACGCCCGTGCCAAGTGCTGTCATCTGCATAGCAACGGATGTTGCTAACGGACAGCTTGTCGTTGATATGCAGAAGTAAGGGAGTGGGTGATAGGACGAACCCCTGAGGTACCTGCATGAACTCTGAAGCTCAACCGTCAAAAAGGACTTGAATGCTGCGTTCATGCAGAAAGCTGGCAACCCAGTTGCACAGTCGAGCAGGCAGACCGTAGGCCGGAAGTTTGGTTAGAAGTGAACTGTGCCAGACTCTATCGAAAGCATTGGAGTTGCGAGGCTAATAGCCTGTGGCACGCCGTGCTTGTCCATAGCCTCTCCTCAAAGATGTGTGACGTAACTACACCAGAAGATCACCCGTTGACCTTTTCAGCCTAAAGCCAAATTTTATTGGTGATCATTAATTGGAGTGATCTAGGTTATGCATGAATTGTGAGATGACAGCTACAGTTTTATAGTTGTGTGGATCGGAACAATCCCCTTTCTGGGGATCGGTTGTACGTTTGCCTCTTTCTAAACCGTGGGACTAATCCTGAGGAATAGGACAAGTGGTACAGTCACTTCAGCGTTGGAGTCAACTCGCTGTGCCTTTTTTAAGAACCACCTCTGGAATACCATAGGGACCAATGACTTTCCGGACTTCCCGACATCGAGTGACTATAACGTAGCAGGAACGTTGTATTGCCTGATACATATCTGATCAGGCATTGAGTGGTCACAGCTGACAAGTGTTGGTGGCTGCAAGCCACAATGGTTGATTCGGGAGTTAACCGCAAAAATATGAGCTAGCATATCTGCTTGCTCTTGATGCTCGTGAGTCAGTAACGCAGCGGGGGCAGTAAAGGCTGGCAGAAGTTAAATTGCACGTGTTTGGCTAGTTGCTAGTAGCCATGGATATCCGCGGGATGTGACATGAGTTGCTGACCAAGCCGTACTACTCGTTGAGCATCCGGTCTGAGCATCCCTCTTGCAGTTCTTGGTGGTCCTGTTATACGCTACCTTGAGGTGCCCCGCGCGTTTGGATCGCACTCGACTCGTGCCCTAATCCACACATGATACACTGACTGTTTTAGTTGAACAGTATCAGCGTACTTGCACCCAAACTAATGCCGAGTTCTGTATGCACTGGTGACTCAGTGTATGGAATATAATATTCCACACCATGTCTGATTTTACCAGTGACGGCAGAAGCACAATCCGATGGGTAATTTCTAGTCTTTAGCCTCGCATTCCGTCCCAATTCACTAACGAATAATGCCAAAGACGTCGCTATATCTCCACAGGGTGTGTAGTTGCGGTGACTTGTACGTTGGTGCAGCCCAGACAGTGGTTGGAAGAACCCAATCGTACCGAAAAACAACTTTTTTTTTAAAGAATATTTGTAAGTGAAATTACTAATATTCCCCCTAACCCCTCCAGCTAAGCTTAATTGCTTGTGTTAGGAGTGGGTTCACGTCGGTAGTGTAACGGCCAGGATTCGAACCCGGGACCTATCAATCATAGGGTCGAACCCTTTACCACTAAGCTACCGACGCTTGAGATAATTGCCTATAGGCAAACAGATATTAACAGACAAAAATAGTTTTGTAAAAGTAAATGCATATTAAGTTGTAATATCTGAATAAAAGGTTATTATTATTATTTATTTAAATACGTTATAAAGTTTAAAATTCAAAAAATAAGACAATTATTTTAAACGCATGTAAGCCTGAATTGTAATTGCAAAGAGACTAGTGAACGCTGCGCTTCATTCGCGTTACCATTGGTATAAAGAATTGACATTGCCATCCAACGTGGTAATTCCACCGGCCTATTAGGTGCGTTACCAGTCATCATGGGTGGAAAGGATTCTTTCGATACCTAAATATTTTACTTGAGTTTGGTGTAAATATTAAATATTAGAAATTAACTCAAACTTTTTATTGAAGGTTTTTTATAATTTTGTTTACGCAAAAATAGCTCAAATGTGGTACAGGGATAGTCTGAAATCACACATAGGCTATTATTTTTCATCCTTGGAATAGGGTCCTATGGGACGCGGGAACGGGAACAGAATACCACACCGGCGAAACTCTGGGAAAAAGCCAGCACAGTATTCTAAGATAATGAGACAATGTCAATGTAACACTTTTTGGCTACATTTTGAATAGTTTTCAATAAATTAATTACAAAACAATACAAACTTCTTAAATACTACAACTTGCGTACATTATAACTCAATGTTGCCATATTTTTTTAGCGAGTTGTTTTATTGGTCTACCTCAGAGTACATCACTATTGCTGTGTTATTTTTATTAATTTTTTTATTTTTTGCTATGTATAAAATGGCGGTCGATGCATGGGAAACGGCTTGATGGCGTTTAGTCTTAATTATTTAAGTTTCTTCATCGAAAATGTAATAGTTTTGAAAGAGTGGCTACCAACTTACTTACAGTTATTTAGCATTTGTTGTTAATGTAATATCTTATTATTTGCTGTGACTTTAATTTAGATTCGTAATAGGTTGGAATTGGAAGTGAAATCCTAATGTGATTTTGTTTTGTCATGTTCCTATCATCGGAAACTTTGAAATGTCTGTGCATTATAAATTCAAAAGTGCGTTGGATTATGATACAGTCACTTTTGATGGATTACACATATCAGTAGGGGATCTGAAAGCTGCTATATCTCAGCAGAAGCGTATTGGTAAAACGTCAGATTTTGATCTACAAATTACCAATGCTCAAACAAAAGAAGGTCAGTAATTCTTACATTATAATAGGTACTTCAGTATGAAATTATTAGGTAGTGATTAAACATAATAAATATAGTAAATTTTATTGATTAATGAAAAGCAGCTAATGCTTGTTTTCTTATGCACATCACGCAAATGAGGACTATCTATCGTACTATAAGAGACTATCTTTTGTAACGACTAATCTGTAGTTACTACAGAGCATTGAACAGAGTACTAAACAGTTGAATACTACTGCTGTCAATATACAGTAAGGGTATGAGACATAGTCATAAACCACAAGGCATCCTAGTCCATAGAAGTAACACAAAATCAAATGTGGTAACATACAATATTCATTTATTGCGCTATCATACACAAACATGACAATTTATTTTACATTCAACATTTAACACTTCAGAACTATTACAATTATTTTACAATAAAAAGTTTATCTCTCAGAAAAATAAAGTAAGTATTTTATCTACGAGTACAAGGACGAGCGGCAGTACACGACACATGTAGGTCCCGGTGCAACACACTATATCTGTATAGATACCTACGTATACAGATTCGGGTTTCGTTGTTGTTTCATAATATGCGAATTATTTTGATTAGATTTTCATTTTATTTCAAATGATGAACCAAGATTTGAATTTTAAATTTGAGAACTTTGAGATTGTATTCTTTACTAATTTTAAAAAAGATGGAAGCACTCATTTTGGATGTTTATTCTTTTTTTTTTCTTCGCAGTTCGAATGGATAAGAGGTTACCCATATTCAATAATTGTATAGAATTAGGTACGAAGTATGATAATAAATAATCAAGGCATTAGAAAACAAATACAAAGTTTGTATTATAATTTTATCATTGTAACAATTAACCGCATCAATCAAATCAAATGAATTGGCCTACATTTATAAGATGGCCGATAATTCAATGTTTTGCCCTACTGCAGCAGCATATCAAAGCGATCATTTTCTCTTTCTATTTAACAATGTTACGAAATTTTGAAGCATTTATGAATTTATGAGTATGAATCGGCAACATCGCATATTACGAAATGGGTTCATAAAAAGTTTGTGTAGACCTTTTAGATTTACCTTTAATAAAAAGAGTGTCTTAAAGAGTTCTGATCACAATTCTAGTCAGTCTTTTCGTGTAAGTATGTATCCAAGTATACTTGGGCAATAAACATGAACTCAATTGTTAAATAACATGTCAAAGTCAAAGCTAATTTATTCTGTATAGACCATTAAAATAGTACTTACAAAAACGTCAAAAAAATTAAATTTCACTAATGTTTGGCAAATGGATAGAATCGGGGCGACACGCGCGGGTACAAGTCGCCGACAGAGAGCCTCTCATCAAGCCCGCTGTGTCGGCGGATCGGAGGATTTGGTGTATAGACTCCTTTATTACTTAGACTGTATAACAGAATGAAAATAAATCATTGATCACTGCAGTTCTAGAGTGTTTTAATTTGTTCAAAATTATAACTAAAACTATAAAATTAAAACTAGTTTCTGTCCTAAATACTGACTGATTTTGTTCAAAATTTGCATAGTTTTGGCTAAGGGGATAACAAGTATATGGTTCATGTAAATGCTTATATGTGGTCTCCATTCTGTATATCGTATATCCTAGCTATATAATAGACATGCAGATTTAATAATATCTTAATATTTTTGCAGTGTATGTGGATGATAACACATTGATACCAAAGAATACATCTTTATTGGTTGCTAGAGTTCCTCTTGCGCAGCAACCGAAGAAACAGTGGGAAGGATTAAATAATCAAACCTCAGTTCACAAAGATGTTGCTCCAAATAAAGGATTGGCTGATCTGTCTCGCATGGAAGGTAGCGAACAGGATAAGATAAATGCTATGATCTCACAATCTACTTTTGACTACGATCCTAGCAAGTAAGATAAAGCAGGATACTTCTGCAACCATTCTATTAATTTAACAGCATCATTTCTGTGCTAATACATACCTTATAATTCAAAATTCAAGTTGACTTAGGTTCTGCACAAACGGGGCACTGACCATAGTCACCGGTGGCAATTGTGCACTACCTGTACATCTATATAATTTTCTAACAGTGTCAAAAGCGAGCCACTGGTGTTCAGAAGCCACCTCTTTTATCACATAGGGTATGGAGTACCTAGTACGACAGTGAGTGGCCACATTATATGGAAAATTGTTTGAACTGCTTGTCGCTGGCCACCAGTGACTATGGTAGGTGGGCTGTCTGCCCCGAGCCTTAAGATACAGGCAATATTTTCGTATTTTCTCTTCCATTGCTATCTTTATTAAGAAATGTTGATAAGTTATGTTACATATGTAATATGTGGAAATGATGATCTAATATAGGTAGGCATCTTTATGTAACATTGCTATCATTTATTAGGAAATGTAGCTAAGTTGTTTCAAGTCTATGGAAATTAAGCTAATGAGGCATAAGCTAATGAGGCATGAGCTAATGAGGTTATTGAAGCATGGTTAGCCTTCAATAACTTATAAAAATATCCAATTTACACATTTTCTTATCCAAGATTGTTTATATTTTGAGTGAGCAATTACCTCACCTACACAATTTCTTTGCACCTGTTTATAATGCTGTATCAGCTTAGCACTAATAATTTTTACTAATTTACTGTTTTAGTTATCAGAAAATTAGAGGACAGAATCAGAGAGGTATTGTCCCTCCTACTTATGTTTGTTACAAGTGTCAGAAGCGTGGACACTGGATTAAAGATTGCCCAGTTGCAAACTCGGTATGTATCCTTGCAGTACCTATAAGTTTTGTTGAATCTGTTATGAAAATTTTGTTTTCTGTGGAATCTATCCGTCAGATCCAGGCCAACCCAAAAATAATCTGTACCTGTTGCCCGCGGGTTCGCCCGCGTAGAGTTCTGATCCCATAGGAATATCGGGATAAAAAGTAGCCTATGATACTCAGGAATGTAACATTCTAATGGTAGAAGATTTTTTGAAATCGATTCAGCAGTTTCGGAGTTTATTGATTACAAACAAATCTTCCTTCTTTATAATATTATTACTAGCGACCCGGGTCCTGGCTTCGAATGGGAATATTATTATTTAACTCTTTTGACAGATCACGCACATAAAGTTTACTAATAATTTTTGATACAATGTACTACAGGGAATACTGTACTTCATGGACGGGCTCCGCCCACTTAGAGATGTGTCATTCGTAATTAATGACCACAGACTATAAAAACGGTTTTGAAATAAATCGATTATTGATTATATTAATAAAACATACATAAATAAAATAAATAAATAATCTACGACATTTTACACAGCGCATTCTCGACCCAAATTAAGCACAGTTTAACTAGCTTGTGTTATGGGTTCCAGACTGCGGATAAACATACTTAAATACTTTTTTTTGTAAATAAATAATAAATAAATAAATAAATATCCTACGACATTTTACACAGCGCATTCTCGACCCAAAGTAAGCATAGTTTAACTAGCTTGTGTTATGGGTTAAATACATACATATTATACATAGAAACACCCAGACCAATGCAAATAGACATATTCATGCATACAAATATTTGCACTGAGCGGGAATCGAACCCGCGCCCCCTGACGTAGCAGTCGAATGCACTACCGCTACGCCACAGAGGCCGTCATACAATAAAATTATTGTGATTATATTTTATATCAAATCAAGTAAAAAACTGTATTATTTTGCATTAAAATGCCCTAAATGTCTCTGTTTTAATGCATAAATAATTTGCACAATGAAAACAGTTCCACCGTACTCGTACCTAGTAATAGATCGAATGTATTCGCTGCAAATTATTGAATCTAAAATAATCTTTTAGACTTACTGTAGTTGGTTCAAATAAAAAGCATGTGAATGAACCGCGGTACCTACTTGTAATGAACAGGTACAAAATGTTGAAATTCATAGTACTTTATGGATTAAAAAATAAAACAACCAAAAGAGGTACCGTAATACTATTTTTCATTATAAAGAATCGTATTCTTCGTATGACCAGGAATCATCATCACTTGAGTTCTCAGTAATATTGATTATCAATTCTTGGACAGATAAATTTTCGAATGCAACACCCCAATTCAATCCGACATTATCACCCACCTTTTTGTTTTTTCTACAACACTCGCCCAGTTTTCAGGAGTACTTTTAAACACGCATTTTTTAGTAAATCCAGCATTTTTCTTGCGGTGAAAGGAGTAGTTGTATTGTTCCTCGCAGCTAGGGCATCGAGCCCGGGTTTACCTGGACCGAAAAAACCCGGTTTGATTTTTAAAACTCGGGTTTTTTTAATACTTTTGTTTTTGTTATTTATTAAGTTTAAGCCGCTTCGAATGCAATAATAAGTAAATGGAATAAAAACACGCTTTGATTAATTATTACTTATTACGTAAAAAGTAGCTTCGTTGCTACGTTCCTAGTTCCTACCAATGAAACAAGCCATGCAAGAAAATGGAACGCTCGCGTCCATCTCAGGACATGAATGGGAGTGAAGTGTGGAGCAGTGGAGAGGGGAGGGTGTAGCGAAGCTCGTCGCGTGTTGCTCGGGTGATGAACACCTCCGTTGCATTAGGGAAGTACCTTAAGTCCACCTTACTTATACCATCAGCTATGCATCGCTAATGCCGTTCAGCTGGCAATTGTGGACGTAATGTACAAACGCAATGCCGGCTTCGAGGAAAACGTGGCTCAGCTTGCCGAACTTGACGAGGATGAAGATTTGCCTTTATCGGTATTGGCTCAAAGACTGCGAACTGTAGAATTTAACGACCACACGAATTCTACAGACAATGACGAGGATGGTGTTGAATTTAATAATGGATCCTCGTTTATGGAGTCTTCAGTTCAGTCTTCGATCTGCTATCAAAAGTACGAAAAGTGGTAAAAATCTTCAAGAACTCAAGGACAAAAAACGGTGATATCCTTCAAAAACATGTCAGAGCTGATTTTGGACAGGAGTACTCCCTGCTGTTAGATGGGAAAACGCGCTGGAGTAGCATTTCTGCCATGTTAGGTCGGTTTCTGAAATTGAAAATATCTATTACAAAAGTTTTAATTGATTTAAAAACAGACATTGCATTTACTGATGATGACTGGAGAAATATAGATGAGATCCATAAAATATTGGATGTTATTAAAACTGTCGTCGAGGCGCTATGTCGACGCGATGCATCATTACTTACAGCTGATGTTTCCCTAAAAATTGCATTGAAGAAAATGGATGAAATGAAGACACCCGTAGTAAGTAGAAGTAATAAAATGGCAACTGCATTGAGCAAACGATACGCAAAAAGAACAGTAACTCAAGCAGCAACACTACAGTACTTGACTAATCCGGGTAAATATTTTGAGAACATTCAAAATGAAGATAAAACTGTTTTTTATCGGCCTACAGTTGATGAAATGCTAAACGAAATTGTTAATCTGATTAAACGCACAACCAAAAAACAAAATATACCTCCTGAAAATTTGCCAGCGCCAGACCAAGATCTGCGAGAAATTGGCATTCAGTTGCCTACTTTGACGAATGAAGAGGAACTGAACAGACAGTTAAGTCAAGCTGTTGCTACTGATAATACTGCTCCTGAAACTGGATCAGCTTGTCCATCAGACGATTTGCTTACTACTTACTGTGAGGGTAGAAATGGCACTCTTCGAGAATGGCGGTACGCGACAGCGGGGGCGTTACCTATCGCTGGTATATGAACATTTTAAAACTATTCCACCTACTAGCGTCGAGCCGGAGTGTATATTTTCTTCAGCTGGAATTGTCTGCAATAGATTGCGTTCGTCTTTGAGTGACAAAACTTTGGATGCCCTAATTTTTTTACGTTCATTTTACATAAGTAAGAAGAAATTCTAATAATTCAGTTCTGATTTCTGTTATTTTTATGTTACGTTACGATATATCTAAGATGGTATTATTAAAGGTGATAAGAGGTTAAAACATGTGGTTCTTGTGGAACTTACTGTACCGTGGGAAACAAATATACCGAAGGACCACACAATAAAGAAAAATAAATACTATGATCTCACAAACGAATTAATCAAAAACGGTTACGTGGTTAATTTGTATGCAGTGTAAGTGGGAGCGAGAGGTATACCAGCAAAATCTCTCTATAACCTACTTAAAGATCTAGGCCTATCGAGAACTACAATAAGCTCATTACTAGGACGAATGTCTAAAGCGGCACTAGTAGGTTCGTATCAAATTTGGTTAGGCAGGGAGGGGAACTTGGGTAGTGAAGGTGAGTGTTGATGTACGTCAACAAAAGGGGCCCCTTCTAAACCTACACTTGGGTCGCAAGTCCCAGGCACTGTCCCGAGTTACCAACTCAGCAACGCGATGGACCCGGCACCCGCACGGAGAATCCATGGATTGCTAAGAATATCGGTCTCTATTATTTTATATGAATATCCATTCCAAGTACCTATGCATACTCTGGTGTAGAATAGAGTTTATTTCTATTCTATTCTCTTTTTTTCTAAAGTGCTCAGATGGTCAGAGGCTATGTCTTAACTATGTTGTTTAAATAATGTGTCAATGCATAACTACTTTTTACTTAGTATTTTAGTTAATCAGATAAAGAACTGATTATTAACCAAACGACTGCAATTTAAATTATATTAGAATAGTAGAATAGAAGACTAGAACTATTCGTTACTTAATTGTTAATGCGAGGAAGAGTTTTATAAATGTTAAAATTATTTGTGTTACTACAAAAATGTCTTTTGAAGATATTATTTTTATTAGCTTTTAAATACAATAAGTGAATGTTACCAAAATAATTCATTTAATGTTAAAACTAATCTCTGCAAGTCTGTGATTTAAAAAAGACTAGATTACTTACTAAGTTTTAAGATATTCTGAAGAAAAAATAAATCTTTATCACTTTTTTAAACATTAAAACTGGTTTTGTAATTTGTGAAGTACTGTTTCATTTATTTATATTCTTTCTCATCCTTTATATTTGTACTCATTGTAGGAAATCGATATATAAACGCAGATTAGTGTATTTTAAAAAATTACAATAAAAAGATCGAAATGCTCGAAAAATCGGTCTACCCGGGTTTTGATTACTCTTAGTTTTGAAAACCCGGGTTTTCAAAATTGAACCGAGTTTCGATGCCCTACTCGCAGCATGTCCTTTAACTTGTGCCCAGATCATTTCAATTGCATTATATTGGCAGTGATTGGGGGAATTCTGAGGACGGTATGCCCATGCTCTGCTGCCATTTCATCTATTACGTATCGTTTTGGCAGCTTCTTTGTTTTTAGTATCTTTACTAACTCTACTTTTAGTAGGGACTTGTCCACCTCCTCGCCATTGTCACGGAGCCAGTTTATGATTTCATGTTTTTTGTTGGCCTGCTTTGGCATTTTATTAATTTGACGAGAGTGATAGGGTGCATTATCAGTAAATATTATTGATGGCTCTTTGAGTGATGTAATCATTTCTCTGAACCACTTTTCATACACGTTCGAATTCATCTGCTCATGATAATCTCCTGTTTTCTAGGATTTGAAAGCTAATAGAGCGTCTGGCACAAATCCTTTTACTATTCCTGCATGGCAAATAAACAGTCGTGCCTTTTCCCATTGGTACTGCAGAAGTGGAGCCAGCAGTGTTGTCAGTCCAAGTTTTTGACAGCGTATGATTCGCATTGAGCCAAGTTTCATCTGTGAAAACAACATTCGACCAATCTTCTATTTTTTTCGCTTGTCTTAAAAATTCGCATCGATACAAAGCAATATCATTGCGTTCCATAAAAAAATTTCGTTTGTCACATTTTTGGAATAAGAATCCAATGTCTTTCAATACCTTTGCCAAAGAAAATTTTTGACCACGGAACAAACCATGATTTCGTAGAGATTGTGTTAGTTTTTTAATGTTGAAATCTCTTTTCTTTGGTAATAGTCGTATATATGACGACGAATAGCATCAGCGTCAAAATTGTCAACTGCTGTCACTTTACAGCGCTGACGTTTTTTCTTAGGTGTAGCTTATTCTGTTCCATGCCACTGCTGCCGTAGCCTTCTTTTGTTATTTTTGCCACAGTTGCAGCACTAATACCTAATGCTGCTGCAACACGGTCTCTAACTTGAGTCACTGGTATAAGAGGCCCACCATTACGGCTTTCCTTTTCAAAGTATTCACGAAGTCGCAAGACAAACTCTCTTATTTGTCCTTTAAGTACTTTATTTTTTGGCATTTTGACGAAGGGAGAAACGATACGCTCAACTCAACCAACCGTGAGAATTCACAAGTAAATCAATACGGAGGAATATAAATAATCAACTCGACGTATGAAAATGTGGATTAACACTGCCAACAAAATGGCATCGCGTATCGCCGCCGCGTCCAGTGTTGTCGTTTAATAAGCGATAAAATTACGAAATTATCGATAAAATAATTAGTGTGTTAAATCGATTAAAATTTCTTCCTGAAAACATCGATCGATAAAAGAAATCGAATCGGTAACGGGTCAGGGTATCACTATTTGATTAAGTATTAGGGCTGTCAAAAGTTAAATGATTGGAAAGGGTATAATAACCGTACTAATGTTCCCAGTAATGTCAGTTTCAAAATTATTTATATCATTATTATTAAAAACCAGAGTACCTTTTTTTTTTTTTTTTTTATCGTGCGGAAATCCCTTCGGATACCCCCCCGCGTGCCAGCGGGGGCGGTTATGTCGGGCTTGAACCGACTAAAACCGCACGCCGTCTCGGGTCTGCAGACGCCGGGGTGTAAGGTTGCCCATAGAGCATATCCCTCGCACCCCGACTGACCCTGGGCCATCTCCGGTTTCGAGATGGCCCCCTCGGGTTTGGGAACCACGGTGTCCCCGTCTTGCCCCGGTTTGGGGGAGGGGCGCTAGTCGCCCCACCGTCCCGGCCTGCTTCTGCTGGGGTGACAGGTGGCCTCACCCGCCACCCCCAGGCCTGCGCTCATGGAGGACGGAGGTCGTTAAGCGACCTCCGGCGCCTGAGTCGCCTAAAACCAGAGTACCTACTGTCATCAGTCATCAGCAAACATGATCATAGGATAGGAAGCAGAATGTGGAAAGTCATTAATGTAGATAATGAAAAGTGCCGTAGGTTAGTTCTTTGTGAAGAACTGATAGTTTTTTATTTATTTATTTTTATTTATTCATTTCATACATACAATGTCATTACGGGCAGACCCAATGCGACAGAGTAGCAACATAATTATAATCATTTAATTTACAATATATGTCATTTACATAATCATATCCATACATAAACATGCTTCAAAAACTATATAATAATTTTCACAACACATTAATAATTAAAGTAGATATAATTACCATTTCAAACATTATTCGTGAACATGTCATATCAGAAGTAATAATTATTCAGTTAATGATGTCAAAATAATAATTCAAATAATAATGTCAAAGTAATAATTCCATTAATAAAGTCAAAATAATAATTCAATTCACAATGTCAAAATAATAATTCAATAAATAATGTCAAAATAGTAATTCCATTCAATTGTCAAAATTACATATTTAATGGCAAGTTCACAATAATTTAATGTTAAATGATGAAAATTCAATTTACATTACTTATTAAAATATTTTGTTTAATACTAGCAATATATAAGCAGATTATATCAATTTAACCTAGATTCCTTCGCTCAAAATACAGCAACAAGCCCTTGTGAATTCATTCAGGGAGCATGAAAACCAGCATAAATCTAATCTGCCAGCCATCATATTAAGCGCACGCAGTGCCCGCGTCAGCGGCGCCCTCTGCAGCAAGTTGGTACGTGCGCGACACACTTGCAGCAGCGGGGGGCGCCGCCGCCTCAACGCGTACTCCTCTGGTACACACAGCCCTACGTCCCGTAGGATAGCTGGGCTGTGTATAAGCCCACGAAATACTTTAAACAAATAGGTGGCCATAGACACCTCCCTCCTCACTTCCAGCTTATAATATCCTGTCATACCCAGAATGAACGACGTAGGATACAACCACGGATATCCCGGGTAGTCACCATACTGTTTCCAATATAAAAATCTAAGGAACTTATTCTGGGTACGCTCCAACATAACCTTACATTTGTCCTCGTGTGGAGACCAGATTAGCGCATTGAACTCCAGGTGACTCTTCACGAGAGCCTCATACAACGCCCATAACGCCGCAATACTTGTAAACTGGTTTGCTTGACGTAAGACAAACCCAAAATTTCTGAAAGCTTTTTTACAGACACCGCCGGTGATATGGTCTCGGAAATGTAAATCCGCGCTAAAGCGCACGCCTAAATCTTTAACCTCGGTTATCCGCTGCAGAGGGACCCCTTCCATGTGATATTGTAAATCCGCGCTAAAGCGCACTCCTAAAACCTTAACCTCGGTTATCCGCTGCAGAGGGACCCCTTCCATGTGATATTGGTAGTGACAAAACTCAATTTTTTTTTTTCATCTCACCCATACGTGTGAGGTATTTATGGATAGGTCTTCAAAAATGATATTAAGGTTTCTAATATAATTTTTCTCTAAACTGAATAGTTTGCGCGAGAGATACTTCTAAAGTGGTAAAATGTGTCCCCCCCCATGGTAATGTAGGTACATTACCATGTAAACTTCCACCGAGAATTTTTTTGAACGAGATCTAGCAAGTAGTTTTTTTTGAATACGTCATAAATCGTAAAACGCAATTTACCTTTCATTCAATCAACTCAAATGTAAAATTTAAAAAAAAACATTATTATGTTACTTACTGCTACGGAACCCTTCATGGGCGATTCCGACTCGCACTTGGCCGCTTTTTATTTACCTCCTTTAATTCTTGTGCTAATCTACTATTTTCCAGTGCCAAAACCTTTACTGTTTCCTTAATTTCCTTTATAATTTTTGATTCTAGGTCACTCAATTGTTCCATTATCATTTTATTCACTTTTGCCATTATACCCACTACTTTGTCCGTTTCTTCATACGTTATCTCCTTAGTACCTATGTTTTCAAGGGAAATGTCTACATTTTTGGTCTGATCTTTATCGTAATCCATCGTCATCGCCCCTCGGGAGCGTACGGGAGTGTCATCCGTATGCGCTGGGTTACGTTGGTGCAGGAATCACACTTGAAAGTACTTCTGATCTGTACCTGCTCCTCTTTGAACTAGCTGCCGTATATTTCGCACATTTGTAATGGTATGCAGACTTGCATTCGATGCATTTGAGCAGCTCCACAGAATCTATTTTTCTATTGCATACAACAAAATTCATTTTCGAAGTCTTACAATGCAGTGCGACAGTGTTGTTAATAAAGTTGATATATATAAAGAAATTAGCAGGTCTTTACTGGAATCATTTTTTATTCAATATAACAATGTCAACTAGACATAGAACATACACAAAAATATAAACATATTAGAAACTAAAAAGGTTCATACTCTAACACACCCCCCTTAATGTAATAATGTTGATACTACACCAGTTAGCAACAAGTTACATTAAACATTATAAAATAGCTAAGTTAAACCTAAGTTAAACCTATGCTGCAAATACAGTTTTTATGTTTGAGTCTACTTAGGGGTTTAGTAAGCACATCCGCCCACATACACTCTGTAGGCACAAATTCCAGGTTAATAACCTTTTCTAAAACCTTTTCTCGTATAAAATGATATCTTGTATCGATATGTTTAGTACGGTTGTGGTGTACTGGGTTCTGAGCTAATTTCATCGCCGACTGAGAGTCAGTATAAATGGTAATAGTGTGTAGCTCACCTGTAACCTCACTCACAAACCTCCGCAAGTAACAAGCCTCCTTGGTGGCAGCAGTGAGCGACATATATTCCGCCTCGGCAGACGAGAGCGCCACCGTGGGCTGTTTTTGGCTAGCCCATGACACTGGACCACTACTCAATTGCATTACGTAACCCGTATAAGAGCGACGTGTGGTAGGGCAATTAGCCCAATCAGCGTCTGTAAAACCAACAACAAATCACAGTTGGAATCAGAACTACCGGTATAACAGATTGAAAGTGTTTTTATACCTTTGAGGTACTGTAGTACCCTTTTTTAGCTGCTAACCAATGCGTTCGGTTATAACTAGAACAGAACTGTCCAAGATAGCTTACTGCGAACGCAATATCTGGTCGCGAGTTAACAGCCAAGAATATCAGCGAACCAATAAGTTCTTGAAAAGGATACGAGCAATGTTCGTTCTCACCTTCCTTCGCTATTTCTAGCTTAGAATTTGCCAAAGGGGTGCCCACTGACTTACAATCTTGCATATTGAACTTTCGCAACAACTTTTCAATATACGTTTCTTGATTTAAAATTATTTTATTTTCCTTTTGCTCTATATTGAGCCCTAAATAAAATTTTAAATTTCCAATTTTTTTTATTTTGAAATATTTATTCAAGTCTGACATGACAACGTCACATGTCATTTCATTTTTGTAATAGATAATTATATCGTCAACAAAGACGGCCATAATTACCAACTCTTGTCCAAAAATTTTTTTATAAACACAGGGCTCTGAAGGAGTTTTTGAAAAACCTATGGACGATAAAGTTTTATCTAACTTTATGTTCCAAGCTCGAGGTGCTTGTTTTAGCCCATAAAGCGACTTCTGTAGTAAGCACACTTTGTTCTTGGGATCTTCGGAGAAGCCGAAGGGTTGCTCCATGAAGACTTCTTCCTCAAGATCACCATTTAAGAACGCAGTGTCGACGTCTAAGTGTCGCATTTTTAGGCTCATTTTTGCTGCCAAGGCAAACAAAGTTCGCAAAGACGACATTCGAACAACAGGCGCAAAGGTTTCAAAATAATCGATACCAGCAATTTGGTTAAAACCTTTAGCAACGAGTCGTGCCTTATATTTTGCGATATTGCCTTGAGCGTCTCGTTAAATCCTGTAAACCCATTTACACGGAATGACCTTTTTATTTTGTCTATCCACCAATTTCCAGGTATTTTTCATCATTAGTGAGTTATACTCATCCTGCATAGCTGCAAGCCAAATATCCTTATCGATACGCATTGCTTCATAAAAGCTCTGTGGTTCTTGTTCACTCACATCCATACTTATTTGAGAAAGTTGGAGTGCCTCGTAGTTCTTAGGCATTCTGTTCCGAAGTGGATATCTGCATTCTGCTGGTTCACTCACTGTGTCACCATGAGCATCGACAGCATCTGAGAAATTTTCATTCAAATCATCAGACTGCACCTCCTGAACTTCTGAGTTTAAGACATCAGCCACTTGACCTATGCTACTATCAGAATTGTTAGCTTGATTCTGTGTTTCGTCAACGGACCCAAAACGTATTTGTGATTGAGCTGGAAGCAGAACCAGTTCATCAAGAAGCGGACTCACTGGCTCATCGCAATTGTTTCCTTTTAAATTAGCAAAACTATTCTCAAAAAATACGACATCCCGAGCCATAATTAAATTGCGGGGATAGCGGGCATCTCTGAGGAAAAAGCTGTTAGTATCATCAGTATAACCAACAAATATATGTTCAGTTGATTTAACATCGAGCTTTTTTCTCTGACAATCAGGCACTTTAACCATAGCTCTACACCCAAAGACTCGGAAGGTGAGAAAGGTTCGGTTTACAACCAAACCATTTCTCGTAAGGAGTCATATTATCGAGAGCTCGGTGTGGGGACCTATTCTTTAAATACACTGCTGTACGTACCGCATCTTCCTAATAAGCCTTCGACAGAAGACTGTCCGCAAGCATGCAACGCGCTTTCTCTACAACCGTACGATTGGTGCGTTCCGAGACGCCATTGGACTGGGGCTGTAGACAACGGTCGTTTCGTGTCTGATACCTTTACCACGCAGTACTGCAGCCAGATCCTTATTTACAAATTCAGTCCCGTTGTCGGTCCTCAAAATCTTTATATTTTTGCCAGTTTGGCGCTCAATTTCCAGCTGAAAATCACAAAAGCATTGTGTGACTTGATCTTTAGAAGAGATAAAGAATGGAAATATCACTCTAGAAAAATCATCAATGAACACTAAAAGGTATTTGTTTCCTTGAAACGATTCCTGTGACATAGGGCCACATAAATCAGCGTGCAACAGTTCTAATAGAGCAGTTGCTTTCTTGTACTTAATTCTCTTGAACGGTTTTCTTGCTTGCTTACCTTCAAGACAAGAAACACAAGCATTTTGATCTACCACTTCATAGTCAATACCTGGAGCTCCACCTTTCATAAGACTATCCATACCTATACGACATAAGTGCCCTAGGCGTCTATGCCACAATTTGAATTTAGAAGCGTCTAAGTGAACCGGAGCAGCAGCTAATTGTTTTGTTAAATCAAAAGTGCAATCTAAAGTGTAAAGACCGTTACAAATAGAATTATGCATAAGTAAATCACCAGTACAAGAAAAATTGCTATAAAAATTACATCCGTTAGTATCAAAAACTACAGAATAACCCTTATCACAAATCTTTTTTACAGAAAGTAAATTACAATTTAAATCAGGTACTACAACAACATCAGAAATTGTTCCATTACAGTCATCAGTAGAGAAGGAAGTTGTTGCTACGCTGACACATTTGAGTTTATCACCATTTGCCACAGTAACGGAATCTCTGTTGGTATCTTGCAAAGTCTTGACATCATACAGCATCGAAGCATCTGCCGTCATATGGTTGGTCGCTCCAGAATCGACATACCAAGATCTGCTATTAATATCTTGACGAGCATTAAAGAGCCGCTGAGAGACTTATTTGTGCTCTCTTACCTTTTTCCTTTTTATTTGGACAATCAGGTCTTTTGTGCCCTTTCACGCCACAATCATAGCACACGACTTCCTGTTTCTTAGGTTGCTTCTTCACCTGCTTCACTGATTTAAGAGCTGTGGAGGAGCTGGGGTTCGGTTCACTTTCCTCTTGCCATGAGGCAGAACTGAGGAGTTTCGTCTTCACTAAGTCAGTAGTGATCTTTTCCACATTGGAGTTTTCTAAAGCCATCACCAGTGGATCAAACCTAGGACCCAAACCTCCTAACATTACAGCTGCCAGACTAGAATCCTCTATTTCTTTACCAATATCAGCAAGGTCCTGAGCTAAATTCAATATAGTGTCCAAATAACGCTCCACGTTGTCATCAAAGTCCTTTAAGGTAAGTCTATATAACCTCCTCTCCAAAGATAGCTTTCTACCCATACTCCTGTCTTCATAAGCTGCCGCGAGAGCTTGCCATGCCTCTTTGGCGGTTTTAGCACGTCGAACATGTGTAATCGCTGATCCATCTAAAGTAAGGCAAATCTTAGACAACGCCTTTTGGTCGTTATATTTACGGACGTCTTCCGTCGTTTTATCAAACGGTGAATAACCACTGACCGCTTCCCATAAGTCCTCGTGAAGAAGATACATCTTAATTTTAACTTTCCACGAAGGATAGCCCTCTCGGCCAGTCAATGGTTTTATTGTGCTCAAACCTGCACTTGAGTGCGAAACTCTAGAAGTACTGTACATACTGGGTATATCCATATTTGGCGTCGTCGTTGTCGTCATATTTTCGACAGACATAATTTTCAGTTGAATAGAAATATAACACCAAAACCACAATACAGTTTAAAATTCGTGCTGATAACGATTGTTGTTAATAAAGTTGATATATATAAAGAAATTAGCAGGTCTTTACTGGAATCATTTTTTATTCAATATAACAATGTCAACTAGACATAGAACATACACAAAAATATAAACATATTAGAAACTAAAAAGGTTCATACTCTAACAGACAGAGACGGAACTGGCCAATTCGCATGGGTGCGAGCGAACGCGATGCGAGACTTCTTCGCCACCCACAAAATGTTTTAATCACTAATGCACAGTGACTATACCACATATGTTTTTCTTTGAAATAATGCGAAATTCGACGCTTTACAACTGTTCTCCACCTTGTACATGTGCAGTAACATCAAGGGTCCAATTTACGAACATGTTTACCAAGTCATATTTCGATTTTACCACTTTAAACTATATTAACGTAATACCGAATACCGCAGCACCGTACCGTGCCGTGCCGACATATTTCAAATCTTCTGACTCTTCTGCTTAAAATAGTTCTTTGCTAACGATGATGAAGGTAAGATTCAATTAATGCAGATATATTACCCCTCACGCCATAACGGTTAAGTTTGTTAATTAGAGTTTTATGATCTACATAGTCAAAAGCTTTTGACATCATCAACATCATCATCATCATCAACCTATTCTAGTCCACTGCTGGACATAGATCTCCCCCTAATGAGCGCCATAGCGCCCTGTCTTCAGCTTTTGACATATCCATAAACAATCCCATTACTGGCAATTTTTGATATACTCTATTGACAATAAGGCTCAAAACATCGTATATTGCCATGTTTATTGATTTATTTTGCCTAAACCCCTTCTGCCCATCGTGGAACTAGTTGTTTGTTTCAAAATGTTTAGTCAAATTGATAAATATTAATTTCTCAATAATTTTTGAAAAAATTAGGACTAATGCTATGGGCCTGTAACAAGATAATCTTCCCTGTCATGTTTTTTAAAAAGTGGTTTGATCGTAGTAATCTGTTCGTAGCTGTTCAGGAAAAACTCCTTCGACAATGCAATTATTGACAATGTGACTCAGCACTGGAGATACAGTATCTGATACTAATTTTACCACTTTTGTGCTGATACTGTCATACCCTGTGCTGTTGGTATTATTAAGTGACATAATAATTTGATGACTGAGAAATAGTCGGTGGCATAAACAGAGGAAGATCCGTTAGATTTAATTACATTTCGACACTCGGAGGTTCCTATAGGTTGCACATGAACTAGATCCATGAAATGATTATTAAATTCTTCTGCTATATCATGAGGGTGAGATATTATTTTACCTTCAAATTTAATGCTACTTACACTTTCATTTGGATAAGTCAACTCTTGACTGTTGTATCACTTTCCACGTCGCCTTTGGATTATTAATAGAATTTCAAATAAAATATTCATATTGAGATTTTTTTGTAACTTGAATTACTGTTTTAAGCCGCTTTGAAATGTTTTTAAAGTTTTGCCTATTGTGTTCAGTTGGTTCTGCTCTAAACTTCCAAAGTAATTGAGGCTTTTTTTTACTACATTTCGAATGCCTCGCCTTGACCACTTTGGTTTTATTCTAGTGCGAATTTTAACTTTAATAATTGGAAAGCATACATCATAAAGTTGAATTGTCCTTGAATGTGTCGTAGAATATAGTGAAACTTCTAGCGGCGTCTTTTTCGAGGTATACATAATTAAAATCAACATCCTGGAGACATTCTTTGAATCTCCATATTCTCCTCGGAATAATTTCTCTTATTAGAGAACCAGTAATCATAGCGACATGTTTTTTTACAGGACAAGATAGCATTTGAGCTGTGTGATCTGATAATGCAAGTTATATTATTTTGCCTTTACAACCATGTACATTATGAATTAAATTATCGATGCATGTACCACTTGCTAAACGAGTAGATTTATTTATTTTATATTATAGATTTAAACCCTTGTAAGAGTTGTTAGAAACGCTCAGAGTAACAGCATTTTACCAGTAGATTGGTATTAAAATCGCCACAGAACATTTTTTTTATTGGATCTAGCAGAATATTTTAAAATGGGGTGCATATTATTGAAAAATATCTCGAATTTTCTTTTTACGTCTTTATTTTGGGGATTTCTATACATACATATTATTATCATATTGTGGTCAAGCAATTCAATGGCGCAGTTTTCGTACGTTATATTTTTATTATATTATATTTAGGACGTTATATTTCGCTAAGTCAATTACTTTGATTTTTATATCATCCTTGACAGCAATACATGTGCCACCATTTCTATATTGTCTTGAAGATAACGCAGTGAGCTAATAATTTGGGATATGCATCCGTCTAACAAGCGTTGCGATCATGTAGTGTACAGTGACGCAAATAACGTCAATTGTCCTATTATTATTATTTATTAATTAAACCATGCAATGCAACTGTAAAAGCATCCAATTTACCAAGTAAGCCATTAATATTTTGATGGAATATATTTATGCTATTGTACACGAAAAAAATCTTCCTCCGTTATAATAAAATTCGTATTAATTGCCATGTCCTTCACTCCTGGTAATTGCATCGATATCTGGTTGTCAGTTTGTGTACTTGCATCTATTAATTGTGTCCTATTTTAATATTATTTTCATAATGGTAATTTGTAAAATTATTGTGGTATCAATTTTCAGAATTTCTATCAAGAAATGGCGACATGTAATTTGTGATCTATTTAATATATGTGGAGAATATGTTGAATAGTTCATTTTTTTTAAATATTTAGGACACGTCAATTTGACTTCACCTCGCCTGATGGTAAGCTGAAGGTAAAGTCTCAGGAAAGAGGGTCACCATTACATACACGTACCATGTTAAAAAATCCGTTCCCGCAGCGGGAACGCACGGGTAGATTTCGTGAAGCAATTAATATATAATATTAGAAGTAATGATTTTTTTCCCGAAAAATTTTGGTTTTTCCCCCCTCCACTTTTAGTTAAAGTTTTAATCTTATAGGTTTGTAATTAAAAGTTGTTGGTATTCATGTATACTATGGGATAAAATTAGAACGGTTCGAATATCTTTCATGGAACGTGAAATATTGAGAAAAAACTGATGATATATATATATATATATATATAAACTTTTTGACCAGTGGTCATTTCGGACCCAGGGGGTCATAACTAGACCTATGAAGAATTTTTTTTAAAATTCGACAGTAGTCAAGAAACCAATAGGTAGATCGATTTCATCGAAATCTACCTAAAATGGTGGCACTCAGGTTGACGGTCTCATCAGAAGAGGATTGTCGTCGCAGCACTGCGTGACACCCATTCTACAATCAATTCATAGTTAAGTTTTTCCTTATTAAGTGATTTGTTGTAGGGTATTTCGCTTACTAAAATATTTGGACTAGGTATAGACTGGAAAAATCTATGTAAATGCTTTTGAAATTCATAAGGATTAACATCATTCGTACCACTTAGAACTATAACAAAATCATTCTTAGTTAAAGAGTAAATTTCTTTTGAGTTTAACACTTCCGAAATGCGAGCAGATGGTTTCCAGAAAGAACTAACAGCATATTTACAACCCACCAAAGCCTGCAATATTTTTCGTAAATTGCATGAATGCAAATGCAAATGCAAGTGTGCAGAACCGCTAGTATATAAGCTTATTTTGTTAGTACATAAGTGATAGTGTATATAATTAAACTGATTTAACAAAAACTATAGGAATAATCGTGTATAATAGTTATAAGTTTGCGACGAAGAAATCGTCATTGGTAGCAATTCTGTTGTTCAAAAACTCTCTAAACTAAACTAAAAATCACTAAAATTTAGTTTAGTGATGTCAAACGACATTTTATATTCTGAAAACGTATGACTAAACTATTATTAGTTTGACACAACCAAAATTAGCTTAGTTACTCAACTTAGTCCAAATTTGCTTATTTGGTATTCTGTTGTACGTCCTAAACGTCTAAAATTAGAAACGTCACACTAAAATTAGACGCCATCTAAAATACTGCCGACCAGTTATAGTGATAATTGTAATTTCGTTAAAATTTTGTGGCAAATAACATTTTTATGATGAATAACATAACATAACTTCACGCCTCTATCTCCGAAGGGCCAGTTATGTTAAGGTCCCAATCTAATAGGGGGCGAGCCTATTGCCATCTACCGGGCACATTATTAAGCGAGTGATAATTAACATTTATTAATGCACACATAACTACGAAAAGTCAGAGGTGTGTGCCCGGGGCGACTGGGGATCGAACTCGAGACCTCGTCTCAGCAGTCCGTTACGTACGCCACTGGGCTATCGCCGCAATGATGAATAACGATTTCGTGATTTTGGCTTTGGCCAGTCAAAGTCAAAGTCAAAAATCATTTATTCTGTATAGACCATTAATACGGCACTTACAAAACGTCAAAAAAAATTAATCTAATGTTTGGCCGGTTCGAAACGCGGCCCTGTCCGGAGAAGACTCCGGCAAAAAACTCTGCGGGCTGTTTTTTTGGTCTATTTACAAACATAATATACTACTTAACCAAATTACAATATTTCATTTGAGTAGCATAGAGAGAGAGCAAACAGTTCATATCCAAGCTTGTTTGTCATCTAAATAGTCTTGCATTTTATAATAGCCTTTTTGGCAGAGTTTACTTTTACTTTGTCTTTTAAATTTATGAAGAGGTAGATTCTTCATTTCACTAGGAAGCTTGTTGTAGAAGCGTTACGTAGCGTTACCCTGAAAGGAATTACTAATCTTGTGGAGTCGACTATTACAAACCACAAGATTGTTTTTATGTCTAGTATTTACGTTATGTACCTATATCACAAAGCCTTAAAAAATTGGAAATGTTTCTTCTAACATACAAAAGATTTTCAAAAATATATTGAGACACTACAGAGACTCTTGGGCCCAACTTATAAATTGCCCGCACAGCCCGCTTTTGCAATACAAAGATTGTATTTAAATCTGCGGCATTACCCCAAAGGAGAATGCCGTAGCTCATAATACTATGGAAATAACTGAAATAAACTATTCTAGCGGTATCTATGTCTGTTAAATTCCTAATCTTTTTCACAGACAAATGCGGGCAGAATTAATTGAAAGAAATTTTAATTAAAAACATATAATTCGTTTTAAATCAAGTTATTTTTTATACATATAATCACCAAAAATCACAATCAACAATCACAATCACATCAACACTATGTTACGAATAGTTTCTTGTAAGGTGCTATTGCTTTCATGCAGGACATTCACTAAGTTTTCATAGGCAGGAGGTCGTGAAGGCCTAGGCAATAGGCGTCTCGGCACAATCCGATGGCGAATGGGGCCAGCTTCTACCGAGACACCAGATTGAGGCAGTTGTGGCTGCTGTACCTCCTGAGGAGATTGTACAGAGGGCAGCAATAGAGATACAGGTGGCGAGCTGCTCAATGTAATTCCCTAAAATAAATATGAAATTGTTCATGTATTTCAAATCAAGCAATTATTTCCTTGCCAAATTTTTAACTGATCCGATATGTCAATTGTGTCATGTCACGTCAAATTGACTTGCACATATTCCAGCCAGTAAATAATAATCATTTTTCGGCATTCTAAAAACCTAAGAATATAGTTTTTAAACAATTTAATAATTCACTCTTTATCATTCATTCTTATTTTTTTAATAACGGTAACACTTTCATATTTAAATTTTGGTGATGTCAGATTCAAATTTGGTGCTGTCATATTGAACACCAAATTTAGTTCGACGTAACAACAGAATAGCATTCCCTCTAAATTTCTCTAAAATAAGAAAATTTTAGAGAAAAATTAGTTTAGTGATGTCAGCAACAGAATTGCTACCATTGTTTACCGATCTATAAGTGTAAATTGTATCTTATTTCGTGTCACCTTATTTCTACTACCTATTAGAATACATAATACGGTATATAAATCATTGTAAATAGAAAATAAACACATAATTGTAAGATTGACCGATCGACCATTAGGGTATATCCGCGAGGGGTGTGTGTTGGGTAACCACCTCGAGTGTCGCTCCGATTCCGATCCCGCTGCAGTCCGGGGGGAACGGAATCGGAGCGGCCGGTACACCCTGGGCGTCGGTCAATGGCTTCCCCTTCACCCCTTCATAGGGTTGGCATTGATCGTCGGCCAATACCCAACGTGGCGGGAACACATCGCTCTCCGTACTCCTCTGCTTTCAGAGGAGACAGGATGAGCGATGCTGTTAGTGGTGAGATGGCCCAGGGTCAGTCGGGGTGCGAGGGATATGCTCTATGGGTACCCTTACACCCCGGCGTCTGAAGACCCGAGACGGCGTGCGGTTTTAGTCGGTGCAAGCCCGACATAACCGCCCCCGCTGGCCGGCGGGGGGGTATCCGAAGGGATTTCCGCACGATAAAAAAAAAAAAAAAAAGGGTATATCCGCGAAAAGTCGTTAAGCCGCGGTGTCACTAACGAGCCGCGAAAGTTCGGTCGGCCAATTAGAAAAATCAAATTAATTGGATTAAGAGTATAAAAAAGCGCTGTAATTTGACTCGAAACCTCAGTCGACAACTAGAAAGTCAAGCGAGAAGTGCTCTCTCCTCTTCACAAGGAATAAATGAAGATACATGAAAAAATCTCTCTTTAATTCTGGAAAATTCAAGTACTCTTCGAGGCTGCCCATAATAAGTGTTCCGCTTAAGTACAGCACCACGACGACATCCACAATCCCCCAAAGTACACACACATTGCGGCGAAGTCGTGCTGAAGAGCAGATAAAGTGTCATCGACGGAATTGGCTTTGGGTTGTGTACATTTTTGGTCCTATCGGAGCCGGATTTGGAGTCAACTTTGAAGAAAACCTTAAGTGGAACACGAGGGTGGTCTCGAAGAGTGCGTGCCTGAATTTTCCACTGTGAAGAATTGAAAAATTGAAGATGCCGACTACGAGGTCAGAAGAAAGAAGCCGTAAAGTCGCCTCCGTTCAGGGTCCATCAGACACCGAGGGGACCGCCGAATCCGGGACAGCCACGGAAACGTCCACCTCGGAAAACACCACAACGGAGGGAACTACGAGCACCGAGACGGTGACTACCATCGAGCCACCGTCAGCTACAGCACCAGGTCCGAAACCAACGGCACCTGGAACAGAGAAGATAGGGAAGAATAGCAAGTCACAGCCGCCTCATCCGCAACCATCCAAAAAAGAGGTAAAGGGGAACCCCCCTTTACCTCTGTGCATTCGAAGAGCAAAGCCGCGAAGATCGCAAAAGCAAAAGAAGAATTACTTCGTCTTAGAATAGAACTGGCAGCAGCGAAGATCGCCGCCCTGGAAGAAGATGAAGACGAAGATCAAGAAATAGAAGAATTGAATCAAGAAGAAGTGTCGGCGGCAGCTGAGGAGAAGGTCGGCGAGTGGTTCAGCCGTCATGAATCACCACCTTCCATGTTGGCCATCGCCGATACACCACATCAGGGGCCAGGTGAACCAACGCCGCCAGCAGCGCCAACAGCTCAGCAGCAGAACTTCAGCGAACTGGCTACCGCCATCACTCAAGCGATCAAGGCAGCCCAGCGACCGAAGTTCATCGAGCTACCAATCTTCAGTGGAAGTCACCAGGAATGGCTGCCGTTCAAGGCAGCTTACTCCGAAACAGAAGATGTCTACACCGCCGTGGAAAACCTCAACAGGCTACGAAGAAACCTCAAGGGGAAGGCAAGGGAGGCAGTCGAGAGTCTCCTCATCACCAACTCGCAGCCTGCTGATATCATCAGAACATTAGAATCAAGATTCGGGAGGCCTGAAGCAATAGCAACTACAGAAATGGAAGTGCTTCGAGGACTACCAAGACTGAGCGAGTTACCAAGGGACATATGCATCTTCTCAACGAGGGTCACCAACGCCGTGGCAACACTCAAGGCGCTGAACTGCATCTATTACCTATACAACACAGAAGTCTCAAGATCAATGGTTGAGAAACTTACACCTGTGCTCAAGTATAGGTACTACGACTTCGCAGCAGCTCAGCCGAGGGAAATAGCGGACCTCTTGAAGTTCGAGAAGTTCATGAGAAGAGAAGCAGATCTATGCGGACCCTACGCTCAACCTGAAAACTGGACTGCTAGTCCAGCACACCACTCATCAACAGAAGCGCCCCCAGAGGATCAACACGGTGATGGAAGCCCAGCAGACAAGACGTGCACCATCTGCAACGAGCAACACCCCATCTACAAGTGTGAGCAGTTCAAGACAGCTGACGTCAACGCAAGATGGAACTTAGCCAAGGAACACAGGCTGTGTTTCCGATGTCTACAGAAGATGGAGAAGAAACACACCTGCAGAGAACGACGCTGCGGCATCGACGGCTGCAAGCTACTGCACAACACCCTGCTGCACTATAGAAGAAAAAGGGACTCCACAGAAGAAGAAAGCACGAACACGGCCGAAACGATCAACTCGGCGTGGACGGGAAAGAAGTCCACTTTCCTGAAGATACTGCCGGTCCAACTGACGGGGCCAGCAGGGATGGTCAACACCTTTGCGCTCATAGACGACGGGTCAACAGTCACACTACTCGACGACACCGTAGCAGAAAAGATCGGCGCGACGGGACCTATCGACCCACTGCGGGTCGAGACCATCAACAGTACGAAGACAGCTGATCAACAATCAAGAAGAGTCTCATTGAAAATACGAGGCATTAAGGATCCAGCTGAAGAAGAAGTTCAAGCCAGAACAGTGAAGAACTTCAAAGTGTCATCTCAACGGGTCACCTATAGACAGTTACGAGGGTGCAGTCATCTCGAAGATATCACCAACGACCTCACCTATGAAGAAGCAAGACCTAAGATCCTCATCGGTCAAGATAACTGGCACCTGCTGGTGACGTCCGGGACCAGAACGGGCGAACCAGACCAGCCAGTAGCATCCCGAACACCCTTAGGCTGGGTGCTCCACGGCAGTGACACGAGGACCCTAGGACACCGCATCGAGGACGTCTCCCACGCAGTGGAAGACTCGGAAGACAGCCGACTCGAACAGATGGAGGAAAAACACTTCGAGATAGACGACCTGCTCCTCAACGCTCGGAAACCGAAGACAGATCCAGATAAGCTAGCATCTCGCATCGTGAAAGAAAATACAGTCCACAACGAATATAGAAGATACGAGACTGGCAAGCTGTGGAAACATGAAGAGACTTCACTTCCGAATAACTGCGAGAACTCGTTGAAGAGAGTTCTCATCATAGAGAAGAAATTAGATCCTGACCCGAGCTTCAAAGAAAAGGACATGGACGAGGCAGTCAGCACATCACCCGCCGCCGTGATGAGCACCAGACTCGCCGAGACCGTCATAGAAGAGCACGAGCGAAAACCTGACTCGAAGACCTTCTGGACGGATAGCAGAACGGTACTCACATGGATCAAGACAGGTTCGCGTTCGTACAAGCCCTACGTAGCTCACCGACTAGCTGCAATAGAAGATAGCTCAACAGTGAACGAGTGGCGATGGGTCCCCACGAAGATGAACGTGGCAGACGACGCCACCCGAGACGTACCTACGGACTTCAGCCAGAAGCATCGCTGGTACAGAGGCCCTGACTTCCTCTACTCATCAGAAGAATCATGGCCACGAGATACATCGCGACAAGACAAGTCCGAAGATATAGAAGAAAGGGTACACACTATAAGTACCAAGAAGAAAGAAAAATTATCTGAAGCCCTGCCCGTAGTCACCCGATTCTCTAACTGGGACCGACTACGTTACGCTACAGCTCGAGTCTTACAGTTCATTCAACTGTGCAGACGAAAATCGGAACGAGTCAACTACAACCGGACTAAGAAAAACCCTAAGACAGATCCAGACTGGAAGAAGGCACCCCAGAAGAATACAGCATCACCTTCCGTACTGAAAAGGATTTCAAGCGCCGATAGGAAGTACATACCTATCACCGCCGAGCTCCTACGGTCAGCCGAAGACCTCCTCATGCGAGCATCACAAGAAGACTCCTTCAGCAGCGAGATTGGAGATCTGCAACGAGGAAGAGTGATCCCGAAAGAAAGTCGCCTTCATCAATTGAGCATCGTATCTGTCAACGGAGTGTTACACTTGAGAAGCCGCATACGAGCCGTTCGAGACGTATCCGAAGACATCAAGACGCCTGTGATATTAGACGGAGATCCCCCTACGGTCAAGCTGTGGATTCAACACACCCACAAGAAGTTGCATCACTCGGGAGTTGAAGCCACTATCAACGAGTGCAAACAGCAATACTGGGTTGTACGCCTACGCCCAGTAACACGCTCACTACTACGACAGTGTCTACATTGCCGCATCAAGACTCAAGCGCCGCCGTACCCGAGGACCGGTGATCTACCTAAGTGTCGCCTGGCTCATCACAAGCGACCCTTCACACACACAGGGGTTGACTACTTCGGCCCACTCACAGTGACAGTCGCACGTACCAATCAGAAGAGGTACGTCGCGATATTCACGTGTCTCACAACACGTGCCATACATCTCGAGATAGCAAACTCGTTAAGCACGGACTCCGCCATCTCCGCTCTCCGACGCATGATGGCAAGAAGAGGATGTCCTGAAGAAATCTGGTCCGACAATGGGACCAACCTGAAGGGAGCCGACCGCGAGCTGCGACGAGCCATCGACGAAGCAACATCACAAGACGCAGCCAAGAAGAAGATATCGTGGCGCTTCATTCCACCCGGCGCTCCTTTCATGGGGGGAGCCTGGGAGAGGATGGTGCGCTCAGTAAAAACAGCACTCGCCGCCACACTGCACGAGCGACGGCCCTCCGAGGAAGTTGCTACTCTGCTTGCCGAAGTAGAGTACACCGTCAACAGTCGCCCACTGACGCATGTGTCAGTGAACCCGGAGGACCCTGAAGCCCTGACTCCCAACCACTTTCTGCTGGGAGGACCCGGTGGAGTACAGCAGCCGGGCGTCTTCATTGAAAAGGACGCCGCATCGAGATCCAGCTAGAGAGCAGCACAGCGCCTGGCCGACCTCTTCTGGACCAGGTGGCTCCGCGAATACCTGCCGGAGCTCCAACACCGACGCATGCCGCACGGACGAGGACCCCCAGTAAGCCTACATGACTTGGTCTTACTGTTGGACCCCAACGCACCCCGCAACCTCTGGATCCGAGGACGAGTCATCGCAACGTACCCCGGGCCTGACAACGTGACACGCACCGTGGACATCCAGACCAAGGGAGGAGTGCTGCGCCGGCCGGTGAGGAAGCTGATCGTCCTGCTGACCGAAGACACGAGTTCTGCACGCGAAGAAGTGTGACTGCGTCTCACGGGGGGAGAATGTGCAGAACAACTAGTATATAAGCTTATTTGTTAGTACATAAGTAATAGTGTATATAATTAAACTGATTTAACAAAAACTATAGGAATAATCGTGTATAATAGTTATAAGTTTGCGACGAAGAAATCGTCATTGTTTACCGATCTATAAGTGTAAATTGTATCTTATTTCGTGTCATCTTATTTCTACTACCTATTAGAATACATAATACGGTATATAAATCATTGTAAATAGAAAATAAACACATAATTGTAAGATTGACCGATCGACCATTAGGGTACATCCGCGAAAAGTCGTTAAGCCGCGGTGTCACTAACGAGCCGCGAAAGTTCGATCGGCCAATTAGAAAAATCGAATTAATTGGATTAAGAGTATAAAAAACTTCTGTAATTTGACTCGACACCTCAGTCGACAACTAGAAAGTCAAGCGAGAAGTGCTCTCTCCTCTTCACAAGGAATAAATGAAGATACATGAAAAAATATCTCTTTAATTCTGGAAAATTCAAGTACTCTTCGAGGCTGCCCATAATAAGTGTTCCGCTTAAGTACAGCACCGCGCCGACATCCACAATCCAGCAAACCCCCCAAAGTACACACCCATTGCGGCGAAGTCGTGCTGAAGAGCAGATAAAGTCTCATCGACGGAATTGGCTTTGGGTTGTGTACAGATCCGCAACTGTAACAATCTTCGACTTTTTAGGGACATTCTCTGTTTGATCTGTTATGGTAGTAAATGGAGACTTGATGTTTATTTGTTCATTATTTTTGGTGACACCCAGAGCTGGAGAGGCTAGTTGCATTTCATTCAGGTTAATTATTTCAAAATCTGCCTTTTTACATTTCCGTTCGTGATTTAAATTAACCGGTAGATGGCAATAGGCTCGCCCCCTATTACATTGGGACCTCAACGTAACTGGCGAACCGTGGGTGTGTAATACACCTCTGCCTACCCCTTCTGGGATACAGGCGTGAAGTTATGTTATGAAGAAGAAGAAGTAATAATAATAATGCCAGTCTTAGTATACTCCTTTGGCATACTAAGATGGACTCAGACCGAATTAGATGCCCTGGATAGGAAAGTCCGTACGTTGCTAACTGCAAATCGTATGCACCACCCACGCTCGTCAGTAATGAGGTTGTATATCCCACGGAAATGTGGGGGTCGTGGTTTTTTAAACGCCAAGACTCTCCACAACCGTGAGATATGCAACCTTAGGGAATATTTCCTACACGTTGACGTGGGTGTGCACCGAGATGTAGTGGCAATAGACAACGGACTAACCCCTCTCGCTCTGGCAAAAGAGAACTGGCACAAACCGGTAAAACTTAGCATCGCTGATCGCAAGGAAATATGGAAGAGCAAACAGCTGCATGGACGTTTTTATCGGGCCTTAAATGGGCCCGACGTAGATATAAAAGCATCAGTGTTCTGGCTACGCTTCGGTGATCTCTTTGGAGAAACCGAAGGTTTTGTCTGTGCAATTACAGATGAAGTTGTCATGACGAATAATTATCGGAGGTATATCCTTAAGGACGGCACGATTGACATATGTCGGGCGTGTCACCGTCCCGGAGAATCCCTAAGACATATTATCTCTGGTTGTTCTCGTCTTGCCAACGGAGAATATTTGCATAGACACAACCAAGTGGCCAGAATCGTTCATCAACAACTTGCTCTAAAGTATGATCTTGTAGATTCGGAGGTACCGTATTACAGGTATGTGCCCGACCCAGTTCTTGAAAATGGTCGTGTCACGTTGTACTGGGATCGATCAATCATCACTGACAGGACTATTGTAGCCAATAGCCTGATATAGCCTGATATAGTGGTGATTGATCGATCAGAGCGTCTCGCAATAATTGTTGACATCACCATCCCCCATGATGACAATCTCGTGAAAGCCGAAAAAGACAAACAAATAAAATATTTGGACTTGGCTCACGAGATTGTCGACATGTGGGATGTGGATTCAGCAATTATTGTTCCGATAGTCGTATCGGTTCACGGACTGATTGCCAAGAGCCTCGATAAACATCTCCAGAGGCTCGCGTTAGGCAGTTGGGTCAAGGGCTTGATGCAGAAGGCAGTGCTCCTCGATACGGCACGTATTGTGAGGAGGTTCCTCTCCCTGGAGCCCTAACCACCGGTAGCTTGGTCCCTGTACCCGATGCCGGTGGGCCACTATTTTTTATATTTTTAAATATATTTGTTTTTTATTTATATAGAATGTATTTAAAAATATAATTTATATGTATTTTAATTGTAATAAAGAGGATAATAATAATAATAATCTTTTATTTCTCCAAAAGGTTACATAAGGGTTCGAGAAAGTTCACAAAAATGTTGGTAAGGCAATTTGGGTAAAATATTGACCAATTCTTTACATTTCTAATAAGGCCCTGTCCCTTAAACTATGAAAAACTTGTATCTTAAGAGACAGTGTAAGAATAATTTGATCATTAGATGTTTTATTTTAATGACTGGTCGACTACCAACTATCTATGTAATTTCTATACTTTTATGGGAAGCATGTGTGATGTGCGTTTGTTGCATGTAAGGGTATGTGTGTGTGTGTGTGTGCGTGTGTGTGCGTGTGTGCGCGCGCGCGCGTGTGTGTGTGTGTGTGTGTGTGTGTGTGTGGGTGGGTGGGTGTGTGGGTGAGTGTGTTTGTGTGAGGGTGCGTTTATTTATACTCATGTAATATATTTTATTTATGTACATATATTTGTATGTGAATAAATATTTATGCGATGTAGTTCAGTAGGGTTTCTGTGGAGGTATAATTTTGTTGCTTTAGCCACTCGGTCACTTTTGATGTAACCAGTTGTAGGTTTAGGCCAATGATATTTAGTTGTTTATTTGTTTTTTTGTATAGGTTGTTACTTAGTATAAAATATTGATGCTCAGCGAATTCTGTATTGTGTGGAGCACTCGAGAGGAGGTATACTCGTTTGTTAGGGTCAGATGGAGGAAGAGTACAGTGTTTCCTCAGAATCGGCTATGTCGAAAAGCCATCGAAATATTCAAACATCCCAACAATTTTAATAGAAAAAACGACGGTTTTCATCTCCAAAAAGATTGGTACCCGGCACTGAGAGCCGCGCGTCATCACAATTCAAACATGACGAAGCCACCACCATCCCCGGTATCGGGAGGACACACCCCCTTGCTTAGCCTCGACCAATCAGAATCGAGCGCATCGGTTGCGCAGCTCTCAACCAATCACAACCGATCACGTTGTTTCCGCCCTCCAACTGCGCCTATAGATGCGCCGGTGACTCGGGCCGCTACATCGGTCGCAGCGGGTTCGCCGCCGAGGAGGGTTCTCCGCACTCGACGGCATCCCGAGCTGTGCCACTGAGGATGTCGACCGCAGTGATCGACGAAGCGTCTGGAATTCAAGTTTCCGATGGACCACGGCCAAACAGCCCGGAAGCAGTATATTCTACATGCAACGCCGGCCGTGAAAGACTTTATATATTAATTTTTTTTAAATATATTTCTATTTCTTTATTTGATTTATCAAGGGCTGCTTTTAGTATACTATTTGCACTATGCATATTATCAAACTCTTGATTTGCACTCTGCAATTCGTTCGTTAACTTAGCAATGACTTGTCTCATATTGGTGATTTCTGCGTCTTCATAGACGGAAACTTCTAGTACACTCATTGTAGTAGCATCAAACATCGAAGTTTCCGAAAGAGAGGCTGATATTTGTTTTTTCCTTAGTGTTATCTTATCATCCCCCAAAGTAGAAATTTTCTTCCAAGTAAATTTGTTTTTTAAAGTATAGTATCCCTTTAGATAAATTTATTTATTTTAGGGTATTTTCAATAAATTAGTGTCAATAATGTATACAATATTGTCTATGGGTTTTGAAGAGAATATCAGCGCAGCGCAAGTAATATATTATCTGTACAAAGGTCAAGAATTCCAGTCACCAAATAGGTTATAGGTAGTTGTAGGGTTGGTAGTATTGATGTTTCGTGTTCCAATATGTCAAAAACAGTTGTTCTTGTTTATATTTCGATTTTTACGTGTGTGTATCGACTAATAAATGAAACAGCTGCAGAACAGCTGGTTATCGATCTGTGAGTGTTGTTCAAATTGAAATAACTGTTATAGTAGATTGAAATTGTTGTTTTACCCACGATATAGCCAGGTATTGTTTCTATTTTCTTCGTAGACTAATTATAGGTTAGGTTTTGAAACTCTTAACACTCTTCAGACAGAATTGATGTACTTTTCCTATTTTCACTAATTTTTGAACACAGTAATCTATCTAGGACGTGTTTACTCAGCCAGGTATGCCAGGCTAATTGTTATTGGTTGTAATCATTTTTTAGAAGTTAAAATGGCCATAGTGGGCTATTCTTAAGAAATAGATATATGCCATCGCGGACATTTTGTAAACATATAAAAGAGGGACAATACATTGTTTTGTTACATTTCAGCATATTCGATTGAAGCTCTCAGTCGGTTTGATTTCTTGCGTCAACTTGAAAAATTATCGTCATATTTCAACAAATTAACATAAAACAGTATCAAACTATTATTATAATCCTTTCTCTTGAATCTCTATCTCTTGAATCTCTATCTATTGATGAAAACCGCACCAAAATCCGTTGGGTAGTAAAGAAGATTTCAGTGAACAGACACCGGAAAGCGACTTTGTATTATACTATGTAAAGATACTGCTTCGCTTCCTTGGGTAGTAGCGTGATATATATATGTATATATATATATATATAGCCTATAAACACTCAAAAATAATGTGACTTTCTATTGGTAAGTTGTGTTATGTTAGTTGTAAATTAGTTTGTACATTGGAGATATTTCAAAGCAAACACTTGGGTTTAGTTTAGTTTAAATGAACAAATTCAGAAGGCAAACCTATTCTTATTGGAATTCTTGTATGTTTGTCTGTTTATCTGTTGCGAAATGGACGCAAAAACTACTGACCGAATTCTGATGCGGTTTTTTCTATTAGGAAGGTCTTGGTCAGACTTAAAATCTGCCGTATGTTTCCATCATTGAGTCCATCGATAGGTGCCTTGAGAAAACTTTTAAAAATGTGTAAAGCGTACGCCGGGTCCCACGGCCTCAAATACAATGCGCATAAGAGTGAGTTTATGGGTGTTCAAAGCGGGTTCTAAAATCTACACTGATCTGCCCGAAGTCTCACTATGTGGATCGCCTTTAAGCCGCGTTGATAGGCTCAAGTATTTGGGGCATTGGGTTTCGGAGGACCTCAAAGATAACCTAGATATTGAGCGGGAGCGTAGGTCGTTGACTGTCCGGTGTAACATGCTCGCCCGCAGATTCGCACATTGTACTAAACATGTGAAGGTGACGCTGTTTAAAGCATATTGCCAATCCATTTACACGTGCGGCCTGTGGGTGGGTTTTACGCGTCGGGCATGCGATGACCTGCGTGTTCAATATAATAACGCATTCAGGATGCTGATGGGGAAGCCGAGGCACTGCAGCGCCTCCAGGATGTTTGCAGAGGAGCGAGTCAACGACTTCGCAACTATAATAAGAAGTGTTGTGCTTCCTTATTGTTTCGCACGAGGAGCAGCACCAACAGCATCCTCGTGGCGTTATCTAACCGGTGGGACTCCCCCCTATTTAAAAGGTGGATGGTGCGCCACACCGAAATTAATAAAGAAATTAAATTAAGAAATTATGTACCTACCTTACTAACAATAGTATGTAAGTGTAAATTGTACTGGTAACTTCTATGGACTTTATCCGAAATAAACTTTATTATTATTATTCCTCTTTATTAACTTTTAAATACATATAATTACATTTTTAAATATATATATAAAAAAAATACAAATATATTTAAAAATATAAAAACAGTGCTCCACCGGCATCGGGTACAGGGACCAAGCCGCCGGTGGTTACGGCTCCAGGGAGAGAAACTTCCTCACTATACGTGCCGTGCCTAGCAGAACGGCCTTCTGCATCAGGCCTTTGAGCCAGCTGCCTAACGAGAGCCTCATAAGGTGTTTATCGAGGCTCTCGGCGATGAGTCCATGTGCTGACACGACTATCGGTACAATAATAGCTGAGTCCACATCCCACATGTCGACAATCTCATTGGCCAGGTCCAAATATTTTATTTGTTTTTCTTTTTCTGCCTTCATGAGATTCTCCTCATGGGGGACAGTGATATCAACTATCACTGCACGACGCTCTAATCGATCCATTATCACTATATCAGGTTTATTGGCAACAATAGTCCTGTCAGTGATAATAGATCGATCCCAGTACAATGTGACACGACCTTTTTCGTGAAATGGGTCGGGCACATACTTGTAGTATGGCACCTCCGAAGTCACAAGATTGTATTTAAGGGCAAGTTGCTGATGTACAATCCTGGCCACTTGGTTATGTCTGTGCAAGTACTCGCCGTTGGCAAGACGAGAACAACCGGAAATAATGTGTCTGAGTGATTCTCCGGGGCGATGACATGCCCGACAGATGTCAACCGTACCGTCCTTCAGAATATACTTCCGGTAGTTGTTCGTCATTACTACTTCATCCGTAATTGCAAAGATAAAACCTTCGGTTTCTCCAAAAAGATCACCGAACCGTAGCCAATATACAGACGCTTTTAAATCTATATCGGGCCCATTCAAGGCCCGATAAAAGCGTCCGTGTAGCTCTTTGCCCTTCCATACATCCCTGCGATCAGCAGTACCAAGTACTACAGGTTTGCGCCAGTTCTCTTTAACCAACGCGAGAGGGGTTAGGCCATTGTCCACTGCGACCACATCGCGATGCATATCGGAATCTACACGTAGGAAATATTCTCTAAGGTTGTATATCTCGCGGTTATGAAGGGTCTTGGCATTTAAAAAACCACGACCGCCTAATTTCCGCGGGATATACAACCTCATTACCGATGAACGTGGATGGTGCATTCGGAATGTGGTCAACAGTGTCCGGACCCTCCTATCTAGAGCATCCAGTTCAGTCTGAGTCCATCTGAGTATGCTGAAGGAGTACATCAGGACTGGCATTACCCAACCATTGCAGGCGCGAACCTTATTACCACCCGATAAAAAGCTTTTTAAAACTTTTTTCAGGCGGCCAAAGAAGCGTTCCTGCAATGACTGCTTCATCCCAGCTTCGGTGATTCCTAACGCCTGCGACATACCCAGATATTTGTATGTTTCGGTTGCAGCGAGAGATTTGAGTTTAATGGAATCTGAGAGTTCCACCCCTTCAGATTCCACTATCCCACCTTTTTCTACATGCATGACCGCACACTTATTTACACCAAATTCCATTTTGATAGAGCTACTAAAGTTTTCAGTCACCTTTAGTAGCTCCATCAATTGTAGATGATTAGGAGCAAATAGCTTGAGGTCATCCATGTAAAGGAGGTGAGAAATAACTTTACCCTCTCTCCGCAACCGATAGCCTAGTCCTGAACACTCTAACATTGTGCTAAGAGGGTTCAGAGCCAGACAGAAACACAAAGGACTCAGACTATCACCCTGAAATATGCCCCTCTCGATTCCGGGGACGAGGACCGTACTCCATTGCCTCATACAAGACTTCAAAAAGTTGCATAGAGTTGTTATTATTATGTTTGATTATAATTGGTTAAGTAGAACTGGAGATATTACCAACAAGCGATACCCTTCTCCGCCCGGGCTGAGCCGCGGGCTTTAGCTAGTTTATAATATTAGTATAGAAGTATAGACTATACAATTCGAAAATCGAATTAGAAATTGCATGAATGATAGTCATTTCATGTATATATTATATATGTAGGTATATTTATGCATCTGATGTTGTATGTGTATACCCTTCCCCGCCCGGGCGGAGCCGCGGGCTTCAGCTAGTTTATAATTTTAGTATAGAAGTATAGACTATAAAATTCGAAAATCGTATAAGAAATTATAAATAAATAAATATTCTACGACATTTTACACAGCGTATTCTAGACCCAAAGTAAGCATAGTTTAACTAGCTTGTGTTATGGGTTCCAGACTGCGGATAAACATACTTGTTAATAAATGGACTGTATTTTTAAAAGTTAGGCGACACGAAAGTAATACGAATTGATACTAGATTTTGGAGATCAAGTGAAAGTTAAACCTTGACTTGCTGAAAGTACTGACCTGGTGCTTGCAGCCATGCAGGGCGACCTTCGGGTGGCAGGATCCGGGAAATACGCGCTGGCCCAGACTTACCGTTCTCCCCGTTACCTGACCACCGTATATCAGCAGCTCTCGCAGTTCCTTCAGGCCAGTCAAGGTGTGGCAAGGTCTCTCCAATGCAGTTTAGGGCACGACAAATATATTCAAAATTCGAAACGGAATATTTAACGCTTTTTCGCGCGCGACGCGACACGACACAACGAACGATTTTTCAAGGGGGGCAAACTACGACACGAACTTTTGACAGCTCGATTGTCGGTTGGGAGAAATGTTGCTAGACTAGAATTCAAAACTGAACATTCCGCCCACCAAAATACAGAGTATTTTACATAAAAACTAACTACCGATGTTACTATATTAACGACACGTGACGATACTTATTGCTAAACATGTTACATAGGTCGAACTTAAGTGAAGCTCGACCTACACAACTCGAAACTAATATTTAATCGCTAAGAGGTAAAGGGCACAGCTTTACAACTGGCCTTTTGTATTCACCAGTTGCAGTTCGGACGGTGACTACACGACAGACACCATCACCACCCGGATGCAACTTTGTTACTCTGCCTAGACACCAGTTCGATGGGCTACACTGTTCATTGACTATGAGAACCATGGAACCCACCTCAATGTTGTCTCCCTTTTCCGACCATTTATTTCTTTGTTGGAGCGTATGCAAATACTCCAGGTGCCACTTTCGCCAGAAATCTTGGTGCATCTTTTGCAGCAGCTTCCAACGTTGAAGGGGACCAACTTTGACGTCAGTTAAAGCAGGTTCAGGCAGAATCGATAAGGGTGCCATCGTCAAAAAGTGACCTGGTGTCAGCACAGAGAAGTCGTTGGGATCGGAACTCAAAGGTGTTAAAGGGCGCGAGTTTAAAAGAGCCTCTATTTGCGATAATACGGTAGTGAACTCTTCAAATGTGAGGCGTTGCGAACCGACTACACGCGACAAATGAGTTTTAACCGACTTCACACCAGCTTCGGCTAAACCAGAGAAGTGTGGACTCCCTGGAGGGTTAAACACGAACTCTATTTTCTTCTTCTGAGAAGCCTCAGCCATCAGCCTGTTGATTATGTTACTCGCGCCGACGAAATTTCTACCTTGGTCCGATATTAACCGAAAGCACTCACCTCGACGAGCAAGGAAGCGGGTGAGCGCGGCCAGATATGCATCAGACGTCAGCTCTGAGACCAAATCAAGGTATACCGCTTTTGTGACGGTACACACGATCACACAAATGTATGCCATATACGTTCGAGCACCCCGAAATCGCCCGAGAGAAATCGAAAACGGTCCAGCGAAATCGACAGCAGCAGATGTGTGATTGTCAGTTCATTCACCCGAAAGTTCGGCAAATCTGCCATCAGAGGCGGCTGAATAACTCGTGGAGACACACGAAAGCACCTGATACAGGACGAAACGACAGAGAATATGGCACGCTTCGCGCATAAAATCCAAAAGTCCTGAGCGATCAGGTTGTGTAAGGTTTGTAAACCAGGGTGCAAAAACTTACGATGATATTCCTCGATGAGCAGCCTCGTCAGTCTGTGGTCGCGAGGCAACAACAAGGGATGCTTCGTCTCATAGTCCAGGTTGTGACTTTGAGAGAGCCGACCGCCCACCCTCAACAAACCCTCTTTGTCCAGAAACGGACACAATTTACGAAGGGGTTTGGATAGCGAGTTCGGTGTACCCTTTTTGATCATTCGAATTTCTGACGAAAAGACACGCTCTTGCACGTGTCTAACGAGAAACCGAATCACGAAATTCGTTTCACGAGACGACAAGGCCTCTCCGAGGACCTTCTGTGAGGGGTTCTTCAAATTATGAAGGTAGCGAAAACAATACGACAATATATTGACGATACGACTGAACGACGAGTAACGAGACAGAATGTTATCGATGAAGTCCGAATTCATGGCACTGAACAGTGTCAACACCTCTTCTTCAAATGCCTTGCCGTCTGATTGAGTCACATGCCTCGGCCAATCTTCTTCAGCGCCCGACAGCCAAGTGGGTCCCGCCCACCATGATTCACACCGCACTAGATCAGATGGAAGTAGGCCACGAGAACCGTGGTCGGCTGGGTTGTCATTAGTGGAAACATGGTGCCAGCAATCGGGAGCAATCTTCTCTTGGATGGCAGCGGTCCGATTAGCAACGAAGGTCCCCCATCGCGAAGGGCACGACTTAATCCAAGTCAGAGCGACGGTTGAGTCTGACCAGGCGTAAATTTGATCGACGCGATGGAAATCCTTTAAGGCATGACAGATTGACGATAACAGATCTGATAGTAGAACTGCAGCCAACAGCTCTAAGCGAGGGATCGAGAGACGACGAAGTGGTGCGACTTTCGACTTGGCACAGCACAGGCGTACGATGATCTCTTGCTCATTAGTGAACACACGAAAATAAACCACGGCGCAATAACCCCGCTCCGAGGCGTCGCAAAAACCATGGATTTGGATTTCACGAAATGATTCGATCATTCGACGAGGAATGGAGAGTGAGCTCAAGCACGACAATTGAGATTTTAATTTGAGCCACTCTTCCGCGATAACGTTAGGGATATCTTCATCCCATTGCACTCCTGACGACCACAGGAGTTGCATTAAATATTTGGCCAGGAAGACGACAGGCGATAAGAATCCTAACGGATCGAAAATCCGAGCTATGTCCGAGAGGATTGAACGCTTAGTACAACGATCATTTGTACTAGTCGTTTTGAATGAAAATGTATCTGATTTAGGCAGCCACAGAAGCCCTAAAATCTTCAACGAAACATCATTGACATCCTCGAAGTTACGAAATTGATCCGAGTACAGGTCGGGATCTGGCACGTTTTCCAGGAAGGCTTGGCTATTGGATGTCCACTTTCTCAAATGAAGGCGTGCTGACGACAAAATCTGCACTAGCTCGTTACGAATACGCACAGCACTTTCTACCGAATCCGTGCCTGACACGATGTCATCGACGTAGGTATCTCTATCGAGAATAGCAGCACCGAGGGGAGCGACATCTAACCACTCTTGTGCCAGCTTCGAGATACACCAGAGCGCCTGATAAGGAGCACAAGAGACCCCATACGTCACAGTGAGCAAGCGAAAGTCTTGGACAGGCTCGTCTGGAGATGGCCGCCATAGGATGCGCTGGTAGTCGCAGTCCTGATGGTCAACGAGAAATTGACGGTACATTTGTTTTAAATCTCCAGTAAACACTACTGCGTGCCACCGAAACCGAATTAACAAATCGAAAATATTCTTTTGTAACTTTGGGCCAGGCAGTAGAGTGTCATTCAAGGATTTCCCTCGAGCGTCCTTAGCACTTGCATCGAAAACAGTACGCAACGGAGTCGAGACTGAATCAGGTCGCAGGATTCCATGGTGTGGAATGTAGAAGAATTGACCTTCATTCGACGAAGGTGCTTCAACCGCTTCCATATGACCACTCTCTAAGTAGTCCTTCATGAACCTGACATAGGCTGTCTGAAAATCAGGGTTTAGACGAAACTTCCTTTCCAAATTTAAGAACCGCTTTAGCGCGATTTCACGAGAGTTGGAAAACCGGGGCTTATCCTGACGGTCATCGAATGTCAACGGCACGACCATCCGACCTTCAGGATTACGACAATAAGCAGCACCCATAAGGTTTTCACACGACAAATCACTTTTCGACAAAGTAGCAGGCTTAGGAGCAACGACATTTTCAATCTCCCAAAACCGCTTTATGTTATTGTCCAAGGACAACGACGACACGAACAGACAGTCCTTATTCACGATATAAGAATCGTCACGAGAACGACAACGATAAGTGTTAACAGCACACTCACCCATTACTATCCACCCGAACACTGTGTTGATAGCTATAGGTTGACCTGCCTTGCCTTTCACAAGACCAGGTTGAATGGCTGACGCGAGAGTACTGACATTGATCAACATGTCAATCGGTCCTGGTTCATAGAAATGAGGATCAGCGAGAACTAAATTCCTCAAATGATTCCAGGTCGAAATATCAATTTGACCAGATGGCATATCTGAGCAAATTTGCGACAAAACGAAAGCTTCCAACGAAAATCTACTTGAACATACTCCTTTAGATGGGAGTATTTCACAAACAACAGATCCTAAGGTTGCCGCTGAAGTCTGACCAATGCCATTGACAGACTGCCGACAGTCATTTATTGGCAACTCAAGTTGCTTGGCAGCAGCCTCAGTGATGAAGTTACACGCACTTCCCGAATCAAACAAAATGCGGATGGGAACCAGTTTTCCAAGTTTGTTTTTAGTATTAACAACGGCAGTCGAAAACAAAACCTGCGTGCTACAAGTGGGCACCGATAAAGTTGTTAACGAGGAACTCGCTTTTGGCTCCGGGGCCGTTTCACTGGTTTTGTCGAAGTGGAGCAATGTGTGGTGACGATACTGACATTTCTCACAGCGAACATTCGATTTGCAAAACCTCATTGTATGTGAAGGCATCAGGCACGAAATGCAAAGCTTGATCTCTTTCACCTTCGAGAACCTTTCCATCGGAGTCAGCTTTATAAACCTAGGGCACTTTTCTAAAATATGTCCGGAGGCAGCGCACATCGGACAACTTGATGTAGGTACAGACGGCACAATTAACGACGGTTTACTTTTAATTTTAGTACTAGAAATAGTTGCCTTAGTTCTAGGATTTGAATTTTCTAACGCTTGACTTCTTCGCTCAATAAACCATTTCAAATCCTCGAACCTCGGAATGTCTTCGCCTGCATCAAGCTGTAACTCAAACGCCTCCTTTGTGCTGACATCCAATTTGGACCACAACAAATGATAAAGCATAAAGTTTCTATCAGGTAATTTAAACTTGTTCAAAATATTCAAATTTTCCTCAAAGGTCCTGAACACCCGGTCTAAGTCTGTTTTGGTTCGAACTGGTTCACAACTCAATAAGCGTTCATAGTACACTAACGCTATTTGCCGCTTTTTATCATAATACTTACACAAAGTTTGGTAAGCACTGTCATAATTCGCGTCCGACAATGGAAAGCTCTTAATTAATTCATAAGCCGCGCCTTGAACACTCGACATCAAATAGTGTAATTTTTCTACATTAGGCAATGCCCGACTATGAATTAAAGAATCAAACAACTCTTTGAATGTGACCCAATTCTCAAGTTTCCCGTCAAATGGTTTTATTACGATTTTAGGGAGCTTAGCTAAATTCGAACTCTCAATTTGCACAACAGGTTTTGGTTCGGTCACAACAGTTTTTCTCAATCTAAGTTGAATACCTTTCAGACGCTTTTCGAACTCGTGTGACACATGACACTCACTAGCACGAGCTTGAGGACTCAATACCATAATAACTTGCAATTGAGCCTCATGAAATTCCCGTTGAATGTCTAACAAATCCTGTTCAATGTAACCTGCTAAATCGGAGTTCTCAATAAACTCTAAACGCATTATTGCATAATCACGGGCCACTCGATGCATGTCTACACCCGCTGGGTACATTTCCTTATCACCGTTTTGACTCATTTTTATACAATTACCACGAAACACGTCCTGAAAACAATATCATACGCAACATAAACAAATCAAAACACGAATTAACCTCTATTATAACTTCAGTAACTTCCAATGTCACTTTTAGCACAGATATTTCTAAGCGCAGATAATGGTCAGGGTGCGTTCCGAATCACGATCCTAACGACAGCACAAACTGTATACCGATAAGTTGTCTATGGCAATACTGATAAATATTAAATAACTGTTTTTTTTATTTTTTTTATTATTCGAATTAATTTAACACTATTTTTTACACTGATACGAAATATTAAATTATTATTTTCAAACAGTTATTAAATTCAATTAAATTCCGAACGAAATTATGACTTGCACAACGAAAGACTGTGGAATGCGAAACGATAATTATGAGAATACCCTACTTTTTGGCGGACGAAAATTATTAATACGAAACGATAAATTTTACACCAAAATGCACAGGAATTACTACGAAACGAAAATATAACGAAATATCCACAGGTTACTTCCTCAAAAATCCGGTCGAGGGAACAAAATGTTAATAAATGGACTGTATTTTTAAAAGTTAGGCGACACGAAAGTAATACGAATTGATACTAGATTTTGGAGATCAAGTGAAAGTTAAACCTTGACTTGCTGAAAGTACTGACCTGGTGCTTGCAGCCATGCAGGGCGACCTTCGGGTGGCAGGATCCGGGAAATACGCGCTGGCCCAGACTTACCGTTCTCCCCGTTACCTGACCACCGTATATCAGCAGCTCTCGCAGTTCCTTCAGGCCAGTCAAGGTGTGGCAAGGTCTCTCCAATGCAGTTTAGGGCACGACAAATATATTCAAAATTCGAAACGGAATATTTAACGCTTTTTCGCGCGCGACGCGACACGACACAACGAACGATTTTTCAAGGGGGGCAAACTACGACACGAACTTTTGACAGCTCGATTGTCGGTTGGGAGAAATGTTGCTAGACTAGAATTCAAAACTGAACAATACTTAAATACTTTTTTTTTGTAAATACATACATATTATACATAGAAACACCCAGACCAATGCAAATAGACATATTCATGCATACAAATATTTCCACTTCATGTATATATTATATATGTAGGTATATTTATGCATCTGATGTTGTAAGGTTGAGATAATTTCTGTAGATTCAAGGATAGTTCTCAGCGTCTGAGAGTACACACACAATTACTACACGGCGATTTTGATTATATCGATTTTTAGTTCTACCTGTCCTAATGTAGTTATGATCACTTCACAATGAATTCACATGCCACACTCATGACATGACTGATCACATTACACTACACTAATCTGATGACTTGATAAATAAATCGAATGCTGTAGAGACTAGGGCTGGTGGGCTTTTCATTTTCATTTTCATTTTCATTTTCATGGAGAGTTGGTGCCATGCATTCTGGTTCCGTCTGGAAGCCTAGCAGATCCTTAATGTTGTTGTTGCACTGAGATTTCAGTGCAACGAGTTATGCAGCCCTGTATTTACCAGTCTCGGATATACCAAAAGAATAAGGCTGACCATTCCACCTGTCCCCAAAATGTGACATCTATGGTAAACAGTTACCATGTGTAGTTTGATTCTATTCAGCTGTAGAAGATTGCGCGACATCCAGGCGTTTCCAATGCAGCAACATCATTACATATTATGTTCTATGTATAATTTTTTGGATTTTCGAAAAAAAAAAACATTCTTTGGGACATAGCAAAAAATGTAAAGAATTTTCAAATCGACAAGCAATCAATCATATCATCATCCTCCGAGCCTCTACACAGTTACCCTCTACTCAGTTGAGGTTTGAGGTCGCTTTTCAGTCTAACTACAAAGCGGCCGAACTTCGATATTTTCCGTGAACCGATAGCCATCTCACCTCCACAACCCATTAATGATATCGACGTGCTTTAGTTATCTTTTTAGAGCTCCTACTACCTTTAACAACTGCCATAGATGTACACGGGACCGACAGCGTAACGTGCTCTTCGAGGCACGGAGGAGGGGTCTCAATATGTTAAGAATGGTCACCTATCCTAAGACAGACCTGGCTATGAATGCTTTACTTTATGTTCACCTACTTTACCACTTAGCCACAAGCTCCTCGGAGTACAAAGCAATCAAAGGTATCTAATAAATAGATACTAATATTATAAAGAGAAAGTCCGGATTTTAGTTAGATTTCGATGAAATCGATCTACCTATTGGTTTCTCGACTACTGTCGATTTTTAAAAAAAAAATCATAGGAGGTCTAGTTATGACCCCCTGAGTCCGAAATGACCACTGGTCAAAAAGTTTATATATATATCGAGGGTTGGGTGTTAAAACCCGATAGGTAAAAAAAAACGAAAGTAGTTTTAATAGCCCACTAGAATCAGAATTTTTTGCTCTTCCTAGTGATGTTTCCAGATAACCCTATTTTAGAGTGTAACATAGTGATATACTAACCAAATAACCCAGTAAGTGCATTTCTACAATATTTTTCACGTAGCATGGGTACGGTGACGTTTGGGATTTGAAGTTACTAGAGATGTAGTCAAGATAAAATCGCATGAAATAAAATCGATTATATATCTTATCGAGATCATTTATTAATGAAGAAGAAATCGATTCTATTAACTAATAATTTTGAAGAAAAAAAGTAAAACAAAATTGATAACCTGTTTAATTATTTATTAAAAATCAAACATGTTCATCATCTTCATCATCATCATCATCATCATCATCGTCATCTGACTCGTCGACGTGAATAATTATTTGGGAATCAATTATGCAGTCTATTCTAATGTCTCGCTCCCAGTCATGTAAGATTAGATTTTTGGTTTTCTCCACTACTTTCTTCCAGTCATCGCCAGTGACATTTTTGCATCCCTCTTTCAATAACCCCATCATTTTTGTGGCTGTAAAAGGCGGAGCTGTATTTTTTCGTGCAGCGTATCCTGAAACAAGATAAAAAACAAATTGAGTCATAGAATTCAAGTAATAAACATAATCATATTTTTGTCAGTATGTAAATAGACTATGGTTAAACAAGTTACCTTTGATTTGGGCCCAAATTAATTCAATGGCATTGTACTGACAGTGGTACGGTGGAAGCCTCAGGACTTCGTGACCATATTCGTTTGCCATCATATCTAATTTGTATGTCGTTTGGGGCTTGTGCATTTTTACGAGCTTCACTAGCTCCACCTTTAATTTCGTCTCATCGGCTTCCACATTATTGGCTTGGAGCCACTCGATCAACTCGCTCTTCTTATTGGAAGAAGTCGGCGGTTTGTTCAATTGCACGGAGTGATATGGGGCATTGTCCATAATAATTGTGCTGGGTTCTTCTAAATTGCTAAGCATATTTTGAAACCACTCCGTGAATACTTCCGCATTCATATCTTCGTGATATTCTCCCGTCTTTTTCGATTTAAAAGCAAGTAGCCCATTTTCTACAAATCCTTTCGATGTGCCTGCGTGACAAATAATCAATCTCTCCCCTTTTCCTTCTGGCACTTTGGTCGAGGCATGAGGTGTATCGTCAGTCCACATTTTACCGACCGTATGATTGGCATTCAGCCAAGTTTCATCCAGGAAGACGACATTGCTCCAATCGGTAATCGCTTAAGCCTTTTTCAAAAAGGTAACCCGCGCAAGTGCTATATCGCCCCTCTCCATGACAATTTTTCTTTTGTTTACTTTTTTGAATTGGAAACCAATGTCCTTCAATACGCGCCACAAGGATGTAGGACTTCCAGTAAACAAATCAGCATCTTTTAAAGACTTGACCAGCTTTAGAAGCGTCGGTAATTCTTTATTCTGGTAATAGTTATAAATGTGGCTCCGTATAGCATCGGCCGCAAAACTGTCTACATCTGTTACAGATGCCTTTTTGGTTCGCTTTTTATTAGGGGTGGACAACTTATTTTCTTCTGTATCGTGAGCACCATATTTTTCTCGAGTGATTCGAGAATCCGTGTTCCGCCCAATGTCTAACGCATCTGCCACTCGATCCAAAACGTTGGACACAGGCAATAGCGTTCCGCCATTCTCACGTTCCCGCTCAAAGTAATCCCGCAATCGAACTACAAATTCACGGGCTTGACTACCAAGCACAGTCTTTTTCGTTCTTTTTGGCATTTTGCCAAAAAAAAACAACAAAACAAAAGTCAATAACAAAAAACGGTAACGAAAACAACAAAGCACAACGATAGTCAATAACAAAAACAAGTAACAAAAACACCACGCAAGCTCAAAACAAAGAAAACAGACCGCATACAAGGCAGACGCACTCGTACTGAGTTGATATAACAAGATGGCTGCCAGCTCATGCTTAAGCAGTGTTGCTATATTATAATAAAGCTCCACAAAGACAAAAATGCTTTGTTTAAAGTTTATTATTACATAATTATATTTTATAATCGTATTTTAGTTAAAAATACAACTAACGATTTATGATACTTTATTCGACAATTTATCGATTATAACGATTTTACTATGTCAATCTCTAACGCAACCTGTTCCGATTCACGCATCAAGAATTATGTATTTGGAATGTTTATATTTAAAGTTTAAATAATTACGGAGAAATAAAAATAGTTTTAAGTTAAAAATGCAAAATAAAACAGTTTTCTTTTTATCATCGTATTAAGTGTTGTTTCCTGTATTCCGCGTTAGGTAAATTGTTTCGAAATGAATCATGCATGAAATGGAATTAGTCAAATGTCACCGTACCCATGCTACGTGAAAAATATAATAAATAATAATTTTAGTTGAAAACACTCTAAAACTAGTTATACTTAACATTTCATATTTTGTTTTGCGAGAGAACCAAATAAAATGTATTTATTGGTATTGAAATCTTAAGGATAACCAAGTTAATCACACTAATACAAAAGATAAAAGCACATAATTTTGTGTTACGGATTTTAACACGAGAAGTAATTTAATAAAAACAAAAAAAAACTAAAATTAAAAACAGTAAAATTGAATTAACGGGTTTTAGCTCTAGATGATTTATTATGATTACACGTAATAAGAAGATATAAAATCCAATAAAATCGTAAAAAAATAATGTTTGTCTACGTAACGTTTGTCTTAAAACAGTCTAAATACCCATTAAGGGTATTTAGACTGTTTTAATCAATATTTTATGTACACAACCCAAAGCCAATTCCGTCGATGAGACTTTTTCTGCTCTTCAGCACGACTTCGCCGCAATGGGTGTGTAGTTTGGGGGGTGAGCTGGATTGTGGATGTCGTCGTGGTGCTGTACTTAAGCAGAACACTTATTATGGGCAGCCTCGAAGAGTACTTGAATTTTCCAGAATTAAAGAGAGATTTTTTCATGTATCTTCATTTATTCCTTGTGAAGAGGAGAGAGCACTTCTCGCTTGACTTTCTACTTGCCGACTGAGGTGTCGAGTCAATTTACAGCGGTTTTTTATACTCTTAATCCAATTAATTCGAATTTTCTAATTGGCCGATCGAACTCTCGCGGCTCGTTAGTGACACCGCGGCTTAACGACTTTTCGCGGATATACCCTAATGGTCGATCGGTCAATCTTACAATTATGTGTTTATTTTCTATTTACAATGATTTATATACCGTATTATGTATTCTAATAGGTAGTAGAAATAGGGTGACACGAAATAAGATACAATTTACACTTATAGATCGGTTTCGAAGCGTCGGTAGCTTAGTGGTTAAGAAGTTGACCTTACGATCGAGAGGTCCCGGGTTCGAATCCTGGCCATTACACTACCGACGTGAACCCACTCCTAACACAAGCAATTTAGCTTAGCTGGAGGGGTTAGGGGGAATATTAGTAATTTCGGTTACTAATATTCTTTAAAAAAAAAAAAAAAAAAAAAAAAAAAAAAAAAAAAAAAAAAAAAAAAACAATGACGATTTCTTCGTCGCAAACTTATAACTATTATACACGATTATTCCTACAGTTTTTTGTTAAATCAGTTTAATTATATACACTATTACTTATGTACTAACAAAATAAGCTTATATACACTAGTATATAAGCTTATTTTGTTACGTTGTGACTGCGTCTCACGGGGGGAGAATGTGCAGAACAACTAGTTCTGCACATTCTCCCCCCGTGAGACGCAGTCACACTTCTTCGCGTGCAGAACTCGTGTCTTCGGTCAGCAGGACGATCAGCTTCCTCACCGGCCGGCGCAGCACTCCTCCCTTGGTCTGGATGTCCACGGTGCGTGTCACGTTGTCAGGCCCGGGGTACGTTGCGATGACTCGTCCTCGGATCCAGAGGTTGCGGGGTGCGTTGGGGTCCACCAGTAAGACCAAGTCATGTAGGCATACTGGGGGTCCTCGTCCGTGCGGCATGCGTCGGTGTTGGAGCTCCGGCAGGTACTCGCGGAGCCACCTGGTCCAGAAGAGGTCGGCCAGGCGCTGTGCTGCTCTCCAGCTGGATCTCGATGCGGCGTCCTTTTCAATGAAGACGCCCGGCTGCTGTACTCCACCGGGTCCTCCCAGCAGAAAGTGGTTGGGAGTTAGGGCTTCAGGGTCCTCCGGGTTCACTGACACATGCGTCAGTGGGCGACTGTTGACGGTGTACTCTACTTCGGCAAGCAGAGTAGATAGAACTTCCTCGGAGGGCCGTCGCTCGTGCAGTGTGGCGGTGAGTGCTGTCTTTACTGAGCGCACCATCCTCTCCCAGGCTCCCCCCATGAAAGGAGCGCCGGGTGGAATGAAGCGCCACGATGTCTTCTTCTTGGCTGCTTCTTGCGAAGTTGCTTCGTCGATGGCTCGTCGCAGCTCGCGGTCGGCTCCCTTCAGGTTGGTCCCATTGTCAGACCAGATTTCTTCAGGACATCCTCTTCTTGCCATCATGCGTCGGAGAGCGGAGATAGCGGAGTCGGTGCTTAACGAGTTTGCTATCTCGAGATGTATGGCACGTGTTGTGAGACACGTGAATATCGCGACGTACCTCTTCTGATTGGTACGTCCGACTGTCACTGTGAGTGGGCCGAAGTAGTCAACCCCTGTGTGTGTGAAGGGTCGCTTGTGATGAGCCAGGCGACACTCAGGTAGATCACCGGTCCTCGGGTACGGTGGTGCTTGAGTCTTGATGCGGCAATGTAGACACTGTCGTAGTAGTGAGCGTGTTACCGGGCGTAGGCGTACAACCCAGTATTGCTGTTTGCACTCGTTGATAGTGGCTTCAACTCCCGAGTGATGCAACTTCTTGTGGGTGTGTTGAATCCACAGCTTGACCGTAGGGTGATCTCCGTCTAATATCACAGGCGTCTTGATGTCGTCGGATACGTCTCGAACGGCTTGTATGCGGCTTCTCAAGTGCAGCATTCCGTTGACAGATACGGTGCTCAATTGATGAAGGCGACTTTCTTTCGGGATCACTCTTCCTCGTTGCAGATCTTCAATCTCGCTGCTGAAGGAGTCTTCTTGTGATGCTCGCATGAGGAGGTCTTCGGCTGACCGTAGGAGCTCGGCGGTGATAGGTATGTACTTCCTATCGGCGCTTGAAGTCCTTTTCAGTACGGAAGGTGATGCTGTATTCTTCTGTGGTGCCTTCTTCCAGTCTGGATCTGCCTTAGGGTTTTTCTTAGTCCGTTTGTAGTTGACTCGTTCCGATTTTCGTCTGCACAATTGAATGAACTGTAAGACTCGAGCTGTAGCGTAACGTAGTCGGTCCCAGTTAGAGAATCGGGTGACTACCGGCAGGGCTTCAGATAATTTTTCTTTCTTCTTGGTACTTATAGTGTGTACCCTTTCTTCTATATCTTTGGACTTGTCTTGTCGCGATGTATCTCGTGGCCATGATTCTTCTGATGAATGGAGGAAGTCAGGGCCTCTGTACCAGCGATGCTTCTGGCTGAAGTCCGTAGGTACGTCTCGGGTGGCGTCGTCTGCCACGTTCATCTTCGTGGGGACCCATCGCCATTCGTTCACTGTTGAGCTATCTTCTATTGTGTCCTTTTCTTTGAAGCTCGGGTCAGGATCTAATTTGTTTTCAATGATGAGAACTCTCTTCAACGAGTTCTCGCTGTTATTCGGAAGCGAAGTCTCTTCATGTTTCCACAGCTTGCCAGTCTCGTATCTTCTATCTTCGTTGTGGACTGTATTTTCTTTCACGATGCGAGATGCTAGCTTATCTGGATCTGTCTTCGGCTTCCGAGCGTTGAGGAGCAGGTCGTCTGTCTCGAAGTGTTTTTCCTCCATCTGTTCGAGTCGGCTGTCTTCCGAGTCTTCCACTGCTTGGGAGACGTACTCGATGCGGTGTCCTAGGGTCCTCGTGTCACTGCCGTGGAGCACCCAGCCTAAGGGTGTTCGGGATGCTACCGGCTGGTCTGGTTCGCCCGTTCTGGTCTCGGACGTTACCAGCAGGTGCCAGTTATCTTGACCGATGAGGATCTTAGGTCTTGCTTCTTCATAGGTGAGGTCGTTGGTGATATCTTCGAGATGACTGCACCCTCGTAACTGTCTATAGGTGACCCGTTGAGATGACACTTTTAAGTTCTTCAATGTTCTGGCTTGAACTTCTTCTTCAGCTGGATCCTTAATGCCTCGTATTTTCAATGAGACTCTTCTTGATTGTTGATCAGCTGTCTTCGTACTGTTGATGGTCTCGACCCGCAGTGGGTCGATAGGTCCCGTCGCGCCGATCTTTTCTGCTACGGTGTCGTCGAGTAGTGTGACTGTTGACCCGTCGTCTATGAGCGCGAAGGTGTTGACCATCCCTGCTGGCCCCGTCAGTTGGACCGGCAGTATCTTCAGGAAAGTGGTCTTCTTTCCCGTCCACGCCGAGTTGATCGTCTCGGCCGTGTTCGTGCTTTCTTCTTCTGTGGAGTCCCTTTTTCTTCTGTAGTGCAGCAGGGTGTTGTGCAGTAGCTTGCAGCCGTCGATGCCGCAGCTTCGTTCTCTGCAGGTGTGTTTCTTCTCCATTTTCTGTAGACATCGGAAACACAGCCTGTGTTCCTTGGCTAAGTCCCATCTTCTGTCCCATCAGCTGATCCTCTGGGGGCGCTTCTGTTGATGAGTGGTGTGCTGGACTGCTAGGTTTTCAGGTTGAGCGTAGGGTCCGCATAGATCTGCTTCTCTTCTCATGAACTTCTCGAACTTCAAGAGGTCCGCTATTTCCCTCGGCTGAGCTGCTGCGAAGTCGTAGTACCTATACTTGAGAACAGGTGTAAGTTTCTCAACCATTGATCTTGAGACTTCTGGGTTGTATAGGTAGTGGATGCAGTTCAGCGCCTTGAGTGTTGCCACGGCGTTGGTGACCCTCGTTGAGAAGATGCATATGTCCCTTGGTGATTCGCTCAGTCTTGGTAGTCCTCGAAGCACTTCCATTTCTGTAGTTGCTATTGCTTCAGGCCTCCCGAATCTTGATTCTAATGTTCTGATGATATCAGCAGGCTGCGAGTTGGTGATGAGGAGACTCTCGACTGCCTCCCTCGCCTTCCCCTTGAGGTTTCTTCGTAGCCTGTTGAGGTTTTCCACGGTGGTGTAGCCATCTTCTGTTTCGGAGTAAGCTGCCTTGAACGGCAGCCATTCCTGGTGACTTCCACTGAAGATTGGTAGCTCGATGAACTTCGGTCGCTGGGCTGCCTTGATCGCTTGAGTGATGGCGGTAGCCAGTTCGCTGAAGTTCTGCTGCTGGGCTGGTGGCACTGCTGTCGGCGTTGGTTCACCTGGCCCCTGATGTGGTGTATCGGCGATGGCCAACATGGGAGGAGGTGGTGATTCGTGACGGCTAAACCACTCGCCGACCTTCTCCTCAGCTGCCGCCGACACTTCTTCTTGATTCAATTCTTCTATTTCTTGATCTTCGTCTTCATCTTCTTCCAGGGCGGCGATCTTCGCTGCTGCCAGTTCTATTTTAAGACGAAGTAATTCTTCTTTTGCTTTTGCGATCTTCGCGGCTTTGCTCTTCGAATGCACAGATGAACCCCCCTTTACCCCTTTCTTGGATGGTTGTGGATGAGGCGGCTGTGACTTGCTATTCTTCCCTATCTTCTCTGTTCCAGGTGCCGTTGCTTTCGGACCTGGTGCTGTAGCTGACGGTGGCTCGATGGTAGTCACCGTCTCGGTGCTCGTAGTTCCCTCCGTTGTGGTGTTCTCCGAGGTAGACGTTTCCGTGGTTGTCCCGGATTCGGCGGTCCCCTCGGTGTCTGATGGACCCTGAACGGAGGCGGCTTTACGGCTTCTTTCTTCTGACCTCGTAGTCGGCATCTTCAATTTTTCAATTCTTCACAGTGGAAAATTCAGGCACGCACTCTTCGAGACCACCCTCGTGTTCCACTTAAGGTTTTCTTCAATGTTGACTCCAAATCCGGCTCCGATAGGACCAAAAATGTACACAACCCAAAGCCAATTCCGTCGATGAGACTTTTTCTGCTCTTCAGCACGACTTCGCCGCAATGGGTGTGTAGTTTGGGGGGTGAGCTGGATTGTGGATGTCGTCGTGGTGCTGTACTTAAGCAGAACACTTATTATGGGCAGCCTCGAAGAGTACTTGAATTTTCCAGAATTAAAGAGAGATTTTTTCATGTATCTTCATTTATTCCTTGTGAAGAGGAGAGAGCACTTCTCGCTTGACTTTCTACTTGCCGACTGAGGTGTCGAGTCAATTTACAGCGGTTTTTTATACTCTTAATCCAATTAATTCGAATTTTCTAATTGGCCGATCGAACTCTCGCGGCTCGTTAGTGACACCGCGGCTTAACGACTTTTCGCGGATATACCCTAATGGTCGATCGGTCAATCTTACAATTATGTGTTTATTTTCTATTTACAATGATTTATATACCGTATTATGTATTCTAATAGGTAGTAGAAATAGGGTGACACGAAATAAGATACAATTTACACTTATAGATCGGTAAACAATGACGATTTCTTCGTCGCAAACTTATAACTATTATACACGATTATTCCTACAGTTTTTTGTTAAATCAGTTTAATTATATACACTATTACTTATGTACTAACAAAATAAGCTTATATACTAGTTGTTCTGCACATTTTAATTCAACGTTCCTCCGGGGAAGAACCCGATAAGTATGTTTGACCTCTAGGTGTAAGTTCACGAAAGAAACATGTTGTGTCTTGTACCGCACGCGCAGTCAGTTTTGTGAAATCGTGGCGTGCGCTGCTTTTTATGTTTTTCCCATTGAAAAGGGACTCAAAAAGGTGTATGATGAGCAATCGATCAAGAAAATTAGTAAGTCTAGCTTGCAATGGATCTCGAAAACAAGGTAATTCATTTTTTATTTCCTATGAAATACCTATGTAAGTACTATGGATTTACAAGCTGTTCTACAGAGACCTTGTGGAGGTGACACAAGAAAATTAGTCCTGTACAATCTTACCATATTCGAAGCACGTCTTCCAAATAATCCTTACTACCTATGCTGGAGTGAAATAAATGGAAAAAAAGTCAGTTGCGAGATAGGAACTTGTCTCTTCCACTATTTATCTAAAGAGATACCTAAAAAACGTGACAGAGCCGAGCATTTTTTCAGATACATGCAGTGGCCAAAACAGGAATCAACACATTTCTGCTCTTTTAGTCTGGGCTGTGCAGAAAATAGAACCTTCAGATAATAGAACAAAAATTCTTAGAAAGTGGGCAAACCAACATGGAGGTTGACTCTATGCATGCCGCCATTGAAAATGCCTCCAAGAACTTATCAATCAACAGTATATCAGATTGGAAGAATGTTTTTAAGTCTGCCAGAAAAAAGAGAACAGAAAAAGTTAAGACTGATGAAACGAAAAAAAATTGTGGTAGATAGCTACAAAGTGAAAGAATTCAAATATAACGAGATGTTAGACCTGAAAAAAGCCAAATGCTCTAATAATCAAAATAAAACTAAAGATATAAAAAAAAAACAGTGAACTGGTTAAAAATACAAAAAATACGTTATGTGAAAGGGGATTTAAAAATATACTTCAACTACGATCGGAATGAGGAATATAGACACATAGAAATTTTAAGTACCATACCTAAAACGAGGGCAAAGCGATTTTCAACCAACATGCAACTACCAGAACGGCTGGAGCCTGGCATCGTTAAACTGTCATACTGCCATTGCGGCGCCAAACAGAATTGAATTCGTATCACTGAGGCTGCTGCTCTTCTCCAGATATGGAAGCAGCATCGAGTTAACAGCCTCAACGACAGCCCGATTTTGGTGGCTCAGAGCAATTCTGGGGATCCGAAACCTCCTTTCTAGAGGTGTTTCACGCACCTCCGGAATCGCTTCCTCTAGAATCCTCCCAATTCGCTCTTTGCCCTGGCAAACTGTTCCCTCCCCCCCTCCGTCAACAGCTAAAGGTAGAGATGCGGTGTCCATCACAGCATCGACACTTAGGTTCTGTACTGATGCGATAGACACTCGTCCTTGAGCTGGTACAAATGGAGGGGCTGGAACAGCCTCACGTCGCAGTTGTTCGAGTTCGTCTGCACTAAAGGTGTTAGAGCGCAGCAGAAATCGAACTCGATCGGCCAGGTTTTAATCCGTGATGTGAGTCAATGTCGGCTCCAGAGCTTGGAAGTTACGAACCAGTCTTGCTCGCCGCCTAACGCCAGCAGTTTTTACTCAAATCGCCCCAAAGTGGGCGCGCATGATATTGGCATTTTGTAATCGTGTCCATTTCATGCGCCGCCCTCTACCGGGTGCGGGTGCCTGTTGCTGAGCTCTTACAGGCTATTTTACCCCGGAGAGACGCCTGGACCTCCGAGGGGACCGTTAGCGGCCCAGTCATTTTAGCACCCTGCGCCATGCAGCCGCTCGGCACGGTGCCTTTCACCTTCGGCTAGTGCGGGTTACTTGCGCGGGTAAAACAACTATCTCATATTAGTTGTTTACCCGTGGGCGATGGGTTCACAACATCCCTACGCCACTTTAAAAAAAAAAAAAATTTTGGGGTAAAACCCAATAAGTCAGCCCCCCAATTTACTAATTACAATTTTATGCAGAAGTTTATTATTAAACATAGACTAAAATCATAAAATATACATATTGTCATAGATATTTAATTTTACTAAGTTACTAAGTAATTTGCATTATTTATATTAACCTATTTTTTATTGCCAGCAAACTTTAACATTGATTATCTCGAAAGTTAATTTTTCACATTTAACGGGTTTGAACACTCAACCCTCGATATATATATATTTTTTTATATATATATATATGTATGTATATATGTATGTATGCTGCCACTTCCCAAAATTTGCGGCACTCTCACGGTCGCATTTTTGCCCCGATCGCTTTCAAACTGCGGTGAAAAATTGCTTGGGTGTAAACTTAGTTTAAGTTCGTGAACGGGTGGAATCCGGCCTAAGGGGACGGTAGGGCCTCACTTTTTGTGAAATCAGTTTTTGCTCAAAATTTCACTATCCATGAAAGATATTCGAACCGTTCTAATTTTATCCCATAGTGTACATGAATACCAACAACTTTTAATTAAAAACCTATAAGATTAAAACTTTAACTAAAAGTGGAGGGGGGAAAAACCAAAATTTTTCGGGAAAAAAATCATAACTTCTAACCGGTGAACATTCTTGCTGCCGGAAACATTTTTAATCGATAGGCCATTTTTAAGTCTAAAATAAATGTCTGAAAAGTTTTTCGCTAAAAGTTACCGTTTTCGAGAAAAAAAAAATTAAACATGTTAAAAATGCGCTCGGTGTGGGTCATAGAAGAAGCATAGGTCATAGAGGGGCAAAAAAATAAATATTAATTGCTTCACGAAATCTACCTGTGCGTTCCTCCTGAGGGAACGGATTTTTGTGAGTTTGTTTATATGTTTGGGGTAATCTTCGAAACTACTGCACTTGACTATTTTAAAGGTACATTATCCCCGATGGACATAGGCTATATTATATTATGTGGCTTGAGTAAAAAAAAAACTCATATAAACCGAAGCAAAGCGACGGCGGGTTGCTAGTAAATGATAAAATGAGTAACTTTTGATCCCGTTAATACCCGTGATTTAACATGCTACACTAGTAAAACAAAAAGTCTAGAATATTAGCTTTAGCACAGTGTAATTTGTGTAATTTTTTATTTCAGAGCGATCCAGTAGAAATAAGAAGAAGTACAGGAATTCCCCGTAGTTTTATGGTACCTGTAGAAGGTCCAAAAGCACCTGGTGCGATGATGACTCCAAGTGGAAGTTTTGCTGTGCCAGCTGTTGATCAGTTAGTGTTACCAACTTCTATTTATTGTTTAAAATACAAATGATAATATGCTTACCGTGGAAGTTAACCATTTATTGGGTATAAACAAAAAGAAGATGTATATTAAAGAGTAGGGATAGGTATATTGCAACCAGGGGTGTGTGTTGGGTAACCTCCTCGAGTGTCGCTCCGATTCCGATCCCGCTGCAGTCCTGGGGTAACGGAATCGGAGCGGCCGGTACACCCTGGGTGGCGGTCAATGGCTTCCCCTTCACCCCTTCATAGGGTTGGCATTGATCGTCGGCCAATACCCAACGTGACGGGAACACATCGCTCTCCGTACTCCTCTGCTTTCAGAGGAGACAGGATGAGCGATGCTGTTAGTGGTGAGACGGCCCAGTGTCAGCCGGGGTGCGAGGGATATGCTCTATGGGTAACCTTACACCCCGGCGTCTGAAGACCCGAGACGGCGTGCGGTTTTAGTCGGTGCAAGCCCGACATAACCGCCCCCGCTGGCCGGCGAGGGGGTATCCGAAGGGATTTCCGCACGATAAAAAAAAAAAAAAAAGGTATATTGCAACCAAATTTTGCAAGCTTTATTTAGTGGTCCTGCGTGATAGGGGTGAGGTTATGGGTGCTACTGAAAATTTCCTACCAGTAAAACGCAATAACACTTAGTCTACCCAAAACGAACCTACCTGGTCCTTTGATTTAGTGGTTTAAGGTTCTCTTCACAATAATTCATAAAAATATGTGCAATCTTATTCTACGGGCCAACAAAATAGTTGTCTTCTTAACTGTGTTAATTAATCAGTAAATCGAATCTAGCATGAGTCTTACGAGAATTACCAAGTCAATACTGACGATGAGCGCAAAATATCTCGTAATTCTATCAAACTACACTATAAGCTCAAGATCAAGATACTGACGTGAGTAATGCCAGTTGTTGCAGTATTTACTGGTTGTCCACCACATTCCTGTTCATCCGAATCTAGAATATAATAATATATATTTGTTCATCTATGATTTTTTATTCCATTATGCATGATTATTATAAAACTAAGTTAAGAAGTAAAAATTGTTAAATAAAATCGTGTTTAATTATATTTTAGTGAGGCTTATTTGGCATCGGAAAGTGCGGGTGGCGCTGACATGCCCACGAACGCACCGGCCGCACCAGAACCGAACATCCCTGACGAACTCATCTGTAGCCTGTGTCGTGACCTGCTCACTGACGCGGTCATGATACCCTGCTGCGGCAACTCGTTTTGTGATGAATGTAAGATGTCGTTACTGATTTATCATTTCATATTTTTCTTATTAATTGACTTCAAAAAGGAGGAGGTTCTATGTTCGTCTGTGTCTATGTTTTTTTAACTAGTTGTTTTGTTTTTTGTTGTTTTTTTGACTTAGCTGTAATTTTGCATGAATATTTACTTAGTCAGCTTTGCTATTATGTTATCACGCTATTGTAAGTGTGGTCCCAGCAGTAGAGCATTTTAGAGCTAATTCATTATTGATCATAATTTCATTATTACTATAGACAGATCTTCATTATTATTATATCCGGGTTATAAATCATCACACTATAGCTTAAAGGTGATGAGTAATAAATCATTAAGTCGCTAAACTCCACAGATGTACCTACATATAAAACATAACATAAACTTACGCCTATATCCCCGAAGGGGTAGGCAGAGGTGCTAGCACCCACATATAAAATATAGTTAATTAGCAGAGATCGGATAAGTAGAGTATATTTACCTAAAGCTCAAGGAAGGAAGTAACAGAGTTGATAATACCTCCTCTAAAATCCCGGAAACATAAAGATGAAGATTAAATCCCGGGATTTAAGAAACTGCAAATTACTTATTGCGCTTTGAATTCATTCGAACTAAATTATATTGAAAGAATCTCATTATGTTTTTAAAGTTCTACTAAGTGTTAAACTAAGTGTTATACTAAGTGTTAAATAAAAAGCTTTGTTTTTTCTTCTGTTATTTACTTGATTATATTGTGTTAAAGTCTCTCGAAGGTGAAGCGACGCTTACCTCATTTAATACGTGGATGGGTTACCACCCACGAATTAGGATACTCACTAAAAAAAGTCTCACAACAGCTAGTCTAACTAAGAATCATCACGTTTCATACTGGGTTATGAAAAATTCAAATACGTTACATCAGTTTTCAGTTTTTTTATGTCGTTGCTAGTACGGCTAAATTCTGAACTATGGTGTAATTTGTGTATTTAAAAGTAAAGTATATTTTAATGTGTTGATAGGCATTCGGGGCGCATTGCTGGAATCAGAAGATCACGAATGTCCTGACTGTCGTGAAAAAGAGATCGCACCCACAACATTAATTCCTAATAGGTAAAGTTCGCTGAGTTATGGTTTATATAATTTATCTTTTATGTTCATAATACGATTTCAAGCTTAGACATTGTACATTTAAATTATTTGTTTATAGGTTTTTAAGAAACTCAGTTTCTTCGTTCCGTAATCAAACGGGCTATAATCGCCGGATGCCACATAGACCAGCGGCTGCTCCGGTACAACAACACCCGCCAGTACTAGGTATTGATTTTGTATAATAATTGTGAAGGACCCTGCATTTACCAATTTCGAAAAAATATTGATTCATGAATTAGTAGACGGATTGACGTAACATGGTGATATAGGCTGTAAGCGATTCATAGTTAATATACTAGGTAATGTACTTGACTTCTATGTATACTACACAAGCTTTTACAACAAACATTGTGTCACGGTTCCAGGTTGAAACAGGAATGGGGAAAGGGTACAGGATGTAGAGATTAGATTAATGAGCTAATGAATACTCCTACCTATTTGTATAGATATAGCACACCTTTTAGTAATATTGTCTGTATGATTGGCACAAAAAGTTGCTGTTGTTGTAAGGTCGATTTATGACCTTTCACAATACCAAATTATTTGTTCTGCACAGCCAGTCTAGTATAGCATAAGTCATTGGCGAACAAGGATATTAAAAAAGGAAAGAATCGATTGTGAAAATAAAAGGAATAAAGTAATATTCTTTTTATTTTCACAATCGATATTTTCCTTTAATGATGATTGAAAGATTTTTCTAATTAAATAACTGTTTTAACACTATTATTAAGGTTTTGGTTTCAAAGTTGCATTTCAAACAAATGATACTCCTCCGAGACCGTTTGACCGATCTCGACCAAATTTGCCACGGTGATCAAGTAGACAATACTGAGTGTCGTAAGGGGTAGAATGTCCAGATCGATCTTACCATCGAGGAATAATCACCGAAAAACCAAATCAATGGAAAAAGTCGACCGGTCACGTTGACCTGTTGTTGGATAGGCAAATCTCGCTACGCTTAAGTTTGGGTTGATTGCGAAGCTGGTAACCGTCCTAGTAATTTCCTTAATTCTTTTTCAGAACCCCCTAATGAACCGGGCCCAGCTAACGGCCCCATCCAACCGGCCTCAAACAATACAGGTGTGTAAACATAAGTATACTTTATTATATTAAATTATGAATATTTGTAATATTGCTATAATAATATTTCATTTTTGTTTACAACTAATATTGATATGAAACTTTTCTAGCATGTATATATATAACTTGTTTTAGATTGAAAATGCGTTTTGAGTGTTCTATAATCAATTCATTTCAATTTCATTCTCGCTGTTCAAGCCTTTTTGCCTTCCCCACCTCGCGCACGACAAGGCGGTTATATTGGAGTCGAACTGACTAATACAATACATCCCTAATAATAGAATACATCCTTACTGAGAATTTCAATCCTGCAGCCTTGAAGTGCCACTGTTGTCCGTTGCCGGTTAAGGTTTAGGTTTTAGGTTAAGAAACTACCTAGTACTAGCGGACAATGAAACTGACGAGTTAGGTAACTATTCAATTAAAGAGACTGACGAATGGCGACCTAATCCGCCTATATAGCAAATCATAATGGAAAGTCCTAATTGAATATACTTGAGCAGATTTAAAAAGGACTATTAGCAGCAATTGTAACAAAAAGAATACCTAAATTGTGTTACATAATTTTAGTGTAAATTAAACGTAATTGTTCTGTACTCTTGCGGGAGTTACGGCCAGTTCTATTTTTCACTATCATTAAAATAATTTAATTGAACTTTCAAATGTCAACATTATGATCCAAAAACTAGGTTCTTTATATCACCTGAAGTTCAAGTGGCTTAACCGTGCCAACTGCCACTGAGTATTAGGGTAAATATTATTAGCATAATTATTGTCAATATTAGAAAAGATCCAATATAAATGATTGTTTGTAATTACATAACATGCAAGTTTCCTGACTTTTCTGGGTTTACTTTGTGTCTTAGTTCTATGTTTGGAGAATCCACCGGTAATCGGGGATAATTCCCTATAGTGTGAGTAAAATTTTATAAAGAATGCAAAAACTTATTCATTAAGGATTTAGTCATATTCCCCCTAACCCCTTCAGCTAAGCTAAATCTAAATAAAAGTGTTGGGAGTGGGTTCACGACGGTAGTGTAGTGGCCAGGTTTCAAACCCGGGAATCTCTCAATCGTAAGGCTACCGATGCTTTACTAGACTATTTTAGTAGATATGACATATTGTTTAAATATCTGAAACGTAAAGTACAAACATTCTAGTTCTAGTTCGTTTTTTTAATAACATTATTTTACAGTAAACTGACAAACCAGAAACAAATCGGTATTCTGTGTACAAAATGTATTTGAATTTAATTACTTATTGACCAAAAATATGAGTGATCTCCACTTTGAATTGATCGTGCTTCATCATATATAAATATTCAACTATAGTTTTGATCTCACTAAAAGAGAGCGTGTATAAACCGGGCACATTTTCATGGGCTGCATGCTTACTGACAGATGGGGAACAACCCTAGTCCGTAGTTGCTATTCACTACACACATGGGCAGCATTTATTTTTTTAAATATATCTGAAATTAAATAAAGATTATTTAAAATTATGTGCTTTTTTATATTATGCCACAAAACCTTATTACTTCATCATACAGCCCGTTGGGTGTAATTCGATGCGAAGTTTGTCAAAATCGTTGGAAATGACGCAAACAATCATCAGTTATTGTCAGCTTTTCACCTTTGTAACGCGAAAAGGACGCTCTTGGAGCTTGAAAAACTCGCAGTAAAATCGTTTTTTAGCGAGTGATTCTAACATAGACTACTGAACATCAAACATGCAACTTGTTACCCCAACCAGTGGGAAAAGGGTTTTAGGTTAAAGATAGAAAAAATAAAGATAGTTAAAATAGTTTTATATATAGCCGCGGCCCGCGCGTCTGCCCTATTCCAAAGTTGTTGTTCGAACCACTTACCTCACGCTCGCAGCACGATCGCGTTTTGCTGCAAGTTTTTACGCAGCAAAAACGCCCTTTTCGTGCTAGAGAGTTGAAAATAACTATAGACGTATAGTTAATGAGCCATTAATATTAAAGAAAAAAACATCCCGGGTGCGGTGAGTGGACCAAGCGGAGGGCGAGGCGGCGAGGAGTCTGACGGCTCGGTCGACGACAATATAACGGTGACGTTGCCGGCGCCACACCGCGCGCCCGGGCCTCTGCAGCACTCGCACGATTACGATCGACATCGCCATTCGCGCTACGGTACACCAATAACATCGTAAACGCATGTAGCACGCTTGCTCCTCGACTTGCATGCTTTTTTTGTATGAATTGGTTTGGTTCCCAGAAGTGTTTTTTTTTAAATATAACTATATAAAATCAGCATGAAACTGGAACTAATAATACATACCTAATGAATATCTATTTTAAGTCAGTCCATTTTTCAAAAAATCCTGTTCAACTACTTGAATTTTAATTAAAGCAATGTTTACAAAAGTGTGAGAAATAAAATTAATATTAATATAAAAATTAATATCATAAAAATAAAATATACAATATATCCTTTACCGATTTTAAAAGGCCTCTTGCTACTGTGTCTTGACTTTTAGTCGACTAGTGCTTGTCATAATAATATAATCGGCAAAATTAAGCTCCGCATTTCATTTTATTACTTACCTAAGCCTCGCATCTCTTCACTAGTTCTTAAGTTATAGATAAGTTGTCTTTTGTCACCTTTTGAAATGTTGTACTATTGTACACAACGGACTTCTCTTCCACACACACAATAGTATATTATGCAACTAGTGAATAAAGGACGGATTTAAAGCGAGGGCCGTAGATGAGTCACGAGCAAGTGAAGGATTCTAATGATTGAATCACGAGCGCAGCGAGTGATTCAACTGTTAGAATCCTGAACGACGCGAGTGATTCATGGCCCTCGATATAAATTCGTACTTTATTCAGGAGTTGCATACTATACTTTATACCATGACTACGAGAAAAGACATAATTTAGGCGAAAATAGAAATTTAATCAAGAAATAAGAATTGTTACATTAATTGAAATGGACATTCAAATTAGAGCAATGACTGAAATTAAGCGTAATTTTCTTATTATTATCATTAGAGTGGTCAACCTGTGAAACAATATTTATTAACTTACGGCGAAGCACATCCAGTGTTTCATTGTAAGTTAAATGGTTCTTAGTTATTAGCTTAGCTATTTCTTGGAATTGTGTTAGTTCAATGTTCTATCACCGCAATGTTTAAGTTTATCGTAGCTCGATTAATTTGTGCAAGTTTCTGCTTAATTCCTTTCAGCTATCTGATACAATATTTATTTTACGCCTGTAATGCCTATAATATAGCTTGTATAGTCCTTAAAATATAGCTTGATCTCGGTGACAGTTGTAAATAGTGCTATGACGCTTATGACGTAATGCGCATTTTTTGCCGATATAACTCTTTATTTTTTAATAGTCTTTTTAGATAATAATTGAAAAATTTACTTTATATTTCAATAAAACTTAAACTGTTAATTGGTTGTTTTTATTATTCGAAAGGAGTACTTCCACGATCATCGTTACTATTATCATTTAAGTCTGAGTCGCTAGTGCATTCTTGTAGGTTGATGATGAATTCTTGGTCACAGATTATACCGAAATTGCAATCACGCTCCCAATTCTCTCGTATGTTTTTTTTTGTGTTGGTAACAACATTCTTCTAGTCGGTCAACCAACGTAAGCTATGTAACGGTTGGTCAATCCGAATAAAGGGTCTGTATTGGTTTTACTTCTTTTATAAGTAATTTGATAAGGATCGGTTATTGATTTACGTTTTTGGATTGTCACTTCTCTATCTTATTCTCAGGCCAGTATGACCTTGTACGGGCGTACGCGACTTATTTTAATAAAATTACAACTAGGTATTTTAGAACTTACGGGGTACAGTTTAAGTGCGAATTTTTATATTTGTAATGTATGCACTTCAGTTGCGACAAAACTGGCACGTAGAGATTGAAAATATAAATGAAACAAAATAAATTGTCAACATGACACTTGTTCAAAGTTACGTACTTCGTAGGTTTCGTAGCCATATAATAGGTCTATACCTATGAAATTGCCGAAATTTTCTTACAATTTCATGAGTTCGTTATTCCTGTAATTTAGTAGCTATTTCCATTATTTATATTTTGTGAGTTGATTTCAAGATTTTACAACTCTGTATTAAATTTTGTTTTTATTGGCCGCTTGATAAATTAATTCGATCTTCAAAAACAGTACTTCCTGAATGCTATCCATTTTGATGATAAATTTCGTATTACTTAACAGCTGTCACTTTTCAAAAATGTAATAAAAGTTGCTGTTTGTTAGCTTAATGTTGTCTCATTCATACACAAAAAAATTGGATTTGTCATTCCTAAAAAAAATGCAATAATGTTAGTACTGAAAATTGGGTTTCGTCCAATTTCTTCAAGAAAAACGGCAATTTCATATGTAATGACCTAATATATCCAATATCAAGCAATATTTTAAGGACTATAAGAAAATGTATACTGCAATATTCATATAATATAATAATATTTAAAATTGTCATTGTTTCAGGCTCTAGGCCGCCGCCAGGTTTGAAGCCACCTGGGATAGACACTCCTCCAACTATGCCTATGAATGTAAGTACAATTGAATAAATTTGTTATCGAGTGATATTTGGGAACATTAGTCATCATTATTATATATCGTCATTTTGATGCAGCTGCCAAGATTCGATGAACAGAGAGCTAGTACTCCAACCATTGATGAGAGAAGAGATCCCATGTCCTCACAGGTAATCTTCTTTATATATAAAAATGAATTGCCGTTCGTTAACACGCTAAAACTCGAGAACGGCTGGACCGATTTGGCTAATTTTGGTCTTGAATTATTTGTGGAGGTCCAGAGAAGGTTTAAAAGGTGAATAAATATGGAAGTTGTTCCGGACTGCAGCGGGATCGGAATCGGAGCGACACTCGAGGAGGTTACCCAACACACACCCCTATTATTAAATACCTATTAATTTTTGAACTTTCACGATCCATGATATAACGCATTACTTCCTGTTAACATTACTGTATATCAAATACTAGTGGTAGCCAGCGGCTCCGCCCGCGTATAATAATAAGCCCATATCTGTACAAAATTTGATCCAATCGTTTAGCCATTTTAGCATAACAAACATTAATTCTCACAAACTTTCACATTTGTATATATCACCGACAGCCTCTGTGGCGTAGCGGTAGCAGCATTCGACTGCTATGACAGGGGGCGCGGGTTCGATTCCCGCTTAGGCAAATTTTTGTATGCTTGAGTATGTCTATTCGCATTAGTCTGGGTGTTTCTATTCTATCTATTCTATAATATGTATGTATTTACAACAAAAAAAACTACATAAGTGTTTTTATTCGCATTATAGAACCCATAACACAAGCTAGTTAAACTATGCATACTTTGGGTCTAGAGAGCGCTGTGTAGAAGGTAGAATGTTTATTTGTTTATATATAAAAAGTCGTGTTAGTGATGACCGCTTATAACTCGAGAACAGATAGACCGATTTTCCGATTTTCATGATCTTTGATTTTTTTTATTTGTCTCCGCCTATACTATGGTGCACCCTGGGCAACGGAAGCGGCAACTCCTCTCTTTCCCTAGGGGAGGTGTTGCTGCATCCGGCTGATATTCTGCCACGGTAGAATTGAACTAAGAGAAGGAAATCTCGAAACGAAACCCTTTACCAATCCGTCTGGCCAGCGTGGTAACAGTAGGCTATAACCCTCCCATGAACAGAAGCCACAATAAAAGGCCCCTGGTTCCCGGTGTACAACTGCAGTACCCTTCGGCTGAACCATCGTCTTGCCGAACTGGGGATAGAACTGGGTCGCATAAACTGGTACACATTGGGGTTGGCCGAGATCCGAAGACAGGGGGAGGACACGATAACCTTTGAGTCAGGCGACTTATTCTATTTCAGAGAAGGTGATCAACTCTCCCAGGGAGGTGTCGGTTTTCTGGTCAAAAAGGGCCTCATTAGCAGCGTTGTTGAAGTCGGTAGTGTGTCGAACCGGGTAGCGTACCATGCCCTAAAAATCACTAAGAGGCGTTCCCTGAAGGTGATACAGGTATATGCGCCGACCTCGACTCACCCCGATGAAACCACCGAGGCCGTGTATGAGGACATTGTCAAGGCAATTAGTCATACCGCCAAGGCCACCTACAGTTTTGTTATGGGGGACTTTAATTCCAAGTTGGGGTATAAGAACGTGGCGAAACGAGAATCGGACCCTATGGAGTGGGGCGCAGAAATCACAGGGGGCAAATGCTAATCAACATTCTCGAATCCCAAGGGTTCTTCTTAATGAATACTTTCTTTAAGAAGAAGCCCCATAGGAAGTGGACTTGGAAAGCTGGGATTCCGTGGTAAGGAACGAGATAGACTTTTTAATTACGGAAGGTAATCAAATATTTAGAGAGTTCTCCGTGATTAACAGTTTGAACACCGGAAGTGATCACAGACTTGTCAGAGGCTCTCTAAATATCAACCTTAAGGCTGAAAGATTCCGAATGATACGGTCCACTCTCCGACCTACGTCGCTCCAGGTTGCTCTAGGGTCGGAAAAGTTTCAATTAAAACTTCAAAATCGTTTAGCAATGCTGGTAACCACTAGCAGCATTGATGAGAAAACAGACACAGTGATCAAAACTCTGCAGGAAGTTCCCGAAAGATGTTTCCTGGAAAACGCAAACAGCTAGATTCAAAACTCTCTTCCGAGACTCTTGAGCCCTCAACTCAGTCGTTTTCGTAAGATGGGAGAGCCTTAAATCAAGAAAACATAAATATTGATGTGCCTCTGGAAAGCATACAGTATTGATTGAAGAAGAAGCTGTCTATACTTAGCCATAAATGCGGTCTCTATGGTTACGTTTCACCTGACGTTTGATAGATGTCAGCACTGTCAAACCAGCAAGGCGGGCATCGCTGTCGCTTAGATTGCCCTAGCGTTGTATACTTTCGCCGCGTGCGGTCGTAATCTCTAAATACTTCCTTGATCCCTAATATATTGAAAAGTATTGTGTTCCAAAGTGTTACATAATTTGATATTGCGTTTATTTCCTCATATATTTTCAATCGCGAAGTCGAAAATATTAGTGATATTTCTTAATATAGCGAATAGCTACGACGTCAACAGGGCACCCAATGCCTTGCGATCGATTTTATCGGAATCCCCGACGTCCTTACTGGCCTCTTTACAACAAGAGTCGCCGTCAAGTAGCAGTTCATCGGACAGCGGGTCAGAGTACTCGGAGCCAGATGGACCAGCCAGGAGGAAACAATAACGTGTTGCACAGGTAACGATCGATCCTTGGATCGATGCGTTATACGACAAGGTCAGTTTTATCACAAATTTAATATTGCACAAACAATGTACACCTAACGCGAATACAAACAGGACCACGTAATTGAGTCGACTTATAACGTAATGTTTGCAAATCCGTCGATTTAAATCGTTAGACTTAATGGTCTTATTAAACTGCTTTTATCGTGGAAAAAATTCTCAACCTGATGAGAAACGATTGCTCTAGCTGATAAAACTGCAACAGGTTAACACTGCCACGTGGCAGTATATGTATTATAAGAGAGAATCGACAGCCATGAATGGCATTTCCGTGCTTTTGCTATTTGAAAATTAACGATGAAACAAATGCTTTAAAAGAAGGTATATATATATTTTTTTGGGTGTCAATAGAAGACACTATGGCGCAAAGGGCAAGCCCATTTACTAAGCCATTATGGACTAGGTTCATAATAATCCCTCAGAGTTAAAATCTACCCTCTTTAATAATATTTCTGTAATGTATTGAAACTTCAACGAAATTTCAGACAAAAAATAGTGATATGCCTTCAAGAAGGATATATGTACTTATTTTTATTTGATAAAACAAAACTAGCGCCGTTTACTCCACCTCATGGTGGGTCTCATTTTTTATTAAGCTTTATACAAGAAAACTATCAATGCCAACAAAATGTCATCCTGTTCTTTCACAAACAGTACAACCAGTCCTCATTAAGATTCGTTTAATAAGTTTCGTTTCGTCGTCGTTAACTATTACTTTGGAAGAAAAGTGATGGAACTAGGCTCTCAATCTTTGAGAACTGAACCAATTGGTAAAAGTAAAACATATTCGTCTGAATACTCATTCTTTTATACCAGATTTTCTCCAACAGGGAGACTTTATAATCAAAATGTATAACAAGTTGATACAGTTATGCCTTCAGGCTGCGGAAGCCGTGAGGCACTTTGAATCCCTATTTATGCCTACAAGTTGTTTATGCCTACAACAAGCTGTTTCATGGCTCCCCTATATGAACCCTACGCAAAGGGATATAGGGCTTGCCTATTGGTCATACAAGACCAAGCCAAGTTATGCCTTCAGGCGGCGGAAGCCCTGAGGCACTTGGAATCCCTATTTATGCCTGCAAGTTGTTTATGCCTACAACAAGCTGTTTCATGGCACCCCTATATGGACCCTACGCAAAGGGATATAGGGCTTGCCTATTGGTCATACAAGACCAAGCCAAGTTATGCCTTCAGGCTGCGGCAGCCGTGAGGCACTTGGAATCCCTATTTATGTCTACAAGTTGTTTATGCCTACAAGATGTTTCATGGCACCCCTATATGGACCCTATGCATAGGGATATAGGGCTGCCTATTGGTTATACAAGACCAAGCCAAGTTATGCCTTCAGGCTGCGGAAGCCGGGAGGCACTTGGAATCCCTATTTATTCGATTAAAATTTTTAAGCAATTTGTATGCTTACTTCTCCTGGTCGAGGTTTCAGGTCCCGTCCTAGATGTTCTCTTTTGCCGATCCCTATTTATGGCTACCAATCGGTCTGGCTCCAGGCACCTTGGGTCGCGGAGACCCAGCGTGCAGAGGGATGTTAGGCTCTAATGTGTTTACATAATTGCCTATTGGTCAGCCAAGACCAACCCAAGTTATGCCCTCAGGCTGCGGAAGCAGTGCGGCACTTGGACCGTATACATGCTTGCCATTCGGTCTGACTTCAGCATTACACCTTCTTTCTTCTGTAGCATGTTGGGTCGCAGAGACCCTGCTTGCAAAGGGATATAGGCCTTTAGTATGCTAATACAATTGCCTATTGGTCAGTCAAGACCAAGCCAAGTTATGCCTTGAGGCTGCGGAAGCCATGAGTTGCTTGGAATCCCTATATACGCCTGGCTTCACACATATTGGGCTGTGGAGATCCACCGAACAAAAACTTCGTGACTGCGTGGCAACTAAACAGATTAGCACATTGAAAGACTGAATACTAGCCAGGAGTGTCTTCGAATGGCAAATTTTACTACCTAGATATTTCTGTTAACTACGACAATACAGCTGGTCCCACAATGTTAGATGCCTAGAGATGAGCTGGTGGTACGGAGCCACATACACAGTACCTATTCACAAGAAGCCTGCCATCCATTTCAACATTGCAGAAGCCGCATGTGCTGAGTCAATTTGTATTTATGTCCAGCAGGGGGAGAGATGAAATCTCCTGTCTTACTGATACTAACTCCAACTATTACAGTTCATAGGCAAGTTTCAGATAACTTTTCCATCACATTATGTGCCAAGCAGATACAACATAATAGCCGACAGGCTGTAATGAGGATGATCGCTGATGGAATGGCATCTCCTGACTCAAGCGACTGCGGCAGTCTTTGGGGAAGTTAGCTTTAACCGATCCCTTCATCGCAGTTGACAATAAAATATAACCTACCTCACGTACTTCAATTAAAAACTGGTTTCAAATTGTCCTTCGTGATGGTCGAATTTCGGCATCTCCTGCTAGTGGCAGGTGACTCATTACGATGGCGAGATATTATCTCGAGGTTACTTGAGTCTTCTAATATATTCTCTAATCAATATTGTCGTGAAATAGAGTTTGCAAAGGAAAATCATAATTCCTTTAATTCTTACAAAAAAAAAAAATTGAACTGTCATAGACCGTTAGGTACTCAAATGATAGTCAATATTTCTGATTCTTAACTTATTAATTAAAATATGCACAAGGAAATAGATAGTAACTAACTAATAGATAGAATGATTATGTATAATAAATAACGATCACGAAGTACTGAAAGTTTTATAGATAGTCTATAATAAAGACAGTAACAGTTGCAGTAATGATAACTATAAATACTAATTTCCTTTTCCGATTACGGTTCAATCCATAATAATCATCATAGCGTTGTGTTTTCTATATGTCACCAGCAGATAACAAACACGTCTTCAATCGATACTGTATGCTTTCCAGAGGCACATCAATATAACGGTTTTACATAAAAATAAAACCGATATTATGTGCCGAGAAGGAAAGCATACAGTATCGCAGGAAGATCTTCCTGGTGAAGCCTATGACAATCTAAGCGACAGCGATGCCCGCCTTGCTGGTTTGACAGTGCTGACATCTATCAAACGTCAGGTGAAACGTAACCATAGAGACCGCATTTATGGCTAAGTATAGACAGCTTCTTCTTCAATCGATACTGTATGCTTTCCTTCTCGGCACATAATATCGGTTTTATTTTTATGTAAAACCGTTATATTATATAACTAGCTGTTGCCCACGGCTCCGCCCGCATAGCATCTCTTCCCGTTCCCGCAACCCATGAGAACCTATTTCCGGGATAAAAGGTACCCTATGTTCTTATTCTTATTCCGGACTATTATCTATCCCTCTGCCAAATTTCACCCTGAGGCATACATACATACATGCATACATACATGCATACATACATGCATACATACATGCATACATACATGCATACATACATGCATACATACATACATGCATACATACATACATACATACATACATACATACATACATACATACATGCATACATACATACTCACAAACTTTCGGGTTTATAGTATTAGTAGGATAAAACTGATACGACGCGACCACAATCACAATATCCACGATGCGATTGAGCGAAATAGGGGGTCGAAAGTGTTCGCTCAGCAGTTGGGAAGGCCCCATCTAGAAACTTAAAACTGAGGATGGCAGAACCATCACATCAAGGTTCTAGTTTTTTTTTTTCTTCTCTACCGAGGAAATAGCAATGTCGCGCAGTGCGAGATACTTAGAGGCGGCAATTGAAGAACAACAGGTGCCCTGGCGATGACGGAATTACTACTGAGCTCCTAAAAGCAGGCGGTATCCCAGTCCTCAAAGAGCTAGCGAGCCTTTTTAATTTCTTCATCCAGCAAGGTATAACACCTTGGGCATGGAGCGAGAGTGTAGTGGTACTGTTCTTAAAAAAGGTGATATGGCCTTGCTAAAGAATTACAGACCCATCTCACTCCTGAGTCATGTCTACAAGTTGTTTTCGAGACTCGTCACGAGTTCCAGCCCACCGGAGCAAGCCGGGTTTCGAAAAGGCTACAGTACCGTGGACCACATCCTACTGTTCGGCAGATTATACAAAAGACTCACGAGTACAATCAGCCGCTGTGTATGGCTTTTGTGGACTACGAGAAAGCCTTTGACTCCATCGAGACCTGGGCAGTTCTGGATGCTCTGCAAAGGTGTCATGTTGACTGGCCTATATGACACCGCCACTATGTCCGTCCAGCTCCAAGACCAGAAGACGAAGTGTGACAGACACAGGGGGATGTTATATCCCCCAAACTATTCACCAACGTGCTGGAGGACGTCTTCAGGACTCTGGATTGAACTGGGCGGGGTATAAACATAAACGGCGAGTACAATCTCGCATCTTCGGTTCACTGACGACATCGTCATAGTCGCTGGAGCAGCTGGGCGAGATGCTGCACAGCCTTAATGGAGCCTCTCGAAGCGTCGGTCTTGGTCTGAACTTTGACAAAACCCAGGTTATTTTCAACGAACCTGACACCTCGAGACCGATTGCCGTCCAAGGGTCGACACTCGAAGTTGTTCAACAGTATGTCTACCTTGGGCAGGTTATCCAGCTCGGTAGAAACAACTTCGAGAAAGAAATCACCAAATGGATCCAATTAGTTTGACCAGCATTTGGCAAACTACGTCAGTGCCTCCTACCTGTCATGACTTACGGTGCCGAAACGTGGACATTGACAGTGAGGCTAGTCCACGACTTAAAAGTCGCGCAGCGGTCTATGAAGCGAGCTATGCATGGGGTTTCTTTGCAGGATAAAATTCGAAATGAGGACATCCGACAAAGAACTAAAGTCACCGACATAGCTCGCAGAATAAGCAAGCTGAGGTGGCAATGGGCTGGCCACATCGGCCGAAGGACCACTGGAGACCACGAATCGGTAAACGGAAGGTAGGACGTCCCACAGCAAGATGGATGGACGACCTGAAAAAGACAGCAGTAGTGAACTGCAATAGGCTAATTGATTGATACTGGGCCATTTTGTTTTTCTTTTTGCCGAAATCATCTACCATACTTACCACAGGGTGGCGTGCTATCTCTCTTATGCTACGTTGTTATTAGAATTTATCACTAACGGACTATCGTCGTCCTATATTACCTTTACACGGATGACCTCCAAATTTGCTATCGATCTCCCATAGATAAACTGATGAATGTTGTCAATACCGTTAATTATATACGAAAATACACATGCACTGAAAAATTGTATTTAAAAAAAGCAGTAATTGAGATTTTCGTAAAATGATACATTCAAGTCATAAATATACCCCTATATTATAGTATGTCATTGTTATTGTTACTGTAAGATGTATGCATGTACATATATCTAAACTAGCGACACGGGGCCTGGCTTCGCCTGGGAATACATTCGTAAAAAAATTACTATAACCCGATTGCACCACCACCTACCAGGTCCAAATAGTAAACGTAAACAAAAATAAGCTTTAATATTTAATGTCATGCTTCTTACTTCAAAACTTATATTAACGGGTTTCCATACAACCGCTCATACCTTATTTACCCCCATTGTAGTGAAATTTTGAAAAAAGGTGATACACTTGAACGTTTATTTCTAACCAGAAGCAGGTGTATGAAATTTCATGCTTGTAACTTAGAGAGAATGACGGACTTCCATACAAACGTTCATCCCTTATTTTGCCACCTTAGAAGTGTGAAGTGTGTGAATTTCTAAAAATCATAAAAATCATTGAGTGTTTGGAACAGATTCCCAACAGTGCGATTGACCCATTGATATAAAACACTCATCCTCAGTTGGGGTCGGCTTTCCCAGCCTAACTATGAAGTGGACGAACTTCAATATTCTTAATATAATAATAATAGTCTAGGGGAGGCGTGATATAGCTCGATCTATAATAATAGTAATATAAATTCTCGCCCGGAACACGAACGCTTATAGCACGTCATTGTTTGCCAACAGATTTAAGTAAGCGTTATTCGAAAATGTTTTACAGATGGTATATAATCGTGGTCCTCCACTCTTCATGCAACGTGGTCCGCCGCCGCCACGGCGTTATAGGTAAGCATGCAGTTTTAATGAGAATAAATAACATATTATCACGAAATCACGTAAATGAATCTGTATATTCATTTAGGTGTTGTCCCAAAAGTCGACGTCAAGCCGAAGTCACATGGTAGGTAAGGTCATAACAGTTATCAGAAAAATATTTTAAAAAAATTCTTTTATTTTTAAAATAAAATTATTGCAAAAAAAATATTCGGGAAAATGTACCAACCTGTAACAGTTTATACTATACTGTTGCTACAAATCTTTACCTTTTGCCATTTTTTTTTACTTATTTCATCCTGAATAGTGCTTCTGTAATTTGTAACCTTAAAATCTGAGCTAACTGCTCCAGCTTGAAAGAAGATGTCATGTTTTGCAGAACCACGTTTTGAAAATCAGTTTTTCGCCCTACTTTAACTGACGGTCCTGAAAAAAAAATATGCCACGCAAGTCTGGCAACTAACTTAAAAAGTTAGCGCATTTAATAAGGATTCTAAAGTGGTATAACACTGATTACATTATTTCTTAGAACGGGTACAAAAATATTTTTTCAAGGAAAGTCGGTTTTGAATAATTTCTTTGACTTAACTAAAAGTGATTCTAGTGAACTCAAAGCGTTCCTTAAGACCTCAAATTTCAAATTCTCGTTTGAACGAGTCATTCCATAAAGGGTAAGAGAGAAAGATAGAGACGCTTATGAGTCACAGAAGCAAATAAGGATCCTAGTAAAATAAAGATAAAATTAGTCCCGTTTCAATGGTAACATTTATTTACAAAAGATGTTCAAACTGTTTTCCTTCAGCTGCAATACAAGCACGACATCTCGTTAAAAAAGATCTTGATATCAGACGGGCGAATCTTCCATTATTGACAAAATCAACTGCCTGCGTAATTCTCTCTCGGAGCTCAGCTACATTTTCGATTGGTTTTGAATACACCTTTTCTTTAACTGCTCCCCAATAAAAAAAATCCAATGGATTCAAATCAGGTGAGCGGGTTGGCCACGAGATCGTACCAGACGGTCCTATCCATCTGCCCGGATATGCTTCATTTAGATGTTCTCTAACTGAGCGGCTATAGTGCGCTGGGCAGCCATCTTGTTGAAACCACATATCTCTAAAAATATTCAGTGGCACATCTTCGAGTAAAGTGGGTAAATGGTTTACTAAAAAATCCAAATAAATTTCGCCGTTTAAGAACTCTGGTAACTCAAAGGGTCCTATGACTTTCCGTTCAAAATCTCAGTCCACTTTAAAACGATACTGTGATCTATCTTCTCTCATTAAGTTTGGATTCTGTACGTGCCACTCGTGTAAATTATGTAAGTTCATGTACTTATCCATCTTTTTTAAACGTCGATTAGTCCGACCATAAAAAAAATTCTTAGTATTGTGGATCTTCACGGTGTTTTTGAATCATAGTTTGACAAAACGCAACCCGAGGCTCATAATCCCGCGGTAAAAGAGTTTGTACTCGCTGCACATGATATGGGTGGAACTAATTTTTTGCAATATTCGATGAGCTGTACTTTTAGGAACTCCAGTGCTGGCCTCAATTGTACGTACCGAAGTACTTGGTCTTCTTCCACTGCTTGAAGGACAACGTCCTCATAATGTAATGACATTTTTCCTTCACCATGCACTTGGTTTGGAAGTCGGCCCTCGGAAAAAAGTAGACGATGTACATTGGTAAATACTTTTTGATCTGGATAACGATCAGCATTTGGGTATCTCTGGCGGTAGAGTCTCGAGGCAGCACTAGCCTTACATCTGGATTCCCCATAAATAAGGTGCATGTTGGCATATTCCTGTGTGGTGTACACAGCCATAGTGCCAATACACAATCACACCACGTTAGTCCAGTAAAAAGCGAAGGTCGTCGTAGAGAGATCGATACTGTCCAAATCCAAATCACAAGCAAACAAGTTCAATAAACGAAGCCAAAACTAGTTAGTACACAAAATAACACGATCGAATACGAAAAGATGCGTAGTAAACGAAGGAGAGTAGCGTACTCATCTGTATTGCGTGTGCCAATACCAAAAAGCGGCGTCACTATCTGTCTCGCTCACACTTCATAAAAATACTTTCTCTGTCTCTGTTTCTATAGCGTCACTACCTGTCTCGCTCACACTTTATGGAATGTCTCACTCCGTCTCGTTCTAACCACGCAACGGTCTTAAGAAACGCTTTGAGTTCACTAGAATCACTTAGTTAAGTCAAAGAAATTATTCAAAACCAACTTTCCTTGAAAAAATAATTTTTGTACCCGATCTAAGAAATAATGTAATAAGTGTTATACCACTTTAGAATCCTTATTAAATGCGCTAACTTTTAAAGTTACTTGCCAGACTTGCGTGGTATAATTTTTTTCAGGACCGTCAGTTAAAGTAGGGTGAAAAACTGATTTTCAAAACGTGGTTCTGCAAAACATGACATCTTCTTTCAAGCTGGAGCAGCTAGCTCAGATTTTAAGGTTACAAATTACAGAAGCACTATTCAGGATGAAATAAGTAAAAAAAAAATCGCAAAAAGTAAAGATTTGTAGCAACAGGAAAGTAAAAACTGTTACAGGCTGTTACATTTCCCCGAATATTTTTTTTTTGCAATAATTTTATAAATAAGACATTTTTTTTTAATATATTTTTCTGATAACTGTTATGACCTTACCTACCATGGGACTTCGGCTTGACGTCGACTTTTGGGACACCCTGTATTGCGGTGGATGCGGAGTCACGCGAAACTACGCCAGGCACCCTGGGTAGCAAAAGTCTGACCGTGCCGTTTCCGCCGGGTCCTGGAAGGAACAAAATCCCAAGAAATGCTGGTTTGATGTCGTAAAAGATGACATGCGTGCCAATGGTCTTACTGCCAGGGATGCCGAAAAGTTGGGACGGTACTATATAAAAACGAGAAAATAAAAACAGGGACGTAATGTTTACTGCTCTTTTACTATTAATTATTGAATATACTAATTAATTTTACTATTATTTATATACTAAATTTTAACTATAGTAACTATAAAGTTTATCTTGCTCTCTTCAGCAGATCCATGGGACCTGGGGGACCGCCGAGACCACCATACGACGACCGGTACCGTCCCGAACCTTATCAGCCGCCTCCACCCGGCATCAAAGATTCGCCCACTAACGGGTATGATAACATTAATTTCATGGTTTTAACATCGAATCGGAGACTACAGTCGCGTGTTAACTCTTCATTGGTTTTCTATTTCAAATCATTTCTATCGTCACGCAACTTTGTCCGAATTTAAGATTTTCAATCATGCACCCAAACTCGTCTAGCCTTATTTTTTAAATGTACCAGACTCCATGATGTTAATTCATTCAATTTACTATTTGACGGTCGTCTCCCTCGATGGATAAAACCTACAGGAAGGTTAATTCAGGTGTCAACGTATAGTTACGGAACGTGCGTGTATTGTCGTAGGCACGGCGACGATCCCCTGGAGGCGTTCAACCGGATGATTCGCGAGAAGGAAATGCGAGCGAAGCGGCGAGAGGAGGAGCGGCGTCGTGCTGCGTCAGGCTCACGTAGCACGCGCTCGCTCACTCCTCGCTCGCCTCGTTCGCCGCGTTCGCCCCGCTCGCAGCGCTCGCCACGCTCGCCCCGCTCGCCCCGCGCCGCACGCTCACCGCGCCCGCCCCGCTCGCCGCGCTCGCCACGTTCGCCGCGCTCACCCCGCGCTCGGCCCCGTAGTCGTGGTTCCAGCCGTCTGCGCTATTCTAGGTTCGTTTATTCGCAGTCCTCAATTTTGTATGTTCTACGTGATGTAGAATTTATTTTACAATTTGTCCTTGTTGATGTTGGCTTCTGATCTGTATGCATGTGCTTGGTTCTAATAAATTGTAATGCATGAGTGTAGATTAATTTCGTGCAACAGCTTGTCCTTCCAATATGTACATATTTTAATAATTAAACAACGAATCTCAAAATGTTCCAACTTTGTCAACCATCCTACCATGGCATCAAATACTTCAGTTAACTGTAAGAATTGGGTTTTTAAATGTAGTGATTGTCATATCGATTTTATAATTTAACATAAGTAGGGTATCGTAAGTTGTGTTTTGTTTTTAAATCAGGTAGTTGAGACTTCGGATCCCAACCAATACACTACTGACGCGAACCCACTCCTTACACAATGATTTTAGCTCGTCCAGGCTAACAAAAGTGATACTAATGTGCAAGCTACTTATATAACAGTAGTTGTTTTATCTATTTTAAATATGTAGTAAACTTACGAAGCTATGCTGCTATAACTAATAAACAGTACATAGCTATAGACTGATAAACAGTATTCTTTATTGATCAAAAAACAGTAGCTAATGAAATGTTAAATGTTACTTCGTCTATGTGCACTTCCATCTGGGCTTTAATTTTTTTGGGCGGATCCTTAATACTTTTTCTGAAATAAAAGTAGCCTAAGTTACGCCTTATAACATCAGCTATCTGCAGTAAAAATGTCGTCAAAATCGGCCCAGTCACTTCGGAGATTACTCGGAAGTAAAAGACAAAAATTTAAAGAATAGCTTTTTGCTATGGTACACCTTCGCATATGCATTCATTAAAAAGCTGTTATTATTACGTTACAAATAGACACTGCAAGTTTATTTATTTGTATAGATTTCATTAACTGCCATTTCCTGAGCAATTATGTATGGCTACTGTTATATACATTTCATAATCAAATTATGGCTACTGTTACAAAGATTTTCCTGATCAACTATGTCTACGATACTTTATATTAAACGACGCTAAACAAATAAAATATTTAAATGAATTTTTACAATTCCGGACGTTGTCTAAATAGCTTTTCAAATGTTATACATATGCAACTGTAGTGATTACCTTTTTTTTTTTTTTTTATCGTGCGGAAATCCCTTCGGATACCCCCCCGCCGGCCAGCGGGGGCGGTTATGTCGGGCTTGCACCGACTAAAACTGCACGCCGTCTCGGGTCTTCAGACGCCGGGGTGTAAGGTTACCCATAGAGCATATCTCTCGCACCTCGACTGACCCTGGGCCATCTCACCACTAACAGCATCGCTCATCCTGTCTCCTCTGAAAGCAGAGGAGTACGGAGAGCGATGTGTTCCCGCCACGTTGGGTATTGGCCGACGATCAATGCCAACCCTATGAAGGGGTGAAGGGGAAGCCATTGACCGCCGCCCAGGGTGTACCGGCCGCTCCGATTCCGTTCCCCCCGGACTGCAGCGGGATCGGAATCGGAGCGACACTCGAGGAGGTTACCCAACACACACCCCAACTGTAGTGATTACCTACTATATTTTTAATCGACTTCAAAAGGAAAGAAGGAGATTATTGTAATATAAATAACTCTGTGAGAACTTATTTTCATTAAAATTTGTAAAAATGTTCTTTGTTGCCCTGTGCTGTTCTGTTAATTTAGAAATGGATTACTAAGTATCGAAACATTCCACTTTTTACTTGAAAGTTTATAGCATTGTATACCATCGAAAATAAGTAATTTCAAAATGGAATAGTTATTTTGTAATTTCTTTTCAAAATAAATTATTTTTGATATTTTTCAAACTAATTTTATGTTACAGATCACGTTCGCTATCCCGTGGTCGTATGCGGCGGTCGCCTTGGTCGCCACGTCGTCGTCGTACTCGCGAAAGGACTTTATCGCTCACTAGGTACTATTTAATTGATTAATATAGGACAAGAAAAACTATTGACCTATGGGATCCCTAAGTTTATATAACATAATGATATAGCAAGTTGATAGTTGATTGTATCTACTAGTGATGTGCCGGATAGTTAAAAATGTATATTATATATTATATTAGGTGTCAAGATTCGTATCCGCATCTTAACTTTTACTCAATCCGGTGCGCGTGATTTTGAAATGATAGTTGACGCTACTTGACGCTTGACGTGACAGGACATGTCTTGAATTGCATTGGGTGGGTCTTTCTATATTTGATTTTAAGAAATATAAAATAATTGAAATGGAATTTTATAGTATGTCATTATTTACTACCTAATCGTCTATATTATAGAATATGTAACAGAACGTGGCCGATCCGTGTAGGTATATATAGGTATCAATATTAGGCTATGTGTATGTAATCCTGTTTGGAAAATAAGTTTTGACCCCACAAAAACTTCAGTAAAACTTAGGTCGCTTGGTGAACAAACCCCTCTCCATAAAAATAACAAAAAAGTGCGGTAGTGCAGCCAATGAGGACGGTGTCCTGGCTCGCCGCTAAATATTTTTGGTTATCCACTATGTAGTGTTGTCAGATTCTTAGATTTTGGGGAGATAGATATTAGGTAATTATAATCTAGGCAATGGTATTTAAAATTCCAATAGTACATTAATTTTCATTAATATATTATTATTAATTTCATATAAGGTTATGTATTTAGGATACCTATGTGCCGCTTTTTAATCGAACACTAGTTTTGTTACATACGGTAAAATATCCGCTAACAGAAACGGATACCGATACGAATCTCTTCCTCGGATATTCGAGTATACAGATAACCGGCACATCACTAGTATCTACATATTTTGCATTCGTGCTACAATTTTATAGTAGTTATACACGTACGGCAATATTAATACATTAGACTGTTATTGACAGGTCACCGTCTCCGCGTAGGCGTCACCGGTCTCCACTTCGTTATCGGTCGCCGTTGCGGTCGCCAATAGGCCGTTCTCCGCTACGCTCTCCGCTCCGCTCCCCGCTGCGCTCGCCGCTGCGCTCGCCGCCACGCTCACCCGCCCGTTCTCCGCCGCGGGATCCGCTACGCGAACCGTTACGGGAGCCATTGCGCTCACCGCGGCGATCGGCGATGCGCTCTCCGCCACCGCGCAACGTGTCTCCTCATCGGTTAGTATCTCCATCATTCAGCACAAAAATTATCTGTACAATTGTAAATTGATATGAAATGCAAAAACACTACATACATATCTAAGCATGCTATGCTTACTTTGGGTTAGACAGCGTTGTGTAGAATGTCCAAGAATCAATCCTATTTTTATTGTTATTTATTATTATCACATTTGTATTACATTTTGCAAATTGGTATTGAACTGAATGAATTAGAACTCATTTTGTTTACAAATATGCTAAAAATGAATAATAAACCTAATTCAATCATTTCTTTTCAATAAACATATTTATATGTTAAAATTTATGTTAGCTTGTCAATTATTTTTATGGTTCAAATGTTCTGCCTGATTGGGTTGATAGTTCACTGATCAACTAACCCAAAGGAGTCATCCGTTCATCAGTTATGGTGGCTGTACACACTCGACGAGACACCCTGGGACACCCTGAGACAAGCTGAGAGCGAGTATGTATATGTTGCTCTCGTCTCGTCCTCTCGTTCTCGTCTTGGTCGGTCTCGATCGCTTGTCGGTTTTTTGCGCCCGTGTCAAAGGATTTCGTTCGTACTCGCGAGGACAACGAAAGCGAGTATGTACACTCTTGTTCATTTAGTTCCTCGATGACTGTATTTGTGTCAAGGCAGACTTCCCTATGTGCTCGAATGAACGTGAATTACAGTTTATGTAGTACTATTTGGGTTTAAGAATTTTCTTTTTATGGTAAACATAAAAAAATTGAGCAGCAGCGATTTCCACATCCATTATCGTGGGAATCTTCAGTACAACTGACAGACCGAGTATACTCTCGTCATGGGCCTCATTGGCCGAGACTCTCGTCGAGAGCCTCTCAAGGAGTGTGTACAACCGCCATATATACATATATAATTACTTGTCCCGGCTGACAGATTCATCAAAACCGCTGGACCTGCAAACTCGAAATTTTGACAGTAGATGAGTTTTAAGTTGTAGACATCCACTAAGGAAGGATTTTTGGAAAGGAGAATGCCCATTCTTGGTTGCGCTTATAGACGTTCGCGTCAATATTTTAAATGTTAAAAAATACCATTGATTATATTATAACTTTTCAACACTAAATCGCTTCTATAGAACTTGGGGTTTGAATTTAAATTATAAAGATCTAAAACTAGAATAAATAATCGTTTCCATTTTAATTAAATTGGTACCATTATATAAAATAAACCATTGGTGGTAGAATGCAAATATACCAATCTTTTTAAAATAAAATGGTTAAATAATAATACGTGATAATAATTCGCAATGTGACATTCAAATATATTGCAGTTATGTTATCTTAATATTTCGTGTATGTATTCGTAATTTATTAGTGATAATCAGTTAAAGTTGTAAAATAATGTATGCGCTTCAGTGGTAGTTTTCTCTTAATTTATGCATGGTATCACTGTTTTAAAACATTCCAAAAGAAAACACAAACGTCAGTTCAACAGTCAGTGTCACAATATTTTCTTGTTGTTGTTTTTCTCGTTATAATCATTTAATTTCTCAATAACCGCAAGTTCTGTTACAATATGCGTTTATATTTCAGATAATACTTAATGCAGCCTTTTTAATGCAGTTTATACTTATGGTGACATAGCAAAAAAAAGTGTGCAACCGATTTCCATACTGACATGGGCATTGTCCTTTCACTTCTAAAATGGCAAAATAAGGGATGAACGTTTGTATGAAAGTCCGTCATTTTCAAAGTAAGACGCATGAAATTTCATACACCTGCTTTTGGTTAGACATGAATGAACACATGCATCAGCGTTTTTCAAAATTTTACCCCTGAGAGGGTGAACTAAGGGTTAAAAGTTTATGTGGGAAGTTCTCCATTTTTGAAGACAGAATCATGACAATTCATATACTTACCCACTTTTAGTTAGGAATATAGAACACGGGTATCAGCGTTTTTCAAACTTTTGCTACTAAGCGGGTAAAATAGGTGAGGAACGATTATATGGAAAGTATGTCATTTTAAAGTGAGAAGCATGAATTTCAATTCTTATAGCTTTCCTTTACCATTGGACCAAGAAGGTTGCTCTGCAATCGGGTTATAGGTCATTTTTTACGAATTTATTCCCGAGCGAAGACGGGTCCCGGGCCGCTAGTTAGATATATTTTTCGTTATTGTAGCATGTTTTTGTTACACTAATAGTTCAGTTACAACATAGATCATTGGTGAGTAGAAAGCTGTCACAGGGAATAATAATAGCTTGCAAGTAAAATGAAGAAAACTAATTGTTGTATTATTTTCGATATTTCCGTTATGCAGTAATAAATTATCTTGTTAACAGATATGCTGGTGTGTACGACGAACTGTTGTCGCCGCCCCGACGTAGTGTTGAGCCGCCTTACGGAGCCAGGTACGATTGTAAAAGTCTAAATAGTGTCTTCATGCGCCATTTATCGACACTTAAGAGAATGTGTTTGTTCGATGTCATGAAATTGCTGGGCGGATTGAACCTGTGTTCTCGTTCTAGTGTTCAAACTCGACTAAAAACGCATTGTTTGTCGGGCGTATTTTCAAATGTGTTAGCATAAGCTGTTAACAATATTGTTGTTCAATCTGTGATGTTATATATTCTAAAATCAAACGTTTGTATCTAAATCCTGTATTTAATGGAGTCATTACAATGGTAAGTATAAAAACATGATTCAACATTCGAGATTAATATTGGTAGGTAGGTACCATCGTTAAACTGTGAATATTGTTGTACTTTATATGTGTAGTTTTATATTCATTGTAATGCACGATTTCAAATCACACACTAGTATTAAGAGGTATATTATCAAAAAAGGTATTTTTGATTCTTATAAGAATCAAAAGTTTTTCAAAAATCAAAAAGTTTTATTTCAAATTGGCTATAGCCAATTTGAAATAAAACTTTATATGTACAGTCAGTGTCAAAAGTTGATTAGCTTTGTAGCATCACATACTTTTGACACCTGTATATGATCATCGACTTTTGACATTGACTGTACATAAGTAAGTTAAAGAATATTAATATAACTTAAATAATAAGGCGTTATCATTTGTAGCATAAAGTACTTTTGCCGCATACCTTAATGTTTCAAATATAGAAATAGTTGAAACGAGGGTTGTATTAATTTACTACTTACTGCGTAAAAACGTATTAGAATTTCTAACACCACAATAGCCGATAATTTGTCTAGAAACTTATAGCGGGTGGTAACTTATACCCGCCAACGCCTGCTGCGCCGCGTTTTAAGAGAACTACTGAGCATCATCTTGTTTTTGTTACTTATTACCTAGAACACTTTTCTCACTGGTCGAGGCGCAAAGTTGTATTTTTCACACATGAGTAAATTTTTATGTCTCGTGCCTTTAAATCACTCAATGTGTTCAGTAGTTTATATTAGAAACACTCGCTACGCTTGTGATTTAATTTTCTTACTTCACTAGTTCGTATTTAAAAGTCGGCACTCGCAGCAAAAATAACTTTATACTTCACCTACTCGGAAAAAAAATAAGGCAGAATGTACGTTTTTACTTCCGTAGAAATATGCGGGAGACAAAAATGTATGAAAATTAATTGTTAACGTCTAAGCGGAAGGCAAAGCTTCCGTAGACATATGTGGGAGAGAAAAGTATATGAAAATCCATTGATAGCGAGCTAAGCGGGACACAAAAGTGTATGAAAATTCATTGTTAACGTGTTTTATTTTTTTAAATTCTGTTCTTATTTTCTCTCAAACTACACCCTCGCGACGCGCGACGTGGTAGGGGACGGTGTAGTAAAGAACATGAGTCGATGTGATCGATATTGTCGGACAGATCTTACGATATCATTTAACCGTTTTAAGGCCTGATAGTATTAAAATTCCCTATTTATTAATTTCTGGCTTTACATACAATACCAAAAACATACCAGTCATGTACATGTATTAAGTTATAAAATGATAGGGAATTAGTTAACCGAAATAATTAATTTAATCATGACGGGCAAACAGACAGACAGGCAGACGGACAACGAAGTATGAGTCTTTTTTCTTTTGGATTACGGAAGTATAAAAACGAAAGTCTTAAATAATGGTTTCGGCAACAACAACGGATGCTGTTAGCACGATATCGGTGAGCATCGATAAAAAAGAATTAACAAAAACGCCCTATATTTTTTTTCGTGCGGAAATCCCTTCGGATACCCCCCCGCCAGCCAGCGGGGGCGGTTATGTCGGGCCTGAACCGACTAAAACTGCACGCCGTCTCGGGTCTTAAGACGCCGGGGTGTAAGGTTGCCCATAGAGCATATCCCTCGCACCCCGACTGACCCTGGGCCATCTCCGGTTCCGAGATGGCCGCCAGGGGTTTGGGAACCACGGTGTCCCCGGTTTGGGGGAGGGGCGCTGGTCGCCCCACCGTCCCAGCCTGCTTCTGCTGGGGTGATAAGCGGCCTCACCTGCCACCCTCAGGCCTGCGCTCGTGGAGGACGGAGGTCGTTAACCGACCTCCGGCGCCTGAGTCGCCTGCGACGCGCGGCGAGCATGTTGCGGGCTCGTCGGGCCGGGAGAGTTCTAAATCTCTCCCGGGCGCGCTCCGCCATCTCCTTCGCAAGCATTATATGCTCACAGAAGGAGGTGGCGGCGGCCCACACGCGCTCGCGCTCCGCACCATTGCCGCAATTATGCTGCCGAGCGAGAGGACTCCCACCCCGATAACGAAAACCCCCATCTCTACTGCAGATACTGGCCCTCGTCTCGTCGCTCTCATACCCATCGCGCGGTACAGCGGTCTCAGTCGGTCCATAGTAATCAGTCCCTTTCTCCGCTCGATGAACAATGTATTATTGCTCACTTGTGGAACAAATAACTATTGTTCAATAAATGAGCCAGCAGCGCTAAGATGCGACCCGTGACATAATTATCTCGTGCCGTTTTGTCGTCGATTCACGACATATTTGTCTATCTCTATAGGTGCTAACATGCGCGTCCTATTATGTCGTGAAGTATCTCACATTGTAGACAAAACGATTTTTTTTAATCTGTGGTAACTTATCTCTACAAACGGCAACATGCACGTCTGAGTTTTGTCTTAATTTGACGTATGCGCGCGAGATAATTGTCGTCGTGAGTTATTGAGGACGACATTCTACTCTACTGTGTCTCAAAGTTGAAAAGATGGCTGTTCCGTACGTAAATAATTTATTGTTCATTTATTATGTAGTATGACATAATATATTACTGTGAATTTATATTTCTGCTCCCCAAAGCCGACCGGTATTCACCGGCCGCAAATTCTGGATGTGCTGCCATATAGCGGCACAAATAATGGTACGAGAGGCTTCCGTGTCGCCTCTCTAGCCAATCCTCCATGATGGGCCTTACCGCCGCAGTTGCGGCGTGCGCTGCTTCCATGGTACCCACTTTCTTATTTAATTTAATTAGTAAAATCTCTGTCGATGTCGTTAGGTACCAATTTTTTACAGCAAACTGTATTCTATTAGGTAATTTTGCAAAATTCAATGTCACTTTTTGACAGATAAGTATTTTAAAGAATGAACTGAATGCGTAAACACAGAGTAAATGATCAAAACTTGTCTCTGCCACGAGAAAATTTGTCTACGAAGACAAATATCTCTGTCGTGGTACGCATGTTAGGAAAAACGAAATGTTAGTCTACGAAGACAAATTTTGTCATCTCACGCGCGACATATCTCTTAAGTCGCATCTTAGCGCTGCAGGTTATTTTTTTGCTCCCATGTTGAACAAATGACTATTACTAATGTAACTTGAAAGCGTTTAAGTCGTTATTGAGTGATGGTTTTTTTTTATATTTAGGACACGTCAATTTGACTTCACCTCGCCTAATGGTAAGCTGAAGGCAAAGTCTCAGGAAAGAGGGTCGCCATTACATACACGTACCATGTTAACAATGGTGGCACTCAGCTTAAAGGCCTCATCAGAAGAGGATTGTCGTCGCAGAACCGCGTGACACCCACCGGTCCCACTAGTGCTGCGACCACAATCCCCCTGCCCGGCTATGCACTTGCTGACCCCTGAACGCAATCTAACCGAAATTGGATTACTATGGAGGGTTTTTCGCAATCGTGCACGGTGGTACGTACCCGGCCGAATTTTGTGACAAATTTGTGTCATCAAATTTCTACCCCCAGTGAGAGAATGGTTGAGATAATCTGTTATGTATATTGAGAAGCTTATTGGATATAATATCTTATATATTAACGAAGGCATGAAATGCTTCTTGGTATTTAAAATACACTGAAGTTTAACGATCATGACAGTTTTTATTTTTAATTGTTAACTACTCCTGTGGTTGAATAGATTATATGTCATATTGGTCCGAAAGCTTTTAAGGTTGATTTTTCTATGTCACTTTATGAAGTGAATCTTCAAAAACGATTCAATCCAAATACAAGTCACCTTTTGTTCCTAACCTCTCCAATTTAAACTAGTCTTAACACTATGGAAACAATTAACAATTAACAACATTAACAAACAATTAATAAATAAATAGGTAAATAACACGTAAAAACGGTTTACTCCATATTGTGCACCTGGGCGATATAACCTAAGTGGACAAAGGGAAGACGTTCGTGCGGCATGCGGCCGCCCCTCGCCCACGTTTCACCACCCGCCCTGCAGCTGGCCGGCAGGGGCTAACCAGGGGGATTTCCGCACGAAAAAAAAGGGGAGTGTTACGCATGAACTTGCCAGGCTATAGTCAATTTTAACATTAACATTTTAAAGCATAAAGTATTTTGTTAAAATTCTACTACTTACTTATTTATTACAGTCATCCAAATAAAAATATTTTTAATATTAGTTATCCGAAGGGATTTCCGCACGAAAAAAAAAAAAAAAAAAAAAAAAAGGTCCTTCTACTTACATTATGAAATTGGCGTTTTGTCGAACTGGCCACTTTGATTTCAAATATCTGGCGTTAGGTTAGGTTAGGTTAAGTCAATTTTAACATTAATATTTTAAAGCATAAAGTATTGTGTTAAAATTCTACTACTTACTTATTTATTACACTCATCCAAATAAAAATATTCTTAATATTAGGTCCTTCTCCTTACATTATGAAATTGGCGTTTTGTCGAACTGGCCACTTTGATTTCAAATATCTGGCGTTAGGTTAGGCATTCCAAATTCAAATTCATTTCAAAGTCAGACTTGTGTACATAATATGTGTGTTTAATATTTAGTGACTTATTTGTTTTCACCTCATTTGTTTTTATTTTCACATCCGTTCTGTTTTCATAAAATGAAAAATTTAAATTATCACGATATTTACGAATATGAATTCCACCGTAGCACCAGCGATACTGAAATAGCTTGAATTAATTGTGTGTAGGGCGAAGCTACAGTAAAAGAAAGCCCGGTACGTTTTTGGTCCCAAGGTTTTCGTTCTGGGAATTTGACCTACAAAACAAACCCCGTGGGCGGCATAGTTGACAATGAAGATTTAAGGCGAGGGTCCCTCAGAAACGGTGTTTTTAGATGTGTTGGAGACTTCCTACAATTCTGAAAATCATATATGTTATTCTACGTTATTTGAACTAGGTCTTTTGGTTATTCGACACACGATGACTTTTACTATTATCTATATAACCCAAAATAGTTTACAGTTTTATTTGAGTTTTGTACACTGAGTAGAGTACACTGTTTTCTGTAATGTATAAGTTGTGTAAATAAGTAGTTACTCATTGTACAAATATTAAAACTAAGTCATATATCGGTATTATAATAGCATTAAATGTCTTATAACATTATTCAATGCAATACAAGAATTTGTAATGATTGACATTGGTACTAATAGACGTATATCAAATGGTGGTACTAATTTAGTACTAAGTACTAAAGATTAGGAACATTATACCAGCGACATAATTTAAACTGACATGAATCTTCAACACTACCAAATACTACTACTACTACCTGCCTTTAAATATCTATATAAGGTTTCATTGCTGATGAAGCTTTTGCTTTGGGGCCTAATCTCACGAAGCCGTGTATACAAATTTGCAATGCCCAACAAAGACGTCAGAGTTACTGCAGTTAACTCTGGCGTACTTTGGGATGGCTCCGCTTCGGTGTGAGTGATAAAATAATTTTAATTCACTTGAAACAAATTGGAAAACGTCACAATAATGAGGGAATTTTGAATCATATCGTTACTTGTGATGAAAAATGGACCCCGTAAGACAAGTGTGATGTGTGTGTGAACCTGTTGAACCCAGGAAAACTGGCCAAATCCTGTCCCAAGCGAAATTTGACTCATATAAGTGGTGTTTTCGTGGACCAGTACTGGTGTCATTCATTGCTACTTCCTAAGATTTGGTCAGAAGATTACGGCAGATCTGTATTGTCAATTACAAAACACGAAGGAAATACTTGTCCTTAAGCAACTGAGACTGGTCAATTGCTCTAGGCAAGTGTCGCTTCAGGACAATGGTAGATCCCGTAATTCTCGTCAGAGAATAGCTAAATTAGAGAAACTGCGATTGGAATGCGTCCGACCATACTTCCTGAGTGCCTAGTGCGAGTTTTGTTTAATTGTCTCACAAAAACGTGCGTATACGTGAAGATTATTTTGAATGGGAATTTAAACAGTGCAACCTAGATGTTATAGAATAGAATACGATACAATCGAAACAGAGTCATCTAGCGACAAACGCGAGAACTAGGTTAAAATTACAAATTACTCATACAAAATGAACGCCGTTCGCGTTTGTCGCTAGATGACTCTGTATCGATTGTATCGTATTCTATTCTTTATCATCTAAGTTGCACTGTTTAAATTCCCATACAATATAATCTTCACGTATACGCACGTTTTTGTGAGACGAATTAAACAAAACTCGCACTAGGCACTCTGGACCTTGGTTCAAGTGATTATAACTTTTTTTAGAAATTTGGACAATTTCGTGCAAGGAAGAAATTTCAATTTCAATGAAGCAGTCCACACCGATTTCAAAGATTTTTAGCAATTCTCGATGTCACAGTTTTCTCAGCAATGGAACCGATGAACTATCTGTAAAATGGCAAAGGGCATAGACAATAATGGTAGATACTTCGGTTGATTGAATAACTTTTGGCATATAAAACGCTAATTTCATAAATAAAGACCTAACTTAAGTATTTTTTGACGAAACAGAATCGGTGTTTAGTCACAGAATAAATAATAGTACAAGTACAGAAGACCCTCTGTTTTGATGTTCACGAATGCCGCCTTTTTACGTGCCTATTAATTATTATTAGCAACGGACCGCACGCCAGCCGCGCCGTCATTGAGTTCTATTGCCCGGCGCGAAGGTCGACATTACTCCGCACCTTGCCGAAGATAGGGTTGTCATTTTTTGAAACTTCGTCGGTGGCAAACGAGCGTACGGTCCGCCTGATCGTAAGCGGATACGGTAGCTTTGCACTATTGTCTATTCTGTGGCGCAAGCATCGACTATGTCAGAATAAGGTACCCGTCTAGCACAACTATGCTTAGTGCTTGGCAACTCTCGTTGCAGGACATAACGACACCCGTCACTTTTTCACAGTAGTGCACAAAAAGAGATAGGTACCTTTTTTTTATGTGCGGAAATCCCTTCGGATCCCCCCCCCCCCCCGCCGGCCAGCGGGGGCGGTTATGTCGGGCTTGAACCGAATAAAGCCGCACGCCGTCTCGGGTCTACAGACGCCGGGGTGTAAGGTTACCCATAGAGCATATCCCTCGCACCCCGACTGACCCTGTGCCATTCGCAGTGTCCCCTCTGATAACAGCAGAGGGGTACCTGGAGCGACCACCCCCGCGGGCCTTGAAGGCCCGCCATACCCCGACCCCCTCGTGCAATGGGGTCAGCTGGCCCTGAAGAGGGCCGGTTGGTCAGACTCTTGGCCGTTAACGTTGACGCCAGCTACTCCAGAGGAGCAATCAATGATGCGTCATCGCCCACGTTGCCCAGGGTGCACCAAACTTGGAGGTGATCCAACTAGTCACACCCCAAGAGATAGGTACCTTTTTTTTTTTTTATCGTGCGGAAATCCCTTCGGATACCCCCCCGCCGGCCAGCGGGGGCGGTTATGTCGGGCTTGAACCGACTAAAACCGCACGCCGTCTCAATATAATTTCTCGCGCGAGAAAGAGTCACGTGTTGTTGTTGTTGGTTTAGACCGGCTGATAAGCGTTTTATAGTCTAGGAGCTAGCAACCAAATTCATTAAAAAAAAAAAACAATATATTTACTTAGGTACTGATTACTTTTTATTGGTTTACGTAAGTAAATACTAAAGGTAACGCGGGCGTGACCTGTATTTATTGCTTACTTAACTGCAAATGCCTTACTTTTATGTACTTTTTTTTACCATCTTTAAATTGCCGGTTGTTAAATTTAATTGTTGCATATATGCGAAACCTACAAAACAATTTTAATACATATTCCACTGGGAAACATGCACATGGTGATTGTGGAGGTATATTTCTAAAAAGTTCTATAAGTTTGCTGCCTGGATTACTTTGAACACAATTTTCAAAATTTTCTATGAAAGTGGTTTCTAAATTTTGTACATACTCTATAAAATCTTTTGGTGGCATTTTTAAGCTGCCATAAATACTAGATTGGTTGTTGAATGCTTTGTATCTAGTAAATCGATTAGTCTCGTCTAAGCCTGCAACTGATCTTGAAATTTCATCTATTAAATCATTTGAAATTTCATCTATTAAAAACGTATAATCCGAATTTTGATCATTGTTTCTGCAACCCGCAGCAATGCAATATTTCATTGCCCTTATTTTATACATCGTATACAATATGCGCTTGCGACGTTGGTATGCGGGAGACACGCGCGCGAGTGTCGCGGCCCACGGCGGGGCAACCACTGAATAAGCAACCCCGGGGATGCCGCCGGCATGTACTTATAATTTCTCGCAGATCGGCGGAGTGACACCCCCCTGGTTTAGTTATATGCAGTAAGTCTAAGTAAGTCGCCTCATAAATAGTGCAAATTATTAAAATATTTGCACATCCGCCGGCCAGCCAGTACTAAAAATTGATTGCGTAGCCACTTCGACTGCAGTGGTTACTCAATATTTACTAATAAAATCATACAATATAACAACTGTTACGGTTTTAAAAATAATGAAATAAAAATAATTTACTTTAATAATTTTGAGTTAAATAATTTCTATATAAAGTCGATATAATATTTTTAAATAACTTGTCAATACCCGTTTTATGAGAATAAAAACCTGAATCGGTAATACTACAAAATATATTAAGCTCCACCCCGTTTTGAAGTCTGAAAATTCCAGATTTCCTATATTTTTGTTTGTGACTTGTGTGCTTTGTAAAATTCCAGACTGCTTACGAAATTTCAGTTTTCTGACGAAGTAATGACTTGAGGATAACCTATAGATTTTAATGATCATGATTATACCATTGAGTAAATTTAAGTATTTTAGGTGTTTATAATGTCTCAACTATAAGAGCTAGACATAAGTCTACATTGTATCGTATACCTACATCGTATCCTGAGAACCTCGTCATCGAGTTTTGTTGTATTATCCAGACCGAAGCTGTGCGGGTTCGAAAATACAAGGAAACGCTTCGAGGAAAGGTTGGTAGTGCCCCGTTTCTTTTGGCATGCCTTGGCGGGAGCTCTACCGTGCCCCAGATTTGTTTGAATGATTATTAAATTGTCATCGAGTATGCATAAATTATATGAGCATGGAGTAGATTATCATATAATTTTTTACTTGATCCTGATAGGAAGCTTTGGGAAAATAATCAGAAGTCTAAAAAATTTGAAATAGAAAATTCCCTGAGTGCCGTTAAGGTGATTATAAATCGCACTAGACATACCACCATTAAAGTATTATAAATAAATATATCATTTGATCATTCTTATCTATATATTTCAATGGAACGTCACAAACTGAAACGAAATCTAAATATTTTAGAAACGACTATACTGGTGCGAGCTTTCCCTTCGAGGTTGGGACGTCAGATGGCAGTCGCACTCGTAATAGCTAAACATAAAATGGAAAGCAGATTCTAGGCTCCAAGGTGAAAGCCGGGGATGCAACTAGGAGCATCGCTAAAGATTATGAGTCTGTTATAAGTTTTCGTATAAGATAGCATGGACCACTCAACACTGGTCTAGTGAATCTTATATTCCCTGTATTCCGTTTGATTAACTCTTCTTTCAGGGTCAGGTCAAGTTTATTTCTTTTTAAATTACTTCAAAAATAGATCTGATATTTGTAAATGAAATGTTACAAATTAAGTTACAGATATCATCAATTTAACTATTAATATTTCTAAAACCTGTTACGTAATTTTCAAAGCAAAAAACAAAATAATCGCATCATATGAACCTCTAAAAATTAACGATGTAGCTATACAAAACAAATCATTTGAAAAATATCTCGGCCTTAGAATAGATAGTGGTCTGACGTGGAATATCCAAATCGAGCACATAAGAAAAAAATTATCTTCCCTAATAGGATCACTCCGGCACATTGCTCGATGTATCCCGCGTCGGATACGTTATACTATATACAACTCACTAATAAAACCGCACTTGCTCTATCTAATAGAAATTTGGGGCAGTGCTGCCAAAACAAAATTATCGGAGCTACAAATCGTACAAAATAAATTAATTAAAATATTATTTCATTATAACTACCTAACACCTACATCTAAAATTTACACCGATACCAAAATAATGAACATTAGGCAATTATATATTTATAATACGTGTATTCTCGTTAGAAAAATTTTGCATAACCTACTCCACACTAACCTAGCCTTTAAAACATTAAAGGAACTAACTAGCCGAAGTAGTCGCCGAGCGAGTTTTATTGCGCTGCCGAAGATACGCACGAACTACGGCAAAAAAATGTTTACCTACGAAGGCGCACAACTTTATAACAAAATACCTTCATCTATAAAAAATATTACTTCTTTTCATACATTTAAAAATAGGTTGGCACAACACGTCATCGATACTTATTAACTCGTATTATCATTAATGCAAGTTAATATTTTTGTCATCAAAACGAACGAACTATTGCTAGTACATTGTGTATTAATATTATTGTTTCTCAATAAGTGACATGTAAGTCTTTGGAGAAATAAATTCATTAAACCTTATATCATTTTAATAAGACTGAAATTAGCTTAAGTTACCTTAATAAATATGATGAACATGACCTAGCCGGTATTTGCTAGTGCAAACTACAATGCTAAAAAAAACAATTTTGATCAGTTGGTACCGATTAAAATAAAGTTGTCGGATACATTAAAATTCCTTAGTGGATCCACCTAAGGGAAGTGGATCTGATAACTATAATACTAGGAAATTTATTCCTCCTTTCGATGCATTGTCAGAACTAAAGAAAACTTAACTTTTGTGTGGCTCGCGACTCATTGGTACAATCACGGAAAGACATTGAAATAACAAGACATTGCCACAAGGCTTTGTGGTCGTATGACATGACAGCCACGACGCGAATTTGGCTATGTGACATAACCACAACGCGTTGTGAGCTGTTTATATCAATGAGCATTTTCGGTCTTTGAGCGAAACATACATTGACGATGTATCCAAAACAAGGAAAAAGTTGTGGATCAAGTGCACGGAAAAAAAAAATTGTTTTAAACCAAGAATATTTCACTTGGTCAAGAATTTGCGTGATTCATATATGGGGAAAACAATATATTCTTAAAATTAGTAAATATTTGTCTTGTTATTCATTTTTCTTCCAAGTATATATACTCTCTAACCAAGGCAATATCCTATTCTTGCAATGAGAAAGCAACGTTTTCTTTGCATAAGTAAGTAATTTTTTTTAAGTCTAGAATCTTAAATTCTCAAATTTAAGACAATTATGTCTTAAATCTAGATTGTACTCCTCGAAGTTCTCCGATTACTCTTTCGATTAAGAAGAGTAATATCTCATAACAAGAATATATTTATTGGACAAGATATGTCATTGTTTCTGATCAAGAATATATCTATTGGTCAAGAATTTCCGTGATTCATATATGGGGAAAACAATAAATGGTTGTATCAAAACACAATTATTCTCAATGCTAGTAAATAAATACTTAATTCAAGATATTTGTCTTCCTTCTAGAATTTACATACTTGTGATTAAACAATATAATTGAGAATAATGCTTTTCTCAGTTGAACACTTTGGAAAACGGATCCCGGAGTTTTCTTACAAGAAAATAAATTCTCAGTATGAAAAATAAATGACTTGTAAGAAGAATGGTATTTACTTATCTGTATGCTACGGCATATTTCAGTGAAGCAGCTGTAACTCTTGCATCAATTAATTCTATTTTCACACAGAGAACAATTTATCTTTAATGAAGAATGCCAACAATCTTAGTTACTAGTAGATGCTCTTCAGTGAAGAAGCCCAGTTCTTAATTCAAAAACAATAAGCAATTGATATGGAGATCAGATTGTCTCCAACCAATAATGTTAATATTGTTGATTTAAGAACGTGCAGGACTGCAGGTACTTAACTGAAGAAGTTTTAGTTTTTAATCTAATTCATTGCTTGTTTCATTCGGAGATCAGAAATCTCTTAGCTCAAAATAGTGTATTTCACTGCAAGAAATCTCAGTTCTTGGTTCGATGCATGTCATGTTTCATACGAAGATCAGATTGTTTCCAACGAATAATGTCATTATTATTGATCTAAAAACCCTGTACTCCAGTAAAGAAGTTTTAGTTCTTGATCTAATTCATTGAATGTTTCGTTCGGAGATTAGAAATCTCTTAGCTCAATAATAGTGTATTTCACTGCAAGAAATCTCAGTTCTTGGTTCGATTCATGTCATGTTTCATACGAAGATCAGATTGTTTCCCACGAATAATGCCATTATTATTGATCTAAGAACCCTGTACTTCAGTAAAGAAGTTTTAGTTCTTGATCTAATTCATTGAATGTTTCGTTCGGAGATTAGAAATCTCTTAGCTCAATAATAGTGTATTTCACTGCAAGAAATCTCAGTTCTTGGTTCGATTCATGTCATGTTTCATACGAAGATCAGATTGTTTCCCACGAATAATGCCATTATTATTGATCTAAGAACCCTGTACTTCAGTAAAGAAGTTTTAGTTCTTGATCTAATTCATTGAATGTTTCGTTCGGAGATTAGAAATCTCTTAGCTCAATAATACTGTATTTCACTGCAAGAAATCTCAGTTCTTGGTTCGATGCATGTCATGTTTCATACGAAGATCAGATTGTTTCCAACGAATAATGTCATTATTATTGATCTAAAAACCCTGTACTTCAGTAAAGAAGTTTTAGTTCTTGATCCAATTCATTGAATGTTTCGTTCGGAGATTAGAAATCTCTTAGCTCAATAATAGTGTATTTCACTGCAAGAAATCTCAGCTCTTGGTTCGATTCATGTCATGTTTCATACGAAGATCAGATTGTTTCCCACGAATAATGCCATTATTATTGATCTAAGAACCCTGTACTTCAGTAAAGAAGTTTTAGTTCTTGATCTAATTCATTGAATGTTTCGTTCGGAGATTAGAAATCTCTTAGCTCAATAATAGTGTATTTCACTGCAAGAAATCTCAGTTCTTGGTTCGATGCATGTCATGTTTCATACGAAGATCAGATTGTTTCCCACGAATAATGTCATTATTATTGATCTAAAAACCCTGTACTTCAGTAAAGAAGTTTTAGTTCTTGATCTAATTCATTGCATGTTTCATACGGAGATCAGAAATCTCTTGGCTCAATAATAAAGTACTTTACTGTAAGAATTTTCAGTTCTTATTTCAAATCATGGCATGTTTCATACGAAGGTCAGATTGTCTTATTTAAAGAATTACGATAGTCGTGGTTCAATGGTTAATATGCGTTTCAGTAAATATTTTTCAGTTCATCGTTCGATTTCTTTAAGCTAAAGTTTAGTCAGAATGTAAAATTAAACAAAATGTTAACACAAATAAATATAAATAATAATGAACAATTCTCATCACATTCTGACTAAACTTTAGCTTGAATAAATCGAACGATGAACTGAAAAATATTGACTGAAACGCATCTTAACCACAGAACCAAGACTTATAATTCAAATAAGACAATCTTAACTCCGTATAAAACAAAGCTCTTGAATCTGTACATAGAACTGAAACGGCTTCACTAAAATACCATGATTATTGAGTACAATTTGAAACATAAAATGAACAAGAAAAAGCACTAAAACTCACTTACAGAATTTCGAGCCAGATGCACCGTCACATCTTTCAATCTGATCTCCGCGTGCCATTTCATGCCTGAAAATAGAGGTAGGTAAATAAGTGGGAGGTACTCAAAATGATAATAGATAAAATAATACAATGGATTCAATTCTCTGAAATCATTTATTAAAAAATAAACTTCCTAAAACAACAGTATTGATCATTTTATTTATATTCTATGTATTACTCATATTACCTAATAATACTTAATATCTTGATAATATCGCTTTATCATGATCATTCTTAGGGTGCCTTCAAATTAGCCGCAAAGTGCCGCGCGGCAGCAGGGCGGCTGCAGCGCTGCTCGATTATCAGTGTTGTACATTTGTTTCACGATGGACTCTGACGACGAAACACTTAGACCTGAACAAAAACTACGTGCCCATCGTCACTAGTCGATCGATGACCTGACGCGCGGCAGCAGCGCTGCAGTCGCGCGTTTTTTATTTATATGGATTTACAAAGCAGCGCGGCAGCAGCGCTGCAGCCGCGCAGCTGTCGCGCGGCACTTTGCGGCTAATTTGAAGGCACCCTTAATCTTAAGGCACTGACAACCCGCCTACTAGGTATCACATTCTTATAGTCATACAAAATATTTGTCAAATCCTATCAATAACATCTGAATAATACCTATTAATATCCTAATTAAATCATAATCGCTTAATCATAATATTTTGAAGTTATTTGACAACTTTATACATTTCAACATTATTTTGTGTGTATTAGTGCAAACAGTTTAGCAAAACAAAATATTTTAAGCCATACAAGTTTTCCTACCAAAAAGTTTGTCTTACTGGTTTTAATAATTTTGGAAACTTTTTGGAAGGATAATTTGTTTGGATCAAAAGTATGTTTTTGCTCAACCACATCCCAGAAATCAAATAAAATATATAAAAAAAAATCTTTGTCATGTACTTTTCAAATTATAAGTATTTAAAAAAAATGGAAAACATCCAGATTAAAAGCGCCATTTTTAAAGTAACTTGCCAAACAAGTGTAGTAAGTACATTTTTTACAGTACAGTCGGTTAGAGTTGGATGATGCAATTATTTTGAATTTATTGTTGGGCAAAAATCCAACATTTTATTTAAAACTGAGGCAGGTACGTTTTAATTTCAAACTGTAGTTTTATAGAACGGTTAGTGATTACATTATAGAAAAAAAATATACGAAAAATTAATATTTAGTCTCAGGAGGAGGATCATCACAAGACGTCAGTTTTTTCGTTTTTTTTTTTAAATTCTTATAATTTGAAAAGTACATGAAGAAGATTTTTTTCATATTGTTCTAATAACTGCCACGACTTGGCCTATCACCCGTTTTTGGTTTATCGTTGATTTCTGGGACATCCTTTAGTTATTTATTTAATTTATTATCAATCTTAAAATTGTAACAAACAGCTATTCTCGTTCATATCTACACAAGATACAATACGGCCGGCGGATCTTGGCGGGTCGGAAGTTAGCCGTTTTGCGCCTTTATTCCCATCTGCCCCCTGTGAGCTTCTACTGGGGTGGTGGTTGGCACTAATAGGTGGCGTTTACCGCCCTGGTGGTCAATGGTACCTATTTAATTTCATCTGTCTCCCTCGTAGTTATAGTCTGCTGACGGAAACGCTAACCCTAGGCGGTCGACGTCAGGGGCACCCCGAGGTTCGGTTTGTTAGGTTCCTTTAAGTTTAAACCCTGCAGACAGAAATAGGAGCCCCGCCCAGCGGGGCTCCGTCGCCCTGACCTCGGGGTGCCCCTGACGTCGACCGCCTAGGGTTAGCGTTTTCGTCAGCAGACTATAACTACGAAGGGGACAGATGAAATTAAATAGGTACCATTGACCACCGGGGCGGTAAACGCCACCTATTAGTGCCAACCACCACCCCAGTGGCAAGCTCAAAGGGGGCAGATGATAATAAACGGTTTTGCGAATCTTCCGTCAGTCATTCATTGGCCATTTCGAACAAATGACTCACTTCAGAACCACCGGCCGTATTGTAAGTACCACTTGTATTGTTACTAATCATTAATCAACTTCTCAAATCAACATACTGATTTATATCTATTTTATGAATTATATTCGGTGTTGTGCTATAGCAATCGTGTAAGGAAATAATTTCAATACTACTTGTACAATTGACCAAATACGCCATGTAATGAGGAGAATAATTAATTGTTTTAAGAACTTTACACTTAAAGTAAATTTTACTTTTATCAGATTCGTTAGATAACACTCGTTCAATTTTCAAAAATAATGGTAGATCTTGGTCATACCTATACAATAAAACATTTTTATCACAATATGTTATACCATTAATCTCTATAAAACCAACACAATTATAAACATCATCATCAATTTCTGTCATATTATTATTTAGTTTTAATATTTTTCCGTGTAAATAGCGATCAGTAAGTCCAGTGTTAACAAGTAATTTATGACTATTCGTCAATTGATGTCTTGTTGCAAGTGTTAGTGGCAAGTTTTTACGGCTAGCTATTGTTTGTGCTATTTTTTTCAACTCTTTGTGCTTAGCCTCAAATTTAAAGGCACTTATTAATATTGGTGGACCAACTTTTTGTATTATTCTTGGGTAATGTAGGAGAAAATGATGTTTCGGTTTTAATGTACAGTTAAATAATTGAATTAAATTTTCCAAGTAAGCTTCGATTGAAGTTTTCAAGTAGTCAATCAAGTGTGAAGTGAAAATTTGAGATGTTAATATCTCTGTAATTTCTAACAGAGTTAAATATTGTTTCCATACTAGATCATGCTCCGCAATTAAGTCACCAATTATGTACCTAAAATTACGAACAAGACACAACATCTCAGAAGCCGAAAACATTATTTTACCATTTAACAAGTTTTGTTTTGTTATAGGTGGAGGACAATTTTTTTCAGACTTTAAATACGTATAGTATTTTATTCTTGAATTTAAGTTGTCCAAATCAAAAATATTGTTATCAATAAAATGTTTGATTATTAAGCACATGTCATAACGGTGTATGCCCTCACACAAATCGTGCATAACATCGCACGTGAAGTTGTTGTAAACATGGAAATAATTTAAATCATGCCATATGCATTTTTCTTTAACGCCCATTTTGTTAGTATAATGTGCATTATATTCTTCCTTTTTGCGAATGTATTCAGATCGTTCTTTGGTATCAGTTTTTGTTTGCTCTTTTTGTACTGTGCAAAATCTACAAAAATTATTGGAAGAAAAACTTTCGTGAAAACCTAAAATTGAATGAAGCCCTAAATTGTCTCCTGAAATATTGGCTATACAAAAAGTAACAGATATACTGGATTTCTTATATTTTACGTTTATCCCTTCCTCCTGTAAAAACTTTAGTTCTTCAAGTAACGGTCTGAAAACAGGTTCATTACCAAAAGTGTTTCTATCTTGTGTATAAAACAAAAGAACTGGTAAGACATTATCTAAACGACTGCAGAACTGTGGTGGTATTGTAGATATAGTTACATATACAGCACCTATTTTCTGATTTCCAGCGTGACTGCCTAGGGGATTGCCAGATTCAAAATCATCATAATACACTGTCAGAGGTAAAATGGTTCCGTGATTACATTTTTCTTTTGTATCCTGCCAAGATGTGCCATTTATTATGTTTCTAAGGACACCTTTCTCTTCGCTTACTTTTTTCTGGTAGTTAATTATAATTTCTAATGTATTTGCTGCTTCGAGAAACTCCTTAAGAGTTTCACGCAAAGGTATAAAATAAGAGAATCTATTTTTGATTACCATCTCAATAGTGTTATTCCTACGATTACTATCTTCGGAAACACCAATGGTTTTTTTAATAGGTTTGACATACGATCTTAATTTTTTGAAATGTTCTATTCTTTTATAATCGGTATTGATGTTTTTAAATGAATCTTGAAGTATTGATAACATCAGCAAACTATCATTATTCAAATCATTCTTTGACATTATTAGGGATTGTCTAATAATGTTAAACGGCTCCGATATAATCAGCTCAGACACAATTTCAATTATATTTTGGATAACACTTCTTGGCAAATTGGACATGCTATATAATTTTGCAATAAATGTAAGTAACGCATTCTCGACTTCTATTTGATAATCAGATAAATTTGAGGTTTCATTTCTAGTATTACTATTCAATTTAGGGGCTTCATTCAAAGGTGTTAATTCAGACGTTGAACCGGAATTACAGTTTGCTTTACCACTAACATCAAATACATTGGCATCTGAGACGAGATTGCTACTTGAGGTTTCATGATAATGAGTTAAATGCTTCTTTAAATCACTCTTAGAGTGATATAACCTAGCACAATTTTCTTCAGGACATTTAAAATAATTGACAATATTATGCGCGTAACGCAAATGCACAAAGTATTGCTGAAAATCTTGATATTCGTTGCGACATTCAAGGCACTTCATCATGCAATTATTTATAGTAAAGTATTTCAACAAGATTAATCGTGCAATTATTTATAGTAAAGTATTTCAACAAGATTAAACAACAATTTTGTTTACATTTTCGCAAGCGACAACAAATCTGCGATGTATGGTACTATCTTATCATACTTTGTTTCTATTTGATAGACACAACGCTGAATCAGCACGTATAAATGCGCAGCAGCTGCTGGATACGTGGCGTGAAGCGCATGGTATGATTTGAACAATGTGTCAAAAGCTTTCATTGGCGAGGTAAACTTCCACATAACCTTGTCTATTACCAAATAATAGTTATCGTTACCATCATCGCCAGCACCACATTTAATTAGATACGGTTGAACACTTTGCTTGCTGTGTAGAGCCTTTTCTTTTACTTCATCAATTTTCGTTTGTATATCTCCAGGATTCTGAAAACAATAGCAAACATATAAAAATTGCAAAATTGATACAAAGCACGCGTGTTTACTACTAATATTATAAATGGGAAAGCTTGTGATTGGATCAGATCTGAAAATTTTGGATGATATTTGGTATGAATGTATTTACCATGGTTAGGTAACAGATGTTACTCTTTATCCAGGAAAAAACCAAAACATATACGACAACGAGGTATAGCTTTATTACATACCATACCATTCTACTTCTACTAAATAAAATAGTACCCCAATAAATTTACCTGGACGTAAATTATGAAGTTTTCGATGCATTCTAATGTCGAAAATTTTCTACGCTTGTTCAGTCTTCCTCTCGGGGGAATCAGGTAGGACAACAGTTTTATTTGATCTGGCACTTTTAGATCTGAAATGTATAAAACAGGTGGTTTATTTTGAAGTAAGTACCATGCGAGCGGAGCCACGGGCGGATGCTAGTAACGAAAATAATATAAATAAGAATATAAAACTCAAGGTCAGACTAAAAAAAGAGTGACACTCGACAGAAGTGAAACCCCCCCCGTGACGGTGACGCTTTGACAGTAAACCTAATAAATGAAAATTAAACTGTTTATTACCATCATCAGGCTGCTCTTGAATACTTTCATATAAAGTCATCAATGTGTCATCTTTTGATTCACCAAATTTGAGGCTGATGATTTTATTAATAAACCATTTCCAATTCCTGAAAAAGCATGTTGATCTTTCAGGATACAGTCTTTCAAAGTCCAGGTTTATCTACAAACAAAAATTGGTTATCTGTAAACATTTATCATTTTACAGAAAAGTATTTGGCATGCTAGTGTTGTACCAATCTAGTTAGGGCCAACATCCATACTAATATTATAAATGCGAAAGTAACTCTGTCTGTCTGTCTGTTACGCTTTCAAGCCTAAATATCTGGACCGATTTTAATGAAATTTGGTACAGGGGTAGGTTAGACCTTGAGAAAGAACATAGGCTATTTTTTTTATAACGCGCGATAACCGACATCCACGCGATAACCGACATCCACGCAGGCGGAGCCGCGGGCAACAGCTAGTAAACAAATAAATAGGTATTTGTGGGCAATCCACACAACTTTCTAGCCCAAAATTCCGTAGGGCTTAGGTAAATGTAGATTCAAATTGGTTAGTGAACAGTGTAACATCAAATAGCATAAGATAAACAATGAAAATATGAATCTAAAAATAAATAAACATAAACAAACTAAGCAAAGCTTTCATATTACTTTTAACTACTTTTATTTTATTTATTAATAAAACCCATAGCTGTGTACAATATATCTTATAACTACACCTTTAAGCCAATAACGGTTTCAAATACCATTAAGATAATTAAAAAAAAATGGAAAGAAGTTTTGAATTTGTACAAAAAAAAATACTTACCAAACTATCACTCCTTGGATCCCTTAAAATTTTCCACTCATCAATGAAATCCGAAATGTTGTTATTGGTGCTACACTGCCTCACTTTGAATGTTTCGTTCCAACAGTCCACTATTTCAGTCCATGGCTCATTGTTGTTTTTTAGAAAAATTATTTGGTCTGTGTGATCTTCTGTAATATAAAAATGTTATGTTAGCCAATACCTAAGACAGTATAGATATATTGGTTGTAGATAGGTATTACTAAGACAAACTACTTGACAGAGCGCTATACTATTTAGCCTATAATTTTTATGATCTACAAAGTAGTAGGTAAGTACCTAACTACCAACTACATAATAATTAGATATTAAAACAGGTATATCCAAATATTACATTTGGCTTTTTTTTTGGTAAGGTACCCACTATTTGCAGCAGTTGGTTTGGTATTCCATACATGACAGGTTGCAGGCCCATCTCTGCTGCTAAAATACTAAAGTTCGAGAGAAGGCGGGGTCGCCCCCACTAGACCACCGGTGCTCATTATAGATGAACATAATGCAAACAAATCTACTCTACAGTGTCTAAATCTACAAAAATATATCATACAGAAGACTGATCTCTACGCCATCCACTGTCTGTCTCTTGGCCCAATGTGTACAGCCAGCATAAAGATTTTGCAAAAATTCACCATCTCAAGTATACAGACAAATAACTACTCTAACTACTATTTAAGTAGGTCAAGTAATCATTTAAAACCTTTTAACTCCTCATATTTTTTTGTTTTATTTGGAATGACATTCTCTTCTGATGTTGATTTTTTTCTCTTTTCACCAGACTTATAAAGGGTATTCCGAATTTTATCAACCAGCTTGCCTTTAGCAAATGAAGGTTTACCGGATATGGACTGTCTTTTTTTAATTGGTGGTACAAAGTATGTGCCACTGTTTTCACTTGGAAATAAAGCTATTATTTTCGCAGTTAAAATGTTGTACTCTTCATATGTTATTTTACTGGAATAGGTAAAAAGAAATCTAACTATAATGTCAGCTAGCATAAAACATAGTATTATCATAATCAGCTAGTGAACACATACTGCCTTCCCGTTTATCTAAAATGCCACAATAAATGATCTTTAGGCCCTCTCCATCCACAAGTCCATCAACAGAAGGTCAATGCTTTTATTGCATCCCCCAGTTTGTGCTCAAAGAACCACATGAAATTGTAGTGGGAGCATGAATGAACGAGTATGTACTGGTCGGTACTTACTAATTTACGACACGTGTGAAGAGATGTCTAATAATGATATCAGTGAGTTGATTTCGGTGCTTGTTGGTCAAGGTACTGTTTGCAGTGTAATAATTTAATATACTCTTGCCACATGGTGTTACTGTTAGAAGCGTCTTGAGGTCAAAATCAGGGAAATTTGGTCGGACATAAATATCGCCAGTAAGAATATCTTGTAAGTCTTCCAGGTCCTCGTTGTCCGTGAATAGATTAGGAGCAGTGATGCTGCTATTTGTTACTGTATTAGTCTGAAAACATTTAAGTAATTATTATAAGAAAACTCGTTCCTCTCCATAGATCTACGATAGGGAATGGGCACCTACAGCACTTTCTCAAGTTATTATGCCTGGTGACTGTAGCTATGTTTTTTTTTATTATTTTTACATTCAAAAGTGCCGTAATGGTCTAATTGAAATCAATGCTTTGAGTTTGAGTTTTTGCCCGTAGATCAGCCTTAATGTTTTAAATCTTCCTGTTATATACTTAGTTTGTTACAACTGAAGATACGATGCCAAATTGTCCCCTTATAAAACCCCATAGATATTAATTGCTCCCCTAAAAAACCCATTATTATCTCAATTATTACCCCTTAGCATGCAGATTGGATAAACGGTTCGAAAGTTATGGCCTGACACAAACAAACAACATACTCATACATAACATCCAGACACTGAACCAACATTAATGTTTGTCCTCAGCGGGTATGGAACCCATAACCGCACTGAAGGCATAGCTGCTACTATGCCAACTGAGCTGTGTGGCTTATCAAAATCATGAAAATAATATTCATTATAAACAGAATATTCAATAGGTAGGTAGGAAACTTACTGTGCTGGTCGCTACTAAATAATCGTCAATTTTTTTTTTTAGTTCTATTCTTAGTCCAATCTTTGGGCACAGTTCTTTCAGGATATTGTCATTGATTTCCTTTAATTGATCCACAGTTACATCATTTTCTAAACCAAAAAAATCCATAATAATCACTAGACAAGTTTAAACAAAATACTAACTAAAGTACATTAACACATTAAAATTGTGTTTTATTGAATTTATGACACTTTATAATTTACAACATTGCACATTTTTTTTTGGAATACTAATATTATTAGTACAGTAGAGTACTCACTTGATGGCCTTTTACAGACAAAATGTTTAAAAATAAATATTCACCTACCGTTGAAATTTGTAATTATATCCTGTGGGATATTCCATTCCCTCAGAAGCAACTCCATTATTAACCATGTGTATTATGTTATTAAAGATAGGTCTGTATCTGCAAATAGATAGAACATAATTAGTGATTATTCTAGTAACTAAGTATGTAAAAAAATCAGCGGTTATACGTTGTGAGGATTGGACAATTTGAGCCCGCTGGACATTTTGCGAATTGGACATAATGCGACTAAAGCAAATATTCAGCAGGTTTAGCATTGTAGATAAGGTAGGTACCTATATTATCAAGAACCTCATGTTCATTATAGTGGTTAGGTACATATTTCTATCACCCAGAGACATAACGTAAATGCAGTCCAGCAGCCTTTTCCACCATGTTTGGTGAAGTCTACCGAGCTAGACACCTCTGATTCTTTCTAACCTACCAGCTTGCCGCCTTGCCGCAAAGATTTGAAGCTGATTGATTGGAATCAGAAGCTGCAGCTCGGTGAACTTCACCAAACTTGGCGGTCAGGCGGCTGGTGGTATCCCAACCAGCAAAATAGTCCATTAAGAAATCATTTTATCACTAAAGAGTCCTATTAAAGCGTTATTAAGGTTTTCGTTATGACCATGTGTTTTATAAAAGCAACTTAGGTATATCACTTTTCAGCTGTATAATATTATACAGCACTTTAGTAGGTACTGTTTAATAGTGATGTAAACGTTTACATTACAGTCCTAAATCATGCCACAGACGGCGTGCGGTTTAGTCGGTTCGAGTCCGACATAAACTCCCTCTCCGGCTCCGGAGAGGGGGGTATCCGAGGGGATTTCCCGCACGTAAAAAAAAAAAAGGCTAAACAATATATATGCCTTGGCCACTGACCTGAAATAGTACTGAAATATTTTTAAAGAGCAATATTTAAAGCCCATATTCGAATTATATTATTTTTGCCGGAGTCGTGTAAGTGGGCTATGACCTTAATTAGTAATCAGTGATACCACATAAAGATTATTTGAATTTCCCGCTTTTTCTCAGGTCACGCTTTCGTTAGCCAGACTAAGTAGCATTTGACCAATTTTAATCAGCCAAAATGTCCAATAGTAGAAATTTAAAATGTTTTTTTAGAACAAGACAGACACTGTCATGGCGGCAAATGACTGACCTGATAGATGTTATATAGATAAGCCTATAGTAAGAGCACGAAGACACTTTTTATACCAGCGATCGAGAAATTTATATATTTTCGTGATTTTAATTTCATAAATATTAATAATTAAGAGGGCGCATGAAAATTTTGTTTATAATACTAGTATACTTTGTACGTAAATCTTCAATCGCAAGTAATAATGGGAGTCTAAGACAATAACACTAATTTCACAAACAGTGAGCAGCCATTATGGTTTAAATGTGTAGTTCAATCAATTTACTTACCAAGGAGTCTGTTTTTTATTTATTTTTAGTTCCGAGCAGTACGCACCGTCTCACAACTCACATCAACTTTACGGATGAACTATAATAGCTCCCTGATCTCTAATAAAGGACTGAAAAGTCCATTAACAGAACTCTGATTACTTTGTTGTAACTTTTTTGTGATGTAGATGGCTCAACAATCACTGCTCACTGCTATAACCTTAAAAAGTGTTACCTACACGTCGCTGTTTTAGTATAACTATAGCACTAAAATGTGTATGGACTTTTATAGTACTTACATACTTTTGCTAGTTGGGATTTTCACCAGCTAAATGCCGAGAATGCGGTTGCGTGGTAGGTAAAGAAAGCATTTTTTTGAGCAGAATTCGTAAGGGAACCGCGAAATGTCTACAGCTTCGCATATTTATCAGCCATCATTTTACAAGTGAACCCTTATTCGAACCAATTATATATATATAACCAAGGTAAAACCAGTAAGATTCACAAAATGGCGGATTCGTCGGTGCCGACATACATACATCGTGTACCAGTCTATCTTTAAAATGCATTACCTATCTTAATTAGATCTAAGTATATTCCAATTAAACACTTACCTTAGCACCACAGACAGAGTTCTTTACACACAAAATCCCACCCAATAACGCAGACAAACTTGCAGAAGCCAAAGCGGACGTGCACTGCACACAAACGGTGGACAGCAAAGAAAGTGCACAGTGCACACTGCACAGTGCTCTGCGCTGCACAAATCGGGTGTTGCCTGGTACGAAATGTTAAGTACCACAAATAAGGCCGAATCTTTCACGTCTCCACTATTTTCCTGACATCGACTTACTACGACATTTATTATTAATTATTAATCATTAAGCATACATAAAACCTATTTCACGATGTCAGAGCAACGTTAATCATACGCACACTTTCTGTTTGCATGTCTCAAATAGAAAAGGATATTTTTTTTTATTGACGGACAGAAAAGACAAAAGTTAAAAAAGAAACGTGTTCAGAGACTTCTATATATATAGTCGATGTCAATCAGTTTTTATCCCATATAATAAAAAATATGGTTCCTATGTGGACGCGTACCTACGTATGAAATATTGAAAGCGCAATATTAATAGTAATGTCTTTCATTTTGGTCAGTAAAAAGTCATTGGGGTCAGTTGCAAAAACCATATAATTATGTAATAAAATATGTTATGACTTGCGATTGCTTAATACTTTGGAAGTATAGCACCTACCAGTTTTTTTTATTACCATAATTTAAAGGGTAGAAGCCATCACTCGGTAGAACTTATCCACTCTAAAATGATGTGCGATTTCAGAGTGGACAAGCTCTACTGCATTTATTTATTTATTTAACAATTTATGTACACACTAAATATAAAAAAGAAGAAAGGAATGATGCATTATGTCGCTGGCGTAAATGGTCAATGTTTACACGTGACACGAATAGTATATGGTCCGCGATAATATTATACATATTTTGACGGTCCAGAAGTATAAAGTAGATTCTACTTTAATAGACGCATAGATAAAGGATATCATCATGATTGGAGGATCAAATGTCTCACACGCGTACCATAGCTAGGGCCTTCGAATAAAAGTAAAATTGTAATTTTTAACATTTGTGCAAAGTGTGTAATGCTGTAATCATACCATCCTGAGAGGGCGAAGCCGCTGGCAAAAGCTAATGTTTTTATATGATTAAAAGTTACAACACAAACTGCATTTTTCCTATAATTCTGGCCCAGGGCCAGGAGGCCAGAGGAGGGCCTCCTCTGAAATTTCTTAAACTTTCTGGCCCCCTATTAAAAAAGTTTGCCCACCACTGATCTAAACAAATGTAATGTAATGTCATAGGCCACGGTAACCACTTTCCATCAGGTGAGCCGTGTGCTTGTCTGCCACCTAAGTGGTATAAAAAAAAACAAAAGTAATGTCATGTCAAGTAGTGTAGTGTCAAGTAATGTCCGCATTATTGGGAATCCTGAGGTCACGAGCACCCTCGAGCCTCTGCAGATGCGTAGAGATGTTGCTTCCTTGGCAGTATTGTACCGTCTCTACCATGGTGAATGTTCTGATGAGCTCTTCCAATTGATCCCGCCCTCTCCTTTCCTATACAGGACAACACGAGCAGGGCTTAGATGTCATCCGTATACGGTGCAGAATATTCCATCAAGAACCAAGAGGTTTGGTGACTCCTTTCTTTGTCGCACCATTAAGACCTGGAATTCTTTGCCAGCGCACGTGTTTCCTTCTTCCTACAGTCCCGGGTCCTTTAAGCGGGGCGTGAAAAAGCATCTGATGAGGCCGTCAAGCTGAGTGCCACCATTGTTAGCATGGTACGTGTATGTAATGGTGACGCTCTTTCCTGAGACTTTGCCTTCAGCTTAACATCAGGTGAGGTAAAGTCAAATTGACGTGTCCTATATAAAAAAAAAAACAAATTTCGTGGATGTACTCATGTTTGTTTTTCTATTTCATAATAAGTAATTTATTTTGGTTTGGTTTTCAACTAAGTTCTCCAAATAGTTTTTTTTTAAATATTATTTACCTAAGTTCATTACAAATTTACAACCAAACGGAACGAATAGCTTTTGTACCTACTTTATTTCATACACTAATGAATCGAACATCGTGCCTATAAAAACAGATTGGTATAAACTACAAACATACTCCCAAAAATTGGGGAAACAATTTGTGAAATTGCAACACTCGTTCTCCTTAATGTGAATCGGTTGTGACGCAGTGTCATTTTAAGAAACGTTAGTATATCTTAATTTGAAACAATTTAGATTCTTAGTTCAACACCTTAACTTATTTCCACAAAACAAAAATGTCTTGTTGGAAAACATTTGACTACCTTTACTTGAATAATTTAGATTCTTACGTCAATGCAACTATTTACTTAACCAGAAAAAAAACTTTTCTTAAGCTAAACATATATTTTATTACTAGAAAACGTTAGTAGGTATATCTTATTTTGAAACAATTTAGATTCTTAGTTCAACATCATAACTTATTTCCACAAAACAAAAATGTCTTGTTGGAAAACATTTGACTACCTTTACTTGAATAATTTAGATTCTTACGTCAATGCAACTATTTACCTAACCAGAAAAAAACTTTTCTCAAGCTAAACATACATTTTCTTACTAAAAAACGTTAGTATATCTTATTTTGAAACAATTTAGATTCTTAGTTCAACATCATATCTTATTTCCACAAAGCAAAAATGTCTTCTTCGTAAACATTTGACTACCTTTACTTGAATAATTTAGATTCTTACGCCAATGCAACTATTTACTTAACCAGAAAAAAACTTTTCTTAAGCTAAACATATATTTTCTTACTAAAAAACGTTAGTATATCTTATTTTGAAACAATTTAGATTCTTAGTTCAACACCTTAACTTATTTCCACAAAACAAAAATGTCTTCTTCGAAAACATTTGACTACCTTTACTTGAATAATTTAGATTCTTACGTCACTGCAACTATTTCCTTAACTGGAAAAATACTTTTCTTAAGCTTAACATATATTTTCTTACTAAAAAACGTTAGTATATCTTATTTTGAAACAATTTAGATTATTAGTTCAACATCATAACTTATTTCCACAAAACAAAAATGTCTTGTTGGAAAACATTTGACTACCTTCACTTGAATAATTTAGATTCTTACGTCAATGCAACTATTTCCTTAACCAGAAAAATACTTTTCTTAAGCTAAACATATATTTTCTTACTAATACACGTTAGTATATCTTATTTTGAAACAATTTAGATTCTTAGTTCAACACCATAACTTATTTCCACAAAACAAAAATGTCTTGTTCGAAAATATTTGATTACCTTCACTTGAATAATTTAGATTCTTACGTCAATGCAACTATTTACTTACGCAAAAACAAATTTTTCATAAACCAAACATTTATTGTATTATTACAAAATGTAAGTCTTTCTTATTTCGAATCATTTTAGATTCTTCTTTCGAATCCGTTATTTTCTCACATTAAATGTATTCTTCTTAGAACAAAAAATATTTTTCTCCATCGAAAACGTTCCTGCTTTCTGATTATGAGAATCGTCAATACTTATAGGAAGAGTATAAAACTTTTGTCACAATAATATTATTGTTGAACGAATTTACACATTTTCTTAAACCAATAACTTCTTTTTATTCTTGGCCCTAATCTCTTAGCTTCTTAAGCTAAATCCTTTTATATTCAGAGTAAGAATTCTTAATTACTTGTTTCAAAATGCAATTGTTTTCTACAGTCAAGAGTAAATATCGTCTTGATCCAAAAAAAAATTCTTGATGCAAATAAATAAATGAAGAATAATATTATATATCTAGAAGAATTCCATTTTATTTGATTCAAGATATTATTGTTACCTTGAGTAAATATATGCTTGAGATTAAACAATATACTTGAGAATAATTTTATTCTTGAATGAAAACTTTGCCAGACCCTATTTTTTTCCGTGTGACTTCATAAGTTTGTAAATAATGTTAAAATTTGTATAGCTTAATTAGAGTACTTGAGTTTACGAAATAACTTGTTGCTACAAGTTAAGTGTTAAAAATACTTAGAAAAAATGTAATGTAAAAGTAAACTGTATTGTAAAAATAAACGGTATTATATTTCTCTAACATTCGCATTCTCCAAATGATCGTTCAAAACATTTACGTTACAACAAATAATGTAGTTTTCAGAAAATAAATATTGTTTTGCTTCTTTTTTCATGAATCGATGTTAAATCAGAGTTTATATTATCCTTTGATAATGTTTAGTATAACCAGAGTAATGTTTTTGTAGAACTATCAAAAAATACTGAGAAGAATATGATTAGAACTGTGAGATTATATATATCCATATGTGTGAGAACAGATATCCATATATTCAATCACTTTTAATTACTCTCTGCAATCATTATATAAAAGATAAGGCTGGAGAAAGTTGAATTGTTTTTATTTAAATTCTAGGGAATGTAAAAATTATTGGTTTATACGCACCTGATGTATTAAGGTCTGAGGTGGTTCTTGTTAGCTTTTCTCTAGTGTCAATTTTTAAGTATTTTTTCACATGAAGTTGAAAACCTATACCTACTAGAGATTAATAAATATTTATTGTTTTAACAACTGCCTTTTATTTCCCGTTTTGAAAATGATCAATGTTAAATACTTTTTCTTTTTAATACATTTTATTACTAAGTTAAATGGTAATAAATTAAACAATAATAAGGAATTTAATAAGATCTTAAAATTAAAATAACTATACCAATTATTAACATTAAATACTGTTCATTGTACAATTTATAAAAATGTTAATATACTTCTGTAACTTATTTTTAATTATTCTTAATTTTATTATAATGATATAGGTACCTATATAATATCAACACGCGAGTTGAACGCAGAGATAGGGAAGTAAAATGTTCGCACTCGACTGCATTCAACTCGCTCGCCTACTTTATGTACTTCATTGTAATAATGTAAATACACTTGCATGTAAATTTATCTAGTGATTGAAGACCGATCTAGACTGTGTTATGGGTCTAGATCGGTCTTCAATCTTACGTTATACCTCTTAGACAGTTTGTGTGTGACATTATTAGTATACTTATGAGTATTTCTGTTACAAAACGAATAAACTGCTTGTTAGCTCCGGAGGAAACATGCTACTTGTGGCAACGGCGGTTGGCGATTTGGTGTCATTACAAATGTCGATCCAGTCGCCTTTTAGTCGCTCGATGCAGTGAGTGAACGCTGCACTGCGTACACATGCTGAGCTACTGAGCTACTTGGACACGTCCTAGATATTCGAAATTCCCCGATATACTATAATAAACATATATACGTCTTGGAGCGACGCTAGAGTCATCTACTGTAGTTCTTGCGAACTACGGAAGCAATGAATTCTGTAACGATCATTTTTAAACATTGTTATTAGCTTTCTCCGTGGAGTAATCTAAAAACAATGTTCAAATGATGCTGAAAAAGAAAGAAACTAATCTAAATCTGTAGTATGATGTTCTGAAAATTTTGGAGGAACCCTTTTTAAGTTTTGTTTATATAGTAACATGATACCACGTCAGGGAAAAAATTGTTTAGGTGTTCATGTCTGAAATTTGTGTATTTCTGTTTTTTTTTCGTAGATACTTCTCACTTATTTGTAATTTTCAACGAACAGTGGGTCCTAAATTACTGAAAACTAAAATATATTAATTAAATTAAATTTGACAAGTGCACACCTCTTTCTCCGTGGTAGACAAGACAACCGGCGTAATACTTATGTCCTTACATAGTTCCCCAACATATTCTGCCATCCTAACCTCTCGTATAATCCCGCCGGTTTCGGGTGGTCATAATCTATACTTTTTTCTTCATTTGTGCGTGGTCAAGTTGGATCCATCCCGCCCGTTGGAAAGCCGTGAGTGAAGAAAAAAATAAATGCCATCATTCCCGATGCTAACAACGCACAAACGGTGGTCTTAAGTTTGAAGGCCTTGAGATTGCTTTAAAGAACCCTGGATAATAGGAAGGAGGCAACACGTATATTGGGAAAGTCTATATCCTAGGAACTCACCATATCGATAAAAAACGATAAAATACCGGGTGTTGAGGAAACGAAGACAGTACTAAAGGTAAAAAATATATTAAGCGATTTTTTTTTCGTTTTTTTTTGTTTAAATACCTATTTATTTATAATCAAAATTTCTCAGGTTCCATCGTGTTGGTACAATTAAATGAAATGATGAGTTCATAAAAAATGTATTACTTCACCTAAAAAAAATGAACGCCGCAATGAATATCGGTACAACGTTGCCGGTCGTTGACCGCGTGTGGTTCTTGGGTCAACAACCAGTTTCAATCAGCTGTACTAACACGATGGAACTTGAAAAATGCTAATAAAACATATATAACAAAGATATAAGTAGATTGAAAAAAAATCGCTCAAAACTTGTTTTTTATCTTCAGCACTATCCTTGCCTGTCTTCGTTTCCCTAACACCCGGTATATCATTCTTTATAGTCTTTATTTTTTTTTACAAAAATCTAGTTTCTTGAATCCCTGATAAGACCCTTCTCTTTTTTTGCATGCGGAGTTACCCTAGTCTTCACCTTACCGGACCTAATGATGAGGTGGGTATGGGGGACTCCAACCGGCTTGAATCGCATGGTGTTTCGTTACATCAGCTTATGTGGCCGGGAATCAGGTGTACCCTAGATAGGATATCCCTGAGACTTCGACCGGCCTTGGCCACCAACTTTGGTGATCCTCAATGTTGGAGACTGAAATTACTATACTGCTTGTCGCCGTCGACCTGAGGCTCGGTGCTTATTATATACAGGATAGACATAGGATAAATGAATAAATCAAGCCAAACAAAGAGAGTGGATCAATCAAAACGGGACAAATTTCAATTTTTTGTCCCGTTACGCAGATAAAAGGCGTAGAAATATGCTCCATATTGATGCAATAAATTACGATTCATCATTATCATCACCATATCAGCCGTAGGAAGTCTACTGCTGAACATAGGCCTCCCCCATCGACTTCCATTTCGACCGGTCTGTAGCGGCCTACATCCACCGAGTCCCTGCGCTCTTTGCTAGGTCGCCTGTCCACCTTGTGGGAGGCCTTCCTAAATTACGATTGAATCATGTATTTTTTATTGATTTACTCTTTAATTGTACGTATTAATTATGGCTTAGTAATCCAGTCAAAATAGATATTCATCATTGCATTTAATCCAAAGTACCTTTTTATTTTTTTTATGTGCGGAAATCCCTTCGGATACCCCCCCGCCGTCCAGCGGGGGCGGTTATGTCGGGCTTGAACCGACTAAAACCGCACGCCGTCTCGGGTCTACAGACGCCGGGGTGTAAGGTTACTCATAGATCATATCCCTCGCACTGCGACTGACCCTGGGCCATTCGCAGTGTCCCCTCTGATAACAGCAGAGGGGTACCTGGAGCGTCCACGCCTCCCCGCGGGCCTTGCAGGCCCGCCATACCCCGACCCCCTCGTGCAATGGGATCAGCTGGCTCTGAAAAGGGCCGGTTGGTCAGACTCTTGGCCGTTGACGTTGACGCCAGCTACTCCAGAGGAGCAATCAATGATGCGTCATCGCCCACGTTGCCCAGGGTGCACCAAACTTGGAGGTGATCCAACCAGTCGCACCCCAATCCAAAGTACCTTTTTTTTTCTTTTTTTTTCCGTGCGGAAATCCCTTCGGATACCCCCCCGTCGGCCAGCGGGGGCGGTTATGTCGGGCTTGCACCGACTAAAACCGCACGCCGTCTCGGCTCTTAAGACGCCGGGGTGTAAGGTTACCCATAGAGCATATCCCTCGCACCCCGACTGACCCTGGGCCATCTCCGGTTTCGAGATGGCCCCCTTACTTGCTCTCCACTGTGCCATCTGCTAATCAGAGGGACACGTGGAAAGCTTCCGAACAGCCCTCAACAGGGCCGTACTCGCCTCGGTCGGAGTTGGCCGTAGGCGGCAGCGTCTCTTCCACCCTAGGAGAGAGGCGCTGCCGTCTCCGTTGCTCAAGGTGCACCGCGTGGAGGTCCCCAACCAAGCACCCCAATCCAAAGTACCTAACTGAAAATTTACATGAACATGCTTAAAAATATCTTTTTTCGTCACAATTTTTGTTTTGTGTACATTTCTAAAACGGTGATTGCTACTTGAAAAATATTTTAGAGGGTTTTTTAGATTGTAAAATTATCTACAAAAAGGTATGTATACTTTTTCCCTACGAAGCCCCAGACCATACGAAAGTCAACGAAATATGCGCCCACTTCCGCACTACCTATTTCACGCATTTTTTAACGTAGTTTCATGTGGTATCGTAGTTTTTAGCGTTCGGTATTTCTGAGAAAATATGGAACCCATATAGGATCACTTCGTTGTCTGTCTGTCCGTTTACCTACCGTTTGTATGCCCGTTTGTCTGTAGACACTTCTCAGGAACACGTGGAAGTATCAAGTTAAAATTTATATCAAACACTCAAGTCTGCAATCTCTTAAGTTGTGAAAATATCTAACTTCTAACTTAGTCGTTTATGCAATATTTTTAACACTAGTTAGTTTTTATATATTATTTAATCAAGCCTATAGGATACTCTATGTTGACCTAGAAACATGAAATTTGAAAAGAAGCAAGGTCTTATAGCAAAAGTAAAGAGAAAGCTTATAGATACTTGCATGATTTTTAACTTTGTCTTACAAATTATTACGACACTTGCCGTTTATGAGAAAAATCTAAAAAACCGAAATAAATAATCGATCGATCGACCTGGAATAAATAATTTGCACACGTGGGATCGATGGGAAATTTTCACAAGTTCATTATAATGGTCTCCCTAACGTTCATGTCCAGTTTCAGCTTCGTTGGAATTATTACAAGGGTAACTCCAATCCTATGCTGATTTGGCTGGACTATATCCCGTTCCTATGATACACGACAAAATCACTTGGACACTTACTTACTTGTCTAGGTATCCTCATGTATCACGATATATTTTTTATTTCCTTACGGTCGTTAACTGTACAAGATGGGCGATAGTGGAATGCACTGTCGGTTACTATAAGACGAACAATCGTCGGTCCTGAAAAACCGGTTAGATACCTCTATCTGACGTAGTAGCCACTCGATTACAGATTGTTAGGTTAGTTTTCTTTTTCTGAATTTCTCTTACGTAAATTTATGTTAAATACGCAATGAAAATTATGTATATGTTTATTGTGTTGATTAATTATACTTTTGTACTATTTTTATTTAATTCTAATTATTATTGTAATTAGTACTTAGGTATACTAGCTACTATTTCAATTACTTTCTGTCTTTCTACCTTAGCGATAAGATCAACATTTGTACAGAATATTTTTATAAGTGGGTAAAAAAATCACATAGGTGCTTAGTGAACAATAAGAGAGTATATTAAACATGCAGCCCTTCTATATTAGCTCTCTTTATATTTCAAATAATGTAACTTAATTGATCTTGCCCTGTAAGGGGAGACTCTTGAATATTTGTATTGTGTTTACCATAGTACCATAAGCAGCTCCGGCTTGACAGGTTTTATGTCAATATAGATATTTACAAATGCTGTATAATGTAAAGTATTATTGTTATAATGTGGATAATATAAGCTACTTGATAAAAACTATGTTGAATGTTTAATTTACTAATTTTACAATATTTGTTATTTTCTCGAAAATATGCGGATCTAATATAGTAAGTTAAAGTTAAACTTTGAAACGTTGAAAATACCAAATCAACTGAACTAGTTCGACATAAAATTTTGAACTGGAATGAGTCAGTTGGTTTAATTGTTTTAAATTCTTATTTGTGTAATTTAAATATTTATTTTTAATGTGAATTTCTTGACTTGTGTGTGCAATTGATACTAATAATAAATAAATAAATATTTATAAGGTATGTGAAGTTTGCAAAAACACTGATTGAAGATTATAAAAACTGTATCGGTAATGTACCATTTGTCACGGACATTGTGACCTCTCAAATGGGTGCGATTCATATTACTGGGGTTATAACCTCAATTATATGAATCGTCAATTATAGTTGACGACAAATGTAACCACAGTTTAATATTATTTCATAATATAAAACACTCATTACTCATTATACAGTAGGTAACAAAACCCTTACCCGATCAATCCTAAATATATAACCAGATATGAAATAAAAAACTCATTAATGAAAATAAACATACCCTATATCTCCCCAAAATCGAACAAAGTGACAACACAAAAAAATTGAATTCCAATAATATCTATAAGGCGCAGGACAAACAGAACGGACGTAAGGCAAAGACGCGCCCGCAGTTAACGTATATCAAAGAGAAAATGAGGAGAGAGACAGACAGGACGAAAAGACGTTATCGGCGGGTGCCACAAGTACAAAGTAACACTCCGCGCATCCCTTAACTCCTCCCCTAACGCCACGCCCCGACGCGCGACGTCTTGTCCGCATCTTCGGCGCGTCTTTGATTTACGTCCGTTCTGTTGCCTATATATAGAATCTACTTATTTCGTTTAATATGTTTTGTATATATGGTAGGTATATTATATTACCATAAGAATCTTTCGATCTATATTTTTAAGTTCACAAAATGATGTTATATACCTAAGATTCGCTTATCTCATATTTCAACGAAGTACGGACCTAAAGGTAACAGGTAACAAGGAAGAAAACGCTTATCCTTCAGTAGTATCGTAATATTAGACTGCATAAGATGTAAGTAATCTGAGTTCTACTTATATCAAACGATTCTCTTTTCAATTTCTGATACCTACGTAATTTATGAGGCATATATGTTTTACATAGCATTTTAATTAGAGTTTAATTTTGTATCTATTGTTTATTATAATCATTGATCATCATTCAAATAAATTATTGATTATTATGTTATATCTTTTAAATGTAAGACATTTAGAATTACACTAGCTGTGCCCCGCGGCTTTGCCCGTGGCATACTTCGCTCCCGTTGCACCCATTTGTCTCATAGATGTCCAAAATTTATTAATTCTACAATAATATATGGAAATTTGCCCGATTTGTTGACATTTATGATTACTGCTCTCTTGCTACTCTCCGCCAAACAAATCAAACAAATTAAACAGATAAATAAATCATTTAAAAAATATGACGGATTTGAGGATGTTAATTTGTAGATATTCCACTAGTTCATTAAATTTTCTTTATATTTGTAACAAAAAATATATATGTCATCGCCAAAAATATTGAGATAATTGAAACGAAAAATTTATTTCAAAGAGTGTTTCTTTGCAATTTTTTTAACAAGAAACTGCTCTATTTATCCAAAATGTTTTTGGATGTGCGTGAACAGTAGATAATTAGCTGTATATATAAAAAAAACAACTGTCTAGCATCAGTAATCTTAGAGAGAGAGAGAAATAATCTTAGATACAAAAAATAAGCATAATTATGGTAGCTTGCGTCCAGACAGGGCCTTAAGAATTAACAGTTAATTTCCTATTTAAAGAACTTGAAGGCTTTTATAATGAGGACCTACTACTACGAGGGTCAAACTGAAAGTTCTTAGAAAATCAAAAACTGATTACATTAGCCAGTTATTAGTTTTATTATATCTTTTCAAAATATTGTCCATTCACGTCAATACACCGCTGCATGCGATGGAACCACTGGGAAAAGCACTTTGCCCACTCGTCTTTAGGGGTCTCTTCAATGGCATCGCGATACGCAGCCACCGCTTCTTCAGCATTCATAAACCGCTTTCCTTTAAGTTTTTCTTTAATTTTTGGAAATTAATAAAAATCACAAGGCGCGAGGTCGGGGCTATACGGTGGGTGACCCAGTAATTCAACGTTTGATGTCGCCAAATAGTCGATCGTTCGCTTGGCGGTGTGCGACGAGGCGTTGTCGTGGTGAAGGAGGATCCTACTGCGGGGTCGTTTCTCTCGAACTTTTTCCAAGACAAGTGGCAAACAATTGGTAGTGTACCATTCTGCAGAAACTGTTCTTTGATCCTCTAACACAATTGTTACGAAATGACCTATCCTTCCAAAGAACGAGGCCACCATTTTTTTTCCCGCACTTCGATCTCTCTTCACTTTAGTTGGCAACTCCTCGAAAGGAAACACCCACTGAGCAGATTGTCTTTTGGTTTCAGGATCATAACAGTAAATCCAGCTTTCGTCACCTGTTAGTATGTCGAACACAGCATTAGAGTCACCTCCGTTAAATCTTTCAATCATTTTACGGCACCAATCCACACGATGGAGTTTTTGAGCCTCAGTCAAATTATGAGGTATCCACCGGGCGCAAAGCTTCCTGACCGCTAAATGTTCGTGGAGGATTTTGTGCACTTGACTCATACCGATGCCTAAGCTTGTCCGAATCTGCTTATAGGTCACTCTTTTGTCAGTCTCTATCATACGCCGCACAACACAGATGTTATTTTCAGTCGTCGCCGTAGAAGGCCGTCCCTCACGTAAATCATCAGTGAGATTAGTGCGACCACGTTTAAACTCATTAAACCAGTTGTAAACAGTCGCACGAGATGGGGCTTCATCGTGAAAGGCCAATCGTAGTCTATCATAACTTTCTTGTTGACTTAAATGACATCGAAAGTCATAAAAAATCATTGCACGAAAATTTTCTCGTGTTAAATTCATGTTAACGTGACACAGACAATTTTCAATTTGCCGCCAAATCGTAAAACAAATGATAAATGAATGAAATATATACTCAGTAATATTCGCAAAGAGTTCTATTTTCAAATTTTAGAATTATTTTTTTATTATATTGTTTATAAGTGGCCAGTTCTAAGAACTTTCAGTTTGACCCTCGTATGCTACTTATGATAATAATTCCAACTATAGCTTTCGTATATAACCAAACTGAATTTAATACTATGATGGGTAACCTAAGACAGTTTTTATAAGCTTTTTATTAGCAGCTAATAATTAGCTTCACCTGTATGTTTGTTATTCATTTATATTTATTGAAATTTCTAACACTATTCTTAATTTAAATATATTAAAACTTATTTCTATTTTTTTAGTTCGGTTTTCTATAAAAAGCGTGTTTTTTTAGTTTTTAAACTATTATTTATTTGGTTGAGAATGATATAATTAGAAAATAACGTTTGGCTAACTTCATCAAAGGTTATTTTTCCATTAATATGTACGATTTCGTTATGACAGACTAATACTGATGACCTCAATGGTTAGACGTACATAGTCACGCCTCTTTCATATTTGGGTAGGAAGAGATAACGTTTTTCTATTTGCTACGATCCTGGCATACGCTTTTCGCTTCTTCTTCTTTCATAATTGTTCTATAACAAGCGTTCGATCTGATTAACAGACGTACGCCTTGGTCGACCTTTATCGAGTTGCCCGATCACCCTCGCCTCATATATTTGCTTCGTCAATCTTCTCTACATGTCCGAACTATCTATGCCTCCCCTTTTCTATCTTTATCACTACACCTTCAACCATACCACAACGTTCCCTTATCACGCTGTTCCTCATCTGGTCCATCAATGTCACTCCAGCTATACTCCTCAGACTTCTCATTTCAATATAATTGAGTTTACTTTCATGCACACTGCCATCCTCAACATTCACAACCATACATAAGTGTGGGGACGAGCACTCCTATATGTTCTGCCAGACGTGCCTCTTTAGATACGTTCTGGCTGTTCAAAAAGTTTGCATCGCCTTGTTCTCTTGATTTCCATCTCTCGTAAACTTAGAACCCAAATACACAAACTATTTCCTTTGTTCCACTCTTTCTCCTTTAATTAGAACTGTGCAACTGCAGCTCCTCCGATGATGCCAGTATTACTTGATCATCAGCGTACAGGAGGCATTTGACGGTCAGGTCATTCATTCTTAAGATCTGCAAGAAAGTGTGTATGTAACACACTTTCTTGCAGATCTTTCAGGCAATCGTCTATAAATATGTTGAACAGCCCCAGTGATGCCACACATCCCTGTCTAACACCTTTTTTGGGTGTCAAACCAGTCTGTGTTGGCTCCATTAATCCTGACACAAGCACTGGAGTCCTCATAGAGTGACCACAGTGCTCATATCAAGCTACCACTCACCCCATATATAGACAATGTTGACCACAATTCATACCTCACCATAGTCATAGGTCTTTTTCAAATCTTTTGTCTTTGAGCCGACTTTTTGGCTATGCTTCCTAAGGAAAAGACCTGATCCATACATCCTCTTCTTTTCCTAAATCCTGCTTGTACATCCCACATTTTGTCTTCAGTTTCATCCATCACTCCTTTAATCAAAACCTTTGCATACAGTATAAGTATACCAAGGTATAGCTCTTACAGTCTTGCTGTGACCCTTGCTGTTTTCCTTTATAAAGCGGTACGATGACGGCTTTGCACCAGTCTACTGGTACGCAGCCGCTCCCCTAGCTAAGGTTAAAATGTCAACATTTATTTTATACTGATCACTTTCATCACCACTTTCATTTCTGTCCAAGGGAGGAACTTGCATATCCTCTTCTTCAAATAACTTTCAAAATATCCCTTCCATCACTTTAGCACGCATTCCTCTCCTCTCGCAGAACTTCCATCCAGGTTTCTGATTTTGTCCAGTTGCGAGATAGTGTTTTTACCTCTGGATGTTTTTATTGAATTCCAAAATAACTTGATATTCTGTTGGAAGTCATCAGATAACCTTCTATTAAATTTATCTTTATCTATTTCTTTTCACAACCTCCTTTACCACTAGTTTATTTGCCTTATACTCAATCCTTGCCATTTTTACATCCTTAGCCGATACTTTATGCATTCTTTCTTTCATTTGCTTGTGTCGCTAAACCAATCCAACCAAGCTTTCTTTTTTCTCGGACACTGCATTTTGGACCTCTACACATACAGTATTTCAATAGCAAATTCCACAAGTCCTTCCTTAAATGGTCTACCTCATATGCTTCATTTAGACTATTAAACCTCTTACTCAATTTACTCTCAAATTCCTCTTTCATCCCTTCCTCTTGCAAATTCTCAACTTCTATACGCTCTAGTACACTAAGGGGTCATGCACTCGGTGCCGCTACCACTTAAAGAGACCACTTATTCGACTGGCTACCAGGAAGTGATTTGAGTTAATGCCAGTACCGTGGTATGCCCGAGTGTGTTACACTTTCTTTCTCAACCTTACATACACAATTCCGAAATCAATCATACTTCTCTGGCTTATTTCCTCTCTAGTATATAAGTGGATCTTGTGGTCAAATCATACTTCAAGCAGACTTTCTCCATTTTCATTCACTCTATCATCACCAAACTTTCCTAACACACTCTCATATTTATCCCGCATCACTCAAAATATTACGCGTTTTTTAATCTTCAATTGTTTATAACTTTTGCAATTGTTTGTGCTAAAACAAGTTTTTAGCACATTTTTCTAGGCGTCATTCCGAATTCAATGAGGTAAGACTCATCATTTTAAGAGCAGTATCTCTATTTTAGACCATTTTCAACTTGACTGACCCACGAGTTAAGTTAACTCAGCTCGATGCTGAGGTTAGGGATACCATTGTAACCCATTGTTGTGCTAAGCTTCTGAAATGGGATGTAATGCCGGCGACTATGTCGATCGCACTACAGGATCAGATTATTAAACTCATTCAGTATTCACACCAAACATTAGAATATTACATAACGTAGGTAAAGACTGGATAAGTATAGTTTGAGTTGAAATATGGATATTTTCAATTAAAATTTAAATATACCTTTTATCTTTAAATTTCTTATTGCAAGGAAGTGAGAGTCATTTTTCGTCAATTTTTTTAGAATGCTTAATGGTGGCAATGAAAGTGAAAAATGTAACTCAAAAGTTAATCAGGATAAACTTACTAATTTTATTAGATTTGTCAAATAGTATCTATGTAGATACTATTTCACAAAAGGCTGTCAGATTGCAATCTTTTAAGCCAGCATAACGTTTCAGTATAAGAATCAAGATAGGATTCCAGAATAATTTCCACCTTCTTTTCTCCTGTAGTCATTGATATCTGGCCTCGTCCGGGTCCTACCTTGGGATCCTAGTTCAGCAAAAAAGGCGAATGCGGACCATAGCGTCAGAAGTTAGGGCTACTGCTACTACCGTGATGAGCTCTATTGAGGTGGGTGGGCCCTCAGGCGCCTAATACGGTTATCTCAAGATGGAAATTATCCGCTTCTCACTGATATCTCGCCAATTATTTATTAAGTAGACGTCACTTCTATGCATAACATAACGCTACAGTCTCGAGCGTGAGGACTTCTGCGTAGACAGCCTTCGGATACTCAAGATGTCACTGCTTCCTGAACTACCATACCCAGATGAGTCGTTGCGGCTGCAAACAGTACAACAATGCTGGTACCTGATGATGGAGATTACGAATACATGTAACCATAGGTATTATGTTAAAATACATATCGTAGTGATGCGTTAAGCACAATTCAGAAATGCACAAAGCCGCGCCAAAGCACGAAGCTTAGCAATTCTGAATGATGTACGATGCTTCTATGAGGAGGATGAGGATGGTAACGCAATTTATTTGAGCCCTCTAAGCGATACTATGTTTTTATAAATTGGATTTCTTACTGCCAGCTGCCGTCCTCCCTAATGTGGCAATCGGCCATCCTGTGCTTATCCTATTTTTACCATTGATAATCACATACCTACAACTGACATCATATTTAAAAAAGTATTATATTTAAATTTTATTTGTCTCATACATTTGTACCTACTTATAGATTATGTATTGTTTTTTTGAATTGTATAATTAATTTTATTGAAAGGGAATCATTTGCAAATTTTGGAATACTTCGATACTCTAGAGAAGCGGACTGCTAAGTTGCGTACCTATTATTTTACTACGTAATTTTGACACCGCAAAATCATTACCTTGGGGGAGGGTGGAAGGGAAAGGGGTATTTTCTCCAGCTCCTATTATTATAATAATATAAATATGTCACAACTATCAGTATTTAAAAAATCATCTAAACATTTTTCATTCCAGCCTAAAGTTTAGTTTAGTTTGTTTTATATTTGAATGATCAGATATCTAATGGCTATTTATCAAATTAATAAACTTCTACAGAATCCTAATTGCAATGCATTGTTTTCATGGAAAAAGTCGTTGCAATAGACTAAGAATGTCTCGAAATTATATTTCCATAACTAAGGTTTTGTAATGACACATAATCGAATAACAAACATGGCAGGTTCGATTCGCGTAGCAATTTTTCAATTCGGTTGCCCAGTAATTGTTTAAATATATGTTACAATTTTTTGCTGATTACTAAATCATGATGTTTTTTATTTCCAGATATGGACCTAGAGGTAGTGCGCAACCATCTGTTTATCCACCAATGGCAGTTAAACAGATTCCACCATTGGGCAGTCTGCCGGTGCAATCTGAGCCACTACCGGGTTATAGAGGTCGTTATGACGCTCCTCCATTTGAAGACATACCACCCGGCGTAGAACCACCGGTACCTGGCTTTGAACCATCGCCTTTTGAAAAGCCCTCTTTTGGACCTCCAGGCACTAATGATCGCGATAGATTGCCACCTGCTAACTATAGAGATCAGTACCGACCACCGCCATATGGCGAGGTGAACGCAAGTTATAGGGATATGGCGATACCACCCGCTATTCAAGGCGAGATTCCTGTTCATGTAGGAGAGCAACCAGCTCGCTTTAGAGATAATTATAGACCAAATCATTATCGTGATCAAGGACCAGTGCCATTTAGAGAAGGACATCCGTATCGAGAAGGAGGGCTCTACCGTGAATCAAATTTCAGAGGAGGACCGAGGCCGTTCCGTGATGGTCCTTATAGAAATATTCCATATAGAGACGTACCATTTCGAGATAATCCACCTCATAATAAATTTCCGGAGCCCGTTGTAGCTTTTCGACCGCCAAGTGCAGACCCCCGAGAATCCTTACCAACCAATTATCATGACCCCAATTTCCGTGATAGTTACAGAGAAGACAATGGAGCGCCTCGAGATCATAGTCGTCCTGGATATAGGTCTAATGTGCGCAGAGGTGCGCCAAGGCGTAATCCAAACGTCGAACATGAGAGACAACGGGATAGAGATAGAGAAAAATACAATGAAAATCGTGAAACAGTTGATAAACCAGAAAGGAATCGAGATGCTGAAAGGAGACCAGGTTATGATAAACCTCGAGAAGTGCGTGAAGCCCGTGATGAACGGACTCGTGATTATGACAGAAATCGTGATTACGAAAAGGAACGTGAGTATGATAGGACAAGTCCTGATAAAAAGGCTCGTGCTTCGCCGAAGCGTAATAGGGAAATACGTGAGAAAAAACGTAGCGAATCAAGAGCACATTCTCGTGATCGAGAGACTCGACGCGAAAAGAAAGAAGAAAGAATTCGTGAGAAATCTACTGATAGAAGTAGAGATCATAAAGATAAAGAGAAGAAATTGAAGGACCGAAAGAAAAAGAAGAGAGAAAAGGAAAAGGACTCCGAAAAGAAAAAAAAACGCGACAAAAAAGAAAAAAAAGAAAAGGAGCATATCAAAAAAGAAGATGATGAAGTCAATAAAGGCGACATTAAAATTGAGGTACCTAGCCTTAATAAAATTGAAGATGAAAAATCGGTCCCAATTAAAACAGAAGGTGTTAATACCGATGAACCTGTTATTAAGAAAGAAACAGAGTTACCTATAAAAGAATCTAATGACAAACTAAATGATTTATATGGTGACGACGCAATCGGTGCAGTAGATAAGGAAATAATAGAGAACTACATAAAAACCGAAGAAAAGAGCACGGTGGTACCACTAGATGTAAAAAATACAGAAAACACCTGCAAGGACGAACCGTTTGATGGTATTGAGCTTCAAGCTACTGCTGATGAATTGGATTTGAAAGCTGAAATAGAAGTTAGTGGTCAACCTAATAAGGAAATGTTGGCAACGTTACCTGAATTATCTAAATGGGAGGTGGATGAGGAAAATATGGAAAAGACTAAAGAGCCAGGAGAAATTACATCTCCTGACGAAGAAGAAGACGGAAGTAAAGTAACATCGGATGTTATTAAACGAGCAGAAAATGCTATATTTGCAAAAGCAATCAGTTCTTTGAGGCCTATAGAAATAAAAAAGATCAGCAGTGATCGGCTAAAACTTTATGGTGATGAAGTCCCAAAAACCTCAATGAATAACATTCAAATTACAGTTCCAGTAATTGATTCTGAGCCAAGATCTATTGAAATTAATGAGAGAAAACGAAGATATTCTAAAACACCGCCTCCGCGTTTGTCTGTTAAGGAACGTCTCGGCGGAAAAGTTGAAGATATACGAAGAGGCAGAGAACCACGAGTGGTACAGAGTACGGTTGAGCGTGTCAAATCAAGGTCTAAAACTCCTAAACGTGAACATCGTGATCAACCTTACAGACGTGTTACCGTAGAAAGAGAGAGGGGTCGGAAACTGGATGCTCTTAACAGAGCTGAGCCATCTAAAAATGAAAGGCGAATCATGTCTGAAGCCATAAAAAGCGGGGATAAACATCGCGGACGAAGTCCAAGTGATAAAAAGCATTTAGACATAGTGTCAAAACATGAAAAAAAAATATCAGAAGACAATTTACCGCGTGAACGAGAACAGGAAATAAATTCGGCGGATAATAAACCTTTGAGTGTTGATCGGGAACGGAAGAAATCTACTTTAGATGAGGCGCATTTTGAACCAGATTACGATGAAACTGTTGAATCCGATAATGAAAATAAAGAGGAAGTTATCAAAAAACGAGAACGTTCCATGTCACCTGGTACTCTTCATGAAACTAAGAAACCTAAAATTGATAATGATACTATTAAATTGGACCTGGCAAATGTGAAAAAGAAACCTGATTCCGACAGTGAATCCTCTAGTGATTCAGAATATTCTTCATCGTCGTCATCCTCCGATGCTCGAAAACGTAAGAAGAAAAAGAAACGCAGCAAGAAAAAGAAGAAACGTGCGGCGAGTGACAGTGATAGTGATTCTGAATCCAGCTCCGATGATCACAAGAAAAAGAAGAAAAAGCGCAAACATAAGAAGAAATCCAGTAAGAAGAAAAAGAAATCTAAACATAAGTAAACATCATATTCTTTGCACTTGTGTGTAAAATAGTCTTTTTTCAATACTTACGTAGTATAGTGAATATGTAAAAACGTTATCTGATGTTTCTCAGTTCCAATTAATATAAATTTAGTTCTATATAGATGTAAAAGTGGATTTTACTATACTAATGCCTACGAACTTATGTAATAAAGTCCAATAATAAACTTCATAAATTCTTGGATTTATTTTATTTAATTTTATTTTCGAGTACCTACTAAGTATAATGATTATACTATTGATTTCAAAGTAGCTAGGTATAATGCAAAACTTCAGAAAGCACGCGCTAGTTTCTATACCTACAAGCACTGGCGTAGCTAGGTGACCAAGGGCCCCGGTGCAATAAATATTTATATATTTTTTATATTTATTTATTTATCAGACAACATTAATCCATTTTGTTAGTTACTATTTAATTCTTAACCTAACATAGGTTAGTAAAATTAAATTATAGTAACATTGCATTGAATTATTTAATTATCTGTCCCACCCAATGTCTCAATATGGGACAGTCTATTTTTGCAACAATTACCTTAAGGACACTGTTAGAGCTAGCCCGCGTCCTGTGCAACAATGAAGAGATTCTTTTGAAGAAGTCATCTGTGCGTTCCTGTGCAAACATCGTCGACGCGCTACAGTATCGGGGCAGCCCCAACAATTCCCTGAAGGTATTGTTGTACTGAACTATGAGAGCATTGTAAGATTTCTGAGTATAGCTGACCTAAGCCATTGACCGCCGCCCAGGGTGTACCGGCCGCTCCGATTCTGTTCCCCCCGGACTGCAGCGGGATCGGAATCGGAGCGACACTCGAGGAGGTTACCCAACACACACCCCAAGGTAAGTGTGCCTAATACAAAATGTGTACAGCATCGAGAGCACTCTCGTTAAGTGAACTCAAGCCGCCTGAAAATGTTCGATGTTGAGGCTGTCATGTCCGGGAGACTTGCCTCTTTTCATTTTCATATTGTGTGTAATACTCCATACCTCCCCTGGTGTGAATTTAGTTATCGGACAACTCTCAGTCTCAGCGGCGCGGGGACACCACAGGCTGACTGTGAAGGACCCAGCGTTGATGTTATTCTAAAATGCTCTTTGAACACATTTGCAATTTGTTTACAATCGCTAATTCCATCTACACTTTCAGGAACAGTGGGACCACCTTTCAAACTATATGTATAGTGGCTCTCCAAAACCCACCGAAGTTGTTATTAGAGCGATGGAGTGCTAGTGTGTCCATCTTAATCTGGTCTTGGTTATTAAGACACCATTTTAGTTTTCCTATAAAGACCTTTCGGCTCTCAACCATATCTCTAAACACAGCTCCTTCAGTAGGCTTCCCTAACATTACCCACATTGAAAATTTAATTTTAGCCTCAGCATGTGCCTCCTGCACATGTTTGTCCCACCCTGCTACATAACGTCTCCTCCCACCAGCCGGCTTACTGCTACTACACACTGCAGCTTCTGATAGTACATCAACAATATTCTTATACATTCGGTCTATTACTATCTTATGTGATGGATTACTACAGTAACGATCACAACATTCTGATAGCTCTGATGGAAAATCAATATCTCTTAACCTTTCATTACAATAATCACTATAAATTTTAGTTTGTTCATGACCTCTGATTCCCCATACAATTTTATTGTAACATATTTTACTTGTGATTGTTTTTGACCTAATTACATATAAGTTACATACTATTTCTATAGGAAAATGGTCTGACCAATTCACATCATTGAGTATGTTTATATTGACAGTAGATGCCTGTGGGGTCGCGATGATGCAATACATTGTAATAATAAAATGCATGATCAGCTAATGTAGCACATCGCACCTCGGGCTCGACAGGGCTCCGTTGGAGTGTTCAGTCAGTCCGCACCTCCGATAGCTAACACACGTTAGTGTCAGGCAATCTCAGTCACTCAGCTCAAGTAATTAATGTATCCACTCAGCTTAACAAATTAATGTATCAGCCCATATAAGGAACGCGAAAATATATTCGGTTTACATAAAGAACCTTTTATTTACAACTACAACATAACTAAAATTAGCTACGTCTGCTAAATTGGTGACCCCGACGTGAATAAGTGCATTAATAAGTGAATTAAAGCAGGCCTCCGTCACTCGCTCAAGGCCGCGCGCTATATACCTAGCGCTCGCGTATCGTCGACGATACAAACAGGCAGAGGGCTGCCGAACGCCCGCCTCAGCGCTCGCATCGGATCGCACTGTACGTTTCCCGCGCTTACGCTTCGAAATGCAGAAACCACGTAGGTAATTATTGTGCAGTGGATGGGTGTAAAAGTCAATAAACAAAGGAAAATTTGTCGTTTTTTTTCATTGCCGAGAGACGAAGAACACCTATTTTAAATCTTATCTATATGAATGTTGTCACTGTTTATTTCTTCAGACATAAGCAGGTATGTAAATCGTAAATTAAAGGAGTTTTTTGAGTAATGGGTAATGTCCGTTAGTTTTAGATTTCTTTGATATTTTAGCTATGGGTAGGAATAAGCGTCTATATATAGGTATTTAAACTATCATGGTCATTCACATTCGTATTAAAGTTATCGAGATATTTACCATGTTGTATATTAGGCATTGCGACAACTTCAAAACAATACAACATGGTAAATATCCCGATAATTTTAATACGAAAGTCTATATATAGGTATATCTACTGTAACTTGCTTTTTTAGGGCTCCGTACCCAAAGGGGAAATACAGAACCCTATTACTAAGACTTCACTGTCCATCTGTCTGTCTGTCTGTCTGTCCGTCCGTCTGTCACCAGGCTGTTTTTCATGAACCGTGATAATTAGTATTAGTATTAGGGTGTATGCTAGAAAACCTCCTTGTGGTGCACCCTGGGCAACGGAAGCAGCAACTCCTCTCCTTCCCTAGGGGGAGTAGTTGCTCCTTCAGGCTGATATTCTGCCAAGGTCGAATTGACCTAAGAGAAGGAAAACTCGAATCTAAACCCTCTACCAACCCGTCTGGCCAGCGTGGTAGTAGTAGGCCATAAACCTCCCATGATTAGAAGCCACAACAAAAGGCCCCCAGTTCCCGGTGGTCCCGCTATTCCCGACTACGGTAGCGGTCGCGGTAACGGCGGGGCGGGGGGTGCTAAGAATCTCCGGGTTACGGGAGGCTACCAACAAAAACTACAGCTGGCAGCGTACAACTGCAGTACACTTCGGCTGGACCACCATCTCGCCGAACTGCAGATAGAACTGGGTCGCATAAACTGGCACATACTGGGGTTGTCCGAGATCCGAAGACTGGGGGAGGACACGGTAACCCTTGAGTCAGGCGACCTATTCTACTTCAGAGAAGGTGATCAGCTCTCCCAGGGAGGTGTCGGTTTTCTGGTCAAAAAGGACCTCATTAGCAGCGTTGTTGAAGTCGGTAGTGTGTCGAACCGGGTAGCGTACCTTGTCCTTAAAATCACTAACAGGCGTTCCCTGAAGGTGATACAGGTATATGCGCCGACCTCGACTCACCCCGATGAAACCGCCGAGGCCGTGTATGAGGACATTGTCAAGGCAATTAATCATACCGCCAAGGCCACCTACTGCGTTGTTATGGGGGACTTCAATGCCAAGGTGGGAGTACAAAAACGTGGCGAAACGCGAATAGGACCCTATGGAGTGGGGCGCAGAAATCACAGGGGGCAAATGCTAGTCAACTTTCTCGAATCCCAGGGGCTCTTCTTAATGAATACTTTCTTTAAGAAGAAGCCCCATAGGAAGTGGACTTGGCAAAGCCGGGATTTCGTGGTAAGGAACGAGATAGACTTTTTCATTACGGACAGTAAGCACATATTTAGAGACGTCTCCGTGATTAACAGGTTCAACACCGGAAGTGATCACAGACTTGTCAGAGGCTCTCTAAATATCAACCTTAAAGCTGAAAGATTCCCAATGATACGGTGTACTCTCCGACCTACGCCGCTCCAAGTAGCTCTAGGGTCCGAAAAGTTCCAACTGGAACTTAAAAATCGTTTTGCAATGCTGGAAACCACTAGCAGTATTGATGAGAAAACCGACACAGTGGTCAAAACTCTGCAGGAAGTGTCCCGAAAGTTGTTTCCCGGAAAACGCAAACAGCTAGAGTCCAAACTCTCTCCTGAGACTCTCGAACTTATGAGGAGGAGGCGTGATGAGCCCTCAACTCAGTCGTTTTCGTTGGATGGGAGAGTTTTAAACCAAAAAAAAAAAAAAAAAAGCTGATACGACGCGACCTCCGACGCTTCAACACTAACATCATACATGATGCGATTGAGCGAAATAGGGGGTCGAAAGTGTTCGCTCAGCAATTGGGAAGGCCCCATCTGACGAAACTTAAAACTGAGGATGGCAGAACCATCACCTCAAAGTTCGAGATTCCCGAAGAGGTCGAGAAGTTTTATGGACAGCTGTATGCATCACGGATGCCTAAACTGACGGGACACAGCGTTGAAGACCACAGAGCTCCACTCACACGCCATTACACCGAGGAAATACCCGATGTCGAGCAGTGCGAGATAGAGGCGGCTCTCAAGCAAACAAAGAACAACAGGTGCCCTGGCGATTACGGAATTACTACTGAGCTCCTAAAAGCAGGCGGGGTCCCAGTGCTCCAAGAGCTAGCGAGCCTTTTTAATTCCGTCATCCAGCAAGGCTTAACACCTAGGGCATGGAGCGGGAGTGCGGTGGTACTGTTCTTCAAAAAAGGTGATAAAGCCTTGCTTAAGAATTACAGACCCATCTCACTCCTGAGTCATGTCTACAAGTTGTTCTCGAGAGTCGTCACGAATCGTCTTGCGAGCAAGCTCGACGAGTTCCAGCCACCGGAGCAAGCCGGGTTTCGAAAAGGCTACAGTACCGTGGACCACATCCATACTGTTCGGCAGATTATACAAAAGACTCACGAGTATAATCAGCCGCTGTGTATGGCTTTTGTGGACTACGAGAAAGCCTTCGACTGCATCGAGACCTGGGCAGTTCTGAATGCTCTGCAACGGTGTCGTGTTGATTGGCGATATATCGAAGTGCTGAGATGCCTATATGAGACCGCTACTATGTCCGTCCAGCTCCAAGATCAGAAGACGAACCCCATAAGCATACAGCGTGGAGTGAGACAGGGGGATGTTATATCCCCCAAACTATTCACCAACGCGCTGGAGGACGTCTTCAAGACTCTGGATTGGACTGGGCGGGGTATAAACATAAATGGCGAGTACATCTCGCATCTTCGGTTCGCCGACGACATCGTCATAGTTGCGGAGTCGCTGGAGCAGCTGGGCGAGATGCTGCACAGCCTAAATGGAGCCTCTCGACGTGTCGGTCTTGGTGTGAACCTTGACAAAACCAAGGTTATGTTCAACGAACATGTCGAGCCGAGGCCGATTACCATCGAAGGGTCGACACTCGAAGTTGTTCAACAGTATGTCTACCTTATCCAGCTCGGTAGAAACAACTTCGAGAAAGAAGTCACCAAAAGGATCCAATTAGGTTGGGCAGCATTTGGCAAACTGCGTCGGGTTTTCTCCTCCCCTTTACCGCAATGCCTTAAAACAAAGGTGTTCGACCAGTGCGTCCTACCTGTCATGACTTACGGTGCCGAAACGTGGACATTGACAGTGAGGCTTGTCCACGACTTAAAACTCGCGCAGCGGGCTATGGAGCGAGCTATGCTTAGGGTTTCTTTGAAGGATAAAATTCGAAATGAGGCCATCCGACAAAGAACCAAAGTCACCGACATAGCTCGCAGAATAAGCAAGCTGAAGTGGCAATGGGCTGGCCACATCTGCCGAAGGACCGATGGCCGATGGAGCAAACGAGTCCTAGAGTGGAGACCACGAATCGGTAAACGGAAGGTGGGACGTCCCCCAGCAAGATGGACGGACGACCTGAAAAAGGTAGCTGGGATAGACTGGATGCGCAAGGCGGAGGATCGGGTGCTATGGCGTAAAATGGGAGAGGCCTATGTCCAGCAGTGGACTGCAATAGGCTAATTGATTGATTGATTGAATTGATTGATAATTAGTATACCTTGAACCGTGACATAGTAAATAATGTATTTATATTGCCGCTTGTGTCATAATGAATCGGCCTGGTAGCACCGTATTACAAATGTTAAAAACCATTGATTTTCCGTCGCTTTGCTCCTGTTTTCCTTATGATTATTTGTTAAAATTATTTACGCGATTTAGGATATTTTCGACTATAGAATTTAATAACAGAGAATTCCGATAAGGAAAAAAATATATAAATCATTATATAAAACTAAAACATTATTTGATTGACAAATAAAAAACATGGTTGATTCGTAACATTCGTTTTATTACAATAATCACCATAGGTACAACCCTAGTACATTCGTAAGACCATGGAACTAATAAGTACTATATAGTTGTACGTATAGTACTTATTAGTTCCATGCGTAAGACTGAACCGTGCGAGTGATGCCATCGTAAGATGGCGTCACTCGCACGGCGGGCGACACAGTCTCGACTCTATGAACGCGTTATTAAGGTACAATTCTTCTCGTTCTGTGCAGCAGGTATTATTATTGAAATTTTGTAGGTGAATATAGACTAGGTATTTTCGCTTTTGTATGGGAGTGATGTATCTGTTACGTTAGTAACTATTTATTAATCTGTGATTAAAGTGAGATCGCGGACTGCTCCCCATTTCGGTACAGTGGGATATTTTTGTACGTTGCGTTTTTTATAATTAAAATGCCACCACCGACAACCCCCGCGCAGGAAGCGACAGAGCTCTCGGTTATATCACTGTCAGCCAAAATACCAGAGTTTTGGAGAGAGAATCCTCGGCTATGGTTCGCCCAATTTGATGCAGTATTAGAGCCACAGAAACAAGGTGACACAACAAAGTATAATCTGGTCATCGCGAAATTATGAAGAGAAGCGCTACAACAGGTCAGTGATATTATTTTGACCCCGCCTGAAACAAATAAGTATCAGACTATTAAAGATCGATTAATTAAGACTTACGAAGAAAGCGCCGAGAAACAATTTCAACGTTTAGTTTCTGATATGTGTTTGGGATCAGAGAAACCTACACAGTTACTCAAAACGATGTCAACTTTAGCAAAAAACTCACAAGTTACTGATGAAACCTTAAAACGGTTCTGTAAAAGCCGTTCTATCAGTGGCTCAAGATACCAAGTTAGAGGAACTTGCGGCACTGGCAGATAAGATCATGGAAAATATCCAGTCGACAGAGATCGCAGCTGTAGCGTCCACTTCCACTTCAACAGCGCCGATAGATGCAATTACACAACTTACTGCCATGACTATGGAAATGAAGAATCTACGTCAGGAGCTAAATGAAATACGCGGCCGTAGCTTTGACAGAGGCAACAGATGGAACAGAACTGCATCTAGAGGAAGATCACAATCGAGAGGACCGCGTCTTACGAGTTCAAGCCCGAATTGGTTATGCATATATCACTTCAGGTATAGAAATAGAGCAAATAAATGTGTGCAGCCTTGTAACTGGAAGAAGTCAGGTACGTCACCAGTACAGCAGGAAGACAGGAGAAATTCGGATAACTAGGCGCCGTACAATCTAGCTCAGTGGGCGATTGTGCAACGGCGACTGGCAGCCATCGCTTGTGTGTAGCAGATCTGAAGTCTCGTGTTCGATTCTTAGTCGACACTGGAGCCAACGTCGCCGTCTTACCGGTGAGTCAATTTAAATGTGAAAATAAAATGAGTGAATATAAATTATATGCTGCAAACAATACAGAGATTAAAACGTTCGGTTTAAAGACTTTAGAGTTAAATTTAGGGTTGCGCAGGTCATTTAAATGGACCTTTATAATTTGTGATGTCAAACAGGCGATATTGGGTGCAGATTTTATTACACATTATAAGTTAACGGTAGATTTATATAATAAGAAACTTATTGATAATGTAACTAGCTTAAACACGGAAGGGTCCATCATAAGATGTAATACCTCTTCTATTATAAGCGTACAGGGAAATAGTCCCTACAGGGATTTATTAGTAGATTTTCCAGAAATAACGAAACCTGTAGCGTTTTAGGAAACGTGTAATCATGCTGTCCGACACCATATTGTAACCACCGGAGCCCCGGTATGTGCGCGTCCAAGGCCACTACCGCCGGACCGGTACAACAAGATTAAAGAGGAGTTCACAAAGATGCAGGAGTTAGGCATATGTAGGCCAGGTAATGGAGAATGGGCAAGTCCTCTCCACGTAGTTCCAAAGAAAGATGGTAGCTTAAGGCCTTGTGGCGATTATAGAGGACTTAATTCTTTAACTAAGCCCGATAGGTACCCAATACCTCGTTTAAAGGACTTTACGTACATTTTAAACGATAAGAAATGTCTCAGTGTGATTGATTTAAATAGAGCTTTTAATAATATAATAGTCGCGGACGAGGATATTGAAAAAACGGCAATCTGTACGCCGTGGGGTTTGTATGAATTTCCTCGCATGGGATTTGGATTCCGTAATAGTCCACAGACTTTTCAGAGATTTATGGATCATGAAGTATTAAAAGGAATAGAGACAATAGGTAAAGAAGGAAGCTATGAGTCAGCACTTTTCTGTTATTTGGACGACATTTTAGTAGCGTCAATTGATGAGAAAAGCAATAAATTACAATTACGACTCATTTTTGAAAGACTCGACAAGTTAGGTATCACTATCAATGTGAATAAATGTGTTTTTGGACAATCTCGTATAGATTTCTTAGGATATTCAGTGTCAAGTAATGGCATTAGCCCGTTACCGGAGAAGGTTCAGGCTATTGTTAGTTACCCAATACCAAAAACAGTTGAAGAACTTCGTCGTTTTTTAGGAATGATTAATTTTTATAGATATCATTTACCACATGCTGTAGTGTGCTGTAGCTTATCAGAGCGAGCTTAATAAGTTTTTACATAATACGAAAAGGAAAGATAAAACCTTGATTTGCTGGGATGCAAGTAGTTTAGATGCTTTCGATAAATGTAAGAAGTCTTTAGAAAATGCAATTACCCTAGCGCATCCTAAATCAAATGTACAGTATACACTAACTACAGACGCTAGCGACACCTGTGTCGGAGCCTGTCTAGAGCAAATAGTAAACGGAAAATCGGAACCGTTAGGATTTCTCTCGAAAAAGCTATCTGATGCACAACGGAAATACAGTACTTACGATAAAGAGTTAACAGCAATATATTTGGCTATAGTGTATTTTAGAGATTTAATTGAAGGACAAAATCTAATCGTGTATACGGATCATAAACCATTGACTTATGCTTTTACAAAAATAGTTAGTAGTAATAAGGAATTAGCCCGTAGAACTCGACAATTACTCTATATTAGTGAGTTTACCAGCGAAATAAAGTAGGTACATTGTCGGTTCGAATAACGTAGTAGCAGACGCGTTATCGCTCGTCGAGTCTATAGTTTGTCCGACAGCTATAGATTACGAGGAATTAGCTCGTGCACAAGAAAAGGAACACCCACTCAGTATAAGTACAAAGAATAATGAATTGCAATTTAAGCATATTAGCTTACCGAACTGCAACAAAGTTGTTTATTGTGAAGTTTCTACGAAGTACGCTAGGCCCTATGTACCTGTCCAATTCAGGGAATTAGCTTTTCATAGCGTACACGGAATCAGTCATCCAGGCGTTCGTACAACTAGAAAGTTGATGACACAAAAGTTTTTCTGGCCAGGGATGAATAAAGATATTAATGCGTCAACTAAAGCTTGTATAGGTACCTTGTCAGAAAACTAAAGTGCATAGACATACAGTTTCGGATTTAGGTAACTTTCCACCGTGTAGTAGATTTGATCACATTCATACGGATTTAGTAGGACCGTTGGAAACTTCGAAATATGGCCATCGCTGCATCGTTATTTAGTTACCATAATAGACCGTTTCACAAACTGGGTAGAATGTATTCCGGTTTCAGACATTTCAGCAGAAACTGTATCTAAGGTTATTTTAAAAGAATGGATTTGTAGATTTGGTTGTCCTAGTAAGATTACTACGGATCAAGGTAGGCAATTCGAAAGCGATTTATTTAACGAACTAATGAAATTATTAGGTGTGCAACGAATTCGCACTACGCCTTACCATCCACAGAGTAATGGATTAATTGAGAGATGGCATCGCACTCTTAAAACTGCATTAACCACCAAATTAGGTCAAGGTACTGTAGCGTCCGGGGGTTGGACGCCACAATACCTCGTGTTGATAATAAGATAAACACAAGAGGAAGATTTTATATGGGCATTTATTAATAAGATTTGGATTAATAAGAGTACAAAAACTGATGATTAATCATATAGATAATTATGTTGCGTGCCACAATCGAGTAGGTAAGTTCTCTTGATTTGGTAATGCAGTTTAAGTCGTGGCTAGATAGACCATCTCTCAAGGAGCCTGTGACGGTCCCACCCATCGAGATTGCATTGGCGGTCAGAGGATGGGGGCTTGCTGTTCAGAACGGCTTCAGATGTTGCAGATTAACATTAAAATACCCTTCTCACTACTCGTACATTGTCGGTCTAAAAGTAGAATAAAAGTAAAGGACATGTTCTCTGGGTTCAATATGTAAACTGTAAAAGACTGTAGAAGAGAACAAGGATTGAACTCGCACATTTTTCTAGGCGTAATTGATTAATAATTGATTTAATACGATATAAAAGCGAAAAGCAAACATAGTCGAAAGAAAATAAATAATGAAATAAAATTAGTACATATTAGTAATGAATATAAATAAACTATTTGCAAAACAATTGATTTAATGTGAGGCTACTTTTAACATAGAATCGAATAAATTATGGTTGAAGTGGATTTATTCGTTTGGGCTGATAGTTCCGTTATTAATTTCAAATAGTCGATAGTTGGTAGTAGTTTTGAAACGGATTGTTTTATGGCAACTCGGAAGAGATGACGTGTAGTGGCGTGATTATCGGTGGGGCGAACGAAAATTTGGAAAGGAGGGGGTAGTAGGAGGAAATAAAAGGGGCGTACCGGAGAATATCAGGGAGTTTTTATCGAGAATTCGTCGCGAATTAGAACCTAGCAGAAGCTCTGCCCGTGCAGGCTTGTGACAGTCTTCAAGAATTCATCGGGAACGAGGAACAAGCGGTGGCCCTGCCTGAGCAGCCTTCGAGCCTGGTAGCTGCGTGTAAGTCTGGTGGTGAGTTATCTTAGTTTTGTTCTTCTTATTCTTAATATGTTGTCTGTATTTGGATTTCATGATTGTTTCCATGATAATTTACTTTTGTGGGTAGAAAATAAAACGAAACGTGAATTTTTTTGTGAGATATATTCATACATGTAGGGTATAAGATGTAACAACTTTACGAAAATCAAGACACCTTTCATTAAGCGTAGTAGCACGCTAAATACAAGCGTACTATTACTGCTTTGGATCGTTGAGTCTGGCGACCCATTCGTAAAGTTGTTTAGCGTAGGAAGTGTAGGGCCTTTACGAAAATCAAGACTCCTTTCATTAGGCGTTTTAGAACGCTAAATATAAGCGTACTATTACTGTCTTGGGTCGAAGAGTCTGGCGACCCATTCGTAAAGTCATTGCTGTCGTTTATCGTCTCTTAAGTTAGAAGTTGAGGGTAGCGCTGCGGCGGAGGTTTAGCTAGTTTTCCCGTAGGAAACCCAAGCAATGTGCCTGGTTATGGAGGGATACCTAACGGTGCCAACCAACTCCATATTCCTCTGAATTACAGCTAGGGAACGATAACATTTGAAGCAGGCGGCATTCCGATTTACATGCGGAAAGTATGTTCTGTGTGTTCTTTCATAATCCTTAAAGTTTAGGTCACATGAATAGATTACAAAACAGTTTTATCGCCGTTAACCTATATGTACCTACCTAAGCAATTTGCTACTAACGCTTTCTTTTGATGCTACCTACTTTATTTAAACCTAGATGGCTAGTTTCTATAAGCTTGGGATGTCTATTGTAGACCCTTAACCTATATCTGTGACGGCATTTAATGTGCAAAGTGTGATTAATGGGCCTTATGATTTAACTTATAAAACATTACGTTATACCTACGCTCTTCGTTATACTCAGCCTGCATACTATACAATACCCTTGTGTATACGGAATAAGTGGTTCTAGGCACGCTCAAGGAGCCTCCCAAGCTCTTCAGTTTGCTTAGGATGAGATTAAGGTTTGATAAATTGAGCTACCTTAATTACGATGGTTATACTGAAATGTAGCCATCTGCTGGATTATCGTTCCTATCAATTAGACCTCACTTTCATTGTAAAGATGAGAAGCTCAAAAGGTACGGAAATTACTTGGGTGAATGATTGTTATCTTATAAAGTAGCTTCATTTAACTCTTGACAATTCCTTGTCCCTATCCATTCCTTGTGAGTGCCTGATTTAATTCGGATATTAAAAACAAATTATCTACAGGATCGATGTTCAATTTGATCTATGTATCCTGTTTGACGGATGTGTGCTCATTTCATTGTAAGCATTGTATTGGGCTAAGCCTTCACAATACATGCCATCATACTTACCTATGTATTATTATGTCCTCTCGGTGATATGCGTGTGTCTTGAAAGCGTTTGGTCGCGGTATCGCTTGACCCTGAAACGTGGACAGTTGCCACATGATCACACAGCCTCGAACACCCACTGGTCACTGTTTGACTCGTCCACTGTGACGATTAGGTTCGACCCTGAGTGGTGACGGTTGGCGTCTTGGTCCTATGATCCGGGAGGGCCTAATCATATATATTACCATGTCTGTTTACAGCTGGTACCCATAACAGCAATGATTTGAGCTATGCATTCGTTAGACTGGATATATTTCCATCTAACCTACTTGTCGAAATTGGGCACTCATTCCCAATTCGGTACTATTTAATTTGTAAAGCACCAAGGTTGTGCATAACTTAGAACTAGTATGCCTTCAGTTTGGAGAGGATTGGTTGCTCGTTGGGGGCCTGGGGTTGGTGGATGCGGCCTCCCCGGTTCCAGAAATGGAACCGGTCATAGGGTTCCTAATTACCTATCAAAATACCCCATCCTAGCAGTCTCCATATATCAACAGAAGCTTCATTTCATTTGTCCGGCTACTCTGAGATAATCTATTATGTAGGTTATCTCACGGTACCTGATTGTTAACCACATATGTATTTAATCACACATTTTATTCACTTGACCACCATTATTTACTATATCTTTGTCTAAATAACTCAAATTGTATATAAGAAGACTATGTAGGTACATTTCCTTTGAAAGGTCCAGTATAGTGAGGCCACTCTATATTGAGTGTGTTATACCTTCACTTCCATCTAAACTACATGCTTATACTTATATCATACTGTGGAATTAAACTTGCTTGCATGTAAGAAAGCCTTAGAAACTTATCATGTTAATCAGTAAAGGATTAGACGGTATTAAGTGCATATAATGTTCCTACTATTAATTATCTAGAACAATTACTCACAGACATCTTAAGGTGAAACTTAGTTTTACAAGTAGTTAAGCATTGTTTCACTATTTTATGACTGCCAACAAGTGTTACCAATTATATTCTAACTTGCATATAAGATATTCATATCCATTCCTTTAATTATTCAGTTATTTTTAGGATAGTTCTAAATTGATTATATATTTTACCCTTGTTAATACTTATTTCTGTAACTTAGAACAGTCAATAACTATTTATTACCTTTAGCCATGATCTAGCTTCATGCAGGAAAGTCTCAGGCATTCTGTACAATTATCAATGTAGGTCAAGCACATAGGTAATCTTAACTCTAATTTTAATTTCAATTCTCTATATTTACTGAAAACTATTACCTTTTGAATTGAACTGTCTATACCTAGGATCACTTAGGAATGAACTTAATATTCAGAATTTGATATCACTAAGTATCACTGAGGCTAGGTAGCTCCTAAATTCAAAATCTTAATTCATATTAGGTTCAGGGATTCAATGTAGTTGTATAGGAACATTATTTAACTTTATTGCTAGACAGAAAATCGTTATAGGAATTAGATTGTAATCAGTGTTCTCAATACCATGTACTCTGCCTTGTCTCAATGTACCAAATAAAGGACTATGAGTTGCTACAATGCTTAAACAAAACGTATAAAGGGTCCCATACTTAGACGATCACAATAAAGCCAAATGTCAATGGTATCTTCCTAAACTTGGAGGATATAATAGTAACGGATACTTCAGTGCCTTCAGCACTGTAGGCAGTTGCTGCACTCAGGTCCAACGTCTCATCAGTGGGCGATTCAAGTTCACATAAAGGATTATATTGGGGGGAACGTTACAATTTGGTGCCGTGATGACCAAGATTGTTTGGTTTTGCAAATTGTTGAGGATAAGCGAGTACCTTGGGAACACTATGTCTTTTAATATCGAAGGTGAGAAGTATTTTATATCTAAAATGGGACTAATAATGCTATAGGTAGAGTAGTGTAACCATTTAAAGTATTTAGGGGCGTGCATAACCATATTGCTGTGTAGGAACAATAATACAACACAAACAACACATTATGTATGTCATAAAAGTACATAAATTTACAAGCAAGAGCCTAGGCACAAGTAAATACACAGATACTGATACATACAAATACACATAAGGTCAATTAAAACTTTGAGGAAGAAAACACAATATATAGTAGCTTACTTTTTACACAGTTTATCAAATATATAGATTAATAATAAAATGCCTTAAGCAGAAACCTAAGCCAGAATATATTATTACAAGCTAAATAACTTGTTTTAAACATTCTAAGAATGATGCTATGAATAATAGACTGTTACCATAATTTCAGTGCAGTTTCATTGTTTGGGCATAGTCAGAGTAAGTAAATTTTGGGTTGAAAGTAATATTAAGTAGATGCCTAATATTTAAATTTGCATTAATTTACTAAGTGATGAGTTATAAATAGGTAAACCATAGCCATATATACTGCCTTATGTAATAGTAGTGATATAATAGATTAATTTATTTTACATGTAAGTACATGTACATATGAAATGAAGTCAAATACTAATACATTTGCCCATAGCAGACAAATGTCACATAGTTGCCTGTCAGTATCACAAAATAAACAATCTGTTTTAGGTTGCATCAATCAGTAGAAAATCATAAAATTCATATACACTAGTTTACATTAGATTTGTAATGTATAATGTTAGCGGCAAAAAGTAGATTATTTTGAGTATTTCTAGGGAACTTTCAATGGAAAACTTACTGTACTGTATTCTATTGTGTACCTACTTCCAAGTACAAGTTGTATCTAATTTGAGTTTTGTACCATTCAAATTTTAGTTCACAGCTGTATAAGTTCATTGACTTCTAGTGTTATCCAAATTCTTCTTTGCACATGGAACCTGTCATTTATATTAAAGTGTCCGGTTGTGTGAGAATAATAGATTCCTCTTTTAGAGTCAAGGATAGATTCTTTCAAACACTGAAACAAAGAAAGATATGATTACTATACTTTAAATTTATAGGAATTTAAACATCTTAAATATGGTTGTTTTATGCATTTATACTGTCCTTTATGAAAGGGTTTACAGTAATTTATATAAGCTAAAACCTGAAATTGAGGTTAAGTACATTATTCACTGGAATCAAAGAGTAGTTCTACTTATATAAGGAATAGGTACATGGTTACAAATATGAATACCTAATAACATAGATACTTACATCTAAACATTTAGTGTTACAAGTACCTTGTGGTTGCATGAACTAATATGGTACAAAAGATGGTGCAAATTATAAAAGTAGGTAGTGAAATAGATAAAAACTTAAATGCATTGCTTACAATATACATAAGTTAATGGTTCGCATACTAAGATGTATTCACTGAACTGACATTGTGATGAGATAGGTTAGGCAGCCGATCAAAATAATACCTCATTCATGGTGCTTGATAGTCGTTGTAATGTTAAACTTTATTCTAATTATAAATTTTATTTTAGTATTTAGGTGTGAGCACTGCTGCCATAGGTTGATGCTTTACATTGTTGCTATACACAATAGTACTAAATAGAATTAACAATAGGTTATGGGATTAAAAGGTTTCATTTAGATAATATTGCTCGTCAAAGAACTTACTTGTTGAAGAAGTTTAGAAGTACCTAGTTGTAACGGCGTTCGCGGACGATAAATTCTTATTGAAGTATTCAGGGTGATTTCATAATGAAAAAACGATATTGGCTTTGTAAAATTAGCTGATAAAATCAAAAGTCGATAAAATTTATTTATATGATTGTGTGAACTGAGTGTTTTGCAAAACAATGCATACAACGGAATATCAAGATAAAATTAAAGTCTTTTAAAATCCCATGAAATATTTAAATAATAGATACATGTAAAATGAAATGTTATTATTATGTAATTAGCGATTTAGGAATTTCTTATAGATTTTGTAGGGATGGTTTAGTTTAAATGTTAACGTAAATAATAAATGAAACGAAAACATTGCACAGCAGCGCGTCAGCGGAAGTGCTATGTCGCGATTGTTGAATTGCTATTTATTTAGAAGATGATTCCATATTTAAGAACAAAGTTCTTTCGTAGAAGTAATATACGGAAATAAATTCTGTAATATTTTGGATTCCCCTTTGCCTCGAGAACATAAAATATAGGCAACAAAACTATGTACCTACGATTGGGGAATTGATAGTGACACCATAACAGCTATTAGACAAATCAAAATAATGTGTTTTATATAATTTCAGTAGATATTTGTAAAGCGGCGATATTATAAATAATAATAATATTAATAATAGTATAAAAAGTATATTAGAAGCGTTTATTTAGTGTGTCAAGACTTTAAACATTTACATGATTTGCCATGTAGGAAGTAAACCTAAATTTTAGAAAAATTAGCAGGGTCTGAGATGGTCTATTGGATTGCCCTAAGTAACTAACACACAGGTGGTCAGGGTTCGATCCTCAAAAGGGGAAGCTCTTTTTGTCATTTTAATTATATTTTATTACTATATTCTGCTATGGAGTAGTGGTTAGAATGCCTAGCTATGTCAAATGATCGTAAGTTCAATTCCCAGTAAATCTTTTGTCATTTGATGGTTATTTTGTTCCTGAATTGTATTAATTTCAGCTTGAGCCCATGTCCTTTATTCAAATTTAGTATTTTATCTACTTAAATGTTTATAGTATTTTTACAGTGTAGACTTAAAGGTAGTTCGGGGTATTGTCGCTAGGCGGAACTTGGGTTGCTTACATGACTGAAATTTTTCAGAATGTAACGAGAATCGACTGTCAATAAGATTTCGCTATAATTGATTTAATGCTTGAACTTTTAATAAGTTCACCTGGAACAAACCTTAGTTAATTATTTTGGGACAGTTACATAATATGGTAAATTTACATTTAAATAGACATAGTTTTACAAACTTTACGCAAAAACTGGATCTTTAAAGAAGTTATTATGTGATAATTCTCTTCGACATTATAGTTGGATGCGGTGGGACACTAGATGGCAGGTTATGAGCTCTAATTATCATTAGATATGGTAGTTAAATCTGAAATTTTTGCATCGTATGTATAGAATGTGCTTTTAGTTATTTGTATAAAACGTATAGTTAAATTTTATTAGGTTGGATTCGATAACTGAGATGTATAATTTTAATATTGTAGCTGGATTGGAACCTACTAGCGCCATCTAGCGAAATAACCTAGGGGCGATCAATCCCCGTCAGTTGTTAGTTCATTGAAAGTTGAATAGAGGGCGTGGTTTTATACTCTTATTTTAATTCTAATAGACCTACTAAGTAGATATAAAAAATAAATAAATAGATAATTGGACATATTATGAAGTACTTTGTTTTATTAGTTCTTGGATTTAAAATCGAAACTTACAATCAGGGTCTCGTGCGTTATCAGCTAATCTTGTATGTGATCATGGAAGTAGATTATATCGCGAAGTGTTTTTGTTAAAGTTGAAATATTATTATTAGATCGTAAGCAGATACTTCATGACATAGGGAAGAAACAACAGTAACTAGTTCTTAGCTATAATTTCGTAGGCAGTTCTAGGGAAAACAAGGTACAAATGCCTATTCATAACATTAAATATATAGATGTTTTTTTTTAAGTAAATAACTAAGATTGACTACATAGTTGTATACTTACATATTATCATTGTACCCATTATTGCACACTCATTGCATTGGTACTTTGGATGCAGTTGCTCCATTCATAGCAGTACATTAATTATCAATATGATAGGAATACTTTAGCAGACTATATAAGCTAGGGGGCGGGAACTTAATAAATAATTAGATGGACTTTATGTTAGATTGACTGCAGTATACTTTGATTTTTTTGAATTTTTTAAATTACTTTAAAGACAGGAAGGTGGAGGTAGCGGTTTTGGTTTGAGTACCTAGTGATAATTCCCTACGCAATACAAAATTAAATAACTTAAATTAGTAGCTTGTTTTCAATTAATTTTAAAATAGTTAGTTTAATTATATAGACTAGACTTTAGAATTTAGTGAGGTGTCCCTTCCAATCCTTCCAATGATACTTTTATTTTAGTCACATATTGAACTAAAACTTAGTTGAGGATATGGTTTCAAGATGTAGCGATGCACTTATATATTTAAATAATAAGGTTTAATAGTTGGGATAGCGATACACATATAAGCATTTAGAATTTTAATAGGTTTTGGCCATCATTAGTGATTTGAAATGTAAAGAATAAATTTTATTAAATCAAGTTTAGTTTAATTATAACAGATAAACAAAATTAGTTTTGAGAAACAACTTGAATGGAGCCAGTGAAAATTCAAACTTAATAGTGATATAGATAGTAAATGGAAATTGAAGTATATAGGTTGATTGGAAGATTTTTTCTGGATTGCTTAAATGAAATTAGTGGGTGATTAAATTAACTAGTGTGGAGTCCTACTGTTATTGATAGGGTTATCGTTGTTTGACATTAGTAAGAGATAGTATTGATAAGTTGAATTTAACCTTGAAAGAAAGTGGTCCTTGGTGCAAACAATGTGTGATGACTTATGTGAACTGTTTTAAAATTTTAAAACTTTAGAAATCTCAAATTGGATTATCCGAACTTTGATTAAAGTTCTAAATTTAAAATGTTCCAATAACTGACTTTTCCCCTTATTTACATATTAAACCATCCTGGGATTCAAGAAGTAGCGAATACACTTTTAGAGAAATTAATAGATAAATGGTTTCTTTAGGGGCTCGGAAAATTAAATCTGGCTTTAAAAGATTTGAAAGTCGATGGTTGAATTGAAAATTTAATTAAATATTTAATTATCGCCCATTGTGCATTAAACTGTATGCATGATACCTACCTTTCTGTAAATTTATTGGTGTACAGTAAGGAATTGTCTATCTATCTATCTATCTATCTGAAGTTTCTTTAGAGGTTAAGGTTGTGTGAGTGTGGAGTAGTAGCTGGACTGCTTCAATTAAGGTTGAGATACTTAGTGCATATGGGGTCATTGTCTAGACCTTAATGATTCTTTCTACTATTCTTATATGATGCTGCTTTCATTAAAAACTGAATTGAATTATTTAGAGGTCGATTCAAAACGTAAACAGCGGATGCATATAACAAATAAATAATTACTATAGATAGCCAATCAATAATAGGTCGGGACTTAGGGAGTAGTACTAGGAAGACTTTATTTTAGGTCGTCCAGCGTATTTAACATTTTATCGCGACGTAAGATTTTAATCTTACAGGTTAAACCGAGCGGTAACTCGGCGGGTGGATACGATAAATCAACGACAATAGACGGGATTGTCTTCGCTAATTAGATTAACATCAAGAATGCCTAAGGCGCGGGCCACGTCAGGAAAAACAAGGGTTAGGAGGCCTATCACTAGGACCCCTGTAGCCTCCACAAATAACCCCGCTCCCGTAGTGAGAACCAATCCTTTACATTTTGTGACTCGAATGGTGCAGCAGGCAATGAGCACCATCAATGAAAAAATGACCAATTTGGAAAATAGAATCACATCTGCAGTTACACCGAGTGGGTCGACCGACACATCTGTACAAGGGGACACGGCTCTCCAGCCTCCGGTGCAAGTTGTACAAAATGTGCCTGGACCATCTACAGTATATTATCCCGTGGCCCAGTTACCTTCAGAGAAGCCCAAGTTCCCTGCTAAGGGCAAGCATCCGGTAACTTTCATCGAGGATTTGACTGCTTACTTAAGAAAAAGTGGGCCAGAGACAAGGGATACTATTGACACTATAATTGATAGCCTGGAAGGTGAAACTAGGAACTGGGCTCGGATATATAAGGATAGATGGACACAATTTGAAGATTTCAAGAGGGATTTTCTAGACACGTATTGGGGGGAAGCGGAACAAAATGAGTTGAGAAGAAGGATTAGTCAGAATTCTTGGGACGGAACTCGGCCAATGCTGGGACATTTTATTACATTATGTGGACAAGCGAAGATGTTGACGTACCCTATTCAGGAAAGGCAACTTATAAGCGAGATAATGAATCATTTCCCGAAGGATGTTCAATATGCCTGGTCCACAAGTAACTATACTTCAATCCTTCAAGCTACGGAGTTCCTACGCAAATTGGACAATATCGACAAGCAAAGCGGCCAGGGCAATAGCATCAGTGCTCCCTCAAGCAATGTTCAGGGACCTAAGGCGCCTACCCATCATCAACAGAATAAGGCCACGCAGGGGCGGAAAAGACAGTTCAACGTTAGGTCAATGAGTCAAGTTACACCAAACAAAAGAGCTAGGACGAATGATGTAAATATTGTAGATAATGCTGATGACATTTCAATAGTTAGCCTAGAACCAACAAATAATTTAAACTATTAGGTGTTGATGTGACAAGCCCCGGTGCATCAACAGTAGGAGGGGCTAACAAAATTCCGGTTGCTCTAAAAATTATGCTTGGACTCGGGTGGGAGCCTGGACAGACATTGGGTAGACATAATAATGGAATAAGGGAACCAATAGCTATTAAAGGACAGTGCGGTAAGGCAGGTTTAGGGTCAGGTGTCAAGAAAATTAACTTGACAAATTTTGAGTTGCAAGTTGTAGAGTGTTTAAAGGTTCCATCTGACTTAAATTCTAGGCCATTAATACAAACTGAAATAGTTTCTTCATTATTTGACGAAGAAGATAATATTACTGCGGACAAATTAGAGATAGTTAAGTCTGAGATTGAGGTAGGAATATTTAGTAAGCGGGTTATATGTCTTGTCGATACGGGTAGCGATATTACGTGTATTTCTGAGTCGTTTTGGGAAACTTCAAAGTTACAAGTTGGAAGTAAGTTAAATATGTTACCGGTTAAACCAATACAAATTCGTGGGGCAGTTGGTCAAAAGAGCGCTAAAATACAACAGATGGTATTATTGCCTGTGAGATTTGGGGTGATTGAATTAGAAATTAGATTCTTTATAGTGCCAAATTTAGTTCATTCAATGATATTAGGGTTTGATTGGCTCATAGCAAATAACACTAATATAAAATTACAAAAGCCAATTGTAGGGCTAACTATTAATCACAAGGGTCAAAGAGTATTGATTCCATTTATTGAATATATATCTGAGGGACAAGGGGTTGCTGAAATTGCGAAGGTAGATAGTAATTTTGACTCACGGAAGTATTTACAGGGAATGAAAATTGGTACGCCTCTTAAAGAAACGCAAGTAAATAAATTAAGACAGGTTTTAAATAAACATTGGGATGTCTTTGTGAAAAGATTAGGTCGAGCAAACTGCTATCAACATGTTATAAAAATGTTAGATCATAGTCCAATTATAAAACGTTCCTATCCAGTTCCGTATGCATATAGGCAGCAAATGGAGGAGAAGTTAGCTGAAATGGTTGATATGGGGGTAATATCTAGGGGTTCCACACCTTATTGTAGTCCATTGACTTTCACCTTAAAACCGGATGGTTCAATTAGGGTCTTATTGGACGCGCGTGAAATTAACAAATACATGGTGGCTGAGGCAGAAGCACCACCAATGCAAATAGATGTGTTAAATTCTTTCCATGGGGTTAATTATATTAGTGTAATAGATCTGAATAATGCTTATTTTCAAATCGCCATTTCAGAAGACAGTAAAAAGTATACTGGATTTACGTTTAATGGAAAGTCTTATATGTATAATGTGTTGCCACAAGGACTTAAGACTTCTGTAGGCAGTTTTAGTAGAGCGATGGATCAAATACTAGGGCCTGAGGTTAGACATTTTTGTGTGAACTACCTTGATGACCTCGCCATCCTAACACAAGGCACTTTAGAAGAACATTTAGAACACATTGACATTATACTAAACAAGTTAAAATTAGCAGGACTTACATGCAATCTTGAAAAATGTAAATTCATTTGTAAAGAAGTCAAGATGTTAGGTCATATTATTTCTACGGAGGGAATTAAAACAGATCCTGAGAAAATAGAATCTATTAAGAATTTTCCAGTTCCAAAGAAAATAAAACATTTAAGGGCGTTTTTAGGTCTCTGTAATTATTATAGGCGGTTCATCCCTGATTATAATAGTGTTATTCAACCTTTATGTCAGTTATTAAAAAAGAGTAAAGGATGGACATGGACTTCGGAAGCACAGGTAGCCTTTGAGAAATTAAAAAATAGTTTTTTAGAGACAATAATGTTACATCACCCGGATATGTCTAGACCTTTTTATCTACAAACGGATAGTTCTGGGGTAGGTTTAGCTGGAGTCCTATTTCAATACGATGAACAAGGGAAAATGAAAATACTAGGGTACTGTAGTAGAGCTTTGAGGGGCGCTGAATTAAGATGGACTGTTACGGAACAGGAATTTTGGGCAATAATTTATTGTTTAAGAAAATTCGAGACCTATTTGAGGGGTGCAAAACTAATAATTAGGACAGATCATAAGGCACTGACGTTTGTTAGATCGTGGAAATTATATAATAGTAGGATAATTAGGTGGATACTTTTCCTTGAACAGTTTGATTATACCATTGAACACGTAAAGGGTAAAGATAATGTCGCAGTCGATGTACTGTCTAGGTTCCCGCCTGATTCACCGATGATACAGGAGGATAGGGTATATTGTCCAGAAATTCATTATATGGAAAATATTAAAAACAAGGCACTGGTATTTAATCTAAAAAACGTATCTGATTTTCAAAGTAAGGATACCGAAGTTCAATTAATTTTGGACATTGTAAATAATGCTAATATTAACCATAGCGGTAGGTTAGGTAGAATTGCTCAACGTTGTTATGTCAAAGATAAAGTACTGTATTTTAAGGTTGATTCAGATAAACATGTAATATACTTACCATCAAGGTTGCGAGAAGAGGTAATTTTTCAAATTCATCACGAAATGGGGCATCATGGAGTTTATAAAATACTTAAGTACCTAAAAGATAGATTCTATTGGCCAAATATGAATAAAGGGGTAAAAGTTTTGTTAAGAACTTGTCACATTTGCCAATTTTCCAAAAGTGACAACATAAAGTATGTAGGCAAGTGCAAATCTATTGTAACAGAACAAATAGGGGACCTGGTAATGGCCGATTTATATGGGCCACTACCAAAAGGGAGGTTTGGGGCTGCTTATATACTTGTAATACAGGACTCGTTTAGTAAATTTGTTAAATTGTATGATTTGGCGAAGGCTACTTCGCGCGCAGTAATTACTAAATTACGACAGTTTGTCAAAATAATTAAGCCCAAAGTAGTAATGACAGATAATGGCAGTCAATTCTCGTCTGAAAGCTGGAAGCGGGCTTTAGAAGATATGAATATAAAACCTATTTACACTACGGTCCGAAACCCTAGGCCTAATACAACAGAAAGGGTAAACAAAGAATTAGGACGTCTATTTAGGACATATTGCCATAATAACCACAAAGGTTGGGCCACAATACTTGGTAAGATAGAAACTTTGTACAATAATAGTTTTCATGAGAGCACGGGTTTCACTCCTAATGAAATACTGTACGGTACAAGTAACAGCATGTCTTTTGATAATTGTCTACCTCAATTAGAGAAAACTAAAGACATAAATAAAATTAGAACTCAAGTGAGACAAAATTTAAAGGATAACAGTGTTAAACGACAGGTGAAATTCAATAAGTCACATCGTTTAATTGAATTTCAGATAGGGGATTATGTCAAAGTTCGTAAGACTAATAAATCAGAAGCACAGAAGAAGCTTACCAAAAAGTTTCAATTAATGTATGAAGGACCGTATGTAGTTTGTGCAATTCCTTTTGCAAATGTTTACACCTTGATGGACCCTAAGACCAAACAAATTAGAGGTAACTTTAATACAATTCATTTGAGTAAATATTACCAATAGATTAATCACTAATATGATTTAAAATTGAAATATTAGGTCTCATTGAAGGTGTATTTGAAGGTTTTCAGTTATTGGATAGTTAATATTACTACATGAATAATTTAATGTTAATCATAGTTATTAAGATTTAGTCAATGTTAGAACATTATTATTTGTGGTACGAGTGATAGATTTAAGTATGGTTCACTGGTTGATCATTTTAGAATTAGAATGTGTGTAAATTAGGCTATTGAAATTGTGTTGAACAGATACATAATTGAACTAATAAATGTAATTATTCTTTTACGATTTTTTTTTGTATCATAAGAGGCAATCATTCGAATGAGCACTGAAGCAATGGTGGTGGTATATTAAAATCACGGTGAAACCTGTAGAATCACGAAGAAATGTCATTTGATTTAGATGGTGGTCTATTACCCTGAGGGAGATTCGTGATATGCAGTTATGACTGTAAACCTGGTTGCAGTTTTTTTCATATATATATAGTGCGTAAGAAATTAATTCGAACACTATTTTCCTAAATCGGAATTCCAGTTTAACTGACAGTCAATAATAATAATAATAAAAGGGAAATTGTATTTTTGGGATATATTTAAAAATGTAATTTATATGTATTTAAATGAATAAAGGAGATAAAAATAATAATAAATATATGATAATAATCATAAAAAAGGGGAAGAGCAAATAATGAGAATTCTTTTGCTTTATTAGTACTGGTCGGTTGGTAGTGAGCTCGGCAGCGGGAGTTTGCTATGAAAGCGTGTATGATGATTTTTTTGTTGTTATGAGATGTATACTAGTGAATTGTATGAGTGTATGGAATGGGTTCATTAAAATCAGAATGAAGGACCATCCCGATTAGTACTATAATTAAAGCTATGAGATTATGAGACCAGTTGAGATTCAATTGCCTATTCACACCGCGTCACAAATAGATTTTGTGAAGATTATGCAAGGTGTTAGGTTAGAGATGGACTAGAGGTCTAAGCATGCCGTTAATGGGTCTTCACAGAATCTCGACTATACACGTTATGAACATATTGGTTGCACACTCTACATGAATGTTTGAGAACTGGGACGTGTCTTTTGGGTCTGTTTCGGGTGGAGTAAAGGCTATTGGCCCCTTTATTTTCATTGCCCACAAGGTCTGACTATTTTTGGGGAATGGAGTAGTTGGATTATAAGTCGATGTAGAGAACTACGAAATCTTCTATAATCGTCTACTCTGTGCGGCAGCGCTGAATGACTCACAACCATTTTTCCCGCTGAGATTGTCATACTGGCAGGAAATAACGTAGTGTTGTAGTTTTACTTAAGCCTGAACATAGGAGCATGAGATCTGTCCCAGTTCTAAAACACATATATCTACTCACACATATATAGAAATTGAATCTCATTTGGTATTAAACAAACTAGCGTTATGCATACTATAAATAATAAAAACGAATTTTAACCAACCAGCACTATAGGGAGTAGAATTGCGAGGCATGGTTATAGTCCAGTCATTCTGCATGCACCTCAATCGGATTTATGAAGGATTGCTAAGAGTTAGGATAGTAGACGGGCTCGAGATTGATGAATCCGAGGTCTAAGCATACCGTTAAGGTACCTTCACATATCCTCGACTACACAGTTAAGTTAAAATGAGCCACACTACACATGCGCCATTTTTGCGGTGAACACTTTTGGGTTTCGAGCCATGTGGGGTGGACCGTTCGCACTTGCTATGTTTGACGGCTGTTAAGGAATGACTTTATTATTGAAGGGCGGGGTAATACCATTACTCTGAGTCGCTAGGACTGAGCTTGCCTCACAACCAGGCTTTCCTTGCTATAGACTGTCATGTCCTGGCTTGAAGAGATAGTGTTGTGTTGCGGGACCGCTATCAAGCTTGGTATCGAGATGGAGAAGTGGTTTGCCTTGACATGGTTAAACTACACACACACTTAAGGTGTGGGATGACTGGATTCTAACTAAGCAAACAAGGAGAAAATAAAAATACTAATTTAGCTACAGTCGACTTTACACATTCTGTGGTATTTTCATAAGTGAGTGTCTATTCAGGAAGTTGATACGGATTTTAGGGAACTCACAACTCTCTTTATGCGTAGACTTCTATGACGACATTAATTTGTGATTATATTTACTGCAAGCAAATACACTTCCCATGCAGCTGACATATCTTTACGCACACTCTACAAACATAATTGATAAGCATTGTTCTGTGAATCCACAGGACTTTGCAATATCAATACAACTCACCGCATCGAAATTAGTGTGGCTAAATTTGTATTGGAAGATAGTTAGGACCTGCTTTACTTACCTTTACCAACTAACCATTGCCTTCACAATCCATCTCATTTGGTGATCAATAGGAATTACTATCATAATACTTATTTCACTCTAACAAAATTAAGGTATACAATAATTCAATTTTAATATTTTCTTAATAAATTAATTCTTAGGGTTCCATAGTGAATTATTATGGGAAAGATTTACACTACCTTACGATGTATGTAGGCACCCGGCTCTGTCTGATACTAGACTGGTTGTGGTTGTGTTGTATTGTCTGCGGCAATCGTGATGGGTTGTACCCGTTATTATAGGTAAAATATCACTTCGGTGAACTACGTTATATTTTAAGGGGCGATTGTGACGGTCCCACCCATCGAGATTGCATTGGCGGTCAGAGGATGGGGGCTTGCTGTTCAGAACGGCTTCAGATGTTGCAGATTAACATTAAAATACCCTTCTCACTACTCGTACATTGTCGGTCTAAAAGTAGAATAAAAGTAAAGGACATGTTCTCTGGGTTCAATATGTAAACTGTAAAAGACTGTAGAAGAGAACAAGGATTGAACTCGCACATTTTTCTAGGCGTAATTGATTAATAATTGATTTAATACGATATAAAAGCGAAAAGCAAACATAGTCGAAAGAAAATAAATAATGAAATAAAATTAGTACATATTAGTAATGAATATAAATAAACTATTTGCAAAACAATTGATTTAATGTGAGGCTACTTTTAACATAGAATCGAATAAATTATGGTTGAAGTGGATTTATTCGTTTGGGCTGATAGTTCCGTTATTAATTTCAAATAGTCGATAGTTGGTAGTAGTTTTGAAACGGATTGTTTTATGGCAACTCGGAAGAGATGACGTGTAGTGGCGTGATTATCGGTGGGGCGAACGAAAATTTGGAAAGGAGGGGGTAGTAGGAGGAAATAAAAGGGGCGTACCGGAGAATATCAGGGAGTTTTTATCGAGAATTCGTCGCGAATTAGAACCTAGCAGAAGCTCTGCCCGTGCAGGCTTGTGACAGTCTTCAAGAATTCATCGGGAACGAGGAACAAGCGGTGGCCCTGCCTGAGCAGCCTTCGAGCCTGGTAGCTGCGTGTAAGTCTGGTGGTGAGTTATCTTAGTTTTGTTCTTCTTATTCTTAATATGTTGTCTGTATTTGGATTTCATGATTGTTTCCATGATAATTTACTTTTGTGGGTAGAAAATAAAACGAAACGTGAATTTTTTTGTGAGATATATTCATACATGTAGGATATAAGATGTAACAACTTTACGAAAATCAAGACACCTTTCATTAAGCGTAGTAGCACGCTAAATACAAGCGTACTATTACTGCTTTGGATCGTTGAGTCTGGCGACCCATTCGTAAAGTTGTTTAGCGTAGGAAGTGTAGGGCCTTTACGAAAATCAAGACTCCTTTCATTAGGCGTTTTAGAACGCTAAATATAAGCGTACTATTACTGTCTTGGGTCGAAGAGTCTGGCGACCCATTCGTAAAGTCATTGCTGTCGTTTATCGTCTCTTAAGTTAGAAGTTGAGGGTAGCGCTGCGGCGGAGGTTTAGCTAGTTTTCCCGTAGGAAACCCAAGCAATGTGCCTGGTTATGGAGGGATACCTAACGGTGCCAACCAACTCCATATTCCTCTGAATTACAGCTAGGGAACGATAACATTTGAAGCAGGCGGCATTCCGATTTACATGCGGAAAGTATGTTCTGTGTGTTCTTTCATAATCCTTAAAGTTTAGGTCACATGAATAGATTACAAAACAGTTTTATCGCCGTTAACCTATATGTACCTACCTAAGCAATTTGCTACTAACGCTTTCTTTTGATGCTACCTACTTTATTTAAACCTAGATGGCTAGTTTCTATAAGCTTGGGATGTCTATTGTAGACCCTTAACCTATATCTGTGACGGCATTTAATGTGCAAAGTGTGATTAATGGGCCTTATGATTTAACTTATAAAACATTACGTTATACCTACGCTCTTCGTTATACTCAGCCTGCATACTATACAATACCCTTGTGTATACGGAATAAGTGGTTCTAGGCACGCTCAAGGAGCCTCCCAAGCTCTTCAGTTTGCTTAGGATGAGATTAAGGTTTGATAAATTGAGCTACCTTAATTACGATGGTTATACTGAAATGTAGCCATCTGCTGGATTATCGTTCCTATCAATTAGACCTCACTTTCATTGTAAAGATGAGAAGCTCAAAAGGTACGGAAATTACTTGGGTGAATGATTGTTATCTTATAAAGTAGCTTCATTTAACTCTTGACAATTCCTTGTCCCTATCCATTCCTTGTGAGTGCCTGATTTAATTCGGATATTAAAAACAAATTATCTACAGGATCGATGTTCAATTTGATCTATGTATCCTGTTTGACGGATGTGTGCTCATTTCATTGTAAGCATTGTATTGGGCTAAGCCTTCACAATACATGCCATCATACTTACCTATGTATTATTATGTCCTCTCGGTGATATGCGTGTGTCTTGAAAGCGTTTGGTCGCGGTATCGCTTGACCCTGAAACGTGGACAGTTGCCACATGATCACACAGCCTCGAACACCCACTGGTCACTGTTTGACTCGTCCACTGTGACGATTAGGTTCGACCCTGAGTGGTGACGGTTGGCGTCTTGGTCCTATGATCCGGGAGGGCCTAATCATATATATTACCATGTCTGTTTACAGCTGGTACCCATAACAGCAATGATTTGAGCTATGCATTCGTTAGACTGGATATATTTCCATCTAACCTACTTGTCGAAATTGGGCACTCATTCCCAATTCGGTACTATTTAATTTGTAAAGCACCAAGGTTGTGCATAACTTAGAACTAGTATGCCTTCAGTTTGGAGAGGATTGGTTGCTCGTTGGGGGCCTGGGGTTGGTGGATGCGGCCTCCCCGGTTCCAGAAATGGAACCGGTCATAGGGTTCCTAATTACCTATCAAAATACCCCATCCTAGCAGTCTCCATATATCAACAGAAGCTTCATTTCATTTGTCCGGCTACTCTGAGATAATCTATTATGTAGGTTATCTCACGGTACCTGATTGTTAACCACATATGTATTTAATCACACATTTTATTCACTTGACCACCATTATTTACTATATCTTTGTCTAAATAACTCAAATTGTATATAAGAAGACTATGTAGGTACATTTCCTTTGAAAGGTCCAGTATAGTGAGGCCACTCTATATTGAGTGTGTTATACCTTCACTTCCATCTAAACTACATGCTTATACTTATATCATACTGTGGAATTAAACTTGCTTGCATGTAAGAAAGCCTTAGAAACTTATCATGTTAATCAGTAAAGGATTAGACGGTATTAAGTGCATATAATGTTCCTACTATTAATTATCTAGAACAATTACTCACAGACATCTTAAGGTGAAACTTAGTTTTACAAGTAGTTAAGCATTGTTTCACTATTTTATGACTGCCAACAAGTGTTACCAATTATATTCTAACTTGCATATAAGATATTCATATCCATTCCTTTAATTATTCAGTTATTTTTAGGATAGTTCTAAATTGATTATATATTTTACCCTTGTTAATACTTATTTCTGTAACTTAGAACAGTCAATAACTATTTATTACCTTTAGCCATGATCTAGCTTCATGCAGGAAAGTCTCAGGCATTCTGTACAATTATCAATGTAGGTCAAGCACATAGGTAATCTTAACTCTAATTTTAATTTCAATTCTCTATATTTACTGAAAACTATTACCTTTTGAATTGAACTGTCTATACCTAGGATCACTTAGGAATGAACTTAATATTCAGAATTTGATATCACTAAGTATCACTGAGGCTAGGTAGCTCCTAAATTCAAAATCTTAATTCATATTAGGTTCAGGGATTCAATGTAGTTGTATAGGAACATTATTTAACTTTATTGCTAGACAGAAAATCGTTATAGGAATTAGATTGTAATCAGTGTTCTCAATACCATGTACTCTGCCTTGTCTCAATGTACCAAATAAAGGACTATGAGTTGCTACAATGCTTAAACACAACGTATAAAGGGTCCCATACTTAGACGATCACAATAAAGCCAAATGTCAATGGTATCTTCCTAAACTTGGAGGATATAATAGTAACGGATACTTCAGTGCCTTCAGCACTGTAGGCAGTTGCTGCACTCAGGTCCAACGTCTCATCAGTGGGCGATTCAAGTTCACATAAAGGATTATATTGGGGGGAACGTTACAAGCCGAATTATCTTTCATCCATCGCTTAATATGCATTACGTAACATCCACCTATATTCGTCCCTCAGTCTTTTAGGTAGATTTCGATGAAATCGATCTACCTATTGGTTTCTTGACTACTGTCGAATTTGATGATGATGACGTTAAATACATAATTATAAATAAAATGTCAAAAATCCCCATCGATCCTACTTCTGCAAAAAAAATATTCAAGGTCAAACGTACAAATTAAAGTTTTTTCCATGTTTCTTTAAAACGGTAAGTTTCATCGTGAAAATAGGTTGGACAAAGTTGTAGATCCTACAATTCTCTACAAAATGGTCCAGTCACTTTTTCTCTTACGACTCACCATTCGTGAGATATCGCGGTTTTAATAATTAGAAAATTCATATTTTACATACGAGTAATATGCACTAAAACGCTGCCTGTACCTACACGTCATCGGACGTTCAATATAAATGAAAATAAGAAACTATTGGTTTGTGTTACTTACACAATAAAACTTGTATAAATTGAATGAGTATTTTAAAATAAACTAAAGAAGCGGGGGGTTGGGGATGAATTTTGGGAACATGATAAAAGCTCGTGCTCGCACTCAGAGGGTCCCCAGTTACTTTTTGATATCAGACGACGCGGACATATCAGTTGCTCTGACATAATTATTCTTGCTGTGCAACGCTAGCATAATTAAGTGATTTTTTAACACACGACAAGGCTTTTTTGCGAGAATACAATAAATATAATCGAAAGCACACGTGCGAAATCTTGTTGGAACTTTCCTTGTTGGTTGTTCCTGTGCAAGCTCGTGACGTATTAGGGTTTATATGCTAATTCCCGTTCCAACATATACCCTAACAACCATGACACCCCACTCTTGTATACGCGGCATAGCCGTTTGTTGGTGGCTGAACTCTGTCATGTGTGGAGCGGGGCGCGTCAATCAAACGACAAGTATCGAGTGGTACTAATTTTATTATGCAGATACCGACATCTCCCTCGAAAAAATAAACAATTGACAAGTTGACATTATTATTCATTATTACATACTAAATAATGAAAAACATGCATTATCAGATATATTAGTAATTTTTCTATCTACGTATTATATTAAATATTATTTATTTTTATTCCATTAATTATGTATGGAATATACATTGGGCTTATATTTTAAACATGCATTATACATAATAATTATTATTTTATATCAAAGTTACATCATTTATGTTATTTCAACATTAATAAACAATAAATCAATTAAGTAGGTAGTAAGTACATTATTATGTGTATCGATTAGACGCCTATTTTACCTCTAGATGATGTTGACAACTTTATGTTTTTTTTTTTTTTTCAACCACATCCCCATCTATCCGGAGGCCTCACTATCCTGCCAAAACGAGTTACATAATTAGCACCTGTTTCAATGTTACCATTCATAGACATAGAAGTGTTGACGCCGGGAGCCGAGTTTGTATGCGATTGCGGCTGTGAGGGGTAAACGTCTTCGTAATCATCTACGTCTGAGTCATAGGCACTTGCATTTGTTATGTGTTGTGATTGTATAGAATCTGCAATTATATGACGTCTATTCCTAACTACAACACTGCCAGACGATAACTTTATTTCGTAATTACGATCTCTCAACCGTTTTGTTATTGTACCTGGAATCCATCTGTTATTTTTCTGATCTTTAATTAACTGCTTGACCTTGAAACAGAGTAGCTAATGTCTTTGCATTTCTATCATAATATCGCTTGTAAACCTGTTCCCTATTTATCAATTCTCGTTTGATACGATTGTATGTTGGGTGTAAATACCTACCTACTGGAAGAATACTTCGCAACTTTCTACAATGTAACATTTCTGCTGGAGAGGGTAAATATTTACTTATTGGTGTGTTTAAATATTCTAAAAGAGCTAGTCTGTGTTCTGATTTACTGTGCATACTTTTCTTCATAATATTTTTTACAATCTGCACTGCACGCTCAGCCTGGCCGTTTGACTGTGCATACCGAGGCGATGACGTCACATAATCAAAACCCCATTCCCGAGCAAAATTACGAAACTCGTTAGAAATAAATTGTGGTCCACAATCTGATACCACAATCTGGGGTATTCCTAATCTGCTAAATAATTTTTTTAAATGTTTTATAATCGAGTCTGATAGGGTGCTAACTAGTTCTATAGTTTCTATAAATTTACTGTGGTAATCAACTATTAAAAGATAGTTAATACCGTTAAAATAAAATAAGTCCATGCCCACTTTTACCCAAGGCTCAGGTATCTCGTGTGGGCATAACTCTTCTTTACTGTTATTTTTTCTGAATGTTAAACATGTTTGATAATTATTAATTAGATTTTTAAGTTGGTTATTTAATTCTGGCCAAAACATTAACTCTTTAGCTCTTAGTGAACACTTTTCAAAACCTAAATGTGCTATATGTAATTTATTTAACATTTCACTTTGTAAAGTCTTTGGTATTATTATTCTGTCACCTCTCCACAACAGACCGCATGCTTCGGATAACTCATGCCTATAATTCCAATATGGTTTGATATTTAATTCAACCCTACGCTTATCTAAAGGCCAACCCTTAATTATATATTGCTTCATTTTTTGTAAGTCCTTGTCTAACTCCGTTTCTTTTTGCAACTTAATGAAGTGTGAATCTGTTAGTTCATTTTCTACTGCTATTGCACGTATTGCTTCTGTGATATCACTCTGTAAACTGTTATCAATTTTGCTCGACACCTCATAGGCTCGTGATAGAGTATCCGCAATGTATAATTCTTTACCTGGTTTGTACACTAACTTAAAAGTATATGGTTGAAGTCGTAGGAGCATACGTTGCAATCTGGGGGGGCAGTCAATAATCGGCCTCTTAATAATTGTTATGAGCGGTTTATGGTCTGTTTCTATTACTATGTCTGTACGTCCGTATATGTATCCATAAAACCTTTCACAAGCAAACACACATGCATATAGCTCCTTTTCTATTTGGGCATAATGTTGCTCTGTTTTAGATAAAGACTTTGACGCGTAACAGACTGGGTGTTGGTTTTGCATCAACACCGCTCCTAAGCCACTCTTACTAGCATCTACGGAGATTGTGATGGGGTCCTTCATATTATAAAAATGTAAAACTGGACTTTGAGTAAGACATCTTTTTAATTCCGCTATCGTGTGTTTCTATCCAATGCCATTCAATATCTTTTTGTAACAATTCTCTTAACGGCCTAGTTTTATCTGACAGATTTGGTATAAAATTACCCACATATGTAAATAACCCCAGAAATCTTTCTAAATCCTTCACTGTTTTTGGCTTTGGCATATTAAGTATTGCGGACACGTGACCTTCATCGGGAAATAAGCCATTTCGCGTTATCTTGTGCCCCAGATACTTGATTTCACTTTGTCCAAATTTACATTTATTTTTATTTAATTTCAGATTTATTTTACGACACCTCTCTAACACACATCCCAACCTCTCATCATGTTCGGCTTTTGTGCGACCAGCTACCAATAAATCGTCAACGAATGTGCGTACACCCTCAATATCATCAAAGTTCTCGTGAACTTTTTTGTGAAAAACCTCACTAGCTGAACATATACCATATGGCAATCTCAGGAACTTAAACCTGCCATACGGTGTGTTAAATGTGCAATAATTCGTACTACTAGGATGAAGTTTTGTCTGCCAGAACCCATTCGAAGCATCTAGAGTGCTAAAATATTTTGCACCCGAAATGTTTGATAATAATTCGTCTAATGTGGGTAACCTAAAATGCTCACGCCTAATTGCTAAATTTAACTCTTTCGGGTCTAGGCAAATTCGTAAATCCCCATTTTGTTTTTTTACAATAGTGATACTATTCACCCAATCCGTTGGACCTTCTACTTTCGCTATTATACCATGTTGCACCATCTCCTGTAGTTTACTTTTTACTTTATCTCTTATCGGTATGGGTATTTTACGCGGTGCATGCACTACTGGATTAATACAATCGTTTACTTTAATTTTATAGGTGCCCGGTAGACAGCCTTACCCTTCGAATACATCTCGAAATTCGTTTAAAATATTTATACTTACTATAGAAATCTATGCCTATGGAATAAATTCGTTTCACTAAATTCAATTCTTCGCAGGCAAATTTACCTAATAGTAAAGTAGTAGAAGTAGGAGTAGAAGTCACCTCCGCAACTTTAAACTCTAAAATATGATACACATTTTTATACATAACTTTAACAAAACATTTACCTATGACATTTATTTGTGCACCCGAATAACCACGAAGCTTTGTCGTGGTCGACAACAGCTCCCGCTTGCTAATATTCAATTTGGATAAAAAATGCTCTGGCAAAACATTGACGTCGGCTCCCGTGTCAATTTTAAAACAAATTTCACTGTTGTTTATTTTTAAATTAACTGACCATTTGTCATTACTACGTATATTATCTACAAAATGAATTACCTTTTCATCCGAGTCGACAATTTGATACACGTTACACAGGGCAGGAGTTTCTCGGATGCTGCCCACCACATCGCGTACAATTGATGTTCCTGTAACTGTTCACGCCACCCGGTGCCAACGCTGTCGATGTGGTACGGTTCCGAGGCGCTTTGCTCCCCGCTCGGTTTCTGAGGCTGGCCCGGCCGCTGCCGCTGCCACCGAAGCCACCACGCTCACGGCCACGCACATCTGGGGACATACACGGGGCTATACAATTGCTCCGCCTTCCCCGCGACTCGACCCGACACACGCCCTCCTGATCCACGTCGTGATTGTTTGAAGTATTCTTGTTTACTGTACATATTTTTTCGGAGTATGTCTTCGAAACGATGACCGCTTGACATATATTTAACGCCCTTTCTAACGTTAAATCCGCATCCCGTAATAATCTTTCTCTGATAACGTTATTCAAAATTCCACAAACCAATCGATCTTTTACCAAGGAACTACATAAATCCCCAAATTCACAACTCGTAGCCAATTTTTTCAGTTCATATACGTACTGTTCTACAGATTCATTTTCACCTTGATTCCGTATAAAAAACTTATGTCTCTACCGTCAAATTCTTTTTGTGTTGAAAATATTTTTTAAACTTATCCAATATTCCATCCACCGTGGTACACTTTTCGTTAAATTATTCGTATAATTCTCTGCATTGTTCCCCAATTACATGCAAAAGTATGTTCACTTGTATTGTACGACTTTTCTTCGATAATTCACATGCCTCAAAGTATATCTTAAAACCGTTACTCCATTTCTTCCAATTTTCATTCAATGCGCCACTTGTAATGTTTGTCGTGTTTTGATCGAAATAAAAAGGAGACGGCGGAGTTAAAATCGTTTCCATTTTTCTTCACTCACGTTTGAATACTTCGATTCTAATTTTTAAACTTCTTTTTCGTTAAATAATTTTAATCCTACCGACTGCGCCATGTCATGTGTGGAGCGGGACGCGTCAATCAAACGACAAGGATCGAGTGGTACTAACTTTATTATGCAGATACCGACAAACTCCTCCGTAACCTCTCCCGCGATCTTGACCAAATTTACCACGGTGATAGTGTGGATACTGAGAAGTGTTTTGAAGCGAGATGGTTTATGTCCGATGTACCATTGAGGAATAATCACCGAAAAACAGTTTCACGAGCGAGCGGCCTTAGCTAAGCGCGCAACCTTAGCAAGATGTCTTATTTTCAAGTGAGAGTCCGCTCAAGTCAGCTCAATTTATTTCAGTCGCACCCTGCACTGAATTCCTACTAGATATAGTTACCTTTACCTCTACCTATACTTACCTCATAGGTGGTGCGGAAATTTGTGCATTTATGTAAAAAATTAATTTTCTAATGATTGAAACCGCGATATCTCACGAATGGTGAGTCGTAAGAGAAAAAGGGCCTGGTCCATTTTGTAGAGAATTGTAGGATCTACAACTTTGTCTAACCTATTTTCACGATAAAACTTACCGTTTTAAGAAACATGGAAAAAACTTTAATTTGTACGTTTGACCATGAATAATTTTTTTGCAGAATCAGATCGATGGGGATTTTTGACATTTTATTTATTATTATGTATTTAACGTCTCTGCCAATTTTCAGCTCTATGCGAATTATTCCTTAGTCAAATTTCTATTTTGACTGGACTAATACTGCGTACCCGTGTTTAGTAATAGACAATGAACACATAAAAGAAAAGTAAAAACTGACATTAACACATATTGAAGTGTGAAAAACACGCATAACCATATGCATTTTTAAACGCTTGACTAGCGATTAGTTAGTAATCTCGGGATCGGTGTCAATACCACTAGCCAAGCAAAAAAAGAAAGAAACAAGTACGCGCATATATGTCCTTTACATGAAATTTACCAACTGATCCAGACGTTAACTCACGTAGCTCGTACACTACATTTGACAAGTTCTTCAATACTGTGCACTTCACGTACTTCGGCGCCAGCTTGGCGGAGAAATATTTTGCGGCGTCGGACTGCACCAAGTTTCTTCGCCAGACCACGTCACCTTCCTTTGCCGTGAAGTGTCGTCTTCGAAGGTAATAATGTTGCGCATTTTTTTACGCCTGTGTTAACGCTTCTTCTACCTTTTCATAAATCTTTGCTAGCTCTGACAACGATGACTCCGCCTTGCTTCTGTCGCCAATCGTCTGATCGTCAGCCGAAGTTGGTAAATCCCTCAAAATCGAATGGAATTGACCGTCGGTGACTATCTCACGACCAATAGGTAAGAAGTACTGAGTATAACCTGTGGCTAGATTCACCGTGCTATTCAGGACCAGCTGGATTTGCTGTAGGTATTTAGAACAGTTTCGTTGATCTTGATCAACTAATATTGACAAATAGACCTCAGCGGTTTTATTATACCGCTCGACCGTATTTGCTTGAGGTGCATAATGTGCAGTATAATAAATTTTGGGAATAGAATACCCTTCACAGGCTTTAAAAGGTTTGCTTTTAAAAATAGTTGCGTTGTCGCGCAGATAAGAATAGCGGGGGTATGCGGGGGGGGGGGGGGTGCATTTTAAAATTATTTCTTTTTCCAAAAATGAAGTGATTGTTTGAGTGGTTGCAGTGCGAAGGGGATGGAGCCACACAAATTTTGAGAAAACATCTACGATTGACAGAATGTATATGTGGCCCGAATATGCTTTAGGGAATGGGCTTATAACATCTATGGCCAAAGTGTGCATAGTAACATCTACCTCCTTTTTCCTTTTTTTTTTTTTTTATATTTAGGACACGTCATTTTGATTTCACCTCGCCTGATGGTAAGATGAAGGTAAAGTCTCAGGAAAGAGGGTCACCATTACATACACGTACCATGTTAACAATGGTGGCACTCAGCTTGACGGCCTCATCAGAAGAGGATTGTCGTCGCAGCACCACGTGATACCACCGGTTCCACTAGTGCTGCGACCACAATCCCCCCGCCCGGCTATGCACTTGCTGACCCCTGAACGCAATCAAACCGAAATTGGATTACTATGGAGGGTTTTTCACAAAAAAGAGTCCGTGAGGTGGTGAATTGGAGTGCTTATAAGCCTTGCACTTATCACATCGTGCGACGAATCCCTTGACGTTCTCAAACATATTTGGCCAGTAATAATGCTCCCTAAGTTATAAATAGGTTTTCTGAACCCCTGTTTTGATACATTCGTCTACCAGTTCTTTAGGAATTACCGATTTCCAATATTATTGAATTAGAAGATTTCGTTTTACAAAATCTAAATAAGTTACAGTCTTGAATTTTAAAATTTTTAAATCGCGATGGTGATGTTTGATAACCTTTATAAATTTTCGTGAACCATTCATCAGAAGTTAAAGAGAGATCTCTCTTGAAAGTAATAGCATCAACTGAAATTCGGGATAGTGCGTCTGGGACTACATTAAGTTTACCTGCCTTATGACAAATATCAAAATTAAAAGAGGATATTTGCATAGCCCATCTGGCTAATCTGCCCGAGGGGTTACTTAACGGCTTTAGCCACTTTAAACTCTTGTAGTCTGTCACGATCGTAAACTTTGTCCCTTCTATGTGAGCACGAAAATGATTTATCGAATCGACCACCGCTAGCAACTCCCGCTCAGTCGTACTGTAATTCCTTTCGGGTTTTGAGAGTAAACTTGAATAGAAAGCTACAGGACGTTCGATTCCATCTATTTCTTGTGTTAAGATACTACCTATACCAACAGATGATGCATCACAATGAAGAACTTCTTTTATAAATTCGGGAGATGCTATAACCGGAGCTGTTACCAGTGCGTGTTTCAGGGTATTAAATGATTCGTCTGCTGCCTCAGACCATTGTATGCCATCGCTGCCCTTCCTCTTACCTACCAACGCCGTCATAGGTGCTATGATGGTGGAAAAGTCTTTCACAAACCTACGATAATACGAACATGACCTATGAATCCTCGTAGCTGCTTTGCTGTTTTAGGCTGTGGGAAGTTATGAATGCTGCTCAGCTTCTCAGGATCTGTGCGCAAACGTTGGGTATTGATGATGTACCCTAAATATTTGAGTTTCCCCTTGCAGAAATCGCACTTTTTTAAGTTGATGGTGAGACCAGCGTCTGAGTGACTTCCTAACGGCAGTAAGTATCTCCATATGCTCAGAGAACGTTTCTGTGGCTACCAAAAGATCATCTAAATAACAGAATACTTTACCGTCGAACTTATGTAGAAACAGCGAATCAACAAGCTTCTGCATCTCAGCTCCAGCGTTCGACAAACCAAATGGCATTCTTTTGAAATGGAAAAGACCTCTATTCGGGACTACGAACGGTTCTATGACGTCTAGTTTCAACATCTCGTTTACCTCTTTATTTAACGCTGCCAACTTAGCAGGCGATAAAGGACCTAGTACCTTTGTTTAATCGGTTCTCCTTGTGTAACGATTTTATGAGTAACTTTGAAAAACAAAGTACAGACGGTGAAAGGGTTAGAAAATTATTATCGAACATAAAATTAGAGCATTTAAATGAAGAAGAAAGTATATCAATTCAAAATATTCGTGCAAAATTTTCTGATGTATTTTTCCTACCAGGAGATAAATTAGGTACGTGCAATTACGAACAGAATATTCAATTAAAGCCTAATTCGGATCCAGCTTACACAAAGTAATATCGTTTACCCTTTTCGCAACATAATGAAATTGTAAATCAAATCCAAAAAATGATTTCTGATAATATAATTGAACCTGCCAATAGTGCATGGTCAAGTCCAGTGATACTTGTACCCAAAAAATGTGATGATGTCACCAAACGTTGGCGTTGAGTTATTGACTTTCGTAAATTAAATGATCGCATAATGGACGACAAATTCCCCCTTCCCAATATAACGGACATCTTAGATTCCCTATCTGGGGCTATTGAATTTTCTCAATTAGATTTGACGTAAGCTTGTTTTCAAGTAAAATTAAATTCAGATAGAAGAAATTCATCACACCGTCCGGCCAGTACCAAATGACCCGTATGCCAATGAGCCTAAAGACAAGTCCAAGTTCTTTCTCTCGATTGATCACTGTTGCAATGTCTGGTCTTAATTACGATAAATGTTTTGTTTACTTAGATAATTTGATTTGCTATGGGCAAAATTTAGAAACTTATAATAAAAACGTATTGGATATCATGCTTAGATTAAGAAAAACGAACTTAAAATAAAATCCCGATATTTGCGATTTTTTACGAAAAGAAATTTTATATTTAGGACAAGTGGTATCTGCGGACGGAATAAGTCCCGACCCTGAAAAAATTAAAGTTTTAAATGAATATCCCATTCCAAAAAAAGCTGATGAGTTAAAGAAGTTCGTGGCATTCGCTAACTATTGTACCATTAAATAACCTGTGTCGCAAAAATGTTACCTTTAATTGGGATGAACAATGTCAAAAATCATTTTTGACTTTAAAAACAGCACTTAGTACACCCCCCTTTTTACAATATCCTGCACTTGGCGGTAATAATACATTTATTTTACAAACGGATGCTTCGGGCTATGCCATAGGTTCTGTATTGTGTAATTCAGATCATAAACCAGTAGCGTATGCAAGCCGAAGCTTAAATAAGGCCTAACGCAGATATCCTACAATTGAAAAATAATTATTAGCAATAGTTTGGTCAGTCAAATATTTTCAACCATATTTATATGGAACTAAGTTTATAATAGAAACGGATCTGTTTTAGCTTGTAAATATAATTTATGGATTTCAGGCAGACCCCAGAATTGCTACATACTAATAACTTGCTCAAACTGAAAACCCAAATGGTTCCAGGAGCTAAAATTGTATTTAAATTACCTAATAAGTGAGTTGATTGTAACACATATATTTATTAATAACTGTATTCGACTAAAATTCACCCTTTGTTAGAAACTGCATATATAATAATATCAGGGGTCTCTGAAGAAACCTCGTGTTCTTTTGCACTATACTAGTCGAATATCAATTGAGATCACAAACGACAATCTCTTTGTATCATAGATATAGGAAGAATAAAGATAGGCCCCGTTCAACATATAGAAATTTTGGTTATACAAATGTGAGGCAAACATGAATTGAACCTTTATATATCACTTTGTCTCTTTTTTTCTAATATACAGTTGTGTCTGCAAAAAAGAGACAAAAAATTTAAGTTATTACTCACTTGGGAAAATGAGTATGAGAATTTGACAGCGTGCCGACAGTGCCAACATTTATGAATGATTTGCGCCAACATTATGAATGATTTGCGACAGCCATTGATGATTTTTTCTAGACCATACTACAACAAGCATAATAGTGATGTACTTCAATAAATGATTTGACAACGAAAATACTCTTTTTTATAAAAATAATACTCTTTTCAAGAAATATGAATTGACAATATTGTAACGTCTTCTATTTTTTTATATACTGCTCAGGTGCCCGACAAGTAAACAGTCCACCTGATGGAGAGTGATAACCGTGGCCTATGAATTTATGTTACATTAACGATACTGACCATAAAAATTTCCCTCCTTCTACAGTCCCAGGTCTTTTAAGCGGGGCGTGAAGAAGCATGTGATATAGCCATCAAGCTGAGTGCCACTCAAAGAGTATAGTAATATAGGTGCTACCATTATGTGGGAGTTGTCATTTCCAGTCTAACTGTAACGCGACTGAAATTCGCTATTTACCGTGAAGAGACTGCCATCTGCAGTGCTATTCTCTAAGGACACAGCCTTGCGCGCAGCGTTGCGCTCCTCGACGAGCTCGCAAAATGCTGCTTTGGATTTATATTTTATTTTAATTTAGATTTTAATTTATGATTTAGATTTTTTATATGACTTATGAACAGAACCTGATGATTTTGATTTTGATGCTATACGCAATCATATTTATGGTTACTACCTACGAGGTGAACTACCGACCTGCCAGAACTTATTATCTTCATTAAAAGCTGCAGAACTCTTCAAAGGCGGTGCTACTTCTCTTAGAATTGTTTTGAAAAAATGTGGATTCCGCTATAAAAAATGTGACAAGAGAAAAATATTAATGGAGCGTACTGACATAGCTTAATGAATTTCGAAAACTTTAAGACATGGTTTATAAAACTATTAGAAAATTTGAATGAGCCTCACTATATTTTAATGGACAATGCTTCATATCACTCAGTTCAAATTAACAAACCCCCCAGCAGCAATAACAAAAAAGCTGAAATTATAGAGTGGTTACAACGCAATGGTGTGGAAACTGACAGTCAGATGTTAAAAAAAGAGTTGGTTAGACTGTTGAACTTTCACAAACAACAGACGCACCCATCAAATTTTTTGGATGAATTGGCCAAATCAAATGGACACACGGTAATTCGGTTCGGCCCTATCACTGCCAATATATTGCAATCGAGTTGATATGGGCGCAGATCAAAGGTATCTATATTTTTTATTTATATAATAATATGTATATGCATATATTTCTAAAATAATTACTAAATGTACAAATATTTTCAGGTCATGCAGCTAGGCATAACACAACTCCGCCATTCACGGCAAATAAAATGATGGTTTTATTGGAAGAAGCTTGCGCTCAAGTGACAGCTGACGATTGGCGAAAAGTGGTCGAAAGAACGAAGAAAATTTGCTTACAAAACTGGGATCGAGATGTACAATACGACAATATCATTGACCAACCGTTAATAATAAACGTCACGGATAGCTGTAGTTCAGACTCAGATTTTGAAGATCCGATTGACTCTGTATCAGATTCAGATTGATATAAATAAAATACAAACTCAAAGCATTTGTTTTATTTTTCCAACAAATTATCGATATTTTGTTTATCGATGTGTCCCTTCTTAGTCGATAACAGCTTGACGACGTAACTTTTGCAGCACGTACCATGTACATTTGCATTGAGTTTTTTTCTATTATTTCCGAACATTACGTAATAATTTCTTAATATTCATTTTTATAATTTACAATTGTACACAATTATGATTTTTTCGACTTTTTAATGGACCTCTAAAGGATTTGATGTGATAGGACGTCAGTACAATGTTAAGCGCTAACGAACTGTCATAGGGATCATCATTCAGCGTGCGGATTATAGGTACTAGACAACACACACACACCCTCCCTCACCCACACACACACACACACACGCACACACACACACACACACACACACGCATACACACACACTGAAACACACACGCATACACACACATACACAGAACACACACAAACAAGCTACAGCGCACTAGCTGTATTCTTGTATTTGTTTTGGTTTAAATTCTTGTATTTGTTTTAATCATCATATTCTGTTTTGGTCATACAAAAATGTTAATTTGCAATATATCGAGTAACACATGAAAATAGTGTTAGCAATACAAAGCATAGACTTATTAAGAGAACAGACGGGGTATACCTACAGAATTGACGTGTATTACCTACGTTCCATTTTTATGAATGAACGTTTGCCGACGGTTACTATGCTAGGGATGTACCTTTTATTATCGTAACATTTGTCGATATCTTTCTATACTACCTGTTAAAGTGTACTAACCATAACTTTAAAACTAAAACCCGACTACTGCAAAATTACGAACTCTAGAATGTATTGTTTTATTAGAGTAAATGGTATACGACCACGGCTATTCTTGATATTTTCTTGTATAATACTTTTATAGCGTGATTTGCAGTAGTCAAATTTTAGTTTTATTCTTAATTTTTATTTATATTATTTTGGTGCAAGCAACACCCAATAATGTAGACATATTTGAAATGTGCTAATTGAGCCCTTTAATTTGATACCAATCACGGTCTATTTATCTCAAGTTTTTTTTTTCATTAGAGTCAGTGACACGTCATATAGCCTATAACCAGCGGATGATCAAGACGCTTCTAATAATACCACAATTGTCCAGTTCTAATACGTAGTTGAAGAGCTATGAGGGAACAAACGAACATACACACATACATACAACAAACATAGCCTTTCAAAATCATAACCCTCCTTTGGCTTCGCCGTAGTCGGGTAAAAAGAGAGCGGAATAATGCTAGCTGCACATGATATTATGATAAATGATAATGATAATTTTATGGTTTATGTGAGGTATAGTGACAATAAAATAAATGAATAATTTTATATATTATTATTCATTTCACGACTGCAAGGCAAGGGGTGCGGGTTGTGTATTTGCTTTGGTTTGCATATATCCTTGTTTCGGAGATCACGTTAAGCCGTCGCTCCCGGTTGCGATACGAAAATGTATGGCAATCGTTACAAGAAAACTTCAATATAGCAAATTGAGGGACCTCCAAAACCAATAATTTGCTATATAAATTTGACTACTGCAAATCACGCTATAAAAGTATTATACAAGAAAATATCAAGAATAGCCGTGGTCGTATACCATTTACTCTAATAAAACAATACATTCTAGAGTTCGTGATTTTGCAGTAGTCGGGTTTTAGTTTTAAAGTTATGGTTAGTACACTTTAACAGGTAGTATAGAAAGATATCGACAAATGTTACGATAATAGAAGGTACATCCCTAGCATAGTAACCGTCGGCAAACGTTCATTCATAAAAATGGAACGTAGGTAATACACGTCAATTCTGTAGGTATACCCCGTCTGTTCTCTTAATAAGTCTATGCTTTGTATTGCTAACACTATTTTCATGTGTTACTCGATATATTGCAAATTAACATTTTTGTATGACCAAAACAGAATATGATGATTAAAACAAATACAAGAATTTAAACCAAAACAAATACAAGAATACAGCTAGTGCGCTGTAGCTTGTTTGTGTGTGTTCTGTGTATGTGTGTGTATGCGTGTGTGTGTCAGTGTGTGTGTATGCGTGTGTGTGTGTGTGTGTGTGTGTGCGTGTGTGTGTGTGTGTGGGTGAGGGAGGGTGTGTGTGTGTTGTCTAGTACCTATAATCCGCACGCTGAATGATGATCCCTATGACAGTTCCTATCACATCAAATCCTTTAGAGGTCCATTAAAAAGTCGAAAAAATCATAATTGTGTACAATTGTAAATTATAAAAATGAATATTAAGAAATTATTACGTAATGTTCGGAAATAATAGAAAAAAACTCAATGCAAATGTACATGGTACGTGCTGCAAAAGTTACGTCGTCAAGCTGTTATCGACTAAGAAGGGACACATCGATAAACAAAATATCGATAATTTGTTGGAAAAATAAAACAAATGCTTTGAGTTTGTATTTTATTTATATCAATCTGAATCTGATACAGAGTCAATCGGATCTTCAAAATCTGAGTCTGAACTACAGCTATCCGTGACGTTTATTATTAACGGTTGTGTGTAACATTAAATAAAGAAAAACCGGCCAAGTGCGAGTCGGACTCGCGCACGAAGTATTTCGTACCATTATCTATACAATGGGAGCTCCCCTACGCCCGGGACTACCGACCTCCATGATCGGGGCCTGAGGACGGCAGTTGGCCGACTCGCCGTCCTTACAGAAGCAGGCCGTGGCGGAGGCGTGTCGTGTGTGCCCTACACACGCCTGCCAACTCACCGAAGCGGGATAAAACCCGACCCCACCAGGCGAGGCCGCGGTGGCGGCCAAAGTCCGCCGGCAACCCTGGGGTTATCCTTTCGAGGGCTTACCCGGGGTGCCCGGCAACGGACACTTGGGGAGGACACCGTGCGGTTTTAGTCGCGACACGACATAACCACCCCCGCTGGCCGGCGGGGGGGGTATCCGAAGGGATTTCCGCACGTTAAAAAAAAAAAAAAAAAAAAAAAGACCCCTGATATTATTATATATGCAGTTTCTAACAAAGGGTGAATTTTAGTCGAATACAGTTATTAATAAATATATGTGTTACAATCAACTCACTTATTAGGTAATTTAAATACAATTTTAGCTCCTGGAACCATTTGGGTTTTCAGTTTGAGCAAGTTATTAGTATGTAGCAATTCTGGGGTCTGCCTGAAATCCATAAATTATATTTACAAGCTAAAACAGATCCGTTTCTATTATAAACTTAGTTCCATATAAATATGGTTGAAAATATTTGACTGACCGAACTATTGCTAATAATTATTTTTCAATTGTAGGATATCTGCGTTAGGCCTTATTTAAGCTTCGGCTTGCATACGCTACTGGTTTATGATCTGAATTACACAATACAGAACCTATGGCATAGCCCGAAGCATCCGTTTGTAAAATAAATGTATTATTACCGCCAAGTGCAGGATATTGTAAAAGGGGGGTGTACTAAGTGCTGTTTTTAAAGTCAAAAATGATTTTTGACATTGTTCATCCCAATTAAAGGTAACATTTTTGCGACACAGGTTATTTAATGGTACAATAGTTAGCGAATGCCACGAACTTCTTTAACTCATCAGCTTTTTTTGGAATGGGATATTCATTTAAAACTTTAATTTTTTCAGGGTCGGGACTTATTCCGTCCGCAGATACCACTTGTCCTAAATATAAAATTTCTTTTCGTAAAAAATCGCAAATATCGGGATTTTATTTTAAGTTCGTTTTTCTTAATCTAAGCATGATATCCAATACGTTTTTATTATAAGTTTCTAAATTTTGCCCATAGCAAATCAAATTATCTAAGTAAACAAAACATTTATCGTAATTAAGACCAGACATTGCAACAGTGATCAATCGAGAGAAAGAACTTGGACTTGTCTTTAGGCTCATTGGCATACGGGTCATTTGGTACTGGCCGGACGGTGTGATGAATTTCTTCTATCTGAATTTAATTTTACTTGAAAACAAGCTTACGTCAAATCTAATTGAGAAAATTCAATAGCCCCAGATAGGGAATCTAAGATGTCCGTTATATTGGGAAGGGGGAATTTGTCGTCCATTATGCGATCATTTAATTTACGAAAGTCAATAACTCAACGCCAACGTTTGGTGACATCATCACATTTTTTGGGTACAAGTATCACTGGACTTGACCATGCACTATTGGCAGGTTCAATTATATTATCAGAAATCATTTTTTGGATTTGATTTACAATTTCATTATGTTGCGAAAAGGGTAAACGATATTACTTTGTGTAAGCTGGATCCGAATTAGGCTTTAATTGAATATTCTGTTCGTAATTGCACGTACCTAATTTATCTCCTGGTAGGAAAAATACATCAGAAAATTTTGCACGAATATTTTGAATTGATATACTTTCTTCTTCATTTAAATGCTCTAATTTTATGTTCGATAATAATTTTCTAACCCTTTCACCGTCTGTACTTTGTTTTTCAAAGTTACTCATAAAATCGTTACACAAGGAGAACCGATTAAACAAAGGTACTAGGTCCTTTATCGCCTGCTAAGTTGGCAGCGTTAAATAAAGAGGTAAACGAGATGTTGAAACTAGACGTCATAGAACCGTTCGTAGTCCTGAATAGAGGTCTTTTCCATTTCAAAAGAATGCCATTTGGTTTGTCGAACGCTGGAGCTGAGATGCAGAAGCTTGTTGATTCGCTGTTTCTACATAAGTTCGACGGTAAAGTATTCTGTTATTTAGATGATCTTTTGGTAGCCACAGAAACGTTCTCTGAGCATATGGAGATACTTACTGCCGTTAGGAAGTCACTCAGACGCTGGTCTCACCATCAACTTAAAAAAGTGCGATTTCTGCAAGGGGAAACTCAAATATTTAGGGTACATCATCAATACCCAACGTTTGCGCACAGATCCTGAGAAGCTGAGCAGCATTCATAACTTCCCACAGCCTAAAACAGCAAAGCAGCTACGAGGATTCATAGGTCATGTTCGTATTATCGTAGGTTTGTGAAAGACTTTTCCACCATCATAGCACCTATGACGGCGTTGGTAGGTAAGAGGAAGGGCAGCGATGGCATACAATGGTCTGAGGCAGCAGACGAATCATTTAATACCCTGAAACACGCACTGGTAACAGCTCCGGTTATAGCATCTCCCGAATTTATAAAAGAAGTTCTTCATTGTGATGCATCATCTGTTGGTATAGGTAGTATCTTAACACAAGAAATAGATGGAATCGAACGTCCTGTAGCTTTCTATTCAAGTTTACTCTCAAAACCCGAAAGGAATTACAGTACGACTGAGCGGGAGTTGCTAGCGGTGGTCGATTCGATAAATCATTTTCGTGCTCACATAGAAGGGACAAAGTTTACGATCGTGACAGACTACAAGAGTTTAAAGTGGCTAAAGCCGTTAAGTAACCCCTCGGGCAGATTAGCCAGATGGGCTATGCAAATATCCTCTTTTAATTTTGATATTTGTCATAAGGCAGGTAAACTTAATGTAGTCCCAGACGCACTATCCCGAATTTCAGTTGATGCTATTACTTTCAAGAGAGATCTCTCTTTAACTTCTGATGAATGGTTCACGAAAATTTATAAAGGTTATCAAACATCACCATCGCGATTTAAAAATTTTAAAATTCAAGACTGTAACTTATTTAGATTTTGTAAAACGAAATCTTCTAATTCAATAATATTGGAAATCGGTAATTCCTAAAGAACTGGTAGACGAATGTATCAAAACAGGGGTTCAGAAAACCTATTTATAACTTAGGGAGCATTATTACTGGCCAAATATGTTTGAGAACGTCAAGGGATTCGTCGCACGATGTGATAAGTGCAAGGCTTATAAGCACTCCAATTCACCACCTCACGGACTCTTTTTTGTGAAAAACCCTCCATAGTAATCCAATTTCGGTTTGATTGCGTTCAGGGGTCAGCAAGTGCATAGCCGGGCGGGGGGATTGTGGTCGCAGCACTAGTGGAACCGGTGGTATCACGTGGTGCTGCGACGACAATCCTCTTCTGATGAGGCCGTCAAGCTGAGTGCCACCATTGTTAACATGGTACGTGTATGTAATGGTGACCCTCTTTCCTGAGACTTTACCTTCATCTTACCATCAGGCGAGGTGAAATCAAAATGACGTGTCCTAAATATAAAAAAAAAAAAAAAGGAAAAAGGAGGTAGATGTTACTATGCACACTTTGGCCATAGATGTTATAAGCCCATTCCCTAAAGCATATTCGGGCCACATATACATTCTGTCAATCGTAGATGTTTTCTCAAAATTTGTGTGGCTCCATCCCCTTCGCACTGCAACCACTCAAACAATCACTTCATTTTTGGAAAAAGAAATAATTTTAAAATGCACCCCCCCCCCCCGCATACCCCCGCTATTCTTATCTGCGCGACAACGCAACTATTTTTAAAAGCAAACCTTTTAAAGCCTGTGAAGGGTATTCTATTCCCAAAATTTATTATACTGCACATTATGCACCTCAAGCAAATACGGTCGAGCGGTATAATAAAACCGCTGAGGTCTATTTGTCAATATTAGTTGATCAAGATCAACGAAACTGTTCTAAATACCTACAGCAAATCCAGCTGGTCCTGAATAGCACGGTGAATCTAGCCACAGGTTATACTCAGTACTTCTTACCTATTGGTCGTGAGATAGTCACCGACGGTCAATTCCATTCGATTTTGAGGGATTTACCAACTTCGGCTGACGATCAGACGATTGGCGACAGAAGCAAGGCGGAGTCATCGTTGTCAGAGCTAGCAAAGATTTATGAAAAGGTAGAAGAAGCGTTAACACAGGCGTAAAAAAATGCGCAACATTATTACCTTCGAAGACGACACTTCACGGCAAAGGAAGGTGACGTGGTCTGGCGAAGAAACTTGGTGCAGTCCGACGCCGCAAAATATTTCTCCGCCAAGCTGGCGCCGAAGTACGTGAAGTGCACAGTATTGAAGAACTTGTCAAATGTAGTGTACGAGCTACGTGAGTTAACGTCTGGATCAGTTGGTAAATTTCATGTAAAGGACATATATGCGCGTACTTGTTTCTTTCTTTTTTTGCTTGGCTAGTGGTATTGACACCGATCCCGAGATTACTAACTAATCGCTAGTCAAGCGTTTAAAAATGCATATGGTTATGCGTGTTTTTCACACTTCAATATGTGTTAATGTCAGTTTTTACTTTTCTTTTATGTGTTCATTGTCTATTACTAAACACGGGTACGCAGTATTAGTCCAGTCAAAATAGAAATTTGACTAAGGAATAATACGCATAGAGCTGAAAATTGGCAGAGACGTTAAATACATAATAATAAATAAAATGTCAAAAATCCCCATCGATCTGATTCTGCAAAAAAATTATTCATGGTCAAACGTACAAATTAAAGTTTTTTCCATGTTTCTTAAAACGGTAAGTTTTATCGTGAAAATAGGTTAGACAAAGTTGTAGATCCTACAATTCTCTACAAAATGGACCAGGCCCTTTTTCTCTTACGACTCACCATTCGTGAGATATCGCGGTTTCAATCATTAGAAAATTAATTTTTTACATAAATGCACAAATTTCCGCACCACCTATGAGGTAAGTATAGGTAGAGGTAAAGGTAACTATATCTAGTAGGAATTCAGTGCAGGGTGCGACTGAAATAAATTGAGCTGACTTGAGCGGACTCTCACTTGAAAATAAGACATCTTGCTAAGGTTGCGCGCTTAGCTAAGGCCGCTCGCTCGTGAAACTGTTTTTCGGTGATTATTCCTCAATGGTACATCGGACATAAACCATCTCGCTTCAAAACACTTCTCAGTATCCACACTATCACCGTGGTAAATTTGGTCAAGATCGCGGGAGAGGTTACGGAGGAGTTTGTCGGTATCTGCATAATAAAGTTAGTACCACTCGATCCTTGTCGTTTGATTGACGCGTCCCGCTCCACACATGACATGGCGCAGTCGGTAGGATTAAAATTATTTAACGAAAAAGAAGTTTAAAAATTAGAATCGAAGTATTCAAACGTGAGTGAAGAAAAATGGAAACGATTTTAACTCCGCCGTCTCCTTTTTATTTCGATCAAAACACGACAAACATTACAAGTGGCGCATTGAATGAAAATTGGAAGAAATGGAGTAACGGTTTTAAGATATACTTTGAGGCATGTGAATTATCGAAGAAAAGTCGTACAATACAAGTGAACATACTTTTGCATGTAATTGGGGAACAATGCAGAGAATTATACGAATAATTTAACGAAAAGTGTACCACGGTGGATGGAATATTGGATAAGTTTAAAAAATATTTTCAACACAAAAAGAATTTGACGGTAGAGACATAAGTTTTTTATACGGAATCAAGGTGAAAATGAATCTGTAGAACAGTACGTATATGAACTGAAAAAATTGGCTACGAGTTGTGAATTTGGGGATTTATGTAGTTCCTTGGTAAAAGATCGATTGGTTTGTGGAATTTTGAATAACGTTATCAGAGAAAGATTATTACGGGATGCGGATTTAACGTTAGAAAGGGCGTTAAATATATGTCAAGCGGTCATCGTTTCGAAGAGATACTCCGAAAAAATATGTACAGTAAACAAGAATACTTCAAACAATCACGACGTGGATCAGGAGGGCGTGTGTCGGGTCGAGTCGCGGGGAAGGCGGAGCAATTGTATAGCCCCGTGTATGCCCCCAGATGTGCGTGGCCGTGAGCGTGGTGGCTTCGGTGGCAGCGGCAGCGGCCGGGCCAGCCTCAGAAACCGAGCGGGGAGCAAAGCGCCCCGGAACCGTACCACATCGACAGCGTTGGCACCGGGTGGCGTGAACAGTTACAGGAACATCAATTGTACGCGATGTGGTGGGCAGCATCCGAGAAACTCCTGCCCAGCGTATGGGAAACAAAGTAGGAGATTAAAATTAGAATTATAAACGGGATATTTACCATGTTTAGTATCTTTATGGTACTTGTAACAGTGCCGAAATATCGGATTCTCGATAAAGATACTAAACATGGTAAATATCCCGTTTATAATTCTAATTTTAATGTAAATGACCATGTCAATCTAAAATCATATATAATGTAGGAGATGTACACGTATGAACCATTTCTCTCGCATGTGTAACGTGTATCAAATTGTCGACTCGGATGAAAAGGTAATTCATTTTGTAGATAATATACGTAGTAATGACAAATGGTCAGTTAATTTAAAAATAAACAACAGTGAAATTTGTTTTAAAATTGACACGGGAGCCGACGTCAATGTTTTGCCAGAGCATTTTTTATCCAAATTGAATATTAGCAAGCGGGAGCTGTTGTCGACCACGACAAAGCTTCGTGGTTATTCGGGTGCACAAATAAATGTCATAGCTAAATGTTTTGTTAAAGTTATGTATAAAAATGTGTATCATATTTTAGAGTTTAAAGTTGCGGAGGTGACTTCTACTCCTACTTCTACTACTTTACTATTAGGTAAATTTGCCTGCGAAGAATTGAATTTAGTGAAACGAATTTATTCCATAGGCATAGATTTCTATAGTAAGTATAAATATTTTAAACGAATTTCGAGATGTATTCGAAGGGTAAGGCTGTCTACCGGGCACCTATAAAATTAAAGTAAACGATTGTATTAAGCCAGTAGTGCATGCACCGCGTAAAATACCCATACCGATAAGAGATAAAGTAAAAAGTAAACTACAGGAGATGGTGCAACATGGTATAATAGCGAAAGTAGAAGGTCCAACGGATTGGGTGAATAGTATCACTATTGTAAAAAAACAAAATGGGGATTTACGAATTTGCCTAGACCCGAAAGAGTTAAATTTAGCAATTAGGCGTGAGCATTTTAGGTTACCCACATTAGACGAATTATTATCAAACATTTCGGGTGCAAAATATTTTAGCACTCTAGATGCTTCGAATGGGTTCTGGCAGACAAAACTTCATCCTAGTAGTACGAATTATTGCACATTTAACACACCGTATGGCAGGTTTAAGTTCCTGAGATTGCCATATGGTATATGTTCAGCTAGTGAGGTTTTTCACAAAAAAGTTCACGAGAACTTTGATGATATTGAGGGTGTACGCACATTCGTTGACGATTTATTGGTAGCTGGTCGCACAAAAGCCGAACATGATGAGAGGTTGGGATGTGTGTTAGAGAGGTGTCGTAAAATAAATCTGAAATTAAATAAAAATAAATGTAAATTTGGACAAAGTGAAATCAAGTATCTGGGGCACAAGATAACGCGAAATGGCTTATTTCCCGATGAAGGTCACGTGTCCGCAATACTTAATATGCCAAAGCCAAAAACAGTGAAGGATTTAGAAAGATTTCTGGGGTTATTTACATATGTGGGTAATTTTATACCAAATCTGTCAGATAAAACTAGGCCGTTAAGAGAATTGTTACAAAAAGATATTGAATGGCATTGGATAGAAACACACGATAGCGGAATTAAAAAGATGTCTTACTCAAAGTCCAGTTTTACATTTTTATAATATGAAGGACCCCATCACAATCTCCGTAGATGCTAGTAAGAGTGGCTTAGGAGCGGTGTTGATGCAAAACCAACACCCAGTCTGTTACGCGTCAAAGTCTTTATCTAAAACAGAGCAACATTATGCCCAAATAGAAAAGGAGCTATATGCATGTGTGTTTGCTTGTGAAAGGTTTTATGGATACATATACGGACGTACAGACATAGTAATAGAAACAGACCATAAACCGCTCATAACAATTATTAAGAGGCCGATTATTGACTGCCCCCCCAGATTGCAACGTATGCTCCTACGACTTCAACCATATACTTTTAAGTTAGTGTACAAACCAGGTAAAGAATTATACATTGCGGATACTCTATCACGAGCCTATGAGGTGTCGAGCAAAATTGAACAGTTTACAGAGTGATATCACAGAAGCAATACGTGCAATAGCAGTAGAAAATGAACTAACAGATTCACACTTCATTAAGTTGCAAAAAGAAACGGAGTTAGACAAGGACTTACAAAAAATGAAGCAATATATAATTAAGGGTTGGCCTTTAGATAAGCGTAGGGTTGAATTAAATATCAAACCATATTGGAATTATAGGCATGAGTTATCCGAAGCGTGCGGTCTGTTGTGGAGAGGTGACAGAATAATAATACCAAAGACTTTACAAAGTGAAATGTTAAATAAATTACATATAGCACATTTAGGTTTTGAAAAGTGTTCACTAAGAGCTAAAGAGTTAATGTTTTGGCCAGAATTAAATAACCAACTTAAAAATCTAATTAATAATTATCAAACATGTTTAACATTCAGAAAAAATAACAGTAAAGAAGAGTTATGCCCACACGAGATACCTGAGCCTTGGGTAAAAGTGGGCATGGACTTATTTTATTTTAACGGTATTAACTATCTTTTAATAGTTGATTACCACAGTAAATTTATAGAAACTATAGAACTAGTTAGCACCCTATCAGACTCGATTATAAAACATTTAAAAAAATTATTTAGCAGATTAGGAATACCCCAGATTGTGGTATCAGATTGTGGACCACAATTTATTTCTAACGAGTTTCGTAATTTTGCTCGGGAATGGGGTTTTGATCATGTGACGTCATCGCCTCGGTATGCACAGTCAAACGGCCAGGCTGAGCGTGCAGTGCAGATTGTAAAAAATATTATGAAGAAAAGTATGCACAGTAAATCAGAACACAGACTAGCTCTTTTAGAATATTTAAACACACCAATAAGTAAATATTTACCCTCTCCAGCAGAAATGTTATATTGTAGAAAGTTGCGAAGTATTCTTCCAGTAGGTAGGTATTTACACCCAACATACAATCGTATCAAACGAGAATTGATAAATAGGGAACAGGTTTACAAGCGATATTATGATAGAAATGCAAAGACATTAGCTACTCTGTTTCAAGGTCAAGCAGTTAATTAAAGATCAGAAAAATAACAGATGGATTCCAGGTACAATAACAAAACGGTTGAGAGATCGTAATTACGAAATAAAGTTATCGTCTGGCAGTGTTGTAGTTAGGAATAGACGTCATATAATTGCAGATTCTATACAATCACAACACATAACAAATGCAAGTGCCTATGACTCAGACGTAGATGATTACGAAGACGTTTACCCCTCACAGCCGCAATCGCATACAAACTCGGCTCCCGGCGTCAACACTTCTATGTCTATGAATGGTAACATTGAAACAGGTGCTAATTATGTAACTCGTTTTGGCAGGATAGTGAGGCCTCCGGATAGATGGGGATGTGGTTGAAAAAAAAAAAAACATAAAGTTGTCAACATCATCTAGAGGTAAAATAGGCGTCTAATCGATACACATAATAATGTACTTACTACCTACTTAATTGATTTATTGTTTATAAATGTTGAAATAACATAAATGATGTAACTTTGATATAAAATAATAATTATTATGTATAATGCATGTTTAAAATATAAGCCCAATGTATATTCCATACAATAATTAATGGAATAAAAATAAATAATATTTAATATAATACGTAGATAGAAAAATTACTAATATATCTGATAATGCATGTTTTTCATTATTTAGTATGTAATAATGAATAATAATGTCAACTTGTCAATTGTTTATTTTTTCGAGGGAGATGTCGGTATCTGCATAATAAAGTTAGTACCACTCGATACTTGTCGTTTGATTGACGCGCCCCGCTCCACACATGACAGAGTTCAGCCACCAACAAACGGCTATGCCGCGTATACAAGAGTGGGGTGTCATGGTTGTTAGGGTATATGTTGGAACGGGAATTAGCATATAAACCCTAATACGTCACGAGCTTGCACAGGAACAACCAACAAGGAAAGTTCCAACAAGATTTCGCACGTGTGCTTTCGATTATATTTATTGTATTCTCGCAAAAAAGCCTTGTCGTGTGTTAAAAAATCACTTAATTATGCTAGCGTTGCACAGCAAGAATAATTATGTCAGAGCAACTGATATGTCCGCGTCGTCTGATATCAAAAAGTAACTGGGGACCCTCTGAGTGCGAGCGCGAGCTTTTATCATGTTCCCAAAATTCATCCCCAACCCCCCGCTTCTTTAGTTTATTTTAAAATACTCATTCAATTTATACAAGTTTTATTGTGTAAGTAACACAAACCAATAGTTTCTTATTTTCATTTATATTGAACGTCCGATGACGTGTAGGTACAGGCAGCGTTTTAGTGCATATTACTCGTATGTAAAATATGAATTTTCTAATTATTAAAACCGCGATATCTCACGAATGGTGAGTCGTAAGAGAAAAAGTGACTGGACCATTTTGTAGAGAATTGTAGGATCTACAACTTTGTCCAACCTATTTTCACGATGAAACTTACCGTTTTAAAGAAACATGGAAAAAACTTTAATTTGTACGTTTGACCTTGAATATTTTTTTTGCAGAAGTAGGATCGATGGGGATTTTTGACATTTTATTTATAATTATGTATTTAACGTCTCTGCCAATTTTCAGCTCTATGCGAATTATTCTTAAGTTATGACTTATTTTTGTCTATTTCGACTGGAATATATAGTTTTTTCTGGAAAGTCCGGCAATTTAGGGTTGTTGCGTTAGACTTTCTAGTATATATATATAATAATCTATGCGTTATACTAAGGGATGAACGTCTTTTTGTGAATTATAAGAATGATGAACGACAGTGGACGAGTGGAAATGAAATGATAGCACGACGTGTCGGAAAGAAAAATGAGACGTGACGGAGTGATAAGAGTAAAAAAAAATCCGTTCCCGCAGGGGGAACGCACAGGTAGATTTCGTGAAGCAATTAATATTATTTTATATAGAGAACTACGCTATGACCCAAGCCGAGTGCATTTTTAACATGTTTAATTTTTTTTTCTCGAAAACGGTAACTTTTAGCGAAAAACTTTTCAGATATTTATTTTAGACTTAAAAATTGCCTATCGATTAAAAATGTTTCCGACTGCAAGAATGTTCACCGGTTAGAAGTTATGATTTTTTTCCCGAAAAATTTTGCTTTTTCCCCCCTCCACTTTTAGTTAAAGTTTTAATCTTATAGGTTTATAATTAAAAGTTGTTGGTATTCATGTATACTATGGGATAAAATTAGAACGGTTCGAGTATCTTTCATGGAACGTGAAATTTTGAGGAAAAACTGATTTCACAAAAAGTGAGGCCCTACCGTCCCCTTAGGCCGGATTCCACCCGTTCACGAACTTAAACGAAGTTTACACCCAAGCAATTTTTGACCGCAGTTTGAAAGCGATCGGGGCAGAAATGCGACCGTGAGAGTGCCGCAAATTTTGGGAAGTGGAACCATACATACATAAATATATATATATAAACTTTTTGACCAGTGGTCATTTCGGACTCAGGGGGTCATAACTAAACTTCCTTTTTAAAATTCGACAGTAGTCAAGAAACCAATAGGTAGATCGATTTCATCGAAATCTACCTAAAATTGCAAAAACAACAATGAAATAACTTAGTACGTGTTGGGATCGAGACTACAGAAGTAAACATACCCTGACCTATTCACATAACTTTACGCAGACGAAGTCGCGAGCAATAGCTAGTTTTAATAAAATTATACTTTATGTAATAATAATAATTCTCCAAAAGAATTAGTCTCAATATTAATAATAATACCGACAAAATCGTGACTCGCAATCATATGGGCTTGATGAGACCGGTTTAGTGGAGTCATTCACATATTTATAAATGTAGTTACCAATTTTAATTTACGAAATCGCGTATTTTTGTTATATAATCGCTGGAGTTCTGGGTTACCGCAAATTTTGGGAAGTGGAACCATACATACATATATATATATATATATATATATATATATAAATATAAACTTTTTGACCAGTGGTCATTTCTGACTCAGGGGGTCATAACTAGACCTCCTATGAAGATTTTTTTTTTAAATTCGACAGTAGTCAAGAAACCAATAGGTAGATCGATTTCATCGAAATCTACCTAAAAGACTGAGGGACGAATATAGGTGGATGTTACGTAATGCATATTAAGCGATGGATGAAAGATAATTCGGCTCCTTGAGAGATGGTCTATCTAGCCACGACTTAAACTGCATTACCAAATCAAGAGAACTTACCTACTCGATTGTGGCACGCAACATAATTATCTATATGATTAATCATCAGTTTTTGTACTCTTATTAATCCATTAAATTAGGATGTTCATAATAAGTTCTTAATTGAGATAAATTTAGATTTTCTTCTGTCTGGCTCTGTTCTCTTTGTTCACTAGAGGTAGACAGAAGGAATTGAGTTAACAGAGACTGTGATTCATTTGAACTTCGCGAATGTGAGTATTGAACGGAAAATGGTCTTTGAATGTTCTTGTTACAAGAACTGTCACATAAATCTGTATCTTCTGTCAGCAACCCTTTGCGTAGAACATTATTTATTATTGATTCCGCATAAATGACCTGCAATGGATCCATTTTGGCAAATTTTTTGGCCATATTCATTCCAGCAACGTCAAACTCCGAAAGCTCCGTGTTAGTTGATTTAATAGTGTCTGTGCAGACTTTGAAGAATTCTGCCTGGTAGTTGAATGTAGCCTTTCTTTTATTCCTTTGAGGTGTCAAGGCCGTTGCAGTCGGAGTAGCATCAGTCTTAGAAAATAACTTTATTATTCTACTATTCAGATGCCGTCTACAAAAGAAGAATGGATCAAGGTAGCAGAAGAATTTGAAAAGAAATGGCAATTCATTAACTGCGGGGGTGCCATGGATGGCAAACACATTCGCATTATGCTTTTACCCAATTCCGGGGCCATTTACTATAATTACAAAAACTCTTATAGCATCGTATTGTTGGCTTTGGTTGGTCCCAATTATGAGTTATGTTGATGTGGGTAAAAATGGAAGAATGTCCGATGGTGGGGTATTAGAATATGCAGAATTTTATCGAAATTTGAAATTAGATGATCTCAATTTTCCAGAAAACAACGAAACCGTAAACGACTTACACTTCGTTGTTTTGGGCAATGAAGCGTTCGGACTAGAACCAAATTTCCTGAAACCATTTTCCCAGAGAGAACTCGATTACGAAAAAAGGATTTTTAATTACAGACTGTCAAAGGCTCGTAATGTGGTAGAAAATGCGTTTGGAATAATTTCAGCAAGGTTTAGATTATTACAAACGGCTATCAATATAAAAAGCCACAACAATATCTGTTATGTCGTCCTTGTTATTTGCACTTTACATAATTTTTTGTGTAAACACAGTAACTTGTATTCTACTTCTACCCTCACAATGGGCGAAGTTAATACAGACACAGTGCAACATGGGGAGAGTTCTGTTCCATTAATTAAGCTCCAAAAAAGTTTTAACGCTCACATGACTTTGGAAGCTAAACGAATCAGAGACCAATATAAAACATATTTTAATACAGATGGAAGTGTTGAGTGGCAAGATTGTATGGTCTCAAGTAGAAGAGCTTAAAGAAAACCTCTTAATAGTATTTAAGCTTATTAATTTAACCTAATTAAAATAATACGTGATTATAATAATAAGATCTAATTGCGTGTATCTAGTGTAAGTCCTAATCGTGCTAATGCTGAAAATGTTTTCACTGTAATCTTTACTGATATTTTATAAATAAAAATCACAAAATAAACTTACGACTTTATTTTGTTGCTCAGTTTCACTAACTTCATTCTCTGTTCTACTTTCTTTATGAGTCGAAATAACATTTTGATGAAAATTGTCTTGGTCCTTAGTGAAGAGCATATTGTCAAAGTACCACAAGGAAGACTTGTACACGTCATCTGTTCCTCTTCAACTTCGCTGGCTGTCTGTAACTTTCTTAAGTTCCTTTCGGAACGAGCCCCTTAAACTTTGTAATTTCTTAACCACAAAATCACGATTGGCGTCGGGAAAACCTTTTTCTTCAATCAAAAAAAGTCAATTTTTCTATAGGCTTCGTCTTTAAGATTTTTGTTTTTATATTCCTCGGACTTGATTTTCCAGACGCAAGGAAAAGACTTGTATAATGTAATTAACTCTAAGATTAATTCTTTACTCCATGTACGTATGTCTGCCATCTTAATCGTGCGCGAAAGAATTTTAATGCATAAATGCAACCTGAGGAAATGCGATTGCGCGCACGACTGATACTCGCGGCGCGAGGTCTTTCCCTTTCCCTTCCACATCCTTTACACGCGCGCTCTTTCGCGCACGATTGCTGTTTCAAACGCGATTGAGTGTGTGTGTAAAGGCCGCTATTTGTAGAAATTTGATTCTCTTGCCGAAATGTAGGGGAAACGTTTTTGGCGATTTCTGACTTTCTAGTACTCAAAGCTAAAATGGCCCCATAGAGTCTTTTGATCCCCACGTGAAATAGAATCGATTGGCATAAAAAAGTTCTTCACTAACTTTCTGACATCCCAATCCCAAGAAGAAAGCCTGTGTTTTTGAGATATTTTGAACTGCATTCACAGATTCTGCAAAAATCCTAGTTAACAAAAAAAAATGGAAAAGTCCAAGAATTTTTTTTTGTCAATCGGACATTCTTCCATTTTTACCCACATCAACATAACTCATAATAAGGACCAACCAAAGCCAACAATACGATGCTCAAGTTTTTGTAATTGTAGTAAATGGCCCCGGAATCCGGTAAAAGCACAATGCTAATGTGTTTGCCATCCATGGCACCCCCGCAGTTGATGAATTGCCATTTCTTTTCAAATTCTTCTGCTACCTTGATCCATTCTTCCTTTGTAGGCGGCATCTGAAGATTTTGTAGCGAGATGCCTACTATCGGCCTTAGTCTATCTTATATTTTTTACTTGCAGTATATAGCATAATGGCAATATTTTGAAAAGTCCATACATATCATCGCATTATGACAAACATTGGGATTTGGCGAAGATTATTCAAAATAGACCAAATAGCCGGAAACGTAAAGTATAAACGAAAAGTTTTTAAATGAAATTATTCCGACCACACAAAAAATACATGTGGATTATGAATTAGCTGCTTATAAATGCAATTAAAAACACATTTTCAATGGCACAAATCATAGGATGCGATTTCCATTACCGACAAAGTCTTTTGCGTAAAGCAAAGGCATTGGATCTCACTGATACAAAAGAGGGGAGAAAATATATTTCTTTATGCGCAAACAATATATTTTTTACCTAAAAATTATTTTCAAGAAGCATGGCTTTGTGTGCTTCACCATACTCCAGGTCGAGAAAATTTCCAATTATTCAATAGTTATATGGACCAAACATGGATGAAAAATTTTGTGGATGTCCTCTCCGTCTACGATCGGCGACACAGAACTATTAATATAGTAGAGGCATGGCATAATAGATTGCGTATACGTTTATCTTCCAGACATATTAATTTATACCATTTTATATGGATATTGAGAAGAGAGGTACTTCATGTTGATTTCAGAATCAGACAAAAATGTATTTATTTGCCAGATAAAACTCGCAAAGAAAGGTCGTAGATAGAAAGTAAGTAGAAAGAAAGTAGATAAACGCATTGCAAATATTGTGTCTGATTTTTTAGTCAATGATATATTCAAAGACAGTCAAAACGGCATGTTTAATTGTTTCTCTAATCTGGCACGTATTAACTTAGTTCGTAGAAATAAGCGTAAAAATTTAAGTTTCTGGATAGAAGTGTTGGTTCTACCAGAAGCATGGAAGATTTACGACATCATATGCGTGTGAAATCCTGAGTATACTTTTTTTTTGTTGGAAGTAACCTAGTTTGTTTTTAAATTTGTGTAAGTATGTTTTTCAATTTTACTATAAAATAAATTGTTTACTACTCTAATCTTGTTACGCGGCATTCTTCCAGTGCCTCCTTCAGTTTTTTTTATGGGTATAACTGTACCATGTCAAAAGCATAGACTGACGAGTTATGTAAAATGGCGAATTAGGAAAACTGACGAGTAAGGAAACTGACTAGTTCACGAATTAGGTACTTAAAATTGACGACTTATGAAACTGTGGTCAGTTTCATAATTTCATAGTTTTCATACAGAAACTGGCGAGTGCCTCCCTGACTCATTACAATTATTACATAACGAAATAACCTTTGGTCATTTTCTTGACAAATTGAGATGAACGTCGTACTACAACGACTTGTACGACATTTATCATATTTTTCAAGTAAAGCAACATATAATTATTCCATCACAATGAATGTACCATATATAATTTCAACTTTGACGCCTATTATTTATTGCTTTCTAGACATAACTTATACCTACTCAAGTAGGTATTAAGTTATCGTTTCTAAAAAGCCACTACACATGTTTATTTGTTCACGACTACATACTTAGTCCACGGTAGTACAAACTTACTGTATACAGGTTGACTTAAAAGTTTAATGACAAGTAGTTTGGCTACAAGGAAATATTATTCCTCGTGGCTAAATCAGTTTGGCAATCTAGTTTGGCCACGAGAAAACACCGTAAATTTCAAGTCTTCGAATGAACGTCCTGTGGCGAGGTATCGAAGGGTTGCTGCTAAACGTGCTTCTCTTCTCTCTCATAACAGTGTCTTGCTTTGATATTTAATGTCTGATTTTATTTAGCAATTTATTAAATAATTGATTATTCTATAATGGGATAGTTTTCTCGTAATTCTTCAATCAAAGGCATGTGACAATATTGCTGTCTATATTTTTTTACCCAAACTGATCGTTTCTTCTTCTTAATCGGTCTTATTACAAAAAACGGAATAAAGTCTGGTTTAATCCCGAACTATAAAGTCTAAGCTTAAACTCAAGACCATGGTTTAAACTTCTTCTTATTACAAAAACTGAATAAACCGTAGACTGCTTAGTACCATGATTTAAACCTTGGCTTCAATAAAAACCACAGATAACTACGAGACGAGACGAGACGACCATGAATCCAGAGCCACCCTGACACTATACCGACAAACTGCCTGATATCAGTCAAGACGAGGTCGTGTTAGCTCTGAGGCAGCCTAAAAATGGAAAAGCCCCCGGTCAGGAAGGAATTACTGCAGAGCTTCTGGAGGCAGGAGGAGTTCCTGTCATACAGGAGCTACAGAAACTCTTCAATGCCGTCCTTCACAGTGGAAGAATTCCTAAGGCGTGGAGCGGGAGTTTGGTTGTTCTCTTTTTTAAGAAGGGTGATAAGACCCTCCTGAAAAACTACAGACCCATCACACTCCTGAGCCACGTCTATAAGATATTTTCACGAGTGGTCACGAATCGTCTCGCCAGGAGACTCAATGAGTTTCAGCCACCGGAACAGGCTTCCGCGGAGGATATGGCACCATAGACCACATTCACATAGTGAGGCAGATTACACAGAAGTCCGAAGAGTATAATCAGCCCCTGTGTCTCACTTTTGTGGACTATGGTAAAAGGCCTTTGACTCCATCGAAACTTCGGCTGTTCTGGAATCCTTACAGCGATGCCAAGTATGCTATCGTTATGTCGAGGTGCTGAGATGCCTTTACGAAGCCGCCACTATGAGTGTCTAAGTACAGGGTCAGCAGTCTAAATCCATCGAATTGCGCAGAGGAGTGAGACAGGGGGATGTCATTATCCCTGAAACAGTTCACGAGCACATTGGAAGATATGTTTAAGATGCTGAACTGGAAAGGTGCCTGCAAACCTTCGATTCCCTGATGACACAGTCTTAATGGCGGAGTCGCTAGAGGAGCTAACCCGGATGCTGGACGGCCTGGCTTCAGCCTCGCGACGCATCGGTCTTGGCATGAATTTGGATAAAACCAAAGTCATGATCCATGGCCACATTGATTTAGGACCGGTCGTCGTGGGTGGCCACCTTCTTGAAACTGTTTCTGAGTACACTTACCTCGGGTAGATTCTATAGTTAGGTAAAAACAATTTTGAGAAGGAGGCCAAGAGGAGGATCCAGCTTGGCTGAGCAGCGTTTGGGAAACTACGTCGAGTCTTCTCGTCATCCATACCGTAGTGTTTGAAAACGAAAGTTTCCAATCAGTGCGTCCTACCCGTAATGGCCTACGGAGCTGAGACGTGGACACTCACGGTAGGGCTGGTTCACCAGTTCCAAGTCGCTCAGCGAGCTATGGAAAGAGCTATGCTCGGAGTTTCTCTGAAGGATAGGATGACGATCTGTGAAAGACTGCGGGCAGATGCTGGATGCGGCAAGCTGAAGACAGGGCGCTATGGCGCTCATTAGGGCAGACCTATGTCCAGCAGTGGACTAGCATAGGTTGATGATGATGATGAAATTTACAATGATTTTTTTTATCCTCTAAAACAAAGGCAATTTTAGTTTACTTTATTTAGGAACATTTCATATTATGTACCCTATGACCACTGACAGATCTCATAAAAAAGAGGTTTAGAGCTTTTTTTTAGGTAGATTTCGATGAAATCGATCTACCTATTGGTTTCTTGACTACTGTCGAATTTTAAAAAAAATTCTTCGTAGGAGGTCTAGTTATGACCCCCTGAGTCTGAAATGACCACTGGTCAAAAAGTTTATATATATGTATGTATGCTTCCACTTCCCAAAATTTGCGGCACTCTCACGGTCGCATTTTTGCCCCGATCGCTTTCAAACTGCGGTCAAAAATTGCTTGGGTGTAAACTTAGTTTAAGTTCGTGAACGGGTGGAATCCGGCCTAAGGGGACGGTAGGTCCTCACTTTTTGTGAAATCAGTTTTTCCTCAAAATTTCACGTTCTATGAAAGATATTCGAACCGTTCTAATTTTATCCCATAGTATACATGAATACCAACAACTTTTAATTATAAACCTATAAGATTAAAACTTTAACTAAAAGTGGAGGGGGGAAAAAGCAAAGGTGGCACCTCTCACGGTCGCATTTTTGCCCCGATCGCTTTCAAACTGCGGTCAAAAATTGCTTGGGTGTAAACTTAGTTTAAGTTCGTGAACGGGTGGAATCCGGCCTAAGGGGACGGTAGGTCTTCACTTTTTGTGAAATCAGTTTTTCCTCAAAATTTCACGTTCTATGAAAGATATTCGAACCGTTCTAATTTTATCCCATAGTATACATGAATACCAACAACTTTTAATTATAAACCTATAAGATTAAAACTTTAACAAAGTGGAGGGGGGAAAAAGCAAAGGTGAATGCCCATGTCAGTATGAAAATCGGTTGCACACTTTTTTTTGCTATGTCACATAAAGTATAAACTGCATTAAAAAGCCTGCATTAAGTATTATCTGAAATATAAACGCATATTGTAACAGAACTTGGGGTTATTGAGAAATTAAATGATTACAACGAGAAAAACAACAACAACAATTAAATATTGTGACACTGACTGTTGAACTGACGTTTGAGTTTTCTTTTGGAATGTTTAAAGACAGGGATACCATGTATACATTAAGAGAAAACTACCACTGAAGCAAACATTCTTGTACAACATTAACTGATTATCACTAATAAACTACGAATACATACACGAAATATTAAGATTACATAACTGCAATATATTTGAATATCAGATTGCGAATTATTATCACGTATTATTATTTAACCATTCTATTTTAAAAAGATTGGTATATTTGCATACCACCGCCAATGGTTTATTTTATATAATGGTAACAATTAAATTAAAATGGAAACGATTATTCATTCAAGTTTTATATCCAGTCATACCTAAAGGAACGTAAGCAGCGCGTCCGCATTGGGGAGTACACGAGTGATTTCACAGATAGTTCCCATGGGGTGCCACAGGGCAGCATACTAGGGCCAACTCTCTTCCTGATGTATATAAACGACTTGTGCACCTTAGAATTACTAAAAGCTGAGATTTTCACCATTGCTGATGATACAGCCATAATATTTCATGCTAGAACATGGAGTGAAGTCGAGTGTATAACTCAGGAGGGGCTAAAGAGAATATCTGACTGGCTACAGAATAACTTACTCACGGCGAATATAAGTAAAACCAAAATAGTGAGCTTCAGAATAACAAATAGATCTGCTCCTGCCCAACCACTCAAAATAAAACTCCATTCGTGTGATAGTGATACTGATCAAGATAGCTTGTGCCAGTGTACACCCATTGAACAAGTTCCGTATATTAAATACCTAGGTGTTTTGATAGATGAGCGATTGACATGGCAAGCACAGATTGACACACTCGTCAAACGAGTAAAGAAGCTATCACATATATTTAAAAAACTCGAAGTATGTAGCGAAACCTGAACTTATGCGAACAGTGTATTTCACTCTGTGCCAGTCAATACTGAGTTATTGTGTATCGGCTTGGGGAGTAGCTCTTAAGACACACCTGCTGAAGTTAGAGAGAGCACAGCGGGCTATCCTAAAAATAGGTAATAAAAAGCCGTGGCGCTATCCGACTGATTTGCTCTATGCCGATTGTAACATTCTACGCGTGAGACAATTATTTATTTTGTCAACCTTACTCCGATTCCACAGGTACGCAAAGGAATTACCGCGTTCATCATACAGAACCTTGAAGTGGGATCGGCCCCGGGTACGTACCTCCTTTGCAGGTAGATCATTTGCGTTCCTCGGGCCCTATTTATACACCAAACTTTATAACACAAATAATACTATAATTGATATGACGTACTTAAACGCTAAACGCACTATAATAAAGTGGTTGGAGCCAAATAACTATGCTCAAACGGAGGTGCTCGTAGAGGTGTTAGAGTAGAAAGACACACACACATACACACCCTCACGCACAAACACACATATATACACTCACACACACACAAATATACACACAATCACACACTCATGCACACACAAACACGCATACACACCCCCACACTGCACACATGCACTTACACACAAACACACACCTATATAATATGCATGACATTGGTGCACATATGTTTCGTTGCAACAATAACTTACCTGGGAAGAGACTGAACTCCACGACACAGGGTATCCTAGTGTGGGGTTCAGAGAATTATTGGCTTGTACTTAAATTATTATTATTTTGCTATGTTTTCTGTATGCATCTAACACCGTTATGTATATGTTCATTTGAAAACATAAATTAAATTATTATTATTATCTTTATAATTTAAATTCAAACCCCAAGTTCTATCGAAGCGATTTAGGGTTGAAAAGTCATACTATAATCAATATTATTTTCTAACATTTGAAATATTGACGCGAACGTCTAAAAGCGCAACCACGAATGGGCATTCTCCTTTTTCGGGAAAAAAATCATAACTTCTAACCGGTGAACATTCTTGCCGTCGGAAACATTTTTAATCGATAGGCCATTTTTAAGTCTAAAATAAATATCTGAAAAGTTTTTCGCTAAAAGTTACCGTTTTCGACAAAAAAAAATTAAACATGCTAACTTCACGAAATATTGTTTAAAGTCCGTAGTTCTCTATATAAAATAATATTAATTGCTTCACGAAATCTACCTGTGCGTTCCCCCTGCGGGAATGGATTTTTTTAATTTCTTATAAGTTGACATTATTTTGAATGCCCCATAGTATGTCACATTGTACCCCAGATATGGGACAGTCTGTGACAATCGACAGATCTCTGAAAGATATTATTTTGAAATATCAATATCCAATTTTGTTTTTACTCAGTTTAGTTAGATATAAAATTTGTAACCACTTTTGTTATCATAAAATTTCTGAATATGCCTTGTCATACATTGAAATAAAATAAATCAGTAAGATTTGAAGATAAGATTTTGTTAGGAGATCAAAATTGAAATTTTTTTTTATTAACAGTAGAAAGATTTATGATAATTTTAACACTACTAAAATAAAACATTTAAAAAGATTTTTGATTCTATAATACAATTCCTCATTTTTGTCACACACTGTGCCCCACCTTACTATGGATTCTCGATACACGGCGGTGAAACAATATGCTCGCATTTCACCTCGTAATATCGGTCAGTACTTAACGCAGCTTTATATTTTAGGGCGGATTTTCAGGTTTTGGCGTATGTAGGTAGGTACTGTTACGTCTTGCCCCTCCAGTTTCAGCACTATTTTATGGGACTGATGAAACATAAACATGTGGCACTGTATAATTTATTGTACAATGTTACTTATTAAAAATAAAAACAACATACAAAAATACAAAAGGTACATCGATCGGTTCCAGCAGTAGATATAGTTTATAAATTTATTCCGGTAATGGTTTACCCGCTCGGTAACCACCAAACAAGCTTAGAAATATATGTTGGAACCAGTTCTTGCGTTTCATCGCGCGTTCCTCTTTCACAATTGTAATAAATTGTAACCATGCTTCCCGAATCGCCGGTATGTGAGGGCCGTAGGTAGGCAAAGCTTTGAATGACTGCTTCATCGTCTGGATAACATTTAAGTTAGAGTTACTGAAATTCAGACGAATTGCTGAAAAAATTATAAATGTTTTGTTCTAGTCTATATCGTAATATACGCACCTCAAAACAAGTGCCTGCCCGACGTTGCCGAAATGCAACAATCATAAAAATCGGAACCAATCCAATGCCAATGTATTGCAGACAGGAACCAGAAACTATAAATTGTACAATATGGATGTAAAAAGAGTATTAAATGTAGATAAGTACCTATATATCTGTCTGTCTGTGTTATAAGTAGACAAAATTGTGTGCGGTAAAAAAAAAAAAAAAAAGGTACTATTAACGAGGGGGTGTGTGTTGGGTAACCTCCTCGAGTGTCGCTCCGATTCCGATCCCGCTGCAGTCCGGGGGGAACGGAATCGGAGCGGCCGGTACACCCTGGGCGGTGGTCAATGGCTTCCCCTTCACCCCTTCATAGGGTTGGCATTGATCGTCGGCCAATACCCAACGTGGCGGGAACACATCGCTCTCCGTACTCCTCTGCTTTCAGAGGAGACAGGATGAGCGATGCTGTTAGTGGTGAGATGGCCCAGGGTCAGCCGGGGTGCGAGGGATATGCTCTATGGGTAACCTTACACCCGGTCTGAAGACCCGAGACGGCGTGCGGTTTTAGTCGGTGCAAGCCCGACATAACCGCCCCCGCTGGCCGGCGGGGGGGTATCCGAAGGGATTTCCGCACGATAAAAAAAAAGAAAAAAAAAAAAGGTACTATTAACGACCTCCGTCCTCCATGAGCGCAGGCCTGGGGGTGGCGGGTGAGGCCACCTGTCACCCCAGCAGAAGCAGGCCGGACGGTGGGGCGACTAGCGCCCCTCCCCCAAACCAGGGCAAGACGGGGACACCGTGGTTCCCAAACCCGAGGGGGCCATCTCGAAACCGGAGATGGCCCAGGGTCAGTCGGGGTGCAAGGGATTTGCTCTATGGGCAACCTTACACCCCGGCGTCTGTAGACCCGAGACGGCGTGCGGTTTTCAGTATCCCCGAATCGTAAGTATTGAAGATTTATTAAGGATACCATTTACATTTTCAAACCAATTGAGTGATCCCAAAAACATTCATAATTTGAGTTATACCATTTTGTTTTTCAGATTACTGATGAAGACTATGTATGTGAAGCATGTAGAGACCTGGCTATGTTCAGCGTGAATGTTAATTTGCAGCAAGAAGCAAATCAAAGTGGTGAAACACAAGCTGGACCTAGCCACCATGGCCATACTAATGTGTGTATTTTATGTGGTTGTTCCATTTTACGACGTCAAAGTGATAAAGTATTGAGGGACAATCCATCTGAACTGCAGCAGTCCATGATTAATATTATAGAAAGCAGAATAGCACCAAGACAGGTTGGTTTTATTATATTTTTATTTACAATAAAATGGTATTACATCGTCATCGTCATCTTAGCTTCATATGTAAGGTCCCCTCAAATACCTTTAAAAAATGTTATGCTTGGAAAAAGCAGTCTGTGTTATGCATTTAAATGTTAATAGATATGATAGGAAAATGCATATATAGTTTTAATTCTGAGTGTTGAAAATAGTTTTCTTTATTTTCAGATAGCAGCATCTGATCGTGTGTGCCACCCATGCTGGTTACGCACTCAAAGAGAGGTATGCCGTATGACCCATATTGATGATACCAGACCATTGCCTAGTAGCAGTAATACTTCTATAGAGGAATCAACAGCAGTACCACAAGAGAATCCTCAACCTGTGGCAACTCATACAATAGTATTACCTGAGTACAGAAGAGCGGCCAACTCAAATAATCATTGTGTTTTCCCTAACTGCAATAGCACCACATTGCATGGTATATCAGATAAATTGCGTGCAATTATTCTTCACAATCACCATTATTATGTACCAAACTTAGCTCGTGTTTGTGCTGAACATTTAAGGAGTAATACATGGCAGACCCTATTTGAGTCAGAAAATAGTATTGACTCGTTTACCGCAGACCAAATACAACATGTGTTTTCATTTGTTAATACATTTAGTCCAGCTATTGACTTTGAAAATCTAGAAGAAATGGACAACAGAGTATTTGAATATTGGGTAGGGTACACTAAAGAACAGTTCAATCTCTTACTTGAAGAAGTACCTAGAATAACACAAATAAAAAGAGGCAGTCTAGGTCTGGCAGCGCTGCTATTGAAGATGAGAACTGGTGATTCTGATGAGAGGATTTCAACATTGGTGGAAGTACCACGTCGCACATTAGAATGTCTAATGGATAAAGTGAGGGAGGTTTTAGTGCAAGATTTTGTCCCTGTTCACCTGGGAATTAATCAAATGACACGAGAGGAATTATTACAACATAACATGTTGATCCCAAACGGACTACATGGTAATGGCAGCAATGCCATTGTAATATGTGATGGCTCGTACATTTATATACATAAGAGCTCAAATTATATGTTCCAGAAACAGAGTTATTCTCTACACAAATACAGGAATTTATTAAAGCCATTTATGATTGTCGCATGTGATGGATATATTGTTGATTGTTTTGGCCCATATAAAGCAACTACATCAGACGCTGAAATAATGACCAACCTTTTTTCTGCAATGGGTTCTCTAAGGCCATATTTCAGAGAAGGTGATGTGTTCATCTTAGACCGGGGTTTTAGGGACAGTATTAGTTTATTAGAGGGATGTGGCTATAGAGCATGTATGCCAGAATCTCTTTTAGAAGGTGAACACCAATTAACTACAGCTCAAGCTAACCGTAACCGCTGCGTTACTATTTGTCGATGGGTGGTAGAGGCTGTAAATGGTCGTTTGAAAAGAGATTTTAAACTCTTCAGACAAGAATACTTCCATAGGTCTCTGCCACACATGATGCAGACATTCCAAATAGCAGCGGCTCTCCTTAAAAAGTTTGGTGTTCGCTTTCATGACAACATTTATGCGAATGAAATCTTAGAAATTATAAGAGAACGCATGGCTTTAAATAATAACCTGGCAGACATGGTCCAGTTCATAAATATGAACAGAAGGTCATCCCATTTTGAAAGTATTACAGCGGATGAAAATAATATATTATACTTCCCAACCATGGAATATAGGGATTTAATTTTGTTTGCCTTGGGAACGTACCAAATAAGACAAGCACGCTCATATTATGGCGAGCATGTACGTTTCCATGGAGGCTACAGAATTGAAGTGTGTAGTGAACACATTGATCCCACTCGATATAATCTTAGAATATCTGGCATCACCACGTTAATAAGAGGCAAAATAAAGTCACGCCATGTTATCAATAAACAATACTTTGTATATATTTTAATACAAAACGATATTCCAGGCCGGACAGGAATCTTAGAATATTGCTGCAATTGTTTGGTTGGTCGTCGCACTGTAGGCTGTTGTGCTCATGTGATGACGCTTGTCTGGTATTTGGGGTGGGCCAGACGTCAACAAAATATTTCAGCACCGGCAGAATTTTTAAATGCAATTATTGTCAGAGAAGACGATGAATAAACTAACTTTAAAATAAAATGATTTAGTTTTTTTACCCTAAAATATAAATAATGTTTTAACTAAGATTGCCGCTCTCTCTCTCTCTGAAGACTAAACACCTGAAGTGACGGCGAGTACCGCGTGGGATGTCCGTTGCCGGTTTTTCTTTTTAAACTGCTGAGGTGGCAGACAAGCACACGGACCACCTGATGGAAAGTAATTACCGTGGCCTTTGGACGTGTACAACACCAGGGGAGTCACACTCGAGCTACCGACCCTGTAAACACAGACTTTCTGTGCCGTCAGTATAGAAGACAAATCGGGAATAGCCTTTGGTCTTCTCTCTGACAGTACAAAAACTCTCCAGTGAGCTCTGACTACTCTGCTCACCGCCGGGAACACATCACGAGGTTACTATGGCCGCGGTATTCTGCAGGGCGGAGGTACCTACTTCCCCAGTCGGACTGTTCAGTTGGACGTTATACACCAACATTAGATTACAAGAGACAATAGTAGGTATACCATTAATCAAAAACATTGACACATTAAAAGCGATCTAAAGATATAACCTACAAAATGTTCAAGCTCGAATATCTATTATACTCGGCCTTCTCAAGAGTCCAAATCTAGTACGTAGTGAACAGGTAATCACGCTGTATTAAATAGTATTTTTTTCATTTAAAGACGCATCATTTTATTCTCAAATAAAAATATGTATGGGAGGCTGCCATTGTTCTTTAAAATTATGGTAATATTCCACGCGATTGCGTTAATAAAGCGTTACATCTCGTAGTTACCCGCGCCATTCTCTATGAAGGCGGTGGGGCGAGGATGAACAATGAATTTAAATAATTCTAGCAAAAGGATAATTCAGTAGCGCGGTCGAGTACGGACGTGTCTGCGCTGCTCGAAATGAATATTTTATTCGCGTATTGCGCGGCTCTAGCTGTCGCCGTAACATAGACATGAGTGCGAAACCCCTCATAGCTAACGAGTTGTTGGCATTCATTAACCATGCCATCGACTACATGGACGAGGTCAGCATCCTGCAGATCTGCACATCCAACTTCAAGGAAGAGGAGATATGCAGTGGCAAGCGTTTGCTGATCCATACCCTCGGGAAATTAGACCAGATGCCGTCCCGACGGAGGGATGGAGGCGAGAAGAGTGTCCAGGACATCATCACCATCCTGAAGAACACCTACCCGGACGACGTGCCTGTTTGACGTGGCGAAGGAGTTACTTAAGCTACCCCCCGTCATGTTCGATCAAGTCGATGTCACCAGGCTGCTTAAGGACATCACAACCCTGGAAGCGTCCCCTGTAATATTTTCAATTGCCGACGCCGTTTCGACACCCGTCTGAACAATGACTCACGTAGGTACGCCGACACCTCCTCGTGCCTACGCTGCTATTGTTCTCACACAAGCCTGCTATGACGCAAACAAAACGTCAAGCAGGTAATGAAATAGGGTCAAAGCGAAGCTGTGCATCAGATCACAACGATCCGAAACAGCTGGGTCCAAACAAGGACTCGTGTGACAAGGATGACTACATAAAGGTAGAGAAGAAGAAGAGAAAGAAGCCTCCTTGTCGTAATCTATGCGGTACTGCGTTAGCAGGACCCAATATGTTGCTGCGTCCTGCAACACCTTCGACGCAGCTGTACGTGTACCGATTACACCACTCCACGACAGTTGAAGATGTGGTGCAGTAAATCAGGACGAAGACCAACTGAACTTTGAGGGTCGAGAGGCTAGAGTCCCGCCACAGCAGCAATTTCAAGTCGTTCGTGGTACAGGTTCCGACACACACACACACACACACACATTACCTCGCGAACTTCCTCAAAGAAGAGTTTTGGCCGAAGGGTGTCATGTATCGCCGATTTCGAGGGCAGCTACGAGACACCACGCAGCGCAACACGACGCCGTCATTTCGTGTGAATTAGTTATAGGAATTTTATAAATTATATGTATGTTAGTCTGTAAGGTATTTATGTATGAGCCACTGTGCTTGAAATAAATGATTATTATAATTAAAAGGCTTGCCCATTCCCTGGGGTTATCCTTTCGAGGGCTTACCCGGGGTGCCCGGTATTGGACACTTGGGCTTGGCTTGGCTTTGTGGTTTAGTCGGTTCGAATCCGACATGCCCATCCCATCTTTGGCACCAATGGGGTGAAACCTGAGAGGGATTCCACACGTAAAAAAAAGCAGCTTGCCCATCTTTGTATCCTGAGATTGCATTTAGAAAGTACTGTTAATTTAGGTTTTTACATCTCAATTAAATTCTTAAGCATTTTGTATCAAAAAACAATGTTTAAAAATGACTGTAAAGTTATTCATTGTTTCCGTAGTTCGCAAGAATTACGGTAGATGGCTCCAACGTCGCCTTAAGACGTATATGATATATCGGAGAATTTCGAATATCTGGGACGTGTCTAGGAGGCTCAGTTGATCAGAGCATTCCCCCTGTAAGGGACTGGTCGCGGGTTCAAGTCCCGTCCTAGATGTTCTCTTTTTCCGATCTAAATCTTTAGGTTTTTACATGTTTACATAAATAAATAAATAATGTAGGACAAAGTACACAACGCTATCTAGATCCAATCTAAGCAGAGCTTGTCATGTGGGTTCTAGAATGCGGATAATTAGCAGTCGAACGCGCTACCGCTACGCCACAGAAATTGTCGAACGTTGATTAAAAATAATTACTGAACTCAGGCTCGGAAAAATTAATAATTTTTCACCCGCGATTTTCTGATCCCATTCCCGATACCCTTTTTTTTTTTTTTTTTTCGTGCGGAAATCCCCTCGGATACCCCCCCGCCGGCCAGCGGGGGCGGTTATGTCGGGCTTGAACCGACTAAAACCGCACGCCGTCTCGGGTCTGCAGACGCCGGGGTGTAAGGTTGCCCATAGAGCATATCCCTCGCACCCCGACTGACCCTGGGCCATCTCCGGTTTCGAGATGGCCCCCTCGGGTTTGGGAACCACGGTGTCCCCGTCTTGCCCCGGTTTGGGGGAGGGGCGCTAGTCACCCCACCGTCCCGGCCTGCTTCTGCTGGGGTGACAGGCGGCCTCACCTGCCACCCCCAGGCCTGCGCTCATGGAGGACGGAGGTCGTTAAGCGACCTCCGGCGCCTGAGTCGCCTGCGACGCGAGGCGAGCATGTTGCGGGCTCGGCGGGCCGGGAGGGTTCTGAACCTCTCCCGGGCGCGCTCCGCCATCTCCTTCGCGAGCATCACATGCTCACAGAAGGAGGTGGCGGCGGCCCACGCGCTCGCGCCCCATTCCCGATACCCATGGGAATTTATTCCAGGGATAAAAAGCTTAGCCTAAGCCTATGTGTTATTCCAGACTATCCCAGTACCAACTTTAGCCAGATCTGTTCAGCCGTTGGAGCGTGATTGAGTAACAAACATCGAAATCCACAAACAGCTTCACATACTTTCACATCTAAATATATAACAAAGTGCTGTTAGTGATGACCGCAATGTACTCGAGAATCATATACTTTAAAAATATGATAAATTATAATTCTACTTACATCACAGTATAAAATCTGGTGAATATTTTTATTTCTTTGGACATTTATGTGTTTCATATCATATAATAGAAAAAACCTATCAATTTTATCAAATACACTAGCTGTTGCCCGCGGCTCCTCCCGCGTGGAATTTGATCCCGATTCCGCTAGCCATGGGACCCTATTCCGCCACCACAACCTATAGAACACACAAAAATCCACACTACATCATTTTTTATATCTCAAAGGGCAGCGTTTTCGTTGAAAGCTCCCAGACGGCTTATTACAAGATTTACCTACAAGCTTTTATTTTACTGCCTCTGTACATACGTACGTATGTATGTAGTGAGTCGTGTGTGTGCCGTAGTGCGTCTCAAATCTTGCAACTGAATTAAGAAGCAGTCTGTTATCCTCAACCGATTGAAATGAAATATTACATACACGTTTAGTTTGAATGACAATACATTAATATGGTAATATGGAGCTGGTCTGATGATGAAGTAGGAAGAGGGCCATAGGAATTCCTAAATTAAACAAGATAAACCTACCTAGTTTGGGCTCATTCATTTTGTCTTGACAAAATCTCTGATGTGACATGGTATTCAGGGTCGGATGATGGAGTAGGAAGGTGGCCATAGGAACTCCTAAACTAAACAAGATAAACCTATAGATTTTGAGCTCATTTGTTTTGCATTGACAAATTCTATGGTGGCACAAATATGGTATTTAGGGTCTGATGATGGAGTTGGAAGGTGACCTTAGGAACTCCTAAGCTAAACAAGATAAACCTATCGAGTTTGGGCTCATTTATTTATTTTTTTATCTCTCCACAGCACTGTTTTGCAAGGTTTACCCCTAATACAATAGTGTGGTCCTTAAATATTTTAACATATTATATACATTGCAATTTTCGTTAATTCACTCAGAGAACAAGTAAAAGGTCTATGCTGTCTGCTACTTCATTGAGTATTTGTAACGTGCGCGTTATTGGCGCTTTAGCTAAAAAATTAGTTCGGCCACCGGGCACTGCTAGTAAACGGGGACACCGCCTACGGCATACATAATTGTTGGGCACACATAGGTTGATCTCCTTTAAGACACCCGGATTAGGCGTCCCACCACGCAATAATTTAAAATTTACGTGGTAAGAGCCCCTCCTTGTCTCCAATTTATTGTATCGAACCATGCTTATGCTTATAAGTCGGATACATCAATGGATAAAATGGGTATACCCCATACAGCCTTAGGTACAAGAACCTAGTAAATTTATTTTGAATACGCTCCAACATGAGCGTGGCTTCATGTGGAGCCCAGATGATTGCGTTATATTCTAACGGACTTCTCACCAGCTCATTGTATAGGGTAGTTATCGCTGTAATGCTTGTGATACCCCCCGCTCTTCTAAGCACGAAGCCTAAGCTTCTATAAGCTTTTTACAATTATGTTCCATATGATTACGAAATGTAAGCTCAGCGTCAAGGTTCACCACTGGATAGCGCACTGTTTCCGTTCTATTCAGTAAAGTGTCGTTCAGGGTGTAGTTGAAGTTGATGGGCTTTTTCATACGGCTGAAAGTTATAACTGAACACAGGTATTGAAAAATGATTTATTGTTCTTGCTCCACTCAACTACCCTGTTCACATCTTCCTGTAAACGCTCGCAATCCTCTTATAGCGTTAAGGATTTTGAGATCATACGCGAACAGCAGACACGTGGCATCCCTGACGATGCCAGGAAGGTCATTTATCATAATAATGAACGAACAGAAGAGGTCCCAAATTACTAACTTGACTCACACCAGATCTCGTATAGTAGGGTTCCGATTTATAACCTGCATACTCGACATATTTTCTCCTGTCTTTCATGTGATCCGCAAAAAAATTTAGCAGTTTAGGAGTACATCCGACTACCGCCAGCTTCGTTAATAAGACGTCATTATCCATCATATCAAATGCTTTTTGGAAATCAAAGTATGCGGCATCGACCTGTTCTCCCGAATCAACATTTGCGACCACATAGGTCACAAAATTCAGCAAGTTAGTGGTCGTACTGCAATCATATCTGAAAGCATGCTGTGCGTAAGATAGTGTAAAGGAAACCTGCTTCAAAACAGAATGATGAACTACTGTTTCAAATACTTTCGCTGGTGCCTACAGAACCGCCACTGGTCTGTATCCATTCACTTCCGATCCTGCCTCATCCTTAGGTACTGGTATCACTCGCGTAAGTTTCTAGCGTCCAGGGAAGCAGGCCGACTCAAAACATGTATTAAATAAATACAATAACGGGTACGTTAAAAAATCCTTACAGTCTCTAATGAGAAATGCCAGTATACCATCTGGTCCTGCGGCACGCTTTGGTTTATACTACACTTGATTCATATCAAAACTCGCATTATGTACTCGGGCTGCTTACCTTACTCGCTGCGAAGGCCGCCTTCCAATCTAATTTTGGCTATCCGTGGACTGTAAACAGAGTTAAAAAAAATCGCATATTCGTTCGCACATTCAGTCTCCGCTAAAATAGTGCCATTTTTCGTAATCCTTTTACGGTTTACAGAGCCCTTTTTAGTTCTAACATAATCCTTAAAAGACTTGGGATCCCTTATAATATACCGTTGCACATTATCCTGGTATTTTTGGTGTGCAGATGTTATCATCTGTTTAACCCTAGCCCTACACTGAGCGAACATTTCGTAATCACTTGTCAACCCACTAATTTGTACTGCTTGTGCAGTACAGTCTAAGTACCACTCTGGGTAATTGTACATATTTTATCTTGACAAAGTCTCTGGTGTTACATGGTATTTAGGGTCTGATGTGGTTGAAGGAAGGTCGCCATAGGAACTCCTAAGCTAAACAAGTTAAATCTGTCGAGTTTGGGCTGATTTGATTTATCTTGACAAACTCTCTGATGTAACATGGTATTCAGGGACTGATGATGGAGTAGGACGGAGGAAATAGGACCTTCTAAACTAAACAAGATAAACCTCACTCATTTGTTTTGTCTTGGTAAACGCTCTGTACTACATGATAATATAAGGTCTGAAGATGGAGACAGTAGGTGGTCTGGAACTAAACAAAATAGACTTGTTGGGTTGAGCACCTTTGAGTGGTCTTGGCTAGCAGTATGGTGCAAAACGACATTTCTAAAACGTTAAACTTTAAAAAAACAAGATTTTTTTGCAAGCAATCCTTAGGGTACAAGTAGTAGTTACAAAAACTAGAAACATGCTTTATACAAAATGATTTTTCACGTTTTAGTTTGGTCTTATAAGTATTCAAGGGTGTTTAAGCAGGAATAATATCTAATTACTAAAAAAAGTTTAAAACCAAAATCAAATTGATAACTTCTTCAAAAACCCAGTTACGAAAAATAACAGTACTTACTGTATGCCGCATTAGGATATATGTAATGGCCGCCAAATTTAAGTTGCTTTTTCGAAATTAAGGAATATACAAATACGCAAGACATTAAGATAGGAGTGATAATACTCCAACACACACGCCAATAGCAACAGGTCTTCTTATGTAACATAAATTCTATATCCACGCATAAATTTTCCAGTCCTGAAAACCAGAATTATGTTTTATTTGATAACAAAACAAATAACTGCGAAAGAGTTAAGGAATACTACCATAAATCCAAAAAACACCTATGGTCTCAATTATAGCGGCAAATAGTCTCATAAAAGTTCCTCCATAGTAATCGACTAATGTTAATATCTGCTGTCCACCCTGTAATAGTAAAAATATAATAATTGTAGCTAGAATGGTTAGAAATGGCTTAAAAAATCAAAAAAACCCGACCACATTAAATAAAACTAAAATAAAGAGTAAGACTTCTAAAGAGTAAGAAAGATGTTAGTAGGAGTCCCTACGCTAATATCTTTCGGGACCCAAGCCAACCTCGCCTGCCCGCGGTGCGCTCTGCTGATTAACCGAGAAGGCTCTGGCGACCCGCCAACACGCGTTAGACTAGCGCGGTGGGTTATGGTCTAGTGCCCGGGGGTCCAGCTGCAAGACTGACGTTGACGGGCGTCGGTTGAGCAATGGAGTCAGGGGTGCTAAGAATCTCCGGAAGAGATGCTACCGTCAAACGAGCTCAGGCAATTGCTCAAAGGAATACCGACGTAGGTTGTCGTTGGTGGTACGCGCACATTAAGGACAGACGAGAAGATCACTGAGCTGGAAGAGGAGCTGAACAAGCTGCATTGGGACATAGTAGATTTGTCGGAGGTCTGAAGAGAGGGCTAGGACACGCTAACCTTAAAGTCTAGCAACTTGTTCTACCACCGGGAGGGCGACCAACAGTCCCAGGGTGGTGTCGGGTTCCTCGTTCACAGATCCCCTGTAAACAACGTGGTATGTATCACGAGTGTGTTGAGTAGGGTTGCGTACCTGATACTCAGAGTATCAAAGAGGTACTCGTTGAAGGTCATACAGGTTTACCGCATCGACCTCGGCGCACCCGGACGACGAAATGGAAGTTATGTATGAGGACATCAGTAGTAGCCATACATACTTCCAAAACATACTTCACCGTTGTTTGGGGTTTTTAGTGCAAAACTGGGTAGGAGGGGCGATGACGAGTTCAGAGTGGGGCAATTTGAATGTGGGCGGAGGAATCCCAGGGGCCAGAGGTTGGCCGACTTTCTGGAGAAGTAGGAACTCATTATTGTGAACTCCTTCTTCAAGAAGCCACCTCAAAGGAAATGGACCTGGATGAGTTCCGACGGTTCCACGAGGAATGAGATCGACTTCATTATGTCTACAAAGAGACGATTATTCAATGATGTCTCCGTGATCAACAGGATGAAAACCGGAAGCGATCATGGAATGCTTAGAGGCACATTGAATATCAACGTCCAACTGGAAAGGTCTCGAATAATGAAGTCCACGCTCCGACCTATTGCAGCCCATATACTAAACCTTGAGAGCTTTCAACTCGAGCTCGTAAACCGCTTCTCTGGCCTGAAGGATTGCGTTTCTGTGGACGAGGTCAACAACAGGTTGGTAGAAACTGTCTACAAGGTAGGGGAAGTCTTCTTCAGACCACACCGGAAAGATAGACCTTAAAACTAACAGATCACACCCTCGACCTTATGGCAGAAAGACGCTCATTGACATTGCAGACTTCCAAGGAAGCTAAAGCATATCGGCAGCTCAATAGACGGATCTCTAAGTCCTTGCGACACGATGTCCATGTCTTTAATACCAATCATATTAAAGATACGATAGAGCAAAAGGCAAAAGGAAGTGTAAGGAGTCCCTACTAACATCCTTCGGGACCCAAGCCAACCTCGCCTGCCCGCGGTGCACTCTGCTGATTAACAGAGAAGGCTCTGGCGACCCGCCAACATGCACTGGACTAGCGCGGCGGATTATGGCCCAAACCCCCCCTACCGTCAAACGACCGCAGGCAGTGCTCAACGGAAAACCGACGTAGGTTGTCGCTGGTAACATATAATACGCGCACATTAAGGACAGACGAGAAGATCATTGAGCTGGAAGAGGAGATGCAAAAGCTGCCTGCATTGGGACATAGTGGGTTTATCGGAGGTCCGAAGAGAGGGCGAGGACACGACAACCTTAAAGTCTGGCAACTTGTTCTATCACCGGGAGGGCGACCAACAGTCCCAGGGTGGTGTCGGGTTCCTCGTTCACAGATCCCCTGTGGGTTGAACAACGTGTTTGGATCACGAGTGTGTAGCAGGGTTGCGTAACTGATACTCAGAGTATCAAAGAGGTACTCGTTGAAAGTCATACAGGTTTACGCACCGACCTCGGCGCACCCGGACGACGAAGTGGAAGTTATGTATGAGGACATCAGTAGGGCCTACATACTTCCAAAACATACTTCTCCGTTGTTATGGGGGATTTAAAAACTGAGCAGGAGGGGCGATGACGAGTTGAGAGTGGGGAAATTTGGATGTGGGCGGCGGAATCCCAGGGGCCAGAGGTTAGCCGATTTTCTGGAGAAGGAGAAACTCTTTGTGATGAACTCCTTCTTCAAGAAGCCACGTCATAGGAAATGGACCTGGATGAGTCCCGACGATTCCACGAGGAATGAGATCGACTTCATTATGTCTACAAAGAGACGAATATTCAATGATGTCTCCGTGATCCACAGAACGACGCTCATTGACGCTACAGACTTCCGCTGAAGCATATAGGCAGCTTAATAGACGGATCTCTAAGTCCTTGCGACACGATGTCCGTGTCTTTAATACCAATCATATTAAAGATACGATAGAGCAAAATAAGGGCTCTAAAGTGTTCGCAAGAGACTTGTCTATTGGGTAGAGCCAGTTGACGAAGCTGAAGACGGAAGACGGCAGTGTAGCGTCTACTAAGTCAGAGGTATTGAGGGAGATCGAAAGATTCTACGGACAGATATATACCTCAGTATCTAAGCCTGTTGATGATTTGGATAAAGATCCAAGAGCCAAATTAACCCGACACTACACAGAAGATATTCTGGACATCAGCCTGTATGAGAGTAGGATGGCCCTCAATTAGCTCAAGAGCAACAAGGCGGCGAGTGAGGACGGAATTACATCGGAGCTTCTGAGTGCGGGTAGAACACCGATACTGAAAACTCTACAGAGGCTCTTTAATGCCGTCCTGTTCGAGGGTACAACGCCCGAAGCGTGGAACAGAAGTGGGTTCTCTTCTTCAAGAAAGGTGATAAAACCTTACTGAAGAACTACAGGCCCATCTCGCTTCTGAGTCATGTTTACAAGCTGTTTTCGAGGATGATCACGAATCGTCTCGCACGCAGGTTTGATAACTGCCAGCCGGTTTCCTTAAAGGCTATAGTACCACATCCATACGCTGTGGCAGATTATACAGAAGACCGAGGAGTATAATTTGCCACCAAGCTTGGCGTTCGTGGACTATAAATTCTTCGATTCGATCGAGAATTGGGCGGTACTGCAGTTTCTTCAGAGGTGCCACATTGACTATCGGTATGTCGAAGTGCTGAAGTGCTTGTATAAAAACGCCACGATGTCGGTCCGAGTACAGGATCAGAGCACAGAGGCTATTCCGTTGCAGAGGGGAGTTAGGCAGGGTGATGACATCTCGCCGAAACTCTTTACCAATGCAATGGAAGACACCTTCAAGCTTCCGGATTGGAAAGGATTCGGCAATAATATCGATGGCGAATACATCACTTACGTTTGCTTTGCCGACGACATCGTAGTCATGGCAGAGTGCTTAGAGGAGCTCAGCACAATGCTCGGAGACCTCAACAAAGTGTCACAGCGGGTGGGCCTGAAAATGAACATGGACAAGACGAAAGTCATGTTAAACGTCCATGTGTCGTCCACCGCCGTATTATTGGGAAGCTCACCTCTCGAAGTTGTTGATCACTATATCTATCTAGGATAAACTGTCCAACTAGGCAAATCCAATTTCGAGAATGATGACGATGATGATGAGATGACCTACGGTGCCGAGACGTGGTCTCTCACTATGGGCCTCATAAGGAAGCTCGAGGTCACACAGCGAGCTATGGAACGGACTATGCTTGGGGTTTCTCTACGAGTTCGAATCAGGAATCAGGAACGAGGAGATCCGTAGATGAACTAGGGTTACCAACATAGAGCGAGTCAGCAAGCTGGAGTGGCAGTGGGCAGGGCACATAGCTCGGAGAACCGATGGCCGATGGGGCAGAAAGGTTCTTGAGTGGAAGCCACGTGACGGCAAGCGCAGCGTAGGAAGGCCTCCCGCAAGGTGGACAGACGACTTGGTAAAGAGCGCAGGGACTCGGTGGATGCAGGCCGCTACAGACCGGTTGCAATGAAAGTCAATGGGGAGGCCTATGTTTAGTAGTGGACTTCCTACGGCTGATATGATCAAAGAGTAAGAGTGTGATGTTCGTGGCTAGTAATATATTATTACTACAAATGATATGATAAAATCAGGCGACGGTGGTGGCGTCGTTTACATAGTATTGCAGCGCGGTCCCGGCTCGGCATCGTGTATTCGCGCACTTAGAAGAAATAGTTACTTAACTTTATATTTACATAACTAGTTGCGATAGAACAATTTTATTCCTTGTCTGCAATTAGTTGCGTGAAAAGAATTACATAATAATGCATGTATCTATACTAATATTATAAAGCAAAAAAGGTTTTTTTATTATAAAGCAGAAGAGTTTGTTTGTTTGGTTTAACGTGCTAATCTCAGAAAATACTAGTTTGAATAAAAAAAAAATTGTGTTGGATAGCCTATTCATCGAGGAAGGCTATAGACTATATATCATCACGCTACTATCCATGGGAGCAGAGCAGTAGTCATATATGTCAAAAAATCGGGCAAATTTCCAACACTATATTAAAAAAAAAATACAGGCATGTAGGTTTAAACAGGTGCCGCGGGCGATCGAAGTATGTCACTACGAAGCCTCCAGGTCTATGCTATATTTGCAAAAACACCGCTGCTTCTGTCCTAACCAACTTCCCATGCGTTTGGTTTCACTGCTACAAAGGAACAAACAAACATACATAGGCTAAAAGACAACACCCCTCCTTTGCATCGTGTAGTGGGAAAAAGTAATCGAAACTTGTATTGTACTTTTATCAACTCACCGGAGTAGTATAAACTAGCCCCAAGAAAAATCCAAAAATAGACGTCCCTCCAGCCAATAGGTACGTAGATATTTCTGGGAAGGCATCTAGTAATATGGAGTTTATTGTTGAGTGCAATGCTACACCAGAACCGACACCCAGAACTAGCATCATCAGGAAGAATAAAAATGCAAAAACCTGTGAGTTACAGATATAACATGATAAGTGACACCATTTTACACAAGTAGCTATTTATGATATAAGACCTAAATACATATTATTGCAATTACCTAGGACATTCATAATGTCCGATAAATGGTCTAACTACAGACTTTCGATATCGTCCATGGGTTGTGGACTGACCTCCACCTCCATCTTACTCCCCAGTCCTCCACCTTCTGCATTCAGTCTATCTTAGGTACTAACTAGGATAGACTGAACTATCCTAGCTTTCTCAGGTCGTCGGTCCATAGTACCCGGTCCTCCAACTTCCGCAATCAGTCCATCTTAGCTACTAAATTAATAATAATGAATAAATAGTCCACGACATTCTACACAGCGCTTTCTAGACCCAAGGTAAGCATAGTTTAACTAGCTTGTGTTATGGGTCCCAGAATGCGGATAAACATACATATATACTTTTTTTTTGTAAAAATATATATAATTATACATAGAAACACCCAGACCAATGCAAATAGACATATTCATCAAATACAAATATTTGCACTGAGCGGGAATCGAACCCGCGCCCCTATCGTAGCAGTCGAATGCACTACAGCTACGCCACAGAGGCCGTCAACTAGCTAGGATACACTGAACAATCCTAGCTTTCTCAGGCCATCTGAATTAGCAGCATCCCCACCTTCCGTTTAGCGGTTCGCGGTTACATTAGCCGCCAACAATCCTCCGGTATATGTCTGACCGAAAAGTTTCCTGATTCTGTGAGCTATGTGGTTAGTCTCGGACCCAGACTCTTCATCGAACGACAATTGGTTGACATGACAATTCATCGAGATACAATTGGTCGAAAACCACATTGTGCGACAGGGATAGTTAGTCGACATACAATTAGTCGAAAAGTTAATTGAACGACAACGATTACTAGTTGACAACTCGTGGACACCGCGCGCCCCGACACTGATAGATATAGGGTAGAAGGGTTAGGTCAATTGTGATAATGCACGTAGAAATAAGGGCTCCGTCGAAATCATTAACTAATAACTAAGATATAAAAGAAAACTATCTACAGGTAACTAATATACTTACCTAACCAAAACGACATCAACGAGTTTTCTAATTGATCAAGTAGAGTAAACCACTATTTTTACGATCAATAATATGTCGACTAATTGACTTGTCGGTTAATTGTCATTGTCGACCTAAGCTCATGTCGACTAAAAATGTGTCGACTAATTATAATATGTCAATCGTCTGTCGACCAATTGTCGTGAACCCGTTAGTCTAGTTGTGTGTATGTACTCACTTGAGGGAGAAACGGTGACTGTGCGATGGCATCTGGGTAAGAGATGAACGCGAGGCTTGACCCACCAGCTTTGATAACATCTTGAACGTCTTCGATTTCAAGCTGATATGCGAGATTACCAAGAACGCCGAATATTGTGAATCCTGAGATCATACTCGTAAATGTATCTAGTGTAGTGACGATCAAGGCGTCTCTAAAAATAATAATAATATAAAAACGACATACTTCATTCTAAATATTTGTATCTACCCGGTAAACGCTTGATTTATTACTTGAGTAGTTTGGAAAACTGATTTACATAGGGTCCTGATTCCCTAGATTCCCGATGCTTGTTGGTAAAAAATCTGTATTACATTATTTTTTAACATAACATAACATAAACTCACGCCTATATCCCCGAAGGGGTAGGCACGCACCCACATTTCGCCAGTTTATGTTTAGGTCCCAGTGTAATAGGTGGCGAGCCTATTGCCATTAACCGGGCACTTATAAGCCTGCGATAAATACACACATAACTTCGAAAAGCATCGAAAAGTCATTGGTGTGTGCCATGGTAAAACCTGGGATCGAACCCGAGACCTCGTCTCAGCAGTCCATTACCCATACCAGTAGGCTACCTTTTTTAGGTTTTGAAAATATAAAGAATCTGAAAATGAATGGGCCTATTCATATTGCAACATTTGCCGACGAAAGCCTTTCAAGGTATTGAGTTGACTAACAAGACTAACTAAGATGATAAAAACGGAACTTAAATTACCTGTAAACATTTTGTCTAAAGTTATTATAAGAGGAGAACATTATTAGAGCTCCAGAACAAACAGACAGTGAGAAGAAGGCTTGGGTGACTGCGGCGTACCAAACCTATAAACAAAGGTTACTATGTTGTAATGACAAGTATTTATATGACTTAAGGTTCCCAGATCTTCAAGTGAAGTACAGTACCCGGCTATTGATTAGGTATATCGTCGGAAGAGGAGTGAGAGTCTAGCTGAGATTAGGTTTGCTTCGGTTGTGTAAAGCGATCAGTCTATTGCACAGTGCACGTCTACAGTTTGATATCTATAGAGTAGTTAAAACCGTACGTGTTTTTGTGAAAGATTAAAGTGAAATCATCTAATAAAGTTTAATATTTATGTGAACCTGAAACAATAACAAATAAACAAACACACTATCGCTATTGTAAATATTAAATAGTACAAAACCTGCATCATGTAGATGCTACTAAAACTAAAAAGTTGAAAATAAAATTATTAATAACAAACTTGTCTAAAAACGCAAGCTTTTATTCAAAAATGTAGCTGCACTATAACGAAAATAATAATTTTATGCAAAGGCTGTGTTGATTTCAAAAGATTGTTGCGCTAATAGAAATAACTTGCGCGATACGAGAACAGATTAACAAATCAAAATCGCAGTTGCTAGAGAAGGTTTGCTATGTGTTTAAAAAGAAAGTACCTAACGCTTAACTTCATCAATGTTATCAAGATCATTCTAGTAAGGATGATGTTTCTTAAGACTGATAACGACAAAATTTAGTTGAACATTGAAACTTAACTTCTATCCAATAGTAACTCAGGTGTCAGTTTCGTCAATGGTGATGATAATTTATGATACTTAATTCAATTATCAATCATATATGTCTTCATAATTTATCAAATATTAATACTTACTTCCAACTCCAGAATTTTACTCCATTCTGGTGTTATGAAGAACTTTATTCCTTTGACGGCTCCTGGTAAAGTGACAGCCCTAAAAATGTATTTTGTATGTTTTAAATATAAGGGGAAGCTACCATCGACATCCTTCCTCTTAGATCTACTTAATCAATGTATTCATAGATACGACTGTACCTACGTGGCCAAATTGTGGACTAAGTGAAAGAAGATGGAAAATCGTGGGCCATGAATTTAAATCGCAGTTAATTATTGTTTATACGGGACTTAATCGCGTTAATAAATATATAATGGTATATATTTACCTCGACGTTTCGGACGCGATGTTGCGCCCATGGTCGCGAGTAGGACTGAAGAATTGGAGCATCACCGCCTGCGAGTCGTGCGAGTATTTCGAACTACCCGCACTTGGTCTGATATATTCATAGGGTGACCATCGTTTCGATCATTTGTCCGACACACAACACTCACGATATCAGCGGATTCCGAACGCATATTTTTATGTGATGTACATTTACTGATGACTGGATTCCACGAAGATGAAAGCTTAAAACCGTCCCCCCGGTTGAAATTTTTATGTTTTCTGATTTCCACCGCTTCACGTACAATTCTACTGTAGTAGTGACGTTCACGGGAGAGGATTTTGGGATTATGGAGCTCAATCCAGTGGTTTGGTCCTGATTCTAGTAAATGTTCGGCTATGGCAGACTTGTTCACCTGAAGAGTTTTCACAGCTGCGATATGTTCTTTGACTCTTTCAGCTATTGTACGCTTCGTTTGTCCAATGTACGAACTCCCGCAACTGCAATCAATCTTGTACACGCCCGGTGATTGAAAAGGAATTACGTCCTTGGGTGACCTTACATGCCCACCGATCTTGGAAAACGGCGTAAAAATGGTTTTTATGGAGTACTTTTCTAGTACTGTCCCAACTTTATCCGTTACCCCTTTCACGTACGGCATGAACGCTGGTTGCCTTTGAGCGTCCGGATGTCTTTCCTTCCCTTTCCGTCTGGATTTTCGGCCGTTCACCTTGTAGCCGTTCCACCTAAGGACCCTTTGTACGTGGGACAGCTCGCTCTCCAAGAATTCCACGTCCCAAAGGTCCCGTGCTCTGTTATATATTATCCATTATATATTTATTAACGCGATTAAGTCCCGTATAAACAATAATTATGTGTGAAAATCGTGTAAGTTTAAATCAATTAAATCGCAGTGTAATCGAAACCCAACGAACCCATTACTAAAACTAAAACTTAGCTCTCAGATTATCAAAATTTACAAAACATTCAGAAAGGATATGATAAGTCTGAGTCTATTCACCCCGTTTTCATGTTCAGAATATGCATATATGGAAAACTCAATCAACATATGTACAAATGGCGGCCTTATCGCTAAAAGCAATATCTTACAGGCAACCTTTGGATGGGCTTGAATCATGACATGTTAGTTTGCGTATTGGAGTTCTAAGTTTACGGGAAATGAAACATATGACAGTTATATTGTTCGAATAGTTTTGGCAGGAAATCAAGATAACAGACCATTTATGTATGTTTATGCATGTATATGTATATCAGTACGTCGGTAGACTCGAGTCCGACCAGAGGTGCACAACTGCTCGCTACTCATTTATATAATTTTTGCAAGTGTTTCTCAAAGCTCATATTAATATGTTTGCCTGCAAACGATGTGAAGTTGAAGCTAGGGACGGCGCCACATGCTCTGTGTGTGCGGGTCAGTTTGACTTCCCTTGCGCTGAAATAACTGAGGGTGGATGGCGGAAACTAGGAGAGCGGAAATCTACCTGGAAATGCTCTAGTTGCAAGTCCCGAGGAATAGCCAGTCCAAAACCAACAACGTCATCGGATCCAGATTCCATCGTTGTTGAGCTGAAGCGTTTGTCGTCGCAAATGGAGGCATTACCAACATTAGTGGATACCGTGAGGGCGATACAGGCCGAATTGGTGGAATTGAAATCTATTAGAGAGGAATTCTCGGACATGAAAGCGTCTATCGAGTTTGTGCATGGTGCTGTCGAGGCTCTAACCTTGAAGGTATCTACCCTGGAGCAAGAAATTGACTCCTTGGTAAAGACAAAAGGAGATTTGTTGACCCTGCAGGAGCGTGTAAACAACTTGGAGGAACGGCAAAACCGTAACGAACAAAGTCTACGTATGAATAATATAGAAATTAAGGGTGTACCCGAGTCTAGTGCCGAGAACTTATTTAATATCTTAGATAAGTTGGGGACTGCAATCAACTGTAAAATCGAAAAGGAGCAGGTCAGCTACATCGCCAGAGTGCCTACACGTAATAATAAGCATAATAAGAACATTATATGCTCTGTCCAGAATAGTTACTTGAAGAATGATTTTGTAGCTGCTGCAAAGAATCATAAGGCCCTTAAAGCGGTGGATTTAGGACTACGTGACGATAGCAGGATTTACGTCAACGATCACCTAACTCTGGAGAACAAAGCCCTATTAAATAAAACCAAAGCCCGCGCAAAAGAACGGGGAAATGAATATGTTTGGATGAAAGGGTGCAAAATTTTCATACGAAAAAACACGTCGTCTCCAAAACATCATATCATACAGAACGCGACTTAAAAAAGTTTTTTACATAAATATATTTAAGCAACAGTCCGGCATGTCGCATTATTGGATCGGTTTGAGGACCACAGGTAACATTTTTTGCAATACATTTTGTAACTGCACGCCTTTTGTTCTCTTATCGCTCAATGCTAATGACTTTTTGTCGTGCAGTTATTGTGATTATAGACATTATTTCCTTAGAATTAGAACTGCTTCTGGCTTAGTAAGGCGTACAAACATTTATTTGAATAATCTAATATTTTATTTTTGCTCATACCTACTTGTGCAGTGTAACTATTGCACTTAACTTGTATACTAGTAAGGTGCTTATTTGCATTTCATTGGTGGGCCAATATATTTATTTACATCGATTTGAATGTAGTTATGTACCATCACTGACCATAGCCTGCGGTAGGGCTGTAAGCTTCAACGCAGCACTTTCTTATCGCTGGAAGGTGGCGTGATGCACTGGCGACGGTCTGTCGCGACCGCGATAAGCTTAAGAAATAACCATGTACTTAATTTAATCGACTCTTGTAAAGTTAAGTTTAAAGGACAATTATAAAATCTAATTTGTCTCCAAAAATGATTTCATTTAAACATCGTTCCCGAATTAAAAGTGGCGCAGCCGGTAGGATTGCCGCTGTTGCCTTCGCGAAAAGTTTAATGCAAAACTGTATAAGTGTACCTACGGAAAGTGATTTCATGGATTTTTGAAACATTTCAAAGTGACCTTGCAGAAGTAGAACTTTTTCGCGAGTGGTGACGAACTATACGAAGAACCATTTTCGTTACTTACAATCAGTGACAGGCTCTCACGTATTATTCGGCAATCTTCGAACCAAATAATTATCCTAAGATCACGCGTAAAACGGTGCGGGGTAAGCAGCGATGTTAACAAAGGCGGTTGAACTGTGAGTAACCTTCTACATCCTAGCATTTCCTTCCCGTTAAATCCATTTAACGCGTTATTTAGTTTGTTAATATAATTAACACATTTTATTAAGTAATAAAATTAATATTCTCTTAATTTTATTTGAGAATTTGATTATTTGAGAATTCCTTATTATAGCGATCATACAATTTGATTATTTGAGAATTCCTCATTATAGAGATCATACAATTTGATTATTTGAGAATTCCTTATTATAGAGATCATATAATTTGATTACTCGTATTATTTTTTCATTATTATTATGAATTAATTAAAAAAAAATTAATATCTTAATTTTATTTGAAAATTATTTTTAATACAGAAACCATAACTTGGTAACTTTTTTTTTTTTATTGAAAGTTTTAGTTGTTTAATTGCGAAGTGAATACAATCTTCACGCTAAGTGTTTTAATAAATAAATTTAAATATAAGTAATAATAAATAAATTAAATTAAAAGTGATACTAATACTATTGTTTTTACTATATATAATTAATTGATTGGTTATCTTTTGAGCTTAATTATAAAAATTAAATCAAGGTCAAGTTCCCTTGGACGCAGATCCCCCAATTCAATCACCAGAATTGATTCATAGGGATGGTTTAGGATTAATTCCGGAATTTTCTGGGGAAACTAACATACTAAGTTACTATTATTATATTGCAAAATACCAAGGAACCCCAAGTCGAAATGAATTCTTAATGCAGAATATCACTAGTAAATTCATAGGTAAGGCAGCAGCCTTAATAACCGAGAGAGGCGATTTTGAAACTTACAGAATTGAAAAGTTTATTAATTCAATATTTCGGTGATCCCAGTAGCGAAGAATGCGTTGCAATTGAGCGTTAAAAACTTAAATTGGAAACGTTAAAAAAAAAATATAAAAAATAAGGGAATCGTATTTAGAGTTTTGTACTCTCGCATACAAGATATTCGTGCTATACTTATATCCAAGGTCAATCAAAATACTTCTACGGTAACGTTAGGAGCAGCTAAGAAGATTATTTATGACAATACTTCGCTTAATGTATAATTTGCCTGAGTACATGGTGCGGATGGTTCGTATTAAAAATCCAACCAAGTTAGAAGAGGCTTTAAAATACGTCCTTGAGGAAGTTAATTTCCAACAACAATATAATTTGAGAAATAGGATGTTACAACACCGACCTCAACGTCATACATTATTACCACGCGATAAGGGTCCTATTTTCAACTCAAATTATCAGACAGCTATAATGGTACCTCATTTACAACACAACAATGTATAAATTAAGAGAAAACTACCACTGAAGCATACATTCTTTTAAAACTTTAACTGATTATCACTATTAAACTACGAATATATACACGAAATATTAAGATTTCATAACTGCAATATTTGGATATCACATTGCGAATTATTTTCACGTATTATTATTTAACCATTTTAATTTTAAAAAGATTGGTATATTTGCATTCTTTTCTTCTTTCTTCTGGTATATTTACACCAATGGTTTATTATAAATATAATGGTAACAATTAAATTAAAATGGAAACGATTATTCATTCAAGTTTTATACCTTTATAATTTCAATTCAAACCCCAAGTTCCATAGAAGCCATTTAGGGTTGAAAAGTCATACTATAATCAATATTATTTTTTAACATTTGAAATATTGACGCGAACGTCTAAAAGCGCAACCAAGAATGGGCATTCTCCTTTAACAAATCCAGTGCAATTTAATACCTAATCAAAATTTAATACGCCCAAATATGCAAAGTCAGCAAATTGGTTTTCGGCCGCAATTGGCTCAATTCGGTACTAAACAGCAGACACAATTTGGCTATAGACCTCAAGCCACCCAATTTGGCAATAGATCTCCAGCCACCCAATTTGGCTATAGACCTCAAGCAACACAATTTGGATACAGACCTCCACAGCCTATAGGTTATCGCACATCAAGACCCTTTTATGAACCAGACGTGACAATGAGAATTGCTCCAGCACCCCTGGTTAAACAACCAAACCTTCCTGCAAATGAAATTTATACCGGTGATGAACATTATGATCCTAATTACGACGATTACACTAATAATTTAGCAACCAACGGTGAAAATTTAAATATATATACTGACTATGACCACGATGACCAGAACGTTGACACGACTTATGCTGCACTGACAATTTGAATAATTCTACTGAACATAGCGGTGAGTCTGAATACTGTCAAAATTTTCAAGTAAGTCCAACCCAAGCGGAGCCGAAATGTTAGAGTGGAAATTCGACGCTGGTCGAAGACACCCATATGTATACATTCCTGAAATTAATGGTAAATTTATGTCAGACACGGGAAGTACTCGCTCTTTCATAAGTCTATATATTTTATGAACCGTTTACGGTCACAAGTACACACGCTATGAGTGAACATTATACTGTGGGAACTATTCCCCTTTTTTTTCTATTTTTAATACATACGGCTTTCATAAATTTTATGTGTATGAAGTAGACAGCAAATATGATGGTTTGATTGGTATGGATCTGATGTCAGCAATAGGTGCCAACATAACGTTTCAACGATAACACCCTAAAAGCAAATGGTGTCAGTACTCCAATAATAGGTATATAATGCTAACATTGAAATTATATTAGAACCGCGCACCGAACTTCGAGTGAAGTTACCTGTAAATCAGAAAGATGGTTATGCTATATTAAATTACCAACAGTTCTGTGAAGGAGTTTGAATGTCAGAAGTGATAGTGCAATGTGAAAATTATTCAGTATTTACCGTGATACAAAATGCAAGTGATTGTAAATTGATGCTGACTATAAATGACCCTTTTAAGGTTAATTATTTTAGTAATGAAGGTTTGCTTAATGCTACAACCACAACGGATCTTACAGATGTTGAGATCGATTCATTATTGACAGAAAACTTAAAAAAAAGCCTACGTCTTGATCATCTCAGTCAAGAAGAAAATAACCTCATTAGTCAACTATGTTACGAATATCGTGATATATTTTACTGTGAACAGTTGCCTCTAACTTTCACTAATGAAGTGAAGCATCACATACGAACAACATCACATAGGCAACTACAGTACAGACACAGACTGAAACCAAACGATTCTTAGGCTTTGTAGGTTACTACAGGTGGTTTATCAAAGATTTTTCAAAAGTTACTCAGTCACTCACAGCATGTTTAAAGAAGAATAAAAAGGTTATAATAGACCAAAAAAAATACTGAAGCTTTCGAGACCATATGTAATAATTTGTACCGGTGTATATGCATATGCATATGTCATAAGTAATAATTAATAGCATATGCCAGCCGAACCTTAACAGATACCGAAAAGAAATATAGTACGATTGAACGTGAGTTATTGGCTATTGTATGGGCCACCAAATATTGCAGGCCTTATTTATATGGACATAAATTCGATATCTATGTTGACCATAGGCCACTAGTCTGGTTATACCAATTGAGGCTATTGATACAAAACCCAACCAAATACTCGTATTTAGCTGGTCCCGTAATGAACTCCAAGTCAAGGACTTATCTCGGCCCAAACAAAAGGTATTAGAAATATTTTTGCCCCTTCAGGGTCAAGACCATATCAGAACCATTTTAAAAAATCACATAAAACCAAAACTTAAATATTTTATTTATTTTGAGAACAAAGAACACAGGAAGGATTTTAGCAATATAATAACGTCATTATTTAAAAAGGATATGGTTAGATTCTACGAATGTACTAAGCATGCTATCTATGTTGAGGATGAGCAGGAGCAAAGAGCTATTGTAGTTAAATTACATGAGGGTAAAACATGTCACCGAGGTATCACAGAAACTGTTAAACGGATACACCGTAATTATTCCTAGTCAAATTTGTCAGAGACAATTTCCGCTATTATTAATTCCTGCCAAGGTTGCAAAGTGTCTAAATACGATAGGAAAAACATTAAACCAGCATTACATCTTACGCAGACTCAGACCGCACCCTTTCAGGAAATCTTCATAGATTTATTTTCTATCGAATCACAATATTATCTTACCTTAATCGATGCTTTTAGCTGATGAAATATTTTTCATATTATGGTATTCCACGAATAATAAATTCTGACCCTGGATCTGAGTTTAATAACGAATTAATAAAGGAATTGGCAGACTTATATAAAATTAAATTGCACATAGGCACCCCAAATAACCCAAACTCTATGGCTCTTATAGAACGTTTCAATTCTACAATTATAGAAATATATAGATTGGCCAAATACCAACAGAAATATACAGACGCATCTTCCGTAATGACTTACGCTATTATGACTTATAATAATGCCATTCATAGTAGTACTGAGTTAACCCCATTTGAAACTGTATTTAGTCATACTGAGTTAAACTCTGCATTTGACGCGGAATTCGATAAAATGTACAAACAACAACTTACTAGAGATCATAAGAAAAGAACCCAGGTTCTTTATAGATATATTTCAGAAAAAAATTAAGGACCATAAAAGAAGAATTATAAAGGTGCGAGTGGGTGAACCAACACCCATACTGAAAACAGGTGGCGTTTTATCCTGGTGATATGGACAACAACCCGTCGCGCATCCCCAAGTCAGGCCCTACAAGTAGTAAAGATTAGTCAAATCCCGGGTATTCTCCCAGTGAAGTTGGCCGAGCGTTTGTAGAGTATGATAAGTTGTTGGTTGTTAAGGTTATAAGTCTTCGGGGTATAATTGTTGATCTTTCTTTTAACATTGAGAAATATTCGGAATTGAATCAAATGCTAAATTTGAATAAATCTTATGGTGAGGAGTTCAGGAGTCTTAAAACACATGTTAATTATATTCGAAACGAGACTATAGAAAAATTATAGAAGCTAGTTCCATACAAAAGACTCAAACGAGGCATTTTGAACCCCCTGGGATCTATAATCAAAATAATAACTGGTAATCTTAACCGTGAAGATGCCATTAGGGATGAGGACTTAATCATTAACATTCAGACACAGGAACAAGCAATAAATAATAAATTAACTAAACGAAAACACACACAGAAATAAATGCACGCATTAAATTACTTGAAGGATTTATAGCGAAACTGATCACAAAAGATAACCATTCAATTTATATGACCTTCGTATTTGGATTACTAAAATGGAAAGGGCCTTAGCATTCAGTAAAGTATCCGTTTTACTCAAAACCATAATTGACCCTGATGAATTAGTAAACATCTTTAAGCACATTAGCAAGTATGATAATTTAATGTACTCTATAAAGGAACATAATATCATTAATATTGAAGATTCACTATCAGTGAAGGCTTATCTTGAGGATGAAGAAATAAAGTTCATTATTGAAGTTCCTTTAGTTCATAACGTTACTTATAGTTATTACAAATTGTACTCCCTTCCTATGTTTGATCAGTCCTTAAACCAAACCTTCGTCGTTATCCCACAGTTTCCTTACCTCTTAGGAGAAGGATCTATTTTTCGTTCAATTGATCAGCCTTGCCAAGAGATAACCGCTGAAGAATACCTCTGCTCTGAAAGTAAACTAGTTTTATACGTGAAGGAAACCTGTATTGAACGACTGATGATGTACTATCAGAATCGGTCTAGCTGTTCTCCTCGATATAGAAACACCGTGCCCCTTAAACTCCAAAGAATCAGCCCAATTAGTTGGATAGTGTACTCAAAAAAAAGAAACCCTGAAATCCTATCGCAAACTTGTGAAAGAAATGACTCCAAGGAAATTATACGAGGAACATAATATTGTAACTATCAAGGATCAATGTGATGTGTTTATAGGTGATTTACAAATTCATGGCCGACGCTCCTATTTACAAAAAGCGAATTAAATGCCTATTCCTATAATTACATTACCTGACATGCAGAAGCTGGTTTCAGCCGATGTCGAAATGGTACCTGTGAACCTTAAAGGAGTTAACTTGGATGATATACGCCAATTGAATTATATCTTGAAGAAAAGTGACAGTGTAAAAGGTGAAAACAAAAGTGATAGTGCAGCCAATTTCCTTTATTTGCTAAACACGATTATCATTTTATTAACAGTAGTTATAATTATGCATAAGTATTCACATATTATATTGAGAATGTGTAAAAGGCAGAATAGTCGTCCGAGAGAAAATGAGAACCACTCTGTCCAGCTGGAATTAGATAGGGTCGGCCAGAGACCAGTGTTACTGACTCTATTCTCTGCTTACATTTAGTCTTAATCATTTCAATATGACTCTCTATGGTCATTTTAATTAAATCATTTTGCACAATCATTTTAATATCACTTGATATAATGATTTTAATTTTGTATAATCATTTAAATTATCAATTCGTATAACCATTATAACGTTATTTTGTCTAATATTAATATTAATTTTTCATAATAACATAAATGAAGACTGTGTAGTATTTTATTGTTTTGGCGAAGTTCTCGACAATTGTCTTTTCGAGAACTTCGGTCCAAGGGGGGAGGAGTTATGTACCATCACTGACCATAGCCTGCGGTAGGGCTGTAAGCTTCAACGCAGCACTTTCTTATCGCTGGAAGGTGGCGTGATGCACTGGCGACGGTCTGTCGCGACCGCGATAAGCTTAAGAAATAACCATGTACTTAATTTAATCGACTCTTGTAAAGTTAAGTTTAAAGGACAATTATAAAATCTAATTTGTCTCCAAAAATGATTTCATTTAAACATCGTTCCCGAATTAAAAGTATGTACCCTACATATTTATTATTATTGTGTTGAATTGTATGATAATATTTGCAATGGTTCGGCTTAATATTTTCTACCAAAATGTTCGGGGACTACGAACGAAAACGAGTACTTTTTACAGAAATGTGTGTGTTAATAACTATGATATTATATGTATTATAGTAGTGCATTCGACTGCTACGACAGGGGGCGCGGGTTCGATTCCCGCTCAGTGCAAATATTTGTATGCATGAATATGTCTATTTGCATTGGTCTGGGTGTTTCTATGTATAATATGTATGTATTTACAAAAAAAAAGTATATAAGTATGTTTATCCGCATTCTGGAACCCATAACACAAGCTAGTTAAACTATGTTTACTTTGGGTCTAGAAAGCGCTGTGTAGAATGTCGTAGACTATTTATTTATTTATTTATATTACTGAAACGTGACTTTTGGAGGGTATCTCGGATTCTGAGTTGTTCGATGGTCGTTATCTTGTTTGGAGACGGGATCGTAATTATAATGCTACTGAACAATCGAAGGGAGGAGGGGTTTTAATAGCTGTTAAGAGGGAAATACCTGCTGATGTTCGACATGACTGGCGCTCGTCTGCCGAGGACTTGTGGATCACGCTTACTTTGAATCACAGAAAGCCGAAAATTTCTTATAAAATACACATCTATGTTGTTTATATTTGTAATGAAAATTTGGGCAATACATTAGCAGTTCAATTGAATAATTTTTCTAATAGTTTGGCTGACATTGCTCTGAAATACCCTTCTGATGCATTTTTAATACTTGGCGACTTTAATCAACCAAATATAAAGTGGTGTCAGACAAATGATCTCTCTTCTCTCTATCCGAGTGACATACAGGATGATGTTCAAAGTAATTTTATAGACAATTTGAATATTTGTAATCTTTCACAATATTAACGATAGGATTTTGGATCTTGTACTATCCAATAACGACATTTCTTAACAGAAATGTCCTGCTGCGCTGCCTGCTGCGCTGATCCCCTGGTACGCGAAGATCCCCAACATAAAGCACTTTGCATTTCGGTCGAGTTCGTTCAGTTGCACAGCTTACCCACTCGTCCTCGCTTACAATATTTGTACAACAAGGGCGATTACGATGCCATAAAACAAAATCTGGATTCCGTGAACTGGGACTATGAACTGAGGCGTAGATCCGTTGAAGATGCTGTATCGTATTTCTATGAGACTATCAACGATTTGCGTAACATCTACATTCCATCAAAAATTTTAACCGTTCAGTCAAAATTCCCAGTCTGGTATAATAGCTCGTTAATCAAAATAATAAAGGAGAAAGCTAAATATCATTTAAAATTTAAAAAATATAACAACCTCTCGGATCATCATTCATTTGTCGTTTTACGACAGAGAGTGAAAGATTTAGAAAAAGAGTTGTTTGACAATTATATATCTAGTATAGAATCGAACATAAAGCGCAATCCAAAAGCTTTTTGGGCTTATGTAAAATAAAAAAAGCAGTCCAATTGCTATCCCTCTGTACTACAGTATGGAAAGCATTCATCTGGGGATGGAGATGTTATATCCCACATGTTTAGTTTAGGAACCGAGCGCTATCAATAACAACTCTCCACCAATTAAGACACAGACCGTACCCGAGGGGGCTGCTTGTTTCGGCACGGATATCCATAGAAATAAATAGGGATGAGGTAAATAGATTTTTGAAACATGTGGATCTAAACAAGTCGCAGGGGCCTGACAATATTCCACCAGTATTTATAGTTAATTGCGCCGATAGCCTGACTTTACCACTTTCAATTTTATTCCAATTCTCACTTACTGCCGGAGTAGTGTCCACTTTGTGGAAGTCTGCGTATATAACACCTGTCCTGAAAAAAGGATCAAAAGCCGTCGTTGAAAATTACAGACCAATTTCTAAGTTGTGTGTATTTGCTAAAATTATGGAAAAAATCGTTTACAGACAATTATATTCAGCACTGAAACCGGACTTTAGTGAATACCAACACGGTTTTCTTAAAGGTCGGTCGACTACGTCAAATTTGATCCTCTGTAGTGACTTCCTATCAGATTCTATGGCTCAGAGATCCCAGGTGGATGTTATATACACAGACTACAGCAAATGTTTCGACAAAATTGACCACAACATACTTTTAAGCAAGTTATCATCCATGGGTATACGGGGTAATCTTTTCAGATGGTTCTCCTCGTACGTAGAGAATAGATGTCAGACTGTGGTGCTGAATGGATACTCATCAAGAACTAAATATATACCTTCAGGAGTTCCACAAGGATCGCTTTTGGGCCCACTTCTTTTTAATATCTTTGTTAACGACATCACGCATTGTTTTCAGTCGTCCAAAATTTTACTGTATGCAGACGACATGAAAATCATGAAACAGATTAACTCAGTCGCTGATGCACTCTGTTTACAAGAAGATCTGGACCGCTTTCAAAATTATTGTGTTCTGAACGAGCTCGACTTAAATGTTACATTTGTACATTTACTCGCAAACCCCACCCTATTGCCTTTCCCTATAAACTTCAAGATTCTCTTTTAGTTAGAGTTGGATCTGTCAAAGATCTTGGAGTTATATTTGACAGCAAACTTCTCTTTGATCTGCATATTGAGAGCATCATTAAGAAAGCCAGAGATTCTTAGAATGAAACCTAACGCTTTCGCGTTAGGTTTCATTCTAAGAATCTCTTCCGACTTTCAGGAAATTAAAACCATTAAAATATTATATTGCTCTTTCGTTCGTAGTCACCTCGAATATGCCTCACAGGTATGGAACCCAATATACAACATTTATATATACCGCCTTGAAAGTATACAAAGAAAATTCTTAAGGTACATTCAATTTAAATCTAACTGTTATCTGCCTGACTATCATACACGCTGCAAAAAATTTCATATTTTGCCTTTAGCTGAGCGTAGAAAAATATCGGACATAACGTTTCTAATGTCTTTATTTAATGGTACAGCTGAGTTGCCAGAACTGGTATCTAAGGTGGGCCTATACGCACCATCATTGTTTCTGCGCAGGCCGAACTTATTGTACGTACCTATAGCAAGAACTATATATAGACAAAATTCATACCTATTGCGAGCATGTCGTTCTTTTAATGTGGCATGTCGGGAGGTTGATTTGGATTTATTTTGCACTAGTGTTACTAGAATGAAGAAAGCCCTATGTGATCAATACTTTGAATGATTTTCATTATCTCTAATATAGTTTCCTAATTTCTAAAAGAACTTAATTTGTCTTGAGAGTTTTTTGAGCATTAGTATGTTAAGATGTAATAATACCTAAATGTGGAAACTGATAATTGGCCTTCATCATATTAATTATATAATATTGAACCTTTTTTAGCTGTAAGTTTCCCTAAAATTGTAAAATAAAAAATAGTAAAATAAAATAAAATATGTATGTACCCTATAAGTAGACATTGATATTTATTTAATATAAATGAACAATATTTTTATTTATTTACTAGCTGACCCGGCAGACTTCGTACTGCCTCAATCGATGACAAACCTTTTAAACCTTCTCTGGACCTCCACAAATAATTCAAGACCAAAATTAGCCAAATCGGTCCAGCCGTTCTCGAGTTTTAGCGAGACTAACGAACAGCAATTCATTTTTATATATATGAAGAAGATTTTGTTTTGTTTTTATTCCCGACACCAGTAACTACCCATAAATGTTCCAATTGTGTCCATCCCAAGGTTGCCTGTAAGAAATTGCTTTTAGCGATAAGGCCGCCATTTGTACATATATAGACTGTGTATTCCAAGTAAATTGTTTTTTTTTCGTGCGGAAATCCCATCGGATACCCCCCCGCCGGCCAGCGGGGGCGGTTATGTCAAAGAATCATAAAGAGCACATAAGAATGTCAAAGTTTTACAATTGCATTTGTCAAAAATATCAAAAAGATGTAAATAAATCATTTGAAAATGATTCTTTCGCTGGTTCGGTAGTTGGATCTACTGAGAAGAGACCTGCAAGAAACTCAGGTAGATCATCGTTATCCTTTCTTTTTTATTTATTTTTTAATTTATAGTTTTGATTTATTTATAATAAATATGTGCGAGAGCAAGAGATTAATTAGGTTGACCATGCATTTTTATCATTAAGATATTCATCTACTTTATAATAACCTTTTTTCATTAAACCTTTTTTCACTTCTATTTTAAATTTATTAAGTGGCAGGTCAACCAAATCCTGAAGGATTTTATTAAATACTTTTAAACATTTGCCTACAAACGAATTACCAACTTTATGAAGTCTGAGTTTAGGCACTGCAAGCTTATTTTTATTTCTGGTATTAAAATTATTTTCTTCCCATTTTTTTTGAACAGATCAAGGTTCTTTCGTACATATAAGATGTTGTCGTACACATATTGGGAAGCAACAGTTAAAATATTAATTTCTTTAAATAGTTCCCTCAGCGAGTCACGGGGTCCGAGGCTATAGATTGCTCGTATAGCTCGTTTCTGTAATATAAATATAGACTCAATATCGGCAGCTGAGCTCCACAGCAGCCGACCATATGACATAACGCTATGAAAGTAACTAAAATAAACTAATCGTGCCGTTTCCTCGTCAGTCAGTGACCTGATCTTTCTAACCGTATAGGCAGCTGAGCTAAGTCTACCTGCTAAGGCTGTGATCTTTCTAACCGTATAGGCAGCTGAGCTAAGTCTACCTACTAAGGCTGTGATATGAGAACCCCATTGCAGTTTATTATCTAACATTAGTCCAAGAAAAACTGTGGTATTGACTACTTCAACAGATTCATTATTCATTGTAATATGTGTATCTATCTGTCTTACATTGGGCATGGAAAATTTTACACATTTTGTTTTCTTCGCATTGAGCAGCAAGTTGTTACTTGTGAACCAATGCAATATTTTAGAAAGAGTATCATTCACATCGTTAAGTACTACTTTTTGTCTGTCAGTTTTAAAAATTAATGATGTATCATCAGCAAATAATACTATCTCACAAAGATTTTCAATGAAGTAAGGAAGGTCATTTACATATATCAGGAATAAAAGGGGTCCTAATATCGAGCCCTGGGGTACTCCCATGACTAATGGGGCACCAGAAGAATTGGTGCCATTAATGTTGAGACTTTTTGTATTCTGCCAGTGAGATAAGACCTAAGTAAGCTAAGTGAGCTGCTCGAAACACCATAGTGACCTAATTTTAATAACAAAGTCTCATGATCAACACAATCGAAAGCTTTTGATAAATCACAAAAGACACCAATGGCATCTTGCCTCCTCTCCCATGCATCAAATATATGTTTGACAAGTGCAACTCCTGCATCCGTCGTATTTCTGCCTTTAGTGAAACCAAACTGTTTGTTGTGAAGTAATCTATTGGCAGTGAGATGCGAAAGCAGTTGATTAAATATAATTTTTTCAAAAATTTTACTGAGTGCTGGTAGTATAGAGATGGGTCGAAAATTGGATGGATCACATTTATCCCCTGCATTGAATAACGGAATGATTTTACTGTACTTCATAAGATTAGGAAACTGTTTTTCGTCTATACATTTATTGAATATGAATTTAAGGTAAGGCGCAATAACGGGCATTATTGATTTTATTATATGGTTGAAATGCCCCAGAGATCCTCAGTTTTTTTAATGTTTAATTCCTTAAAAATTTTAAGAATGGTTTCAGTGTCAATGTACTGAAAATCAAAGTTAACACTACATTTATGAACACAAGACTTAAGAAGTGAATCGGCTACGTTTTTTGACGAATCTAATTTACATGTAGTGGTAATTGGAATATTTGTGAAAAAAGATTCAAATGCCCCATGCATTTGAATCTGTACACCGCAGAATCAGTATCAATGTGTTGATCATCTATTTTTAACTCGAAGGATCGATCACGTAACCTTGTTTTACACAAGTTTCTTTGTTAATAACATTCCATATTGCCTTAATTTTATTATCTGATTTTTCTATTTTAGCCCGTATATAATTTTATTTGGCTATTGAACAGACTTTCTTGAATAGTTTAGAGTACTTTTTAATATGTTCAATTACTTGTGGCTCACTAGTAGATGCCTTTGTCTGGTATAATTCATATAATTTATTTCTACTTTTATAGATACCAGGTGTAGCCCAATTACTAAATTTAGTTTTAAATTGATTTACGTTTATTGTCTTATTAGTGAATTATTAAATGCACATTTGATTACTCCGAACAAATTTCTGTAGAGATCATTCGGATCATCATCATTATTATTGAGCTCCAGCAGAGGTACTTTATCTTTGTGTTTTCTTTAAAATTTTCTAATCGATATGTCGTGATTGGTCTACATACAATATTTTTTGATAATGGAACATGTTGGTGCTCAAATCTAGCTAGCTGACCTGTATGATCTGATTTAATGAAACTTATTATACATTTTTCATTTACATCACTATCAGAAAAAATATTATCTAAGCAGGTAGCTGATGTGGATGTGCTGCGAGTTGGTTCACTAAAAAGATTTTGTAAATTCAAAGATTTGAAGAGATTGAGGAACCTTAACGCGTTCTGGGAGTTTTCTAAAATATTAATGTTAAAATCGCCACATACAACTACCTTCTTTTTGCATTTACATACCTTTTTTAAGGTTTCTTCCATAATAGACTCAAACTGGTGGTAATCTCCAGGAGGAGGTCTATAGACGCTAATAATAATAAATTGCTCAAGCTCTGCACATGACAGTTCAATATTTCGCTCACTTGAGAGTGCTACTATGTCTTTTCTATCTTTTGATTTTAATTTGTCATTAATTAAAATGAGTGACCCACCTCTTATAGCAAAATCTCTAGTAAACGAACTAATAACTTTATAATTATCAATACTAACTAATAGTTCATGTTTTTTTAACCAGTGTTCAGTTAAGCAAAGTACATGAATATTACTTTCATTTAAGAATAATTCCAGTTCCAACTCTTTGCCAGAAAAACCTTGAATATTTTGATGAACAATATTCATGAACGTAGGCTTTCCCTTTGTCTTTAAATTTAATTTGCCAGAGATTTCCCCTATTGTCCTAGAATTAAATTTAAATGATTGTCACACTTACTTGGAACAGATTCCAAGGTTACAAGATCAATACTGTCATTTTTCTGCTCAATAAAAGCAGTTTGGTTAGCCAAATTCTTGGCTGAATATCTAATATAATATGATAGCGAAGCTGCTATCTGTCTCTTAAAATATCTATTCAAATAGAATTTATTCTTTGTCAATAACAATTTATTTTCTAAATATATATTTAAATCAATCAGATGGAATTTATTTGCATTATGATGTGTCAATGTCTGTATTGTTTGATTAAGCTTCGTAGCTAAGTAGCTTAGTGGTTAAGGAGTCAACCTTACGATCGAGAGGTCCCTGGTTCGAATCCTGGCCATTACACTACAGACGTGAACCCACTCCTAACACAAGCAATTTAGCTTAGCTGGAGGGGTTAGGGGGGATATTAGTAATTACGGTTACTAATATTCTGCCTGTGACAAGCTACGGCTATATGGTTGTGTGAATAAAATATTTTTAACATCTAGTGAGCTCAACAATTCAAAACAATGCATGAATGCATTCCTGTCTGTATTTCCCCTGTCTCCCACTACAATTACAAGTGTTTAAACTATAATTCTTAATTTTTTTTATTATGTTACAATAAGTTAATCCCGGCAAACAATAGTTAGTAACGTTTTGTTCTAGATATGAACTTAATAACTGGTCCATTGATTTTCCCAATTCATCACAAAACATCACTATTTCTGAATTTACACTATTTTGATTGGTGAGTGAACTACTGGTTTTCTCCTTACACTCAAGTGAAGGGCTTACATGAGAGTGAGAGGACTTACAGACTAGCTGAGCACCTAGTGAATTGTCTTTAGGGGTTAATGTGGAGCTTGGACTCATCAGATCCTTCATGGCCAGAATGTATTCCTGATACTCACTTTTAACATTATATTTTTTGTCTGTCATTATATCTAGTGACTTTTTTAAATTACTCATTTCCGATTCTAACTTGAAAATATTATTATTATTATATTCCATGATATTATTTTCAATTAATAATGAGTACATGTCAAGTTCATCGCCTAATTGCCTTCTCTCATTAATGTACCTGACTTTTTATGCAAACACTTTTGTCTTTTAATACGTTTTTGTGTTTTTTTAATGTATTTATTAATTTTACATATTTCTTAAGTTTATTCCTACTGCATCGAACTACCCCCATCTTGGGATTGAAATTATGACCTATTACATCGTCTCTTGTTAAATCAATTGTAAGTGTGGGTTCCACGTTCGGTTCAGTAGAAACAAGGCTGGGCATGCTACCGACTAACTCCTCAAATAAGTTATGGGTATGAGTTACTAAGGTGTCCCGTTTCTCGGCTTCGAGGTAGTTGATATGGTGGTGTGCTTCATGCAGTTCCTGCTCTAAGCCCGACATACGCTTGAGGCCCTGCTCGTACTCATCGCTGCACTCTCAAAACCCAGTCACAACGTTGAGTAATCTGTCTCGTTCATCTATCACTAAACTATGCTCTGTGTGCAGCCCAGCTTTTTTAACAACTCGTATTTATTCAAGCTATCCAGTAGTTCCTTTTCATGTCGGGCTTGAACGGACTAAAACCGCACGTCGTCTCGGGTCTACAGACGCCGGGGTGTAAGGTTGCCCATAGAGCATATCCCTCGCACCCCGACTGACCCTGGGCAATCTCCGGTTTCGAGATGGCCCCCTCGGGTTTGGGAACCACGGTGTCCCCGTCTTGCCCCGGTTTGGGGGAGGGCTGCTAGTCGCCTCACCGTCCCGGCCTGTTTCTGCTGGGGTGACAGGCGGCCTCACCCGCCACCCTCAGGCCTGGGTATTCCAAGTACTCTGATTGGTGTACAATAAAATTTATTTCTATTCTCTTCATTGCATACTTTATAAGCAGCCAATACGTACCACAAAAGGCGCGACTGGCTGTATATATTGTTAATGCTGGGCTCAGCAAAAGAAGAATGAGACTAAATTGAACGCTGTGGCAATTAGAGGCCGAAGAAATATAGCTGGAGTAACGTCGAGGAACCAAGTGAGGAACAGCGTGACAAATTGTGGTATGGTAAAACACGAAACCCCTAAAATAGGTAAAGAAATGTTCAGATTCAAACGTGTAGAGACTGGATGAAAGAAGATTGACGAAACAGATTTTTGAAGCGAGAGTGATTTTTTAAATGTACTAAGGGTTTAGCCAGGTTAAGCCAGGCATTCATATGTCAATCAGATCAACGACATTTTAAAGAAAGGGCAGGTTCAAGAGTACTCGCAATCGGCGAGCAGGTATGAAAACAATGATGATGAAAGTGTATGCGAGGATCTTAGCCAGTGGGAACGTGTGATCTCTGCCTACCCTATGGGCAGAAGGCCTAAATGTATGTTGGTATGTATATATATTTTTTGTAAATATGAAAGTTATTCGCAATTATTGATACTTTTGTTTTGATACTATATCCCTAAACATGCGGCGAGCCGTCGACAGTAAGCCAACCGGGCGGCTGGCCGTGTGGGGCATGTGGCCAGCCGCGTTCGATGCGGGTGCGGTGCGGTTTATACAAAAGTAGAATGCCGCAAGTACGTTGTGGCCCTTAGTATAGATCGCATTGTAATTCCTTAGACATAATTCTTAATATACATACACACACGATTGACGTCAAACACACCTCCATAACAGTAGGGGGCGTAAGCATCGGCATCGAGCACACGATGAAGTACCTTGGGCTCGTACTCGCTAGCCGATGGGACTTCAGACCTCATCTCCGAAGTCTGGTCCCGAAACTAAGGGGGGCTGCGGCCACGCTATCGCGGCTGATGCCCAACGTAAAGGGACCCAACGCCCCCACTAGGAGACTGTACCTGGGGATCGTGCGAAGCATGGCCCTGTACGGGGCTCTCGTATGGGCGGAGACTCTGGCGGCCCGCAACGTGCCTTTTCTAAACAGCCCGTTAAAGGCGATGGCCGTCAGAGTCATCAGGGGGTATCGCACGATCTCCGTCGAGGCGGCATGTCTCCTAGCAGGCCTCAGCGGTCTCAGCTCCGCCGGGAACTCATGGAGACATGGAAGGTGCGACTTGAGCATAAACACAGTGCAGATAAATATATTGCTAGGTAGTACCGTATGGGACAGGTTGGCACTTGAGTTAATATCATGGATATTCAGAACCTAGATTCTATGCAGACAGAGTTCATTAGGTTTCGAATGGCAATCGGGCAATTCGGTTGGCAATCGTGTACGCGAAAATTGGTCTGAAAGCTAATTTCCCGTTACATAATATATTATGATAGATTATAATGGTTGGAGCTTACCTTAGCAGTAAGATTATCATTATTACATATGGAAACAAAGCAAGGAAATAAGCAGCTTTTCCAGAAGTCTTAACACCACGAGCATTTATTAAAAAAACCATGATCCATGAGACAAATAAACACAATGTCAAATGCCATAAAGGCAAACCTGCGGATAAAACACTAGCTTTAATAAAGAAAAGATTCGGGAGAGTGAAGTTTGAGTCGGGGGTTTAAGAAAACAAAGTTGTGAATGGAATGACATTACTATTCATCTGAAAACTAACAGAAGGTTGATTTGCAGATAATATTATTTTGAATTTCACAGGGGGTTTAAACGCCTAAAACATATTAACGGTCACACACTACAGTCAGTTATCGATAATGGTCATATTAATGCATAATACTGCTACGTACCAACTCCATCGTCAATTTGAGTCTTCTGCTCGAGGACAACTTCTCTGAAAAGAAAATTTAATTATAAATTATTGAAGTGAAAACTTCGTTAGGCGCATTGGGTATTTTTCAGATAGAAAAATAATTGATTTCGCGGCACTGTTACCGTTACCGACACCTCTGTAAATCTTTCCTGACGATTAAAAAAATACACACGTAGTTAATCGTACAAGATTTATTTTACATACAGTGAATTAGATCAATTTTCTTATGTGATTTAGCTTGAAGTTCGTATCAAAAGTATTGCACTACACATGCAACTACACCTAGCTACCCTTGAAAAAATGTAATGAAACAGTCGCATTATAATAACGACATAATAATAGGTAGATAGGTATATAGGGCTAGGTTGTTTAAGGTGGTGGTGTGTGAGAAAAATAAAAATGACGTTATTTAAATATTATAGATTACACGAGGGAAACAGCATCATTTTCATGCTGTTTCCCTCGTCTATAAAATGTAGAAGCTAGTCTTCTACTAAGTGGATCTTTTCTCTTTAAAAAATCGCTCCTGATTATCTATACTTAATATTATAAAGCTGACGAGTTTGATTCTTTGGTTGAACGCACTAATCTCAGGAAGTAATGGTTCGAATTAAAATAATATTTTTGTGTTGAATAGCCCATTTATCGAGGAAGGTTATAGGCTATATATTGTTACGAGCACGGGGTACAATTAAATGCCATTTATACAACGAAGAGGTTTATTTGCTCACCACAAACTAGATAACTAAATAACTAGCACACACAGTACTCTTCAAAAGTTCAAGTAGCTAAGCAGTTCACAATAATCCACAATCGTTGCTTATGTCGCAGGTATAATCCTCTAGAATCGCTTCGGTATCATGTGTTCGCTATCGCTTCCGAAAAATAACTGACTGCGTGTCGATATCCGGGTGCGTTTTATAGCTCTTAATTAGGAGGGTAGAATGTTCCAGAATCATCTAGAGATAAGGCACGTTAGGTATCTAAGTAAAGCTTTCGAGAAAGGTACCTACAACAGTAGCAGGTACAGACGCGCCAACTTTCAAGGTGAATAACCTTGTATTCAAGATTGTAGGTAAATAGATATAGGTATTCGAGGTAGATGCGACATTTGTGTTGGCGATTCTAGATTTTTCTACTAGCAATGCGTTATAATTTCCTGAAGATTCGATCAGTAGTTTTCCAGATATCGACGCTCGTTGTAACATTACCCCCCTCTTAGTCATGCTCGTCCCGAGCATCATTTGTTTCATGATATCACTTCAATCTATCCACATGTACTACCTTTGGTTTTCCCCTAAGCCCTTTCTTAATACGGTAGGTAATGTCATTGATTCTTGTTACAACTGTATAAGGCTTCCCAGCTTCTTTCCTAGCGAGCTTGAAGTTTTGAAGATTGTGTGACCAGTGTTCCTTCTTCAAAACCGTTGGTGTTAGTATTACTATCGTACCGGGTTTTCATCCTTATACCTGTCTTCAAATTGTTTTCCCGTACCATTCTGTGCACCTCGTCCAGCCGGTTTTGAAGATCACTCACGTAGTCCGTCACGGGCTTAAGACTATCAGGTAGCGTGCCGGTTATTGCATCCACTGGTAGTCTTATCTCTCGACCGAAATTTACTTTAGCTGGAGTGTGTCCCGTACTGTCATGCACCCCAGATCGATAGGATATCAGGAACAGTGGGATGTACTGGTCCCAATCTCTTTGGTGTTCGTCGACAACTTTAGCCAAGTGATTTTCCAACGTTTGGTTAAACCTCTACACCATTCCGTCTGACTGCGGGTGCGCTGAAGTTATACGTGTCTTGTTCATTCCGAGGAGTTTGCACATTTCTTGAAATAGAGCAGATTCGAAGTTCCGCCCTTGGGCGGAGTGGATCTCCATAGGTGCGCCGTATCGACAGACCACTTCCTGAACCAGTTTCTTCGCTACAGTGACTGCTTTCTGGTTGGGTGTCGCAAATACTTCCGGCCACTTAGTGAAGTAATCTTGCACTACTATGATGTATTTGTTACCCTTATCAGTCGTTGGAAAAGGTCCAGCAACTTCAATGGCGATACGTTCCCACGGTGCTCCAACATTGTACAGCTTCAATTTTCCTTTGTTTCTTGTCTGCGGTCCTTTAACTGAAGCACATGCAGTGCATTTACGGCACCAATGCTCGACATCTTCCCGACAACAAAGCCAGTAAAACCGCTGTCGCACGTCAACCAGGGTTTTCTTGACTCCGAGATACCCGCCAGAAACACCATCGTGGATGTGCCGTAAGAGTGGCGCCACATTGCTTTGTGGTACCACTACTTGCATGGTTACTTCCTTGCCATCGTTAGACTCCCAATTCCTATACAGGATATCGTCTACCAGAGGTAAGCTGTCCCACTGGGGTCAATAGCTTTTGGTAGTTCCTTCTTCATACTGCTTCCAGTCCATTCGTCGTCAAGTCCATTCACCTTTATGACTTTAATCTCTTCTCGGGCTTCGTTCGTCTGACAATGCTTGCAATCTTCGACACACGGCCTTCGTGACAATGCATCAGCATTGCCGTGCCCTTTTCGACTTCGGTGTTCTATCACAAAGGGAAATTCCTGTAGTTGCTCGATCCATCTTGCTACTTGGCCTTCCGGATTCTTGAATTGCAGCAACCATTGTAGCGCAGCATTATCTGTCCTTAGTGTAAACTCTTGTCCTATAAGGTACTAATTAAAATGCTGTAAAGACTTCACCACAGCGAGAAGTTCACGACGAGTAACACAGTAATTTCTTTCTGGTTTAGATAGCGATAGACTGAAGTATGCTATTACAACATGGTGATCTCCCTCAAAAGATAACCACTGCTGAAGAATTACAGTCTCTAACTAAGGCGCATCCCAAGCCTCCCACTGCCTCTCAGTCCAGCGGAGTCAAGAACATATCCCGTAAGGTGTAACTATTGTTATTCGTTTGCCTCACGTAACCCGTTCAACTGGCACTCAGGTATTATTTTACAGTAATTTTTATTAATTCCTCTAATCACTATAGCATTTTGAACTACCTACTAGAAATAGTTTAATGTACTTTATTAATATGCCATTCTTGATATTTCGTAAAATAACAACAACATAGCTGTCAATGTGTCAAAGTGACACTACGGATTGCGTTCCGAAGCACCTCATATTACATTGTAACTTAACGTTTCGTTACACAAGTAGACTCAATTGATTTATATTAATTTTTTTGTTTGACTTTTAAATGCATATTTATGTTTTTGTGTGTTTGTTGGCTGGCGGGTGGTGCAGAGACACAACGCCGCATTACGGTTTGATAGAAATTTAGCATATTAGTGTTTATTATTTTATAATTCTCTTTAATATTTACTATTCTTAATACCTATATATTTGTAGTATTATTCTTATATATTATATTGTATACTATATAGATAACTTGTATATGATAATCGAAGACGATGATTCTTTTCATTCTGCTAACGAATCTTTTTTAAGCAACGATGACAGCTTCAGCTCTCTAACTAGTAGTAGGTACTACTCTTGGTGGGGTGCGACTGGTTGGAACACCTCCGCGTTTGGTGCACCCTGGGCAACGTGGGCGATGACGCCTCATTGATTGCTCCTCTGGAGTAGCTGGCGTCAACGTCAACGGCCAAGAGTCCGAACGACCGGCCCTTTTCAGGGCCAGCTGACCCCATTGCACGAGGGGGTCGGGGTATGGCGGGCCTGCAAGGCCCGCGGTGGTGGTCGCTACAGGTACCCCTCTGCTGTTATCAGAGGGGACACTGCGAGCGACGTGTTGATCCGAGGGGATCAGGGGACGGGTCGGCCCACTGCTCGCGCAGGGGCTGACGGGCATTCGTGCCGCCGTCGGTGATGGGAGGGGTGGCTGCCCTTCCGCGTCGCGTAATCTCCGGGTGATCGTCAAGGACCTGCATGCTAGCCACATGCGGGAAGATGTGATCTCGGAGGACGCGGGGCATGCCTTGATTGGCCGGCCCGCGACAAGGAAAAGTCTATAAGACCCGACAGCGAAGTCGTAAAAACCTGTGGATACCTGGGGACCTCCACAGTATGTACCCCGCTTCCCGGAATGAGCGTCACCCGGGAAGTGTATTTATATCGACTCATACTCGTGGGACTCATATGCATAATTCGATAAAAAACCAAAACCCCCCCCCAAAAACCAAGCGAAACAGTCTGCGCGGAGGTCGCGCAGCAGTCACGCGTGGAGGTCACGCCAAAAACCGCGGTAGTGTCGGAGAAGTTCGACACTGCTAGCAAGAGGAGCAGGGCGAGCAGCCCGCTGGGATTGGGCGTGAAGGCTGCCCAGAAGCGGAAGCGGCGCTCTAGGAAGCCTAGGCCGAAGGAGGACATGTCGGATGAGGAAATTACCCTCACCGGGACGGCCTCCTCCAGCAGTGATGAGGTGGCAAAGCCGGCGTCCAAGATGGCTGCAGGTCGCCGAGGGGCGCGAGGTGGCACGAGGGCTGGCCAATCCATCCGAGCCCCCTCGAACACTGGGAAAGCCGCAGCCAAGTCACCGCCGAGGCCTTCCACCTCTGCGGCACCGGAGCTGGGCAGGAGGACACAGTCACTCTTGGAGAGTCTCCAGAGAGTGGCTGCATCGTCCCAAGGGTCCCCGGACCCAAAACAGGAGGAGATGCTGAACATCGTGTTCGGCATCGCCTCCGAAAATGAGGCCCTCGCGGCGGAGCTGGCTGAGTCCCGTCGGGAGACAGCTCGGCTCTCTGCCGCTCTCGAGGAGCTGCAGAGGGTGGTAGCGAGCTCTGCGCAGCTAGTGCCGCCAGCACAACCCGCGCAGCCGGTGCGTGTGACGAGGTCGTCCCGGTTGGCACAACCGGCACAGCCGGCGCTACCAGCGCAGCACCTGGCACAGCCAACGCGGCCGGCGCGGTCGCTGGGAACGACGCGGTCTAGCGAACCACCGGCGGAGTCCTGGCTCCCTTATATGGAGGCGCTGGAGGAGCGCATGATGTGTCGGATGGAGGCCTTAATGGACTCCATCCGCCGTCCGCCTCTGGCGCTGCCGGTGGCCGGCTACTCGGCTGCAGCCCAGAAGGGCCCCACCCGCCCGGCTGCAGGTGCGACCCTGCCGGAGCCGGCTCCTCAGCCCCCTCCCGCTCAGGGGAAGGGCAAAGGCAAGGGGAAGGGCAAGGGGAAAACGTCCCCAGCCCTGGCCCCAGCCCCAGCCGTGGCTCCGACTACCTCCACCCCACTGGAAGGGGGCTGGGAGGTGGCTGGAGCCACCAAAAAGAGGCGGAAGGCCACCAAGAAGGCCGCCAAGAAGGCCGCGGGTAGGGGCATGGGGTATGCCGAGGTGTTGACCAAAGTTAAGGCCAACGTCGATTTGAAGGCCCTCGAGATCCCGGGTGTCCGGTGCAAGAGCACACGGACGGGAGCCCGGCTTCTCGAGGTCCCTGGCGCCGACAGTGGCCCCAAGGCCGACGCCCTAGCGGCTCGGCTGAGGGAGTCGCTGGACGCAGCCGACGTCCGGGTGTCCAGGCCCATTAAATGCGCAGAAGTGCGCATTACGGGCCTGGACGACTCCGTCACGGCAGAAGAGCTCAGGCTCGCCGTGGCGGAGGCCGGGGACTGCTCCCCGGACACAGTGAAGGCCGGAGCTATACGCTTCGGCCGCGGTGGACAGGGGGCAGCAGTTGTCGGCTGCCCTATCGCGGCGGCCCAAAAGGTCGCAGACGGGCGGAGCCTCCTGGTGGGAGGCTTCCTGAGGGCGCAGGCACGGCTCCTGCAGGCCCGACCGGCCAGGTGCTTCAGGTGCCTGTCGGTGGGCCATGTGGCCGCTGTGGCCAGCCCGGTCATAAGGCCGGCACGTGTAGCGCCCCGTTGCACTGTTTCAGATGTGCAGCGGGGGGCAGGCCGGCTGACCATAGGGTTGGCAGCAAGGCCTGCGCCGGAGGGGAGCCGAAGCCGGGAGGCCGGCATTCCGCCCCTAGTTCGAAGCGGGATGCGGAGATGGGGGTTCCATAATGGATCCTCAACTCCGCATCCTGCAGGCGAACGTTGGCCACGGTGCCCATGCTCAGGACCTTCTGCGCCAGAGCATGGCACAGTGGGCCATAAATGTCGCCGCTGTCGCCGACCCATACACCCACCGGTTCCTCGGGCCTGCCTGGGAAACCGCGCTGGATGGGTTGGCGGTACTGGTGCACAACCCTGCCGCCGGCAGCCCCCCTCTTGCCGTCGTTGCAAGGGGACCCGGCTGCGTGGCGGCGGCGGTTGGGGATATAGCGGTCGTGGCCGCTTATATCACGCCGAACCGAGACCAAGCTGCATATGAGCAATGGCTCCGTCAGCTGGCCGTCGTCGTCAATGCCTGCCAGCCCCGTCCGGTCCTTGTGCTCGGGGACTTCAACGCCTGGTCGTATGCCTGGGGTTCCCGACACGAAAGGGGCGCGACGGGGCATAGAGGCAGGGCACTGGTGGACTGGGCCGCACGACTCGGCTCCTAGACTAGTCCTCCTAAATCGGGGAGCCGTGGACACGTTCGTGACCTCGAGGGGTAGCTCCATCGTGGACCTATCGTTCGCGAGCCCCTCGTTGGCGCGACGTGTTCAGGGCTGGCGCGTCGTTTTGGGGGAGGACACAAGTTCGGATCACCGATACATTCGGTTTGACGTGTCCCCCCCTGCGAGCGACGCGCCGGCTGCACCGGCTCCACCCGGGCCACGTTGGGCGCTTAAGCGACTTGATCGGGAGCTCCTCCTGGAAGCCGCCATCGTAAAGGCCTGGGCCCCTGCGCCGGACAGGCCTGTCAGCATAGACGATGAGGCGGAGTGGTTCCGGGAGGCCATGACCCGTGTCTGTGACGCGGCGATGCCTAGGGCTCCGCCCTATAATCCGAGGGGTCAGGTCTACTGGTGGTCGTCGGAGATCGCGCAGCTCAGACGGGCCTGTGTGATCACGCACCGCCGGTGGGCCCGATTCCGTCGGAGGCGTCGCCGCTCCGCAGATGCGGAGGCCCGAGAGGCGGAGTTGTACGAGGGATACAGGGAGGCCAGACGAGCCCTCCGAGCGGAGATAAGGCGTTCCAAACGTGACGTCTTCCGCGAGCTGCTGGAGACGCTGGAGCGGGACCCTTGGGCGGCCCTACCGGATGGTGAGGGGCAAGCTGCGCCCCAAGGCCCCGCAGTTAACCCGGTGTCTCCAGCCGGATCTGCTTGGAGGAGTTGTTGGCTCCCTGTTCCCAGCGCGGGCGGTGGAACATGTTCCACCGCAGATGACTCCACCTCGGTTGCGCATGGCGCCCGACGTGGAAGACGACGACGTGCCCGAGGTCACTTGGGTAGAACTAGAGCTGGCGGTGAGAAGGCTAAGAGCCAAACACATCGCCCCGGGACCCGACGGCATTCCAGGCCGAGCGTGGGTCCTAGCTCTATTCGACGACGCTCTCGAGCCCCGACTGAGAGGGCTTCTCAGCGCATGTTTGGAGCGGGGCCAGTTTCCGAAATTGTGGAAGACGGGGAAACTGGTCCTCATCCGAAAGGAGGGGCGCCCGGCGGACTCGCCGTCCGCCTACCGGCCCATAGTGTTGCTCGACGAGGTGTGCAAGCTCTTTGAAAGAGTAATTGCGAAGCGCCTCGTCGAGCACCTCTCAAGAGTGGGGCCGGACCTGGCGGATGGCCAATATGGCTTCCGCCAGAAGCGCTCCACCGTGGATGCCATCATGCGCGTGAGGGCTCTGGCGGAGGATGCAGTAGCCCGGGGTGAGGTGATGTTGGCGGTGTCCCTGGACATCGCCAACGCGTTCAACACCTTGCCCTGGAGTTGCATTAGGGAGGCGCTCGTGTATCACGAAGTGCCTCTCTACCTCCGCCGCATAGTCGGGGCGTATTTGACTGAGAGAGCCGTCATCTACCCAACCGTGACCGGTCTCGGTCGGCGTGAAATGTCGTGCGGTGTTCCACAGGGATCGGTCCTGGGGCCGCTCCTGTGGAACATCGGATACGACTGGGTGCTTCGAGGTGAGCTCGTAGGCGGTGCCGCCGTCACGTGCTACGCGGACGACACGCTCGTGACGGCGTGCGGGGCGACGTACCGCGAAGCGACCCGAAAGGCCACGATACGGCGGCTGGGTCTCGAGGTGGCCCTGCATAAAACCGAGGCCCTGTTCTTCCATGGGCCTCGGAGCAAGCCACCCGAGGGATCCAGTCTCATCGTGGGAGGAAATCGGATCGGCATCAAGCCCCAAATGAAATATTTGGGGCTCGTGCTCGACGGCCGATGGGACTTCGGAGAGCACATCCGAAGTCTGGCCCCCAAATTGAAGGGCACAGCTCTTGCTCTGGCTCGGCTGTTGCCCAACATGAGGGGGCCCGATGACTCCTGCAGGAGACTCTACGCGGGGATCGTGCGGTCCATGGCCCTGTATGGGTGCCCAATATGGGCGGAGGCCCTGAGGACCAGAACTGTGCAGATGCTGCGCGCTCCGCAGCGAGTTCTGGCCATCAGAGTCATCCGAGGGTACCGCACGATCTCCTTCGAGGCGGCGAGTCTCCTTGCCGGAACTCCGCCATGGGACCTGGAAGCGAGAGCCCTTTCGCAAATGTACCAGTGGCGAAAGGAGGCGCGGGAGCAGGGATGGAACCCCGAGCCTCGAGAAATCGAGGCCGTGCAGTCCCAGCTCCGCCAGGCCATCGTGGTGGAGTGGAAGGAACGACTTGGGCGACCAAGCGCAGGGCACGCCGCAATAGCGGCGGTAAGGCCCATCATGGAGGATTGGCTGGAGAGGCGACACGGAAGCCTCTCGTACCGACTGACGCAGGTGATTTCCGGGAAGGGGTGCTTCGGGGACCACCTGCATCGGATCAGGAAGGAGCCAACGCCTGAGTGTCATCACTGCGACGCGAGCGAGGACTCAGGGCTGCACACGCTGGCGGACTGCCCGGCGTGGGAGGCGCCGAGGCGTGACCTCGTGGCAGCCATCAGGGTGGGAGTCCTCTCGCTCGGCAGCATGATTGCGGCAATGGTGCGGAGCGCGAGCGCGTGGGCCGCCGCCGCCTCCTTCTGCGAGCATGTAATGCTCGCGAAGGAGGCGGCGTAGCGCACCCGGGAGAGACTTAGAACTCTCCCGGTCCGCCGAGCCCGCAACTTGCTCGCCGCGCGTCGCAGGCGACTCAGGCGCCGGAGGTCGCTTAACGACCTCCGTCCTCCATGAGCGCAGGCCTGGGGGTGGCGGGTGAGGCCACCTGTCACCCCAGCAGAAGCAGGCCGGGACGGTGGGGCGACTAGCGCCCCTCCCCCAAACCGGGGCAAGACGGGGACACCGTGGTTCCCAAACCCGAGGGGGCCATTTCGAAACCGGAGATGGCCCAGGGTCAGTCGGGGTGCGAGGGATATGCTCTATGGGCAACCTTACACCCCGGCGTCTGTAGACCCGAGACGGCGTGCGGTTTTAGACGGTTCAAGCCCGATATAACCGCCCCCGCTGGCACGCGGGGGGGTATCCGAAGGGATTTCCGCACGATAAAAAAAAAAAAAAAGGTACTACTCTTGGTGATCGCCTGCGAGTGCGACAGACTTTCACACAAAAATCTGACAACTTACTGATTGTGTGTCATATAAATATGCACAGAGCATTCCCTGTCACTTTATTGACTTAGTGGACGCTTTCGCAAACACGAACGTCCATGCTATTCTGATCTCGAAGAGTTTTCTCAAACCTGAGTTATTGTCCACTTCTTACTCTCTTCCCGGCTTCATTCTTATACGTAACGATCGTACTGGCAAGGGTGGAGGTGGTGTTGCCATTTATATTCGTAGCTCTTTACCTTATAGGATTCTAGCTTCTTCGTGTTCAGACTACACTGCTGATGCAGAGTTCTTATTTCTTGAGGTTTGTGTCAAAGGAATCAATCAAACTGGTTCTCGAAGTGGTTAATTCTCCTCCTTCTGTTAACTACTTCTCCAGTCTGGAAACAGTTCTGGAATCTGGTCAACCTACATGCATCACATCATCATGGGCGATCTTAACACGAATCTCCTAGATCTGCAGTTACCAGAGGCCCGCAAACTTCGCAACATTGTCGAATCAGCCAGTCTCCATGTTCTACCCTTACTAGCTACTCATCACAACATCCTGGTTGAGGACATCTGGCTTGACCTAATTTTAATTTCGTCGGCTTCGCACATTTCCTGCCACGGACAAATGTCTGCACCGGGATTTTCACGTCATAACCTTATTTTTCTCTCCTATGTTCTAAAACCTCCTAAGTTCTCTCCTAATGTACGTTCTGTGCGTAGTTTTGGCCGCATGGATGTGGAGAAATTACGCCAGGATGCTTCCCTATTGAACTGGCACGCCTAAGATGCAGCACTCACCGTTGTTGAAAAAGTTACGGTGTTTAACGACTTTGTGCTCAGTCTCTATGATGTTCATGCTCCCATCAGGAGTGTGTAACTTAAGCGATCACTGGCACCATGGATGACGATGGAGATTAGATTGATAATGCGGAGTAGAGACCGAGCGTTTAATAAATTTAAGAAACATCGCACTGACGACAACTGGGATTGCTTCAAGACAGCTCGAAATCGCTGCAAACAGATTATACGTAATGCTAAACGCCGACATATTCATGATAATATTAGTTCTTCTTCACCTGCTAATATATAGAAGTTTCTTAGCACTTTGGGCATTGGTAAACAGCAAGAGGACTATCAGTCGACAGTTAGTTTAGATGATCTGAATCTACATTTCTCCACTCTTCTCTGGATCACCAAATCAAGTGTCATGCACTGAATTATATTGCTGGCCTTATCAGTCCCGATATAGATACTTTCAAATTTTCTCCAGTTGCAACCGAGGAGATCAAAAAGAAAATTCCATCAATTAAATTTAACGCTGTTGGCTGTGATAACATAAGCCGGCGCATGATTGTGACAATCCTCGATCAATTGCTTTCGGCAATCTCCCATATAATTAAACACTGTCTCTATTCTGGAATGTTCCCATCTCTTTGGCGTAAAGCCTACATAATTCCATTACCTAAAATAAGCAATGCTTTGCTCCCAAGCCACTTCCGTCCGCCGCATTACGGTTTGATAGAAATTTAGCATATTAGTGTTTATTATTTTATAATTCTCTCTAATATTTACTATTCTTAATACCTATATATTTGTAGTATTATGCTTATATATTATATTGTATACTATATAGATAACTTGTATATGATAATCGAAGACGATGATTCTTTTCATTCTGCTAACGAATCTTTTTTAAGCAACGATGACAGCTTCAGCTCTCTAACTAGTAGTAGGTACTGCTCTTGGTGATCCCCTGCGAGTGCGACAGACTTTTACACAAAAATCTGACAACTTACTGATTGTGTGTTATATAAATATGCACAGAGCATTCCCTGTCACTATAGTGACTTAGTGGAGGCTTTCGCAAACACGAACGTCCATGCTATTCTGATCTCGAAGAGTTTTCTCAAACCTGAGTTATTGTCCACTTCTTACTCTCTTTCCGGCTTCATTCTTATACGTAACGAGCGTACTGGCAAGGGTGGAGGTGGTGTTGCCATTTATATTCGTAGCTCTTTACCTAAAATAAGCAATGCTTTGCTCCCAAGCCACTTCCGTCCTATTTCCATTCTTTCTTTCTTGTCAAAAGTGCTTGAGGCCTGTGTGCAGAAACCACTCGCTTTGTTTATCCATCAAAACAACTTGCTAAGCCCTTTACAATCGGGCTTCAAACTGGGCCATAGCACCACAACTGCTCTTTTAAAAGTGACTGGTGATATAAGGACTGCTATAGAGGCTACTAAGGTAACAGTGCTTGTCTTAGTCGACTTTTTCAACGCCTTCAATACAGTTAGTCACGATATCTTGCTATCTATCCTTTCTTATCTTAAAATCTCCCCGAAAGCACTGGAATTTTTCTCGAATTATCTTCAGGGGCGCCAGCAATCTGTTCGCATTGGTGATTCCTCATCGAACTGGTGTATTCTTGACTCTGGTGTTCCTCAAGGCGGTATTCTCTCTCCCTTGTTATTCTATGTCTATTTTCATTAATCTCCTTACTTATAATCTTCGATGTGCATATCATCTGTATGCAGATGACCTGCAGATTTATGCTCAAGCACCTGCAGACGACATAACAGCAGCGATCGGAGATGTGAACAGGGATCTGGAAACTTTAAAAAACTGGTCCACTAAATTCGGGATAACCGTGAATCCACCCAAGTGTCAGGCTGTCCTGGTAGGTATTAGTAGGATAACCAGCAAAATTGACATTACAGTGCTGCCAGCAGTAATGTATGACGGCACAATAATCCCGTTCAGTGCATCGTTGAAGGAATTGGGACTCTACCTCGACTCCTCCCTTGACTGGCAAGTGCAAGTCACGAACTTGAGCCAAAAGAACTTTCTACCAATGAAGACGAAAGTTACATTGGTCCAGAGCTTAATCCATCCGCTGATTGACTATGGTGATGTGTGCTATTTTGACCTGAATGTAAACCTTCTCGACAAGTTAGACCGTCTACTTAATAACTGCATTCGTTTCATCTTCAATCTTCGAAAATATGACCAAGTGTCTTCTTTCCGTTCCCAGCTTAATTGGTTGCCTATACGTCATCGCCGTAAGTTACGCTCACTTACTACTATTTTTAACGTTCTCTACTCTCCTACATCTCCTACTTACTTAACTTCTTCATTCCAACTGTTATGTTCAAACCATAATAGAATCCTTTTATGCCCTTCCCATACAACTGGTTTCTTAGGCTCCTCTTTCTTCGTTCAGTCTGTACTTCTGTAGAACACTCTCCCTCTTGAGATCAGGATGAGCAGGAGCCGGGATGTGTTCAAGTCAGTTCAAGTGTTCAGTTCAAGAGTACAGCTATTATTTCTCAAAGAGTTAGCAGAGTCATCTCAATACATGTTTATTTTATATATATGTTTATCATATATAATTGTTTATTATATATATGTATTTGTATCCTGTAATATATATGTGTAAATATAATACCACTAAAGTCCAACCACACGTCCGAATCGATTATCTAATTACGTGGGGGTCCGCCCCCCACGATTAACAAAATTACTGACGTGGCTAACGTGGCACTGGTAGATATTCCATCTCTTCCCGTGGGTGTCGTTTAGGGCGTTAAGGGATAGGGCTGTTCTTCACCTTATATCATACAGTCCAAGAAAAACCATCGAGAAATGCATGTGGATCTAAAAGAAAAGCTAACCCAGGGAGGTACCGAAGCAACGGGAGAGTCCTCCTCTCTTCCTCAAAGGAAGAGATAGTCCCACGTATCTGGGGGGGGGGGGACAAATATGCATGGAGTGGTGGCGACGGTACTCGCCAGACGTCACGCCGAAAGCTTTCTCGAAGGGGCGAAAAGAGGGCAGCAGACTGTCGATTTTATGTATCTGAATGTAAAAGGGGCTATGAATAAAAAACTAGATGATGTATATGAGAGGATGAACGAAAGAAAAATAGATATAATGTGTGTGAATGAGAACAAGCGAAAGGGGAGAGAAATACCAACACGCGGGCCCTTCACCGAAATATGGACGGGTGTGTCCGACAGTGAACATGGCAGTAAAGGTGTTGGTATTATTCTCTCCGAGCGACTGACAGAATGTATGAGAGAGTATGGTTGTGTTAGCTCCCGGCTTCTCTGGATCCGGCTGAAGGTGGGGCCGACATCTGTATATTTTCTTATAGGTGTCTATGCCCCCGATATGACCCATAATAAAGTTGACAGGGGTAAATTTTGGGACCAACTGAGAGAGATTTTGTTAGTGCGTAAGCCAAATAAACGAATTGTCATGCTTGGAGATTTTAATGCTAGAGTTGGAGTAAAACGTGACGGATACGAGAATGTGCTGGGACCATTATTTTGGGGATAAAATAGTGAATGACAATGGTGTGTGTCTGTCAGAGATCTGTGTAGAGATGGGAATGGCTGTGATGAATACATGGTTTCAGCATAAGCTGATCCATATGTATACGTTTCAAAGAAAGGATGGAAAGTGTATTGAAATAGAGCATGATTGACTTTGTGCTAGTGGATGGAAAAATGATAATAGAGGTTGATACTAGAGCTTACCGTGGGCCTATTGTAAACACGGACCACTACTTAGTAGTTGGTCAAGTAAGTGGTCTGTTTAGATGCTGGCGGCATAGGGCTAAAGCATCTACCACTGAGCTAGAATGCATAAAAGTTGAATGATTGAAAGATCCTGATGTGAAAAAAAATTACAAAAGGAAACTGAATGACAGACGACAACAAAATTGGAGTGCCATGAATGGGAAGGATGTAGAGGCAGTATAGACAGTTTTTAAAGTAGTGTAGTAGAGAGTGCCATTGATGTATGTAATTTTACAAAAAGGATAAGAAAATGCACGAAGGCTGACTGGTAGGATGATGAAACGAGAAGAATGATAGAAGAAAAGAAGAAAGCTTGGCAAGATGTGCTAGCGATGGAAGCTATTGATAGAGTAAGTGGAGGTAGGAAAGGTAATATAAAAAAAAGAAGGATAAATATCGAAGTGTGAAAGAGAAAGTGAAAGAATGCGTAGAAAGAAAGAAAAAGGAGAAAATGGAGAGGCTTGAGAGAGAGTTCAGTGCAAGTTTCCGGGATAGCATAAAAAACACAAAAACAGGTTCGATGAATGTAATAAGGGATGAAAATGGAGGAATTATGAAAGAGGAAAGATTTGTGTTAGATCGTTGGAAGAGATATTTTGAAAGTCTGTATGAGCGTAGTGTGGATGAAATAGAGTATGACGAAGGAGTGATAAGTTCGCTGGCATCCACTGATGAAATTGGAATGGATGAAATTATGAAAGCATTAAAACATATGAAGTTGGGAAAATCTGCTGGGTAGGATAGAGTGACGATTGAAATGTAGAGGGCTGGTGAGGGATTAGTAGCAGGAATGTTGCACCACCTTATTAACCTTTGTTGGAAACAAGGTCAGGTCCTAGAAGACTGGACGAAGGCGGTGATTATCCCAATTTATAAAGGTAAAGGCTCGCAGCAGGACTGCCATAATCATCACGGCATCAGCCTTCTAAGTGTGGTTGGGAAATTGTATGCCAAAATTTTTATTGATAGGGTAGTACTGATGATAAGATTTGGGATGTGCAAGCGGGATTTCGAAAGGGAATGGGATGTACGGATCAAGTCTTTTCCTTGCGCTGCGTTGTGGAGAAATACCTGGCCAAAAACCAGAAAGCGTTTTGCACATTCGTGGACTTGGAAAAGGCGTATGACAAGGTGAACAGGAATGAGTTGTGGAAAAAAAAGGTACTATCCATGTATGGGCTGGACTGCAACTTAATACGGGCTCTGAAGTCATTGTACAAGGGCTCCAGAGCCTGTGTTAGGATTAATGGCGCCTACACAGGCTGGTTTGACATCTCTAAAGGTGTCAGGCAAGGATGTGTAGCTTCGCCTTGGTTGTTCAATCTTTTCATGGATAGCTGTATGAGTGATATGAAAGGGTGTGAATATGGAATAAAGATGGGAGATCTGCATGTTAAGTGCCTCCTATACGCCGATGACCAAGTTATAGTTGCATCATCGGCGCAGGAGTTGCAGAAAATGGTGTACAGCATAAATGCGGCCTTTAAAGCGAGAGGTATGAAAGTGAATGTGAATGTATGCAAGAAAGACGAACGTTATGGTTTTTGAGAGGCAGCAAGAAATGACTGAATGTAATGTTATGATTGAAGGTGAATGTGTAGAGTTTGTATACTTGGGTAGTTTCTTCACAAGGGATGGAAGACACGATGGAGATATTGAAAGGAGAGTGACTGCAGGAAATCGCGTGAATGGTGCGCTACACTCCTTCATGAGTGGCGAGTCAGTGCCGAAGAACGCACGACTGGCGGTTCATAACGGCGTGCTAGTCCCCACATTATTGTATGGAAGTGAAAGTTGGGTATGGCAGAAAAATCATGAAAGTAGAGTGAATGCAGTGGAGATGCTGTCATTGCGTAGTATATGTGGAGTAAGGTTGGCTGATAGGAAGAGGAATACAGATATACGAGAATGGTGTGGCCTGAAAGAGAATGTTGTTACAACAATTGAAAAGGGCTAAGGTGGTTTGGGCACTTGGAACGAATGAGTACTGAGCGAATGACACACCAAGTATATAAGGCAGATGTAAGTGGGTAGGCAAGCTAGGGTCGACCTCGCAGGACATACACTGATGGGCCAGGCTTAAAATTGAAACCTAAATACTTAGGGCCCTACAAGGTAACTAAAATTAAAAGAAATGATCGTTATGACCTAGAAAAGGTGAATGGCTCTGTAGAAGGACCTAACCGTACTGCAAGTGTGGAGAAGCATCTTCTGAGTGAACAGGAATGTATGGTTTGATGTATGTAAGAATGTGCAAAGTAATTTGAGTAATGTTAGTTGTATGAGTAGTTAAGTAGTGACAGAGTAGTAAGTTAGTCTAAAGTAAAGTAGGATTATACCGTATGCTTAGATATTTATCTTGTCTTATTCATTATCATCAAGGTGTAAAATCTCGAATATTACTACTTTGTTCTAAGTTGTATTTTATTCAATATGAGTGGTTCCTGTTAAGTAAACTTATGTAAAAAATCTAATTACCAATATAATATCATGGTATATATTGCTAAGTTATGATGTAGGTAACTTACTCATTCTAGGCTTTTAACCTTGTTTTTCTAATGTAACATTAATTATACTCTGTCCATTATATTATTAGTTTTTTGAGAGCTCACGCCCATCAAGTTTCGTATTGTTTACGTTAAATTTTCAAACAAATAGTATTGTACTGCATGGACGGTTACCGCCCACCTAGTGATGTGGTACAAATAACGATTACTACGATTGTGCCACAGATTACAAATAATCGGTAGAAATAAATGCTATGAATAAATCTACATTTCTTCATAATTTATTAATAAGGTGGAACAACAACACAAAGGAAAGAAAGGAAACAAAATTTTCATTTAAATTTCTTTTATTAACATGACTCGTCAGAAACTTCATTTGAACTTGATTGGTCCGATGAGGAGTCTTCAGTAATATTTATGATTAGCTCTTGTGTGCATAAATTATCAAATGCAATGTCCCGGTCCCAATCAGACATTATGACTCTCTTAGTTCTCTCCACCACACTCACCCATTTTCTAGTAATTTTAACATTTTATTCGCTGTGAATGGGGGGCTTGTATTGCTTCTTGCAGCATGCCCTTTTACTTGTGCCCATATAAGTTCGATGGCGTTGTATTGGCAGTGATACGGAGGAATCCTAAGGATGATATGGCCATATTCTGCTGCCATTTCATCGATCACATACCGTTTTGGTTTCTTCTTGTTTTTTAATATTTTTAATAATTCTATTTTTAACATAGAATCGTCTACATTTTCTCGCGTAGCCAATTAATAATTTCATGTTTATTATTGACTTGTGTTGGCATTTTGTCAATTTGGCGAGAGTGGTAGGGCGCGTTATCAATAAAAATTATTGATGGTTCTTCCAACGATAGAAGCATATTCTTGAACCACTCTTCATACACCTCCGCATTCATTTCCTCGTGGTAATCGCCAGATTTCTTTGATTTAAATGCCAACATTACATCTTGCATAAAACCTTTAGCTGTACATGCGTGGCAAATGATGAGGCGTTCGACTTTACCAATACCTCCGCAAAAAAAAAAGGTACTGCGGAGGTGGAAGCAGCAGTGTCGTCAGTCCAGGACTGAGATACGGTGTGGTTAGCGTTGAGCCATGTTTCATCCGTAAAGACAACATTTGTCCAATCTTGAATTTTTTTTGCCTCATTTAAAAAGTCACATCCTGCCAAAGCAATATCAGTGCGTTCCATCAATATTTTTCTTTTATTTGACTTTTTAAATGAAAAGCCAATTATTTTCAAAACTTTGGCCAAAGAATCAATAAGATTTCCTTAAAGTTGGAATTTCTTTTTTCAGATAGTAGTCATATACATGACGGCGAATGGCGTCAGCGTCAAAATCGTCAATATTTGTAACAACACGAGGCCGGCGTTTACTTTTAGGTGTAGAAAGCTTGTTATTTTCTAAGCCGCTCTTACCGTAGTAATTTTAGTTACACTTGAAAGACCAACCAACCCAACGCGGTCGCAACTCGGTTTCGCACTTGCGAAATTGGTATAAGCGGACCGCCATTTTGATTTTCTTGCTCAAAGTAATCATGAAGTTTAAGCACTAATTCTCTCGATTGTCCTTTCAACAGACGTCCTTTCGGCATTCTCACGATCAATGAACTCTGCGAGAAATAAAACTACTCAACTCGAGGTATAAAAAATATGAAAGAAAACTCAGTGAACGTAAATGCGTGTGATTAGCACGGGCGTTTTGTTGCGAGTGACAGACCACGTCAAAATGGCGGACGGTTGGTTAATGTTGCAAGTTGACTTATAGATTTTTTTACGATTTTGCGATGCAATTTTTACAGTTTCTAATTTTTATTTTTATATTAATAATTAAAGACGCAAATACATGGATTTATATTTGTTTACAAGAAATCTAAGAGAATATTAAATCGAAACGCACGTTTATCGAAATCGCTTATTTTGTTTACGTACCCAATTCGAATAATGATATTAGTACAATTGGAATGGTATCACATTTGAGTTAGTTTTGTACATCACTAACTTTGTCAATCGTCGAGCTGTCAAAAGACTATTAATATAATAGACAGAGTAGTAATTAAGATGTCATTCAGTGTAAGATTGGTAATTTTAATATTGTATTAAGACTAACTGAAGTAGAAAGAATGTATGATATATGGCTGATAAGTATGGTGATGAAGTGTGTTATTATGGTGTTAGGGATGAGAATGAAATGTTATACATGAAGCAGGAATGCCTGAGGACAGGTATGTATGCAGGGCGGCCGAATGTAGGAATGATAAGTTTTGAATGCAGTATCCGAACGTATTGACTGAGTGAGAGGAATGAATAATGAGTGCGAGAGAGACAGGAGATGAATGGCGGATAGAATAGGAAGACGTTGTGTTGTAAAAGGTGTACCAGGGGTAATTATAATAATAAGTATTGAAATAAATCAGAAGAGGAGGCAAAGTAGCCGTTTTCATTTTCTTCAAGTCGCAACCTACATTAATGCAATTCATGAATAAAAAAGAAGAATAACCATAAATACCTGCCAGTTTGGTGTTAACTTCAACACAAAAACTAAAAACAACACGTGATACACATGAATTCAGTGAGGGGGTCTATAGTGGAGATGCAGGCAAGCTTTGAGCAGAGGATGGCCACGTTTGAAGCTGAACTGCAGCGTAAAACTTTTGGCACTTCCAGCTTGGCAGCTTCAACGGAGGACTTCGCAATTAAGTCCTTGATGCTCAACACACTGAAGGCGCTTCAACAACAGATTGAGGCTGTTGTTCGGTCGGTATCTTCCGTCGCTTACGTGGAGATACGTAAGCGACGGAAGATACTACTTCTGCACGGAGTCACAGAGTGTAAAGGAGAGGATACTTCAAAAGTAACCGAGGTCATCAGACAACAACTTCAATTCAATACCTTCAGCCATGAGGAAGTCAGCCGTTGTCACAGAATGGGTCGACAGTCGGGAGATGAGAAGCCGAGGCCGATCCTTGTACTATTAAGGTCATTTGCGGTGCGTGACAGGATTTGGTCAGCGAAGATCAAATTGAAAGGTACAGGTATCACTCTTTCAGAGTTCTTGGCCCGATCTCTACATGTTGTATTTATGGCGGCACGTGAAAAGTACGGAGTCACTAAATGTTGGACCCGAGAGAGTTGTGGTTACGTGATTGGTTTCGAAAGCTCACGACGCCGTATCACATCACTTAGTGACCTCAACTATGATAAACCATCTGATGGGAGTGTTGAAAGCTCTGCGGTCGCAAAACATCCTGCACCAAAACAGAGTTGCAGCCTCCAGAAAATAATATTTTGGTGGTCAGGAAATCCTCCATCGTTGTTGATAAGTATGTAGCTTAGCGTACCCTCTTACTGTTTTTTAAGAATGTGAATTTTAACGTTCAACACCACCTCTGCTTCCTTACTTTAAAAAATAATTCATTTAAATACTTTTCAAACTTTTATAAACTTGTCCCCTTTTTAAATATTGGCTTTATAACTGATATATTTGGTTTGTGCGGAAAATTGCCTTGTTCTATGCATAGATTAATAAATATGGCTTAAGGCTTCAGATATAATATGGGCGATATCTTTGATGATGCAAGTCAAAATGCCATCAAACCCGGTAATGCTCGTATTCTTCAAATTTATTATTATTTTATATATGTTATCTGTGATAATCGGTGCCAAAAAGACTGAGACAGAATTAAATGCAATTTTGTTTTAAGAACTATTAGGTACATTACCGTGTATCTTACGATTATCTATGTCAAGAAAAAAAACATTAAATGATTTCGAGACATCTTTAGGATTATTAATTAACACGTCATTACTCATTATTTGACTTATGTTTTCGATCGGATGTTTATATTTTGTCTCATTTATTACTTTCCATGTTGCTTTCCTTTTGTTTGGTCCAGATTTGATGCGGTTAATCATTTTGTGATTTTTTTGTCATCCGACTTATAGATTTGTACCTCTTTGCATATATTTTAAATGTGTCTCTGTTAATTTTACTTTTATTATTTCTATACTGCCATAGAAGATGAGTTTTACGCTTGCTACATATTTTTATACCACGCGATATCCATTTCGGTCTTGATAAGTTGTAAATCCAAATTTTTATTAAAGGCATTTAATTTAAGAAAGTATAGTTGGTACAGCATAACAAAGTTTTCATGGAATTGGTTATTTGCATCCAAACAGCTATAGACATCGTTATTGGTAAGCTGTTTTAAGTATTTAATAAAATTCATTTTATTTCAAAGTAAAAGTCTTTTTGACTGAAACCTTGATAATTTGCGCATTGTGATCAGATAGTGCCAGTTCCTTAATAGTGCCTTTGCATGCTTTTACATTGTGGGCTATGTTGTCTAGGTAAGTCTTACTAGCAAATCGCGTTATTTGCTCGACTTGTAATTTTAAATTATGTTATTTATTATGTCATTAAAAATTCTATAAATTTAGTGGAGAGCCTGGTTTGCTTTAAAATATCAATGTTGAAGTCTCCACACAAAATAATCTTCTTGCTATTGAAACACAACTTATTCAATATTTCATTTAACACTGTATAGAAACTGCATAAAGAACTAGCAGTATGGTCTGGTGGCCTATAGATACATAGAATTATAATTTTTTTGATGTTCCAGTACTTTGACGGCAGAACATTCTATAGTATTTTGAATTGAAAGCTCTGGTATATCATTAAGAAGCCTGTATTTCAAGTTTTTTTTTATTAAAATACATGAACCTCCATGTCTACTACTTCTCATATAATAGGAAACAAGTTTGGAGTTCGGTATTGTAAGATACTCCTCATCGCTCTTGTAACAGGAAAATAGCCCTTATGGCTATCTTCGTCACTAGCTTGGCTGTAATCGTCTAAACCTAACTAAACGTAAAACTAAACTGTGAGATTAAATTCCTAACAGATTAAATTTAAAATAATGTACGCCACGATTATTCTCCTCACTAAATTAATTTAACTTACGGTTTATATTATATATCATCTAATGTTCTAATCTCTGAGTTTTGTTGAAATAAAATGAACTCTATCTGCATAAAATCTAGTTTCTATATACGATATTGATTTAAATGTCAAGTTATCATTTACGGTCGTAGATTGTATCTACCAGGTAACTGAGGTTTTCTGGATCCAGATTATATAATAATTAATGGCCTGTATTTTTTTTATATTTCAAATGTTTTGTCGTGAGCTCATATATTTTTTTGGTTGATATTAAATCAACATATTTTCTCCTCCTCTCTCTCAAGGATAATTTAATTCTGTTATCAGTACCTCCACTAACGCTAAACGTATAATAGTATTCTTCTCTTTTTTTATATATTAGTTTCCACTAATTAATACCATAACAAGTTTAACCGAACCGTCGTAAATCGCCTCATATATCTAGGTTTGCCTGCATTCCAATGTAGGTTTCGTTCGCGACTGGTATAAATACTGATTTAACATGAGTTCATCTATTTAAGCTTGTAAATATAATTTATGGATTTCCGGCAGACCCCAGAAATGCTACACACTGATAACTTGCTCAAACTGAAAACCCAAATGGTTCCAGGAGCTAAAATTGTATTTAAATTACCTATTAAGTGAGCTGATTGTAACACATATATTATTATTTACTGTATTCGACTAAAATACACCCTCTCGTTAGTAACTGCGTACCAATAATGATATTTCAGATGTCTCTGAAATGAACCTTATATGTTCTTTGCACTTTACAAGCCGAATATCAATTGAGATCTCCAACGACCATCTCTTTGTATTACTAATACTGTTTTCATGTGTTACTCGATATATTGCAAATGTTAGTTGAATAATCAGCCACTTAGATAATTTACTCTAATATATTACTTGTCAACTTCTGCCCACTCAAATCAATGTTCTATAACTGATAACGGTATAATTATTTATACTTGCTCTAATTCTCGAATGATGTATTCAGCCGTGTTATAATGCACTTAATTATTTGATTACAGTGCCTAGATAAAATGTTATAATGATAATGATATTTCACGTATTCATTTAAATCACTTCCGAACGTAATTTTATATAAATTCAAACAACAGCTCTTTATCTTGGTATTCAAACCAATATACTATAAAATAGTAGAAATTTATCAGACACCTTTAATTATATTATGTAGTAATATATTTAAAGTAATATAACAAACTATCACGATTTATTCAGACAATGTTCTGGAACTATCTTCGATATAACTATTTTTAATTACTGATTATCGTATTTATTCACAACTTTACTATAAAATTCACGTTTACTTTAATTAAAACACAATGGATTTGCCGTTGGATTGATTAAGTTATTTATGGTAATTATCGTGTAAACAAAGACTTAACGCGATATAATTTACGTAACACTTCACTTCGGTTAGTTATCACTTAAATAAACGTATTAAGTATGATGTTACCTACTAGTCCTATTAATCCGCCTCGACGGATTAACCCTGAATGGCTCTAGACTAAAATGACCTAGTGTTTACCTTTGGTCTACTGTCCCGTACCAAAGACAGTAGGTGTGTATGATTTGATATGTGTGTGTGTGTGTGTGTGCGAATTGTGTGAAAGGGAATAACAATGCGAACTAAACTAAGGAAAGGGAATGGAATAGCTTGCGAAAACCCCTAAAACTATTCCAAGGATCCTAGATTATAGGAAATAGGTATTTGAAATGCTTCCGAAATCAGACTCAATTCCAGAATTTCAGGCATATGTTACCTACAAGCTCTTTCTTGCCACGTTTCAGGAGTTTGGGTTTATATTGAGATAGGTATTTATAAAATATAGGAATCTTTAGATATTCAATCCAAAGAGCGTTATCATTTGTCACTGTCTAGTATGCACAACTCGTCAAAAGAATCACCAATTATATTAGCATAACACAGACAACAAAATTTCTAACAATGTTAACAGAGCTTGTGCACTTCAAACAGCTACAACGAAAACTATCCCTTGTCCCCGTTCGAAAGCCCTTTTTATATGTCGCTTACTCCCCGCTTGGTGCGTCCTAGTGACGTCATACGTCCCTCATCCGCTTGGGTATCAGGTAGTATTTTCTATGAGAAATGACCTACGCATTGGATCTTTAGCCAAAGATTAGAACTTTTTGTATTTAAAATAGCGTGCCAATATTATTTTAAAACAAACATCTTACCTAATTCAAATTAAGCATATTTTAATTATATACACACCATTAACCTTGTCAGCCAAAGCATAGCGACATTAAATCGAGCAAAATTTGGTAAACGCGTCCGTTTACTAATCAACAGTCTCGTATCAAAGCTTGACAAAGAAATCAAATTACATCTTATTTGGTTCTTAAAACCATTTATAAATTATTTTAATACGCATTAACCAATGAGATGGTGTAGACGTCCATAGAGTTCATTTTGCAATTGTTAACACGTGTTAATATTTCTTTATTTCAAACACGTCGTGAAGACGAATAGTTTTTTATGTTGTATGAGTGGTATTTGTATTGTTAACAGATGTGAGGTAAAAATTCTCAGCGTTGTTTGGCCATCGTGGCGATATAAATAATACCATTTCAGTCGCCTCCTCAGACTTCAAATTAAGTTGATTCGCTTAGAAACAGACTTCTTGTGAAGATCTGCTTCTAAGATTAGTTCCCAAATGCATTCCTTCGACTCAATCTCTTTACTCTTAATATAATATCACGCTAAATTAATAGTTTTAAGTTCATTTTATTTTATTAGTTTTGGGTTCCATGAGGGTATAACAATTAGTGGATGTAATGAAACTCGTTCTGTAAGATTGCGCAATGTATATAATCCTTTATTCTTACCATAGGTATCCTGCATAGAATATATGTATTTATAACCGGATCCACCTGCATCTAATAAACCTGTTAAATTCACGGCTCCTAAACTGTCATTTTTTTTTTCTTTTTGCAATGTTAAATATCTATGTGAGTCCTTTTCGCAGTCTAAAATGTCAGCGCATTTAAATAATGTTTGAATGATTTATTATTTTGCATAACACAATTATTGTCATTTGATTTCGATAAACATATCGGAACGTTTCTGCCTTATAAGTCATTAATCGGACAAACTCCTTTACTTCTACAGCTGGTCTTATTGGAACTTTTTTTTTTTTTTTTGAACGAATATATGTTTTAACAAAAACGAAATTTTGAACTGAGGAGCCTACGTACCTCTTTACTCACAACTTTTTATAAATAGTACTAGAATCAGTTCCCGTATTACTATTACCGCGATTATCTGTGTTTTGATCTTTCGTTTCCGGTCTAAATTTAATTGGTTTAACGCCTCCCCGTATATTAGAGTACCTACCATTTGCTAAACCTCGACCCAGCCTGTTATAATTCCTATAAAAATAACCCCGTGTATTATTGCCTCGTCCGCGATTCGTGGAATTATATTCTATTATATTTACATTTGCACCGCGTGGTCTTTCATATCTATTTACTGTCGAACTCTGTGACTGTGAACTACCTAGCCTATCTACACTTATATTTCTTTCCAGATGTCTTAAAAATTCAACTGCTTCTCTGATTGTCATAGGTTGTTGTCTACTAAAGTATGCTACTTGTATATGTTCAGGATACTGCCTAAAAATATTATTTATCTTTTCTGCATCTGTAAAAGCAATGATAAAGCATAAACTTTATCCAACTGCTCCGCGAAATATTTTTCCATACTCCCGTTCTGTTTATTACATTTTGAAGTCATGAATCTAGACTTTACTACTTCCTGTTCTGCCTGGCTCCAAAATACATTCTGGAAATCCCATTCAAAATTACTAAACGACTTTCAATAATCTCTATAAATATTCAAACGAATTTTAGCTTCCCCTGATAATGATTCTATTGCTAAACTTAATGTTCGTTCTGTATTTAGGTCTTGTCCCGTCATAGAAAAGATCTTTAAGATCCCTCAAGAAAGTCATTGGATTATGCATCCTATTACCATCAAATGTAGGTAATTTTTATTTTACCTGTACAATTACCGTTTGACCTGTTGTCTTACTACTTATATTGTTCGTTTCCGAGCTAGTCAATGGTACTATTGGAGAACCTGAACTATGACCACTATTACTTTCAATTCGCTCGTTTTCAAATCTCGTAAGTCTATTTAATATTTCAGATAACAATTTTCAAATACGTCCTGAAGACGAATAGTTTTTTATGTTGTATGAGTGGTATTTGTATTGTTAACAGATGTGAGGTAAAAATTCTCAGCGTTGTTTCACCATCGTGGCGATATAAATAATACCATTTCACTCTTTATCATGTTGTGTTCAGTTATACAGAGTATGCCAATAGAAATGTTTTACGTGGTCAGATTATTAATACAAACAGAAAGCATGTCAGATTTGTTGATTAATCCATCAATGTTTTGATAGAGGATCGTAACAACATTATACACGAAACAAATTATTTATTACGTTAGGGCTAGAGCCATGGGCGCTACTTGGTTTATTTATGGAATCACTATTATTTACATTTATATCGAGCAGATCGTGTTCAAGATCTAAATTAACCTGAGTATGTTAATCTACAGAGCTTAGATTTTTATTTTTTAACTAGCTGACCCAGCAGACTTCGTACTGCCTCAATCGATAGCAACTTTTAAACCTTCTCTGGACCTCCACAAATAATTCAAGACCAAAATTAGCCAAATCGATCCAGCCGTTCTCGAGTTTTAGCGAGACTAACGAACAGCAATTCATTTTTATATATAAGAAGAAGAAGAAGAAGACTAGCTGACCCAGTAGACTTCGTACTGCGTCAATCGATAGCACCTTTTAAACCTTCTCTGGACCTCCACAAATAATTCAAGACCAAAATTAGCCAAATCGGTCCAGCCGTTCTCGAGTTTTAGCGAGACTAACGAACAGCAATTCATTTTTATATATAAGAAGAAGAAGAAGAAGAAGAAGAGAAGAAGATATTTGCTCATGCTGTGATATATGAAAGTGATAGTTCAAACATAATATTTCTTTTAATAATGACATTGCAAGATTTAACACATAATTTCGTTTAGTTGGTAAAGATCTAGAGTAGTTCATATTCATGTATAAGGCATTTTTAAACTTGTTACAAATAAATCTAAGCTGATAGTTTACTTTAGCTTCTTTTAAAAACCTGTTTTTGGGTACTTCACTTATGATCATGTTCGTATTGGCGGTTGATGTCAGCCATCGATGCAGGTTGATGTCGATATCATATGATTTTGTTTTCGCAACAGCCTTCCAACAAAATGATATAGTCACTTTTTGTTAAAACACTAATCTCGTTATTAGGTTTTAGGTATGAAAATACTGCGTATTTTGTTCCAAGCAGATTTTGTAGTATGTTGCGCTTTCCTCGTCCCCGACCATCACCCAGAATAATTACTTTATGCTTCTTGTTTTCTCTTCCAGGTGCACTTTCAGTAAACAAGCGCTGTATATCCTTATAATTATTGTTTTCACTGCAGTAAAATGGTAGTTGCAATTGAGTACGAGTATCATTATTGACTTGTTTTTGCTGCGTTGTTTGTGTATTACGTCTCTAAAGTATTTGTGCAGTTACCTTTTGCTAGATGTAGAGGGGAATGTCGGGGAGTGTTTACTCTCATGTTTAATATTCTACTTGAGATGGGTGAAGAATTTTTATTTTGTTGTGGAGTAGTGGAGCTAATAGTTCTTAAGTAAATCTATTTGTCGTTGCTGAGCCTGATGTCCTGTTTTAGGAGAGTATTTTCATGATTTAGATTTTCAGTTTCTTCATCAGCACTTTTTCATTGTTGTTTAAGTAAATAGATTTCTCATCTTAAATCATCAGCAACTGATTGATCAATATGTTGCGTTGCATTCTGCATACTCATGATACTAGAATCTAACATGGTAGAATTTAATAAGTCTTCCTTTGTTGTACGTGATAAATTCGTTTCCGATTGCGTTCTTGTCAACTTATTTCGCATAGTTACATTCTCCATTTTATGAGATTTACTGTTATCAATTTTATTTTCTTTCTATAAAAATATTAGACAATTTTTCTGGTAATAAGATTGAATTTATGATATTAGAAAAGGACAATGGGCAAAAATGTATGGCGCTTGTCCCATTGGCGGCCACATCTGTCCTATATATTTTTTAGTCGACAATTATGTATATATTAAGACTGCAAAAAATTATTTCAGCAACTTGTTTAGATAAAAAGTTATAAAGCGTTGATCATATAAAAAAATCGAATTAATTAAACCGAAAGTACGTAAATGATAAAACGTAATGCATATCTAAGTATAAGATAATGATGGATTAAATAAAACTAAAGGTTTATTGGTTATTAAATACATCGATTTATTGACAGACACATATACAATGCTCGTATATAATGCTAGTATTCCTTTAAAAAAAGAAAATGATGGGATTTCCTCTTGGTTTCTCGCCCACCCTAAATACCACACTACACACATAATGTGGGCACAGCAACCAAGAGTGCGCTTACCGCTTAGACAACTGCAATAGTAGTTTTCTATGGCTTCTCTGCCGCTTTTCTCTCTATCTACTATAATGTACGAATAATATATTTTTGACCTAGTATGTCTAGATTGTATTCGACATCTTAGCAGCCAAACATTTGTTGCTGTGATGCCGTACCTGCCTAGGCCTGTAACATCGGGATCCCTATACGTTTCTATATTATAGAGACCTTGTCGCACATGCTCCGCATAATAGCTAGGGGCTAGTTCACTTGGTATGTACCAAGTGCAAAAATGGTTAAATCCTCCTCAGTCAGCAAAGGAAAATCACTTATGTTAGGTTGGTTTCCAGTAATGCTATCGAAACTAGCCCGTCTACGATTAAGGTTGTTGGCTAGGACATACTCTGCTAGGTTATTTGGTTGGTTCATTCTTTGGTTTATAACCTCTATAAATGTTTCAGCGTGAACGCTATCTGACAATGGTTATGCTTTGCCACGATTGAAAACCACCATTTATAACTTCAACAACCCAGCGGCACATAGTAACCAACCTAGACTTATTCGCTTGTTCTGTCGTCAATTGATCTTCGTCTCGATTTTTTGTTTTCGGTAAGTGAGCTTCATAACCATAGGCATGTAAGTCGTCGATTACGTCGCGAAACCCACGGTCTAAGATGAACACATCTCCATATTCAAAAAACCAATGGAAAGGATTTCCTTCGTCGTCAATCATATTTTGCATTATTTGTGCATCTGATTCTATGGCTGAATATGGCCCAAAGGCATCTAAAATGTGGCCATCGCAGCACACTATTAAAAACGGTTTCAACAAATTCGTGTATTTGTGTCAGTCTACACAATCGCTTTTGGAATAAATAGTTTGCGGACTTTTGTATATATATATATATAAGAGGCGTCTGCTATCACAATTGCCTTTCTGTTTAAGGCATTTGCATTTCCAAAAATTGTATTTAGAACTTGTAGGTTTCGGTTAGCTACATCAATTCTATTGAGATGATCATAACCAAGATGCCGGGGAACGAAGTCCAGTAAAAGAGAGTCTCTGGCGAACGTTAAATGTCGTTCTAGGGTTCTACGGCTCATATTAAAAAGCGTCGCCAGCCTTTCATTTGCTTCACCGCTTCGCAGTTTCATTAAGTAGCATGCCAAAGATGTTTTCGGGCGTGTTGATACGTTCGACAATGAAGGAGTTTGTTCCAAAATATTCATAAATTGGTCTCGACTAACGCCTAATCGGATGTATACTTCATTTGGGTCCATGTCATCTATATTATCAAAATCTAGTATAGATCCTCGAAGCACCGCGATTTTCATGAGGCTCATGATATGCACAAAATGTGTGGCATTGAAGTCGTGGAGCAAGTTAGGGCTGTCAATTATTTGATCCCAATCATTGGATACCAAATGATGATCGCAAACTCTTGCACTATTTGGAATATAAAAATTAAAATGAATCAAGAATGTCACTTTAATGTTATCCGGAATCCTTCGGAGATCCGTTCGTCTGCAGTTTTCATACATACAACGCGCTGCTGTATTAGGGAGTCTTGAATATTCTTCAATATGTAATAATGTAATACTCAGTACTCAACGAAACAAATGTCAACGATGGACTGCGCTGTGCGCTTGAGCATAACGGTAATCGCCGAGTCGCCGAGTGCGAGCGGCGCTCGTCGCTGATTGGTTGACGCATGAAACATGACGAGACCGATTTTAACAAAGGTTCTTAGACCTCTAATAGAAAAAGTATTGAATGTTAGGATACATAAATAATAATGAAAAAAAAAATAGTATTTTAAGTTTTTTTTTCCCAAACGGTATTTCATAGTACTCCTTGAACAATATTTGTTGTCAAAGATCTCCTCTTTCAAATGACACTAGTTTCATTGATGGCCGCTCATGGGCCGCAATGCCCATTGTCCTTTCTCATTTAAAACAAAGTTTTAGATAGCAAGGTTAGCGTACCTGATATGCCACGGAGACATGTATTTAGTACATCGAATTACTCAACTGCTTTTGTATTACTTTTTATTTTGAATTGAATAGTTTCGTTAGTATGACTCATACAGAAAATATTTTTGCACTTAAACACAGGAGAAGTTGATTTGTTAAATACATAGTGGTTTTATATTTTACACTTAAATTGTTATTTGTTTAGTTAGTTAATGCACTAGATCACTTTATAGCTTTATAGTTTTGATTTTAATACGTTTAATAATGGATACACTTAGGGGGGGAGGAGGAGGGAGGGGAACTTGGGTAGTGAAGGTGAGTGTTGATGTACATCAACAAAAGGGGCCCCTTCTAAACCTACACTTGGGTCGCAAGTCCCAGGCACTGTCCCGAGTTCCCAACTCAGCAACGCGATGGACCCGGCACCCGCACGGAGAATCCTTGGATTGCTAAGAATATCGGTCTCTAACGCTTTACGAAGTATAATGTTCCCGGTTATTTTGAAATCGTATTTCTTGGTATATCTGTTTCACAATTCACTAGATAACTTTTTCACTGAAACTTTAGATAGTTTTCTACATATTTCTATAGTCGATACACCTTTATTATATGTTTTTATATTTTTTATCGCTAAATAACAAGGACTCGATGTTAGCATTGCAGCTGGCGCCATCTGTAGTTTATTTATTCAATTTATTGTTATTCTTAAAAGATATGGCAGATATAGCTGACAGTGATAATGATAGTTTTTATTCTGCAAGTAGCCTCGATGATTCCTTTACTGGCAAACCGTCACTAGGGGAAAACCTTCAGTCTAGATTCTCTTGTTTTCCGAAGCATTTTAATGTGATTCATATTAACGCTCAGAGTATTCCAGCACACCTCCCTGATATGCTGGCTAACTTCAATTGTGAGTACATTCATGCAATTTTAGTTTCGGAGTCATGGTTAAAGCCGTTTCTACAATCCGCTCCTTATTCTCTTCCAGGTTTTAGACTAATTAGGAATGATCGCAACCCTCGCACGGGTGGTGGTGTTGCCATATACTTACGCGTCTACATTCCTTTCAATATTATGGATATGTCTGCGCAACCGCCGCCATCGAATGCTGGCGAGCATATTTTTCTAGAAGTGGAGCTTCGGCATTTGAAAATTCTTCTTGGTGTCTACTACTCGCCTTTGGATAGTATTAATTACTTTTCTTCTTTTCAGCACTTGCTGGAAAATCTAACTCCCTCTTATAGACACACTATGATTATGGGAGACTTCAACACATGTCTTTTGAAAGTGGACTCTCACTCCTCCTCACTGAAACGTTTAGTAGAATCCACTAATTTATCTGTACTAGCACTAAACGCAACACACCATGTTTCTGGTAAAACTCCCTCACTTCTTGATCTTATGTTGGTGTCATCTACTGAGCACGTGATTGATCATGGTCAGTTCACAGCTGATCAATTTTCCTATCACGACCTGATCTTTGCTTCATATTCTGTCCGTCCTCCTAAGGCTAAAGTAAAAATTTTATTGCAGCGCAATTTTAGCGGTATGGACCATGAAGAACTATGTGAGGATGCTGGTAAAATTGATTGGGTACCTCTTTTGACTACTGAATGTATTAATTCAACTTAAACTTCTAAATATATTTGACAGAACTTTATAATGTGCACGCACCTATTCGCGTTGTCAAAATGAAACACCTATCAGCTTCATGGCTTACAGATGAGATCCGGCATACTTTGGCCAAAAAAGCCGCGGCTAAAACACGACACAACACCGACCTACACCAACCAATTGGGACAGATATGTAGCCATAAGAAATCATTGCAATAAGGTGTGTAGGCACGCGTAACGTCAACACATCCATAGTTCAATAGAAAATGGAGATCCAACTAAGGTTTGGAAATTTTTGAAAACGCTGGGAAACTATGCTGTTCAAACTCGGTAAGTAGATGTATTCTGTGAGCCGCATTAAGATTTTAACACAAAAATAGAAAAAGGGACAATAAATTTTGGGGTCCGGAATAGTTTGCGCGAGAGACACTTCCAAAGTGATAAAATGTGTGTCCCTCCCCTGTAACTTCTAAAATAAGAGAATGATAAAACTAAAAAAAGTATATAATGTACATTACCATGTAAACTTCCAAAGAAAATTGGTTTGAACGAGATATAGTAAGTAGTTTTTTTTTAATACGTCATAAATCGTAAACCGCAATTTACCTTTCATTCAATCAACACAAATATAAAAATTAAAAAAAAAACATTATTATGTTACTTGATGCTACGGAACCCTTAATGGGCGAGTCCGACTCGCACTTGACTGCTTTTTTCTTGATCAATTGTCCCCTTGTGATGTTAGGAAGAGCGTATTATCAATTTCATCTAACGCAGTAGGCAGCGATGGTCTAAGTAAAAAAAAGATTCTCCTAATCCTTGACGTCATTCTGCCTGTTTTGTGTCATATTTATAATCATTCTTTAGCCTGTGGCATTTTTCCGTCAGCATGGAAGGAAACCCAAATTATTCCTCTACCTAAAAAATCTAAACCTTCCGCTATCTCTGAATACCGTCCTATATCTGTTTTACCCTTCCTTTCCCTTTGGACTTGGTTTTACTTGAACGTCTTGTCTATAATCAACTAAATAACTTTCTTATGAAAAACAATCTCCTCAATCCCTTTCAGTCTGGCTTCCGTCGCGGGTATAGTACAGTTTCAGCATTGGTGAAACTGTACTATGCCCGATCCATGAATATGGATAAGGGTAATGTAACGGAATTGGCTTTACTTGACTTCAGCAATGCATTACGGTCTATGGACTTGAGATTAACCCTACAAAAACTCAGGTTTGTGTTATTGGAAGCTCCAGAATGATTTCCAAAATAGATTGGTCCCAACAGCCTGCAGTAAAATTTAAAAACAGCACCATACCCATGAGTATAAAGGTTAAGAACCTAGGTATCTTAATTGACAGCACCTTATCCTGGGATTCTCAGATACAGGAAGTAAGTCGCAAACTGTTTGAGTCTGCGGGTTCATTGCGTAGGTTGCGAAATTTTCTTCGCACTGCTGCTAATATTGCGCTAGCTCAAACTCTTCTTCTTCCGATTCTTGACTATGCCGATGTCAGCTATCTGAATCTTACCGCAACTCGATAAGCTTGAGCGACTACAAAACTTTTGTATAAGATTTATATTTAGCTTGCGCAAATATGATCACGTTTCTGACTTCCGTTTAATGCTCAAGTGGTTGCGGATCCGCCTTCACCGGAATACTTATACACTTACTTTACTTTATAATATTTTATTTAATCCGTTGACTTCCAGCTATCTTAAAGAATGGTTTAAGCTTTTAAATAATACTCAAGGAAAAGCTTAAGATCATCGGAAAATTTGAGACTGGAGATGCCAGCCTATTCTACCAACTTCTCTGACCAATCATTTACTGTAGAAGCTGCATGTCTATGGAATGCACTGAAAGTTACAATCAGGAAAGCGCAATCCATTAATATTTTTAAAAAGATGTTACATGGGCATTACCTATCACTGTAGCATGAAGCACATATTTGTTTATGAATAACACACTGTATATATGTATATAATATACATATTTATAATGTATGTAGTCTATATATATATCATATATATGTAGGTATCTTAATATGTATGTAGTTTAAGTATATATATTAATGTGTACCTGTGAAGCTATAATTAAGTAGGTTCATATAATATTCTATAGTTTTTTAATTGAAATATTGTTTGCTAACTCCTTATGTTACACCAACTATTACCACCCTGTTTGTGAAAATATTCCAGTCCATCCTAAGGTTGCCTGGAAGAAATCGCGTTTAGCGATTAGGCCGCCCTTTGTACATTGCAAAAACCTTTTAATAATAGTTAATGTGCTACTTGTGTCTGTATTGTAAATGGAGTGCAAATAAAGTGTTATCTATCTATTTATCTATACCGTTTAGGTAGGCCTCCAGCAGAGTGGTCTCGATCATCACGGGTGTCGATGAGTAGGCCCGACAAACGAGCTTTTCAACCTCTACAGCCCATTCCTGGAGGCTTTCACCAGCTTTTTATTTCCTTTCGCGTAGCTGCGCTCGGCAGACATTCTCAAGGTGCTTGTCATAGTAGCGCGTGTCTAATGCTTCCATTAGAGGCTCCAGTGTCCTTCCTTCAGGCGGCAGGCTTTCCAGTATTAATAAGGCAAGTGTCAAGGCCATGAAGGACTCCTGTTGCTCCAGGCTTTAGTTTTTGGCAATATCTCAAATTGGTACTTGAAGGCTGTCCACGAGGAAGTTCCATCGAAGTGTGGTAGGTCGAACTTCGCTGATGATGGTGAGGTCATGGCAACAGGTCCACAGGGTTTTAGCCTAACAATCGCTTTTTCAAGCTCTTGCAAGCGGTCGTCAACAGGTACGATCTCTTTTTCAAGCTCTTGTAAGTCATCCATGGTCCCAGTCTTCAAAGCCACTTCCTTACTCAGCATTTGCAAGCCGTCTTCAAGGTTCTTCACTTTATCTCCCAGTGCATGGATGCCTGCATTGATTCTACCCATGACAGCTTCCTGGTTGGCCTGTATCATCTTTTGCATGGAGGCCTGCAGCATCATTGCACAGCATGCATCGTTTGTCGACTAGCCTCTAAGGAGGCCATAGAAGCATGCAGCGTCATCATGTTGGTATTTGATGAGGTTCCATCTGGTGCTGGCGTCGTTCCCGGTGAGATAGCAGCAACGGCCTGACGCTATCAGTTATTACGTGCGCGGGGTACAATTAAATGTCATTCATACAACGAAGACGTTTATTTGCTCACCACAAACTAGATAACTGAATAACTAGCACACACAGTACTCTTCAACAGTTCAAGTCGCTCAGCAGTTCATAGTAGGCCACAGTCGTTGCTTAGGTCGCAGGTATAATCCACTTGAATCGATTCGGTATGATGTGAAAATTAACTGACTTTGTGTCGATATCCGGGCGCCTTTTACAGCTCTTAATTAGGAGGGTAGAATGTTCCAAAATCATCTAGAAACGTTAAGTTAAGAAAGAATGTTAGGTATCTAAGTAGAGCGTTCGAGAAAGATACCTACAACAGTATTAGGTACAGACGCGCCAACATTCAAGGTGAATAACCTTATATTCAAGATTGTAGGTAGATAGGTTTAGGTATTCGAGGGCACGCCGCAATAGCGGCGGTAAGGCCCATCATGGAGGATTGGGTAGAGAGGCGACACGGAAGCTTCTCGTACCGATTGACGCAGGTGACCCCCGAAGCTCCCCTTACCGGATAAGGGGAGCTTCGGGGACCACCTGCATCGGATCAGGAAGGAGCCATCGCCTGAGTGCCATCACTGCGACGCGGGCACGTGGGCCGCCACCGCCTCCTTCTGCGAGCATATAATTCTCGCGAAGGAGATGGCGGAGCGCGCCCGGGAGAGATTTGGAACTCTTCCGGCCCGCCGAGCCCGCAACATGCTCGCCGCGCGTCGCAGGCGACTTAGGCGTCGGAGGTCGCTTAACTACCTCTGTCCTCCGTGAGCGCAGGCCTGGGGTTGGAAGGTGAGGCCGCCTGTCACCCCAGCAGAAGCAGTCCCCGGACGGTGCAAGCAAGCAAGCAAACCGGAGCAATACGGGGACCCCGTACCAGAGCCTCGTCCGTCAATCAGTAGGAGTACCAGCTTACAGGTGAGACTGACTTTCTAGCTCAGTGAATGATGTAGACGGTGCCCCGCATCGCAGGGATCGTATTTCTTCGTGCTTTGTCACAAGTGACCTAACATGAAGCATAACCTACTCTTTCCGTGTCGGGATGCGCTGTTTTGGTAACTCCACTCCACTCACCTTTCCATTCCACTTTCCACTCCTCACTCCTTTCCACTCCACTCTCCACTCCACTCTCCAGCCCACTTACCACTCCGCTCTCCATTCCCCTCTCCACTTCACACCCCGCTCCACTCCACACTACACTTCACTCTCCACTCCACACCTCTCTCCACTCCACACTACACTCTCCACTCCACTTAGCTCTGCTTCACTCCGCACCACTCCACTCCGCTCCACTCCGCTCCACTCTGCTCCACTCCGCTCCACTCTGCTCCACTCCACTTCAATCTCCACTCCATTCCCGACTCACCACTATCTCACTGATATATCGTATGTTGGAATCTGTAACGTTACATTACAGGCGAATGCTCATGGTGGGGGAGCACTTAAAAAAAATCAGCTATTGAATTCACAAAATCTGTTGCTCAACTCACTAAACTAAACTGTCTCTAAAACTATTTCATTTGAATTTCGGAATTTTGTTCTATATGCCGTCGGATTGAATCTAAACTTTATTTAGTCTAGTTTAGAGAGTTTTGTAATAGGCACTAATATATACAGCCTTTCAAAATAATGTATTCCAAAATTCCAAACAATTGACATTTCATATTGGACGTCATGTTCGATCGTACACTAGATAATTTCACGTTTTCTATTTGATTTTGAGGAGTTGCTGCATCTCCGGAGTTCTAGGTCTAATACTAATAAAAATTATATGGGACCAACTTGAAGAAACCGAACGAATTCAAAAATAATTTTATAAATCGGTTCATAAACGACGGAAATACCGATGAACATAAAAAAGTGAAGTTGGTTAAACAGAACCAATATTTAAGATTGAAAATATGGTTGTACTTACGTGAAATAAAATTCTGCACTGCTTTTTGCTTGTCCTTTTGGTATAGATGTATGGATAGTATCTCCAGAAGGAACGCAATATGTCCAATTTGCTCTGCATACAGACCACGGTAAAGTAGTATTAAAGCTCATCAACAAATAGTACAAACAAAGGCCAACAATTGACATGTAGTATGATAATATGTAGACAGCGCTCAAGCTGTGAGCATATCCGGTTCCTGCCATTTTGAAACGAATACTTGATAAGAGTTTAAATTTTCTATATTTGAAAGAAACCACATTTAAGTTTATGTTTCATACCTCTTAGAGCAGGCGATATATCCCAACACTTTACGCAGTTACTACTGCTAAATTGTCCCAGAGCGCATTCCAAATAATACATGGGCTTGCCAATAAAAATCAGCACAAGCATATACGGTAGAAGGAACGCCCCACCTCCATTTTCGAAACAGACGAAGGGAAAGCGCCAAACGTTACCAAGACCTACAGAAGTTGCGATGCAGGACATGAGGAATTCCCATTGGCTTCCCCATTGTGGACGTTCTAGATCCTCAGGCTGAAAGTTACAAATATCATAAGTACTTGATACCCTTGTTTTTAAAATGGCGAGTGTTAGCCGAGCTAAATCCACATTTAATCTAATGTACAAACTTAAATCTAAGTGTTATCTGTAAGTATAATCTAATGTCATGTACGGCAGTTCCCTATTATCTATCTACTGCCAGTTTTGGGATACTAAAGATGAAACACTTTATCTATCTCTGATTTTTATGTCCCAAAATACTTATCATGGGTATTGGGAATCTCACTGTCGTACGTTATCTATCGAAAGGAGGTCCTGCCCCCTAACACAGATAGATATTTGTAAGAAAATGCAAAAGAATGTGTCCCAATATGGTTTTGACAGCTATCTGTTAGTTACAACATATATTAATAAAGATAAATCAATAAAATTAAATAAAGAAGTTTTTGCGATAAATTTACTTCAGTAAACGTAACAATATTACAATTTATCATGTTGTAATCAACTGCAAGCACCTACTATGATAAACTAGTATAACTACTAGTAAAAGTGATCTTGAATTGTTAGCAGAGTTACCTAACTGAGACCGTGATTTATACTGAGAACATGATGGTGGGACGACTTTTGCTGACAGATCGAAACAAACTGTCTTTCATCGATAGCAATCTATCTCTAACTATGGTTATGGAATAGGGAACGGCCGTAAGTCCATGTGGCAGTAATATGTGCCTTGACATCGCAATCGATGTTACTAGATGTGCACAGTACAGATCCCAGGTATTTAACCTAATCCGTGCGTTCCATTAAGTCATCCGTCTATCCGAACAAATTTGAAATTTGTACAGTTACATAACATAACATAAACTCACGCCTATATCCCCGAAGGGGTAGGCAGAGGTGCTAGCACCCACGTTTCGCCAGTTTATGTTTTAGGTCCCAATGTAATAAATGGCGAGCCTATTGCCATTAACCGGGCACTTATAAACCTGCGATAAATACACACATAACTTCGAAAAGCATCGAAAAGTCATTGGTGTGCGCCATGGTAATACCTGGGATCGAACCCGAGACCTCGTCTCAGCAGTCCATTACCCATACCACTAGGCTACCGCGGACAGTTAATTGTACAGTTAAACGTCATCTTTTCCACATTAAGCTTTTTTGCTGTTCTCAAGTGCGTCCTTCAACGTCTTCCTATCATCATCACAGTGTTAGTCCCTGTTGCATCTAAAGCTTAAAGCCCAGGGCCCTCTCTCACACTTTTTTATCTTCGTTTATCTTGGCTTTTATAGGAGCGACTGTCTAAACCCGACTCCGAGAGGAAAGCCTGCGCCAGAGCCTAGTCTCTTAATCAGCAGGTGTTACAGCTATCAGGTGCAGATAGCTTGGGCCCCGAAGATCTTGGTTGTTCCCAATCTGCCTCTCTCCACATCCGCTAGTACAGTAACCATCAGCGTACGTGCGTAAACATCAAGACCGCTTGTCTAAGTTTCTAAAGTTGCCCGATAAGAAATCTAATGACACGCCGATATACCTACATCAATTTATTTATTGATTTATGTCAGTGTAAAGATCGTTTGAAACATTGTTAGTGATCAACTACTTCTGAGGGCGACTGTAGCCCAACAGCAGCGGTCTGAACGAAGTAATCGGAATCTTGATAAGTAAGTACATGTCTTAAAGAGTCTTTAACGTTTTAGAAATGTTGATGTTACTTGCCTGCTTCTTTCGCCACATTTTGTGTTGACCCAATTTGTCTTAGATGCACAAAACTAACAAGACAAAACCCCTGAAAAAGAAAAAGCATTATAGAGAAAACATTTTAACGTATCAAAGTAGATAACTTCGGCCGTCTATAGATCGGTGGTCTATAGAGTTTCGGAACTGCTTCCGTACCAGGCTTTTAACATACTGGTACGGAACTGGTTCCGATCGAGGCATTTTATTTACTTTTATAAAGCTGGTTCCGATCAAGTAAATATCATATTCCACCAAAAACATGTTCATGTTAAATGATGCCAAGACGACCCTTTGCTTATACTATAAAAAAGTTATCAGATCCTATAAAGAGTCAAGCTTCTAACCTAAATCTCAGTATAGCGTATAGTCTTCTGCGTGAATTCTAGTCTGAAGTTCTCTACAAAGCCTACACCTTAGTCAAAATGTGTGTCCTGGCAGTTTCGTAACAGTGACGTAGAGAGACACTCCTATGGGTTTATGAACAGAAAGTAGGTACTCAATTTCCTAACTAGATTTTAATTTTGCTCGTCTGCAGTTTCGTTACTCAAGGATCTATAATCCTTGAGTAATGAAACTGCCAAGCACTGCCATACATTTTGCATAAAGTGTACACGTAGTAGTCGAAAGCACTACCGCTACACCAGAGAGGGCGCAATAGGAAAAATAAACTCTGAAGCAAAATACGAAAGCAACCTTAAGTTTGTCTCTCAATCTAATTGTATAGTGAACCCTCAGGGCGTTCACTATACAACTTCTTCGTTCCGTAGCCAAATGGTAAAAAACGGGACACTTATAGATTCGTCATGTCTGTCTGTCTGTCCGTCCGTATGTCACAGCACTTTTTCCGAAACTATAAGAACTATGCTGTTCAAACTTAGTAAGTAGATGTATTCTGTGAACCGTATTAAAATTTTCACACAATAAAAAAACAATAAATTTTGGGTAATAATTTAACAATACTTGAACTGAAAGTCAAAATTTTTTTTTCATCAAACCCATACGTGTTTGATATATCTTCTGGGATCTATGGATAGGTCTTCAATAATGATATTGAGGTTTCCCATATTATTTTTTCTTAAACAGAATAGTTTGCGCGAGAGACATTTCTAAAGTGGTAAAATGTCCCCCCCTGAGAATTCCCAAGTAACTTCTAAAATAAGAGAATGATAGGACTCAAAAAAATGTATGATGTAAGGTTTGAACGAGATCTAGTAACTAGTTTTTTTAAATACGCAATAAATCGTGAACCGCAATTTACCTTTCATTCAAACAACTCAAATATAAAAATTTTACTTGCTGCTACGGAACCCTTCATGGACGAGTCCGACTCGCCTATAATTATGTTTCATGCACATTTAACCAATATTCTAAATACTATTTTTTATATTCCTAGCTTTATAATTGCCAAAGTTACATCAAACTTTCACCCTCCTATTTTAAGGTATAGGGGGGGTAATATGATCAGATTTCTTAATTTTTATTTGATTTACACACATCAAAAAAAGTTTGTGATCACTAGCATAAGCTGAGATCCAATTAAATTTTTAAGCATTTTGTATGCTTACTTTTTTCGAAAGATTTAGATCGGAAAAAGAGAACATCTAGGACGGGAGTTGAACCCGCGACCAGTCCCTTACAGGGGGAATGCTCTGACCAACTGAACCACCTAGACACGTCCCAGATATTCGAAATTCTCCGATATATCATATACGTCTTAAGGCGACGTTGGAGCCATCTACCGTAATTCTTGCGAACTACGGAAACAATGAATAACTTTACAGTCATTTTTAAACATTGTTTTTTGATGACTCATTGATGGTCAGAGCATTCCCCCTGTAAGGGACTGGTGGCGGGTTCAAGTCCCGTCCTAGATGTTCTCTTTTTCCGATCTAAATCTTTCGAGATAAGCTGAGATTTTTTAAATTAAACTTTATGAAGAAAAAATATTTATTGTGTTTTCTTAAAATGTAAATACCCTGTTTGAAATTAAAAAATAAAACTATATTTTATAAAAGAAAATTGAGTAATTAAATTAATCATAATGTAATTGTAACAGAAATATGACAGAAAGAATAAGACTGTTTAACCAAACTTAAAAACCATTTATTAATGAAAGGCTTATATTCAATACAATACAACTTCTCTCCTGGCTTGAACACATGCGGAGATCCTTCTGGGCATGCGGAGATCCTCCTGGGCATGCTGAAAATCAAGTTATCTAGCATTTCTTGGATAACTTGTCCCATTCTTGAACAGCGGCTTCCCTGAGATTTGGCACTGTCTGGGGATGAGTACTGATTCGCGATTCGTCAACGAAGAGACAGTTTTGCCAATTTCCTTCATCATCTTCTTCATTTTGTCGAACCCTAACTCACTGCAATCTCCGACGTTGACGTTACCGGGAATTCAGAGGAGCTCGCCAAGACCTCCATGCTCGTAATCCAGCCTAGTGCAAGCAATTTCGAATGGTCTGAGTGCTAACTTCAAGCCCAGAGGCGGCCCGAATTTCTACTTATATTTTAGTAGGGTTGATTGTTTGGTCACGGATTGCCAGCAATCTAATATAGCGCTTTTGGGCTGCAGTTAAAACAGTTGGGCGACCACTGCGGGGGCAGTCAGCTAAATTACCCATCTCGTGGTACCTCTGTAACATGGTCACGACACAGGATTGGGATATCGCAACTCTGCGTACTTTTGTCTCGTGGCGTGAAGGACACGCCACGAGACAAAAGTACCCTCAAAGTTACTATTCTTGCTCGAAAACTTCTGAATCGTTTTGGCATTTTTTCAATTACCACAACGCATTTTACGTCGTATTACAAAAAAAGTATTTTTAATCCGTTAAAATTGACTGAATCAGATTTCTGAATGAGCGTAAGCTAAGTGATCAAAGTTGTCGCAAACTTTTTTTGATGTGTCTATGTGCTAATCCTAGCTCGCATTCCAAATTTCAGCTTTCTACGACTTCAATTAATATCCTAAAACTTTCGATGAATAGTCAGTGAGTGCGCGAGTGAGTGACTAAATCTGCATATTTAAGACATAACCTCTAAAGTATAGCTATGCATTTAGTTGTTTGGACTTGGTTGGTTTAATAAGTACTCTAATGACATCATATTCTGAGAATTTGGACTTTCTAGCACTGTCCAGTCTGAATCTATAAGGGACTATACAAAATTACGACGAAACGCTTTGAGAAAATGTAGGTAGTGCCCTGCGCTCCACTGTCTCGTCTTGGTGGGGCATTACCGTGCCCCCAGATTCCATCAGCCGTGTATGGAACTGGTGTGGAAACACGGATGATCTATAATAGACTATATTAGGTATATAATCCTACTTATATTCGGGACCACGGTAGTAATATAAATTGCCGATTTCCACAAGCCGAAGCAGCTAAAATACATTTTGTAAGTGCATGTACCAACTAAAAGGAGAAAATAGGGATGAACGATCGTATGAAAGCAACGTATTTTGAAAAAGCATTATTTGTGCACCCTTATGTACCCCATTTTATTGTCATAATTTTGGGTGCGCCAAAGTTCACCTAAATTTTCAACTCCGATAATTGGAACTCCGAAAATGTTTTTCCTAACATTTTTCATCCTAACAATCACAATTCCTAACTACTTTGTCTCTAATGTTCATAATTTCTTTTTTTTTTTTTTTTTTTATATTATACTTATTTATACTTTTATTAGTTTTCCTATAATAGTATAAAAGATGGTTATGTTGAAAAAAATCAACATAACCATCTTTTACACAATTATTTAAAGTCATATCTTTTTTGTTTAGATTTCTTTTTATTCATAATAATCAGTATAATTGACTATTGCTCGGGGATTGGCCTCCAATACCAGTTTGGTAATTTTTCCCAAGGCGTCTTCCATGTCGTCAGCGCAGTAGGCAAAGGTCTTGGTGTGCCTGGACATTGCGACTACGGCGTGGGGCACGCTGTCGTGTATTTGTAAGTGTTTAGAGACTCTTTTTATCACAATGACGTTTTCGTAGCAGAGACCTTGCGCCTCGTGGATGGTCATAGTCCTCGATTCCTCTCCACTGCCGTATCCTTCCTGAATCAATGCGGATTTCTCCAGTTGCGTGTAGGTCAGGAATAGGGTCTTGGCTTGGTTTTTGGAAATCGGTGTTCCCGTGTAGCTCTTGTGCGCTATGGTGTTTATTCTGCTACTTGATGAGTAAATACCATCGTATATCTCCTTGAGAGCGTATGTCACATCCATTGGGCACCTGTGAGTGCATAGCAGCTCCTGTTTAGTGTCAATAAGGTGTTCTGGGCGATGGTACTGGATGGTGAAAAGATTTTCTCTCTCAATGTACGGCAGTTGGTTGATGTCGCCTACCATTAAAAGTTCGCTGGCTTCTGTTATACGCAGTGTCATCACTATGGCGCCAAAGTGGTTCATCAGTGCCTCGTCCACAATTAGACGGACGCACTAACCCAGATGAAGAGGAGCTAACCCAGATGCTGGACGGCCTAGCTTCAGCCTCGCGACGCATCGGTCTTGGCATGAATTTGGATAAAACCAAAGTCTTGATCAATGGCCACATTGATCCAGGACCGGTCGTCGTGGATGGCCACCTTCTTGAAATTATTTCTGAGTACACTTACCTCGGGCAGATTGTGCAGTTGGGTAAAAACAATTTTGAGAAGGAGGCCAAGAGGAGGATCCAGCTAGGCTGGGCAGCGTTTGGGAAACTACGTCGGGTTTACTCGTCATCCATACCGCAGTGTTTGAAAACGAAAGTTTTCAATCAGTGCGTCCTACCCGTAATGACCTACGGAGCTGAGACGTGGACACTCACGGTAGGGCTGGTCCACCAGTTCAAAGTCGCTCAGCGAGCTATGGAAAGAGCTATGCTCGTAGTTTCTCTGAAGGATAGGATTCGTAACGAATACATCCGACAGAGAACCAAGGTTATCCACATAGCTCAAAGAATAAGCAAGCTGAAGTGGCAGTGGGCCGGCCATATCTCGCGAAGAACCGACAACCGCTGGGGTAAACGTGTTCTTGAGTGGAGACCGCGACTCGGCAAACGTAGTGTAGGACGCCCTCCGGCCAGGTGGGATGACGATCTGCGAAAGACTGCGGGCAGATGCTGGATGCGGCAAGCTGAAGACAGGGCGCTATGGCGCTCATTAGGGGAGATCTATGTCCAGCAGTGGACTAGAATAGGTTGATGATGATGATGATGATGATGATGATGATGATGCCATTGTGCGGATTTTTTTGGCAGCGTCTGCTCCTTTTTTCTTTGATATTTTGTACCGGAGATCGTTTTTTGCCTCTATGGTTGTTGTTATTACGAGGTCAGTAGTCTCTATGAAGGTATTAATAATCTACGTCGTCTTCCCGCATTACGGGACTCCGTTAAGTAGTCTTTTTTTTTTTATATATTTAGGACACGTCAATTTGACTTCACCTTGCCTGATGGTAAGCTGACGGTAAAGTCGCAGGAAAGAGGGTCACCATTACATACACGTACCATGTTAACAATGGTGGCACTCAGCTTGACGGCCTCATCAGAAGAGGATTATCGTCGCAGCACCGCGTGACACCCACCGGTCCCACTAGTGCTGCGACCACAATCCCCCTGCCCGGCTATGCACTTGCTGACCCCTGAACGCAATCCAACCGAAATTGGATTACTATGGAGGATTTTTCGCAATCGTGCACGGTGGTACCCACCCGGCCGAATTTTGTGACAAATTTGTGTCATCAAATTTCTACCACCAGTAAAGTGTTATCTTTGGCACCACCCATTCTTCGTAGTTGCTGGTCTCCGATAATTCTCCGATAATTCGCTCTTTTGAGTTCACTGTCTTCCAACCAGATCTCGGTACATTGGGCAGTGACTACTATCGGGTCCTCCTCCGGTGCTAGGTAAGTTGCGCGCCCTGTCCTCTCCGTCTTGGTGTTGTCGAGTAGGACTATTCCACCCGTGGCGCTGTATGCCGCCATGTGTGGCTTCATTGCTCTTCCCCATATTACCTCCGCCGTCTCGTTGTTGTAGATTGTCGCCTCAGCTTCCTCGAGTCTCGCCTTCAGCAGTCCTTCGTTTTGATGCTCAAACGATTCCAGGATTTTGCTGCATTGCTTGATTTTCAGAGACCTCGCTCCTTTGATTAGTGCAATGTACTCGATGAATGCGTTGATCAAATGATCCTTGGGAGTGACGACAGGTCTAAAGACCGGCGGATGAACTAGCCCCATATCAGCGTTTGTTCTTGTGACACGTGGCCCGACTGGAGCCGGAGGTTTTTTCCTGAGGAAGTTAGAGAGAGCTGAGCCTTGGAATTCAGTCTTGTTTTGTTTTTGTTTGGATTTTGTATTTGCTTTGATCTTATGAGGGATCCATAACGCCGCCGTGCTGATGCTCTGGATTATCGAGGTTAGGGTCGAGTTAGACGGTGGTTTGTCTTTTCCCCGTTTTTTGACGATATTGCTTTCTTCGAATTCTTTTTGCAAGCGCTCCGAGCCGTTGAGGGCGCTGGGGCCGGGCTGAGAGGCCGCATTTCCCGGATCTTTTTTTGGGGTTTTATTGTGTTTGGATCTCAGGTAACTAAGATCTTCCCCTCTGTTTTCATAGGCAACTATTTCGTGTGCCTCTGCTACCCTGACACTTCCCAGATGATCAGCGACGTCGCCTCTGAAATAGCCCGCTGTCATCGCATCCACACTGATGATTCTTGGGAGGATGTTCTTTTCCTTGCTGATTTCGGCGATTGAGGTAAGGAGAATAGAAGCGTTGGCGAATTGGGATATACTCTCGTTGCCTTCGATAATGATCACCACCTTGTTCTTGGTTCGTAGTGATCGGCACTTGAGGCCCGATATCTCCATTTCGCCTATTTCCTCGAACTTTTTCCTCCTTATTGTAGTTTTTCTGGTGCTGCCTTTTATTAGTGCTGCCAATCCCGGCGCTATGGCCACGCTGTTCGGCCCGATCCTGCAGCAAAAACTGATGCCCAGTCTTTCGTAGGGTTGGTTCATGAATAGAGCCACTGGTTGCGTTCTAAGTCTTGGGACTCCTCGCTCCCCAAGTTCCAATATGGTTTCTTCGGTTTACGTAGAGACCGTTGGTTGGCTGAGGGGTGCTTTGTCTAAGAGGACCGGTGGTGGCTCTATTGTCCGAGAGATAGGGTTTGGCGCGCCGCGTTTGTTGGTCCTGTGGCGCTTGCTTGCTGCTCGGAGTATTTTCTCGGCATATTTCAAGAAAGGTTTCCTTGTGGCCGCATCGTCCATGATATTTGTTAGGATTGGCTTGTTTAGGGTTTTGCCAATGTCGATTTCCAAGTTTGTTTTGGCTGCTAAGTATCTTGGACATTCCAGGATCAAGTGCTACACCGACTCAATTTTATCGGGGTCGCACTCGCATCCTGGGCTGTCTATCAGTTTGAACCTGTGTAGGTACTCGGCTATGCCCCCGTGGCCCGTTAGTAATTGAACGTGTCTTGGTGTCAGCTTAGTGTTCCTCACTTATTAAAAGTTCCAGCTCGAACTCGTCCGTCTGCAGTAATACGAACGTTTTGTGGGATATAGCCCCCTGACCAGCCGCTGGGCTCCCACCGGCAGAAGCGAGTATCTTCTCAGCCATTAAACTGCCGATGTTAGCAAAGTAGGAGTTTACACGGTTAACTGAGCTTAAAGGTTCGTTGAGCGATAGCAGAGCATCAGCATGAGTGATTTGCTTTTTTTCATAAGTAATATCTTTGATAACTTCCCAAAGCTTTTTACTGTTATGTTTGTTGTTATTTAATTGCTCCTTATCAAAGTTGCGTTTTGCATTATTCACTAGCATAGTACAGAAGTTCCTATACCTTGTAAATGTAATCATAAGCGTCTGATTATCTGGCGCCTTCTTCAATTTCCGATGCAAGTTGTCTCTGTTTCGCAAACATCTAAGGAGACCTGGAGTCATCCAGGGCTTTCTGAGTCTTTTGCGGTTTGGGATTACTTTTAAAGAGGAGTTTGCATTTATTGTTTTATTTAATAAATCAATGAAGTAGTTAGTTGCTTCGTTGATATTAGATAAAAGATATAAGGGGCTAAAGTCTATCTGGGAAAGATCCAATTCGACTTGTTCATAGTTAATAATCCTAGTAGTTTTAGGCGAATTGACATTTAATCGAACGGTAGAATGTAGAAACATAATGATTGTGTCATGATCCGTCAAAGAGGTGTGTGCGACATAGCAGAAAGCAGAGTCTTTAGTTTTCAGTATTAAGTGATCAAGACAGGACCTATTCTGCCGTGTTGGAGTCGTGAAGGCAGGCAACATACCGTAAAAGGCCAGCATAGTGAGGTATTTCAGTACGTCAGCGTCATTGCCATCGGAGATGTCAATATTGATATCTCCCGTCAAAATTATATTTTTATACGAAGATAGGGAGTTTAGAACCTCGTTCATGGAGTTTAGAAATGGTGTAACATTATGATAGCCAGGCGGGCGGTAAATAGCCACCACAACAGTGTCATTATTGACTGTAAGCACCAGGCAGTTTGCGTCCTGAAGAGTAGGTTCCCTTACAGAAACTCGGAGGCTACTACGGTAGTAAATCACTACCCCTTCATTTTGAATAAAGTTCCGGGTGGAAGCTGCTTTAGGGCTATACGGGGATAATCCTCTATCATGCAACACGACGAGTCGGCAACAGAGACTTGGTCTAAGTCGAATTGAATTACTTCTAGGTCATTGAATTTTATAAGAGAATTTTAATGTTACCCAACCTAAGTCAAGTGAGTATGACGTGGGCTGGCAAGCCCGATGAAAGAGGATTGATAAGGGAGAGAGATGCGAAAAATTAAGTATAAGGTTAAAAAACTGGATACCCGGAAAATACGGTATACGGTAAAAAACTGAAACCCCAAAAAACTATATATATTAATTGTAATAGTAATTAATTGTGGTTGTATTTGTGAGCCGAAATGTGTGGAATGCAAGAAAAGTGTTGATGTGTGTGATGTGAGGTATTGATTTGTATTAAATCAGTTAAAAACTGATTGAATACAAATCAAACTAAAACAATTACATGCGAAGCATAGCGAATAATAAACTAGTCATTTCTCAATCCGCCGAAGGTTGTTAAGTATCTCTTCCGAGGAGACGTGAACCGGTTTCTGACCCTCAGTCTGACGGATAAATACTTTTCCAAACGACGTCCAGCAATACTTATAGCCGTTGTTGGTGACAAAATTACGCGCGAGATAATAGAGGCGATGAGCTTTCGATGTCAGCCTCTCAGACACATAAACAGGAAGTGTTGGTCCCTTTAGTTTTAGATGTGCCGTGTTAAGCTTAGCATCTTTATTTTTTCTGTTGAAATCACGTGCACCCTTTATAATGTTAATTTTTGCTGACGTGCTGTTAAAATCAACGACAAGTAACGACGAATCGTCCTTTTTCCTTACGCGAAATACATCCTTTATATTTACACGCAAAATCGGAGTATCGAGGAATCGGCCGGACTCCATCACAATCTCACATAGGTCCTCCATACTTTCATTGGGTATTTTCGGAATATTTTTTAATTCAATTTTAGTCACATTCAGTTGACGTTCAAGAGATTCCACCGTATCCTCAAGTTGATGAATGCGAGAACGATCTGCCTTACGCTCAGTCTCCAAGTTCTCGATTTTTATGAGTATATCGTCATACTGCTTTGAGATAAAAGAAATATTCTCTTTTATCTCATTATTTTGCGAAATAATTGCCGCCATAGATGATTGTAAGGCCGTGAGCTTAGCTTCGTGTTGCGCTGCATTCAATGAGAGTAATCAGAACCGGAATGTTGAATTGTTGGTGTACATAGCCCCAAGCTACTGCCATCATCCCGCACAGGCGCTGTAGGTGGCGTGCGTTTGAGTGGCATTCTGTAGATAACTCGTGCGGTACTAGGATAGCAGCGTAGTACAGTAGTGATAATACTCGTAATATACGAGGAGTAAACGTTGAATAAATATCAATATAGATAAATTTCAGATAAAAGCACAAAAACTGGATCCAGAGTGAGGATCGAACTCTGTGCCCAATGTGTGCGAGTTCGTTTCGTTAGCGACCCGGCCACCGCAACTTAAGATTCTTGTATCGAATTAGTTCATCTGTTGAACAACTAACTGTGCACTCTGTTATTGACTTCTAGAGTATGTACTCGGGTTCTTTTGTTGACACTAATGGGTCCAAAGTACACTAGATGCAAGTTTTTTAAATACACCGTACAATTTCAATGTTAAAATATGTTATAATTAAAGTTTAAGCACATCTTCCACAGTTATTTTCACACAGAATATTCACTGGTACACTATGCAATAGTTGTGTTAACTATATAGATAATAAAGACTTATTTTTGCACGAATTTGATAATAAAATTACGAAGAACAACTTATAGCACGTCTGCTCACTGTGACACCGGGCGCAGGGGGATATTAACAAATATGATGACAAAATTTCTGTTCGCTGAGCTTGCAATGGCCGACATTCAGTAAAACTATGATAGCGATGTCATTGCATATCACAGTAACTGATTTTCAATGTACGCCTCAAGAGGACACACCCAACGACGCGAGACAGCATGTGAGTCACTCATACATTATAATTGATAATAATAAAAACAATTTATACCACCAGATCAGATATTCGTCAACCAGATATTGATCATGTGCTTACTAACGCTAAATTAACCGAAACATTTCACGCTCAGGTCAAGAGTCTCGCTCATTCCGGACCCATACATCACAATGTACCTACCTACATCATAAAAAATATCAGACCAGGGCAACCGTTCAACCTTGCAGATATCAGGCACAATCATCTCTTCAAGGTAAGTAGGTATTAACATAAGTACATTGTGACCCTCTGGGTTGTTTAAGACCCCTTAGTGCACAGATAGGTAGGTAGGTAGGTGGTAAAATGACAACTACCGATTTTGCCAATCAATACTTATAATAATTATCTGTAATCTTGTTTCCTTGGGTAAGCATACAGTTAAGGGCACTGGCCTGCGATAGATAGGTAGGCGTCCAGGTCCCGAGCTCTGCCAATTCTGGATACCGCTATCAAGATGTCAGGTGCGGTAGGTGCCGCCTGGTAGGTGCCAGATGCTGGTGCAGGTGCGCTGAGGGCCGGCAAGCGGCTCACCAATAGTGCAGGTAGTGATCCTGGAACCCCATTGGCAGTAGTTAGCAAGGCATAGCGTACTGACAGGGTACCATCCGTCTAGTTATGACCAAGTAACCCTTTAATGCTAACTAGCACAATTGCCAAGCAGCTACAGCGGAAGAATTGAGAACAGTCACAAAATATAATAAATAATGTTTAGGAACTCACCCGAGAGGGACTTGTAGCACTGCACTTTATAATACAGACTTTGATTAATATTAATATAATAAAATAATTAAGTAGGTAGGTACAATCACTGACGGCCGACACGGGCGCGCGTACCACGTACCACGTACACGTGTTTTTGAGAGTTCTGAGTAAAGAATCACGGATCCTTCCGACCGTTACCGAACATAGCCGATTCGAACGATAGTTCGTTTTAGGGGTGCGCAAGCGCAATCCAAGCTAACCTTAGGTTCCGTAGTTGTTATTTAAGGTTGTAATTTAATACAACGTTACAGTACCCCGTCGCGAGGAAAAGGATTTAGCGTGAAGTTAAAAGTAAAATCCGTCTATCAGCTATTGCTCCACATAGTTAGTGAGTTTCAGGTCTTTGATATGCCAATTACCAAGGGAGTTACCTGCTAGGTCAGACAGTTCATATACAAGGAGAGACTTTTTCGCGATTACCCGACATTTCACAAATTTCGGTGCTAGCTTCTTATTAAAATGCCTATCCTTGTCACTTAAGTAAAACGTTCTCTTCCAAACTAAGTCACCAACACCGAACTCAGCAGGCCGTCTACGCAGGTTATAGCTCTGGCAATTACGGCAGTGTGCTTGTAGAAGAAGGGATTGCACCTTATCAAAAATACTCGAAAGACATCCTAAGTTTTCGGTGTATGAGTCTCAAGGCTGATAAATTACGTCTTCAGACTCGGCATCGATGTAATGTGAACCACACGTAATTAACTCGCGGCCATACACAAGAAAGGAGGGGCTATAGCCAGTCACCTCGTTAACTGCTGTGTTTATAGCGAACTCAACTTGGGGTACTAATAGATCCCACGTGCGATGGTTATTCTCGATAAAAGTTGATATAGCAGTAATTATCGTTTTATTATATCTTTCGACTGTATTCACGTGTGGTGTATACTTTGGAGTATAGTGTATGTTAGGTATTTTATATTTAGTGAGCATGATTTTTAGAGTGGCACTAACAAATTGCTTCCCGTTATCTAGAATAATGGTCGATGGTATACCGTGCACTAGAAAGACGTTCTCTTCTAGGATCCTAGTGACTATATCAGCGGTCGCACGTTCTATAGGGAACAGTATGTAGACAATACTTGCTAAAACAACAGATAATCACGAAAATAGAGCAGTTTTGTTTTCGTGTTGGATTCAACAAGATCAACGCTAATAGTTTGGAAAGGTCTAGAGCAGACCTTAGGATGACCCATTTCTCCCAAGGGTGGGTGGTTTTGATGTTTATGAGCTATGCAGGAATCACATGATGAAATAAATTTCACAACATCTCACATCACAAAAATATCTGAGGGCTAGTTTCCTGTAAGTTTTAAAAACGCCAAAATGCCCAGCCGTAGGTTGAGAATGATTATCCTTGATTCTTGATGGTCGAAGTTCTAAAGGCACCACTTCTTTCCATTCAAACTCCTTGTGCAAGGAACACTTACTTTTCATGAGCCTATAGAGCTTCCCATCCTTTATAAAGTAATTAGGGTAAGACGTGGGGGATACTTGACAGCCGTCGTAGATTCGTAAGTACCACTCGTCAGTAGTTTGGGTGGTAGCTACGGCGCTGTCGATAATAGCTATGGGACAAGCACGAGATAGTGCATCCGGAATAATGTTGTCTACACCCCGGCGATGCAATATCTCAAAATTAAAAGCTGACAGTCGCACTCCCCATCCCCATATGCTATAATTGCGTTCTGCCCCCGTTAGTGATTTACTCATATAGGCAACGGGCAACTCCACACCACCTTTAGTTTGAGTGAGTAATGCTCCAACGCCATAGTCACTCGCATCGGTGTGAACTTGAAATGGTTTAGTATAGTCAGGGCATGACAAAATAGGTGCTGATATTAAGCATTCTTTTAGTTTATTAAATGCATCGTCAGCTTCCTTAGACCAACTAAATGAAGTCGCCTTCTTACTAGTTGAAGTAAGGTTATTCAGCGGGCCAGCAATTGAGCTAAAATTTGGAACAAATCTTCGATACCAGGATGCGGTACCGAGAAATCTTTTAACTTCCTTCTTACTGGTAGGGGTAGGGAAGTTAGTGATTGCTTCAACTTTACTAGGGTCTACCTGCAATCCCTTGGAGTTAACCACGTATCCCAAGTATTTCAGTTCACTCCTAAAGAACATTGCCTTTTCGATACTTATCGTTAGATTAGCGTATTTTAATTTCTCGTACACTTTATTGAGTAAGGTAATGTGACTTTCGAAGTCGTCTGGTGATTTCAAAATTATATCGTCCAAGAAACAGAAAACAGAATTCTCGAATTCTGGTCCGCCAAAGAGGCGATCTACCTTCAGGAAGGTACATAGAGTTGTATCAATTTTATACAACTCAAGCACCCTCAAGAGCCATGTATGCGGCACGGAGTCATAGGCCTTTTTATAGTCTATCCAACATGTCGCCAGGGCACGACTCCGGCGTGCCTGTTGGCTAATGGCCATATCAATTATAAGGAGCTCTTTAGTGCCACGAGCCCCACTTCTACATCTATTCTGAGAGACAGACATGATAGAATTGTCGGTTAAGTGTGAGGATATTTTTACTCTCAGGATGGATGTAAGAAGCTTATAGACCGTAGGTAGACATGTCTATAATTTTTAGGATCCGAAGCACTACCGGACTTGTAGAGAAGGTGGGTTACACCAGTGGTCATGAAATTGGGAATCAATCCTGATTCAAGACATGATTGGAATTGAGATGCCAAACGACCGTGTGAGCTTTTCAGCCATTTTAACCAAAAATTATGCAGTCCGTCTGGTCCCGCTGACTTCCAGTTAGGCAACAGACGGACTGCATCGGTTACATCCTCTTGCAGTATAGTAACCGGATCCATGATCTTAATAGGCTCACACTTTCGCTCAACATCCTGCATCCAATCACCCTCTGTATGACAGACGGGCATCGACCAGATATTACGCCAGAATGTATTAGTAATATCATCACCTGGTCGATGCACGTCAGTCCCAGTCGAATCAGGGAATCACAATTTCTGTAGACCAAGCGTACTGTATGACGGCCTCTGTGGCGTAGCGGTGGTGCATTCGACTGCTACGACAGCGGCCGCGGGTTCGATTCCCGCTCAGTGCAAATATTTGTATGCATGAATATTTGCATTGGTCTGGGTGTTTCTATGTATAGTATGTATGTATTTACAAAAAAAAAAGTATATAAGTATTTTTATCCGCATTCTGGAACCCATAACACAAGCTAGTTAAACTATGCTTACTTTGGGTCTAGAAATCGCTGTGTAGAATGTCGCAGAATATTTATTTATTTATTTTACACACCTTTGGTCCCATTGGAACGTGCGATTCTGAGAATATCGTTCCACTCTTTTTTTATACCGTCGAATCTGGTTTGCCCACACATAAACTTTTTGTTTCAGGAAGTCGATGCGCTCTGTGACTCGTACCTTAAATTCTCGGGGCCGAACGTCAGTCCCCGAGAACGCTCGACTCACAAAGCGCATCACTCTTGGGCGTGTATTGCCCGACCTGAAACAAATGAGCTTTCCAATGAGTGCCCAAGTCATGACGTTTTCGTTCATAGACGTAGTCCATCGCACGCGGTGCACATCACCACCAGTAGCGGGAGCCCTATTCGAAGCCGGTGGGCGTCGGGGCTCCAAGCCAGTCGGTGGCCGGCCTCTCCCCTGCCGACGTACAGGTGTTGGCGACGTCGGCGGGGAGAAAAGCTCTTCGCTGGAACTTGAGCTCGACGTCGCTGTCACACCCAGAGAACCTGCTGGTGGCTGTGGGATGGAGCTGAGGGACGAGTCCGGGGTTGTTGGGCGTGCTGCTGCTCTTGCCTTGGCTCTTGTTATCATCATTCATTGCTATTTTTGTGCATTTTCATTATTTGTTGTTTGACAGGGAAACTGTCATGTCAATGGGTGCTGTATTTTATTATTATTTCTATTCAACTACATCACGCCTCCCCCAGACTATGGGGGAGGCGTGATGTAGTTGAATAGATAATCTCGTGCTGATGGTCGAGCAAGACCGCTTTCTGCATCTTGGCCGTAACTGACGTTCCACAAATCCCGAGCTTCTCAAGATGGACAGAGAGGCTCCTTGGGATCAAGTCATTGGCTGAGATCACAACTGGGACTATTTCTGTGGACCCCACCCTCCACATGTAGGTAATCTCGTGCGCCAGGTCCAGATATTTGGTCTTTTTGTCTGCTTCGGCGCAAACGAGGTTCTCGTCATAGGGGATTGTGATGTCCACAAGAAATACCCGTGACTGTGCCCGGTCCATCAGCACGATATCAGGCTTATTCGCTAGAATAATCCTATCCGTGATGATGGACCGGTCTCAGTAGTGCTTAGCGCGGTCGTTTTCAAGTACGGCTTCCGGTATGTACTTGTAATAGGCCAGCCTCTGCTCGATGAGGCCGTATTTAAGAGCAAGCTCTTGATGCAGTATCCTGGCTGCTTGATTATGTCTGTGCAGATACTCAGTGTTAGCAAGCATTGAACAACCGGAGGTCACATGTCTGAGAGACTCACCGGGACAAACGTCCACCGTTCCATCCCTCAGTATGTACCTCGGGTAGTTGTTCGTCTTAATAACCTGATCCTGTATCGCACAGACAAAACCCTCCGTTTCCCCAAAGAGGTCACCGAAACGCAGCCAGTTTACGGACGCTTTCCGGTCCACGTGAGGCTCATTATTATTCTTATTAGGCTTATTATTATTATTATTTTTTATTTTTTGATGGCTGGTTTTCAACCACGGTCCAAAGTCTAAATGGACTAATATCCTGTACAGGGATAGTTTATAGTGTAACAACATACTTTTACCCTGGATAAGCTCCCAATGGGACTGAGAACCAAAATTGATACAGGCAAAACGGCGAGCATCAATTATTACACAATGAATTTTACACAAAATATAACAAGTAGGTATACGAGTATATCCTCCCAGTGCCATCTCTCTCACTGTGTACTCCTCTGTTCAGATAACTAGAGGTTCTTGTATTTAACTTTAAAAGTATGTTTTGATTTTAGGTCCCTAAGTGGTGGTGGCAGGTCATTCCAAATCTTCATAGCTGCATATTTAAGACACCCTCAAAACGATGCAGTCTTATGTGTTGGCACTGATAAAATGTCTGTGGTTGATCTTATGGGATAACTGAAATGACTCTGCCTAAAAGTTAATTTTTCATAAAGGTAGGCCGGTTTTTTACTTTTTAACACACCAAAAAGCATACTGGCCAGATGAGCCGTTCTCCGAGCCTCCATTTTCAACATATTATTGGTATTTAAAAACGGCGTGACATGCCCCCACCTAGGAATACTGAAACAAAATCTAGCACAGGCATTTTGCATCCTCTGAATCAGTTTTTTTGTTCTAGCTAATAAGCAAGGACCGTACACCACATCACAGTATGTAAATTTAGATAGTATGAGACTGTTCACAAGTTGTCTCCTGATTGCCACACTAGTGTGATCACGAATATAATATAGAATCTTCAGTCGATAGAAGCAGTTCTTCACTGTCCTATCAATGTGTGCCTCAAACCTTAACTCTGGATCCATAATTAGGCCAAGATTACTTGCCTCTTCTACTCTAAAAATTTTTTGCCCACTTAAAACCAATGTAGGGCCATATGAAAGAATTGACTGTATTTGCTTTGAACTACCCAATATCATGAACTTAGATTAAAGGGGATTCAAAATTAATGAATGTTCCCTTGACCACTCAACCACTCTCTGTAAGTCCTCATTCATCCTAGATACAGCCAATAGTGTATCACAGGGCTCAAAAGAATAATATAATTGAGTATCATCAGCATACATGTGATACTTGCAATGCTGAAAGGAGAATCTACTATATCAGATGTGTACAAAATAAACAAAAGGGGACACAAAATAGATCCCTGCGGTACTCCCTTAGTCACCGGTAGCGGAGGCGAAGCCAGCACCGATCCGTCATCCTTGCGCAGTTCCACATATTGCCATCTGTTTGTGAGGTAACTGGCAAACTACCCTTACTGCTCCCGGTTTGAAACCATAATAAGTAAATTTCGATAGTAACAGTGAAGTATCTAAAACATCAAAAGCCCTTGAGTAGTCTAAGAGAACCAATACAGTACAATTCCCACGGTCTCTGGCCTCTAGTATGTTCCCCACTACATCACTTAATGCAGTGGCTGTACCCCGTCCCTTATGAAAACCAGATTGCTTGTCAGGAAGAATGCCATGTTCTTCAAGGTATGACATCACTTGGATGTATACAACCCTTTCTAGCACTTTAGACAAGCATGGCATAATACTAATAGGGCGGAGGTCTTTGGTGGAACATGGGTTGCTTGTTTTGGGTATAGGTTTTATTAGGGAGCACTTCCACGGCTCTGGAAATGTACTGGTAGCTATGGAGGTGTTGACTACCCTGGTTACAAGATCTAATGAGTCTGGCAATGTTAGTTTCAACATTTGAGCACTGATGTGGTCAATACCCTGTGCATTAGTCTTAATACCATTTACAATTGTTAAAATAGTTTCTTGGGTCACCGGCTTAAGTTCAAATGTAACTGAAGCATCATTATATCTGTGGAATTCATAATAACTAAGCTTTGAAAGTGTAACTGGACAACATACCGGCAAATCCAAGAAAGCCCTATTTATGGAATGTGGATCACAAAAATGATCAGGCAGAATATAATTTTTTTGGGAAGGTAGTATATCTTTTTTTTAAATTTTCCATAGAATTTGAGGGTTACTTATGTTATCATTAATATTTTTAGAGAAGTAGGCTGACTTCTCGTTACGCAGAGCCACTACTGCTTGATGTTTAAGATCCAAGTAATGTCTTTTTTTGTACTCTAATTGGGATTTCTGATATGAAACTCTCGCCCTGTCGCGCAGTTGAAACAGCAACATCACATTATCTGTAATCCAGGTGCAGAACCCATTGAGAAAATCCCTCAACCGTATGATCAACTCTCTCTTGAGTCGATAACATGCGCCAAGGGACCGTCCCAAATCGTTCGTAAAGAGATCCATCACTATGCTGTCCATTGGACCTATATAAAACCATTCTAGGTTGCTCCTTAATTCTTTTAAGGGTTGATTGGCATGTCATTATAGCATGATGACCCAGCTCCGGTACATGTGTAACTATAACATTTTGAATATTCAGGTCAGAGCATACAATATCTATAATACTGCTCTTCCCACTCACAAAATGTGTTGGCTCGTTCGTGTAGTGCAAGAATTGTACTAACTTTTTAGTGGCCGACTCTTCCGGCTTACACATATGCACATTCAGATCACCCAAGAGTACTATGTGGTCATAGGGTGCGAGTGCACAGATGCTTGCAGTTAAACTATCCAACACCACATCAATACTCTGCCAAGGGGGTCTATAGGCTGTGCCAACCAAAATTTTTTTACCTATAGAATTGAAGCACACCCAGAATACCTCCACTTGAGGATTTATAGGATGTCCTACTGTCCTAACACTAAATCCATTCCTGACATAAAACCCAACTCCACCCCCCTTGCCCTTTTTAATAGTTTTTGGTCTGGGCGTGTGTCTCAACCTATAACCAGGGACTGATGGAGCCTTGCCCTCCCCGTTAAGATTCAGCCATGTCTCGTTGATGGCCATAATGTCAACAGAATGATGGTTCATAGCTATTCGGAATTCATCATGTCTGTTACCTAAAGAACCTTGAATGACTAAACCAAACTTTATACTTTTCTTACGCGTCATTTATATTGTTTAGTATTGTAAATATAAATGTAGGTAAATAATAGTCACACAATTTAACATAAACCCATAATGTATGTATGTCTGTAGAAAAATTGTAGTTCCTTAACATTTTCCCCATCTGCCAATTGCCCATTATAGATATTGACACAAAAACTAAATGTAATTTGTATGTATTCAATATTACTTTATCATTATAAATAATTTCAACAAACAACATAGTAAATAAAACGTGAGCTTTATGAATATAGGCACTTATAACCTCAGAACTCAGTTGAAAACAAAGCTGTATTGTGTATAATAGTAAAGGATCACTCACAAAGAACAGCAACACCATAGTAGCAAGCAGGAGACAACACCGGCAGTCACACACCATTATACTCACAAAATTTCCATGATCACAGACAAAACGAATCATACAAGTTACCATACTGAATTTGTTACCTCTGAATACTAATTCTGAAAACATTGGGTATTTTAATTCAAAGTATGACAGATGATCGTTCCTGACAGCCGCAGACCTGCCCATCATACAAATATACTTTGGTTTCACTTTAAAGATCCATAATGTCAGGAAAGTCACAACATTGATATCTATATTTTTATTAACCTCTTTTTCAACAGTGTGATGGTTTAATTTAAGACCTAAATAGGCCAGACACATTATGTTCACAATCAAATAAATGTATACAATTGTAAACATATACATTATCATGTAAATGATACTATTGATAAACTTTCTAAATATTTGACTTATCACACAACAACATAGGGCCAGTATCATCTTAACATTGACATCTTAATGTTCCCTTACCAATTTCTTATCACTGTAGTATTTTGATTTTAGATTATAGCAAGATAGACATATCATGTTCACAAAAAAAGCACTATAAATAGTTTTAAGCATATCTAACATATAAATATTAGTAATATTAAGTTTTATAAGCATTGGACACAACTCAAGCAAAAATATATGTGATTTAACACCAAGGACTAAGCTGTACACCGCTGAGTGACACAATAAGTTCACAAGCAAAAAACCTTCTACAACTGCAATAACGGCGGTAAGGCCCACCATGGAGGATTGGCTAGAGAGGCGACACGGAAGCCTCTCGTACCGACTGACGCAGGTGACCTCCGGTAAGGGGAGCTTCGGGGACCACATGCATCGGATCAGGAAGGAGCCAACGCCTGAGTGTCATCACTGCGACGCGAACGAGGACTCAGGGCTGCACACGCTGGCGGACTGCCCGGCGTGGGAGGCGCCTAGGCGTGACCTGGTGGCAGCCATCGGAGTGGGAGTCCTCTCGCTCGGCAGCATGATTGCGGCAATGGTGTGGAGCGCGAGCGCGTGGGCCGCCGCCACCTCCTTCTGCGAGCATGTAATGCTCGCGAAGGAGATGGCGGCGCGAGCCCGGGAGAGATTTAGAACTCTCCCGACCCGCCATCCCGCAACATGCTCGCCACGCGTCGCAGGCGACTCAGGCGCCGGAGGTCGCTTAACGACCTCCGTCCTCCATGAGCGCAGGCCTGGCACCCCAGCAGAAGCAGGCCGGGACGGTGGGGCGACTAGCGCCCCTCCCCAAAACCGGGGCAAGAAGGAGACACCGTGGTTCCCAAACCCGAGTGGCCATCTTGAAACCGGAGATGGCCCAGGGTCAGACGGGGTGCGAGGGGTATGCTCTATGGGCACCCTTACGCCCGTCTGTAGACCCGAGACGGCGTGCGGTTTTAGTTCGGTTCAAGCCCGACTAACCGCCCCCGATCCGAAGGGATTTCCGCACGAAAAAAAAAGGTATGCGCCACTATAAACTGTTATTTTAGATTAAGTTGTTTTATCTAAGACAGATGTTTCTTTATTGAAAAATGTATGTCATCGACATGGCTTCTACAATGAGCTTCTGTGAATACACATTCAGTGGGATCCTGCCGTTTGGCAAAAAATGTTTCGTCAAATCTCACTTCCCAAAAAGCTTATCGCATAGTTTCATTTCCCAAAAGAATCTTTAGCAAATTTATATTTCGCATTTCAATGACTTCGTCAAATATTCATTTGGCAACTTTTTACTTGCTCAATTTTTATTAAGTAAGCAAATGCTTTATTTTGTAAAACATTATATTCCAAAAGTGAGTTCGTTTAAAAAGCATGTCTCATTAATAATTAATTATAAATAAAGTAAAATACATTAATTTCATATATAAATTACGTAGGCTAGATCGGAACTGCCTGAAAAGTGGGTTAGGTTAGGTTAGAACTGTGGCCCCAACAGAGCGCGAGCCGAGAGAGCGGTGCGAGCGTGGCGGCCGGCGAAGCGCCGGAATTGATTTGTTTAATAGCAATATAATTATTTTAGAAGTTCTTACCTTTAAATTATTTGTCCAAGGTGAAACAAACACCCATGCAGCAGTGTATTTTTTTGCCATGTATGTTGTCAGCCATGCCAGGGAAAAGTATGTTATGCCAAACCATATTTGACTATCTAATACTTGGTAAAATGAAATTTTGCCATGTAATTATTTGTTAAACAATAAATTGCCAAAAATAGTATTGCTAACTTTAAAATTTTGAAAAGTTGTTTGGGGTGCTTTGCTTGTGCACCCGGAACAAATGTTTTTCGCGTTCACCTCCGTAAATAAAACAACAGCACTCAGGAAATCACTGTATTGATTAACATCAATCTATCAAAAGCACGACCAGTACTATAATACAATATCTCAGGCTTTTTGGGAATCTACCAAATCATTAGCACACGTAAAAGCATACCATAGAGAAACGTACACATCTTCCACTGAGTCTTACAGGTTACCACAGATTACTAATATATTCACGGTGCGACAATGTCGCCACACCACCCCTACGGAGAGAAGGAGTCCAGAAGGTGACGGTGCGGAAGGCGCAGCAGCGGTTGTTGCTTCAGGTGCAGTCCGAGATATGGATGCAGGAGCAGACACAGGGATCGACCGGTCATTGCTTGCGGCCGCACGTTGAGCTGTTGGAATAGGTGCAGGTGATGGCGAAATCAAAACATCTGAGCTTTCTACGAATGCAGGTTTGATCCGGTCAACGCTTACAATAGTCTGGCGTCCTTTGACGAGGATGGTAAAGGTCTTACCATCGCTGGCCCGTTCGAGAACTTGATAAGGACCGCTGTAAGGGGCTTGTAACGAGCGCCGGACACAATCTTCGCGCAGGCATACGTGAGATGCCTTTTTCAATTCCTTGAACGTGAATGAGGAGACTTCGCAGTGACGTGAGGCTGGCACAGAACGTATGTTCGCCATGAGCTGACGTAAGCGAGACACCAAGTCTGCAGCATTTCTGTTGTTAGGACTCTGCGCAGGAATCAGGAGTTCACCTGGTAGACGCAAGGTTTCACCATACAGCATTTCCGATGCTGTACCCTTAATGTCTTCCTTGAAAGATGAGCGCATGCCTAACAGTACCAGAGGCAAGGAGTTCAACCAATCATCATCACGACACATCAGGGAAGCCTTGAGTTGTCTGTGGACGCGTTCAATCATTCCATTTGCTTGGGGATGGTAAGAAGTGGTTCTAATTCGTTTAGTGGCAAATGTTATCATTAAACGACGAAACAGATCCGACTCAAATTGAGTTCCCTGGTCCGTCGTGACGATAGTTGGAACGCCAAAACGTGAAACCCACTCCCTTACGAAGGTTTCTGCAACCTCCTCAGCGGCTATGGTTTGCATAGGCCAGACTTCTGGCCACCTGGTAACCCTGTCTATTGCTGTCAAGCAATAGCGGTATCCTTTACAAGGAGGCAGGGGTCCAATAATGTCTATATGCACATGCATAAATCGACCGCTGGGAGAGTTGAAGTTTCCTAAAAAAGCGGTGTTGTGTCTCGTACGCTATGCTACGTTGGCATGAGTTGCAAGAACGAGACCAATCTCTGCAATCTTTATTTACAGATGGCCAAACATAGCGCTCAGTAACTAGTCGAGTAGTTGCCCGAACACCTGGATGACTAAGGCCATGAAGCTTGTTAAAAATAGTGCGACGCATGTCATGTGGAACATAGGGACGAGCTTTTCCAGTAGAAACATCACAGTACAAGGAGACACCAGTACCTGGAACTTTTATTTTCGCAAGTTTAAGACTGGAAGTTCCTAGCAAAAGTTGAGCTAGATCCGCGTCTGCTTCCTTAGCTGAATTCAGAGATTCGTACTCTTGTTCCAAAGAAATTGCTTCAACTCGCGACATAGCGTCAGCCACGACATTGTCAGTTCCTTTAATATAGCGGATGTCCGTGGTAAACTGACTAATGAAAGACAGCTGATTGAGCTGTGGTGGCGGGAGCTTTTCCCGGCGTTGTACGAAAGCGTACAAAAGCGATTTATGGTCAGTGAAAATGATGGCATGCTGAACCTCGAGGATATAGCGGAAATTCTGTACACTTTCGTACACCGCCAAGAGTTCTCGGTAGTAAGCAGGCCATTCCGACTGGCGTGGGATCAGTTTTTTACTGAAAAATGCCAGCGGGTACCATTGGTCATTCACTTCTTGTTGTAGACAGGCGCCTACATGCATGCTGGATGCATCAGTGAAAAGACCTCAACGTGCATTACTCACAGGATGACGGAGAAGCTTAGCGTCTGATAGGCTCTGCTTGCATTCAACGAATGCCTTATGCAGCTCAGGAGTCCATGGGAATGGCTTGTTTCTGGTCTGCTGTCTTGCTGTTGATCGCAACCACCGCGTTAATCAGAGGGGCTTGAAATCTGGCACCCTTTTTTTTTTTTTTCGTGCGGAAATCCCTTCGGATACCGCCCCCGCTGGAGAGCGGGGGGTCTCCAGCGGGGGCGGTTATGTCGAGCTTGAACCGACTAAAACCGCACGCCGTCTCGGGTCTTAAGACGCCGGGGTGTAAGGTTACCCATAGAGCATATCCCTCGCACCCCGACTGACCCTGGGCCATCTCCGGTTTCGAGATGGCCCCCTTACTTGCTCTCCACTGTGCCATCTGCTAATCAGAGGGACACGTGGAAAGCTTCCGAACAGCCCTCAACAGGGCCGTCCTCGCCTCGGTCGGAGTTGGCCGTAGGCGGCAGCGTCTCCCCCGCCCTAGGAGAGAGACGCTGCCGTCTCCGTTGCCCAGGGTGCACCGCGTGGAGGTCCCCAACCAAGCACCCCTGAAATCTGGCAGCCTGAGGAATAAAACGACGGTAATAGTTAAAGATCACCGAGAAATCTCCTCATGCCTTGGACAGTTTCAGGAGGAGCGTACTCCAGCAATACTTTTACGCGTTCCTGCGGAGGTTGAATTCCGTCACTAGTGATTACATGTCCAAGAAAAATAACCTGTTCGGCTCCTAGAACACATTTAGATGGATTAACCACCACTCCATAATTTTGAAAACGTTGGAACAATTCGCGAATGTGCTTTTTATGGGAAGCTTCATCAGGCGAAAAAACTAAAATAATCGATATATGGGAACAGTAATCGAGACCCCGTGTGACCTTATCGATAAATCGCTGGAATGTTTGTCCAGCATTACGCCAACTGAATGTCATGAAAGGAAATTCGAAGAGGCTAAACGGGATAACGATGGCTGTCTTCTGAATATCATCCTTAAAGACGGGGATTTGATGATAAGCTTTCACTAAATCGAGAGTACTAAATATTTTTGAGCCATGGAGGTTATGTGTAAAATCGTTAATGTGTCGAACAGGATATTTATCGGGGATAGTCCTAGCGTTCAGGGCGCGATAGTCGCCGCATGAGCGCCAGGATGAATCCTTCTTAGGAGTCATATGCAATGGTGAAGACCATGCACTTTTGGATGGCCTCGCAGTGCCACAACGAACCATGTCCTCAAACTCTTTTTGTGCAGCTACCAATTTCTATGATGCTAATCTTCGAGGACGGCAAGACACGGGTGGACCATCTGTAGTCTGGATGTGATGTGCAGTATTGTGCTTGACGAGTCTGGGTAGACCTGGTGGTCTAGTGATCTCAGGAAACTCAACAAGTATATCCGAGTAAGTAGAGCTACCAATATTTACAGCTTTCACGCTGGACTGTGAGATTCCAGAGAAAGATACAGGTACACATAGTTTTGTACTACCATCCACCAGACGCTGATGATGACAATTAGGTAACAAGTTGTAGAAACTAAGGAAGTCGGACCCTATTATAGGTATAGCTACATCAGCAATAACGAAATTCCAATGAAAATCCCGCCGTAACCCGAGGTCCAGGTGCAAAGATATGTTGCTATAAGTTCCAATCGAGCTACCATTAGCAGCACTCAGATGGTAGTCGCTAGATGTGTAGCGACCCCTGAGAAGATGGCGAGGGAAACAGCACAGGTCAGATCCTGTATCGAGTAAATACTGATGTTTTGACTTATGATCAGTTACAAAAATCCGGCGGCTGGGACGAGTACAATCAGCGGCCGCCTCTACTGACTGTTGGGATCGTTTCCCTGTTCGTCGAGTTTCCAGCTACACGGGGCAATGCATCTGTTTGCCTTTTCATTAAATTTCTTATGATGCCAACATACCTTAGGTCCTGCTCTTGGCGTGTGGAAGCACGTGACCGTGGGCGTGAGCGATGGGACGATTCGGACGATTCGGGACGATTCGCGGACAGATAAAGCAGCGATTTGTTTCTCCAGCCTCTCCATCCGCATTGACAGCTCATCCTGGTTTGCAGGTGCAGATGCAGTGGAAGAGCAAGAGAACACTTCCATCACCTTGTCACCCAGTTCTGACAGTTTATCCAAACTCAGTTCAGCTTGAGAAGCTAAAATAGCTTGAACTTGTTGTGGCAGTCGTCGCAGCCACAGTTGTCGAAATATATTTTTCATTAGCCAGGGCACCACCAGCAAGCGACCTTAGATGTCGGAGAAACTGTGATGGGCGTCTATCACCTAGCTCCTCTTCACTGATCAGCTGACGGACCCGTTGTTCTTCTGACATGGAAAGACGTCTGATCAATTCTTCTTTAAGTTTTACATATTGCTGGCCTTCGACTGGAGGTCTTGTCACCAGCTACCTTTTGGTCTAACTGAGCAATGACATAGTTAAAAATTGTGTTATCAGATGTGATTCCTGCAATTTGAAATTGTGCCTCCACCTGAGCGAACCACACCGCAGGCAGGTCCGGCCAAAATGATGGTAACTTTACAGCCACTCTGCATACTTTCGGACTCTGAGCTACCTGTTGATGAAGCGAAGCATTCTCAGCCTTCAAACTGTCAATAATGCCTTTAACTCATCCATGATGATATAATTAATTAATTGTTATTAAACAATTAAAAAGCACATAAACACCACCCGGTAAGAAACAGAACAGAATATGATATACTTGGGTTAAAATGCAAGAAAGTGTCATGCAGTGAAGTGGTATGGCAACACTGGTGCATTACATGCACATAAGTAGGTATTCATAAAAAAACTAGGTGCAGTTATAGAACACAGACACTCCCAAATACAAGTCGAACACAGTTAAATGTTTCAAAGCAGAGAAGTTTAAATAGCTATCAATTTTGTTAATGTTTAAATTACAATGCACAAACTTATTTAAGGTATTAGGTATTTAGCTATCAATTTTGTTAATCTTAAATTACAATGCACAAACTTATTTAGGGTATTAGTAATTTCAAATTTCTTAGTATAAGTAATAAACACAAAATGAAATTATGTTGTTAGGCCGTCTAGGTAGGGGCCACCATTCTAGGGACAATCTCTAGAAATGGTGGCCACTACTTTTTGGACTTCACCTCAGCTTACCATCAGGTAGGGTGCAGTCAATTGGACGGACTAAATATTTAAAAAAAAATGTTAAATTCCCGTACACCAGATAAATTTCAAAAGTTATTGTCAACTTTTTGTAAACACCGGTTAGAAAGCAGGACATTAACAATAAGAAAGAAAGAAGTGACTTACCAAGAAATTTGGGAAATTATAGTTGCACCTACGTAATAAATAACTTACTAGAAATATGTCGAGTTTACGCTAATACTTAACAAACATTTGTGAAAGTAAGAACTAAAGTCTGTTGAGTTTATTTATTTCACTGAAAGTTCAAGTTTGACGTTTAAGATTGCAGTTGAAGTTTACTAGAAACGATGAATGGCACCAGTTGACACGGCGTGTTTTTGTGAATTTCGAGCTTATGAAAATTTTCGCGAAAATGTTTATTGTTCACAGCAAACGAGATATACGTAAGTATTTGTCTGGAGATGTTGATACTGATGCTAGGGTGTCAATCTTCACGTGTCTCGGCGACGTAAAATAGTCGAAATAAGCTTCTTCTAAACGGCGGCGCCAACGCGCCGCGGGTTTGGTAGAATCTGTCTGCGCTTGATTTTTCAGCACAGAGTAAGTAATACTACGTAGGTATTTCAGCTCCGCTCAAACACAGCTTCGACACGGCGAGTAACTCGAAGATCTGAACGACGGTGGTCACCAATTTGGGGTGCTTTGCTTGTGCACCCGGAACTAATGTTTTTCACGTTCACCTTCGTAAATAAAACAACAGCACTCAGGAAATCAATGTATTGATTAACATCAATCTATCAAAAGCACGACCAGTACTATAATACAATATCTCAGGCTTTTTGGGAATCTACCAAGACTAAAACATTCGCACACGTAAAAGCGTACCATAGAGAAACGTACACACCTTCCACAGAGTCTTACAGATTACCACAGATTACTAATATAATCACGGTGCGACAGTGTCGCCACAGTTCTTTTACATGCATACTTTGGCATGTGACACTTTGGGGAACGTTTTTTGCCAAACATTAGTAAACCACATTCAGTATTTGAGAACCAAATATGGTGTTTCTTTGGTTATATCCGTGAAATCTCCAACATGGTAGCAGAGCGTGGTTAATCACCAGGTGTGCGCATGTGTTTTCATTGCATGTATATTTGCCTGACTTTTTTTTTCCACGAGAAAAAGAAAAGATGGCAACTTCAATTCAGAATACTTCCATCGAAAAATTATCTGGAATTGAAAATTACAATTCATGGAAATTTGTCATGAGAATGGTTCTCATCCATGACGATCTATGGGATTGTGTGGAAAATAGAATTGAAGACGCAAAGAAACAATCGAAGGTTACCTTTGATTAATTGCCTTAAACGTCCAACCTTGCATTTTTCAGCAAACTAGAAATGTAAAGACGGCTCGCGAAGCATGGGACAACCTGCAGAAGGCATACGAAGATCGAGGTTTGTCGCGACGGCTTGGGTTACTTCGTACATCGTTCGCCACTAAACTAAGCGAATGTGAGAGTATGGAGGCATACGTGAATAAAGCCATGGAAACATTGTAACAACTGAGCAACATTGGAGCGGCCTTGGAAGATGACTTCGTGGCCGTAATTTTACTTAGTGCTTTATTTAGCGATTACGAACCGTTAATAATGGCTATCGAAAATTCAAACACGTCACTGTCAAGCGAGACTGACAAAGCGAAATTGTTTTAGAAAACGCACGTAGTGAAGATACTACGGCTTTAGTGGCTCAAAAACGACGCAAAGCGAAATTGTTTTAGAAAACGCACGTAGTGAAGATACTACGGCTTTAGTGGCTCAAAAACGACGCAAGCCAGTTAAGTGCTTCAGATGCACGAAGAGCGGGCATTGCACAAAGGATTGCCCTGAGAAGTCTGACGGCAAGAAGAATAGCCGGAAAAGCCAAGCGATTCTCACAGTGTTAACCGTCGGAGTAAAGCGCGACTGTTGGTACGTAGACAGCGGTGCGTCGTAGCATCTATGCAACAATCGCAGCTCTCTTTCGAATTTCACAACCAAAAAACCAAAGAAAATCTACATTGCAAATGATGATGCATTGATGACAGCTGGAAGAGGTACAGTGCAAGTGGTGTTAGAGGACAATTGTAAGAGATAGATATATAATGTAAGCTTAGTAACTAAAGTGACTACTAACTTGTTATCCGTTAGTGCCATGGATAAAAAGGGCTACGAAATTGTGTTTCGTTCTAGCGTGTGTACAGTCTTTGACGATGGGGAGGTTTTGTCTACAGCTAGCCTAAGAGATGGTGTTTACCAACTTGATGCCGTTGAAACTGTTTCTGTTTTGTGTAGCGGGCCATTCTCAAAGGCCTTGTGTTCGTCTTTAACTGTAGATTCAGGTGACAGCGAGGTGACGTCGGCGCGTCAACTGAAGGATGACAGTCGTCCTGTTCTGTTGAGTCAGTCAAGCAAAAGCAGTCCCTTAAAACTGGAAGCCAGTCAACGCAACAAATTTGGCACCGACATCTAGTCTAGTCTAGTCTAGTCTCTGCCCGAAGCATGTAGCTATTGCTAAAAGGTATGGTCACTGGTATTTCTTATGACGACAATAATTTTCAGTCGTGTGTTTCCTGTATTTTAGGTAAACAGACTAAGTTGCCATTTCCGAAGAAATCTGAGACCAGGGCTAAAGAAATTCTTGGGTTAGTACACAGCGACGTCATCGTACCACTACCGTATCCGTCACAAAGTGGGAAAAGATAATTCCTGACGTTCATCGACGATATGTCACGAAAAACTTTCATTTATTTTCTTAGGACGAAGGATGAGGGTTTCGAGATGTTTAAGGAATTTAAAGCTCTCGTAGAAAATCAAACCAATAAGAAAATAAAAGTGTTTCGCAGTGACAATGGTGGTGATTATGTCAATTCCAAATTTCAGAAGTTCCTGAGGAATCATGAACAGAAGCATTATGGAGAAAGCAGGTGCATGCTCGAGGAGGCAGGTTTGAGAAAGGAATTCTGGGCAGAAGCTGTAAATACTGCCGACTACCTAAACAATCACTTTCTAACTAAGGCTGTGATTAGCAGTACACCAGAAGTAAAATGGACAGGTAAAAAGCAGAATATAAGTCACCTACGCATTTTTGATTGCCAAGCTTACGCCCTTCAGCACAAACGGAACAAACTGGATCCCAAAAGTAAAAAACATATTTTTGTCGGATACTGTGACGAGACAAAAGAATACAGATTAATAAATCCGATGAGCCCAAATAATGTTATAAAAGCGAGAAATGTCACTTTTCTCGAACATGTTTTTTAGAATTGCACGTCATCCGATGAGAACGACAATTCACGTTACACCTTGGTTGATCTGTCTAATGAAAATGTAACTGTCACTGATAAATCTCAAGCACAACCCGACTTACCCACATCTAACGAAAACTGTCAAGATAACAGTGTTATTACGATAGATGATTCTGATAGCAATAGCGAGACCCCAGATGACCCTGCGGACGAGACGTATGTCCCAGGAGATTCAACATTGGAAGACTGCGAGAACTCTATGGAGGATTCTAGCGAGTTTGAATCTGCTGGTGTACCACACGCTGCATACAGTGACAATGGGGACCCTCAGACAGTTCACGAGGCGCAGAATGGTCTGGAATCAAGTAAGTGGAAAGCCGCAATGGCGGAAGAGTATAAATCCTTCATCGGTAATAAATGTTGGACTCTAATTGACCGCGATACGAAGCAACGCCCTATCAAATGTAAGTGGATCTTCAAAAGAAAACTTGGCCTCAACGGGGCAATACTAAGGTACGGTACGGTAATACCAGAAGTATGGTATAGATTACGAAGAAACGTTCTCTCCTGTAGTAAGATATTCAACAATACGCACGTTGTTAGCTTTAGCGGCGGTACATAACATGAATATCAAGCATCTGGATGTAAAAACGGCATTTTTGAATGGAGATTTAAAAGAAATATATAATATATATATATAGCGGCGATAGCCCGGTGGCGTACGTAACGGACTGCTGAGACGAGGTCTCGAGTTCGATCCCCAGTCGCCCCGGGCACACACCTCTGACTTTTCGTAGTTATGTGTGCATTAATAAATGTTAATCATCGCTCGCTTAGTAATGTGCCCGGTAGATGACAATAGGCTCGCCCCCTATTACATTGAGACCTCAACATAACTGGCGAATCGTGGGTGTGTAATACACCTCTGCCTACCCCTTCGGGGATACAGGCGTGAAGTTATGTTATATGTGATTTAAAAGAAACCGATTTTATGGAACAGCTAGAGGGCTATAAGATTAAAGGTCAAGAAAATAAACTTTACAAGTTAAATAAGCCATATACGGACTGAAGCAAGCTTCGAAGTTTCGGAATGAAAAGATAAATGGCGTTTTGACAAGAAAAATGAAATTCAAACCGAACCTTGTGTTTATATCAAGTCGAGCGTGAAATCTTTGATTATAATTGCACTCTATGTTGATGACATAATGCTGTTTTCTTCAGTTGATTGCCATGAAACGACAGGAATCAAAGAGTAGCTGAATTTTTTTTCCAATTCAAAGATTTAGGGCCAGCAAATCACATTCTTGGAATGAGACTTTGTAAACAAAACAATGAAATTACTCTAGACCAGACGAGCTATATCAAGAAGGTGCTAGAACGTTTTCAGATGTTGGATTGCAAACCTGCACTAACACCTATGGAGACAGGGTTGAAGCTCGTAAAATCTACTAAGAAGGATTGTACATACCACTACAGAGGCCTGATAGGCTGCCTCATGTATATAGCAGTGTGTACGCGGCCAGATATTGCACATGCTGCCAGCTCACTTAGCCAGTTCAACGACGCATATGACGAGACTCACTGGAAGGTAGCGAAACGCGTTCTTCGCTATTTAATAGGTACGCTTAATTATTCCGTAACTTTTCAGAAGTCAGGATTGAATATCGTCGCGTATGCTGACGCCGATTTTGCGTCGAATGAGATCGACCGTCGATCTTACACTGGGTATGTTTTTAAAATTGGTAATTCTACCAAATCTTGGGAGAGTAGAAAACAAAAGACAGTAGCTCTTTCAAGCACGAAGGTGAAATATATGTGTTTGTCAAATGCTTGTAAAGAGGCTCTTCAGCTCCGCCAGTTTCTGTTCGAAATTTTCGGGGTAAAGCACAGGATCACTTTGCATAACGACAATCAGTCTGCACTGAAGTTGTGTAATAATTAAATTTACCACGCCTGAACAAAGCACATAGATGTTAGACATCATTTTATCAGAGAAATCGTTGATAAAGGTACAGTCATTTTGAAATACCTTTCCACTGACGAGATGGTGGCGGATGTTTTGACGAAGCCGTTGACGAGGGAAAAACATAATAAGTTTGTTTCTCATTTGATAACAGTTTTGCCATCATTTCATATGTGTGTTCATGTTAACTGTTAATATGTGATGGATACTTTGATAGGTACCTATATTTCTTGCTTAGTCTATGCTGTTGTTATGTTTACATTTTTCGAACAACTTATTTTTACTTTGAAAGCTTATTGTGAACGTAAATGTGATTTACGTTGTTTTATATTGGTTCAACTAGTTTACAACATAGAGTTCCAATAGGTATGCACCACTATAAAATCTGTCTGTTATTTTAGATTAAGTTTATTTATCTAAGATAGATGTTTCTATATTTAAAAATGTATGTCATTGACATGGCTTGTACAATGAGCTTCTGTGAATACACATTCAATATTTGAGAACCAAATATAGTGTTTTTTTTTTTTTTTTTGGTTATATGTGAAATCTCCAACACCAACAAACCCCGGACTCGGCACTCAGCTCCGTCCCACAGCCACCAGCAAGTTCTCTTGGGTGTGACAGCGACGTCGAGCTCAAGCTCCAGCGACGAGTTTTTCTCCCCGCTGACGTCGCCAACACCTGTACGTCGGCAGGGGAGAGGTCAGGTCGCTTAACGACCTCCGTCCTCCATGAGCGCAGGCCTGGGGGTGGCGGATGAGGCCACCTGTCACCCCAGCAGAAGCAGGCCGGGACGGTGGGGCGACTAGCGCCCCTCCCCCAAACCGGGGCAAGACGGGGACACCGTGGTTCCCAAACCCGAGGGGGCCATCTCGAAATCGGAGATGGCCCAGCGTCAGTCGGGGTGCGAGGGATATGCTCTATGGGCAACCTTACACCCCGGTGTCTGTAGACCCGAGACGGCGTGCGGTTTTAGTCGGTTCAAGCCCGACATAACCACCCCCGCTGGCACGCGGGGGGGTATCCGAAGGGATTTCCGCACGAAAAAAAAAAAAAAAAAAGGTACTTGAACCAACTGTCAACGTATCGGCACAACGGCTATCGGATCAAGTGCGGGCCATTCAACGTTTGTTGGATGACTCTGTACTTGAGAGGCTACGCTCTAACGCATGAAGTAGCTCGAGTACCACACCTTCTTCGCAAACTGTTAGACAACCAACCACGACATCCATCTTACAGTACATCTGTGAATAAGTGATAGATACCGGGGCTATAGACGTAAGTACCGACTGGCTTGGAGCCCCAACGCCCACCGGCTTCGAATAGGCCCCCGCTACCGGTGGTGATGTGCACCGCATGCGATGGAGTACTTCTATGAACGAAATCGTCATGCGGGCATATTTTGTGGCTACAGAGGGAGGTGTCAACCTCACAGCGTACCGTGTTCGTATGCTGCCTTTGTTTCAGGTACTTGAACCAACTGTCAACATATCGGCACAACGGCTGTCGGATCAAGTGCGGGCCATCCAACGTTTGTTGGATGACGTTGTACTTGAGAGGCTACGCTCTAACGCATGCAGTAGCCCGGGTATCACACCTTCTTCGCAAACTGTTAGACAACCAACCACGAAAACCATCTTACAGTACATCTGGGAAGAAGTGATAGATACCGGGGCTATAGACGTAAGTACCGAGTACAACGAACAATTAAGGATCGCTTTGGAATGTGCTATGCGGGAATATCGATCCATGCCTTCTGGTAATAAACCTCGCCTACCACGTTTGCCAACGCATAAAAAAAATGTAGCGCTAGTGTGTGCCCTGGATTCGTTTTTATCAGATTATTTTGATAATAGCGATGATCTCGGTGATACACACTCAATTTTGTATTGCGCAGCCGTCGCAGTATGTCGAGTGGCTAATGTTCAATTTCCAAAGTGCGACATAGCTACTCGACTGAAATCTGCTGTGCCGGACTGGCAATTTAGAATTGAACGACGTGTTGCTGAGACTAAAAAATGTAGCGCTAGTGTGTGCCCTGGATTCGTTTTTATCAGATTATTTTGATAATAGCGATGATCTCGGTGATACACACTCAATTTTGTATTGCGCAGCCGTCGCAGTATGTCGAGTGGCTAATGTTCAATTTCCAAAGTGCGACATAGCTACTCGACTGAAATCTGCTGTGCCGGACTGGCAATTTAGAATTGAACGACGTGTTGCTGAGACTAGGGCACGACGATCTATGGGATTGTGTGGAAAATAGAATTGAAGACGCAAAGAAACAATCGAAGGTTACCTTTGATTAATTGCCTTAAACGTCCAACCTTGCATTTTTCAGCAAACTAGAAATGTAAAGACGGCTCGCGAAGCATGGGACAACCTGCAGAAGGCATACGAAGATCGAGGTTTGTCGCGACGGCTTGGGTTACTTCGTACATCGTTCGCCACTAAACTAAGCGAATGTGAGAGTATGGAGGCATACGTGAATAAAGCCATGGAAACATTGTAACAACTGAGCAACATTGGAGCGGCCTTGGAAGATGACTTCGTGGCCGTAATTTTACTTAGTGCTTTATTTAGCGATTACGAACCGTTAATAATGGCTATCGAAAATTCAAACACGTCACTGTCAAGCGAGACTGACAAAGCGAAATTGTTTTAGAAAACGCACGTAGTGAAGATACTACGGCTTTAGTGGCTCAAAAACGACGCAAAGCGAAATTGTTTTAGAAAACGCACGTAGTGAAGATACTACGGCTTTAGTGGCTCAAAAACGACGCAAGCCAGTTAAGTGCTTCAGATGCACGAAGAGCGGGCATTGCACAAAGGATTGCCCTGAGAAGTCTGACGGCAAGAAGAATAGCCGGAAAAGCCAAGCGATTCTCACAGTGTTAACCGTCGGAGTAAAGCGCGACTGTTGGTACGTAGACAGCGGTGCGTCGTAGCATCTATGCAACAATCGCAGCTCTCTTTCGAATTTCACAACCAAAAAACCAAAGAAAATCTACATTGCAAATGATGATGCATTGATGACAGCTGGAAGAGGTACAGTGCAAGTGGTGTTAGAGGACAATTGTAGCGTATCGTTCTAGCGTGTGTACAGTCTTTGACGATGGGGAGGTTTTGTCTACAGCTAGCCTAAGAGATGGTGTTTACCAACTTGATGCCGTTGAAACTGTTTCTGTTTTGTGTAGCGGGCCATTCTCAAAGGCCTTGTGTTCGTCTTTAACTGTAGATTCAGGTGACAGCGAGGTGACGTCGGCGCGTCAACTGAAGGATGACAGTCGTCCTGTTCTGTTGAGTCAGTCAAGCAAAAGCAGTCCCTTAAAACTGGAAGCCAGTCAACGCAACAAATTTGGCACCGACATCTAGTCTAGTCTAGTCTAGTCTCTGCCCGAAGCATGTAGCTATTGCTAAAAGGTATGGTCACTGGTATTTCTTATGACGACAATAATTTTCAGTCGTGTGTTTCCTGTATTTTAGGTAAACAGACTAAGTTGCCATTTCCGAAGAAATCTGAGACCAGGGCTAAAGAAATTCTTGGGTTAGTACACAGCGACGTCATCGTACCACTACCGTATCCGTCACAAAGTGGGAAAAGATAATTCCTGACGTTCATCGACGATATGTCACGAAAAACTTTCATTTATTTTCTTAGGACGAAGGATGAGGGTTTCGAGATGTTTAAGGAATTTAAAGCTCTCGTAGAAAATCAAACCAATAAGAAAATAAAAGTGTTTCGCAGTGACAATGGTGGTGATTATGTCAATTCCAAATTTCAGAAGTTCCTGAGGAATCATGAACAGAAGCATTATGGAGAAAGCAGGTGCATGCTCGAGGAGGCAGGTTTGAGAAAGGAATTCTGGGCAGAAGCTGTAAATACTGCCGACTACCTAAACAATCACTTTCTAACTAAGGCTGTGATTAGCAGTACACCAGAAGTAAAATGGACAGGTAAAAAGCAGAATATAAGTCACCTACGCATTTTTGATTGCCAAGCTTACGCCCTTCAGCACAAACGGAACAAACTGGATCCCAAAAGTAAAAAACATATTTTTGTCGGATACTGTGACGAGACAAAAGAATACAGATTAATAAATCCGATGAGCCCAAATAATGTTATAAAAGCGAGAAATGTCACTTTTCTCGAACATGTTTTTTAGAATTGCACGTCATCCGATGAGAACGACAATTCACGTTACACCTTGGTTGATCTGTCTAATGAAAATGTAACTGTCACTGATAAATCTCAAGCACAACCCGACTTACCCACATCTAACGAAAACTGTCAAGATAACAGTGTTATTACGATAGATGATTCTGATAGCAATAGCGAGACCCCAGATGACCCTGCGGACGAGACGTATGTCCCAGGAGATTCAACATTGGAAGACTGCGAGAACTCTATGGAGGATTCTAGCGAGTTTGAATCTGCTGGTGTACCACACGCTGCATACAGTGACAATGGGGACCCTCAGACAGTTCACGAGGCGCAGAATGGTCTGGAATCAAGTAAGTGGAAAGCCGCAATGGCGGAAGAGTATAAATCCTTCATCGGTAATAAATGTTGGACTCTAATTGACCGCGATACGAAGCAACGCCCTATCAAATGTAAGTGGATCTTCAAAAGAAAACTTGGCCTCAACGGGGCAATACTAAGGTACGGTACGGTAATACCAGAAGTATGGTATAGATTACGAAGAAACGTTCTCTCCTGTAGTAAGATATTCAACAATACGCACGTTGTTAGCTTTAGCGGCGGTACATAACATGAATATCAAGCATCTGGATGTAAAAACGGCATTTTTGAATGGAGATTTAAAAGAAATATATAATATATATATATAGCGGCGATAGCCCGGTGGCGTACGTAACGGACTGCTGAGACGAGGTCTCGAGTTCGATCCCCAGTCGCCCCGGGCACACACCTCTGACTTTTCGTAGTTATGTGTGCATTAATAAATGTTAATCATCGCTCGCTTAGTAATGTGCCCGGTAGATGACAATAGGCTCGCCCCCTATTACATTGAGACCTCAACATAACTGGCGAATCGTGGGTGTGTAATACACCTCTGCCTACCCCTTCGGGGATACAGGCGTGAAGTTATGTTATATGTGATTTAAAAGAAACCGATTTTATGGAACAGCTAGAGGGCTATAAGATTAAAGGTCAAGAAAATAAACTTTACAAGTTAAATAAGCCATATACGGACTGAAGCAAGCTTCGAAGTTTCGGAATGAAAAGATAAATGGCGTTTTGACAAGAAAAATGAAATTCAAACCGAACCTTGTGTTTATATCAAGTCGAGCGTGAAATCTTTGATTATAATTGCACTCTATGTTGATGACATAATGCTGTTTTCTTCAGTTGATTGCCATGAAACGACAGGAATCAAAGAGTAGCTGAATTTTTTTTCCAATTCAAAGATTTAGGGCCAGCAAATCACATTCTTGGAATGAGACTTTGTAAACAAAACAATGAAATTACTCTAGACCAGACGAGCTATATCAAGAAGGTGCTAGAACGTTTTCAGATGTTGGATTGCAAACCTGCACTAACACCTATGGAGACAGGGTTGAAGCTCGTAAAATCTACTAAGAAGGATTGTACATACCACTACAGAGGCCTGATAGGCTGCCTCATGTATATAGCAGTGTGTACGCGGCCAGATATTGCACATGCTGCCAGCTCACTTAGCCAGTTCAACGACGCATATGACGAGACTCACTGGAAGGTAGCGAAACGCGTTCTTCGCTATTTAATAGGTACGCTTAATTATTCCGTAACTTTTCAGAAGTCAGGATTGAATATCGTCGCGTATGCTGACGCCGATTTTGCGTCGAATGAGATCGACCGTCGATCTTACACTGGGTATGTTTTTAAAATTGGTAATTCTACCAAATCTTGGGAGAGTAGAAAACAAAAGACAGTAGCTCTTTCAAGCACGAAGGTGAAATATATGTGTTTGTCAAATGCTTGTAAAGAGGCTCTTCAGCTCCGCCAGTTTCTGTTCGAAATTTTCGGGGTAAAGCACAGGATCACTTTGCATAACGACAATCAGTCTGCACTGAAGTTGTGTAATAATTAAATTTACCACGCCTGAACAAAGCACATAGATGTTAGACATCATTTTATCAGAGAAATCGTTGATAAAGGTACAGTCATTTTGAAATACCTTTCCACTGACGAGATGGTGGCGGATGTTTTGACGAAGCCGTTGACGAGGGAAAAACATAATAAGTTTGTTTCTCATTTGATAACAGTTTTGCCATCATTTCATATGTGTGTTCATGTTAACTGTTAATATGTGATGGATACTTTGATAGGTACCTATATTTCTTGCTTAGTCTATGCTGTTGTTATGTTTACATTTTTCGAACAACTTATTTTTACTTTGAAAGCTTATTGTGAACGTAAATGTGATTTACGTTGTTTTATATTGGTTCAACTAGTTTACAACATAGAGTTCCAATAGGTATGCACCACTATAAAATCTGTCTGTTATTTTAGATTAAGTTTATTTATCTAAGATAGATGTTTCTATATTTAAAAATGTATGTCATTGACATGGCTTGTACAATGAGCTTCTGTGAATACACATTCAATATTTGAGAACCAAATATAGTGTTTTTTTTTTTTTTTTTGGTTATATGTGAAATCTCCAACACCAACAAACCCCGGACTCGGCACTCAGCTCCGTCCCACAGCCACCAGCAAGTTCTCTTGGGTGTGACAGCGACGTCGAGCTCAAGCTCCAGCGACGAGTTTTTCTCCCCGCTGACGTCGCCAACACCTGTACGTCGGCAGGGGAGAGGTCAGGTCGCTTAACGACCTCCGTCCTCCATGAGCGCAGGCCTGGGGGTGGCGGATGAGGCCACCTGTCACCCCAGCAGAAGCAGGCCGGGACGGTGGGGCGACTAGCGCCCCTCCCCCAAACCGGGGCAAGACGGGGACACCGTGGTTCCCAAACCCGAGGGGGCCATCTCGAAATCGGAGATGGCCCAGCGTCAGTCGGGGTGCGAGGGATATGCTCTATGGGCAACCTTACACCCCGGTGTCTGTAGACCCGAGACGGCGTGCGGTTTTAGTCGGTTCAAGCCCGACATAACCACCCCCGCTGGCACGCGGGGGGGTATCCGAAGGGATTTCCGCACGAAAAAAAAAAAAAAAAAAGGTACTTGAACCAACTGTCAACGTATCGGCACAACGGCTATCGGATCAAGTGCGGGCCATTCAACGTTTGTTGGATGACTCTGTACTTGAGAGGCTACGCTCTAACGCATGAAGTAGCTCGAGTACCACACCTTCTTCGCAAACTGTTAGACAACCAACCACGACATCCATCTTACAGTACATCTGTGAATAAGTGATAGATACCGGGGCTATAGACGTAAGTACCGACTGGCTTGGAGCCCCAACGCCCACCGGCTTCGAATAGGCCCCCGCTACCGGTGGTGATGTGCACCGCATGCGATGGAGTACTTCTATGAACGAAATCGTCATGCGGGCATATTTTGTGGCTACAGAGGGAGGTGTCAACCTCACAGCGTACCGTGTTCGTATGCTGCCTTTGTTTCAGGTACTTGAACCAACTGTCAACATATCGGCACAACGGCTGTCGGATCAAGTGCGGGCCATCCAACGTTTGTTGGATGACGTTGTACTTGAGAGGCTACGCTCTAACGCATGCAGTAGCCCGGGTATCACACCTTCTTCGCAAACTGTTAGACAACCAACCACGAAAACCATCTTACAGTACATCTGGGAAGAAGTGATAGATACCGGGGCTATAGACGTAAGTACCGAGTACAACGAACAATTAAGGATCGCTTTGGAATGTGCTATGCGGGAATATCGATCCATGCCTTCTGGTAATAAACCTCGCCTACCACGTTTGCCAACGCATAAAAAAAATGTAGCGCTAGTGTGTGCCCTGGATTCGTTTTTATCAGATTATTTTGATAATAGCGATGATCTCGGTGATACACACTCAATTTTGTATTGCGCAGCCGTCGCAGTATGTCGAGTGGCTAATGTTCAATTTCCAAAGTGCGACATAGCTACTCGACTGAAATCTGCTGTGCCGGACTGGCAATTTAGAATTGAACGACGTGTTGCTGAGACTAGGGCACTAATTGAAAAGCTTATTTGTTTCATGTCGGGCAATACACGCCCAAGAGTGATTGTTAGTCATTGATTTGTAACTCAAGCGTTTTGGGGACTGACATTAAGCCTCGAGAATTTGTGGCACGAGTCACAGAGCGCATCGACTTCCTGAAACAAAAAGTTTATGCGTGGGCAAACTGGATTCGACGGTATAAAAAAAGAGTGGAGCGATATTCTCAGAATCGCACGTTCCAAAGGGACCAAAGGTGGGTCTACACAAATTGGGAGCGCCCTGATTCAACTGGGACTGACGTGTATCGACCAGATGATGATGTTACTAATACATTCTGGCGTAATATCTGGTCGATGGCCGGCAGTCATAGAGCGGGTGATTGGATGCGGGATGTTGAACGATCGTGTGAGGCTATTAAGATCATGGATCCTGTTAATATTCTACATGAGGATGTAACTGAGGCAGTCCGTTTGTTGCCTAACTGGAAATCAGTGGGACCAGCCGGACTGCATAATTTTTGGTTAAAATGGTTGAAAAGCTCTTACGGTCGTTTGGCATCTCAATTCCAAACAACATGACCACTGGTGTAACCCACCTTCTTGATAAGTCCGGTAGTGCTACGGACCCTAAAAATTATAGACCGATTACATGTCTACCTACGGTCTATAAGCTTCTTACATCCATCCTGAGAGAAAAAATATCTTCACACTTAACCGACAATTCTATCATGTCTATCTCTCAGAATGGATGTAGAAGTGGGGCTCGTGGCACTAAAGAGCTCCTTATAATTGATATGGCCACTAGCCAACAGGCACGCCGTAATCGTAAGGACCTGGCGACATGTTGGATAGACTATAAAAAGGCCTATGACTCCGTGCCGCATACATGGCTCTTAAGGGTGCTTGAGTTGTGTAAAATTGATGTATGGGACAATTGAGTACGGTCCTTTGCTATCCAGGGTGTCGACGGATCTGCGAGAATGGCAGGCTGATAAGGATAGAGCGGGGCATATTCTAGGGCTATAGTCTTGTGGTGGTTTTGCCTGGCACTGAACCGTCTCAGTTATATGCTGTTCAGGGTTAGGTTGTCGATTGCGGAGAAATGGTCAGGTCATATCCCACCTCCTTTACATGGATGATCTTAAAATATTTGCCCCCAACAATTCCCAACTGATAACATTTTGAAAGATGACCGACACCTTTAGTAACTCTAAAAAGAAAGAAAGAAAGAAAGAAAAGTGTTTTATTGCGGATTAGGTACAAATACAATAAAAATTAAAAAAAAAAACAAAGCTACTCTGGCGGCGAATGCTCGTACATAACCTTGCCCGAGAGGCGCGATAAATATATTATTTATCTGTGGTCACCGCCACCTGAGCATACGAATGCTCAGTCAGGATGGAATTTGTTGTGGACAAATGTGCGGTCATGCATGTAAAAAGAGGTGAGATTGTGGAAATTGATGGGTTTGAGCTCTCAGATTCCACAAGGTCTCTCTCTGCAATCGACACCTATAAATACCTGGGTATGTCGCAGGCGTTTGGTATTACAGAAGCTATGGTTACAGGAGCGTTTCTTTGGCCGCTTGAAAAAAGTTCTAAAGCCTTTTGTCAGGCGGTAATAAGGTGCGCGCCTATAACGGTTGGCTCATGCCGGTTTATGTACTCTTTCGGCATACTCAGGTGGACTCAGTTCGAATTAGACACCCTGGATAGGAGAGTCCGTACGCTTCTTACTGCATACTGAATGCATCATCCGTGTTCAACTGTATGAGTATATCTTTGAATGAGATTGTATTTTTGTGATTAAGTATTAATGAGCGTATGGATGTATGGAAGAGCAAGGAGTTGCATGGACGTGTTTATCGGGCTCTCCATGGGCCTGATATAGATTTACCAGCATCTGTGTCTTGGCTACGCCAAGACACAAGGTTTTGTTTTTGCAATTATGGACGAAGTTGTGATGACGAATAACTACCGGAGGTATATTCTAAAGGATGGTACGTTTGACGTATGTCGGGAGAATCCCTTAGACATATAATTTCTGGTTGTTCTCGTCTTTCATGCCACATGACGAGATTCTTGTGAAAGCCGAAAAAGAAAACAAATAAAATATTTGGATTTGGCTCACGAGGTTGTCGACATGTGGAGTGTAGATTGGGCAATTATTGTTCCGATAGTTGTATCTCCCATTTAACGCCATAGCACCTGAAGGCAGTGCTCCTCGACACGGCACGTGTTGTGAGCAGATTCCTCTCTCTAACCTAACCTAACCTAACCACACCAACGGTAGCTTGGTCCCTGTACCCGATGCTGGTGGGCTACTATTTTTTTATATTTTAAATATATTTGTTTTTTTAATATACAATGTATTCAAAAATATAATTTATATGTATTTAAATTTTAATATAGGAAATAGTAATAATAGTAATTGTACTACAATGAAACATATTATAAGTTTACTGTAGTATAGACTACAGACTGACGCATCAAAACAAGGATTAGGTGCCGTACTGTCTAATAGCAATGGAAAGGTTGTCGCGTATGCTAGCCGTAACTTAAAATCTGCCGAAACGCGATACCTCCTGATTGAGTTAGAACTACTTTTTTTTTCTTTTTTTAAAGAATATTAGTAACTGAAATTACTAACATTCCCCCTAACCCCTTCAGCTAAGCTAAATTGCTTGTGTTAGGAGTGGGTTCACATCGGTAGTGTAATGGCCAGGATTCGAACCCGGGACCTCTCGATCGTAGGGTCGACTCCTTAACCACTAAGCTACCGACGCTTTCAATTATTGCTATCGTATGGGCGGTACGACATTTTAGACCTTATTTGTATGGCAAAAAGTTTTATTTAACGACAGACCATACGCCTTTAATTAATTTATTTAATATGACCGATCCTACAAGCCGACTTACAAAATTCAGACTATATCTTGAAGACTACAATTTTGAGATAAGTTATATCCCGGGACGGCAAAACGCAGCTGCAGATGCATTGAGCCGGACCCCACGGATACCCACGTCCATTACATCCACCAGTTTAAAAGATATGTATAAGCATGCAGTATTGGTCATGAATAAAGCTCAAGCTCGTAAGTTTCAGACTGACTGTGACAATACTGCCACGACTACTGAGATATCTTCTGCTCCAAAGTCTGGCTGATCAGACTAGGTAAGGTAGTAGAAATTCTCAAACGATCAATTGACAGCGTTGAATTAGTTTTATTTGGTACTAAGGATATGTTAAATCAGATTAAGAAGTTAAATTGTTTGACTAGTGACAATGGTAGTTGCATATTCGTTGCTGAAAGGTCAGCAATTTATGTAATGTCTCGATCGTTATCGACCGTAAGTGTGTTAGCGAGAGAATTACAACGCTTTTGCAAGCAAATCAAGTTAAAAGAGCTCGTCTTAATAAATAATAAGCGCTATAATAGTTTTAATAACACTTTTTTAAAGGAAATGACTTCTTTATGTGACATTCCTAAGTTACTTGTTATCAAAGACGTAACAAGAATCGATGACAGAGACAAGAACACTGTGATTTTAAATCACTTCCATCTATTGCCCACGAGTGGACACGCGGGGGTGAATAGGAGGATCATCATCATCATCATCATCATCAACCTATTCTAGACCACTGCTGGACATAGGTCTCCCCTAATGAGCGCCATAGCGCCCTGTCTTCAGCTTGCCGCATCCAGCATCTGCCTGCAGTCTTTCGCAGATTGTCATCCCCCACCTAGCCGGAGGGCGTCCTACACTACGTTTGCTGAGTCGCGGTCTCCACTCAAGAACACGTTTACCCCAGCGGTTGTCGGTTCTTCGCGAGATATGGCCGGCCCACTGCCACTTCAGTTTGCTTATTCTTGCAAGAATAAGCAAGAATAGGATGTTAAATAATATTAGGAATAATAATTATTTGCCAGGAATGAATAATGACGTCAACGAGTACGTTAAAAAGTGTAAAAGTTGCCAAATTCAAAAGCATTCCAATAGGCATACTAAGGAGCCGATGGTCATTACATCCACGGCATCACATCCAAAGCATTTGAGCGAGTAAGTTTAGATATAATGGGTCCATTAGATATAGATAATTATAACTATAAGTACATTTTAACGTTACAATGTGGTTTAACAAAATACATTGAAGCTTATCCTTTAGAAAGGAAGGACACTGTTTCAGTAGCTAGGTTATTTGTAAATAATTTCATTTTAGGGTACGGAATTCCGAAGGACATAATTACAGATCAGGGAACGGAGTTTATGTCATCAGTTTTTACTGAAATATGTAACTTATTGCATATAAATAAACTACATTCTACAGCTTATCACCACGAAACTCTGGGAGGCTTAGAGAATACTCATAAAGTTCTAGGAACTTATCTGAGAATCCAATGTGAAAACAACAGATCAGATTGGAGCACTTGGCTTCCATTTTGGTGTTTTTCTTTTAATACCGCAGTTCATACTGAGACAAAATATACTCCATTCGAGTTAGTTTTTGGTAAAAATTGTAATTTACCAACTAATTTAACAGAAAATATGTACGTAGATCCACTATACAATCTAGACTCTTACCCTTTGGAACTAAAATATAGACTTCAAAGAGCACAAACTGAAGCTAGATTTAATTTATTAAAATGTAAAGAGATAAGGAAAATAAACTATGATAGAAATATGAATAAATGTAACTATAAGTATGGAGATTTAGTTTTAGTTAAAAGTCAAGTAGGAAATAAGTTAGATAGATTATATTTGGGACCATATAAAGTATTAGAGGACATAAAACCAAATGTTAAAATTTTAAAAGATGGAAAAGATTATATTATCCATAAGAATAATACAAAATTATTTGTTACATAAATGTAGTTAAATTGTATAAAAATATGTTATGTAATGCGTAGGTTTTTTTTTTTTATGTGTGCAAATAATTTATAATATAAATCATTTTTTATAAAGGTGTAGTATGTGGCTCGCTTTACCTTATATATGTAACTGCACGCATGTATTTACGACATTATTATACCGATTATGGAGCCGAACACTTGTCTATAATTTACCAACGTCACTCTAGTACATTACAAAGGTAGGTCATCCTACAATATCTGTGGGTGCGGTTCTGATTCCCTAACAAGGCCAGAAAGTAGTTTGTATGAAGGAGTTACAGTTCCTTTGCTAAGGATTGGATGTGAGTCTAAAATAATTGATTTAGTTCAAGTGCTACATGTTAACTTTTCTTCACAAATTAGAAAAATAATATATATTAAATTATTTTTATTTATTTATAAGGGCAAGTTTAAACTATTGGTTCATATTCTATATTGAAAATACTACTATATGTACCTTTTAACTACAAGATAACACATTTACAGGACTTTAACGCTTTATTTTTAATGAATTTAAGCACTACTTCATTGATGTTAGTAATTACCTGAATCCCAGCAGGATAAAGAGGACTGGACTGGTGGTGCTAGATGATGTTAGTTATAAAAGCATGGGAGCGACTAAAACATTTTCGGTACAATTTGTAAATTTGATTATTTATAAGACATCTTAGGAAGAAATCGATTTTACACTTCACTGTAATATTAACTACCTTTATAATGTCCTTTCTATTTTCCACCGCAAACGAATTCTTCCCGAACGATGACCTTTCTGACTGTACTTAACTGACAGTTTATTTTTAATTATGATGCGGTATGTCTTATATCATAGATATTGTTTGCAGCATAAAGTTATCATATAGGTAATATTAAAGAAGTCAACAATTCAACAAGTCAACCATAGATATAATGCTTTCTCTTAGGTAGGTATAAAATTATGTGCTTTTAACCAATATTCAGTGATACAAAAGACTTAAACATAGTGTTTTTTAATAAAATAAGTCAAATGCAGTAATTTGCCAGATGAGCCCTGAATATTTTAATGAACTAGGTAGGATACGTGTAATTACCGTGTAATTAACCCGTTGAAGCATTTAAGACTATAAATTAAATATATATATCCTATTTACCGTTTCTTTGATACCCTACACGTTAATTAATAGCTCAATGTAGCTACACTGGTATCTGCATCCAACCAGCTCAATATCGGAAGGAAGGAATTAGCTGTATTCATGTCATTTTGTATACCTAACTCAGTAAGTTATACTGAAGAATGCTTCTGCTAAGTTCCATTATCCTAGATAAATTAAGACTTGTGTAATATATAAATAGCGAATGGCTCCTATAATAATTAGAATGTATTTTCTAGTCTTTACTCATACATGCATACATTGCATTTATATTATAACATGATACATGATAACCGCGGCTCCTCTCGCGCGGAAGTCGGTTATCGTTTCGTTATATCATGCATACCCAACCAATACATTCTTGCTTTTTTTTTATAGAATATTAGTAACCGAAATTACTAATATTCCCCCTAACCCCTCCAGTTAAGCTAAGTTGCTTGTGTTAGGAGTGGGTTACGTCGGTAGTGTAATGGCCAGAATTCGAACCCGGGACCTCTCGATCGTAGGGTCGACTCCTTAACCACTAAGCTGCCGCCGCTTTATTAGTAACACGCTTATTAGTGACGCTTATTAGTAATAAGTTTTCACCAATAGATGACACTAATAGTTTGATATTTAAAGTATGAATGATAAATACCCTATTTTGGCCATATTAAGCTGTGTAAAGAATTCTAAAACTTAATACTAATATCCTTGTTGCTATTTAAACTTATCAACAACGTAGTTATGAGAAAATTAATAACATTATATGTGACAGCTTTTTAATGACGACAAAATGGTTTACGATCCTTCTCAATAACTTAAATATTTGACTATAGATGGCATTGTAATAGATTTCAACGGCTTTTACTACACATCAGAAGTACGTAATATAATTAACATCTATACATATAATAAAATCGTAACGAGGTGAAAACTGTACATTGAATATTTTTTCCTAAAAATAATTGTTGTGTTCTAGGAACGATACCGATGCCAAAAATGTGAGTTTTGGAATTTTTGTCTGTTTTTTTTTTGTTTTGTTTGTCTGCTCTTATTAACGATGTCCGAGCATCACTTGAAAACCGCTGAATAGATTCAGCTAAAAGTTAGCATGAACATTCTTCTAGGGTATGGTCATAATTGTCATAAACTGCGCTATATTGCGCAGGGTAAAATCGACCGGATCTATTATATGCGTCCCGTATACCGCTTAGGAAGGCCTCCAGTAGGGTGGTCTCGATCATCACGGGTGTCGATGAGTAGGCCCGACGAACGAGCCTTTCAACCTCTACAGCCCATTCCTGGAGGTTTTCACCAGCTTTTTGTTTCTTCTCGCGAAGCTGCGCTCGGTAGACATTCTCCAGGTGCTTGTCACCGTAGCGTGTGTCTAATGCTTCTATCAGAGACTCTAGTGTCCTTCCTTCAGGTGGCAGGTTTTCCAGTATTACTAAGGCATCTCCTCGTAATGCAAGTGTCAAGGCCATAAAAGACTCCTCGTTGCTCCAGGCTTTAGTTTTTACCAATATCTCAAATTGGTACTTGAAGGCTGTCCACGAGGAAGTTTCATCGAAGTGTGGTAGGTTGAACTTCGCTGATGATGGTGAGGTCGCGGCAACAGGTCCGCAGGTTTTTAGCCTGACAATCTCTTTTTCAAGCTCTTGTAAGCGGCCGTCCATGGTCCCAGTCTTCAAAGCCACTTCCTTACTCAGCATTTGCAAGCAGTCGTCTATGGTCCCAGTCTTCGAAGCCACTTCCTTACTGAGCATTTGCAAGCAGTCGTCAATGGTCCCAGTCTTCGAAGCCACTTCCTTACTCAGCATTTGCAAGCCGTCTTCGAGGTTCTTCACTTTATCTCCCAGTGCATGGATGCCTGCATCGATTTTACCCATGACAGCTTCCTGGTTGGCCTGTATCATCTGTCGGCTAGCCTCTTGGTTGGCCTGTATCATCTCTTGCATGGAAGCCTGCATCGTCTGTCGACTAGTCTCTTGGTTGGCCTGCATTTCTTGCAAGGAGGCTTGCATCGTCTGTCGACTAGCCTCTTGGTTGGCCTGTATCATCTGTTGACTGGCCTCTTGTTTGGCCTGTATTTCTTGCAAGGAGGCCTGCATCATCTGCTGCATTGAAGCCAGCAGCGTCATCATGTTGGCATCTGACGAGGTTCCATCTGGTGCTGCCGTAGTTCCCGCTGAGATAGCAGAATCGGCCTGATGCTCTTCCTCTTCAAGGCTCCGTTGACGTGCAGCATCCATTTCCACTTGACGTCTGGTCCGTGGAGTACGCCCTTCGTCTTCACGTGGTAATAACGGCATCGCACTTCTGACACCAGTTGTTACGTGTGCGGGGTACAAATTAAATGCCGTTAATACAACGAAGAAGTTTATTCGCTCACCACAAACTAGACAACTAAATAACTAGCACACACAGTACTCTTCAACAGTTCCAGTCGCTGAGCAGCTCACAGTAGTCCACAGTAGTTCCTTAAGTCGCAGGTCGCAGGTCGCAGGCGTCAAATTATTTTACTTTAAGAGATGTACGTTTGGTTACCAGAGGCATACGTAGGTGATAATTGTGAGGCTAGCATTTGCAAGTCGAAACCAAGCCTAAATATTTACTACCAATGTATTTGTGTTTGAATGATAAAAAATACTTTTTTGTAGAATATCACGAAGTCGAATTAGAAGTAGTCGAATTATTTATGCTTTTTATTAAAGATTGTGTTACTTTCGGGCAATCGGTACCTCGAAAAGCACACATCTCGCAAACGGGTCCGAAGAAGGCACGCGACAGTTCATTCGACCAAAACTAGAGTTCTACATAGAACGACCCGAAAGTTATTTCTAAGGATCGAAAAGTTATCATAATCCAATACAAATAAATGTATTTATTTTAATAGTTTTGGTTTATAATAGTTAACCTCCTTGATATGTTCGATTCACTCCCGAACATACTAGGTTCTAACCGATAGAACGAAATCAGAAGAAACTTCATGGTACTTTCTTTTTTTTTTTTTTATCGTGCGGAAATCCCTTCGGATACCCGCCCGCGTGCCAGCGGGGGCGGTTATGTCGGGCTTGAACCGACTAAAACCGCACGCCGCCTCGGGTCTACAGACGCCGGGGTGTAAGGTTGCCCATAGAGCATATCTCTCGCACCCCGACTGACCCTGGGCCATCTCCGGTTTCGAGATGGCCCCCTCGGGTTTGGGAACCACGGTGTCTCCGTCTTGCCCCGGTTTGGGGGAGGGGCACTAGCCGCCCCACCGTCCCGGCAACTTCATGGTACCTAAATGACACCTTTTCGTTCGTGTTTCATGCGGGCCCGCAATTGCGGATGTACGTTTCATGGGAGGCCTACAGGTCCCTCCATAGGAACAGGAAGTGAGGGCCCTGGCGACGTTGTAGCAATGGCGCAAGATGGCGGTGGAGCGGGGATATAGGCCGGGCCCCAAGAAATCGGGGCCTAGCGGTCCCAGCTCCACCAGGAACTCATGGAAACATGGAAGGTGCAACTTGAGCAACCGAGGTGGGAGAAGCCACAATCGTGGCGGTGAGGCCGGTCATGGAGAAGTGGTTGGAGAGGCACCATGGTGTCACATCGCAAGGGTGGCGCCTACTAAAAGGGACAAGGCAACCTCTATGCTGGTATATTAGCTAAGTAAACGGAGGCAGGGGTTTAACCAGTCTAACTAGCAATGAGGGGGGGTACCTACCGCCATTATTTCGGTCGCTACCGGCCAGGTCGAACTAGTGCCTAATAAGCTGGTTTATTAAAATATAGTACCTACCTATTATAAGAAGAAAGTATTGAAATGCAGTAATATATTGTTACAACGATCGTCGATATCTCGGAAACTACTGATCGAATTTTCTAGAAATTAAAACGCATTGTTAATGTCGAAGTACTCTATCGATCCGTTTAGAAAAATCCAGAAAAGTCAATACAAAATCACACGCCCTTTGTCTACCTATACCTACTTTACCTACAAATCACGATAACAAGGGCATTCACCTCTATCGTCGGCACGACTGTGTAGGTACTTGTTTTCTCGAACGCCCCAGTAAATACCTACTATTCTCGAACGCTCTAGTGCCTTATCTCTAGATGATTCCGTAATATTCTACCCCGCTTATTAAGAGCTATAAAAGGACGCCCGGCTATCGACACGAATCAGTTTATTTCCGAAAGTGAAAGCGAACACATCTTACCGAAGTGAATCAAGAGAGTTATACCTGCGACTTAAGGAACTACTGTGGACTACTGTGAGCTGCTCAGCGACTGGAACTGTTGAAGAGTACTGTGTGTGCTAGTTATTTAGTTGTCTAGTTTGTGGTGAGCGAATAAACTTCTTCGTTGTATAAACGGCATTTAATTTGTACCTCGCGCACGTAACAACTGGTGTCAGAAGTGCGATGCCGTTATTACCACGTGAAGACGAAGGGCGTACTCCACGAACCAGACGTCAAGTGGAAATGGATGCTGCACGTCAACGGAGCCTTGAAGAGTAAGGGCATCAGGCCAATTCTGCTATCTCAGCGGGAACTACGGCAGCACCAGATGGAACCTCGTCAGATGCCAACATGGTGACGCTGCTGGCTTCAATGCAGCAGATGATGCAGGCCTCCTTGCAAGAAATACAGGCCAAACAAGAGGCCAGTCAACAGATGATACAGGCCAACCAAGAGGCTAGTCGACAGACGATGCAAGCCTCCTTGCAAGAAATGCAGGCCAACCAAGAGACTAGTCGACAGACGATGCAGGCTTCCATGCAAGAGATGATACAGGCCAACCAAGAGGCTAGCCGACAGATGATACAGGCCAACCAGGAAGCTGTCATGGGTAAAATCGATGCAGGCATCCATGCACTGGGAGATAAAGTGAAGAACCTCGAAGACGGCTTGCAAATGCTGAGTAAGGAAGTGGCTTCGAAGACTGGGACCATTGACGACTGCTTGCAAATGCTCAGTAAGGAAGTGGCTTCGAAGACTGGGACCATAGACGACTGCTTGCAAATGCTGAGTAAGGAAGTGGCTTTGAAGACTGGGACCATGGACGGCCGCTTACAAGAGCTTGAAAAAGAGATTGTCAGGCTAAAAACCTGCGGACCTGTTGCCGCGACCTCACCATCATCAGCGAAGTTCGACCTACCACACTTCGATGGAACTTCCTCGTGGACAGCCTTCAAGTACCAATTTGAGATATTGGTAAAAACTAAAGCCTGGAGCAACGAGGAGTCTTTTATGGCCTTGACACTTGCATTACGAGGAGATGCCTTAGTAATACTGGAAAACCTGCCACCTGAAGGAAGGACACTAGAGTCTCTGATAGAAGCATTAGACACACGCTACGGTGACAAGCACCTGGAGAATGTCTACCGAGCGCAGCTTCGCGAGAAGAAACAAAAAGCTGGTGAAAGCCTCCAGGAATGGGCTGTAGAGGTTGAAAGGCTCGTTCGTCGGGCCTACTCATCGACACCCGTGATGATCGAGACCACCCTACTGGAGGCCTTCCTAAACGGTATATGGGACGCAGAAGTGAAAGCTAGTGTACAGTTGCGTCACCACCAGACCTTAAAAGAAGCACTGGCTTATGCTCTTGAGGTGGAAACCGTACGGCAGAATGCCGGGATAGGTAAGATCAGGGAGATCAAGGAGGTAGTTGCAGAGGACAGGAAGCCGCGGTATGTCCCAACATGTTATTCTTGTAGAGGAAGGGGCCATATCCAATCAGAGTGTCCTTCGAGGAAACGGAGGAGGGTCACGGACTCCGGGACCCAAGTGGATCAAGATGTTCAGTTAAACTAAATGTCGCCAGGGCCGCGGGGCGGGCGCTGGCTGGTCGATATGAGGCCCCAACCATCACAATAACTCAAGTTGGCAATGGAAATAGTCTGATCATCGAGGCCATCTTAGACAATCAACCTTGCAGTTTAACAGTGGATACTGGAGCTTCACGTACGGTTATAAGGCCGGAATTGCTGAAACGGACCATAAGGTGGGAAAAACGATCTCCGAGGTGCCAGCTTCAGACAGCTACTGGCCAGCCAGTGACCGTTCTCGGTGAAACAGATGTGGAGGTAAGAATTGGCGACCAAATATATCACCAGTCAGTATTAATTGCTAATATTACTGATGATTGCATTTTGGGACTGGATTTCTTGAGGAACCACCGATGTGTCTTGGATATACCTAGAGGAGTGCTGAAATTTCCTGATCAGGAAGTTTGTTTACAAGGATCGCACCCGTGCACTCTTTATTGTTTAACGGATACGACGTTAGCGCCTAAATCGGAAACATTAGTCAGAGTGAGGTTTCCTGCGAAGACTGAACAAAGATGTCTTATTGTGGAAGATACCGGTAGTCATCAAAACTTAATAACAGCGAGAACCTTACTGATGCCGAATGGAATCGCCAGGGTGAGAATTCTCAACCTCAGTGACGAAATAGTTCTCCTGAAGAAGAATAGTGTGGTAGGAAAATGTGAGGAAGTAAAGTACCTGAGACGGCTGAACAACACTACGACTAAACAAGGCGGTACACAAATCTCCGAAGATCACATCCAGCAACTTCTCGAGAATTCAAAGGAAAACTTATCGGCATCAGAATTGCGTCAAGCCAGAGACCTCTTGCTACAATTCAGAGACATCTTTGCAACCGGAAATGACTGTGGAAGGACTGGGCTCGTGAAACACCGGATTGACACAGGTGACTCCAGGCATATAAAACAAAGACCTCGACGTTTACCATGGGCAAGAGAAGAGGTGGTAGCAGTTATGATTAAAGACATGGCCGATAACAAGGTGATTGAACCTTCTACGAGTCCATGGTCATCACCCGTGGTACTAGTGAAAAAGAAGGATGGCAGTACAAGGTTTTGTGTGGATTACCGAATGTTGAATAATGTCACGAAGAAAGACAGTTATCCTTTGCCTAGAATCGACGATACCCTGGACATGCTTAGCGGTGTGAAATGGTTTATATATATATAATATAATCTAGTAATATTGACAATATTAATAAGTGTTGTGTGTTCCCGCTGGGGATCAACCTCCTACATCGTTGGCTACCTACCAGTTAACTTTGCCGCCAGTCTGGATCTGGTCGCAGCTGGTCCCTTACATTCTGCAGCCTCGCCACCTACGGCCCTCACCGGATCTGGACCAGATACAGACGAGAATCCGCACCCTCGTCAGGCCAGTGCCTTCACTTATTAGTGTTTATTATTGTAATCGGGCGGACGGAAGTGGACAATATATTTTATTGCATACTGACTATATAGCGTTTAATTCTGGAACCCACTGCCTACCTTTCTGTGGCCTGCCAGGAGGCCACAATGGTGACCTCTCAAGCCGGATGTCACAGATATTTACCGGACACGAGTGCTTCCATAGGTATTAGTGGGGAGAAAACAACGACGCAGTGCCAGCACTGAGATGATACCGGGGAATACACGGCGCTCCACACATTGGTGGAGTGCCCAGCTTGGGTGAGTCAACGAGTCAGCGAGTCCTGGACGTGGACGGTCTCTCACTGGATATCGTGGTGAGAGCCGTGGTCTCCGACGGGAGCAAGTGGCACGCTGCCACCTCTTTCTCTTTCTAGGTAATGCGCGCAAAAGAGGCGGCGGAGACGAAGCGAAAATGAACCCTGCCACCTGAGTGCTACATACGGCAGCGAGGACACGGCAGACTTGTCTACGCCAAGAACTACCGACCCCCATGATCGGGGCCTGAGGATGGCATTCGGCTGACTCACCGTCCTTACAGAAGCAGGCCAAGATGGAGGTGTGTCAACTCACTGACGCGGGTAAACCGACTTCATAGGCGAGGGCACGATGGCGTCCAAAGTCCGCCGGGAACCCTGGAGTTAATCTTTTGAGAGCTTAGCCGGGGTGCCAGGCAATGGACACTTGGGGAAGACACTATGTGGTTTTAGTCGGTCCAATTCTAACACACCCATCTCATCCTTAGTACCGATGGGGTGCCACTGGGGGTTTCCATTCTTATGAAAAAGGGACTACAGGTTTTAGAAATAGTATTCTAGGCATATTAAAAATCACAAAAATTTCTGTGCGCTTATTTTCACCTATCTTAAAAATATAAAAAATTTTAATTGAGAAAACTCATAAAAAATCTTTAGTCCGGTAGGAAAGGAATACGATGAACTAAGTATTCCATTAGCAATATGTTTTGTTTTATTATTTAAACTGCACATAAAAACAGATATATAATTCGTATTTTTTCGTAGCATTAAATAGTACCTAATATTAGAATAAATAATTACATTTACTACCAACTAAGTATATATACGAGTATAATTAATTAATAGTAAGTATAGAGATAATTAATTGAAGTTGGATCATTCCATTTGACTAGCTTTTCCATCTATATCCTCCAATAAGAGTTAAACCAATGTGGTGGCACAAGTTCTTGCGTTTCAACTTGCGGCTGTATTTTGCTTCACGACGGAATTCGCGCCATTCTTCGCGTATTCCGGGAATGTTAGGTCCATATGTAGGTTTTGCTGTGAATGCCCGTATTACAGTCTGTAAAGAAAGGGTGATATCCAGTTTATAAACACTTTATATGTAAAAATACGTGTATATATAATTGCTGAAGCATTCGGTGATATTAACGTTAATATTGTTAAAATCATCATCGTCATTTAAATACTAGCCGGAGGTCAGCTTACCACTTTTCCTGTATTTAATTTCGTTTAAATGACTTTTTGGGAGCGACTGCTGTCTAACCTCCCAATCCTGAGAGGAAAGACTGCACCAGAGCCTTGTCAGTCAATCGGCAGGTGCTGTTTTACTTTGGTAAAATATTAGCAAATATATATTTTTTTAATTTTTATAAATCCGTGCACTGCTCGATCACCAATCCAGTTTATTTGAATGCAACACGGAACAAGTTGATAAATAAAGTAATACCTTATACACTGTAACGGTTCTTACCTAATTAAATGTCAATAACTTATTTTCCTAATATTTATTTACATAATTCATTTACATAAGTGTCGGTAGCTTAGTGGTTAAGGAGTCGACCCTATGATCGAGAGGTCCCGGGTTCGAATCCTGGCCATTACACTACCGACATGAACCCACTCCTAACACAAGCAATTAAGCTTAGCTGGAGGGGTTAGGGGGAATATTAGTAATTTCGGTTACTAATATTCTTTAAAAAAAAAAAAAAAAACATTATCTATTTACATTATATTTCAACTACCTATTCTAAACTTGAATATGAACAAATATGCGTGAACGCAGCCAGTCTATGCAACAAGGTGAGGAAAGTCCGCGGGAGGGCTATCGGCTGAACGGCGGCGGACGGATCGAGCACCGAGGGCACTCGCGAACGGCCACGATTGTGGTGAACACTACTACTACACTCACGTGATCCCTACTTGAGTTTTATTTAAAGTTTATTAAATTTATATTAATAAAAAGACCTTATAAGTGTTGTGTTTACCCCAAATTGGTTGAGTGTTTCAAAATACTTTGTAGTGTAATCCTAAATAGCAAGCATGAAGTGAGCACATTCCATTAACTACTCGGGTGCTGGGAGAATAGCGGCTTTTACATAAGTTCATGACGTTATTCACTATCGCGATGAATATATTCTAAATCTATTATTCCTTATTGTGGTTAGAGACAAACCTAACAAATATAAATCTTAAGGCTATCAAGGCCGGCGTTGAATGTAGAATATACTTCTTCCGGGCTGTTTGGCCGTGGTTAATAGGAAACTTGTGTTCCAGACGTTTCGATCACTACGGTCGACATCTTCAGTGGTCAGGTCCGGGCGCTGACGAGCGCGGAGCGACTTCTCTGCGATTGATATAGAGGCCCGAATCACTGGCGTATTTATAGGCGCAGTTGGCAACGACGTGATCAATCCTGATTGGTCGAGAGCTGCGGAACCAACGCGCTCCATTCTGATTGGTCGAGTCTAAACAAGGGGGCGTGGCCTCCCGATACCGAGGATGGTGTTGGATTCGTCATGTTTGAGCCATGATGATGAGCAGCTCTCAGTGCTGGGTACCAATCTTTTCGATGATGAAAACCTTAGTTTTTTCTATTAAAGTTGTTGGGTTGTTTGAATACTTCGATGGCTTCTCGATGTAGCCGTGGAAAGAAGTCGGAAGTGGTGGCTAGAACCTTCGTGTTCTTAAAATTGGATGGTATGATTACCATCCTCCTGGGTATGTTTTGCAACCGCTGACTTGTCGAAGTGGTCGAGGCGGCAATTTCGTTTGTAGTGGGTAACTAATTGTAATCAAACAATATTTTTATAACGGTTTTATAAATCCGTGCACTGCTCGATCACCAATCCAGTTTATTTGAATGCAACACGGAACAAGTTGATAAATAAAGTAATACCTTATACACTGTAACGGTTCTTACCTAATTAAATGTCAATAACTTATTTTCCTAATATTTATTTACATAATTCATTTACATAAGCGTCGGTAGCTTAGTGGTTAAGGAGTCGACCCTATAATCGAGAGGTCCCGGGTTCGAATCCTGGCCATTACACTACCGACGTGAACCCACTCCTAACACAAATAAAATTGGATGGTATGATTACCATCCTCCTGGGTATGTTTTGCAACCGCTGACTTGTCGAAGTGGCCGAGGCGGCAATTTCGTTTGTAGTGGGTAACTAATTGTAATCAAACAATATTTTTATAACGGTTGTATAGTTTCATTTCTTTCATATATTTACTTCTGTATTAAATCACACAGGTGAAACCGAGTGCGCAGCTTAGTCGACTGTGGCGAAACTGGTGTTCGCTGGCGTACATGCTGGAATGCGACCGGTTTAGTCTAGCGCGCCCGATGCATTATCCTCGCGACCGCGGACCTTAGTGTTTAACCGGCTCCGACGGCGAATGCACGCTTGTTTTCACCTCGCGCCTAACATTAAATATTAGCTGAAGACTATCTTAATATCTTCCAATTCTATTCTCTTATACTTCCAATCTCTTGTGCTTCTTTCTCATCTTCTAATTTTACCTCTGTATACTGTGCTTGTGCTTATAAACATTATAAACTCATAGTGTGTGCAAAAGTAGTTTAATTTAAGATCATCCAGAATACCTATACTGGTGACGCCTGCATACGAACATAGAGAGGTAGGCGGTCGCGGTCGTCAACACAATGGCGGCCCGGGTATCGACGCGTCTGGAGAAGGTTCGAGAACATTCTCGGCGGGTACAACCGGCAACGCAGGTGCTGAGGATGTACTTGGCGAGCGGGGCGTTTTTAAAGTTGGCGTGCGAATACCTCCGTTCTGGCCAGAGAAACCTGCATTATGGTTTGCGCAAATGGAAGGACAATTTCTCTTGTCAGGTATTTCGGCAGATAGCGCAAAGTTTTATTATGTTATTTCGCAACTAGAAAATAAATACGCGATCGAGGTCAAAGATATTATTAATGTACCGCCGTCTGAAAATAAGTACCTTAAGTTAAAGATGAAGCTTATAAGACGTCTCTCGGCGTCACAAGAAAAGAAGGTCCAACAATTATTAATGCATGTGGAGCTAGGGGACCGCAAGCGCTACCAATTTTTACGGCATCTTAAAACCCTGGCTGGACCAACTGTGCCTGACACTTTCATTTGCACGTTGTGGTTAAGTAGGCTACCACAAAATATCTGTATATTTTGTGGTAGCCTATGCTATGATTGCATCCCAGCCAAACTTACCTTTAGAATCTGTTGCAGAATTAGCCGACAGGGTGTATGATATTGCGCCGCCACCAGGATTAGCAACAGCCGCGGTAGCGATGCCTAACTCCTGCAGCACCATAGATGAGCTAACCAGGCAAGTGGCAGAGTTGGCACGGGAATGGGCAGCTTCTAAAGGTCAGGTACATGCTATTTCTCCTAGACATGGTGGACGTCGTACAGGCAGACAAGCGACCAATTATAGAGGACGAAGCCGATCGCGTTCTAAGACGTGCAATGATAATTACTGCTGGTATCATAACCGATTTGGTAGCAGAGCCAACCGATGTACCACACCCTGCGCATTTCCGGAAAACACCAAAGGCAGCCGGAAGTAGCAGCTAACGACTGCCCCATTAATCCCAGCCGCTTCTTTATTATGGACCAGACATCCCAAATGCTTTTTCTGGTGGATACAGGTTCAGACCTCTGCGTGTTTCCTAAAACAATGTTACGGCAACCACGCAACAAATCTGAGTACCAATTATATGCAGCAAATGGAAGTCCGATTAATACTTACGGCTGGATTCATCTCAATCTTAACTTAAACTTAAGCGCCGCGTCTTTCCTTGGAGATTTGTAGAAACTGACGTACACAATTATTGGTGCAGATTTCCTCATATTTTATTATCGGCTTATAGATATGAGGAATCATCGCTTGATCGACGGACTCACGCAGCTATCGTCGACAGCATCACCTGCAAGCAAATCAACAGCAGATATAGCATCAGTCAAAGCTATAGCCGAAAACTCAAAATATCACAGCTTATTACGTGAGTACCCTGACTGTTCAGTTCCGGGCCAGGAGGTATATTGCGCAGTGGAAGTTGGCCCTCCTGGCTACAATGGGGAAGTGAGCAGTCTGCGGTTCACAGAGCAAATTATTGTTAATGAAATAGGTTTCACTTACCATTTACTTAGAAGGCGCCCGAAACAAAACGCTTTTACCTGTCTGTGTCTGTATCCAAGTGTATCTGAAGTGTAAGCTATATGATGTTTGTGTGGAGACAGATAAACCCAGCGCGGCGAACAATGGAGCCCTTCACATCAAATATGTAATTCGGTCGAACAACTCCCAACTGATTACGTTAATAATTCCAAAATATAACCAATCCAACGCGAGCCAAATATGATTTTCGCGGATTATACTTTATTCGAACAAAACTTATTTTAACCAAACGAGACTTTTTTCTCAAGACAATTCTTTCAGCAAGTTGACAACCAAGTGACAGATAGATCTGTCAACGCAATTTTGTTTTTTTTTTACTTCGTGTAGGAACGTAACACTGACCTTACACGACCTGCTGGCACTCAACAACAGGTCAAGCATACAACAATGCATCACATTCGCACAGTACCTGGACCACCGGTGTCTAGTCGCCCGCGTCGTCTACCACCCGATAAATTAAAGATCGCACAAAAGGAGTTCGGGGACATGTTAGCCAACGGTACAGCTCGCAGGTCAGAGAGTCCATGGTTTTCACTGTTGCACTTGGCTCCAAAAAAAGATAATGGATGGCGTCCCTGTGGAGACTATAGGGCCCTGAATGCCCGAACTATTCCAGACAAATACCCAATAAGACATTTCCAAGACTTTGTTCATCTACTTGCTGGAAGTCAAATATATTCGAAGGTAGATCTCATCAAAGCGTACAATCAGATCCCGGAAAATCCAGCTGACGTCATGAAAACTGCAATGACGACGCCGATAGGATTATTCGAGTTCCCGTATATGAATTTTGGGCTGCGTAACGCAGCGCAAACTTTTCAGCGATTCATCGATGAAGTCCTCAGAGACCTTCCTTTTTGTTACGGGTACATTGAACTCAGCAAAGTGTGAGTTTGGCAGAAATAAAATAATCTTTTTAGGACATGAAGTCTCTAGTGATGGCATCAATCCTCTACCCGACAAAGTACAGGCGTTACAGGACTACCCAGTGCCCAAGACGGTGAAAGAGATGCGACGATTCCTCAGTATGTACCATTTTTATCGGCGTTTTGATATCCGGAGCAGCAAACATACAGTCACCGCTGAACATTGTACTCCCTGGCCCGAAGGTCAAAGGTTCGCAGAGCATCACTATGACACCTGAGATGCTAGAAGCTTTCGATCCCTGTAAGAATAGTCTGGCCAAAACAACTATATTGGCACACCCAGAACCGAACGCACAACTAGCTATCAACTCCGATGCATTCGATACCACTATTGGCGCGGTACTCCAGAAAAAAACAGGCGACACCTGGAAACCTTTAGCGTTCTTCTCACGGCGGCTAACTTCAGGTCAGAAGAAGTACAGTCCATATGACAGGGAGCTCCTAGCTATCTATGACTCAATAAGGCATTTCAGGCACATGATCGAAGGAAGGCATTTCACTGAATTTACCGACCACAAGCCCCTGACCTACGTATTTGATTCAAATCGCGACAAATGTTCACCGAGACAGTTCCGGTACCTAAATTATATTTCACAATTTACTACTGATATACAATATGTAGCTGGAAAGGATAACGTCGTGGCCGACGCACTATCAAGGATAGAAGCCGTGTCAGGGACAATAAGTTATGATGAGCTTGCTTGTTCTCAAGCTTCAGATGTTGAGTTGCAAGATCTTCTCCAGAAAGGCACTGCACTTAAACTTCAGAAGATAAAGACTCCATTCTCCAACAACGACTTTTACTGTGACGCCTCTACAGCTAACCCTAGACCCTACGTTACTGCACCCTTCAGAAGGCAGGTATTTACGTCATCGCCCTAGCCACCCAGGTACAAGAGCAACGGTAAAATTACTGACAGAACGGTTTGTTTGGCCTGAGATAAGAAGAAACTCTAGAGAGTGGGCTAAAGAGTGCATTGAGTGCCACAAATGCAAGATCACCCGGCATACCTCATCTCCCACCTCCACGTTTCCTGTTCCTTCCCAACGCTTCTCCCATGTCCATATGGACATCGTAGGGGCTTTACCAATTTCGTGTGATTTCAGATACTGCCTCACGGTTATTGACAGGTTTACCCGGTGGCCTGAGGTGGATATGCCTGGCGGGCGTATGTCTCCGCTGTGGCCGACATCACCGCGGAGACATACGCCCGCGCCATTATCGCTGGCTGGGTGTCCCGCTTTGGCTGCCCGCACCGCATCACGACCGACAGAGAGAGGCAGTTTGAGTCCAAGCTTTTTAACACAATAAGCGAAATCCTTGGGGCTCAGCACCGGCCTATAACAGTGTACCACCCCGCCTGCAATGGAATGGTAGAACGTCTCCATCATCAACTAAAAGCAGCTATAAAATGTGACGCTAGTTCCAGCTGGACCGAGGTACTACCCCTGGTGCTGTTAGGCATCCGCAGCGCATGGAAAGAAGACGTCAAGGCTTCAGCAGCAGAACTCGTATATGGCGAACCCCTTCGCCTGCCAGGCGAGTTTTTCAACCCATTACCTACCGATCTTGTTGACGTGACAAAATTTGCTTCACGACTGCGCCTTCACATGTCAAAGCTCTCACCTGAACCCGCCAGTCGACATGGGCAAAGAACTTTCTACGTACCTCGCAGCCTAATGACAGCAGAATATGTGTTCCTTAGGCAAGAGGCAGTACAGCATCCACTCAGTCCTCCATACGCTGGGACATACAAAGTACTGGAAAGAGGCACGAAGAACTTCAAGATAGATGTCCAAGGTCGGCGATTTACCGTTTCCATAGACAGAGAGATGAATACTACCACTACATCCCATGACCCACCCGTGGACAATGAGAGGAAGGCCAGATCCGGACGAGGAGTTCGATTTCCGGATTACTTTCGACCTTAGCTTAGCACCGGTCTCAGCGGGGGGGTAGTGTAGTAGGTAACTAATTGTAATCAAACAATATTTTTATAACGGTTATATAGATTTCATTTCTTTCATATATTTACTTCTGTATTAAATCACACAGGTGAAACCGAGTGCGCAGCTTAGTCGACTGTGGTGAACCTTGTGTTCGCTTGCGTACGCGCTGGAATGCGACCGGTTTAGTCTAGCGCGCTCGATGCATTATCCTCGCGGCCGCGGACCTTAGTGTTTAACCGGCTCCGACGGCGAATGCACGCTCGTTTTCACCTCGCGCCTAGCATTAAATATTAGCTCAAGTCTATCTTAATATCTTCCAATTCTACTCTCTTATATATCCAATCTCTTGTGCTTTTTTCTCATCTTCTAATTCTACCTCTGTATACTGTGCTTGTGCTTATAAACATTATAAACTCATAGTGTGTGCAAAAGTAGTTTAATTTAAGATCATCCAGAATCCCTATACGTTCATGTTCCGAAAAGCGGGTGTTGATGCTTCTTTGAGTAGTTAGTGCCCACGTATACAGAGCCACATGAGCAGGGGATTCGGTAAACTCCAGCTGAAGATTCCCCACTATGTGTTATCCATACAAATAGTACATCTACATCTTAAATCTGTTCTTCCTGCGTTTTTAATGCCATATGTATTGTTTTACGTCGTACTTAATTATAAACCCTATATTTGTTAATATTATTGCTACCACTGTTGCTCTGTATTTTGTACATGTCTGACTGCCTCATCTTAGATGCTATTCATTGAATTAGATATCCCTTGGTACTTAGTTCACCGTGCACAACCTCAACGGATGTCGCAGTCAAACATTGAAACTGGACATTTCTTAAGACTCCTGAATATGTGAACTTATAGGGTTCAGCCGCACCAGTACCAGCCGCGGGACTTCGTTGGCACCTACTCAACAAAGGGTCACTTACCGCCTATCTACCCACTTCGACTACATCCGAATAGACTGCACTCTGCGTACACTAGACGTCCGGATCTCTAAGGCCAGTGAATCTATCGGTTGCGTATCGCGCTTCGGTCTCAATGAACCTACCCCGACCCTGCTGAACTATGATATCAAACATCTACCCTCTTAGTTATATCCTCTCTTTTTAATTTTAGTATTAATACATTTGTGAACGCCCTGCTGTCTTTTATTTATTGCTTGGGACAGCTAGGATTGTTATAACATACTCGTATATTGTGTTAAATTTGTTCGGTGCTAAATTCTTGTGTTGTTCTATAATGGTAATGGTATATTTTCTTACCACTGATGATGTACAAATGAAAATTCATACCTGAACAATACTGCCAGATCTATATTTCCACAGAGCAAGAATTATGAATATGGGAATTAATGCAATCCCAAGATATTGAAGCACTGCACCGAGAGCTGAAAAAATGAATAAAATAGTTGTGCTTAGCATAAATCCAATGTAAATTAAAGAGTGAGAAAGGGCAAGAGGGAAATAATGGAAATTAAATCATTTCAATTTAAAACAGCTTTGTTGGGGGAAACGTGTATATCAGGTATTGTAAAGCCAAGTCGAACAGTTTTAAACGGTGTCAGATTGAACCGCATACAACATCTAATATATGTATTAGTATAAATGTATTTATAATTACTACAAAATACTAAAGTCATTTGTTAAAACTAGTTTTAATTACTCACACCATTCTAAATAACCTTCTTACGTAAGTTACCTAATCTTCTAGTTGTCTTCTGTTCATTATAACGAGTAATGATTTGCTACTGTTCATTATAGTGAGTGTTATTTTAAGTTTAAGTGAAGGACTTGACCTCGCTGCACTTACTCTGGGAAGACACCTGTCTCTTCCCAGGGGGCTCTAATTCTTTTTGTCAAATTATGCCCGCGTATTACATATTTAAATACACGATTGCTCGATTATTTATGGTATCTAGTAATAACTATCAATAAGGAAAATAAACTTACTGTAGGCCCACTCTGGATATTCGTACACTTGCCCGAATAAGAGTCGTTCGGTTGTGATGAAAGAATAGAAAAATACCACTATCATCATGAAAGGTGTAAGAATACTCCAACAGATGCGCCAATAGAATGAGGTCTTCAAACCTAACATGAATTCTATATCTAGACACATATTTTCCGTACCTGAAAAACAAAACATCGTTACATATGTGTGGGCAAACGATAATATACCTAGTAATTTTACTATATTATCTGATTTTACCATAAATCCAGAAGATGCCAATAGTCTCCATAATAGCGGCAAACAGTCTCATAAAAGTTCCTAAGTAATGATCAATCAGTTCAAGAAGATATTGTCCACCCTGTAATAATAGTAAAAAATATTAGAAACTATTTATTGAGCATGAATTTAATTTATAGTGTTTAAGAATAAAGTGACTAATTTTGGTTTGGACAATTGATGCCATACAAGGAATAGAACAAGTGCTTAACGTATTCTATTCCTTGTATAGCATCTCTTTCTGTAATGAATATTATATTACTACGAATTCAACACTTAAAAAAAAATATTCTACGACAATCTACACAGCGCTTTCTAGACCCAAAGTAAGCATAGTTTAACTAGCTTGTGTTATGGGTTCCAGAATGCGGATAAACATACTTATATACTTTTTTTGTAAATGCATACATATTATAAAATAAGAAACAGTAATTTCTTATTACCAAGCCAACTAGGCTTGGTAATAAGAAATTATACTAAATACCTTTCTAATTGAAAATAGAAAAGAACTAGAAATCATTTTAGTCGTTAACCTGTATGTCATGTCAAGTTTCGTTACGATTAATGAATAAATACGACTTAAATACTGAGTAAATACGTAAATACTGAGGACCAAAATAAGACATAGATTTAAGTAAGTATTCCTTTGAAGACGCTTCGCTTAAAATAATAGGTTGTGAATTACTTATCAGAACTTGATTATAAGTTCTATACGTAGTTTGTGTGCTTCTAGGGTAAGATAAGATCTACCTATACCTATGTATGATATTTACATCACTTATAATCAGAAAGGCATTCATAAATAATTGTGGCAAATTATAACACATTTGCTCGTAAAGGGTCTCTTATTTCACCAATTTCAATATCGTATTTTATCTCATTACGCACTTGTGCGTTATTTTAATATAAAACGCATGAGTATTTTTTAAAAAAGGTAAAAGGGATGGTTTTTCAAGATGCTTGTCTAAAACGAACAGTACTTTTTAAAATCTTTGCAAAGAGTTTTTATGTCAGAAAAGTGGTCAACATTTTATGAAAAAAATTAACTTTGGGAGATTAAATATAATAATGGGTAGTAATAAAAGCTCCGAAAGAAAAAGAAGATTTATCCTTACTCAACTCTACTGCCTAAAATACTAAGTTTCCGACTACTTTTGTCCGAATAAAAATGAAGAAACGACCGAATGAGATACTGAAATCTTCCAAAAATATGAACATGACTGTTTATTATATATTATATTATATTGCTATAATACTTTCCTACTTCTACTAATTCATGCTAAATTACATTCTACTGAAAACTATGCTTTGTAATTTTTATCTTTACTTGCCTACTATTAATACATTAATTACCTTTCATATTTCATAGATTGTGGTGCTATTTTAACTGTAACATTATACTGAAAATATTATTCTGATTACGACGGAGCCTCCTATTTCTCAGTGCATTATTACAAGTGACCTAACAGCGGAGGTTTCTGTGAGACATCCGCAATAACCGTGTCGGGGCGCGCGGTGTCCGCGAACTCGCTTCGCTCGCTCACACGGTTTAGAAATTAAAACAGTTCATGCAAGTTGTATAAATATGATTATTTTGACAATACTTCTGCTATCAGTAACTTAGTAATTTTGTCGGACGTTCAGTTTTCTATTTGGAAGTTAAGTTTTGTTATTAGAAGATCCATTTTTATAAGAGAAAAATGTAATTTGAACATGCTCTTATTTGTTTGTTAAATTGGATTTTTTTACGTTTATGTTTTGGGTTGTTATGTCGGTAATGCATTATAACGCTGGTTAATTAGAATAATAGTGGGCCATAGATCGCTAGAGATTAATTTGTTTTTCGGAACCATTATTATTTCCCATAATAAATAAACATTTAATTCTATAATTTAATTATTTTCACAATAAATTACAACCATCTGTACCAAAAACACAAAAATATTAATTTACTTTAGTAGTAATACTGGCTGTTTTATGCCTTTGCCTTAAAAAAAGCGCTGATGCGCGAGCATCGACAATTTCTAAACAAGTAAAAATTATTCTGCGCGCCTTTTTCTGTTTGCTGTATTGTTTTTATTTGGCAATGTCGTCAAGTCGTGATGAATTTATTAATTTGACACCGCCACAAGTCTCAGAGGCAGCGAAAAAGGCTTTAAGCCTCGTGCCCGACAAATTGACTGAGAGATACTTACAAGCGGGCCAAAACAAGCAAAGATGCAAATTCATTTTCAGAAACTGTTTTTAGTCTATTTCATGGAACTTTCTCAAAAATATAAGCTCATTGAGGTGCTACTATTCAATGCTAAAAAGCACTGTGAAAACAAAATATGGTATTGATATCAAGACATACTCAAACTGGCTGGCATTTCTAAAAAGACGCTCAGGTGGCCATGTGAGTAAAAAGTCGAAAGTATCTTCGGCTGACAATGTCAAGAAGTTCCTAAAAGAAACGCCGGATTGTCGATATTTCACAAAAAAGGTCAGTTGAAACTAAATTATTTTTATTAACTTCTTTCACTTTCGTAGGTATTTCGTTACAATATAGGAGTTTTGTACGCTGTTTTTATCTCTTTTCAGGCTATATTAATATTCGGTATAAATGCTGCATGTAGACGTCAAGAGTTGATAAACATCACAATGATTAATGTCGAGAACCATGGGCGGGTCCTACTTGTCCAGGTTACAAATACCTAAAATAAAATTCCAAGATCGTTCACAATACAGGGGCCTTTTTACGACATTGTGAAGAAATACGAAGTGCTTCGTTCAACAAAAGCGATGTCTAACAGATTTTTTCAAAATTACCTAAATGGAAAATGCACTAAGCAATGCCGAAACAAATTGCCACTTTCTTAAATTTGTATGATCCACATGAATACAGGGCACTGTTTCAGAAGGTTCTCGGCAACATTGCTCGCCGATTCAGGTGCGGACTTATTGACACTAAAACGCCGCGGAGGGTGGCTGTCGAGCAGTATGGCCGAGGGCTACATATATGACTCGATGAGAAATAAAGAATTTGAAAACAATTTTAAGAAATTTGGAGCCAAGTATTAGCTCTCGACCATCTACGAGCACACACGAGTACATTTCACCATAGTCACCGCCACCGCAGCCGCCTCCGCCACCGCCACCGACTGCAGATCTCTGTGGTCTCGTTTCTCCTACTTTCACTTAAGAGAGTGAGAGAGAGACTGGTGAAATTGTAACTAATAATAATAACTTGACAACATTAAAAATGCCAACTGGCAACGTAATAATCAATTTTACAATGGCTCAAATTGTAATAATTACTTTAACAAGTGATTTAAGATTTATTCGTTTAAGAAAGTCCGAGTTTAATTATTTCCTCGCAAATATGTTATAACACGTCGTATGACGTAGGTGCGCTTTGATAATTACAGCCTCTGCTTTCTTGTAGCAATATAACTTATATCATAATTTAATATTATACTCTCATCACATCGTTATAATAAACTTACCGGAGTTACATAAATAAGTCCTATAAGAAAGCCGCATATACAGGTTATACCCGCCATGTAAATTGTAGGTACTCTAGGGAAAGTATCCAACAATATCGTGTTTACTGTCGAGTGTAACGCCACGCCAGAGCCGACACCCAGGACTGCCATCATCAAAAAGAACAGAACGGCAAAGAGCTGTAATAAAAACATACTTTTTGATGTGATGATGACTGACCACGAAAATTTGAACTCAAATTTCAAATCCCCTCTGTTCAAGGTAGTACGAAACAGAAAAAGTCGTTCAACAGGGATCAAACTGATCCGATCCGAAGCGGTCTCTAAAGTCTGAGGTATTGCACGGGTATCGCCGAGGCCGTTTACATATCGAAAGGATGACTGGATCATCATCATCATCATCAACCTATTCTAGTCCACTGCTGGACATAGGTCTCCCCTAATCAGCGCCATAGCGGATAGTATAATACAAATACTTGGGAATCTTTGGAATAGGAATTTGGGTATTTTCAGGTACACATATGTTTACTTTTTACTGACCCGTTGAACCTCAATTCTGTTGCCAGTCAATGTTATCGATAAACCTCTCGGTGATTTTTTTTTACCTATTAGTAACATATCTGAGGGAATATTTAAAGAAGCTTTTTTCTTTACAACCCCGAGGGGCCACCGCTTTTGCTAGTTGCCGGAAGGGCTTTATTTTCCTCAACTAAGCAGCATTGTTTAGAAGGAGTCCAGAGACGGTTTGATTCACTCTCTTTTTCATGGTTGCTTCACTCTACCACACCAGGGGATACGATGAGAAACAACAGCGACAATGCCGCTTCTCAGGATGCAAACACAAAATGTAATGTACCAGTAGAGCTGTCGACTGCTACGTTTGAGGACGCGATCGCGTGAATCCATACTGTAGGCAGTGATTAAATAGTCAATATCTATCGCGATCTTCGTGATCCTGTCAATATATATTGATTTATTGATTTATTGATGTGCGAATGAGATTCATACCCATAATGATATCGATATCATAATATCCCTGCTTTACGAGTTTTACAGTCACAAAAATACGGATGCCGGTTTAGAAATATATAACTTACTTGTGGCACAACGGGTGACTGCGCAATAGCATCTGGGTATGATATGAAGGCCAGACTGGAGCCACCGGATCCAACGACACGTCTGATATCATCCACACCCATCTGGTGTGCTAAATTTCCAAGTACCCCGAATATAGTAACGCCCGAGAGCAAGCTGGTGAATGTGTCTAATGTAGTCACAATCAAAGAATCTCTGTAATAAATAAAAACTGCTAGGTAATAAACGTAAAAAATATCTTTATCTATAAATATGTTAATTTTTGTAAAAATGAACGAAAATGTCTTAAAACATTTAAAATGCTAATTTTCCAAATTCGAGAGATAAGCGACCTCTACTGTAGTTTACACCTGTCTGGGGTTCTTTTAGAAGTGTTTATAAGAAGGTCGGCAATGGATGCGTATGACACCCCTAGTTTTGTAGACGTTCATAAGCTACGGTAACCGCATTTTTCATGGGCTTGATACTTGATTACCACCTCAGTGATATAAACAAAACTAAACATGTATTCATAATAAGTATGTAACTATTTCAATGAATACTACTAGTAAGCGAGTTGTAATGCAATGCTGTAGGTCTACAACAAAGATGCTAAAAAAGGAACATTGAATCAAATTGAGAAACTAAGTCTTTTTTGAGGTAGGTTAAAAAGAAAAAATATAAGGTATAGCGCGGCGAGCATGTTGCGGGCTCGGCGGGCCGGGAGAGTTCTGAACCTCTCCCGGGCGCGCTCCGCCATCTCCTTCGCGAGCATCACATGCTCGCAGAAGGAGGTGGCGGCGGCCCACGCGCTCGCGCTCCGCACCATTGCCGCAATCATGCTGCCGAGCGAGAGGACTCCCACCCCGATGGCTGCCACGAGGTCACGCCTCGGTACCTCCCACGCCGGGCAGTCCGACAGCATGTGCAGCCCTGAGTCCTCGCTCGCGTCACAGTGATGACACTCAGGCGTTGGTTCCTTCCTGATCCGATGCAGGTGGTCCACGAAGCACCCCTTCCCGGAGATCACCTGCGTCAATCGGTACGAGAGGCTTCCGTGTCGCCTCTCAAGCCAATCCTCCATGATGGGCCTTACCGCTGCTATTGCGGCGTGCCCTAGGTATAGTAGGTACCTATACTCGTAGTAAAATTATTACCTGTAAACATTTTGTTTGAAGTTGTTATATGAGGAAAACATGATGAGGGCTCCAGAACACACTGACAGAGAGAAGAACGCCTGCGTGACTGCTGCATACCATACCTGGAAGCAAATTATAATACCTAACTTCAAATTAAAGTTACGATATGTAGTTCAGAGGTCTGGTGTACTACAGCAAGAAAACTGACAGATGGGGCAGAGTTACATTTGCACTATCATCACTACATAGTATAAAATAAAGTCGCTTTCTTTGTCCCTATATCCCTATGTATGCTTAAATCTTTAAAACTACGCAACGGATTTTGTTGCGGTTTTTTTAATAGATAGAGTGATTGAAGAGGAAGGTTTATATGTATAATAACATCCATTGCACCCGTGCGAAGCCGGGGCGGGTCGCTAGTATATATTAAACTATTAATGTTCTGTACTCTCATTAGACGTTACTATCCCTTCTGACTCTCATCATTATCACAGCGTCACAGCGTTAGATCCGGTTACATCTTAAGATTGTACTTTTAGGCCCGGAGTCCGCTCTCCTATTCTTTCTCTTGCTTTGAAAGAAAAGATGAAAGCCTGCGCTGGGGCCTCGTCCGTTAATCAGCAGGTGTACCGGTTGAGGCCGGTGAGGTTGGCTTGGGCCCCGAAGATCTTGGTGGGGCCCCCATACAATATCACTACTGACTCTATCCTACTGTTATGTTTTCAGTTCTTATTGGTTGGTCTCCATCCATACATAATTTAATACCTTTAAACTATATATAACCTGAGACTCGTAAACGGCTCCAAAAAATTTCATGAAATTGTAGTATTACGGCACACCGTAATAGCGGCAGTAAGGACCATCGTCGAGCAGTAGCTATAGAGGCGTCATGGAAGCCTCTCGTTTTGGCTGACGCAGGTGATCTCTGGAAAGGGGTGCTTCGGGGACCACCTGTGGCAAATCGGGAAGGAGCCAACGCCTGAGTGCACATCACTGTGATGCAAGCGAGGACTCGGGGCTGTACGAGCTGGCGGAATGCCCGCCATGGGAGGTGCCGAGGCGCGCCCTCGTGGCAATCCTTGAAGTGGGAGTCCTATGACTCGACGTTTTACTTACAGCAATGGTGCGGAGTGCAAGCGCATGGGCCACCGCGCCACCACCTCCTTCTGCGAGCAAATAATGCCTAAGACGGAGGCAGATGAGGGGGTCCGGGAGAGAATCGTGTCTCTGCCGATCTGCAGAGCCCGTGAGGCACGGAAGCGACTCAGGCGTCCTCGCACCTCGCTCGTCCTCCATAAGCGCAGGCATGGGGTGGCGCGGTGGAGCAGCCTGTCACTCTAGCAGAAGCAAGCAGAAGCGGCGGCGCGTTGTGCGTCCCCCGCTTTCCTGGGGCAAAACGGGGACACCGTGGTTCCCAAACACGAGGGGTCCATCTCGAAACTGAAGTTGCCCCTGGGTCAGCCGGGGTGCGAGGGAAATGCCTTAACCCTGATGCCACCTTACACCCCGCCGTCTGAAGACTCGAGACGGCCTGCCGTTTAGGTAGGTTCGAATTCGACATTACCACCCCCGCTGGCCGGCGGGGGGTATACGGGGGGATTTCCGCATGAAAAAAATGAGTATCAAGGGCATTAAATCGATCTAGCTAGGTTTCATATATTATTATTATTATTATTTCCAACGAGGACGCCGATGACCTGGCGGGTGATCAACCCTTCCTGAGTGAGTCATTTCACCCATTTGCCCTGATCCTTCCTTTTGGGAAGGATGTGGTTATCCAGCAATCACGGCGTTCCGTCGAACCTACCTGTATCCTTGCATAATCTTACGATCCGTGCCACCTTCAGATCCTCCAGGTTTACTGTGTCCAGTGTATCCAACCCCATTGTCTCCCATCTTGTCAGTGAATACATGGGGCATTCGGCAAGCAGGTGGAAGCTGGTCTCGTCACCGTCGATGCACTCCGGGAACCTGGGGTCGGTTTTCACGCCTATCAGTGTCAGGTGCCTGTTCAGTCGGCTGTGTCCTGTTAACACTTCTATGACGAGCCTCATGCTTACTCTAGAGAGTTTTATCAGCTGGCTCGTCCTTTTTTTGTCTAGGCCTTTTATGAATATCTTCGACTGTCTCATGCCTGTCGATGATTTCCATCTCCGGTTGGTCTCTGCTTCAATACTTCGGCTGATTGCTCCCTTGGTTATTTTGTGGGCGATTGGTAGCCGGGGCTCCGGGCCAACCTGGTTTTCGTCAGCTCCTTTCCTGGCCAGTTCATCTGCAATAGCATTGCCTGTGTTACCCTCATATACGGGTACCCAGGCAATCGTCACGTCTGCTGTTCTGAACAACTTTTCCAATGACTTTTTGCAATCTTTGACAACAGCTGATGTTGTCTCTACTTTGCCAAGTGCCTTCAGCGCTGCCTGGCTGTCGCTGTAGATGGTGACCTTTCCCATGTTGTTTAGGTGGCCTGCCATTTCCGCGCATTCCATGATAGCGTAGATTTCTGCTTAGAAGACACTTGCAAACTTTCCTAGGGGTATTAACCTATTTTTCTCCGTACCGTCTCAGTACTTGATGTGTACTCCGGAGCCAGAGAGCTTAGTTGTTTCCTTTCTGGAGCCGTCTGTGTAGCAGATGGTGCCATTGGTGTTCATCTGCCAGTCGTCTCTCGGTCCTATGTGTATTCTATACTTCTTATCAAAGGTCCTTTATTTCTTTATCAGATTATTGTTTGAAAGGATCATTGATAGTTTTTCTTCGTAGTCTTGACTGATCATGGCATGGCCCTCATCCAATGTGTTGCCAGTCCATAGGCCAGTGCTTTTCACTTTGAACCATTGTTCAATCGCTCTCTTTTTCGTTTCCAAATCTAGAGGGTTCAGGTCCAGTAGAATCTCAAGCGCGGCCGTGGGTGTAGTCCTCATCGCGCCGGTGGTCATCAGGGCCGCCAGTCTTTGGACTTTGTCTAATTCTTGTTCGTTCCTACCTATGTTGGCTTTATGACACCATGCTAGGGCGCCGTGCAGGTTTCATATATAGAAAACGTCAAAAAAAAAACCAAGCGCAACTCGGTCATCCAGGTACTATTAATAATACATGAAATAATACTCACTTTTAGTTCCAAAATTTTCGACCACTCTGGTGTAATAAAGAACAATATTCCCTTATCTGATCCTGGCAAGGTTACAGCTCTGGAAAAGATATAATTTATATTAAGAAAACTAAATTTAATCTAACAGAAAATTATATTATAAGAGTACTACCAGAGTTGTATAAAATAATACTTGTTTTTTCTTACCTAATTAACAAGATTATCATTACGACATATGGGAACAATGCAAGAAAATAGGCGGCTTTACCGGAACTTTTAACACCACGAGCGCTGATTACAAAAATGATAATCCAAGACACCAGTAAACTTACTGTAAGGTCCCAAAGAGGAGTACCTGCAAAAATATAACAGTTGTTAACAACAGGACCACAACGTTGTACAACTTAGAAGTGAGTAGAAGTGTGTTGCAATTGTGCTTACCAATGCCATCATGAATTCCATCTGATTGCCGTAGAATCGTTTTACTGTAAAAAATAAAATACATTTAGTCAGTTTATTTTTATGGTTGTAAAACAAATCGTTAGCTCAAAAACTGTTGTTTTAGAGCTAACGATTTGTTTTACAGATTACGCTGTCAGTAAGTTGAGTGTGTATTGAATTAACCTTGCACTTCTATTAAATGCAAATAAAATAATTCGTTTAATTTGCCCAGTCTAATGATTTATTGTTCTCTAATTCTTAAGAATTTTGTAATTTATAAGAGGATTATCGTCTTACGTCGCGTGACTGTTCTAATCTGACATAATTTTAACGAACCAAAATTATACTCAAGTAGGTAGCTAAGTTGAGGAAGTCGCAGCGGTAAATCCCATGGTGTGAGACCGTCATAGATTCTAGTCCCATTTTGAGTCTAGAAATAAGAACCTTACATGATGTGTTACAATTAAATAACTAGATATGTAGGTATAAAAACTTTCTTCATCAAAAAAATGTGAAAAATTAAGTATGTAGCTAAAAAGTTTTAATTATACCCTGATATCCACTAATAATATTTTACCATCAAAAATCGTAGTGTCTACAGGCGATACAGGTTCGTTTGATTTAAGATGAAATTGCATTGCGTGCAACTTTTAGAAAATGGAGCTTGCAAATCCTCTACGCGGGCGTAGCGCAAGTATTAGCGCTAGCATTTGATATTTAATTTCTATGCTCATATTTCCATGCTGATTTTCTTTCGATTAGCAATCACTATAAATGATAACAATGTCTAATAAATTTATAATATTTTCATGAAATTGGCTAATTTATATTGTCTTTATCAAGTTATCATGACGACAGTATATAAATCAGTTTATCTTGGAATCATTTGGTTGAACTAAAAACGTTAGGTATTCCTTATATCATGTGATAGTAGATTTCGACAAGTTTATTACTTGAGAGATATTTTCATATTATCTAATCTAGAAACATATGCGTACTAATTATTCGATGATAGCGGCGCTTATAATATGTTTAACCCAATATATTAAATTATTATTATTGCTATCCAGTATCATTATCTGATAAGTGACGAAAATTATAGGTGTATAAACCTGACCGATATTAATAATTAATTTTTAGAGCAAACCAAAGAGGTTTAAAAAATTAGTAAATATAAACTAATATAACATTAACTAAACATAAACTAATAATGAATTAAAAAGGCCTTTGATGCTTAATCATACAACGTGAGCTTCATTCTTTTTTAGACGATGTCGTGAAGATATCCATCCCATCCGCATATAGTGTGTGATCAGTGTCATAATTTTTCAAGAAACATGTTACTGAATTTTAATAATGTTATAATTCTTCTCTTTATTCACTCAACGTATAATATAAATTACATTTTTAAATATATTGAATAAATAGTTATATTTAAAATATATAAATAATATTATTATTATTTGTTTACCGTTGTATGTAGGCCACGAGGCGTACTAATAAATACATCAAGAATATCTCAGACGCATATCGACTTCTTATTTGGTCCCGTACCAAACCTCTGCGCAACCAGAACTCTGCCTTTTACACACAAACCTCAATAGTTCCTAGTGGTCGTAACATGTATTCATCTGCCCCTTATGCATAAAATATAAACTGATGTTCCACTACAATCTTTATTAATATTACAGAAATATCAGTTCAAATTTGGAACTAAAAAGAGAAGAGATACCTTTTTTTTTTATGACAACTTACGTGAAATATAATTCAGCGCTGCTTTTTGGTTCTCCATCCATTTCAGATGCATTAGCAGTTTGTCCCGAAGGCACACAATTTTCCCATTCTGGTTGGCATATAGCCCAAGGTAACGTGGCTTGAAAGCTCATAACCAAATAATAAAGACAAAGACCTACGATGGACATGTAATAAGTTACCACATAGATGGCACTTAGGCCTTGAGCATAACCGGTTCCTGAAATAATAACGATTAAACAGGTTATGATTGATCGATTAAATTTGACGTTTTAAGGAAACGCAACGTCAAGAGTACACTTTTTTTTTTGATGGCCCCCTCGGGTTTGGGAACCACGGTGTCCCCGTCTTGCCCCGGTCTGGGGGAGAGGTGCTAGTCGCCCCGCCGTCCCGGCCTGCTTCTGCTGGAGTGACAGGTGGCCTCACCTGCCACCCCCAGGCCTGCGCTCGTGGAGGACGCAGGTCGTTAAGCGACTTCCGACTCCTGAGTCGCCTGCGACGCACGGCGAGCACGTTAGCATTTCATGCTCGCAGATCCTTCTGCGAGCATGAAATGAAACGTCAAGATTACCCATTACCGATGTGGATGTATTATGAAAGTAGAAGATACAAACGATGTACGCCATGATAATTACCCAGTATTAGCTGCGACACCCGTGGTCCATTAATGAATTTGTTCAGTGGATTATACTATTCCACAATAGGGCGTTGTATACGTGTTTTATTTTTTCAGGATCAAGTAACCTATGTCTACGTCGTCGTCCAGAATTTAAGCTAGCTCCATTTTATTCGGTCTATTTGATATAGCGCAATGGAATAACAAATGTTCTAAGTCATACAAACTTTCACGTATATAATATTACTTAGTGGGATGTATATCAATTAGCAACTAAGAATACTGGACGCAGAATTCTTAGTTGCTAAAGGACTTTCCTCTTTGAACGGTCAACTGGAGAAGCACTTCTCCTGAACAGAAAACCGCTAGAGCAGCAGAGAATTTGCATAATTATAGAGTTTTTTTTTACGAATTGGGTCACTAGAGCGTATCTGGGATGGGAGTTAGGTAAAGTGTGAATGACTACAATATCCATTTACTATCAGGCGGGCTTCTTGCCCTTTGCTTGTTTATTAAACACTGTAGTAATAAAAAAAGTCTTACTTAAGGGTCGATTACCGACTTACCTTTCATAGCAGGTGATAAAGCCCAAATCTTTACACAGTTACTACTGCTGAATTGTCCAATAGAGGTTTCTATATAATACATGGGCTTTCCAATAAAAATCAGCACAATTATGTATGGAATTAGGAACGCTCCACCACCGTTCTGGAAACAGACGAAGGGGAACCGCCAGACGTTGCCCAGGCCCACAGAAGTTGCAATACATGACATGAGGAATTCCCACTGGCTGTCCCATTGTGGACGGTCTTTTACAGGTACCTGAAAGTAAGCGCAACCGATATATCAATTGAGTTCAGTCTTACTTTTGTTACTAACATAGCTTACAAGTAGTGTGTAATACCAAAATTTGTATGGATCAATGTCTGAAATAAAGTTTATTATTATTATTGAAGTGAAAACATCTTTAGCGGCGTTTTGCACTTTTTTTTGTAATGGGTAAACTCGCGTCAGTAAACACGTGACCTGATCGAAAATTCGTAAGACAATAAATATAGAAGCGCTAATTTCACACTGTACTTAACAACCTTGCTGGCGCGTTCGTCTAATGAGTGGTCGTTGACTTCGTCAAGACTGAGATCGATTCGGACCGAGGCCCAAGAAACACTTTTTTGTCATCATATAACTTGTTGTAATATTTATTCTATTCTGTGTCATAAATCTATTGATATAAAATGGAAATTAAACAAAGTGTATCTATTAATAAAACAAGTGACGAAGAAATAGCAAAAGAAAATGAGTGAGTACTTTATATATATATTGACGATGATGGTTTTGATAATAATGATGGTGAAAAAGTCGTTGAAATTATGGATGGAAGTTGATTTTTCTGAGAGATAAACTTTTTGATGTAAAATAATTGTTCGCACAATTATCGAACTTTTTAGGACTCCGAATACCCGTAACGACTGCCTAATTGTTCGTATGGCAACCGGAACTGACGGATTTACGTGCTTTCCAAGGCACGGAGGGGTCTCCTAAGACTGACCTGGCTAGGATTGCTTAACTTTGCAATGTGTTAACATCACTTAGCCACTCTAATCGAACTATCACCACTGTATCAGGCTTATTGGCGACAATAGTCAGTATGGCAGATCCATTCCAGTACAGTTATTATTATTTCCATACAGCTACGTCACGCCTTTTTCAGAGTTTGGGAGAGGAGACTTACCGGGACGGTGGCACAAACGACAGACGTCTGCTGTCCCATACCTTAGTATGTACATCCTATAGTTGATCGTCTTGATAACCTGTTCCAGTATCGCACAGACCGGTTCCCGACTCGGTTTCCCCAAAAAGATCACCGAATCGTAGCCAGTGCACGGAGGTTTTACGATCCACGTGGGGCACATGTAAAGCCTGAAAGAAGCGTCCGTGCAGGTCTTTACCCTTCCATACGGCCTCACGCTCAGATATACCAAGTACCCCCGGCGCACGCTACTCTGTGTTAGCTAGGGCTAACGGGGTCAGTGCTTTATTGAATTCTATCCCCATGCATCATACTATCTGTCTTCGATAGGAAATATTTCCTGAGACAGCTGCACACCTCGTGGTTATGTATGGCCTTACACTTAGGACGCTTCGGCCACCATTCTTTCGTGACATGTACAATCTCATAACCGACGACTTCGGGTGGAGCATTCTACGTCATAGTCGCGCAATCTCTTCTGTCTAGGGCGTCCAGTGGGCCTACCGCCCAACTGTCGTCGATATCACAGCCGTCGAAATGTTGCGTTGGTTAAGATCGACGGCCATTTTGTACCGCCCCATTGATAATCGATGCCGGCGCGGCGTAAGAATGAATGAAACGCTGTTATTGACAGTTAAATAGCTGCCGCCTAAAAAAATTCAAATCGACGGCGTCGCTTTGAAGTGTCATTTCATTACGGCACCTCATGAGCTGTCGTTTTGAATATTATTTTCTTTTCCGACGGTTGATTACGATGCAGATTGCACCTAACACTGGCCTACTATGGCTTTTATGGGTGCGACTGCCGACGAGTGGGTTCTGCCATCCTATTGCACCTAACACTGGGCTACTATGGCTTTTATGGGGGCGACTGCTGACGAGTGGGTTCTGCCCTCCTATTGCACCTAACACTGGACTACTATGGCTTTTATGGGGGCGACTGGGTTCTGCCCTCCTATTGCACCTAACACTGAGCTACTATGGCTTTTATGGAGGCGACTGGGTTCTGCCCTCCTATTGCACCTAACACTGGGCTACTATGGCTTTTATGGGGGCGACTAGGTCTTCTGTATAATCTGCCGCAGCGTATGGATGTGGTCTATGGTACTATAGTATTTACGGACATCAATGCTATCATTGTGCACGAATTTCTGGTTAAAAGCTCTACCAATCTGGTCGAACACTCACCATATTTCCCTGATATGGCTCCAACTGACTTCTTTCTTTTTCGAATCCCAAATTACTACTTTGGGGCACCCGTTTTCAGTTGATAAATATCATCAAAAAAAATTGTGGTGAATATTGAAGGTGATACCAAAAAAATACGTTTAAGAATGCTTTTGATGATTAAGTTGTTCGTTGGCGTAAGATAATTATTTCCACAGACGCCACATTTAAAGGTGATGCAATAACCTTGGATGAATAATACAGATTTCAAGTTTTATTAATTTATACATGATTAAAATTGATGTCTATATTACAATGCTTAAAACGCTTGTTAAGTACCACGCATACAAGAAATTCGCAAATTAAGTAAATTGAAGTAATTTACTATAAACATTGCATCAGCCTCGCAGCTGCCTACTTTTCCACCTGGAAATGCTGATCCTGCGCAACGTGAGACTCTCGGCGCATCGCAACGACTGCTTTGTGTTAAGGCATCGGGTCACTTTTCGTTCTGACATCGAACAATTGTCACTATTTTAGACTTAATAAATAATTGTAATTTTATTTAATAAATCTGTTGCAGTAATTTCAGACGTAATTGGCGCAGTCGGTAGGATCCTCGAGTACTACGGAGCATCTACACGCTGTCGTGGTGGTTGTCAAGCCCTGAGCGAGGATCTGAATCTACACGTCGTGCCCGGCAGCAGGAGTATCCAGCTATCGATACCGCAGACACCGAGATGCACATTCTTTGAGTACTTTAAAATCTTTTAGTGATTTGCTCACCTTTTTCCTTTAAAGTTTCCTTTAAAATTCCAAGATTTTCCATCCACGAAAATCTAGGATCGATAGGTTAGGGTATAGTTTTAACAATAGGCAAAACACGCAAGATTCAAATAGGCAAATCGATTTAGAATCTACGTGTATTTTAGAAAATTCGACAGGGAACATGTCGGATTTAGATAGAATATTTAAAGCGCTCCGCTTAGTCACGGAGTTTGACGGTAACGTTAATGTCCTTACGCGCTTTATTAGCTTGTGTGACGAGTTAGTTTCAGAATTCGTAACTTCTGACGAATCCGCGTCTAGATAAAGTGAAGCCGCCTTACTTAACAAAGCATTTTGAACAAAGTAACCCAGCGGCTAGATTGATAAACTCCAATGGCATCCCATCTGATTGACCTGGCATTCGTGAAGCCCTTATAAATAACTGATCAACGTGACGAAACGGCGTGGTATAACGATCTATCATTGTTAATTCAAAGTAATGACACGCCGCAAGAGTTTTATGAACGGTGTCAAAACCTTTTCAGCACGATGGTGCTGTGCACGATATGTCTCTTTACACGACAATATACCAACTAGAGTAATGGCTAAAAGAGACCTCTATAAAAAATTAACCCTTCAGGCATTTTTACGCGGTTTGAACGATCCCTTATTTGCACGTATTCGTTACATGCGGCCAGAAAGTATCAAAAAAGCGTTAGAGTTCATGTCCCGCCACCTAGGCCGTTTGCATTTAATATGGGTGGACCTTCTAGACCTCAATTTGGACAACCAATGATGTCACAAGGACCCCCGCAATGGTGATCTAATTTTAATAACCAACACCAGGCAGGCCCATCGCGTACGCAATAAATGTTCCGCGGTGCGCCCCATAACTATAATCCTAATAATGCCTTTAAATTTACCCCACGTTATACTAGCCCTCAGCCTAATAACCAGCAACCCCGTCCTATGAGCGTCCATTTCGTACCCAAAGCATTGCCACCTACTACCGAAATGAGAGGTCATGACTGGTTTAGGTCAGGTAATTCCCCGCCTAGCAACTATTTTAAACCAAGAGAGATGAATTTTAATGATTGTTGGTGCTACAGTTACGATGAATATTATAGTGATTCTTACTACGACCCTACTGACTACTATAACGAAAATTATTATAATAACTACGACCCTATGATATCTCAAGAACCTGAAATTACTTACGAGTCATCAAATATTGGGTCAAACGGGTCGCAAGACGTTCGTCAGGATTTTCAGGAGATCCCACAGTTAGACAAACCAAAATAGAGCTTAACTTACAGACCCAACGTCAACTACCGTACATACAGATTAAAGATCCCCCTTTAAAGTGATTAATTGATACAGGCGCTAATCAGTCTTTCATTAGCCCGGATGCTGTTCAAACTTATTACAGTAACTTACCTCTAAATTATGATACATTTGTAATGTGTAACGTACACACGTACACACTTTTCAGAGTTCAGTGATAATAGTGACATTACACTTTTCATGTATAAATTCCACGATTATTTTGACGGACTAATAGGGTCCGATCTATTAGATAAATGGGAAGCAACTATTAATTTCAAAACAAAGAGTTTATCTACACAGCACGCATCTAATCCTATACAAGTTTATGATTCCCGTAACGCTAATTTATACGAAGATGTAATTCTCGCTTGTTCATCTAAGCTCGTTAAGTTGCCAATTAATATACAAAATGGAGAGGCTATTATTGCTGAACAAATTATAAGTAAGTAATTGTCATATAGCCGAATGCTTAACTACAGTCAAAGAAAATCGCGGTGTTATAGAAATACATAACCCGAGCCGTAGTGATATTATATTCTCTATGGACCGCCTAGTACAAGCGCAGATTTATAATACTGAGTGCCAGCGTACCGAACAAGTGCCTCAACGTGTGAACAAGTACTTTCGCGATTAAGAACTAGCCATTTGAATGACGAGGAACGCGTTAATTTAGAATTGTTATGTTCACGATACGCAGACGTATTCTACTTAGAAGGTGAAAACTTAACTTTCACCAATAAAATAAAACACTCTATTAGAACCCGCGATGAAATTCCAATACATACTAAAAGCTATCGCTACCCTTTTGTACATAGGCAGGAAGTACAGGATCAAATTAGCAAGATGTTAGACCAGGGTATAATTCAACCGTCAGAGTCTGCTTGGAGTTCACCCATATGGGTAGTCACTAAAAAGGTAGACGCCTCTGGCAAAACAAAATGGAGGATAGTCGTCGATTTTAGGAAATTAAATGAAAAGACATTAGACGACAAGTAGCCTATACCGAACATTGCAGATATTTTAGATAAATTAGGTAATTGCCAATATGTTGTGTAACATTCGATTTAGCAAGTGGGTTCTATCAGGTACAGATGAACCTCTCGGACATACCGAAGACCGCATTTACCGTAGAACACGGGCACTTTGAATTTTTAAGGATGCCCATTGGTTTAAAGAATAGTCCATCTACTTTTCAAAGAGTAATGGACAATGTTCTCAGGGATCTCCAGAATACAGTATGTCTGGTATACGTGAATGACGTAATTGTATTCTCGATATCGCTCCACGAACACGTGGTCAACCTTGAAAAAGTGTTCAACCGATTGTGTGAGTCTAACTTCAAAATCCAAATGGATAAGTCCGAATTTCTCAAACTAGAAACAGCTTACTTAGGTCACGTTATAAGTAAATAACGGTGTTAAGCCAAATCCGGATAAAATACCTGCAATGCAAAATTACCCGCTTCCGAGAACCCCTTTTTTTTTTTTTTTGTTTTTACGTGCGGAAATCCCTTTGGATACCCCCCGCTGGCCAGCGAGGGTGGTTATGTCGTGTCTCGACTAAAACCGCACGGTGTCCTCCCCAAATGTCCGTTGCCGGGCACCCCGGGTAAGCCCTCGAAAGGATAACCCCAGGGTTGCCGGCGGACTTTGGCCGCCACAGCGGCCTCGCCTGGTGGGGTCTGGATTTATCCCGCTTCGGTGAGTTGGCAGGCGTGTGTAGGGCACACACGACACGCCTCCGCCACGGCCTGCTTCTGTACGGACGGCGAGTCGGCCAACTGCCGTCCTCAGGCCCCGATCATGGAGGTCGGTAGTCCCGGGCGTAGATGAGTCTGCCGCGGTAGCCTAGTGGTATGGGTAATGGACTGCTGAGACGAGGTCTCGGGTTCGATCCCAGGTTTTACCATGGCACACACCAATGACTTTTCGATGCTTTTCGAAGTTATGTGTATATTTATCGCAGGTTTATAAGTGCCCGGTTAATGGCAATAGGCTCGCCACCTATTACATTGGGACCTAAACATAAACTGGCGAAATGTGGGTGCTAGCACCTCTGCCTACCCCTTCGGGGATATAGGCGTGAGTTTATGTTATGTTATGTTATGTTATTATTCGAAATTATCATGAGGGCAAAAACAATCCATAGAGGAATTAATGACTGTTATCTGTCTTTGTCACGGAAATATTTTTGGCCCCAAATGAAAGAGCACATTTCGAAATACATAAATGAATGCAGTATATGTGGTCAAGCAAAATACGATAGGAACCCTATTAAACAAAGATTTCATATAGTACCACCTCCGAGCAAGCTATTGGAAATAGTCCACCTTGATTTATTAAGTGTTGAGTCATAAAAATACCTCACAATCATAGCTGCATTTTCGAAATATGCTCAAGCTTATCACCTTAGAGACTCAACTGCGGTCAGTGTTATTAAAGCCCTTTTGATTTTTAGTACACACCATGGCGTTCCTATGACCGTTGTAACGGACAGAGGTCCTGAATTTACAAATCAATTATTTTTAGAATTTATTAACTTACACAAAATTCAATATCATACAATTTTAGCTTGCACCCCAAATGAAAACGGTATGGTGGAAAGATTGCATTCTACGTTGCTTGAACATTTGCGTGTGTTAAAACTACAACATAGCGGAGAATCCGTCATTAATCTGATGCCATTTGCAATATTAGCCTACAATAGTTCTATACATAGTTTTACCAAAACGAGAATTACAGGCCATAGATATAAATTTGTCAGAAAATATACTACAACAGCATATACAAGAACACAGGAATAAAATGGAAAATATTTTTGAAATTATTAATAACTCGGCCCTTCATAATCGCATGGGAATTACTGAAAATATTAATAATGACCGTGAGCCCGAACAAGAATATTCCCCTGATCAATAGATATTCATACGCAACCCCATGGCTAATCAACAAAAATTGGCACCTAGGTTTACGCAGGATACTGTCCTGGCTGACTTACCCATCCACATATACACTAAAAAGAAACGTGAACCCGTGGCCAAGTCTTGCTTAAAGAGAGTCCCTAAAACCTCCCACTTGTTACAGGATTCTCACCCTGATCCTGAGCCTGGTTGAAGCGCAAGAGGATGAAATAGTGGTAAATAGTTTAGATAATGGGCCCGGCATTTTACCTTTTAATCTTGGACGTACTAAGATTGTTTCCCATTACACACAAAAATTAACAAACTATCAGATCAATTAGAATTATTTCAATCTAATCGCACTAAACGGGGTTTAGTTGACGGTTTAGGTTCCTTTATTAAGAGTGTCTCTGGCAACTTAGTTTCGACTAATGCTATTCATTACGATAACGCTATAAAATTATTACAAAAGAGAAAATGATAATAAAATAGTCACACAAATTAATAACCGCATTAGTTTAAACAAGCAAAGGATGTCACAAAATTCCATAGTGCTCGATAATATAGTTAAAAATCAAGGAAAAATTAAAGAAGCTATGAATCAGATCATGCTAAAAGATTTCATGCACGAATCTGATTTAGTCAAATACGCTCAGTCTGGCTCAGTATATAATAATGTTAGCTAACAATATTGAAACTTTATCAGACGAAATTCTTAGGTTAGAAAATCTACTAGCTTTTATACGTGCCAAAAGCAGACATTTTCTTAGGTTGAGATAAGAAATATTCCATGATATGATAGAACCGTTAAACGCTCTCTATGGTAGAGATGAAGGGGTGTGTGTTGGGTAACCTACTCGCGTGTCATTCCGATTCCGATCCCGCTGCTGTCCGGGGGGAACGGAATCGGAGCGGCCGGTACACCCTGGGCGGTGGTCAATGGCTTCCCCTTCATGGGGTGGGCATTGATCGTCGGCCAATACCCAACGTGGCGGGAACACAATGCTCTCCGTACTCCTCTGCTTTCAGAGGAGACAGGATGAGCGATGGTGTTAAGCGGAGCGTTGTAAATTGACGTCACGTGCGGTCACGTGACTGTTAGCGGGACTCGAAATTTATCGTAAGTTTAAATGCCTGTAAAATCAAAACTAATAGGTATTTTTAACTAAAGCAAAAACTAGTGTATTTGTTTACATACAAGCTTTACTGTAACAAACTTTCAACCGATTTGGAATACTTTTTTTTTTCGTGCGGAAATCCCTTCAGATAACCTTTTTTTTTTCGTGCGGAAATCCCTTCGGATACCCCCCGCCGGCCAGCGAGTAAGGTTATGTCGGACTTGAACCGACTAAAACCGCACGCCGCCTCGGTTCTTTAGACCTTCAGGGTGTAAGGTTAAGCTGACCCAGGGCCATCTCCGGTTATGAGAAGGCCCCCCTCGGGTTTGGGATTCACGGTGTTCCCGTCTTGCCTCGGTTCGGGGCAGGGGTGGAGGACGGAGGTCCCTTCAGTTACCCGCCCGCCGGCCAGCGGGGGCGGTTATGTCGGGCTTGAACCGACTAAAACCGCACGCCGTCTCGGGTCTACAGACGCGGCGTGCGGTTTTAGTCGATTTGGCATACCTATTAACATTCTTTAGTGTCACTATTTTAGATTTAATAAATAATTGTAATTTTATTTAATAAATCAGTTGCAGTAATTTTTTTTGCAACCTGCTTGCCGGACAGATATAATTCGCTTGTACCGAAGAAACACATTACATTACACATTACATTTACTTAAAAAAGTACGTAAACTTACTTAAAAATACTAAACACATTACTTTATGACCGGTGCGTGGACCCACCTATTTACATTATTCTCTTTATTTTACCTATCAATATGTTGATTATGAGTATCGGTCAATGTAATATAATTAATGCGCGTATATACATTTCGGCGATTCATTATCATAAAATTAACAGGAAAAAGTACCGGTTAGTACACAGTCATCAATCTTATCGTGCAGACCCACCGGATAAGGTATTTATCTTTTTTAGGGTCCCGTAAGGCAGAGCGTGGAGCGGAAGGACGAAGGCGGGGCGGCCGGCGGACCAACCATCCGGGTACCGGCCGATTGCTCGACGAGGTGTACAAGCTCTTTGAGTGGATCATTGCAGAGTGCCTCGTCGAGCGTTTCACGAACGTTGGGCCAGACCTGGCAGATAACCAATTCGGTTTCCGCTCCACCGTGGAGGCGATCATGTGCGTTAAGAGCTTGGCGGAGGAAGCTGTCTCGCTGGGTGCGGTGGTGGTGGCGGTGTCTCTTGACATCGCCAACGCCTTAAGCATCCTGCCCTGGAGCTGCGATAGGGAAGCGCTCGTGTATCACAGAGTGCCCCACTACCTCCGACGCATTATCGAGGTATACCTGTCTGACAGGCCCATATCTTACCCGAGCTGACTAGGGTCGGTTTTCCACAGGGGTCAGTCCTAGGGCCGCTCCTGTGGAACATCGGCTACGATTGGGTGCTGCGCGGTCCGTTGCTCGAATGTGTCTCTGTTACCTGCTACGCTGATGACACCCTCGCATCAGCGCGAGAGCAACGTACCTTTGCGCAGCACGAAAGGCCACGACAGGGGTTGCTCAAGTCGTTGAATACGGCGGCTGGGACTTAAGGTGGCCCTTCACAAATCGCGTAAACATCGGCATCAAGCCCTCGATGAAGTACCTGGAGCTCGTACTTGATACCCGATGGGACTTCGGACCTCATTTCCGAAGTCTGATACCGAAGCTGAAGGGGGCTGCGGCCGCGCTATCGTGGCTGATGCTCGACATGAAGGGACCCAAAGCTCCCACTAGGAGACTGTACCTGGAGATCGTCTGGCCGGGACGTCTGGGGCCCACAACGTGGCTGTTTTGCATGGCCCGTTGAAAACGCCATCAGGTCGTTGTATCAATGGCGCAAGGAGGCGCTGGAGCAGGGCCACAGGCTGGGATACCGAGAAATCGAGGCCTAGTGGTCCTAGCTCTTCCAGGAACTCATGGAGACATGGAAAGTGCGATTTGAGCAACCGAGGTGGGAAGAAGCCACCATTGCGATGGTAAGGCCGGTTATAGAGGAGTGGTTGGAAAGACACTGCGGGGACTTCTCCTACCGGATGTCACAGATGATTACCGGACACGGGTGTTTCGGTAAGTATCTGTGGCGCATCCACCGGGAGACAACTCCGTAGTGCCAGCACTGTGAGGATCCAGGCGAAGACACGGCGCACCACACATTGGTGGAGTGCACAGCGTGGGCGAATCAACGCCAGGATCTCGTTGCGATTCTGGGCGTGGACGTTCTCTCGCTGGAGTGAGAGCCGTAGTCTCTGACGGGAGCAAGTGGCACGCTGCCGCCTCTTTCTGCGAGCAAGTAATGCACTTGAAAGAGGCGGCGGAGTGGGAGTGGGAGAGAACCATGCCTCCCGAGTTCCACAGTCTGCAGCGAGGACGCCGGAGACTTGTCAACGCCCGGGACTACCGACCTCCATGATCGGGGCCTGAGGACGGCAGGTACAGAAGCAGGCCAAGACGGAGGCGTGTCGTGTGTGTCCTACACACACTTGCCATCCCACCGACGCGGGATCAAACCCGACCTCAAAGGCGAGGCTGCGACGGCGGCCAAAGTCCTTCCAGAACCCTGGGGTTAACCTTTGGAGAGCGTACCCGGGGTGCCTGGCAATGGGCGCTTGGGAAGGACACCGTGTGGTTTTAGTCGGTACGATTCCGAAATACCAACCTCGTAGCTGGCACCGGTGGGGTGAATCCTGGGGGGTTTCCACACGTAAAAAAAGGGTTACATACCCAAATATCGGCCTGTCTGTCTGTATTTCACCAGGCTGTAACTCATGAACCGTGATAGCTAGACAGTTGAAATTTTCACATATGATATATTTCTTTTGGCGCTATACCAAAAATACTCAATACAGAATAAAATAAATATTTAAGTGGGGCTCCCATATAATAAACGTGATTTTTGCCGTGTTTTGCTAGATATTAATAACGGCAACAACGCTTGAAATATTCACAGAATAATGAATTGCATATTTACTTTAAAATAAATAATAATAATTTAAATAAATTAAATATTTCAGTGGGGCTCCTATACAAAGTGTCTAATGTTTTATGGATAACGGTACAGAAGATTTATTACCTGATGAATAAGTAACAAAGGTCTTTATTTATTGTGATGGACTGTGGGTATACATACCTTTCTCGGACCCATCTCGAACCCGAAGATATTTGATGTATGTTTTGGAAAAATGTATTTTGAAATTTTGAAAATAAATCATTTAACAAAAAATCTACAGAATCTGAAGAATCGGGAATCGATAAAGAATTATAATAATGAACTTTCGAAAAAAACCTCAAAGCATTGACATAAGTACAAAATGATGAAAACGTATAAGACCTGTAGTAGTATTAGTAGTAATAGTAGTAGTAGTAGTAAGTCTATTATATGTTCACAAGAATACTCCATACAGAACATAAGCTGGTACAGTTTTGAGGCATATACAATTGGCGGCCTTATTGCACAGGGCAAGACCTGCATATTAGCGAAGCTATTATAGGTATGCCACGACTTGTAAATAACACATTAAACCTCAGCATGGAAGTAAATATGTACCTGCTCGTTTACCACAATAGGGTTTGTTAGCGTACCGCATGAATTTAATGTCAGTCATCTGAAACAGGTATATTACGTACATAACATTTCTATGCAGTGTATCGTTGAAATAATTTACAAAGGGTAAACATAGTAATCTAATCATTTATGACCCAGTGCATATAAAGTAAAAATGTATTTATCAACACGTGATAATACTTGAAGCTCTTTTGTACTTGAATATGATGACAAAGCTCCGGTAAATACAGTATTTCCGGTACTTAAGCGGTATACACCTAAATACGAGCCTTGGGGTTCGTCAACGATTTTAAATTCACCAGCGACATTGATCTCTTTTATAATATACCTCAGATATTTTGGCACTCTATAAGTATATGTTCTGCCAAATGTATTATGGTTTATTTGCAGAAGATGTATATTTAAGATCTCGTCCATTGCTACTTTGATCATTACTTGGATTCTTAATGAAGTGCCTTCTGCAGACGCTTAAATTGAAGAATTCCATGTTTTGCCTTAGAGTATTAAAGTGGAACTCATGGTGAAAAATTAAGAAGCTTTGTAGTTAGGGTTGTATAGACATATAAAAAGTCAAGTGATACCACACGTGGTATATCACATACGATACAAGTAGACATCCGTGGCCAGGGTTTGTTGACAGTGGTAATGGTAGTTTCTTGAATTCTGAGACGTTTCCTAAACCTCGACTTGGCTATTGAAATGGTTTAAATTTTAAACATTGAACGTAGTAAATTCTTGATATTCTTTGGTCTATTATTATAATGAACGACCAAATAATATTAGAAGGAATACCTATTTAGATTATTTAGCATATAGAATATTTAGCCAGGTGCATGTATGAAAACAATTATGAAAGTGGAAGAAGCGAAAGGTGTATGCCAAGATCGTAGCAAGTAGAAAGATTTTGTCTCTGTCTCCCTCAATGGGGAAGGCGTGACTATATGTAAAATATTAAGAGCAATTCACTAATCAAATAATAAAGAGTTGCTATTTTATACTACAATGCAAAATATCTTACTGCTTGCCTGATTATTAGGTCTTGACCTCATTATATATATTTAAGTAATATAACTGATAAACTTTTAACAAAAACAAATAATATTATCAAAGCATCTATTATACGACAGCATGACTAAGATACCCAATGCAGTATGGTTTTGGGTAATGTAATTAGTACGAATTATTACCTTATTTCCAAATAAATAAAATTGAAGTGTCTGTTTGTAATGTTCAAATGACAGCTTTTTAATAAACGTACATAGGGTATGTAAAATTATCTGTTACGTACAGTAAACGGCGCTTTGGTTGGCATGTCGGGAAGTAGAGAGTGTCCGGCTAATATCGGTGTACTTCGGTTTTGCAGAGCGTTCTCTCTGTCGCACATTAGTCTGACAGTTAGTTGTAGACAGAGAAAAAAAAATGGACAGGACACTATAATAAAATACTGATACATACTATCGAATAGAATATAAAGCAATAGTTCAGAAGACGTCCATTTTTGATGGGTGGTCTTCTCATAATCATATAGTTTTATTTTCAGGTGTTCGGCCATTTAAAATGCAAAGTTCCCACATGTCCTTTTAAAAATATACAGCCATAAAATGATATAGTGTCAACGCAGTGCGTATAAATTGTACAGTAAATGAATGTATAATAAAATAAAACGAAGGGTTGCACTCCGGGAGTGATGGCAGAAGTGAAAACTTGAATTTTAACGTTGTGCATTTTTGATATTTTGGAATGGTTAGGGAATAATTTTGCACGAATTGCTTTAATTATCAGTACCTATAAAAGTACTATCATTTATGTGGTAACATAGAATATTCATTTATTGCGCTATCGTACACAAACATGACAATTTATATTACATTAAAAATTTAACACTTCAGAAGTATTACAATTATCTTACATTAAAAAGTTTATCTCTCAGAAAAATCAACTTCCATCCATAATTTCCACGACTTTTTCACCATCATTATTGTTGTAATACTGGCTAGTTTAATCAAAATATTATTTGAATTTGTATTTGACATACCTTTACTTGAATAAATAGTCATAATACAACATTCGTTATCAGCACTAAACACTTATTTTATTATAATTTACACGTTTAAACTGCAAATTCTTAACTAAAAAGTGAATAAGCAAGTTGTTCCAATGTGTGCGTGTAAAATTTATGAAAATTTGTGAAAATTTAAACAGTTCACAAATATTTTCAAGTTTCTTAGAGTTGTGACTTTGAACAGCTGATTTGTGTAAACATGTCGAATAATTCTATTTCTGCTATCAAACCGCTTATAAATAGAGACGGATATTCCGTATGGAAATTAAAAATACGTATGTACCTTATACATGAAGACTTATGGGAGGCGATCGATGGATATCCTGAAGGTACCGTAATTACTGCTGATAAAAAGTTACGTAACGATCAAAAGGCGTTATCAAAAATATGCTTAACAGTAGATGGTATGGCGATCACCCATGTACGATCATGCAAAACAGCCAAAGAGGCTTGGGATGCTCTTTCGTCCGCTTACGAGGATAAAGGTTTAGGGCGTCGTATAAGCCTTGAAAGGAAACTTTATAGGTACTGTCTTGATGATTTTGATTCCAATATAGAGACGTATATTAATGCTGTCATGTCAACTGTACAAGATTTAGCAGATATTGGTAAAGTTATAGAGAATGCTTCAATAGCTGCAATTCTTCTAGGAGGTTTAAGTCCTCAGTATGCACCTTTAGTAATGGCTTTGGAAAATTCCAACGTAGATGTTACCGTGGATTTAATTGAAACAACTGAACGAACTGAATAAGCCTGCTATAGATAACCCTGATACTACTCTTCGTATTCGTATGAATCAAACCAGATCTTCTACATCCAAGTCAAAGAAACCTGTAGTTTGTTATGACTGCATGGAGCCAGGTCACCAGCGACCAGACTGTCCCCACAAGATGGACAAGAAAAAGAAAAGTTATAATCACAAGAATTCTCTATGTGCACTGAATGTAAATGGCAGTTTAGAGCGTGATAGGTTCTTTATTGATTTTGGTGCGTCTGCGCATATGACGTCACGACTTGATTGGATGGAGAACATGAGAGATTCCTCTATCGGGACTGTGACTATTGCCAATGGAGAAATATTGCCGAGAAAAGGCGTTGGAGATATTTCTATAACCAGTTGCGGTCATAATACTGTTGTTAAGAAGATTACAGATGTGGTCTACGTGCCAAATTTAAATACGAATCTTATTTCAGTTAAGAAGGCGGTTGATAAAGGTTTTAGCGTAGTTTTTGATAAAACTAGATGTAATTTTTATGATTCTGATGCTTTTTCTTGTAATGGTGATGTTATTTTACATGGTTCTAATTGTGGTGGACTGTATTCTTTAGATTGTACAGTAAACCCAACTCCTCAACTGTCCGCTTTTGAGACACACTCCGATGTTTCTAGCTTCAAGCTCTGGCATAGACGCCTTGGGCATCTATGCCGCATTGGGATGGATCAATTGAAAAAAGGACGCGCTGTAGGTGTTGACTACTAGGTGTTGAAACGTCTTTTCAAGGAAATAAATATATTTTATTTTTTATAGATGATTTTTCTCGTATGACTTTTGTCTACTTTATTTCTTCAAAAGCTGAAGTAAAGAGCAAGTTTTGTATTTTCCAGTCCTTAGTAGAGCGGGAAACGGGAGCCAAGTTCAAGATTTTGAAGAGTGACAATGGGAAAGAGTATGTCAACAATGAGTTCTCGAGCTACCTTCAAAGCAAAGGAATTCAGCATCAAACAACTGTTCCCTACAGTCCCCAGCAGAACGGGATTGCAGAAAGAACCAATCGTTCAATTTTAGAGAAAGTAAGGTCAATGCTCTCTGACAGCTCTCTCTCGCGGGCGTATTGGCAAGATGCTGTTGAGACGGCTGTATATCTCAAGAACAGATCTCCTCATCGTGCTCTAGAAGGCAAGACAGCGTACGAGAAGTGGTATGGTAAAGTACCTAATTTATCTCATCTACGCGTTTTTGGATGTAGAGCTTTCATTCAAGTTCCCGAGTGCAATCGGAAGAAATTGGACATGAAAGCATCTGAACACATTTTTGTCGGTTATTCTGATGATCCGAGAAGTTACTATTTCAGGGATGTCAGGTATCCCAGGAAAATTTTAAAGGTTTGAAAGATAACGGTAATTCATGTAAGTCTGATGGTGATTTGACTGAACCAGCATTGGTACCTCTTCTTCATAGCTCACAAGAGAACTCTTCAACTGGTTCAAAATCGACAAGCGTTGTCATTGAAGATGAGCATATTGAACCTAATATTTCGCCCATATTAGAAACGGAACCTGATGGTCATGCTGTGTCTGAGGAGGATTCGGATCAGTCTATTATTGCATCAGAAGAGACTGAGTCTGATGATGACACTGCAGGACCAAGATACAATTTGAGACCCAGAAAGCCTAACTCTAATGCAAATTGTGTATGCATGCAGGCCTCATCCCTTCAGATTATGGATGAACCTACAAGTTATACACAGGCCAAATCTGAAGATAATGGCAAATGGTTTCAAGCTATGCAAGATGAATATAAATCGTTACTTGAGAAGAAAACATGGGTTCTCGTTGATAGACCAAATAAGAAGGTCATACCTTGCAAATGGGTATATAAATTAAAGAAAAATGAACATGGTGACATAATTAAATATAAAGCAAGACTTGTCGCGAAGGGATTTAATCAAGTTGGCATTGACTACTCGGAAACTTTTTCCCCAGTCATCCGGAACTCTTCTCTACGATTGCTGTTTGCTATCGCCGCAGAGAATGGCCTGAAAATGCACCACTTGGACGTAGATACGGCATTTTTGAATGGAGACTTGGAGGAAGAAGTATACATGATTCAACCGGAGGAATTTTCTAAACCTGGTCAAGAAGATAAAGTATGTTTGCTCAAGCTTTCGCTTCATGGGCTAAAACAAGCTTTGCGTGTATGGTATAAAAAATTAACTGAAATTTTACATTGCATAGGTTTTACTCAAACTCCTTCCGAACCGTGTATTTTTACTAAAAAGTTTGGTAATGAGTTGATAATACTCGCTTTCCATGTAGATGACATTGTCATTCTCTACAAAGAGAATAAAACGCTTAGTAATGTCATATCTGACTTACAAAAATATTTTAGCTTAAAGATAATCGGCGAACTTAATTATTATCTAGGTTTGAATATAAAATCAACGCCTAATAATGTAAAAATATCACAAAGTATGTTCATACGTGATTTACTGAAGAAATATAACATGTCAGATTGTAAGACTGTTTGTACACCATTGCAAACTAAATGGTTGTTGCCGTGTGAAAGTGGTGAGTCTTCGCAATATCCATATCGGCGATAGACGACGGCGACGATAATTAATCGGATCTCTAAATTTTATCGCCAATAATACTAGGCCGGATATAGCTTTTGCAGTATCATATTTAAGCCAATTTAATACTAAATATGACAAGACTCATTGGATTGCGGCAAAACGGGTGTTACAGTATTTAAAGCGAACTATCGATTTGGGCATTACTTTCAGGAAAGGAGGAGGACATTTAGTGGGCTATCCGGATGCAGATTGGGCTAACTGTCAAATGGATAGGCGCTCCTATACTGGATTTTATTTCACCGTGGCTGGAGGACTCGTTTCCTGGGAAACTAAAAAATAGGCAACAATAGCGTTGTCTTCGAGTGAGGCTGAATATATGAGTTTGAGCAGTGCGGCTAAGGATGCTGTGTTTCTAAAGTGGTTGGTGTTTGAACTTACTGGTAAGTCAAATATTGTTCCCATTTACAATGATTCACAGTCTGCGCAAAAATTAGCTACGAATCCAGTCCACCACAATAGAACCAAGCACATAGATACTAGATTTCATTTTATACGAGATTTATTATCTAATGATGTTATTAGTGTTGTCTATACTCCAACTTTGGAGATGTGGGCTGATTTACTCACAAAGCCTTTAGCTCGCGTTAAGCATCAGAGTTGTATAAAAGCTATGGGATTATGTTGTTAATTTTTACTTATGGTATTTATCTTATTTTGATTACGGGGGAGTATGTTGTAATAATGTCTAGTTTGATCAAAATATTATTTGAATTTGTATTTGACATACCTTTACTTGAATAAATAAAGTCATAAAACAACAATTATTACCAGAACCATCATCGCCATGATATATTATTTATAAAGTACTCAATCATTTTCTTTCCATATTTCTTCGTCACTTCTTTTTCATTAATAGATGCACGTTGTTTAATTTCCATTTTATATCAATAGATTTATGACACAAAATAGAATGAATATTACAAAAACTTATATGATGACAAAAAGTGTTTGAATCGATCTCAGTCTTATCGCAGTCAACGCCCACTCATTAGACAAACGCGCCACCAAGGTTGTGAAGTACAGTGTGAAATTAGCGCTTCTATATTTGTTGTCTTACGTTCAGGTCACGTGTTTACTGACGCGAGTTTAATCTTTTTTACCCATAACAAAAAAAGTGCATAACGCCGCTAAACAAATTTTCACTTCAAAAACACCTGAATGTACATTTACTTGTAAATGAGGCAGGGTCTGATTTAGTGTGAATATTAATCATTGAAAACTTGAAAAATATCGATTTCCATGATGGAATTTTTCTGAACATATAGCAACAGAGCACACTTATCATTCGCTTTGTTTTATTTTGACTCGGTTTTATTACACACAATCAATTCTTCCAAATCAGAATTACACGAAGCTGACACCTTAGAGCAGGGGTCTCCAAACTTTGAAGCCTTCGGGCCATAATGATTTTTTCTGTTTGTTCCAAGGGCCAAATCAGTTTTAATTTTTCTGCCCCTAACTATATTTCTAGACTAGACTAGAATAGTCGCAAAGTGCGCGACCTAAGCAAACTTACGCTTTTTTGCATTTCAATTATTATTGTGTATTGTGACACTTAACGACATCTAGTGGCGAGTAGTGGTACTATGTACTATCTATTTCAGCTACCCGCTAACAGGTGGCATTCGTCGTAATTAAATATTTGGAATTACCGCGTTGGTTCAAGAAAGTTCTAGTTCTGGCTAGCTAGTGTATTCCGATCACTTCGAGATGGCAGTAATTGCATATAAAAAGGCTAGCGGCGCTACCGCGAGTCAGTCTGCGTAGGAAAGGCGAAGGAAGCGAAACTGTCTATCTCTATTGTGAAATAAAGTAAGTGGTTGGCTTGAGTGGTTTTCTCTAGCATTGGATGAGTCAACGGATGTGTCAGATACTGCTCAGGTGTTGATTTTTATTCGCGGAGTAGATAAAAGCTATGAAGTGTATGAAGAACTTCTTGATATTGATAGTATTCACGGTACGACAACTGGGGCAGATATTTTTAAGGGAGTTGAAAATGCCATTATTAAAAAGAACCTTCGATGGAAAAATTTGAAATCTATAACAACTGATGGAGGCAAAAATATGTGTGGTAAAAATAAAGGAGTGGTTGCACTTGTGTCAAAGGCTGTAGATAATGATGGTGGTTCAAAACCATTAGTCTTACATTGTATCATTCATCAACAGTCCTTGTGCGGGAAATGTTTGGATATGTCTGAAGTTCTAAAACCAGTCACATCAGTTGTTAACTTCATCAGATCCACTGGGCTGAATCACCGACAATTCCGCGAGTTTATTCAAGAGATTGGAGAAAATGACTTACCATATCATACTGCCGTACGCTGGCTTAGTTGCGGAAAAGTCCTTAAGCGCTTTTTTGAACTTCGAGAAGAGATCCAAATTTTTTTAAATGAGAAGCAGCGCCCTTTTGCCGATTTAGAAAATAGTGAATGGATGTGGAAGTTAGCATTCTATGTCGATTTGACAAATCATATGAACGAACTGAATTTGAGGTTGCAAGGAGAAAATCAGCTTCTCCCTGATTTATACACCAATATCAAATCCTTCAGGCAGAAAACAATACTATTTCAATCGCAATTTCGTAAAAAAAATTTGACACATTTTAAAACATGTGAAATATTCAGCCACACTACAGATACTGAATTTCCCGTCGATTTTGCAATCGAAACTTTGAGTGCTTTGAAGATAAATTTTGATACTCGTTTCTCAGATTTTGATGTCATTGCGAATGAAATTAAGCTTTTTCAAAATCCTTTTGATTCTGACATTGAAACCCTGGCTCCGGAAGTCCAAATGGAAATTATTGATTTACAGTGCAGTGATATGATTAAGAACAAGTATCAAAATTCATCTTTGCTGGAATTTTATAAGAGTCTTCCTGTTTTTGGTACTACTTACTTGTGTGAGAAAACGTTTTCCAAGATGAAGTACACAAAGAATGTTTACAGATCTCAATTAACCGATGAGAATCTTAAATCTCTTTTGATAATTAGTACAAGTAAAATTGATCCACAACTACAAACTATTGTCGGTGGAAAATCACAATTACATAAATCTCATTAGTGTTTTTGTTTTACTGTGATTAGTGGGGTTCATTTCAATTATTTGTTAGTTATTAATATGCTTAAACTTAGATACATAAGTTAAGTTTTCTGTGTCATCATTTCTGTCGTTAAGTTTTACCTTGCAAGTAAATAAAACTGAGTAATTATCATTCTGTGTTTTCTTCTTCAACTTATCACAGCAATAGTAACAACAATAAATCATTGGCTGTCGCGGGCCAGATTGATGACAATAAATCATTGGTTGTCGCGGGCCAGATTGATGACACTGGCGGGCCGCATTTGGCCCGCGGGCCGTAGTTTGGAGACCCCTGCCTTAGAGGATTAGAGATTACATCACGAAAAATCTATATTATGGGTAATTCCTCATTCTTATACGCTGATAGCCAGTCCATAGTTCATGATCTGCCTGCTTTACTGTCAGTCCGATGTACAACAGAGAAAACGCTCTACAAAACCGTACAAAACCGAAGTAAATCGATCTTAGCCGAACTCTCTCACTTCCTCCAACCTAAACGCCGGGACCTGTACTTAAGATTGTCACCGACGCGGCGGTAGTCTTTAAATCTATGGATTAAGAGAATAAAAGGGACTTGACATTGGCGACTTCGCCATTAATAATTTTATAAACATTTATTATATTTTACTTGACATTGGCGAAATTGCGGTGATTCTACTGCAGAATTAACTAAAAGAAGAAGAAGAATAAAAGTATATATCGCGCCAAACTACTTGGCCTCTCTGGACTTAGGACGATACGATGCACAATGAAGAAAATTAGGTATCAGTGGGACGAATGAGGAGCGCGACGGCCACGGATGCGCGCTAGAATGTCGACCAGCATCTGCATTGCACGCTGTCAGTGTTAGCTTACAAACGCTGTGTTGTTCTCTGGCTGTACAGTCGCTTTCAAATTCATTTTGTTGTTATTAGTGTGTTATTTTCTTTACTAAATTCTTTGATACATTAGAGATTTCCATGATTATCAAATTATTGTGATAAATTACTATTATAATATGTATATTTATAATAATAACATAATTTGATTCGTTCCTTAATATTATTTGCTTTGTAAAAGTAGTAAAAAATACAGATTTTATTTCAAATTACATTATCACTAAACTTGATTCAATATTTATATATTGAATCAAAAAAAATCTTACGAAAAATCTTACATTCACCTAGAATTGTTTAGTATATTGAACTTACTACATTATAATAATTTCCTTAGCTATGTATTGCCCACTCGACTGTACATGCGCAAGTTCGAACCTGCGGCTATTTTCAGGGCGGTCAAGAACTTTGGTGTGGCTTTATTGTATTCAGGCACACTTGTGCTACTTGTAGTGACTGGTATTTGTTGGAAATATACATTATATTACTTACTAGCTGGTACTAAAAAGTTATTTAAGGTATTAGCAGTGAAAGCGGCCAAAATTATATTTTTACGAAACGTGTCTAGCGTTTATATATTCTCTGAATGTAGGTATGCATCTGAAACCAATTAAGGAATCATCTGAATGTTGGTGAAACCCGCATCAAAACCCGTTGCATAGTTAAGAGGATCTAAGCGCACAAACATCGGGAAGTGACTTTCTTTTATACTATTACTAGCGGTCCAAGAGCCGGCTACGAATAAATTCGTAAAAAATTACGAGAAAACGGGTCCAATGGTAAATATAACATAGCTATAAGAAGCTTTAAAATTGAATATATGATAATGATTCTTACTTTGAAAATGACGGACTTTCATACACGGGTTCATCGCCTATTTTACCCCTTAGTAATAACATTTTGAAAAACGCTGATACAAATGTTCATAATATTTCTAAAAAATGTACATGTATGAAATTTCATGATTCTGTCTTCAAAGGTAAACAACTTCCCATATAAACTTTCAATAACTATTTCACCTTCTTAGGAGTAAAGTTTTGGAAACGTTGAACACGTATTCAATCATTTGTAACCAGAAGCAGGTGTATGAAATTTCAAGCTCCTAACATTGAAAATGACGGACTTCCATACAAACCTTATTGTGCCGCCTTAAGAGTGAAATTTTCAAAAATCCTTTTGTTAATTCTTTATTGTACAAAAATTCAAGAAACACAATACAATATAATTGGTACAATTTAAAATTAATGTACAAAGGCAAACTTAACCACTAAAATGGGTTTTCTTCCAGCAAACCTTTAAGTGATAGAGGAAAGAGATACTTTGGAGGGTAAATGGAAATGTATAATAAATTGAAAATTATAAAGAGGAAAATAAACTACCTGTCATAGGTAGTTTATTTTATAAATACATATAATGTCATGTATACCTATCCTAAATTATACTTTTAAGTATACAATAATATAAACCTACATACACTGTACACACTATAAAAAGAATATAAAATATAGATATTGAATACATATATACTATATATAAATACTTAAACATACATAATATATTATTATGATTGAGAGAGAAAATGCTCTTTAATTCTTCTCTTGAAAACGTCTAATGAAGGACTATCTCTAATAGAATGAGGAAGGCGATTCCACAATCGAACAGCGTTTATCGTTAAAGAACCATCGTAACGACTGGAAAAATTAAGAGGAGTGCGATGCAAAAGAGGAAGAAGATCGTCCAGGCTTATCACGAGGAACCAAGTACTCAAAGCGTTCACGCAGGTATGGAGGCGCTTTAGGATTATGAAGTATAGAATAGAGGAGAGAAAGGATATGGCTGTCACGGCGCAGACGAATAGGTAACCACTTCAGCCGCTGACGAAACTCCGAGACATGATCATATTTGCGGAGACCGAATATGAAACGGATACCTAAGTTCTGTAGCCGTTCGAGTTTGTTCAGATGTTCTTCCCTAGCGTCAAGGAAACAGACGTCGGCATAGTCTAGAAGAGGAAGTAAAAGGGTTTGTGCAAGAGTAACTTTTGTGTGAAATGGTAGGAATTTTTGAAGACGTTCGAGAGACTGAAACGAAAAGAAGACCCTCCTGCTCACCTCCGCAATGTGAGAGTCCCACGAAAGGTTCGAGTCTATGATTACACCTAGATCCTTAGCACTTTTAGAGAAAGGTATAGGGACGGAGTCATAAAGCACTGGATGAAGAGACTGTACTATAGTATTGAGCATGTACCTACCACCGATGATCAGAGATTGCAATATAATCGGGTTTACTATAAGGCCAAAAGATTTAGTCCATTCGTGCACTTTCACAAGGTCAAGGTTTATAGCAGAGATAGCTTCGGTCAATTCTCCAGCTTTAAAATGACGATAACGCTGCAGATCGTCTGCATAGAGATGGTAGTGAGAAGTTAAAAGCGAAGTGATAGCGTTTATAAAAACGGAGAACAGGAGAGGAGAAAGAACGCCACCTTGAGGAACGCCCGTAGTCAAATCACACCATTCAGAGAAGAGAAGAAGGACTGCGAACGTCCTTGAAGATATGATTTGAACCACCCTATTACAGGACCTGAGACATTAAGAGAGCAGAGGATTCCTAGGAGGATGTCGAAATCAACCGAGTTGAACGCACTGCTAAAGTCCAATAATACCAGCACAATCAGAAGCTTATTTTCCATGGCCAACCTAATGTCGTCAGTTACTTTAATGCTGTTACTGTACTGTGGGCAGTTCGAAAACACGACTGGTAAGGACTTAGCAGGTTGTTAGAGGAGAGATATTGGGACAGTTGTTTGTGAACAATGCTCTCTAGGACTTTGGATAGCAAAGGAAGTATGGATATAGGACGAAACTGAGATGGTGAGGATGGATTAGGAACTTTAGGCAGTGTTATGACATGGGCCTTTTCCAGGATGAAGGAAAATGGTTAGTGGAGAGAGAAAAATTTACTAAATGGGTTAGGACGGGGAGGATTTCTGTAAGGATAGGTAAGACCATTTGGATTCGAAGACCGTCATTACCCACTGCCTTGGTGGAGATGGACTGGATGGATTTCTTAATGTCTTGTTCCATAACTGGGGTAAAAGAGAAAGAAGTATTTAGCGGCAAAGGGCGAGAAGAAAGAAAGTTCATAGTGGAAGATTTAGTAGTGATGTCTAAGGTAATTGGTGGTTTAGAGAAGTGGCCATTAAGAACATTGAGATCGAGACTCACAACGTTGTTCTCTGAAACCTTACCAACACCAAGAGACTTAAGAAAATGCCATACTTGTGCTGTGTTGAGATTATCAATGGAGTTGTGGATGTAGCGCTTTTTAGCATCTCTACACATACGACCGCGACGGTTTCGTAACCTTTTGTAAAGGTCCCAGTTCTCCTCAGTTGGGCTACTTTATTACCTGCGCTTAGCCTTATCACGCTTTGACATACAGCTTTTGATTTCATTTGTCAGCCAGGGTGCTGGTAAATGTTTTACACGTACTGTTCTCAAAGGTGCGTGTGTCTCAAACAAAGATAAAATGGTACGTGTAAACATTGTCATTTTGTCATCAAGATCACTGCAGTTGTTAAAAGGAGTCCAGTCAATACTGTCCTCATCAGCCACTAAATGCTCCATGTCAATATTCTTGAAACTGCGAAGTAGAAGAAATTTACTCTTGCGTTTAGGAGGACGAATTTTATAGGAAAGGTAGATAAGGTCGTGATATGAGAAAGAGGAAGACATCTGTCCATGCGTGGCCACTTTACTGGGATCGGACACAAGAATAAGATCAAGAAGAGATGGAGTACAGTGAGGAGCATGGTGGGTGGGACTCAAAGGAAGGATGTGCATATTGACAGACGAGACAAGAGTGGAGAGCTTACGGGCGCGTGAGTCACCTTTGAGCAGGCAGGTGTTGAAGTCTCCAAGGATAATCGTATGATCATAGAGTACGGAAAGGTGTTCTAATTTTGTCTCTAAAGAGGAGAAATAGTCAAATTGAGAAGACGGATTGTAGAACACCCCCAAAAGTAGTTTTGCGTGTTTAAAAAGTATTTCAACAAAGAGATGTTCTGCGGTTCTACAATGCTCACTTGGAGACTGTTCAACAACCTTGAATGGAATATCACCCCGAAGATAAATTCCAATCCCCCCTCCCCCCTTGCCTGTCCTGTCATTACGCACCAGCTTATAGCCTGGCAGAGAATACTGCGTAGAAGATAGCGGAGGTTTTAGGAAGGTTTCAGAAACTAGGACAGCATGGACAAGATTGGCGTCAAAGGACGAGAGATGGTCAGGATAATGAGCGGGAACACTTTGAGCATTGATGTGAACAGCGTTAAAGAAATTGGGAAAAGAAGAAAAAATTGAAGAAATTTTTTCATGGATATTTAAACAGTTGTCATCACTGAATGCACTAGCATAGCTAACATCAGACGCAGAAGATGAAGAACAAGAGATAAAACTGTCATTAAAATCATCAATCATAATAATAATAATATATCCTATAAATAATAAATAAATATATACGAATATAACAAGAGATAAAACTGTCATTAAAATCATCAATCATAATAATAATAATATATCCTATCCTGAAGGACGGTACGGTCGTTATCTGTCGGGCATGCCGTCGTCCCGGAGAGTCACTCAGGCATATTATTTCGGGTTGTTCTCATCTGGCCAACGGCGAGTACTTGCACAGGCATAACCTAGTGGCCAGGATCATCCACCAGCAACTTGCTCTTCGATATGGCCATGTTAAGTCTGAGGTGCCGTACTATCGGTACACACCGGTGTCGGTTCTTGAAAATAGTCATCCATTGCTCTACTGGGACCGCTCTATTATCACGGACAGGACTATTGCTTGCAATAAGCCTGATATCGTGGTAGTCGACCGGCCCCAGCGCCGGGCAATGATCGTTGACATCACCATCCCGCATGACGAAAACCTCGTGAAGGCTGAGAAGGACAAAATCAGCAAGTACCTTGACTTGGCTCAGGAGGTTACCGCCATGTGGGATGTCGATTCAACGATCATTGTCCCGATAGTCATTTCGGCGAACGGGCTGATAGCGAAGAGCCTCGACCAACACCTCAAGAGACTCTCGCTAGATGGTTGGGTCAAGGGTCAGATGCAGAAGGCGGTCATCCTCGACACGGCACGCATTGTCCGGAGGTTTCTCTCTCTGTGACCCCGACCGCCGGTAGCTTGGGCCCTGCCACGCTGCCGGTGTAGCACTATTTTTTATATTTTTAAATAGGTGTTTTCTTTTTTTTAATATGTATTTAAAAATGTAATTTATAAGTAATTTTAAAGTAAATAAAGAGATAATATACCCTATAAATAATAAATAAATATATACGAATATCAATAAATAATGTAATAAGAAATAACTATAAATAAAAGAAAAGTCTTAAGTCTTATACCGCTTAATACCTCCATGCACTCGCCGGTTGCATGCACATAACTAAAAGACTGGGTTCCAATCTATGAAGTGATATTGAAGATATTTCAGTTTCCAAGTTCCCAAAAAAAAATCCAAAGAAGAGGAGAACACTATTTGAAATGAAAAAAAAATAGATCAGAAAAATGAGTGAAAGTTCTCGTAACTTCGTCAATAGTACGGAAGGAGAAACTTCATTAGTTTCGTTACCTATATGTTATTTAAAAAACGAAATGTCGACAAGACTTTTGAAGAGAAAGTAAGACTTATAGCACAAGGCTAAGTCAGTCTGGAAAATCCCCTTGACTTGGTCCGTGTTATTATTTAGATTTAGATATTCATCAGTTAGAGATACCTTAGTAGTGTACATTGAAATGGATGATTGCATAAGAAGATTTATATGGATACAACAGATCTACCGTAGTAATAATTAGAAAGTCCGGTACATACATTTGGATTGAGATTGCCATTCAAATATTTTTTTATTTTTTTATTATTGATTGTCTCACGTTTGACCTGTATCTCATCTGGTGGTAAGTGACGATGTAGTCAGCGATGAATCACGTTTGCCTAGAAGGAACCTATTCACTCGAGAATTGAAGATTTCCAGGTTATAGCTTTCCTGAAACACAGATTTAGGCAGGAAATATCGGCAAATGTCGGCATAGGTTTCATACGTATGAGTGTAATATCCACCATGTAGCGGTGGTGTGTCGCTGTTCGTCGGGTCGTTTGTTGGTGAAAAGGGCTTCGAGGAATCAAGTTTTGCAATTCGACGCACACTCTACGAAATACATTCGATAAAAGACCGATAGACCTGCAACTTTGCTTTTTCATGAATATTGTGAGCAAGCTAAATATAAAAATAATCTTTAGCTCACTAGAAGCAGATTGATATGTGCTTAATACAAAGTTTGAAAGAATTGTGTTGTGTACTTTTGTATGACTTGAATTTGTGTACCTTTGTTTGAATGCATTGCGTACCTTTTTTTTTTTTTTTTTTTTTTTTTTTTTTCGTGCGGAAATCCCCTCGGATACCCCCCCGCCGGCCAGCGGGGGCGGTTATGTCGGGCTCGAACCGACTAAAACCGCACGCCGTCTTGGGTCTGCAGACGCCGGGGTGTAAGGTTGCCCATAGAGCATATCCCTCGCACCCCGACTGACCCTGGGCCATCTCCGGTTTCGAGATGGCCCCCTCGGGTTTGGGAACCACGGTGTCCCCGTCTTGCCCCGGTTTGGGGGAGGGGCGCTAGTTGCCCCACCGTCCCGGCCTGCTTCTGCTGGGGTGCCAGGCGGCCTCACCTGCCACCCCCAGGCCTGCGCTCATGGAGGACGGAGGTCGTTAAGCGCCCTCCGGCGCCTGAGTCGCCTGCGACGCGAGGCGAGCGTGTTGCGGGCTCGGCGGGCCGAGCATGCATGCATTGCGTACCTACCAAAATTTTATAGAAATGAAAATGAAAAGTTATTTTTAATAATTTCTTTGCATCGGTAATGTTTTGATGGTAATGAAATGATACTTCCAAAAATATATCGAAACGTTCTATGGCAAACTATACTAAATGTGTAATTTGAACCATAAGAAAGAAGAAATTATCTGATCTGTGGATCAAGGGCACTAGACCATATACTACTAATGTGTTGGACAAGGCAGCAATTCGTATATTAGGTTAATAGTTTAGGTATTAATATCGGTAGTAGTTATTTGGTATTATAAGGGATAAACCAACTTAATCTTCCATGTACTTGGCTAACCTAATTGAATTAAGACATAAGTATACCTTTTTTTTTTTTTCGTGCGGAAATCCCTTCGGTTACCCCCCCCGCCGGGCAGCGGGGGCGGTTATGTCGGGCTTGAACCGACTAAAACCGCACGCCGTCTCGGGTCTACAGACGTCGGGGTGTAAGGTTGCCCATAGAGCTGACTGAATTCATACTGACAGATAATGATAGGCACTATTTAGTATTAAATGGTTCAGGAGTTAGAGTTTAAGCCTGTTGATAATATATTGAAAAGCTTTAAACCTTCAATTTGTAGAGGTGTGACGAAATCTTACCCTATTTCATAGTTGTATTTTGCGTCAGTCTATTACAATTAAAAACGATATTTACGGAATCGCCCTAGAAAATATTACCCATTTTTATAAATTGTACGGATATGAGCGGTACGTAAATATTGCATATAGGTAAGGTGTATTTAGTTAAATCAACCCATTATCCTGGAACAGAACCATAGTACTCTGTGATCCTGGGCCTAGTTTACAAACCCAGATATTTTGTTGTAAGCTTAATTATGGAGTATGAATAGGCACTAAAAGCTTCTGCAACCTAGTTTTTTTCTTGGCATTATTGTTATGCCGATAGTATTGTTTAATTGAATTATATGTGTTACCTACGTTATTTAATAACTAGGTACCTATATTTAGGTAAAATCTGTGTACTTATTGCAAAGCTACGTATTAACGTAAATCTCGATGACAAAGCTTTGCGTTAAACCTCAATAAAGTCTAAATGCTTAACCCATCACAATAAGTATTTTTCCAAATTGATATAAAAATAAAGGACTACTCCTGAGAAATCCTCCACTACTACTTACGTCTTTTTTCTCAGGTAAATCTGTAGCTAATTGTTTTTCTTCGGGATCAGATTTCTTGAGATCTCCATTTTCAGGTGATGGATTAAACGCAGCATTCACAGTTCCATCCTCAACGGCATTGACATTGTTTCCTTCCTACAAAAATAACCCACAGGGATCGTTTTATTTCAATAAAGGAGCTTTCACATAAGTTCATTGATTAACATACACCTTCACTTTTAGTTATATAAGTTATTTGCTTGAATTTCTTTGACATGTTTTACTACTAAAAATATTTTACCATTGGATTTAAGGAGGTATATTTGTGGTGGCTTCAAATTACGCTCACCACAATAAGTGCCGTTGGAATGAGACTGAAAGGTCTTTGTCTATAATATATCAACAAAATAAAAGCTGATAAGTTATCCTACTTATCTGTCATTAGATTAAATAAATCTCATCATAGTACCTCACATTACGTATAAGGTGTGTCATGCAAGAATAAATCTATACTATTATAAAATTGTAAATTAGTTGTGTCTGTACACTGGAAATACTAGAAAAAACTGCTTGGATTATGTTAAATGAACGATTCTCAACACAAAAATATTTTCTTTGGAATTCTTGTCTGTTTGTCTGTTTGTTTGCGATAGACGCAAAAACTACTAAACGGATTTTGATGCGGTTTTTAGGGTTCGGTAGCCAAATGGCAAAAGATGGAACCCTTATGGATTCGTCATGTCTGAGAATTCATGTGACTCAAACTATGGGCCACCTCGTCTCAGCAGAACATTAGCCGGAAGCAACAACGCAAGGAATTAAATAACGCGATGCCTCTACCGATACCCGGGAGGTTTTGTAGCCTAGTAGCCCATGACATTCGCACAGAGTTGTTGGTAGTGTTTGATATGGTATAGATGTAGAACATACTATCTTACAAAGCAAAAAGCTATTCTTTTTTTTGTACAATTCTAATGCCATCTCCTGTAGAGATATTTGTTTAAGGTTTCATCACAAAGTAGATATTCTAAAGTAATTTTTACTTTGTTGAAATGACTTTTCAATCACGAGTTGTTCTCGTAGCTTAATTTGAAAATTATTAATTATTAATAATAATTAACCCAGTCAAAATAAAATCTGTAATGTGTTTTCAGGTTATTTTCATATTAGAAGGTATCCATCGAAGTTGCAGAAATCTATACTAATATTATAAAGCTGAAGAGTTTGTTCGTTTGTCTGGTTGAATGCGTAATCTCAGGAACTACTGGTTCGAATAGAAAAAATATTTTTGTGTTTGATAGCCATGGGCCATGGGCGATCGAAGTATTTCACAGGGGACAGCTGGTAATGTGTAGATTCATGCATAACACAAAAGTAAGTGGCTGTGAGCATGTGCTTCGTCCTAGGAGCTAGTGACTGATGGTATGACTGACACTTTTAGGGTTCCGTTGCCAAATGGCAAAAAACGGAAAGATTCGTCATGTCTGTCTGTCTGTCCGTCCGTATGTCACAGCCACTTTTTTCCTAAACTATAAGATCTAGGCTGTTGAAACTTGGTAAGTAGGTGTATTCTGTGAACCGCATCAAGATTTTCATACAAGAATAGAAAAAAAAAACAATAAATTTTGGGGGTCCCCATACTTAAAACTGAAACTCAAATTTTTTTTTTCTTCAAACCTATGCATGTGTGGTATCTATGGATAGGTCTTTAAAAATGATATTGAGGTTTCTAATATCATTTTTTTTCTAAACTGAATAGTTTGCGCGAGACACACTTCCAAAGTGATAAAATGTGTCCCCCCCCCCCTGTAACTTCTAAAATAAGAGAATGATAAAACTAAAAAAAATAAATGATGTACATTACCATGTAAACTTCCAACGATAATTGGTTTGAACGAGATCTAGTAAGTAGTTTTTTTTAATACGTCATAAATCGTAAACTGCAATGCACCTTTCATTCAATCAACTCAAATATAAAAATTTAAAAAAAACATTATTATGTTACTTGCTGCTACGGAACCCTTAATGGGCGAGTCCGACTCGCACTTGGCCGCTTTTTATACTGTAAGGTCATAATAATTTAGAACGTACTATAAACGTATCTAGAAGAAAAATGTGTGCGAATAAGATAACTAACTAAATACTTAATAAGACATTGAAAATTAATCAATTCATGTGAATTAGTTGATAAGATGATCGATAAACTACTATTCGTGATGTCGTGTGCAGCTGTATTCTGTAATATCTAAGGTATTTCGTAAATTCATGCCTAACCGATAAAAAATATTAACTAACGGAAAATAACGGAAAGTCAGAACCATATACTGGTGGTAGAAATTTGATGACGCAAATTTGTCACAAAATTCGGCTGGGTGGGTACCACCGTGCACGATTGCGAAAAACCCTCCATAGTAATCAGCAAGTCCGGTCAGCAAGTGCATAGCCGGGCAGGGGGATTGTGGTCGCAGCACTATACTCCGCACGCCGAATGATAATCCCTATGACGTTTCAACTGACAGTTGTATTAGTTATGCGAAACAATTTCGATAAAATACTGTTTTTTCAGGCAAATGTCATGTCATTCAGCCAGGTCATTCAACATAATAAGCAATATTTATTTATTTTGAAAAAAAGACTACGCGCATTGATGGACATAAAACACTAGACAAAAAAGTAACAGCCTTATTATATTTTATTTTACTATACTTTAATTTTTATTCAAATTGCATAATTTAAAGAATTTAAAATTCTTTTTGAATTGAATTTTAAAGAATTCATAATTAGCTGGCAATTATGGATTACATGGAAAAGTATTTAAAAGGAGGCCATAGACCTACCGTATTTTTTTAATTCAGTCATGTCATGTCTTGTCAGTCTGTTTTGTCTTCTTGTCACACCGCATCACATCGCGTCATACGAGTGCTCTAACGCCTTGTATGCGCCACGTCTTTCTTTGTTAGCTGAGTTTTGTTTCTGTTTTCGCTGTTTTGTGTTATTTGTTGATTTTCTATTACCTGTTTGTTGATTTTCGGTTTTGCAAAATGCCGAAAAGACAGCGGAAAACTGTTCTCAACAGTTAAGTTCGCGAGTTTGTAGTTCGTTTGCGAGACTATTTTGCTCGTGAACAACAAAATGGCGGACCCTTGTTACCGCTTGACAATGTTCGCGATCGTGTAGCGATGCTCTAGGAATCGGAAAGGCTACTGTTTCTCGAATAACAAAGGAAAAATTTGGGGAGTCGTCCATGGAGGACAATAAACTATTAACACCAAAGAAGAAAAAGAAAAGGTTATGTCATATAACAGAACCTGATGATTTTGATTTAGATGCTATACGCAATCATATTTATGGTTAATACCTACGAGGTGAACTACCGACCTGCCAGAAGTTATTATCTTCATTAAAAGCTGCAGAACTCTTCAAAGGCGGTGCTACTTCTCTTAGAATTGTTTTGAAAAAATGTGGATTCCGCTATAAAAAATGTGACAAGAGAAAAATATTAATGGAGCGTACTGACATAGCTTTACTACGATGCGATTTTCTTCGCAAAATCAAACAAATTGATAACTGGGAGAAGGTAGTATACCTTGATGAGACATGGCTGAACGCCAATCATACTGTAGGTAAGGCATGGACGGATGACACAGCCAAATCCAGCACAAAAACTCCTGAAGGAAAGGGCCAGCGCTTAATCATTTGCCACGCTGGCACAGCTACAGGTTTTGTGCCGAATTGCCTGTGGGCTTTTAAGTCAGTGAAAACAACGGAGTACCACGAGGAAATGAATTTCGAAAACTTTAAGACATGGTTTATAAAACTATTAGAAAATTTGAATGAGCCTCACTATATTTTAATGGACACTGCTTCATATCACTCAGTTCAAATTAACAAACCCCCCAGCAGCAATAACAAAAAAGCTGAAATTATAGAGTGGTTACAACGCAATGGTGTGGAAACTGACAGTCAGATGTTAAAAAAAGAGTTGGTTAGACTGTTGAACTTTCACAAACAACAACCCATCATATTTTTTGGATGAATTGGCCAAATCAAATGGACACACGGTAATTCGGTTACCGCCCTATCACTGCCAATATAATGCAATCGAGTTGATATGGGCGCAGATCAAAGGTATCTATATTTTTTATTTATATAATATTATGTATATGCATATATTTCTAAAAATAATTACTAAATGTACAAATATTTTCAGGTCATGCAGCTAGGCATAACACAACTCCGCCATTCACGGCAAATAAAATGATGGTTTTATTGGAAGAAGCTTGCGCTCAAGTGACAGCTGACGATTGGCGAAAAGTGGTCGAAAGAACGAAGAAAATTTGCTTACAAGACTGGGATCGAGATGTACAATACGACAATATCATTGACCAACCGTTAATAATAAACGTAACGGATAGCTGCAGTACAGACTCAGATTTTGAAGATCCGATTGACCCTGTATCAGATTCAGATTGATATAAATAAAATACAAACTCAAAGCATTTGTTTTATTTTTCCAACAAATTATCGATATTTTGTTTATCGATGTGTCCCTTCTTAGTCGATAACAGCTTGACGACGTAACTTTTGCAGCACGTACCATGTACATTTGTATTGAGTTTTTTTCTATTATTTCCGAACATTACGTAATAATTTCTTAATATTCATTTTTATAATTTACAATTGTACACAATTATGATTTTTTCGACTTTTTAATGGACCTCTAAAGGATTTGATGTGATAGGACGTCAGTACAATGTTAAGCGCTAACTAACTGTCATAGGGATCATCATTCAGCGTGCGGATTACCGGTGGGTGTCACGCGGTGCTGCGACGACAATCCTCTTCTGATGAGGCCGTCAAGCTGAGTGCCACCATTGTTAACGTGGTACGTGTATGTAATGGTGACCCTCTTTCCTGAGACTTTATCTTCAGCTTACCATCAGGCGAGGTGAAGTCAAATTGACGTGTCCTAAATATAAAAAAAAACAATTAGGGAAACAAAACGTTTGTCTTGTTTATATCAAAAAAATTTGTTACTTAAAGCCTTCTAATAAAATAAAAGAACTGCCTTTGATGTTGGTCTATTTAATTTACAAGAAATCTATGCTTAAATTATTGGATGACGCGAAGGTCTATAATTTATGGATATTTAGTCATAAATAATAGCATATATTACTTTGGTATAAATTTTGCAATGTTTATAACGGCTATGTTTATAAATAATAAAATTATTATTAATCTAAAAACACTTTTTAAAGCTTATATAGCTTTCCAGTACCTGTTTTTATTTTTATCATTCTAATCGTGCGGAAATCCCTTCGGATACCCCCCCGCCGGCCAGCGGGGGCGGTTATGTCGGGCTTGCACCGACTAAAACCGCACGCCGTCTCGGGTCTTCAAACGCCGGGGTGTAAGGTTACCCATAGAGCATATCCCTCGCACCTCGACTGACCCTGGGCCATCTCACCACTAACAGCATCGCTCATCCTGTCTCCTCTGAAAGCAGAGGAGTACGGAGAGCGATGTGTTCCCGCCACGTTGGGTATTGGCCGACGATCAATGCCAACCCTATGAAGGGGTGAAGGGGAAGCCATTGACCGCCGCCCAGGTTGTACCGGCCGCTCCGATTCCGTTCCCCCCGGACTGCAGCGGGATCGGAATCGGAGCGACACTCGAAGAGGTTACCCAACACACACCCCAGCTTTCCAGTACCTAAGTTCATAACAAGACAAATCAAATGCGCCCAAACATGACGGGTTTATCATGTTTAGTTCAGAATATCCTATGGCCACTTACCGTCTCCATCTTTAGAAATTACTTATATAAAGAGTTTATAAAATTCTTTGAAATAAATGCATTTTTAATGGATTCTATCGCGACTGACTGACCACGGGGAAACTGCTGAAAAGCAACCGAAACGTCGGAATAAATGAAAATTAATAAAATAACACCAAATAAATCGTGATAGAATCCATTAACAATACTTTTATTTTAATGTGTGATATTCGCGTAAACTTCCGACACTATATGAAAATCTGTTATCAGACATCATCTATATTGGTCAAAGGAATAAGGAGGTCATTGTGGTAGTAGTTTACCTACTTTGGTAAGGGCTTTTTCAACCTATATGACTGAATTGAAAGAAAGAAAGAAAGAAATTTATTCAGTCTGCTTTGAGACCCACTTAAGGTATAAACAAAAAGAATAGCCTTAATTACAGTATGTGAGTACCTATATCTCAAAGCTTGCCGAATAGGACCTGGTTCAGCATAATGCCAGACTGATGCCTAGCGCTGATTTTCAACCAGACCCTTTTCGACTTACGAATGTCAATCAGCTTACTTAACAAAACAGGAAGGATTAGCTATATAACATACGACATAATAAAAAAAAAAAAAAAAATAACAAAAAAAAAACAAAAACATAACATAACTTCACGCCTGCATCCCGAAAGGGGTAGACGGAGGTGTGTAATAACAGTAAGTAATAAACAATAGTACCCATTCGTATCGCATCATATCCCGGAGAAATCATCAGATAAAAGACAGATTCACATCTATCATACCGAATTCCCGTTGTGCTTCAATCAAGTACCGCCGCAGCTTAAACCTAAAGGTATTTGCAATTGGTGATGATAAATTAATATTGATACTGATTCAACATAGCTACAATCAATAAATTCTTCTTGATTGATAGTCCGGATTATGCCCATGTCTAAGTGCTGTTAAACTGTATGTACTGATCTACCTATTAATAATAAAGTTATGTTAAACATAGATTAGGTCGATTTTGCTCTGCTGTTCGTATCACACTTATAATAGCGTGGTGATATATAGCACAGTTTATGACCATATCCTAAAGTAATGTTCTTGCAAAATTACAGCTTAATCTGTTCAGCGGTTTTTCAGACAAACAGAAATTCTAAAAATCGGTGTCACTCCTGTAGTATATCAATTATTCTTTTGATTCTATTTTCTATCGACGAATCTCTCAAAAACGAAACGTCCTGTCGGTGATCAGTCCAAAGGAGAAACGACTGTCGGAGAACGCTTGCAAAGTATAATATTAGGTCGTTACATATGAAATTGCCGTTTTTCTTGAAGAAATTGGAGGAAACCCAATTTTCAGTACTAGCATTTTTGCTTTTGTTTTAGGAATGATAAATCCAAATTTTATGATTTTTTTGTGTATGAATGAGACAACATAAGCGGCCAATAAAAACAAAATTCAATACAGAGTTGTAAAATCTTGAAATCAACTTTCAAACAAAATATAAATAATGGAAATAGCTATTAAATTACAGGAATAACGAACTCATGAATTAGTAAGAAAATGTCGGCAATTTCATAGGTAAAGACCTATAATATTATATACTCGTAAGTTATGCATATTAATTAACAACTGTAGGGTACAAATAAATATAGTCATACAGATCATGTATAACATCAGTAAACCATAGACGGTAGGTTGTAAAACTTCGGCGCGGTTCGAACGGTATACCGCCGTTTGCCCGAATTTTATTTGCCCTAATATCATTTGCCAAATAGTCAACAGCCATAATATTATATGACGTAATATTCATTTGCCCTACTCTTATTTGGTATATTAGTCACGTGCTAGAAGCTTTGTTTCCCATAAAGTCACTTACCATATCATTTTTTGTCATAATCATTGTAAGCCCTAATTATCACATGCCCTTATTATCACATGCCATAATTATCACATGCCATAATTATCATATGCCAAAACATCATTTGCCATTGACATTGGGTGTGTAACGGTTGTTATATCAGGAGAAACTGGATGCAATCGGGACTTTAGGGCACCCCGACTCGGATAGGTTAGGTTAGAAGGGGATGGCGACGTCGTTTGAGCGAGCGAAGCGAGCGAATCGACCTCGCCATCCCCTTCGTGGTTATTTTTTTATAAACCACCCAGAAGTAGTTTGGTTAGGTGCCATTGGAGTTAGGTTAGAACTGTGACCATTAAACTTAAAAGAGAAGAATAAATAAATTTATTCTTGTTCTTATTATACCAAACATTACACACCCATCGACATCGACAGCCAGAAAGCCCTCCGACGCCGTATATGATATTCGCAAAACATCATAATAGCAAAACATCATATTCGCAAATCATCATATTCTCAAAACATCATAATATATTTGCAAAAGATTATATTCTCAAGAAACCATATTCGCTATAATTTCATATTCGACATTTACGACATTTTTTTTAAGTAAAAGTAAGATCGGGAGGGAATATTACTAAATAAGGACTAGTGGAGGTTCACACTTCTTTATGGCGTTTAATATCATGTGTAATGATTATTATGGCGTTTAAATATTTGTCTAGTAATTATTATGGCATTTAAATATTATGTCTAAAAATCATTATAGCGTTTAAATATTATGTCTAATAATTATTATGGCAATTAAAAATATGAAAAAAAAAAACGTATGGCACTCGAATCTTATGGTATCTAAGTTTCGGGCAATTAAAAGTATGTCATATCTCTTTTAGGGCAAACAAAACATTCGGGCAAATGAAATAGCCATCACCGGAGGTAGCTCGCGCCGACAGCCCCCTGTCACCGAGAGGCCGGCACCGGTAAACCCCATCCCAGAAGGGGAACAACAAACTGGAGGCTCGCTGATGGCTGCAGCGAACGACCCCACCCCCCGCGGAGCTGCGGGCAACCGCAGGAGACGCCGGGGGAGGCGCAACCGCAAGCAGAAGGCTTCACAATTAAAATTAGAATTATAAACGGGATATTTACCATGTTTAGTATCTTTTTCGAGAATCCGATATTAAATTAAATAAATAAATAAAAAAATTAAATAAATGACCATGTCAATCTAAAATCATATATGGCTTCACAATTAGCAGCCGAGGGAGAAAACCCAAAAAACACTACGGGGGCAGTTGCTCCCGTAAAATTCAACTCCCGTCCAGAAGCCCCAGATGCGGTGCAGAAGGTGCAGGGAGTACCCAGCAAGCCGCCAGCCTCTTGCACGAGCGCGGACAAGGCCGCTATCATCGAGGCCGCCGTCGACGTGCTGCAGGAGGTGCTCATCGCTCTTCGTGCAGGCGAAGAGCCCATGAGCATCGTCCGTACGGTCCTCGTGGGCATCGCAAACCTGCTAGGGCAGCGTTAGCGACCACGAGGGCCGCTCACCCGACATCTGCGGCCTCCACAGCCGCTCTCGTGAAGATTATGGGGTCGGTGATCGCATCAGTCGTCTCGCAGGATGCGTGTCACTCGGAGCTGGGCCTTCTCCGGGTAACCGGAGATCTCACCTGGCTCGGATAGACTGCCCAGGGGACGTGAAGCGCGATCCCGACCCCAATCAACTAGAAGAAACCCCGTTAGCTCTCTTCTATCTTGCCGCCGCCTTCAACTTCAACTCTTTCAGAAGAAAGAAAAGGGCTATATGTCCACCCCAACCACCGGCCTGCGCTCACGCAGGCTGCAATGGAGTATCTCGCCCAGGGGGCACACGCCCAAAAGGCGATTCCGCCTATCCCCTATGGATAGGGACGAAGACCTCGTTTTGCGTTCCGGATCGCCCGAGCTGTCGTCGGGAGCGGTCGTCTGCACACTGCTACGCGCCGCGCTCGAATGCCGTCCGGACCTCAGTCGCGCGCGCGCACTCGGCGACTGCGCTTGTGTCCGCGTTGGACACAGTCGTGTTCGCCGACGCGCGCCGCGCACTTGCCTCCCGCACACGTTAGGTCGCGGTCGTACAGCTCGCGAAATGTGGTCGAGCTCGCCAGGCTCCCACGCACGCATTATCCGTACCTCCGGCTCTGCAAAGAGCCCGGAAGCGCGAGGAAACAGCCCTTCTCTGGGCTCGGCAGCCGCCGTTGCCGGAACAGAAAAATCGCCTCCATGTCCCGTTTCGGAATCCGTTTCTGGGCAGAAAATGTCACCGGCGCCGTCGTACACGGCGAGTACGACGAAGACGCCGAGGAACCGCCCGCCCGCGAGCGCGGCCGCGTCCTCCGCCTCCCGGAGTGCGGATACCGCCGTCGCGCCACTCAGCCAGCCGCTCCTGGCTGTGCCGAGCACAAGCGCCGCTCCGCACCAGGCGATCGCTTCGCGCGTCCTAACGCACGACATGCCACCGCGCGCCGACCACACGCCGCCCGCCCCATCCCGTCGTCGATGACGACCCGCACCCCTCCGTCGGGTTTCTCGACGGCCGTCACCGACTCCCCGGCCCTCCAGATGTCGGCATCCACTACATCGGATAACGACTCGGACCTCCATGTACTCTTATGGAACTCCGGCCAGCAACTCTGACGGCAAGTTCGTCAGAATGACGGAGAAAATGAAGCTCCTTCAAAAGAAGAAGTCCTACAGGAAGAAGAGGATGGTCAGAATAATCCGGGTCACCGGCCTCAGCCCCGAACCGACCTCTTCGACGCAGCCACCGACTACAGCCGAGCAACTGATGCCTCCCCCCAGCCCCGCAAACCAGCGGGTCTCAAATGGAGGTTGATCCTACGCCCACGACTCCCAGCGCCTGCCGTCAACGGAAGGAGTCCGAAGACGAGGTAGCGCAGACCACGCAGGCAAAACGTTGGTGTGGCACACCAACGTTTTGCCTGCGTGGTCTGCGCTACCTCGGATGATCGCACACCGTCGAATACGCAAGCCACGCCCCCAACGAACACGTACGCACAACCTGCGTGAGCCTCGCCCCCACCCAACATCCCCGCACCCGCACCGCAACCCGGATCGCCAACCGCCGCGCCCACTGCCGACCCTCGCAGCGCGCCCGCAGCGAACACAGCCGCTCCCGGAAAAGCCAGATACCCTCCCTTAGTAGTGGAGCGCCTGCCTGGGCTTTCCACCTAAGGGAGATTAAGAAGCTTCTCGGCAGGACCGCGAACGTCCGCCCTTACGGGAAGGGCACCCGATTCCAGCCGAAGGAGGACCACGAGTACCGAGTGATCCGGAGATATCTCTGTGAGCTAGAAAAATCCGAGAACATCTCGTGGTTCTCCTACTCGCAGCCGGCGGACCGAAGCCTGAAGGTGGCCATTAAGGGCCTCCCAAGCGACGTGACCCCCGACGAAGTGGAGGATGAGCTGCGCGAGCTCGGGTTCGAGCCGGAGTACGTGCGGAACATCCGCGCTCGGGGCGAGCGTCCGGGGTGCGTACTTCACGTCGTGCTTAAGCGTACGAGTGACACCGTGCCTCGAATATACAGCGTCACGGAGATGCTGAGCGTTCCCGGCATCAAGATTGAAGCCTGGTGGGGCAAACAGAACCCAGCACAGTGCCATCGCTGCCAAAGTTTCCGGCACAGCAGCCAGCTGTGTCACCGAACTCTGGCGTGCGTCCACTGTGGCGAAGAGCACCGCGCCGCCGATTGTCCTCGCCCAAGAGAGGAAGCCGCCACGTGTGCCAACTGCGGGGGACCACACCCCGCTAACAACGTCCGCTGCCCGGTATTCCGGAGAGAGGCCCAGAATGCTTATTCCTGGCCTCTCTCCGGAATACCGGGCTCGTCGTTACACGGCGAGTACGACGAGCCCGCCCAAGCGGGCGGGGACTGTAGCCCGGACAAGGCTATAGCCCTGTCCGGGAATACACGCCGGGTCCAACAAGCCGCTGCCGACGAGGAAACCAACCAGGGAGCATCGCTGATGGCTGCAGCAAACGCTCCTGTGGCACGGATCATCCCAGCACCAGCCGAGGAGAAGGAGAAGAAAAAGCGGAGAAGGCACCGCAAAAAGAAGAAGGCCCCAAACGAACTCGAGGTGGCCCCAACACCACCCTGCCAACCCACCACCGCAGCTGCCGCCATTGAGGCCTGCCCAAACCCGCCCCAAGCGGAATGGGTAAAGACCAGCAGGAGGAAGCCAGCTGCCCCAACCCCGACGCCAAATCCAGACACAGCAGCCAGCACGTCGAATGGTGACGACATTCTATACACCGCGATAGACGTGCTTCAAGAAGTATTAATAGCACTTCGCGCCGGCGAGGATAAGAACGCCATCGCCCGCTCGGTCCTGATGGGGATCTCCCGGTTGCTTCAACGCCGGTGAACACCAGGGCCGAATTAGAAGCACCTACAACACCGAGCACCGACGCCGCACGCCGCCCTTCAACGCAACACCCGCACGCACTAGGTATAGTGCGCGCGCCGTGTGCCGCGGACGGCGGCTGTAGCGGCGCCACAATCATCGCATCCTCACGCCGAGTCATCGGGGGACCGGCAGATCGCACAAGTCGACCCTTGGAAGCGTGTCGCTCGGAGCTGGGCCTTTCCCGAGTAATCGGGAATCTCACCTGGCTCGTGCAGACCGCCCGAGGGTCGTGAAGAACGATCCCGGCCCCCCTTCGCCGCTCCAACCAAGAAGCAAATTGAAAGGGCCATGCAGCCCGCCCCAACGACAGCCCGCGAGTTCGCGGGCTGAGAAGGAATTATCTCGCGAAGAGGGAAATACCTAGAACGCGATTCTCTCGCGGCCCTGACGGGCCGCGGAGAAGATTTACGAGAATGTGCGTTCCTTTCTGCCAGCAGCCATCGAGACGTCACCACGCGCCGTGCACGCTCCCGTGCCGACTTCGCCACCCCCAAGTTCCGAATAAAACTGTTATTTTGATAACAACATTTGTAACCATGTTTGAAGTCATCATGTGTAACCATCATCATGTGCAACCATCATGCGTACCCATCGTGTGTAACCATCATGTGTAACCACCTTGTGCAATCATCATTGTAACCATTATGTGTAACCATACATCTCATCGTATCGTATCGGCAGCGGTACCTACAATTTCATAAACATAAACCTTATGCATAAACCGTGAATCATTATTTTCTGATAATAAATCTGTACTAGGTGCCTAGGTAAATAATAATTATAATTCGCGCGGGGCGTGGCTTGAAGGAACTACAAGAACTTTTTTTATATTATGTTACTTGCTGCTACGGAACCCTTCAGGGGCGAGTCCGACTCGCACTTGGCCGGGATTTTTTTGGTTGCTCGGTTCTCGATGTGTCTCAGATGAGCTGAATGCGCAGTGGCGAGACTGAATTATTTTAGAGCGGTGATTGTTGTCTAGTGTAGACCTCATTCAGCACAGACGCAATGGCCAGCAAGGACAGACACGACGGAACTTAATAGCTGTGTGTTCGAGGAAGAAATCTTCTGAAATAATTTTATTAGCGGGAATATTCATGTAAGGTTTCAAGTTCTTCTATTTAACATTCTGCACAACCTGCGCCATCTGACGGGGGGAGGCTAGAGGGAATAGTTCTCAAACTATTTCTATCATCCATTTTAAGTAGTGTATTCTGCGTGTACTTATGCACTTTAAATGAATAAAACACTCTAAATTTCTGATAGTGACGAGCTGAACAATGAGCAACCCGTCACTTAGACAAAGTGCTTATATTTCGCAAGCGTTTCTCTTGGCGAGATTGGTTGTAGACATTCATTACCTATGCCAAAATTATGTTGTTAATATTAAGTGGAATATGACCTTTAGCTGGACTACTATAATGAATCTATTAGTAGAACATCTGATAAAGTCATAATGCCATGTTGGTATTAGCGGGTGCAAAACTTACGGCAGTGCCTACTTCCTTTTCTGAAGATTAGATCAGTATTAAAGATTATTTATCTTTCCATATCTCAAACCAACCTTGTAACAACTTTCTGAAAAGGATCTAAGTCTACAATAAGACCGCTGTCTATACTAAGTACCTACCTAAGTACTAAGTGCATATTTAAACAACTTAAATTGAAACAATTAAACGATCCGAGCGAGCGGTATAATACTCAAACATATTTCCAAGTTTGACAACTGCAACAATCTTGTCGGAATGGGCTATAGACATTCCAAAAGACTGTCAAGTTTTCAAACCGCAATCTTGAGCAATGATTTTTTCAATTTCATTTTTTTCAGGATTTTATTTGTTATTATAATTTTTATTTAGTCTCGTTATATTATGTTTCACTATACTGACCGGTTAGGAAGACGTGTTAATATCCATATTTCGGCTCTTCGCAGTAGTGGGTGCGTATAGACAGTCGATATATATTGCGATCCAATATCGCGATCCAGTTTCGTGATTCAATAATATATACATTAATCACGTTTGCTCTTCAATATTGTGTCACTATTATCAATTGTCACCAATGGGAGGCGAGCCTGCAATTTTTTTTTATTTATTTTTTTATTTAGGACACGTCAATTTGACTTCACCTCGCCTGATGGTAAGCTGAAGGTAAAGTCTCAGGAAAGAGGGTCACAATTACATACACGTACCATGTTAACAATGGTAGCACTCAACTTGACGGCCTCATCAAAAGAGGATTGTCGTCGCAGCACCGTGTGATACCCACCGGTCCCACTAGTCCTGCGACCACAATCCCCCTGCCCGGCTATGCACTTCCTGACCCCTGAACGCAATCCAACCGAAATTGGATTACTATGGAGGGTTTTTCGCAATCGTGCACGGTGGTACCTTTTTTTTTTTTTTTTTTTTTTTTTTTTCGTGCGGAAATCCCCTCGGATACCCCCCCGCCGGCCAGCGGGGGCGGTTATGTCGGGCTCGAACCGACTAAAACCGCACGCCGTCTTGGGTCTGCAGACGCCGGGGTGTAAGGTTGCCCATAGAGCATATCCCTCGCACCCCGACTGACCCTGGGCCATCTCCGGTTTCGAGATGGCCCCCTCGGGTTTGGGAACCACGGTGTCCCCGTCTTGCCCCGGTTTGGGGGAGGGGCGCTAGTCGCCCCACCGTCCCGGCCTGCTTCTGCTGGGGTGACAGGCGGCCTCACCTGCCACCCCCAGGCCTGCGCTCATGGAGGACGGAGGTCGTTAAGCGCCCTCCGGCGCCTGAGTCGCCTGCGACGCGAGGCGAGCGTGTTGCGGGCTCGGCGGGCCGGGAGGGTTCTGAACCTCTCCCGGGCGCGCTCCGCCATCTCCTTCGCGAGCATCACATGCTCGCAGAAGGAGGTGGCGGCGGCCCACGCGCTCGCGCTCCGCACCATTGCCGCAATCATGCTGCCGAGCGAGAGGACTCCCACCCCGATGGCTGCCACGAGGTCACGCCTCGGCACCTCCCACGCCGGGCAGTCCGCCAGCGTGTGCAGCCCTGAGTCCTCGCTCGCGTCACAGTGATGACACTCAGGCGTTGGCTCCTTCCTGATCCGATGCAGGTGGTCCCCGAAGCACCCCTTACCGGAGATCACCTGCGTCAGTCGGTACGAGAGGCTTCCGTGTCGACGTGCACGGTGGTACCTACCCGGCCGAATTTTGTGACAAATTTGTGTCATCTAATTTCTACCACCAGTGTTCCTCAAACGAACACCTTTTCTGACCTCGCAAAACAAGGGTCATTTTTCTTAGCACAAGGAAATAATACTTACTAGTTGGATTACGAATCTTATTCGCAAATTGAGTGTATGAAGCCAGCACGGCTTTATGCTTGGCACCGACTTTAACAGAAAAGTCTTACGAGTATTTTTGTCTTTTGAATTAAATCTGGGTAACGATTACATTACTGAATATACAGAATTAATTGATATATAGAATTAATTGTGCACTCCGCTACTGAATGTCGAAGTTTAAAATGTCGACGTATGTTAGTTCTAAAGTACAGGATCTCGATGTACGCCAGTTCGAAAGTTCACTGCAGCGAAGTATGCAAGGCCGACCCCGACTCAGAGTACCCCGACTCGGATAGGTTAGGTTAGAAGGCTAAGGCGGGAGCGAAGCGGAGCGGAGCTCCCGCCTTAGCCTTCGTGGTTATTTTTTTTTAACCACCTAGAAAAATAATTGTTGTGTGTCTCGTGATATTGTTTTATCAAATTTTCATACGTCGGCCTTGCATACTTCGCTGCAGTGAACTTTCCAACTGGCGTACATCGAGATCCTGTACTTTAGAACTAACATACGTCGACATTTTAAACTTCCACATTCAGTAGCGGAGTCTTAATTGTGGTTAGCGTCATCTGTAGGACACGGTCGCAACTACGGTGGTTGCAATCGATGTGGCGGTATGTAGCAAATCCCCGTCAGAGGGCGTATGTTCGCGGTCGTATTCATTGTTTTGTTTAGGTCATTGTTATAGAAGATTCCAGTGGGAATATCTTCAACGGTATTGTTCTCAAAACATCTAGAATTATTTTTGTTTATAACAGTGATCGCAGTGACACGATTTTTATTTGTTATTTAAGAGGTCAGTAGTCCTCTACTCTGAAAATTTATTGTCGGAAGTACTTATAGTGAAACAAAGATTACCTTCAGTTAGGAGGTTATAGTTTGTGTGTGTTCCCAGATTTGATCTGGTAAGTTGTTCTTTTAATTGCTGTTAATCTATTCGCATAATGGAGATGTGTTATTGATAAAAGTTGTGTATCTTCATAACAGGGTCGTTAGTTCTGGGAGAAAACCCCTATACAATTTAAAAAGGCCGAGACCTTGAGAACGCAGATCACTAGAGAGGCTGCGGAATCTGCTTTGTCGGTCCCCAACCACTGACGTTCACAAGATTACCTGAACTGAACAAGGTCATGTATCCGTTCCCTTAAACATTACCTGGTTACTTTATTACTGCTGACCGGCGTGAGGCGGTGTATTATACATCTAAGTGTGCCACTACTGGCTGGCATCAGGTATAAATACATACCCTCAACCTTGTCTGTGTCTAATTGTGCCAATAACTGTGTGAGGCTGCCTTGTTGAGAAGAGTTGTTATGTATGTTGAATATTGTTATCTGTATATGTCTATATCATTTTAGAGCTTCTAAACTCACTTCTCTTTATATCTATGTTTCTCATTCCTTTGTGTTTGTGTTTTCTTTGTATGTAAATATACGTGGGACACTCAGAAAGTTTTGCGAAAATAAAAAAAAGTGTTCTATAGGTAAATATTTTTTTATTAAATCTTTTCAAAGTACTCTCCACCAGCCTCTATACAAAGTTTCATGCGTTTGAACCAGTTTTCAAAACACTTTTTCCAATCCGCCGCAGATACCTCGTTTACAGCCTGCTCAAACGTTGACAGCGCATCTTCCGGCGACGAAAATTGTATCCCTTTGAGCTGATTTTTTATTTTCGGGAATAAAAAGAAGTCGCACGGTGCAAGGTCAGGGCTGTAAGAGGGTGACCTAGGAGTTTAACCGGAGTGCTGTCCAGGAAGTCCCTCGTTTTAAGCGCGGTGTGTGCGGGCGCGTTGTCATGGTGGAGTAGTATCCCGCGGAGCCCTGTGTTTGGTCGCTTGTAGCTCACTACAGAGAAAACTTCTGCCAAGCATTTGGTAGTGTACCATTCAGCGTTGATGCTTCTTTGATTTCGTAAAGGGATGGATAACAAGTAGCCAGACAAATTGAAAAAACTCACGATCAAAATCTTCCCTCCGCTTCTAGATCGCTTCACTTTGGTAGGTGTTGATTCATTTTGAAACACCCAAACCGTCGACTGGCGTTTTGTTTCTGGATCATACTGATAAATCCACGACTCATCACCTGTAATGATGTCATAAACACGCCGAGACGCGCCTGCTTCAAACTTGTTTATCATATCACGACACCATTCCACCCGGGCCTGCTTCTGAGCATCGGTGAGATTGTGCGGCACCCAGCGTGAAACTATCCTTCTCACACGAAGATGCACGTGTAGAATCTCGTGAAGGCTTCTCGATCCAATCTGAAGAATGTGCTGAATCTCTTGATATGTGACTCGTCTATTATCTTGAATTAAATTTTTCACTGCTAGCACGTTTTCTTCCGTAACAGCCGTCAAAGGGCGACCACTTCTTTCTTCATCCTCCAAAGTCAGTCGACCGCGCTTGAATTCGTTATACCAACGATACACGGTCGCCTTGGAAGGGCCTTCATCCATGAATGCCATTTGAAGTCTATCGTACGATTCGTCTGGTTTCAGGCGACACTTGAAATCGTAGAAAATCATAGCCCGAAAATGTTCCCGACGCAGATCCATTTTTCAATGAGACACAATAATTGAAATTATCTTGCAAAAAATGAAGAGAGAAATTTTGAAATTGGAACGTACTTATTTTTACTCATAAATAATCATATTTTAGAAATAGATTATAACTGACCAGTCTCTCATATATAAAAACTTTTTTTCGCAATACTTTCTGAGTGGCCTGGTATGTATGTACAACTGTGTATTGAGTTTCATTGGAGATCAGCTGACCTGTGCACCACCTAGAACCTCTGATAAAGGCGCCCTGGGATTAGGAAACTCTGTTGCTCACCTGGACTAGCCGGTGTGTAACCCTAGCGAGAAAAAGTGTTACATCTGTCATTCAGCTATTTTTCTTTTTTCAGTGCATATTTTTAATAGTTTTTGAAGTCGGTTTTTTTATGTCGTTGTTAGTGACATATATACCTACCTAATTATCGAATACCTACCCTTAAACAAACAATTCTTGTATATATATGTGTGTATGTATAATCTGAGTCTCGGAAACGTCTCCAAAGATTTTCATGAAATTGAGTAAACAGAGGGTTACGGGGGTGATAAATCGCACAGAAAAGAAAGGTGGTTTCGGGGGCGATAATTCAATCTAGCTAGGTATCTTTTTAGAAAACGACGATCGTCGGTCACCCAGATATTAGATAGAATAAAATAGAATAAATAAAGTGTGCAACATGTACCCTCTTTGTAAACAAGTAAACGTAAAGTCTATAAATTGTTACTTTCACATAACTACGACGAAACGGAAAACTTACTGATGGTGTCCATTATCTAGGTGTGTTAACACTTAAACATACGTCCATCCACGCCCACTCCACACTCCACAAATAGTAAGTATTTGTAGAGTGTCACAATATGATCACAATATGAAGTTGATTTTATCTAAAAAAGCATTGCATGCGCGTTTTTAAGTTACGCAACTAAACTTAATGTTCAAGACTAAATGAATATACGAGAGCTCTGACCATAACACAAGTGTAACGAAGAGGTATAGGCCGAGATTGGGCGAAGATGTATATTTGGAATAATAAGCAGCGTCAATACAGTTGTTGTTTATTCAGCGTCTTACAGCGAACTGAGAGCTCAAATGATTGTACATCGTGTTTTTATAACCGCGTACAATGATACCCACTCAAAAAATATATGTCTCGATACATCGTTATTCAATTTAGCACTTAATCAATTATTAATGACTAATCAGAAATTAACTTTTAAAACAATAATCTGAAATCTATATAACTTAATTAAATACTAATTATAAGTAATGAAGAATTAGACTGACGGTGATGTCACTACTTCCCCTAGTCTCTTCACGTTTGTAACACTCGGCCATCCTGCATACGCCGTGTCTCACGGCGATCGTTCCGTCTCTTATCGTCGTCATATTTTTTTGGAACTGAAATAATAAAAATATCACGCAGTTTATGCCCTTATAAACTTGATGTTATTCGATACAAATTTTTTGGACACTAGGCAGCCAAGTATATGCACACATATATGATATACTCCTTCAGCTTTATGTAGGTACCTAAGTATAATGATCTTTCTAGACTACGGATAATCACCATATTACTGTTATACACAGATGTAAACCGTCATAGTTTAGTAGATACACTCAATAGGGTAAACATATTTAAGTGTTCATGTAGTTTGTTGTATCACACAGCTTTGTTGTATCTTTCTTTGTTATCTTTTGTTGTATCACAATACAATTTCTATTTGTTTAATTTCTTATGTACCATAACATCATATGGATATGTTTTGGGTTCACATAGATCTAGAATACCGTACCATACCGCTAAGTAAAATAGATAGATTATGTACAGCTAGAATACCTACATGTTAAATTGATATTCCTTTCAATATATATCACATATTTTAACGTCGTTTCACATAGATCTATACACAGTATCACACAGCTTTATAGTATAATTGATGTTATATTTATGTTTCTTGTCATGTATCACGTATATTTGTAAATACGTCTCACACAGATCTGGACAGCACCATAACACAGCCTTGTGGAATAGATGTATTATATGTCTTGTTATGTATCAAGGATACTTTTTAACGTTGTTTCAAATAGATGTAGACTACAGTATCACACAGCCTTATATAATTATTTGTGTATTATTTAAACAGTTAAACCTGCTAACAGCCCCATCTATGTACATGTTTGAGTGTTGCAACTTCGTTAAAAGTCATAAATATTTATTTAAAACATATGAAGACCACTATAAGTTCAATACACGTTATCCTGGTCGACTGTTAATACCTTCGATAGAAACGGAGCAATATACGAGAAGCTGATATCCAATGACCATCAAATTTTTAATAAATTACCAAATTACATGAAAGATCTGCCTGTAAATATTTTCTGAAGAAACTTAGCTGGTTGAAAGACATGTGTTTCTACAGTGTCCAGGAACATCTAGAGATGTCATTATTAAGATAGCAAATAATGCAAATAACTCAGACATGATGAACATACAGTTGATAATTAATAATAACATTGATATTTATCGACATTTTCCTTTCATTTTGACATTATCTATTTAGTATTATTGACATTGCAAGACATTTTTTTATTTTGTTTGAAGAATTGTGTTAATTTGTTTATTCATTTTAAAAATGTAATACATGTGAGACTACATGCCAGCAATGGCGAATATGAGGATGCGATTTAATGTCATCTACCACCAATATGTAACCATATTCTTTGATGTTCATATTATTATTATTCTTGTAAATTTACTATTGAAGTCTCTTACTTCGTTGATATTAAATTAGGACCTTTATCACACAGTCATCCTATTTATATACCATCACACAGCTGTCTTTCATTTATATAGACTTGATCACATAGCCGTCTTCATTTATATGGACTTGGTCACAAAGCCGTCCTCATTTATATGGACTTGATCGCAAAGCCATCCTCATTTATATGGACTTGATCACAAAGCCGTCCTTATTTATATAGACTCGATCACACAGCCCTCATTTATATCGACTTGATCACACAGCCGTCCTATTTATATGGACTTGATCACACAGCCGTCCTATTTATATGGACTTGATCACACAGCCGTCCTATTTATATGGACTTGATCACACAGCCGTCCTATTTATGTGGACTTGATCACACAGCCGTCCTATTTATATGGACTTGATCATACAGCCGTCCTATTTATATGGACTTGATCACACAGCCGTCCTATTTATATGGACTTGATCACACAGCCGTCCTATTTATATGGACTTGATCACACAGCCGTCCCCTTTTAGCTATCCACTATAGACTTTGTTTTTGTTATTCTAATCCGACTTCTAATGTCTAATGTATTTTGTACAATTTTATTATTCTGTTATTCTATCAATCTTAATTTGATTTTCATTTGAATGATTGTTTAAACTTAACATGCAACGTTTGATATACTTACATTGGTTAATAATGATCTATTCTATTACTTCTGCAAGACAATCAGTCAATGATGTGCATATTTGTAATTGGTGTAGCACATGCCATATTTCCATTGTAACTAGATAATGTTGGTGTTGACAATATTGGTATTGACACTGTTGGTGTTTACGCTGTTAATATGCTTTAATACATGAATGAAATAAATAGACTTAGTCTCACAGCCATTTCATTATGATATAGGTTATGCAGTTGTCCTGAATGACCAATACTCATAGCACAGTTACTTGTTATCATTATGTCCTCTGTACATTAAAAAATAATAAATATCAATTATTTATTGATTTCTTTCAATGTGAAGATCGTTTGTAGTTGTTTTTAGTATTCAGCAACTTCTGGGGGCGACTGCAGGTACCCAGTGAAGTTAAAGCTTTAAGATTCATAAAATTTTAGAAGACTGGTTGCTTGAAATATGTTTTAATCCATTACGGACTTTTCATTCACCCGTTGTAATAGATCGATAGATAAATTATTGATAATTTAGGGTCCTCATTATCTATACTAATATTATAAAGCTGAAGAGTTTGTTTGTTTGTTTTGACGCGCGAATCTCAGGAACTACTGGTACGAATTGAGAAATTCTTACATTCTGTTTGGTTATAGGCTATATGTCATCGCGTTACTACCTAGAAGAGCGGAACAGTAACATAAATGTGAACAAATCGGGCAAATCCATAGATTATTGTAGATCTATTCCTAGTCATAAGACATTTAGTGGTCGTAATCACAATATTCTAATAACAAAAATTATTATTAATCATTCCTTTGACAGCTTATTCACATTTATTAAAGTGAACAGGACTACTTGATCGTAATATTTTTCACAAATTCTATTTGGAAAGTTTTAGAGTAGCACACCTTGCCATTCAATGCAATATTTACAATACTTGGATTAGTCATCCCTTGTTGTGTTGTGTTCATCTTGCAAGTATGTAATGTTGAACTCAAATCTGCCAATCAATTTGAAAAACTGAACTCTTCACAACCGAGCATTTGCGAGTCTCGTAATTTCTACTATGTATTTCTATAACTGTAAACATTTAAGTCTAACGACACGTATTACACTCATCTATTTCACAAAAATCAATATTCGCAAATGTAGCAAATTTATGTTTTCTTGCAGGGTAGGTACTTTAACATCTAACTATCGGTATCTACCGTGTACTAATCCGTATTGCCTATGTTTATCACTTACGTAGTTGGTACGATTTTTGTGTTTAAACAGTTTGATGAATAAAATAATAAAGGATTGCTCTCGTAACTAGCAAAGTATTCAATGGTGTATAGTGTTCTGTGTAAATACAAGCATCGCAACAACAGCTCCTCATGTTAATAGTGAAACTTTTACATCTACACTAATATTATTAAGAGAGAATATTTGTATTTTGGATGGTTGTATGTAACGAATAAACATAAAAACTATTGGGCCAATTTCAAAAATTCTTTTACCGTTTTAGTGAGACATTACCACCGAGTAACATTGGCTATTTTTACTACTAGAAAAATCAACTCGAAGGTATAAAAATATTAGTCATAAAATCTTTCATCGCATGCGCTGCGGTAAGTATTGATGATAGAGCAATGTTCTACAATATTATAGAACATATCAATATTTACAAAAAACTTCGAGAGACCTTATGTCCAACTACTCGTATTGTAGTTATGTCAGTATAACTACTTTTTACATTTTTAAAGTTAATAGGAATGCCCATCAAAATCAGACAATGCTATCCATATTTGTATTAATTCTTATCCACATATATGGTTGCGTATTCAAGACTGTTTCAATACCTGTTGATTACATTTGGTATTATTGAAATCGGAACATTCCATTCAAAAGATGTTAGGAAATTAAGGATACGACATAGTTCGTTGGTCGCGATCATCGACATCTACGCGGGCGGAACCGCGGGCAACGGCTAGTAGTCAGATGCAGACTAAGAACTTAACGCTTGAGAAGTTGGTACCTACGTACCTGGTTCACTTTTGGATGGATGGTTGTCAAATAACTATTTATATTGTTTAGATTAACATTCGTCGGTATGAAGTTTAAATCGTACTTTGCTTAGTGACAGTGTATGTAAACCTCGAAGCGTTTGACTAGTTTAAACTCGGAAGTGTGTGTGTGAACAGAAGCAGATGATGGATCTGGATAATTTTCTATGCCCAACTTGGGTAATAAATATGTGAGAATAGGTTTTGTATGTATGTAGGTTAACTTACAGCCGTAATTTCTAAATCTCTAGTATAAACTAGGTAGACCTCTCGTATTCGTAATTATCAGCCAACAATCGATTATTAATCGAAACAAATTTTACAAATGCGGATAGAGTTTTTAGAATGCAAATAGTAGTGAACTATACATTCCGTACCAGTAGCGTGTGCTGGGGCCTCCGTGATTCGTGATGCAAAGAAGTAGTATACTACGCAGCTCTGGAAGCGGGCTGCGAAGTACCGGCTGCATAGCAGCAGGTGGCAGCGGCTGGGCCATCCCGCCAGTTGTAGCAGGTCCTCGGCGCGGGCGGCGCTTGCTGCTGTCCCTTACTGCCAGGTCGATTTTGCTCCCAATGTTTTTGATGTGTAAATGTATAAAGAGATTATTATTATTCTACCTTCATAGAATTTTCAAAAGCTGATAAAATCCTTGGATTTTTTTTTCGTTTTATCATTTTCTCATAGGCGGTCAACAAATAAGTGGAACGGGGAAATGCTTTTGTTAACCTATCTTTCCAATTAGTTCACGAGGTGCCGTAATCATCCAGATCATTATGTTATTCCCATGCTACGCCACGAAGACGAATTTGTATGGAAAAAATATTGTCACACTCACTAACTTCGTAGAGGCTCCTAGCTACTCGATTTTGTGTAACCAACCTTTTACATTTGTGCATAGAAAAGTAGAAGTTCAGGATCAAACTTAGGGATGATTTCAGCGTCCAAATGTGTGGTAGGTACTCAGAAAAAAAAATTGCTTACATTTTCGTCTTCACTGGTCGTATTAGCTGAAGTCTCGCTGGATATTCATTTCCTCGAACTGCTGGAGTGTGGTGGCATTCTTATTTTGTTCTATCCCACTTCTGAAGTGTAACGAAGAGGTATAGGCCGAGATTGGGCGAAGATGTATATTTGGAATAATAGGCAGCGTCAATACAGTTGTTGTTTATTCAGCGTCTTACAGCGAACTGAGAGCTCAAATGATTGTACATCGTGTTTTTATAACCGCGTACAATGATACCCACTCAAAAAATATATGTCTCGATACATCGTTATTCAATTTAGCACTTAATCAATTAATGATTAATCAGAAATTAACTTTTAAAACAATAATCTGAAATCTATATAACTTAATTATATACTAATTATAAGGAATGAAGAATTAGACTGACGGTGATGTCACTACTTCCCCTAGTCACTTCACGTTTGTAACACAAGTTAATTCTCACCATAGGTACCACATAAAACTACCTTCTAAATTAGTGTAAGGTGAAACTATGTGAAAAATTGTGCTGTTTATTATATTGTACAACTTCATACTGCAAATTAATATAATCTTATTATCTTATCTCATTCGCGACAATGATGCACAAGTTCCAAAAAAAGCTGCGACTTGGCAACTTTTAGCCTAGGCACCTACGTGAATATGATGTGATGGTGGTTGAGTGGCACACAAACTTTGCACAGTTTCTTACAAGGAAAAAATTAAATTCCAATTAGGCAGTCCAAACCGCCTTCAAGATTTCTTCGATGAACGAACTATAAAATGGCGAAAGTAGATTAGCTAGATGAATATATGATTACTGCTCCGCTCCCCTGGGTAGTAGCGTGATAATATATAGCTTATAACCTTCCTTGATAAATTAACTAAATAGACTATCCAACATAGAAAGAATTTTCAATTCGAAGCAGCAGTACTTTTTTTTTTTTTTCGTGCGGAAATCCCTTCGGATACCCCCCCGCCGTGCGCCAGCGGGGTCGGTTATGTCGGGCTTGAACCGACTAAAACCGCACGCCGCCCCGGTTTGGGGGAGGGGCGCTAGTCGCCCCACCGTGCCGGCCTACTTCTGCTGGGGTGACAAGCGGCCTTACCTGCCACCCCCAGTCCTGCGCTCATGGAGGACGGAGGTCGTTAAGCGACCTCCTACGCCTGAGTCGCCTGCGACACGCGGCGAGCGAGTTGCGGGCTCGGCGGGCCGGGAGAGTTCTAAATCTCTCCCGGGCGCGCTCCGCTATCTCCTTCGCGAGCATTACATGCTAGCAGAAGGAGGTGGTGGCGGCCCACGCGCTCGCACTCCGCACCATGACCCAATCATACCGCCGAGCGAGAGGACTCCCAACCCGATGGCTGCCACGAGGTCACGCCTCGGCGCCTCCCACGCCGGGCAGTCCGCCAGCGTGTGCAGCCTCAGGGCCTCGCTCGCGTCGCAGTGATGATACTCAGGCGTTGGCTCCTTCCTGATCCGATGCAGGTGGTCCCCGAAGCACCCCTTCCCGGATATCACCTGCGTCAGTCGGTACGAGAGGCTTCCGTGTCACCTCTCTAGCCAATCCTCCATGATGGGCCTTACCGCCGCTATTGCAGCGTGCCCTGCGCTTGGTCGCCCAAGTTGTTCCTTCCATTCCACCACGATGGCCTGGCGGAGCTGGGACTGCACGGCTTCGATTTCACGAGGCTCGGGGTTCTGTCCCTGCTCCCGCGCCTCCTTTCGCCACTGGTACAGTTGCGAAAGGGCTCTCACCTCCAGGTCCCATGGCAAAGTTCCGGCAAGGAGACTCGCCGCCTCGAAGGAGATCGTGCGGTACCCGCGGATGACCCTGATGGCCATTACTCGCTGCGGAGCGCGCAGCATCCGCACACTTCTGGCCTTCAGGGCCTTCGCCCATATTGGGCACCCATACAGGGCCATGGATCGCACGATCCCCGCGTAGAGTCTCCTGCAGGAGTCATCGGGCCCCCTCATGTTGGGCAACAGCCGCGCCAGAGCGAGAGCTGTGCCCTTCAGTTTGGGGGCCAGACTTCGTATGTGCTCTCCGAAGTCCCATCGGCCGTCGAGCACGAGCCCCAAATATTTCATTTGGGGCTTGATGCCGATGCGATTTCCTCCCACGATGAGACTGGATCCCTCGGATGGCTTGCTCCGAGGCCCATGAAAGGACAGGGCCTCGGTTTTATGCAGAGCCACCTCGAGACCCAGCCGCCAGATCCGCTCAACGACTTAGGCAACCGCGGTTGTGGCCTTCAGGGTCGCTTCGCGGTACGTCGCCCCGCACGCCGTCACGAGCGTGTCTTCTGTGTAGCACGTGATGGCGGCACCGCCTACGAGCTCACCGCGAAGCACCCAGTCGTATCCGATGTTCCACAGGAACGGCCCCAGGACCGATCCCTGTGGAACACCGCACGACATTTCACGCTGACCGATACCGGTCACGGTTGGGTAGATGACGGCTCTCTCCGTCAAATACGCCCCGACTATGCGGCGGAGGTAGAGAGGCACTTCGTGATACACGAGCGCCTCCCTAATGCAACTCCAGGGCAAGGTGTTGAACGCATTGGCGATGTCCAGGGACACCGCCAACATCACCTTACCCCAGGCTACTGCATCCTCCGCCAGAGCGCTCACGTGCATGATGGAATCCACGGTGGAGCGGCTCTGGCGGAAGCCATATTGGCCATCCGCCAGGTCCGGCCCCACTCTTGAGAGGTGCTCGACGAGGCGCTTCGCAATTACTCTTTCAAAGAGCTTGCACACCTCGTCGAGCAACACTATGGGCCGGTAGGCGGACGGCGAGTCCACCGTGCGCCCCTCCTTTCGGATGAGGACCAGTTTCCCCGTTTTCCACAATTTCGGAAACTGGCCCCGCTCCAAACATGCGCATGTGAGAAGCCCTCTCAGTCGGGGCTCGAGAGCGTCGTCGACTAGAGCTAGGACCCACGCTCGGCCTGGAATGCCGTCGGGTCCCGGGGCGGTGCGTTTGGCTCTTAGCCTTCTCTCCGCCAGCTCTAGTTCTACTCAAGTGACCTCGGGCACGTCGTCGCCATCCACGTCGGCTGCCATGGGCGACCGAGGTGGAGTCATCTGCGGTGGAACATGTTGCACCGCCCGCACTGGGAACAGGGAGCCAACAACTCCTCCGAGCAGCTCCGGCTGGAGACACCGGGTTAACGGCGGGGCCTTGGGGCGCAGCTTGCCCCTCAACATTCGGTAGAGCTAACCCCCACGGTCCCGCTCCAGCGTCTCCAGCAACTCGCGGAAGGCGGCCTGTTTGGCCCGCCATATATCCGGCCTCCCTGTAACCCTCATACAACTCCGCCTCTCGGGCCTCCGCATCTGCGGGGCGGCGACGCCTTCTACGGAATCGGGCACACCGGCGGTGCGTGATCGCGCAGGCCCATCTGAGCTGCGCGATCTCCGATGACCACCAGTAGACCTGACCCCTCGGATTTTAGGGCGGAGCCCTAGGCATCGCCGCGTCACAGACACGGGTCATGGCCTCCCGGAACTACTCCGCCTCATTGTCTATGCTGACAGGCCTGTTCAGCGCAGGGGCCCAGGCCTGTACGATGGCGGCTTCCAGGAGGAGCTCCCGATTAAGTCGCTTAAGAGCCCAACGTGGCTCGGGTGGAGCTGGTGCAGCCGGCGCGTCGCTCGCAGGGGGGGACACGTCAAACCGAATGTATCGGTGGTCCGAACTTGTGTCCTCCCCCAAACGACGCGCCAGCCCTGAACACGTCTCGCCAACGAGGGGCTCGCGAACCATAGGTCCACGACGGAGCTAGCCCTCGAGGTCATGAACGTGTTCACGGCTTCCCGATTTAAGAGGACTAGGCCGAGTCGTTCGGCCCAGTCCACCAGTGCCCTGCCTCTATGCCCCGTCGCACGGTGGATCCTGTAGTATGAACTGGTTGGTCATAAATCAAAATTTAAAAAATACCGGTAGATAAATTTTTTTCACCGATTTAGCAAATAGAGTGTATACCACATTTATTTTATGTAATTAAAGTAGTATTGGTTGTCAGGTATACTTTTTATGATAGGACAAAGTTGACCTAATTTGTATTTTCCTTGTAGTCAACTACGTTTTCTAAGTTTGGTGCAGTATTGAAACATTGTATTACTTTAAAAGTAACAGGGTATAATTAATAAAAAAAAACATGAGTGATGCTGAAGGTATGTAGTATTTAAAATATATAAATTTAGTGCTTCACGATATTGTGCTTCTTCATAATAAATTTTTATTTAAAAACCACTTTTTCTTCAGAAGTGCAGTTTTGATACTGATTTTTTTCGAAAAAGTGCATTTTGTCAGGGTACTAATTAGTTCTCGATTACTCGTTAGTTAGTGTATTTTATATAGTTGATATCAAAAGTTTTGACAAAATGCTCTTTTTCAAATGGCAGTGGTTTATAGTTTCTCGGTAGTAGATTAAAAATATGAGCCGCTCATGTTTCGGTTAGTTATTACACTTAACTGTGAAAATTTTCGTATTTAACATGAATGAATAGTTTTGAATTCTATTATAGCCTAATTATATAGGTTATTTTCTCGTTTTTTTTTCTTAGGAATAGTGGATTATCCAGTAAAAAGGAGAGATTTGTGTGACAAATTGTTTTCAATTCAATACAAGAAATTAGATAGCAAGTTTTACAGGTGTTACTTCCCATAAAGAAACACAGCATAATTTTCTTAAATCTTTTAAAATAAAATGGCTATCGTCGAACAGAATCACAGAAAGGTTTTTAAAAAATAGTTCAACGTGGCCAGATGAGACTTGCATTTTTTTTAAATATATTATTAAGCAAAGGGTCAGCCCAGGTAGGCCCCCGAGGGGTGTGTGTTGGGTAACCTCCTCGAGTGTCGCTCCGATTCCGATCCCGCTGCAGTCCGGGGGGAACGGAATCGGAGCGGCCGGAACACCCTGGGCGGCGGTCAATGGCTTCCCCTTCACCCCTTCATAGGATTGGCATTGATCGTCGGCCAATACCCAACGTGGCGCGAACACATCGCTCTTCGTACTCCTCTGCTTTCAGAGGAGACAGGATGAGCGATGCTGTTAGTGGTGAGATGGCCCAGGGTCAGCCGGGGTGCGAGGGATATGCTCTATGGGTAACCTTACACCCCGGCGTCTGAAGACCCGAGACGGCGTGCGGTTTTAGTCGGTGCAAGCCCGACATAACCGCCCCCGCTGGGGGGGTATCCGAAGGGATTTCCGCACGATAAAAAAAAAAAAAAAAGGTAGGCCCCCGAAGGATTTTGAGCAGTGTAGTGACCGCAGTAAGCGTAGGAAGACCGAAGTTTTACGTGCATCCGGTTCTGGCAGTGAACTTCTTTATTCTGCTCAAATGAATTTTCGAACCTAAGGCCACCATTCCCAATTAAATAAATTAAAAGATATTATATCACCGAAAACCACAGTAAATGAACAAGAGGCAGTATCTCCTCAATCCGCTTTGCCTATGTTCACTGAAGCGAAATTAAGTAAGAAGCAGTATAACGTGGTACAAAGCTACGCGCCTCATATCTTTCCTTCTTATAAACGTTTGCAGGAGGCTAAAGGTGCATGTTACCCTGCTAACGTTAACGTAACTGAAACTACTGCTCGAGTACCTCTTCAAAATTTGCTCGACCATACCGCAAGTCGCTTGCTTAAAACACAAGAAGTGTTACAGTCAATATCTGAGACACAATTAACTCTTCTATCTAAGTGGGGTTTCGACGGTAGAGGTCATAGCCAGTACATGCAAAAATTCCATTCAGTATCAAACGATGACAAATTTGCTTTTTAAACATGCATGGTCCCTTTAAAACTGATCACCAACGAATTAGAAAGCAAAATTGTGTGGTTTAATTCCCAATCCTCATCGCCAAGGTTTTGTCGACCTCTAAGCATTCATTTTAAACAAGAATCTGTAAAGCTTGTTAAAACTCAAGATGTTCGCCGGGAGCGTTGCAAGTGGAAATCAGTGGTCTCTGCCTACCCCAGTAAGAAATAAGCGTGTTTTATGTATTTAGGTACGTATGTATGTATATACACCTTTAAGACTTAGCTTAAGTCTCGGAACGTAGTTAAATAATATTGACCAACCATCCCATACAACAGGATCCACCGTGCGTCGTGCCCCTATCGTGTCGGGAACCCCAGGCCAACGACCAGGCATTGAAGTCCTCGAGCACAAGGACCGGATGGGGCTGGCAGGCATTGACGACGACGGCCAGCTGTCGGAGCCATTCCTCAAATGCAGCTTGGTCTCGGTTCGGCGTTAAATAAGCAGCCACAACCGCTATATTGCCAACCGCCGCCGCCACGCAGCCGGGTCCCCTTGCAATGACGGCAAGAGGGGGGCTGCCGGCGGCAGGGTTGTGCACCAGTGACGCTGACCCATCCAGCGCGGTTTCCCAGGCAGGCCCGAGGCACCGGTGGGTGTATGGGTCGGCGACAGCGGCGACATTTATGGCCCACTGTGCCATGCTCTGGAGCAGAAGGTCCTGAACATGGGCACCGTGGCCAACGTTCACCTGCAGGATCGGAGTTGAGGATCCATTATGGGATCCCCATCTCCGCATCCCGCTGCGAACTAGGGGCGGAAGGCCGGCGTCCCGGCTTCGGCTCCCCTCCGGCTCAGACCTTGCTGCCAACCCTATGGTCAGCCGGAATGCCCACCGCTGCACACCTGAAGAAGTGCAGCGGGGCGCTACACGTGCCAGCCTTATGACCGGGCTGGTGTAACGTTGTGGATTTTTTATAAATCAATTAAAATTATATCCATAAAATTATTCGATAATTTAGTATGTTTCTATAATATATTACTAATTATCTATGGTTGTGCAAGCGAGATTGGACAGCACTAGCCCAGTCATCAACTGACGGCTCTTATATCGTGCCTTTCCTTGGCAACCTTCGCCGAGGAAGGTCATTTTGACCCCGTGGCCAACTGCTGTCGGCTCCGGGGTCTTCGCACCGGGCTTCGCACCATAATGGAGGTAGCGAGGCACATCAGCGGAGACCCTGGCACGCCGGCATCACCACCAGCCACGTGTCCACTAGCTAAGTGCATACTACCATCTTTGCACAACGGACCGAACAACACCACGGCAGAATATTTATTAAGAATCCATTCCCTGAGGTTCATTTACTCATATACCTAAAATAAATTTATGTAACGTTACCGATTATAATCTCTTATTATATTGTAATCAATCCTTTTATTTATCTCTGCTCGCCCTAGCCGGTAGTTAGCATCAATTACTTAATTAAATATTACAGTGCATAAGTCCCCTCATATTTATGTAAACTTCATTCAAAAATCCGCATAAAACTTAAACCGTTACATTGGCGCCTTCAAAGGTATTATTCTGCCGTAGGTATTGTGTGTTTGGTCCGTAAGTACTTTATTTCTTCTTATTTTCCTCTTTACTTTGCCAGTGTGGTGATTTTTTTCACCCATTTTATTGTTATTTTTCATTTTTACGTAAATGACGGTATTTGAAAATAATTATCAGTTTCATTTTTTTAATATTTAACTGAATAATGCAAACTTATTTCCATTATATTAGTGAAATTACTCATTTATGAAACTAATCACCTGTGTTAAATATAACAACAAGGCTACTTTTACGAATATTTTGCATAACATCTAGACTGGTTTAATAACTCTTATGGTCATTTTAACTGTTTAGTATACTATTATACCCACTGGTAAAGTAAGGATCTATTTACTTTTGTTTTCTTGGACTTGTTGATCTCAACCGGTATCTACTTATTTTTATTCCATTTTTGTATAGGTGTCTGTCGCACACCTAGTACTCAGTCAGTGAATGTTTTATACTTGCTTACCTTTTATGTGCATTATAATAACATATATTATGTTATTATATCCACCTATTGCTGGTTGAAATTTATCTTTATGTTGATAAATTAATACTATTTGTATGTATTATACACAAATAGTTTATTACTCACTGACAGGTTACATATATACTACTTGATTTTACTAGTTCCTTATATTGAACTAAATTTATTACTTAATTTTTATGTCAATCTCGCTCATCGCACCATAGCTTTTATATTTTACTTAACTTTGGGTTCATTTACCTTTTAAATTTAATACTTACTCAACTGTTTTGTAGTCAGTGTTGCTTGTTGTCGGATTTCTGTATCCAAATTAGCTTTTGTATTTGAAAAAAATAAATTAAAACTTAATTCTTTGAAAAGAAATACAAAGAATAAAAGATCTGCATACAACTAATAAAATCTTTGAAAAGAACAACAAAGATAATAAATACTTAAATTGTAGACCTCGTCTTGTTCTGCATATGGGATTGTTGTGTCTGGTATAGTTTAAAGTCATTAAAATCATAACCGCTTTTATAAATTAACCGTTCAAAGTCAGCAATGCATTAGCCATTTCCCCCGAGTCCTTTTAAAATGACTTGTGTAATAATGGAGCTTTTCATAACTTAATATAGGTAAAATAATCAATATATTTCATATAAAACATTTTTAATCAAACATAATACAATACAAGAACCTAACCTAAACTAATAAATTTATTAATTAAATAGCAACCTAATTTCTTAACTATGAACAACACTTGTTTTGTTCTAATAATCACTATTGTCGTAAATATTCAATAAACTTTGCTTTGCACTTAAACAATATTATACACTATTGTGGCAAACAAGTATATACCTACACATACTTGTAACTAAAACTTGTATTTTATAATAACATTCCTTATTGTTATTGCACGGTGATAATACACTACCTATATCTCAATACTACAATGGTCGTAATTATATTTTTACCTGTAAAAGGGTCACCAGTATAAATTTTAATTTCATGTACCTACCCAATTGTTCACATATAACGAAAACTTTTTATAACTTGAATAACTCATGTATCCTGTTGGTAGACACAGTCTAAGGGTCAATTATGTCTTCTTACTAAATAATATAATACTTTTCAATTGTTATTATATTTTTGGTTCGTATATTTGAACATTTTATTTCTATCAAAGTTTGTTTTGAAATTGTTTGAAACTTAGTTGTCAAACGTCATATGGTTTTGACAATCAAAAAGGTTGCCAGTATACTATAATATTACTACTAATTATTGTTTAAAAATGGTTAATTCTCTATCATGTTTTAATACTTTTCTTAGGATGACTGTCCCTTTTATGTTTCTGTTTTTTTTTAACAAAACATTAAAATTTATTCACTAGTGAATAAATAATAATATTTTTTTGGACTTGCCCCAAAATAATTTATTATATATATTTCAACTTATTAGTTTTTTCAACTTCGTAATTATTTGCCTGTTGCAATTTTTTGTATGATCCGTTGGATCAACCCTAAAATGCCTTCATGGTCATTTTGAACTTATGAAAAAATTTTTTTTTACTTTTTGCCACATAATATAAACATAAACATAAACGACTACAAAACATTAGAGAAACTACCTACCTTGTTGAACCATGGGTTCTTACTTTTTTTTGAAATTTTGAAAATTTTTTTTGAACACTAGTTGTTCCAATTGCAACTGATGTTGATGTTGACGTGGGTCAAATAATAAACTATTTTACTTTTATAATAACACTTTAATAATAAATTGACTTGGTCATAACTTTAAAAGTTGTTCATAAATTTTTTTGACAATTTGATTGTCTTTGTTTTAAATCATGTTACCCTACCACTACTATATATTTTCTTCTTCTTTTCTCCTCTCTTTGAGATGGAACTTGAACTTCATGTTCGTTTTCTTTTAATATTAGGCTTAGCCTAGTAAAGGTTGTTGTGGGTCGGTTGGCGTTTTAAACCAACTGATGTTGTTTTTGGGTCCGTTGGCGTTTTAAACCACCGGATACCTTACCTTGGTGCTGGTATATTCAACCAGTCACCAGGAGTTTTTATGGTTTTATACCATTTGTGGGTCCGTTGGCGTTTTAAACCAACGGATACCTTTTCTTAGAGCTGGGATATTCAACCAGTATCTGGGTATTGATTCTTATGGTTTTATACCACTATTATGCTGAGCGGTCGTGCAAACTCAGTTCCAAAAACAAGCCTTATTGCATATCTCTGTTATGTCTTCTTCGGAGCAGATTGCAAACTCGTTAAATAAGCCTCATTGCAGATGCGGTAATGTATACATCTAAAAGAAGCCCTATACTAAAAACATAACACTTTATCTTTTATAGTCGAAAATATATAGTGGTATTTATTGCTCTTTTTCTTTCCATTGAAATTGTTGTCTGTGACATTTCAAAGTTTACCATCTTGCTAGATTTACGTCTGAGTCTCCAGCGCCTATTATCCTGGAAACTCTCTTCGGAAGGAAGCGTGTGCTACATTATTTAAGTGGTAACCGCAAAGTATGGATGAAAATGATAGAGGAGGTATGTAAGAAAGTATGTATGTGTAAGCGTAAGTCAAGCATTGTATTGAGCAGTCCAGTATCGGGTTTTTGGGTAACAAAAACCCTGAACTAATTGAGGGGGTATTGTAACGTTGTGGATTTTTTAAAAATCAATTAAAATTATATCCATAAAATTAATCGATAATTTAGTATGTTTCTATAATATATTACTAATTATCTATGGTTGTGCAAGCGAGATTGGACAGCACTAGCCCAGTCATCAACTGACGGCTCTCATATCGTGCCTTTCCTTAGCAACCTTCGCCGAGGAAGGTCACTTTGACCCCGTGGCCAACTGCTGTCGGCTCCGGGGTCTTCGCACCGGGCTTCGCACCATAATGGAGGTAGCGAGGCACACCAGTGGAGACCCTGGCACGCCGGCATCACCACCAGCCACGTGTCCACTAGCTAAGTGCATACTACCATCTTTGCACAACGGACCGAACAACGCCACGGCAGAATATTTATTAAGAATCCATTCCCTGAGGTTCATTTACTCATATACCTAAAATAAATTTATGTAACGTTACCGATTATAATCTCTTATTATATTGTAATCAATCCTTTTATTTATCTCTGCTCGCCCTAGCCGGAGTTAGCTTCAATTACATTAATTATTTTATTATATCTTACAGTTCAGTTACTTCACCGTAACTTCATTTAAAAACCTTCTATAAAAACTTTAAACGTTACACTGGCCACAGCGGAAGCAACGGTCACCCGCCGTTACTTCCGCCGTGCAGTGCATCCCCACATGGCCCACCGACAGGCACCTGAAGTACTTGGCCGGTCGGGCCTGCAGGAGCCGTGCCTGCTCCCTCAGGAAGCCTCCTACAAGGAGGCTCCGCTCGTCGGCAACATTTTGTGCCGCCGCGATAGGGCAGCCTACAACTCCTGCCCCCTGTCCACCGCGGCCGAAGCGTATAACTCCGGCCTTAATTGTGTCCGGGGAGCAGTCCCCGGCCTCCGCAACGGCGAGCCCAGCTTCTGCCGTGACGGAGTCGTCCAGGCCCGTAATGCGCTCTTCTGCGCATTATGGCGTCAGCCTTGGGGCCACTGGCGGCGCCGGGGACTTCAAGAAGCCGGGCTCCCGTCCGCGTGCTCTTGCACCGGACACCCGGGATCTCGAGGGCCTTCAGGTCGACGTTGGCCTTTACTTTGGCCAACACCTCGGCATACCCCATGCCTCTCGACGCTGCCTCCGTCGTCAGAGTGACGACGACTGCCATGGCCGTAGTTCGAGGGGCACGGAGCTTCCCCGGCGCTGCCTTCACAGCGGCCGTGGCCCTCCTAGCCTTCTTGGCGGCCTTCCACCTGCTTTTGCTGGCTCCAGCCACCTCCCAGCCCCCTTGCAATGGGGTGGAGGTAGCGGGAGCCACCGCTGGGGTTGGGGCTGGGGCCAGGGCTGGGGACGTCTTCCCCTTGCCCTTCCCCTTACCCTTCCCCTGAATTGGAGGGGGCTGAGGAGCTGGCTCCGGCAGAGTCGCACCTGCAACCGGGCGGGTGGGGCCCTTCCGGGCTGCAGCCGCGAAGCCGGCCACTGACGGCGCCAGAGGCGGACGGCGCATGGAGTCCATTAAGGCCTCCATCCGACACATCATGCACTCCTCCAGCGCCTCCATATAAGGGAGCCAGGACTTCGCCGGTGGTTCGCTGGACCGCGTCGTTCCCAGCAGCCGCGCCGGCTGTGCTAGGTGCTGCGCTGGTAGCGCCAGCTGTGCCGGTTGCGCCAACCGGGACGACCTCGTCACACGCACTGGCTGCGCGGGTTGCGCTGGCGGCGCTAGCTGCGCAGAGCTCGCTACCACCCTTTGCAGCTCCTCGAGAGCGGCAGAGAGCCGAGCTGTCTCCTGACGGGACTCAGCCAGCTCCGCCGCGAGGGCCTCATTTTCGGAGGCGATGCCGAACACGATGTTCAGCATCTCCTGTTTTGGGTCCGGGGACCCTTGGGACGATGCAGCCACTCTCTGGAGACTCTCCAAGAGTGACTGTGTCCTCCTTCCCAGCTCCGGCGCGAGCAGTGGGCCGACCCGTCCCTTGATCCCTTCGGATCACCACGTCGCTCGCAGTGTCCCCTCTGATAACAGCAGAGGGGTACCTGGAGCGACCGTCCCCGCGGGCCTTGCAGGCCCGCCATACCCCGGCCCCCTCGTGCAATGGGGTCAGCTGGCCCTGAAAAGGACCGGTCGGTCGGACTCTTGGCCGTTGACGTTGACGCCAGCTACTCCAGAGGAGCAATCAATGATCGTCATCGCCCACGTTGCCCAGGGTGCACCAAACTTGGAGGTGATCCAACCAGTCGCACCCCCGAAGCAGCAGTACCTAATAATAGGTATAAAGTAGATTTTTTTTTATGAGAAATAATGATATTACTAAGTAGTTGTCCCCTGCGGATTCGTCCGTGATATACTTCGATCCCTCATGGCTCGTGGCACCTATTTAACGCATACATGCATCAGTTTTAGAATAATGTATACAAATTTGCCTGATTTGTGGACATATATGATTACTGCTCCGCTCCCCTGGGTAGTAACGTGATGCTATCTAGCTTATAACCTTCCTCATTGAATGGACTAAATAGACTATCTGACACAGAAATAATTTTCCTATGTGAACCAGTAGTTCCTGAGATAAGCGCTCCTTCCTGATCCGATACAGGTGGTCCCCGAACCTCCCCATACCGGAGATCACCTGCGTCAGTCGGTACAAGAGGCATCCGTGTCGCCTAGCCAATCCTCCGTGATGGGCCTTACCGCCGCTATTGCAGCGTGCCCTGCGCTTGGTCGCCCAAGTCGTTCCTTCCACTCCACGATGTCCTGGCGGAGCTGGGACGGCATGGCCTCGATTTCTTGAGGCTCTAAGTCGCGTCCCTGCTCCCGAGCCTCTAGGTCCCATGGTGGAGTTCCGGCAAGGTGACTCGCCGCCTCGAAGGAGATCGTGCGGTACCCCCAGATGATCCTGTTGGCTGCGGAGTGCGCAGCATCCGCACACTTCTGGCCATAGTTAATTAAGTACCAGTGTTATATTAAGTTTACGCATATTATTGTGTTTATTTAATTATTCTTACTATTCTAACTCAACATAATTATATTATTCTATATCTTGAAGATTCACTCAAAATGGTAAATTAAATTAATAATATATTTAATATCTAGTATAACAACAGATATAATGTAGTAATATGTACTATGCAGTATAAACATAAGTTTATCTGTGGATTATCAAGAATCAAAATAATTAAGATCGTATGGATAACACACAATGTTTTATCAGCAGTAAATAAAAACTCATCGCGGATCTTGTGAATCATTCTTTACAGCGGTGTTCCTGTTCCTGTCCATTCTGACATGGTTATTTTTGTGACTGAGAGAAGGGTTGGGATTGACTTTAGAAAATTTTTACCATCAACTACACTAAATACAATGTGTTTTTTTTCCGAATTTAATTTAAATTTAAATTTAACCATTGAACTGGTCTAAACCATTGATCCCGTAATAAAGGAATTGCAACCCTTGGATTAGCGAAGCCTTAACTATAGCACTCATCGATCTACCAAGGCTTTATAACGAAACCATTATGTACCCAGCGCTATCTAGCGCAATTAAAATTCAGTTTAATTGCGCTAGATAGCGCTGGGTACATAATGGTTTCGTTATAAAGCCTTGGCGAAACTACCGATCATGTATCGCGTAATTAAAGTTCTGATCTTTAATTTTCATGTGGTGTCGTTGATTAATACGTTCAACATATATACAACATCCCAACATCAACTGTGAGGCCACGGCCCGCCAGGCGCTTAGATCCACTGACCATAATTCTTGAGTATCGGACGAAAATCTCACCCCGTTCCTCCACAGCTATTATTAACAAAACAGCGGGCTTACCACGACACGCCTTAAACAGTTCAGTTTTGGGCAGGGGTTCAGAGGGAAACAAGTGGAGCTACAGGATCACTTAATGTACGTCGTGTAGTCCCGCAATTTTCCTATAGGTTCATGTCAAAAGATGCAAAATCAAAAGATGGCGTGTTCCCCCCATGTCCTTCATATACCTTCGTCGATAAGGTAGCATGCTCGAATTCAGTACTCGTACTCTCACTAACCAACTCAGAAGCGAACCTAGGGTGTAAAAATGAATGATAACGGCGTTATACATCATACTTTTTTATTTTAAGATTTGCAGAATTTGGCAGCATATAGTACACAAACTATTCGTCCGCATCCCACGTCGTTGGTCGTAAAAATACTGTACCATTTTATTTTCAACTACCTAGCTGTGCCCGCGACTTCGTCCACGTGGATATCGATTTTTAGGGTTTTAGTTCTTTTGCACGGATCCCTTTATTTTCCTAAAATTGAAGTAGCCTAAGTTACTCCTTATTACATCAGCTACCTGCCAATAAAAGTCCCGTCAAAATTGGTCCAGCCATTTCAGAGATTAGCCGGAACAAACAGACAGACAGACAAAAATTGAAAAAAAATGTTATTTTTGTGTATGTACCGTATATAAATTCATGTACATGTAGTAAAAAACGGTTATTTCAATATTACAAACAGACACTCCAATTTTATTTATATGTATGTATAGATGTATAGATGAAGAACGAATAAGACAAGAAACACAATCTTTTCGATATTGCGTTTCTTTGGATATTTTATCTTTCCTACGCCCATCAGGCTCTCCACCTACTGATGCAAGTCCGTGAAAGCTTGTTTTTTAGTTATAACAACAGCTGTTTTTATATTTGCCACTCTTCCATTCTTCATCTAGCTTTTGACAGATTACTTGAAAAATAAGACAAATCCACAACGTTAAATGGTCCTGCTCTTAATTTTTATATAACTTTAAGGCCTTGATGTCTAGGTATATTACTAAAGTAAGTTAATATTCGTTCTAATATTCCTAACTACTTATTTTCATCATCAGATTTGTTAAAATTAAAGATTTTTTAATTTACATCTTCTGATTGACGTAGGCTCTGGCGCAGGCTTACTTCTTGGGGTTGGGAGGCGAGACGGCAACCGTTTCCATAAAAGACCGTAATAAGCCAAATTTAAAGGACGAGGAGTAAGCGGACTACGGTCTCCGAGATGAAAGCCTCAGGTGCGACCAGGAATCACGCTAAGATGATGATGAAAGAGACTTCTAGGGAATCAAAGTCCCGTGCTGGATATTGGCTACTATATAATATGATAATTTGATATGATATAATAACTTTATAATATGATGATAAACTTTACTTTAAATTACGTGTAAGGCCCTGAGCGGGTTTCGCTCAAAGTTCCGCGGTTAGAGTGGAATAGTTGTTAGAAGGAGACGGTGGAGCGAGCCCGAAAGAGATTCAGTACCCCCTATGCCCGCTGAGCCCGCAACATGCTCGCCGCGCGTCGCAGGCGAATCAGACGCCGGAGGTCGCTCAACGACCTCCATTCTCCATGAGCGCAGGCCTGGGGGTGGCAGGTGATGCCGCCTGTCACCCCAGTAGAAGCAGGCTGGGACGGCGGCGGCGGGCGACTAGCCCCCCCCCCCTTTCCGGGGCAAGATGGGGACACCGTGGCTCCCAAACCCAAGGGGGCCATCTCAAAACCGGAGATGGCCCAGGGTCAGTCGGGGTGCGAGGGATATGCTCTATGGGGGCTAATGTTGCTCGCGTCCGTAGGCGAGGCCCTTTGGGCCTCATTACTCTAGTTACCCTACACGTGGCCCCTGGGTAGTGCTAAATGAGCAGCACTTTGTCTGGTGGTAGGCTTCGGCCGTGGCTAGTCACCACCCTCAAGGCTAAGTCTTGCCGCCAAGCGTCCTTGGACGTGTTCCGGCATGGAGCCTTGGGAAGCCATGTGGAAGGCGGGTCTGTACAGTAGCGCTGAGTCAGTATGCCATTTCGGTATCAGAGTGTCGCTGCACTTGGCGGCTAGTCTTGGAGGGCAGCGGGATCCGAAGCACGGTGCACCGCTGGCCGACCGTAGATAGTAGGGGGCCCAACTAGTAGGTTAGCCACCTATGAAAGGCTGCCCCACACATCTTACGAAAAATCCCGGAATGCTCCATCGTGCCAATTGGCGATTGGACGGGAGGACCCGATGGCCATCTCCGGGGGGGTTCGGGCGTCCCCGCGGTCTCCAGGCTAGTCTTACCTTCAGTGCAGCGATTCTGTGTTCACCACTGGATCCTGGTCAGCGCCTCGTACAACTTCCGCCTTCCTGTCTATTCACTCCCCACAAACAACATGAAAGTCATAAAAAGAAATCGAGTTTTACAGCGGCGGCACTTCCTCCCACTTAAAGTGCACCTCGGGAACATCAGAGGATTGCACTCCAATCTCGATGCGGTCCACCACCACCTTGAGACCGATAAGCCGCTGCTGCTCTTTCTTACGGAGACGAAAATCGGACGTCCGGCTGATGTGTCCTATCTGCAGTACCCGGGGTATACCCTGGAGCACAACTTCAAGGCACAAGCCGGCGTCTGTGTCTATATCAGCGATGGCATCTGCTGTAAGCGTCTCCGTAACCTTGAAGACTCCTCTTTCTCCACACTCTGGGTGCTGGTCGACACCGGTGTAGACAAAATTGTCTACGCCTGTGTGTACCGTTCACACAGCGGCAATCAGGAGACAACCAGGTTATGTGAACATCTGTGTGAGGCCGCCGATGAGGCCCAACTGAGGTACCCGTCAGCACAACTGGTCCTTCTCGGGGACTTTAACGCCCACCATAAGGAGTGGCTGTTCCCGTACGAGAAGACAGACCATGCTGGGAGAGAAACACTCAGACTTGCTTTGACGCTTAACCTTTCCCAGCTGGTAGATCAGGCGACGCGTGTACCTGACCGTGAGGGCGATACGCCGAATTGTTTGGACCTTCTGCTGACAACAGAACCAGACCGATATAATGTGTCCGTATCCCCACCACTGGGTACGTCTGACCATAGTTTGGTGAAGTCTGTACTGTCTTGTTCACCTCCCGATCTCAGCCCTAAAGGCACAAGACGGGTTTGGCGGTACAAGTCAGCAGATTGGGATGAGATGCGCCACTTTTTCGCATCTTATCCTTGGCGGCAAACGTGCTTTTCTTCGAGCGATCCGTCGAGCTGCGCGACAGAAATCTCAAGGGTGGTGTGTCAGGCGATGGAGTACTTTATTCCTTTTTCTGACTTACCATCCAAGAGTAAAGCTCGCCCATGGTTTGGTGCTGAATGCTCAGTCGCAGAGGCGCTTAAGTATTCAGCTTACCGGGCTTGGGCTGAAGCTCGGAATCGTAAAGCTCCGGACACGCGGGATAAGAAGAAAGCCTTCAACAAAGCCGCCAAGTCCTTCAAAAAGACGCTGCGCATGGCTCGTCTTGATCATATACGCCGAATTGGATCAAAACTAGCCTCTTACCCTTCTGGGAGTAAGGCGTTTTGGTCCCTGGCAAAATCGGTCGAGGCGAACTTTTGTCGCTCGTCTCTGCCTCCACTGCACAAACCCGACGGAACGCTGGCTCACACGGCAACTGATAAGGCAAACCTGCTTGCCTGTATGTTTGCCGAAAATTCGCGTCTGGATACAGCGAACAATGTACCACCCCAGTTACCTCCTTGCGGTACTACAATGCCCGCTATTCGTATCCGCCAAAAGGAGGTACTTAAAACGCTTCGTAATCTAGACGTGAACAAAGCCAGTGGACCTGACGGTATACCTGCTATAGTGCTAAAGAACTGCGCTCCTGAGTTGTCTCCTGTTCTGACACGCCTGTTCCGCCTCTCTCTTAGAACAGGTTTAGTCCCTGAGTCATGGAAGCTTGCTAACGTGCAGCCTGTGCCCAAGAAAGGTAGTCGTGCTGATCCCGCCAATTACCGCCCCATAGCAATCACCTCCATAATCTGTAAGACTATGGAACGTGTAATTAACACCCGCATCCTGGCATACCTAGAAGACAATGACCTCCTCAGTGATCGACAATACGGGTTCCGCCGAGGACGATCCACTGGGGATCTCCTAGTGTATGCCACGCATGTATGGGGCGAAGCCATCGAGAAACACGGCGAAGCTCTCGCTGTGTCTCTCGACATCTCGAAGGCTTTCGATAGGGTCTGGCACGCTAGCCTTATTAGCAAGCTTCCATCCTACGGGATACCTATGAGTTTGTGTAACTGGGTAGCTGATTTCCTGAGGGAGCGGTCTATTCGAGTGGTCGTTGATGGCTGCTCCTCGGACCTATTGGCTATTGATGCCGGGGTACCTCAGGGGTCTGTTCTTTCCGCAACTCTATTTCTGCTGCATATTAATGATCTGCTGAAACCCGGTATCATTGGGTATGCGGACGACAGCACAGTTGTGGAAAGATACCTATCCAGTTCACGAGCTACAGGCGCTGAAACGCTATCTCTGAGAGAGGCCATGATAGAGCGCATGAACCTGACACTTCAGTCAGTGTCTGACTGGGGTAACTCCAACCTCGTTAGGTTCAATGCCTCTAAAACTCAGGCGTGTCTTTTTTCCGCGAAAAGGAGTCCTTTCGCCCTGACTCCGACTCTCCGAAATGAATCCATACCAATATCCGATCATCTTGAGCTCCTCGGCGTTCACCTAACATCTGCTCTTAATTTCGGTCGACATATAGAATCCAAGGCTAAAGTTGCTGCAATGAAGCTGGGCATCCTCTCTAAGGTGAGACGGTACTTCACACCTGGACAGCTTCTTATTTTATATCAAGCACAGGTCCGATCTTGTATGGAGTACTGTTCACACCTATGGGATGGATCAGCCCGCTATCAGCTGGATACTTTGGACACCATCGATCGACGCGCCAGGAGACTCTTTGGCGACGACGAGCTAGTTAGCGACAAGCTCCAAAGCCTTGAACATCGCCGCAAAGTTGCCTGCATATCGGTGTTCTATCGGATTCATTTCGGAGAATGTGCTCAAGAACTGCATGACCTCATTCCCCCAGCTCCATTTCACCATCGGACAACTAGGCGCGGGCAACGTTTTCATCCCTTCGTTGTTGATATTCCACCAATCCGCACCAAGCGCAACGCTTCCTCATTTATTATGCGGACAGCGAGGGAGTGGAACTCTTTGCCTGCGTCTGTGTTCCCCGATTCTTATAATTTGGGGACCTTCAAGGCGAGAGTGAATAGGCATTATTTGAGTTTGCGTGTACCATCCTCGACTGCATCATCACTTACCATCAGGTGAGATGCAGTCAAACGCACTCAAATTTTTAGTAAAAAAAAAAAAAAAAAAAAAAATGGGCAACCTTACACCCGTCTGTAGACCCGAGACGACGTGCGGTTTTAGTCGGTTCAAGCCCGACATAACCGCCCCCGCTGGCCGGCGGGGGGGTATCCGAAGGGATTTCCGCACGAAAAAAAAAAAAAAAGGGTCAGTGGGGGTGCGAGGGAAATGCTTTATGGGGCCACCTTACACCCAGGCGTCTGAAGACCCGAGACAGCGTGCGGTTTTAGTCGGTTGAAGCCCGACATAACCTCCCCCGCCGGTCGGGGGGGGGGGGGGGGGGGTATCCGAATACATCCGCACGAAAACAAAAATATAGCAGACAGTAGTATTGCCGCATACTCTCCGGATACCGTTTCCCCTGTAAGGTAAGGGACTGGTCGCTGGTTCCAAGAACGTTCTAGATGTTCTCTTTTTCCGATCTAAATCTATAAGAATGATTAAGTTTTAGTGTTGAAGTATCAATTATATTACTAAGATTTCCAGATATATTTACATTGCTTTTTACATCACATTGCTTAGGTACGAGGGTCAAACTGAAAGTTCTTAGAACTGGCCACTTATAAACAATATAATAAAAAAATAATTCTAAAATTTGAAAATAGAACTCTTTGCCAATATTACTGAGTATATATTTCATTCATTTATCATTTGTTTTACGATTTGGCGGCAAATTGAAAATTGTCTGTGTCACGTTAACATGAATTTAACACGAGAAAATTTTCGTGCAATGATTTTTTATGACTTTCGATGTCATTTAAGTCAACAAGAAAGTTATGATAGACTACGATTGGCCTTTCACGATGAAGCCCCATCTCGTGCGACTGTTTACAACTGGTTTAATGAGTTTAAACGTGGTCGCACTAATCTCACTGATGATTTACGTGAGGGACGGCCTTCTACGGCGACGACTGCAAATAACATCTGTGTTGTGCGGCGTATGATAGAGACTGACAAAAGAGTGACCTATCAGCAGATTCGGACAAGCTTAGGCATCGGTATGAGTCAAGTGCACAAAATCGTCCACGAACATTTAGCGGTCAGGAAGCTTTGCGCCCGGTGGATACCTCATAATTTGACTGAGGCTCAAAAACTCCATCGTGTGGATTGGTGCCGTAAAATGATTGAAAGATTTAACGGAGGTGACTCTAATGCTGTGTTCGACATACTAACAGGTGACGAAAGCTGGATTTACTGTTATGATCCTGAAACCAAAAGACAATCTGCTCAGTGGGTGTTTCCTTTCGAGGAGTTGCCAACTAAAGTGAAGAGAGATCGAAGTGCGGGAAAAAAAATGGTGGCCTCGTTCTTTGGAAGGATAGGTCATTTCGTAACAATTGTGTTAGAGGATCAAAAAACAGTTTCTGCAGAATGATACACTACCAATTGTTTGCCACTTGTCTTGGAAAAAGTTCGAGAGAAACGACCTCGCAGTAGGATCCTCCTTCACCACGACAACGCCTCGTCGCACACTGCCAAGCGAACGATCGACTATTTGGCGACATCAAACGTTGAATTACTGGGTCACCCGCCGTATAGCCCCGACCTCGCGCCTTGTGATTTTTATTTATTTCCAAAAATTAAAGAAAAACTTAAAGGAAAGCGGTTTATGAATGCTGAAGAAGCGGTGGCTGCGTATCGCGATGCCATTGAAGAGACCCCTAAGGACGAGTGGGCAAAGTGCTTTTCCCAGTGGTTCCATCGCATGCAGCGGTGTATTGACGTGAATGGACAATATTTTGAAAAGATATAATAAAACTAATAACTGGCTAATGTAATCAGTTTTTGATTTTCTAAGTACTTTCAGTTTGACCCTCGTATACATAATTTATTATTAATTTTATGAACACTACGAGCTTACAAATATCTATTATTACATTATTTGTTATGATCATTATCTTAATATATTATATAAAACCACACATTTGACATTGTATTTGTATATATACATACATATACATACATTCTAATAATATATATATACATACTAATCACCGAAACGGCCCAACTGATTTAAATGAGATTTTGTAAATGTGTATGATTGCTTCCAGCTTTATAGATAGGACAGTTTGGATTCAACGCTATATCTGTGATGTAATTTGTGTATATAAAGTATTACATTAGCTGCATGTATCCCATTTTCATCGATACCACGTTGTGAAAAAAATCTTAAGGAAATAAATCTTCTTTTTAGGGTTCCGTACATCAAAAGGTAAAAAAAACCGGCCAAGTGCGAGTCAGACTCGCCCGTATGAAGGGTTCCGTAGCAGCGAGTAAAATGTTAATATTTGAGTTGATTGAATGAAAGGTAAATTGCGGTTTACGATTTCATCATCATCATCATATCAGCTGTAGGAAGTCCACTGCTGAACATAGGCCTCCCCCATCGACTTCTATTTCGACCGGTCTGTAGTGGCCTGCATCCACCGAGTCCCTGCGCTCTTTGCTAGGTCGTCTGTCCACCTTGAGGGAGGCCTTCCTACGCTGCGCTAGCCGTTACGTGTACTCCACTCAGGAACCTTTCTGCCCCACCGGCCATCGGTTCTCCGAGCTATGTGCCCTGCCCACTGCCACTTCTGTTTGCTGACTCACTCTGCTATGTTGGTAACTTTAGTTCGTCTACGGATCTCCCCATTTCTCGATTCGATCTCGTAAAGAAACCCCAAGCATAGCACGTTCCATAGCTCGCTGTGTGACCCCGAGCTTCCTTATGAGGCCCATAGTGAGAGACAACGTCTCGGCACCGTAGGTCATCTCTGGTAACACGCACTGATTAAAGACCTTTTTCTTCTAGGACTGCGGTATTTTGGACACAGACACATATGTATTCCGTGAACCGCATTAAGATTTTCGCACAAAAATAGAAAAAAAACAATAAATTTTGGGAGTTTCCCATACTTAGAACTGAACTCCAAAAGTTTTTTTCATCAAACCCATATATATGAATAGGTCTTCAAAAATAATATTGAGGCTTCTAATATTATTTTTTTCTAAACTGAATAGTTTGCGCGAGAGAAACTTCCAAAGTGGTAAAATGTGTACTTACCCTGTAACTTCTAGAATAAGAGAATGATAAAACTAAAAAAAATATATGATGTAAATGTAACATGTAAATTTCCACCGAAAATTGGTTTGAACGAGGTCTAGTAAGTACTTTTTTCTAATACGTCATAAATGGTAAACCGTAATTTACATTTCATTCATTTCAACTCACATATAAAACTTGGTGCTACGGAATCCTTCATGTGCGAGTCCGACTCGCACTTGGTCGGTTTTATTATTTTTCCGATTTGTTCCCTAGTCTTGTAAGACCTTACTTCTAACTAAAATTGTCAATTCTAGGTCAACCGGCAATACAATTTAGCAAAAAGCAAGGTCTTACAGCACAAATACAGGAAAATTGCCAAAAAAAAAGTACTTTTGGTATGGGCTGCACACGCTGGTAGACTGCGCGGCGTGGGAAGTGCCGAGGCGTGACCTCGTACGGCAATGGTGCGGAGTGAGAGCGCGTGGGCCGCCGCCGCCATCTTCTGCGAGGATGTAATGCTCGAGAAGGAGATGGCGTAGCGAGTCTGGAAGAGATTTAGATCCCTGCCGGCCCACCGAGCCCGCAACATGCTCGCCGCGCGTCGCAGGTGACTCAGACGCCGGAGGTCGCTTAACGACCTCCGTCCTTCATGAACGCAGGCCTGGGGGTGGCAGTTGAGGCCGCCTGTCACCCTAGCAGAAGCAAGTCGGGACACACACCATACCATACGGGGACATCGTCGCGTGGTTTCCAAACCCGAGGGAGCCATCTCGAAACCGGAGATGGCCCAGGGTCAGTCGGGATAGGAGGGAAATGCCTTATGGGCAACCTTACACCCCGGCATCTGTAGATCCGCCACGGCGTGCGGTTTTAGTCGGTTCAAGCCCGACATAACCTTCCCCCGCTGGGCGGCGGAGGGGTACCTGAGGGGACTTCCGCACGAAAAAAAGGGTACATTTTGGTTCTTACAAGTTTTCACGAAAATCTAAATTTGACCATATCTCTTCACTTAGGTAAAACTTAGCCACCAATAAAAATCATACCAATTGTATTATGGCGTTATAAGGGGCAGGTACCGAGCGACCGGTATTTTTTAATGTTTTGGTGCTTGCAATGTGCCTGTAAAAGATGCGTATTGGTGTGATGCAGTGAATGGCTTATAAGATTAATGCTTGCAGTATAATCTCCGTTTAAGAATATTAATATTCGTTATTAATATTCTCAAAACGGAGTGTTTTCATCATTATTCTTATTCATATGTTATTTGTGTGAGTATCGGACAATTACCCGCCATCAATGATCTTATACTGAAAAAAGGTAAATACAGTACTGGCGTTTAAAATCATTCACTTAAAACTTCAATAATTCGCTTATCACAAAGTAAGCACAAGTGCAACAGGACAGGCACTAATCAGTGAGTTTGAACGAGATCAAAATATGACTACTATGAATACAACACAGTACACTTTTGACATCGCGATAGTATTGAGATAACATAATATATCTAACTCACGTTATATACGATCAAACCGCAATTATGTATGATTACGCGATATGTATTAATATAACATTTCTGAACTATTTGAATGTCCCATATGTAATTATCATTTACAACTATGTTACAATCTTATTAGTCCATTGATATGTTACATTTTTTAGGCCCAACCTTGCGTTTTTTAGAGGACGCAATTTTATTCTTTTGATGTGTAGGGGGGGTCAGTGTAAAGCTAAAACCAAGTTTGTGGGGTCGCCACACTTGTCGAACGGCCGCCATCTTGAAAATAGGGATTGAAATGGTTTTTACGATATATATTATCTCTTAAACTATTTATCTGATAAAAAAAAATTGTTTTCATTTTTTGTTGCTAATTAAATTCTCTACAACTTTGGTCCAGTAACTTTTGTTTTTTCTTTTTTATTTTGTTATTATAATTTTTTAAATTATTAATTTTGCAATATTATTAATAATTAATTATTGACTCTTTTCCCCACCACACACGAAGAAGAGTCTGGAGGCGCGTTTTGTTTTACGTGGTATCCCCAATAGGTATAATCCACGGTGATTTTCTAAATTTGAACTACTCCGTCCTCGGTCTTTTCGATGGACCAGGCTGCGGCTCAGCATCTGATCGGCTTTCTGAATTAAATATCAGTGGGAGAACTGGAGAAGAAAGGGGTGTTAATGTCGGCGGTTCATCATCAAAGTCATTTTCATTTATTAATTCTGAGAGCCCCATTACGTTGCTGCAAGTCTCTCCAGAACAATGGAAACACACTGCAGAACATTTCAACCCTGCTTTTCGACATCCACACATTGATCCACAGTTTCCTTTGCATTTGCAAAATATCAATTTTGGAAGCTCAGGGGGTGCTGGAGGTTTAGAGCTCTGCACTGGCATCAATAATTTTCCACATGTTTTTCCAGCCCCAGTCTTCAAGATCATTATTATTACCAAGCCACGACTGGACCTGATGGTAGACTCGGAAAGTATGAAAGCGACCTGTGTATTGTATTGGAGGAAGTGAAGATAAGTTCAATGTGCTTTTTGTCACTGCCTTGGCAAATTGTTTGTATCTTAGGCTGTCAAGAGAATTATCATCTTTATTACCACCGTATAAAGAGATAAAAAAAGTTTCTGAACATTTTCGCTTATAACTTTTTTATTTATAGTTCTACGACAAAAAGTTACTGTACCTAAGTTGTAGAGAATTTAATTTGCAACAAAAAATGTTAACAAATTTTTTTTATCAGATAAATAGTTTAAGAGATATATCGTAAAAACCATTTCCACCCCTATTTTCAAGATGGCGGCCGTTCGACAGGGGTGGCGATCCCACAAACTTGGTTTTAGCTTTACACTGACCCCCCCTACACATCAAAAAAATAAAATTGCGTCCTCTAAAAAACGCAACCCCAAATGTAACTTTTCAATGGACTATATGGTTGCCTACTATTCATACATTTTTATTTCATTTAATGAGGTTTAGTTTATAAGTTTCTTCTATAACCACCGGTTAAACTACGCAGTATATGAGTGAACCGATTGCCACCCATTTTCTCTCTCTCCATCTGAGCTTCTCTCTTGAACAAAATCCAATTCTTTTTCTCCTGAGGTGAACGAGGTCCCCATGATGCCTTAGAGCGGAAAGATTTCTTAATAGTCTGTAATCGAAAAGAAAATGACATAAATTTCTCCTAAATACCTTTACTTTTAAAACAGGTAGTAACATTCAAACGACTACATGCAGCTACTAGTGGGTTACCATGAAACGTAGTACCAACATACGAAAGTTAAGGCCTGAATGAAACAAGTAAAATAGACGATTTCGAAAAGGTTTGGACTGAAAGAAGAGTCACGTGCAGTTTTCCGGTCCGAATGCGGCGGCATAATTTCTTGTAACCGAAATTATTAGGTTTCCCCCTAACCCCTTTAGTTCAGCTAAATAGCTTGTGTTAGGATTGGATTCACGTCGGTAGTTGAATGGCCAGGAATCGAACCCTTTACCTCTCGATTACACACACACCTTCGGTAGCTTAATGTGTTACAGTCCTTAACCATTAAGCTACCGACGTTTTACCATACTAAATGCATAGTACAAATTGCTCGGAACTTTTCAGTCCGCAACTTTGGATTAACATTTCACGGTATACCTACAGGGCTCACCATACATTAGCATAGTCATGTAAAGGCTAATAAATGCAATACATAAATGTAAACACATAATTTAAAAAACATATATTTTAACAAAAGCTCACCTCAAAGAAATTGCCGGTTCTGTATTTAGTGAGCGTCACTATCATACCAACAGGAACGAATACTATACCGGTAAAAAGCATAATGTATCCACATACTGAAAATAATATTTTAGAATTGAATAGTTTGAAGTAAAATATATTTAGCAATCTGCTAAAAGTGAACTTAGTCCAAACTGAATAAGAAATTAAAAAAAAATAATCACAGATACAGTACGCGGCTTTTGATTTGGCACATCGAGAGGAAGAGTGAGAGTCAAGTCAAGAGTCGAGCCAAGAGTGAAAGCGTTCTCTCTGTCGCACAGCGTATGTCTACGTCGATGACGTAGTTATACGCTACAACGTCACTACGTTGAGCTCTGTGGCGTAGCAGTAGAGCTTTCGACTGCTAAGTCAGAGGTCGCAGGTTCGATGCGTGCTCAGTTCAAAAATGTAAATTTGCATTATTCTGAGTGTTTCTAGTATTTATGCCTATGTATTTGTTTACAAAAAAAAACAAAGTATGTTTATCCGCATTATAGAACCCATTCGACAAGTTCCGCTTAGTTTAGATCTAGATGGTGCTGTGTATTAAGTCCTCGAATATTTATTTATAATTTCAGCTTTATGAAGATTATGCAGTTGGAATCGAAGTCATACTATTATATTTATTATTATTATAAGATCGGTTCGGTCGCGAGCAACGTACGTCGCGCTCCCGATTAATTAATTTCTAAAAATAGTTATTTGGACTATACCTTTTTTTTTTTTTTTTTTTTTATCGTGCGGAAATTGCTTCGGATACCCCCCCGCGTGCCAGCGGGGGCGGTTATGTCGGGCTTGAACCGACTAAAACCGCACGCCGAGGTGTAAGGTTGCCCATAGAGCATATCCCTCGCACCCCGACTGACCCTGGGCCATCTCCGGTTTCGAGATGGCCCCCTCGGGTTTGGGAACCACGGTGTCCCCGTCTTGCCCCGGTTTGGGGGAGGGGCGCTAGTCGCCCCACCGTCCCGGCCTGCTTCTGCTGGGGTGACAGGTGGCCTCACCCGCCACCCCCAGGCCTGCGCTCATGGAGGACGGAGGTCGTTAAGCGACCTCCGGCGCCTGAGTTGCCTGCGACGCGCGGCGAGCAAGTTGCGGGCTCAGCGGACCGTGAGAGTTCTAAGTCTCTCCCGCATAGATAATGTGTTTACTTTGGAACTATTACTTTAATACTACAGTGGACAATGCGGGACAGTCTTAAAATAGTGATATTTGTGTAAAAAGAAAACTTCGTGATTGTGATAATTGAATTGTCGGGTGGCGTGCATATGCCAACGATCCGCGCGTCTGCGCTCCTCACTTTAGTGCAAATAGGAATAATCGTGTCTCGCTCGCACTGTTTTGATTTTGTTTTGATTTTGAAAGTTAACGTTAATTTTAATCGTTTAAACTGTTTTTAAGATTAAAAATGAATTGCACCGTGTGTAATGAAAAGGTAGATAAAGGGGAACTACTGAAATGTAATGGTTGCAAGGCAATATTTCATTTCACTTGCCTGAATATTACCAAGGCGGCCGTTGTTGGTGGGCAGTCACAAATAAAACGAAGTAGTAATGGCAAAGTTGTGCACTCTGGAAACTAAAATACTAGCGGAAATGAAAACTACTGTGACTGTCTTAGTCACTGAGAATAGTAAACTGAGACAGGAGTTACAGGAGGTTCACAACAGGTGCCTAACCTATGAGCAGTAAATTAATGTACTTAAATCGGAAAATCTAGGAAGTTCAAATAACGCACGCGCAACGAAACCAGCTGCTACGTCTGAAATTCAACCAGTGAACACGAGGGCTTCCGTATGGGCGTCGTCGTCGTCACCATCACCGGAGAGCGCGAGTTCCTCCGCAGTCGCCACTGCTACTTCCCTTGCTATCGTTGCTGGCAACGAAGGCAGCCGAGGTAGCGCTTCGCATCTGCGACCATCCAGCCCGGCCAATAGCTACGCTATGATGGCTAGTCAAAAAGCGGAAATTGTAACAATAGAGAATGCATCTGAGAACTGGACTGAGGTTAGAAATAATAAGAGAAAACCCCTATTTTCAATGCAATGCTTCAATTGTATCATTGAAAGCAGTCGAGAGGAAGAAGTACCTTCATGTGTGGAGGCTAGACAAAACTACAACCGTAGAAGACTTGAAGAACTATATTAGCTCAACCTTGAATATGGATTGTGATTCCAACATCACTGTGGAGAAGATAGTACCAAAGACGGAGAGAGACTACGCATCGTTCAAAGTTGGTGTTACGGAAAGATATTTTATAAAACTCAGTGATGCAGCTGTGTGGCCACTCAATGTAGAGATTAGTGAGTGGGTCTGGTTTCGTCGCCCAACGAAGCCCCTTGAACAATAAACCAAACAGAAACCTTAACATATTGTATCAGAACGTTCAAGGCCTTCGAACTAAGACTGGACAGCTGTTATCACTGCTACAATCATCAGCATCGGACTTATTCGCATTCACGGAGACCGGTTTAAGCGAAGGCATTCATAATTCTGAAATTATACTACCAGGATATCAATATTAAGATGCGACAGTGCAGACGGGCGCAAACTGGGCGGAGTCTTTTTAGTGGCCACACCGCCATACGAGTTGCGTCGAGTGCCTGTACCGGACGATATCGAAATTGACAACCACGGGTTCGAATTGGTATGTGCTACAGTGTATATACAGAAACGACTTATTTTTGTATGTTGTGTTGTTTATATACCGCCTGATGCAAGTGAGGGAGATTAAACGTTAATGTTTGGTATATTAGAAAAACTCTGTTTGAAATATAGTGGCGATTTGGTGGTTTTAGGAGATTTTAATTTATACTCGTGCAATATTAATTTTAATGATTGTTACGAGTACTTCTTGGCCTTCTGTGAATTCACTCAGTTTAATACTATACCTAACTGCAACAACAGACAGTTGGAGCTCGTGTTGAGCGCGCGCGCGGGTGTGTCGGTGTGCGCGGCGGACGAGGGCATGACCCTCGTGGACCCGCACCACCCGCCGCTCACCGTCAGCTGTGCGCTCGGCGGGCGCCTCGCATCTGCGGGCGACCCCGCACCGTCCACTCCTGCTCCGCTCGCATCACACTCACACACTTGCGGACCAAATACAAACAGACAGTGGAATTTTCACAAAGCCGACTTTTTCAATTTATATGATAGCTAACATAGATTACACAGATATGCTTTCTATTCAGGATCCCAACACAATGTTAAACTCATTCTATAATAAAGTTTATGCCGTATTTGATGCTTGTGTTCCACCTAAAATAAAATCTTTTATCAATAATAAGTACATTTATCCTCCTTGGTATACTGAAGGTATTATTAAAGATATAAAATCGAAATACAGTCTACATAAAAAGTTCAAATAAAGTAAGTTACAGAGTGATTATGATACATTCTCACAATGTAGGGCGCGAGTGAAGGCGGAGACTTCCCGGGCACTATACGGAGCACTATATATAACAATATACGGATCGCATGCAAAGTCAACTAAAAACGGATCCACGAGCATTTTGGAAGTATATTAGGTCGAGGAGAACTGATTCGGGTAAAGCCAAATTAATATCAGATGGCCGTGTCTTGACAGATGCTGAATGTGCCGGAGAGTTTGCTCGATTCTTTCACTCTGTCTACAGTGATGAACCGGCTGCATTGGATGTTGCGGCAACGAGCGCGAAGGTGACGCCGGGCACTTGGGCTCACTTATCACAGCTGAGCCCCGCTGACGTTCTGGGTGCTCTTACCCGCTTGCTGCCTAACAATTCTGTAGGACCTGATGGGATACCATCGTTTCTCTTCAGAGACTGTCGCAAGGTGTTAGTGAGACCGTTACTACACATTTTTAATACATGTATAGATACTGCTACATTCCCAGACTGCTGGAAACTTACGAGAGTAATTCCTGTGCCGAAGGGAGGTGGAGGAACATCACCTAGTGACTACAGGCCAGTGGCGATTTTAAGCACTCCCGCAAAAGTGTTCGAGGCTGCCATTCACAGCTCCATGTACAAGCAGGTGAGTGCCCAGTTGTCTGACGCACAGCACGGTTTCCGTCCTGGTCGGGGGACAACTGGGAATTTACTGCATCTAATGACCCATCTGGTGCTGGCGGTGGATGCTGGCTTGCAGGTTGATGTAGTCTACCTTGATTTCCGGAAGGCTTTTGCTACCGTCGATAACGACATACTTCTTTTGAAATTAGTTACCTGCGGGATAGATGTCATTACGTGGACTGTGGAGGTAGTGTTTCACAACCATATTTCACGTGGTCGGGCGTAAGCCAGGGCAGCAACCTGGGCCCGCTTCTTTTCATTTTAATGAGTAACGACCTGCCGAGTATACTTAGCGAATCAACACCCTTGTTATTTGCTGATGATTTAAAATTGATACGAGAGATCAAACAGGATGGCGATCATAATGTACTGCAGCGGGATATAAATAGGGTTGTACAATGGAGCCATGACAATAAGCTCTTTTTTAATGTGACGAAGTGCTCCATTATCACGTTCACTCGTGCTCGTACTCCGCCTCAACACCAGTACCACATAGAGGGGATCCAGTTGCAGCGCGTCACCGCAGTAAAAGATCTGGGCGTTCAGTTTGCGGCTGATCTCAACTTCCGAGAACACGTTACCAATGTTTGTAAAAAAGCTTACCGCAACCTAGGATTTGTGTTGCGACAGGCAAATCAGTTTACAAACGTTGGTGCATTGAAAGCTCTGTTTGAGGCTCACGTGAGGAGCCATCTGGAGGGTGACTCTGTTATCTGGTCCCCACATGAGGATAGGTATCAAGTCATGCTGGAGCGTATCCAGAACAAATTTATTAGGTTCATATACCTAAAGATGTATGGGGTATACCCAGGATATCCGTTATTGTATCCTACTTTGTTTGTTTGTGGTTACTGTAGGCTTGAGGTGTGAAGAGAAGTGGCGTTAGCCACATGTGTGGTGAAAGTCTTAAGGGGGCTAATAGATAATCAGGCAATACTGCGGACGACCTCTCTGTGCGTCCCGGACGAGTACATAGGACGACGGAGGCGACTGCCACTATTCTCGGTGCCGTGTGCTCGTACTAACTTACTACAGCTAGCGCCGCTGACGCGAACGTTGCGTGTGCTCAACACGGTATCTCAAAGGGTAGATTTGTTTTCTTGTACGCGTAGTGAATTCACGGAGGCTATGTTTACTCAGTTAACTGTATCAAATTAGTTTAAGTTTTGTTGTTATTGTAAGCTATTATTTATTATTTAGTTTCCTTCTGCCATTGTATTAGGTAATCCTGTAATGATGGTTGCAAGAATGAATAAACAAATAAATAAATAAAAATAAATAAATTACTATTTTCTAAACACAAACTGTTTCAACTACTCTAAAAAGGTATTAAACTTTCAATGTCAGTCCGATGTACGATAGAGATAACACTCTACAAAACCGAAGCAAGCTGAATTTAGCCGGACTCTCACTACTCTTTACGACGCGACGTGTCAATTCTAAAGCGGGACACAGTACCTACTCACGTTGCATCGGATTAATCAGATCCCAGCACGCTGGTACCTGATACAGGCAGTTGTGGTGTGGGCGATATACTAAAAAGTCATTGAATATTTACCATAAGCTGCAGTAGGATACGTGTAACCATCAAACGTCATATTCTCAACGTTAACCAGCGCATACATGAATACAATTCCCATCAACAATGGGCACAACAAACCCCAGCAGATTCTCCAGAATATAGATGTCTTGATACCTAACATGAATTCGATATCTACGCACAGGTTCTCCAATCCTGTAAAATATTAATTGGTTAATATTTAACATTAATGATTCGAACATTTCGGTATATTAATGACTTTCAAGTCTCTTAGACAACCTGTTTCACATAGTTTTAAGTTTCAAATCAGTTAATCAATAGTTTGTTTCTTTTACATATTTTTATGTAATAAAGTAGTTTAAGTAAGAACCTGTTTGAATTTCATTAGTTATTACTGACATCTCAATAACTAATGGGTACTAGCTCAACCATGTCTGTCTGTATCTGTATCCTAAACGTGAAAATGTTTCAAATATTATTTTGTGAGGCAATTTCCTAAGGGGTGTGTGTTGGGTAACCTCCTCGAGTGTAATTCCGATTCCGATCCTGCTGCAACTGGGGGGAACGGAATCGGAGCGGCCGGTACACCCTGGGCGGCGGTCAATGGATTCCCCTTCATGGGGTTGGCATTGATCGTCGGCCAATACCCAACGTGGCGGGAACACATCGCTCTCCGTACTCCTCTGCTTTCAGAGGAGACAGGATGACCGATGGTGTTAGTGGTGGAGGCCACCGAAAGGTCCTGGGGGATCCAGAGGCGGGTTGGCCCACTGCTAATGCAGGGGCCGACGAGCACTTCTGCCGCCGCCGGTGAGAGAGGACTAGCCATCCTCTCGCGTTCCGTAATCGGCAGGTGATCAGCAACGACCTGACTGGTGGCTCCAGAAGGGTACGTGGTGAACTTGCTGACCGGAGGGCTTGCCTATATTGGCCGGCCCACGACAAGGAAAAGTCTATAAACCCGAAAGCGAAGTCGTTCAAACCTATGGATACCAGCCGACCTCCATAGTATATAGGCTTATCCAGGTGCAGGGGGCTCCGTCTGGATGGACCATCTTTCCCCCATACTCGAGGAACATATTATGGACAATAAAACCCTAAATGAAAAACCGGACGGAATAATTAACGACAACCAAGGCGCGAACAACGGAAATGATAATGACGGTGTGGTAGTAGTTGGGGGTGAATAGGAGGTGTGCCTGCGGTCTCGCACGCGGTCGAAGATGACTGTCTTCGCCAGACCCGCAACTCCACTTCCTATGGGAGAGGGCACGGACGCGGAGATTGCGTCCACGGCTGGGACTGACAGTGTGTCAGCTCCCAGCCAAATGGAGATCGAAAGTCTCCGTCGCTCTAGACCGGAGCAGAAGCTCCTCCGGACAGAGGGCGGTCTCCTCGAGCGAGGACGATCGGCCAGCAAAAGTTCTAGCCACTTCGGCGGGTAGAGGCCAGGCCAATGCCGGCCTCTACAAATTAGGAAGCCAGGCACCAAAGCCGCCGGTGCATGTCCCACCGCTCCCCAGTGGCAGGGACCAAGGTGTCCCCGCTGCGAGGGAGCTCTCATCGGCGTTGGCCCGGATCTCAGACACCATTAAGGGTCGTTAAGCCCGGCCCAGCAAAGAAACAGGTGTACTGGTGGTCAGCGAAGATTGCACAGCTGCGAGCAGCGTGCGTGACCGCTCGCCGCCAGTACACCACGTTTCGCCGGAGGCGTCGCCGCCCAGACGATGCGGCAGCCCGAGAGGCGGAGCTGTATGAGGCGTACAAGGGGGCCAAGAGGACCCTCCAGGAAGCCATTAAGCAGGCCAAACGGCGGGCCCGCGAAGAGCTGCTGGAGTCTCTGGAGCAGAACCCAAGGGGGCGCCTTTACCTTGTGGTCAGGGATACTGAGCTCCTTGTTCCTAGCGAAAGCGGAGGAGCATGTCCCTCCGCGTATGGCTCCACCTCAGGCGCCTGACGCTGATAATAGCGAGAGCGATGTGCCCGAAGTCAGGGAGAGTGAACTGGGGGTAGCAGTGCTCCGGCTTAAAGCCCGGAAATGCACTGCCCCCGGACCCGACGGCATTCCAGGCCGAGCATGGGTCCTGGCTCTTGAGGAACTAGGGCCTCGACTGATGGCGCTCTTTAGCGCATGCCTCGAAAGGGGCCAGTTTCCAAAGGCGTGGAAGACGGGGAAACTGGTCCTTATCCGGAAGGCGGGGCAGCTGGCGGATCAGCCTTCCGGTTACCGGCCGATCGTGTTGCTCGACGAGGTGTGCAAGCTCTTTGAGCGGATTATTGCAGAGCGCCTCGTCGAGCATCTCACGAACGTGGGGCCAGATCTGGCGGACAACAGTTCGGTTTCCGCCGGGGGCGCTCCACCGTGGAAGCGATCATGCGCGTTAGGCGCCTGGCGGAGGAAGTAGTCTCGCGGGGTGGAGTGGTGGTGGCGGTGTCTCTCGGCATCGCCAACGCCTTCAACACCCTACCCTGGAGCTGCGTTAGGGAGGCTCTCGCGTATCACGGAGTGCCTCCTTACCTCCGCCGCATTGTCGAGGCATACCTATCCGAGAGGGCCATAGTTTACCCGAGCTGGCTAGGGCCAGGGCGGCGAGAAGTGTCGTGCGATTTTCCGCAGGGGTCGGTCCTAGGGCCACTCCTGTCGAACATCGGATACAACTGGGTGCTGCGCGGTCCGTTGCTCGAGGGTGTCAGCATAATTTGCTATGCCGACGACACCCTCGTTATGGCGCGGGGAGCAACGTACCGAAGCGCGGCACTAAAGGCCATGACAGGGGTTGCTCAAGTCGTGGGTCGAATACGGCGGCTGGGATTCGAGGTGGCTCTCCACAAATCCGAGGCTATGTGTTTTCACGGGCCTCGTAGGGGGCCACCTGCGGGAACCAGCATAACCGTAGGGGGCGTAAGCATCGGCATCGAGCCCACGATGAAGTACCTTGGGCTCGAACTCGATAGCTGATGGGACTTCGAACCTCATCTCCGAAGTCTGGTCCCGAAACTGAGGGGGGCTGCGGCCGCGCTATCGCGGCTGATGCCCAACGTTAAGGGACCCAATGCCCCCACTAGGAGACTGTACCTGGGGATCGTGCGGAGCATGGCCCTGTACGGGGCCCAGGTATGGGCGGAGACTCTGGAGGCCCGCAACGTGGCTGTTCTAAACAGCCCGTTAAAGGCGATGGCTATCAGAGTCATCAGGGGGTATCGCACGATCTCCGTCGAGGCGGCATGTCTCCTAGCCGGGACCCCTCCATGGGACCTGGAAGCGAGAGCGAGAGCGGGAACAGGGCCATAGGCCGGAGTCCCGAGAGATCAGGGCTCAGCGGTCTCAGCTCCGCCGGGAACTCATGGAGACATGCATCCAAGGTGGGGGAATCCACTATTTCGGCGGTGAGGCCGATCATCTAGGAGTGGTTGGAGAGGGACCACGGGGACCTCTCCTACCGGATGTGCGAGATGGTTACCGGACACGGGTGTTTCGGTAAGTATCTGTGGCGCATCCATCGGGAGACAACGCCGCAGTGCCAGTACTGCGAGGGTCCTGGCGAAGACACGGCGCTCCACACGTTGGTGGAGTGCCCTGCGTGGGCGAGTCAACGCCGGGATCTCGTTGCGGTCCTGGGCGTGGACGTTCTCTCATTGAAGACCATGGTGAGTGCCGTGGTCTCCGGCGGGAGTAAGTGGCACGCCGCTGTCTCTTTCTGCGAGCAGGTAATGCGCGCGAAATATACGGCGGAGAGGGAGCGGGATAGAACCCTGCCCTACTGAACTACCGACCTCCATGATCGGGGCCTGAGGACGGCAGTTGGTCGACTCGCCGTGCTTACAGAAGCAGGCCATGGCGGAGGCGTGTCGTGTGTGTCCTACACATGCCTGCCAACTCACCGACGCGGGATAAAACCCAACCCCACCAGGCGAGGCCGCGCTGGCCAAGGTTCGCTGGTAACCCTGGGGTTATCCTTTCGAGGGCTTACCCGGGGTGCCCGGCAATGGGCACTTGGGGAGGACACCGTGCGGTTTTAGTCGATACACGACATTAACACCCCCACTGGCCGGCGGAGAAGTATCCGAAGGGATTTCCGCACGTAAAAGAAAAAAAAAGGCAATTTCCTAACTCTTAATTTTCGACTTCAGAAGATTATCGAGACACTTTAGTTTGTAAAATTAATACCAAAATCTATTGAGCAGATATTGCGACCTGTTGGTCTAATCATAATAAACTCTGGTCATAATAAGCTCAAAATTAAAACTGAAAATAGGTTAAAAACAAGTAATTAAAAAGCTATTGTGGTGCCTCCCCACTTATCACTTCATGATGGGTCTTACTGCCCAACTCGTTGTCAAGCGTTATAATTTAGAAAAGTAAACATACACACCATAATTATAAACTGATCAATTTATTCCATTCTACTTACCATAAATCCACAATATTCCAATAATTTCCATTATAGCGCAGAAAAGAATAAGGAAAGTGCCACCGTAGTAATCAACCAATTCCAAAATGAACTGACCACCCTAGAAATAGTTGTTTGTACAACAAGTGAGCAAAGTTATTATTTGCTGCGAGTGCCGGCTTTAAATCACAAACTAGCGAAGTACTAGCGAGTGATTTTAGCATAGACTACTGAATACAGTGAGTGATTTAAAGGCACGAGGCAATAAGATTTGCTGTCATGTGAAACATACAACTTTTCACCTCGACCAGTGAGAGACAAATCTGAAAAATCACCCGTTGGACCCGTCGGGTTCTTGAGTTCATCGCGGTCATCACTTACGGCTTTGTTTTATATACAGGGCGTCCCACAGCACTATTTAAGATACTTAGTAGCTTCCATGTGGTATACATGGAGGGAAAGTATCTTAAATAATGTAGATAGACACTTTACTGAAAAGAGACTTATACTAACGCTCTCTTGATATCCAAAAAAAAAATTGCGTTCTCTGACTTCTGTACGCTAAGCCTAATCAATGTAACATTTCAATGGATTAATCTTTAGAAAAAAGTAAGCATACAAAATACTTAAAAATTTAATTGAATTATAATAAGGTATTAATAATAGTGAGGTATTTGTCCCATTGAATTAAAATCATTTCATGGATTTCCTTTTATTTAATTTACTATGTTGTAACGATTACAATCGTAAATATAAACAATTAATTCTTATTTAGAATTAATTGTGGTTAGCGCCATCTGTCTGACCTGGCTGCGCAACAGTGGTTGCAATCGATGTGGCGGTCGGTTCCCCGTCAGAGGGCGTATGTTATGCGGTCGAATTTCATTCAAGGTTAGTTTTTGGTTATGGAATATTCGAGTTCGAAGTTCATCACCGGTATTATTCTCAAAAGGTCTAGAAATATTTAGGTATATAAGAGTGACCGCAGTGAGAGTATTTTTTATTTGTTGTTTAAGAGGTAACTAGTCCTCTACTCTGAGATTTTATTGTTCGAAGTACTTGCAGTGATTCGAAAATCATATTGAATTTGAAGGTTATAATTTGTGTGTGTGAGATCCCAGATTTGATCTGGTAAGTTGTCCTTTTGATTGCTGTTAATCTGTTCGCATAATGGAGATGTGTTGTTGATAAATGCTGTGTATATTTAAACAGGGTCGTTAGTTTTGGGAGAAACCCCGTATACACTCTAAAAACGAGAACTGATACTCTGAGGTGTCGATTGTGCTGTCGTGGAGGCCGAGACCTTGGGCGAGCTGATCAATAGAGAGGCTCCGGAATCAGCTTTGCCGGAACCCCACCACTGACGGTCAACCGATTACTATAACTGAATAAGGTCATGTATCCATTTATATAATTATTATTGCGTATGTTGAACTGTGCCAATAATGAGGTGATGCTGCCTAGTGGAGAAGACTGTTGTATGTGTTAAGAAAGCATTCTCTGTATACTTCTTCTGTTTATATATATCTGTCTATACTTCTGTGTAACCTTATGTGACTCTGTGTTTCTGTGTGTGCAAATATATGTATGTACAACTGAGTATTGTTTCATTGGAGATCAGCTGACCTGTACACCACCTCGAACCTCTGTGAAAGGTGCCCTGGGATTAGGATACTCTGTTGCTCACCTGGACTAGCCGGTGAGTAACACTAGCAGGAAATACTGTTACAATGTTTATGTTTATTATTGGCGCTCATCAGGGGAGACCTATGTCCAGCAGTGGACTAATAGAGGAGGTTGATGATTAGAGAGATTTGATTCTTATGAATGAACCTATCGATTTATGCAATAAAAGTACAGGATGTTACTTTTTCGGATTGTAACCGGTTCGATTACCGAGTGTAGTAATCTTATTTCTAAGCTAATGGCTCGATGCCTGTAAATATCCCTTTAAACTTCTATGTTGGAGATATTCTCAACGTAACAATCTGAGATACTGTAATTGCCTTACTTATTCAGTGAGGACGATACTCACGAAAATAGGAGGAATATTTTTTTCTAAAGATTTAGATCGGAAAAAGAGAACATCTAGGACGGGACTTGAACCCGCGACCAGTCCCTTACAGGGGGAATGCTCTGACCAACTGAGCCACCTAGACACGTCCCAGATATTCGAAATTCTCCAATATATCATATACGTCTTAAGGCGACGTTGGAGCCATCTACCGTAATTCTTGCGAACTACGGAAACAATGAATAACTTTACAGTCATTTTTAAACATTGTTTTTTGATGACTCCGCCTAATTAATTCAATTAAATTTTTAAGCATTTTGTATGCTTACTTTTTTCTAAAGATTTAGATCGGAAAAAGAGAACATCTAGGACGGGACTTGAACCCGCGACCAGTCCCTTACAGGGGGAATGCTCTGACCAACTGAGCCACCTAGACACGTCCCAGATATTCGAAATCTAGGTGGCTCAGTTGGTCAGAGCATTCCCCCTGTAAGGGACTGGTCAAAAAGTAAGCATACAAAATGCTTAAAAATTTAATTGAAATATGAGGAATATTCTCAGATACAGGGCGAAAACTTTGACCTATATTTTGTATTCAGGTAATAATAAATTATACTCACTGGTGTAACATACACAAGACCGGCAAGGAAACCAGCGCTGCAGCAAATAGCAGACATGAAGATGGTTTTGACTTTAGGAAATGCGTCCATAAACACAGTGTTGATGGTGGATAAGAGCGCCACCGATGACCCAATACCAAGAACAGTCATCATCAAGAAGAACAGAACAGAAAATAGCTGTAGAGTAGGAAATAAAATCTATTTAATAACATTTTCAGATTTCTGGATAACGAAGAGTATGAAAAAAGAATATAACTTTGTTTTAAACAGTGGTTAGATACCATATGGTTACCGTAAATAAAATATATGTACTAGCTGTGCGCCGTACTCAAACAGTTCATGTGACTCACGTGAATATAAAACTGGCCAAGTGCGAGTCAGCCTCACGCACGAAGGGTTCCGTACCATTATCTGTAAAGACCCCCTTAAATATTTGCTTAATTTCAATTTAATTATTTATTTTTCAAGAGAATGTAATACTAAATATTTTGTGAATATTTCAAGAGTCTACATGTTGCCGTTATCAATATTGAGCAGAAACAAGCAAACAAATCACGTTTTTTGCATGGAAGCCCCCTTAAATAATTATTTTATTCTGTTTTTGGTATTTCTTGTAATAGCCGCAATAGATACATTATCTGTGAGAATTTCAACTGTCTAACTATCACGGTTCATGAGATACAGCCTGGTGACAGACGGACAGCGAAGTCTTAGTAATAGGGTCCTGTTTTACCCTTTGGGTACGGAACCCTAAAAAGTAATCTACGTGCTGTTCCAGATTATAATCTGTCTCTGTGCCAACTACCAGATCCGTTCTGCCGTTCTGGCGTGGTCTAGTAATAGACCATTCAAACTCAAAGATGTTAACGCGGTTAATGCGATTATAATTTGCGTTCAACCTGTGACCAGGGCTGCCAACCTATAATCACGCCAGAACCCATAAACATACCTAATTGTATTTCATGGAATGTGAAAGTTTACTAAAGAGTTGTAACTGGTATGGCCATATGAATGAAAAAAAAAAAAGATTGCCAATGTACCTGAGGCAGGAAGGTTTTGGAAATCGCGTCAGGGTAAGAGATGAAAGCAAGACCGGTTCCACCAGAGCCAACTACTTGGCTAACATCTTGATCCAGCTCGTACGCCAAACTGCCCAAAATTCCGAAGACCGTAAGACCAGACAGCAAACTTGTGAAGGAGTCCAATGTGGTCACAATCATAGCATCTCTGTGTAATAAAACAAATTACATGAGTAGGGTTGAAATTCAAGAAAACTTTGATGACTTTTAGTTTATTCCCATGGTTTTACATTTTGGCAAAAATTAGATGCATTCATTATGCGAGCACAACTGCAACAATATGCGAGTCGATTCGAATAAAGAAATATTTGCCAGAATTTGAAAATGAAATCAATGTATAGATGGATTCATTTTGAAATATCAACGGCTCGACCTTTAATTTAGATCATAGCATAGACTCATAGCAACCTTGACGAGGAAAGTGTATCAACGGGGAATAAATCCTTTGTACGGGCCAACCATACAGATTCATCAGCATTATGTAGAATGTTGGCGAATGTTACGTTTTGGTCCTTCGAGCAATTGGCACGAGCAGCAGCCGGTTTGCAAGCAGTCCACCAAGTAAGATCTTTCCTTTTTATCACTCGCTTATATTATTACTCATCACCAACATTGGAAGATCTGGTTTTTACGGAAAACAAACTGATGGAGGCCATCAAGCAGCTCTACATCAACTTCAAAAAAGATGGCGCTGATCGTAAGACCGCTAGCAACCTACAAAACCGTCTTGAAACTCTGGATGCCTATTAGAAAGAGTTTCAAGCTAACCATAATAGGTTACAGGACTGTGATCCCGCGCATGAGTATTTTTTGGAAAAGTGCTACAAGCGCACTTTCCAATTTTATAATGAATCTCGTTCGGTTATCATGGAGTATGTAGTATGTAGAGTCTAGAAAAGAGAAAAGAGTCTAGTTTTCTGAAACCAGCTACTTCTTGACAATGCCTAGATTGTTGGATAATCCAACTCTTTCTAAGTCCCCACTCTTGGATGTACAATACGGGAGGACACCACCAGTCCAGGCTCAGTCATTTGAATTTATAGCATTACCAAATAGCTCACGCTCGCCTCATGTTGTTAAGTTAGATGAGATGCTGCGTCATCAAAAAAGCAATTTTAAAGCCTTTTCTCGCACTATTTCCAACATAGATTTCACCTCTCTTACTGAAAATTGGGAATTAGAGGACCTGCTGAAATCGGTCATGGGTCGTGGTCCACCTGCTTAGTCCACCTGGGTGGACCACGGGCACTTTTTCTTGCCGGTGGTCCACCTAAATGCTGAGTAATGTGCAAATAAAAATGACTATGGGTCGTGGTCCACCTAAAAGTAATTCCGTGTGATCCTGTCATTTTACTACTATTGAAAAATGAATACGAAAGAACAAATTAAACTGGAAAAAACAAATTAATGCCGAAGAAAACTTTACTGAAATAATCATCAAGTAACTTAAGTAAAAAAATAATAATATTTAAGTACAGTGAAATCAACGTAACTTTTCCAAAGCGAATCCTACAGAAATTTATCTGTTTAACAATTCTAATTGTATTTCTATTGTGTCGTCATCATCATTTATATATTTGGTTTTCTTTTTGTTGAAAGTGATACGTCAGTAAAATACGGTAGTAAGCGGTAGACTGATTTATTAAAAACTAAATGCACCTTACAATATAGGTATATAAAAGTTGACTGAACGTCACATCCCTCCCCACTAAGCCACAAACGTTATATCTATAATCGCAATTACAATTTCACCTTGATTACTCCAATAATGGCGATACATCGAAGTGCTGAGATGCCTATATGAGACAGCCACTATGTTCGTCCAGCTCCAAGACCAGAAGACGAACCCCATAAGCCTACAGCGTGGAGTGAGACAGGGGGATGTTATATCCCCCAAACTATTCACCAACGCGCTGGAGGACGTCTTTAAGACTCAGGGATTGGACTGGGCGGGGTATAAACATAAATGGAGAGTACATCTCGCATCTTCGGTTCGCCGACGACATCGTCATAGTTGCGGAGTCACTGGAGCAGCTGGGCGAGATGCTGAAATGGAGCCTCTCGACGATTCGGTCTTGGTGTGAACTTTGACAAAACCAAGGTTATGTTCAACGAACATGTCACACCGAGACCTATTGCCGTCGAAGGGTCGACACTCGAAGTTGTTCAACAGTATGTCTACCTTGGGCAGGTTATCCAGCTCGGTAGAAACAACTTCGAGAAAGAAGTCACCAAAAGGATCCAATTAGTTTGGGCAGTATTTGGCAAACTACGTCGGGTTTTCTCCTCCCCTTTACCGCAATGCCTAAAAACAAAGGTGTTCGACCAGTGCGTCCTACCTGTCATGACTTACGGTGCCGAAACGTGGACACTGACAGTGAGGCTAGTCCATGACATAAAAGTCGCGCAGCGGGCTATGGAGCGAGCTATGCTTGGGGTTTCTTTGAAGGATAAAATTCGAAATGAGGCCATCCGACAAAGAACTAAAGTCACCGACATAGCTCGCAGAATAAGCAAGCTAAAGTGGCAATGGGCTGGCCACATCTGCCGAAGGACCGATTGCCGATGGAGCAAACGAGTCCTAGAGTGGAGACCATTAATCGGTAAATGGAAGGTAGGACGTCCCCCAGCAAGATGGACGGACGACCTGAAAAAGGTAGCTGGGATAGACTGGATGCGCAAGGCGGAGGATCGGGTGCTATGGCATAAATTGGGATAGGCATTTGTCCAGCAGTGGACTGCAATAGGCTAATTGATTGATTGATTGATTACTCCAATAAATGAATGATCGTTCGTTAAGCTCGTTCAAATGCACGCAGTGCTCGAGCGGACGCGTCGGGAAGCGGGGACGCCGCCGGCAAATCCTGTGGTGGTGGTGGTAAGCTAGCTTTCTGTGCCACTGGCGTCAGCTTACCCAGGACTTATACTGACTGCCGTTACCGCCGTCCGACGCGTCTTCATACAAATCAAGCTATTTTTTTTAAATAATGTATACATCATGTAAAAAAGACGCTCGTTCAAGTTTCCACAGGAGCTGTCATCGAGAAAATAAAGAAATGGAAATAGTATAATAACTAAACAAAGTTCAGTAGGAAAGAGATTGCATATTATTTTTTATAGGTGGACCACCGGCAAAAAATGGTGCCCGTGGTTATGGAGAAAGGAAAAATTATTTAATTCTTCTTCTGAAGATGTCCAGACTGGTACTACTCCGAATGGTATGAGGGAGTGAGTTCCAGAGACGAACAGCTTGCACCGTGAAGGATCCGTCATAGCAACTAGAACAGTGTGCAGGAGTATGAAGCAGAAGAGAGGAAAAACACGACAGGGTTTGCCCCCCCTAGGTACAAGATATTCAAAACGTTCCCGCAGATATGACGGAGAATTAGGATTTTGAAGTATAGAGTAGAGAAGAGATAGGATGTGAGTGTTACGGCGCTGCCGAATAGGGAGCCAGTTCAGTCTTTTTCGAAATTCACTAACATGGTCGTATTTACGAAGGTCAAATACGAAGCGAATCCCCAAATTCTGCAAGCGTTCAAGTTTATTCAGTAGTTCCTCCGAAGCATCGAGAAAGCAGACATCAGCATAGTCTAATATTAAGAGTAGAAGAGATTGCGCAAGAGTAACTTTAGTCTGAAGAGGTAGGAGTTTCTGGAGACGTTTGAGAGATTGAAATGCGCAGTATACCCTCCTGCTTACCTCCGCAATGTGAACATCCCAGGCAAGCTTGGAGTCGATGTGCACTCCTAAATTTCTTGCACTCTTGGAATAGTCAATGGCCACAGATTCGTACTTAACTGGAGGTAGAGACTCATGATCCATAAGGCCGAGCATATATCTGCCACCGACAATGAGTGCTTGAGATTTTTTTGGGTTGACTAACAATCCAAAAGATTTAGCCCAAGCATTAATGTTCTTAAGGTCATTATTGATGGCAGCTACAGCCCTAGCTAGTTCATCGGCTTTGAAATGTCGATATAGCTGCAAGTCGTCTGCGTAGAGATGATAATTTGAGGTTATGACCTTAGTGACGGCGTTTATAAAGACAGAGAAGAGGAGAGGAGAAAGAACACCACCCTGAGGAACGCCCGCCACTAAGTTGCACCAATCGGAGGAGGCCTCGTTCATTCGAACTGATTGTGAGCGTCCCTCAAGATAGGATGTAAACCAGGCAGTTGCAGAAGTAGAAACGTTAAAAGATGATAGAATTCCTAAGAGGATGTCAAAGTCAACCGAATTGAAGGCACTGCTGAAGTCCAATAAAACCAGAACTGTCAGTTGTTTGTTCTCCATGGCCAATCTTATATCGTCTGTTACTTTGACTAGAGCTGAAACAGTACTATGGCCGCGGCGGAAGCCAGATTGGAATGGACTTAGCAGGTTATTAGAGGAGAGGTAATAGGACAGTTGATCGTGAACAACACTCTCGAGTACTTTGGACAAGATGGGAAGGATCGAAATGGGTCGGAATTGAGAGTGCGTTGCAGGATTGAATACTTTGGGCAGAGGTATAACAGAAGCTTTCTTCCATGATGAAGGGAAGCAGTTAGAATATAAGGAGTAGTTTATCATGTGGGTAAGGATAGGAAGAATTTGATTCAGGATGGGAAGAAGCATTTGGAGTTGAAGGCCATCGTCACCGATAGCTCTAGAAGATATGGTTTGTAAATGTTTCTTAACATCTACCTCTGAGACCGGCTGCAATGAGAAAGAAGTATTTGAAGGTAGTGGAAGAGAAGAGAGGAAATTTAGAGTAGAGGACTTAACATCACAAGGCATAGTAGTGGGAGGCGCAGAGAAATGGGCATTCAATGCATTGAGGTCCATATCGGTAAGGTTGTCATGAACGACCTTACCAATACCCAAAGATTTAAGAAACTGCCATTGTTGAGAAGTGTTTAGATTTTCAATAGAATTATGAATGTGGTCTCGTCTCGCATCCCTACACATACGATTGCAGCGATTACGTAGCCTCTTGTACATATCCCAGCTCTCCTCAGACGGACATTTAACATGTTTACGCTTGGCCTTATCTCGCTTCAACATAATATTTTTGAGGGCTGAAGAAAGCCATGGCGCAGGATGGTGTCTAACTCTTACCTTTTTAAGAGGGGCATGTACATCATAGATGGCCAACAACGTGCTTGTAAAAATAGACACCTTCTCATCCAGGTTATTGCAGTCATAAACAGATGACAAATCAATACCATCTATGTCACCCCCCAAACGCTCCAGATCAATATCTTTAAAATTACGAAGAACTAGAAATTTACTCTTGCGTTTCGGAGGACGCAGTTTATAGGAAAGGTATAGAAGGTCGTGGTATGAAAAGGGAGCAGACAGCTGTCCATGTGAAGCCACCTTATGAAGATTAGAAACTAGAATAAGGTCAAGTAGAGAAGGCTTAGTATTAGGAACCTTGTGTGTGGCATTTAGGGGAAGAATATGCATATCTACAGAAGAGACAAGAGAGCAGAGTTGACGGCTGCGTGAATCATTTTTGAGAAGACAAGTGTTGAAGTCCCCGAGGATAATTCTATGTTCATACAGTGACGATAGATTTTCAAGTTGCATTTCAAAAGCGGAGAAATAGTTAATATTACTACAAGGGCTGTAATAAACGCCTAGTAGTGTTTTAGTGTGCTTAAAATCAATTTCAATAAAGAGATATTCTGTAAAATTTGAGTATACACCTGGGGACTGGTCAACAACTTTATAAGAGGTATCTCCACGAAGATACACGGCAACCCCGCCACATGCTTTACCCGTTCTATCAACACGCACAAGCTTATACCCAGGAAGTGAATATTGGGTCGAAGGGAGTACAGGCTTAAGAAAAGATTCAGAGACAAGGATAGCGTGAACGTTCTTAGCATTGAAAGAAGCTAGAAGATCAGAATAGTGTGCAGGAATGCTCTGAGCATTTATATGCACAACATTGAAAAAATGAGGAAAGGGTGAAAAAATAGAGGACAGTTTGTCACAGAGCTGTACGGAGTCGTCATCACTATGTGCACTATCAAAACTGTCACTAGACGCAACAGAAGAAGAACAAGATATAAAACTATCATCTGAACCTACAAACATAAATAAATAACTATAATATAAAATATATATAAAATAATATAATTTAAAAATTACAATACTAAAATTTTTTAGCTGAAACTCTCTTAGCAACAGCTATGGTGAATGTTAGATCAGCTGATGGGTCATTCATCAAAATGCGAGCTTTGATCGATCAGGGTTCCCAAACTTCCCTCATTTCGGAAAATGCAGCCCAGATGTTGAAGTTACCTCGACATAGGAGCAAGAGAGTCATCTTCGGATTGGGGGCCCAAGAAAACAACTGCAAAGGGGTTCTTAAATTAGTGTGTTCATCGACGTATAGCCAATATCAATTCGATACTGATGTTTTCATCATAAAAACACTTAGTAAACAATCTACCAAATCAAACTTTTAACAAGCCTTCATGGGAATTTCTAGACAACATTCAGTTAGCCGATCCAGAATTCTACATCAAACGCCCTTTTGATCTATTATTAGGAGTAGATGTCTACTTATCTATCATCTTAAATGGCATTATCTCTTCCGATCACTCCTTACCCGTCGCACAACAAACCCGCCTTGGTTGGGTTTTGTGTGGGAATGTCAAATCCTACCAATGCAACGTCATTATCAATAACCTGGAGTAATTTCAGCGCTTCTGGGAAATAGAGGACATTCCAAATGACTCATCTATGTCGCAAGAAGGTGCACACTGTCTGGAGTACTTCAGGAAAACAACTATTAGACGATCCGATGGAAGATGTGTTGTCAGGATACCACTAATCCCTAATGCAGAGGAACAGCTGGATCAAAAACATGAGCAATCGCACAATTTAAGCCAACAGCCTCCAACAGGACCTATTGTCATTAATTATCAAGTGGAGGCAATACAAGTATGCCTACACAGCTGATGTTGAAAAGATGTTTAGAAACATAAGTCTTCACGATGACGACAAAAGGTGGCAAATAGTCCTATGGCGAGAATCTCCTAAAGAAAATATCAAAGAATATCAATTTATTCAGATTAGTTCCCCCTAAAAAGGATATCACGTTACCAAGACTGCAACTCAGTGCTGCTCTGCTGTTATCAACGTTAATGCAAAAAGTACAAGCATGTTTCATCGGCTACACTATCAAATTATTTGGTTGGTGTGACTCCACAGCCGTGTTAGGCTGGCTGCAGGCTTACCCAGGACGTTGGCAGCCCTTTGTAGCTAATAGAGTAGTTAGTATCACAGCTATTCTACCAGCAGAAACATGGCGCTATGTGAAATCTAGCGAAAACCCAGCTGACTGCCAGTCGCGGCATCATTATAAATCAACTCACTGATCATCCCCTGTGGTGGCACGGCCCAGCTTGGCTTCAAACATTCAACGAAGAAAACGAGTAAAGACGTCGGTACAGCACTGAAGAGGAGTTACGAAAATCTAAGCAAAGCAACGTAGCAAGAACTTCATGCACACACGACGATGACGTAATATTGAGCTTATTAAACAAAAATAGCTCTTGGACTCGCGTCACACGGATACTAGCTTATGTGTTACGCATCAAACAAAATAACAAATTATCATTTCTCACTTCATCAGAACTCAAAATATCAAGATTAAAAACAATATCAACAGGACATTAACCTCGTCAGAGAGAACTAACATCATCTTGCTAACCTCTGAAAGAATCAAACATCAGTCTTAGAAGCTCAATACAACTACTTAAAGCGTTTGGAGTTTTCTATAGACCAGCAGCATAAATTATTCAATCAGCATCTGAATAGAGAGTGCAAAATCCAGCAACTCATTGACGCTATCAGCTATCATAGCAAATAACATCCTAAGAAATCTGAAAAACATACAAAACAGCCTTTTAGACACTGTTACCGATATTTAACATGGTAAATTCAACCTTCATATATTATCACCCTCCCAATTGATAGACGAGCTGAGCATTATTTCTGGGCATTTGTCAAAGGGGGTAGATTATTATCTATACAAGACTTTCACCAGGTACTGGTCTATCAAAGCTTTATCATCTCCTTAAGGTAAAGGTCCGAGCAACTGACCAATACCTTCTATTCGAAATCAAAATCCCGTTAGTGACCTGAGATAATTATGACATATACAAAGTCATACTCGTCTCTCAAACATATCAAAATCAAACGGTAAACCTCGTCCCTATCTCAGAGTACATTGCCATGAATATTCAGCGAGATTCTTATGTATCGATGGCTGAGAGTGATCTGCAGTCTTGTTATCAATTGGACGCCAGTGCCAAACTATGTGAGCAACAGACACCAATTTATCACATGCAGGAGGAACAAGACTTATGCGCAAAAATCACAGGACCACGAACTGTCGAACGGTCACGAACCTGTGCAACAATTTTTGGCAAGCGCTGCATAAACGGAACAACTAACCGGAATATTATCAATCGGTAGTAATTGTGTAGTAAAGGGTGACTCATTTATGCTTTACTCACACAATTTACAAACAAACGAAATGCACACTAAGCCGGACGTGATATCCTTCGATATCCCCCCGATCAACAATATCATCAATTTAAGCCTCCCCACTGAGCGACAATAGCTCAAGCACAGAGATTCGAGACCGACAGTTTGCACTGGACAAGATGAGCCAACAGATTGAGCAAATGAAGGAGGAAAGCAGCGAAACCACCTCCATTTCAAACCAATGTGCACCACGTGGTGTAATACGTGTTGGTGGCAATCTGCATTGGTTTGGGTGGCGCGTGCATGTGGAAACTCATCCGAGCCCGCTCTCGACGGCAGGAGCAGTCAATAGATTTAGTACATCTCATCGGCACGCACCAACCCAAACATCACTAGTCAGTATCCATATCTATCATCTACCTCCCCCACCCGGGAGCATGTACAGGCCAACCGTACAGATAATTATTGTTTATACGGGACTTAATCGCGTTAATAAATATATAATGGTATATATTAACGCGATTAAGTCCCGTATAAACAATAATTATGTGTGAAAATCGTGTAAGTTTAAATCAATAAACCGTACAGATTCATCAGCATTATGTAGAATGTAGGTCAATACTCAGTTCGCGTCAATCACATACATTGCACATATCATTAGTTCACGTTTGCACCCCAATCACGGTCGACGCGTACTCATTATCATTTAGCATTTTATTATATCAATTATTAGCATTAATAGCATTAATAGAGTTGTGTTAATTATTGATACTTATAATTACTACAATTATAAGTATCAATAATTAACACAACTCTATCATTTCCTATCAACTACCGGTGTTCCGTACATCCTTGACCATTACAACAAAAAGAAAAAGTCTCTTTTATCCTATTCCCTCATTTTTACCATAACTACTCCTAAAATTTTTAGCTCATTTCCTAGGTTCGAATGGCCAACCTAAAGACTTTATTGTTAGTCGTTTGGGCCAAATCAATCATATCACTAGACTTTGAAACCGGTTAGGCATTTTACGATAAATTACAGTTTTTTAAGTGTATATTATTCATGTTCTCAAAAGGTTCTTTGAAGATAGAAGTATGAAAATTCATTTAGTTACATGACTTCTGATTAGATGTAATTATGATATAGTATATATAAGTGGGTATCAGCCTGTTTGGAATTTAACTACTAGTGGGTAAAGTAGCCGATGGACAGTTGTATGGAAAGTCCGTCATTTTCGAAGTTAGAAGCATGAAATTTAATATAGTTGATTCTGGTTAGAAAAAAATATACACATGTATCGGCGTTTTTTAAATTTTTGCCCTTAAGGGGGCTGATAAGGGATGAGCGGATATATGGAAGTCCTTTATGTAGAAAGATGTACTTAACTTACGAAGTAAGAAGCACGAAATTCAAAAATAAACATTATTGTTTTTTAAATTTAACTACAATTGGACTGGATTGAAAATTGGACCCGTGCCATTGGGATATAGGATTTTTTCACGTTTTTATTCTCAAAATTTCATATATTATTGATATAATCTTATGAAACCTAATATGGTTGAATCATATGGCCGAGATAATTAACAAAAAGGCTTGCTACTTAGGTTAATTGAACCTGAATTGAATTATAGGAGACAACGCCGTAGTGCCAGCACTGCGAGGATCCCGGCGAAGAGATGGTGCACCACACATTGGTGGAGTGCCCAGTGTGGGCGAGTCAACGCCTGGATCTCATTGCGGTCCTGGGCGTGAATGTTCGCTAGAGACCATGGTGAGAGCCGTAGTCTTCGACAGGAGCAAGTCACATGCCGCAGCCTCTTTCTATGAGCAGGTAATGCACGCGATAGAGGCGGCGGAGAGGGACTGGGAGAGAACCTTGCCCCCCGAGTTCAACAGTCTGCGGCGAGGACGTTGCAGACTTGTCTACTCCCAGGACTACCTCCATGATCGTGGCCAGAGGACGGCACGCCGTCCCTACAGTAGCAGGCCAAGACGGAGGCGTGTCGTGTGTGTCCTACAGACGCCTGCCAACTTACCGACGCGGGATCAAACCCGTCACTCAAAAGCCAGACCGCGATGACGCTTGGGAAGGACACCGTGTTTTTTTAATAATTTTATAATACTTTTTTTTACCGAAGGCAAAACAAGGGTTATATTGTTATACCTGTAAACATTGGAACGAAATCCATTGTAGGAGGAGAACATGATGAGGGCACCAGTGGCTACAGACAGGGAGTAGAAAACTTGTGTGACAGCTGCATACCATACCTGCAATATATAATTATGAAATAATATTATGTGCATACCAAATCCTCAATAATGGAAAAATTATATATGTATTGCATTTAACATTTTTTATCCGTTCAATGCCGAGACGGTTACGATAGATGATAGCTCGGGAGAGATTTAGAACTCTCCCGGCCCGCCGAGCCCGCAACATGCTCACCGCGCGTCGCAGGCGACTCAGGCGCCGTAGGTCGCTTGACGACCTCCGTCCTCCATGAGCGCAGGCCTGGGGGTGGCAGGTGAGGCCGCCTGTCACCCCAGCAGAAGCAGGCCGGGATGGTGGGGTGACTAGCGCCCCTCCCCCAAACCGGGGCAAGACGGGGACATCGTTGTTCCCAAACCCGGGGGGCCATCTCGAAACTGGAGATAGCCCAGGGTCAGTCGGGGTGCGAGGGATTTGCCCTATGGGTAACCTTACACCCCGGCGTCTGTAGACCCGAGACGGCGTGCGGTTTTAGTCGGTTCAATACGCGACGGATACGCCCCCGCTGGCCGGCGGGGGGGTATCCGAAGGGATTTCCGCACGAAAAAAAAGAAAAAAAAAGGTACGATACATAAATTATAAAACTAAAAAAAGACAATAACATATGTATCTCCGAAGGGGTAGGCAGAGGTGTATTACACACCCACTATTCGCCAGTTATGTTTAGGTCCCAATGTAATAGGGGGCGAGCCTATTGCCATCTACCGGGCACATTAGTAAGCGAGCGATAATTGAATTTAAATAAACTAAACCTAGTATTTGTTCATAAAATAATGGTCCGACAAAGAGTAAGTCTAATGAGAGAACTACAAGTTGTGCGTCTAGGTAGGCTTTATCCTTTGCAACAAGGCTTCGATTTTCATCAATTAATGTAAGATTTTATTAACTTGTTGTGCCGAAGTGGTTCTTATGTAAGTTAAATATAACAGAATACCAACATAATATATGATAGGACAATAATTAATAACCTACATAAAAATTTATATTTCCTTTCGCAGCACGAGTTTTTTCGTTCTGTACACTGTCTAGTGGTATCGAAGGTATTGGTTACAGGTTCTATATTTATATATTGTTGGCTATTTATAAAATATATAAGATACATATTAAATGATTCTGTTATAGTGTATCATTAATAAATTACTTTAATAAATAAATGTCAATTTTTTCTTTTACTTACACTAACATCCCCGAGCTTGTCCCATTGAGGCGTCAAAAAGTAAAGAATGCCTTGTCCTGCCCCAGGCAAAGTTGCCGTTCTGTCAATATTTAAAAAGTTATTACATAAACTAAAATATAAAAAAAAAACATAGAGGTGTAGTATAAAATATAAAAACAAAAAAAAAACATACAGATGATTAGATTATGAAAATATTTTTTAAGGAACTCATTAATAAGAGAGCATTGAAATTAATATTATTACGTATTGATTGTACACTTATAGAATCATACTAAAATGAAAAGCAATTACAGTACAGGACAGACGCTTACAGGTTATTTATGGCCTTACATTTGAGCATTCTAAGAATTCATTCGTAGACAATATGGTGTCTGAAAAGCATACGAATTTTTGTAGCTGATAAATATTATGTACGGTACGGTACACATTCGGTATAAAAACTTACGTAATCAGAAGAATTATCATCACAATGTAAGGGAAAATCGCCAAGAAGTAAGCAGCTTTACCAGAGCTTTTGACACCCTGTGCTACGATGATAAATACCACTATCCATGCAGATATTAGACATACAGCCAAATACCATATTGGTGCACCTAAAATGAAAATAAAAAGAATAAATGTTTACACGTTAATACATGTAATAAATTACTGGAAAATGAAATAAATACTTTCACTTTACTTTACTTTACACGTCGCCAGAAGCTCGGATATAGCCAGGTTTTAATTTCGAGGGGTATTTTATCCCCACTCTCGAGTTAAGTTACTGTGGAGGAGGGGTATCGTAGGTTCGGGGGATCGGGAGGAGTGTGTTTAAGTTTCGGGGGGGGGGGGGGGGTGGTTAAGAAACCAAAATAACAACAATGTGCAAATTACACTATTATTAATCTGAAAACAAACTCACAGACGACTGGTAATAATATAATAAGATATACAGATAATATTTTGAATTTCGGGAACGCAAAACACCAACACTGGCTTCGCCTATGGTAGTTTTTTAACATATGATAATAAATACTTACCAAGTCCTCCTTCTATGCCGTCACTACGTTGAAGTACAGTCTTACTGAAAATTTAAATCAATTTCTACATAAATATGTAACGATAATATAATTACAAGTAATTATTACAATGAAGGAATTAATAAATAATACCTATCCAACAATTGTGAGGTCCATACTCTGCCCTAGAGGGCGCAAGCATCGGCATCGAGCCCACAATGAAGTACCTTGGGCTCGTATTCGATAGCCGATGGGACTTCGGACCTCATCTCCGAAGTATGGTCCCGAAACTGAGGGGGGCTGCGGCCGCGCTATCGCAGCTGATGCCCAACGTTAAGGGACCCAACTCCCCCCCCCTAGGAGACTGTACCTGGGGATCGTGCGAAGCATGGCCCTGTACGGGGCCCCAGTATGGGCGGAGACTCTGGCAGCCCGCAACGTGGCTGTATTAAACAGTCCGTTAAAAGCGATGGCCGTCAGAGTCATCAGGGGGTATCGCACGATCTCCGTCGAGGCGGCATGTCTCCTAGCCGGGGCCCCTCCATGGGACCTGGCAGCGAGAGCCCTTGCGCTGCTGTACCAGTGGCGCAAGGAGGCGCTGGAGCGGGGCCATAGGCCAGAGCCCCGAGAAATCAGGGCTCAGCGGTCCCAGCTCCACCGGGAACTCATGGAGACATGGAGGGTGCGACTTGAGCACCCAAGGTGGAGGGAACCCACCAGTGCGGCGGTGGGACCGATCATGAAGCAGTGGTTGGAGAGGGACCATGGGGACCTCTCCTTTCGGATGTGCCAGATGGTTACCGGACACGGGTGTTTCGGTAAGTATCTGTGGCGCATCCACCGGGAGACAACGCCGCAGTGCCAGCACTGCGAGGATCCTGGTGAAGACACGGCGCACCACACGTTGGTGGAGTGCCCTGCGTGGGCGAGTCAACGCCGGGATCTCGTTGCGGTCCTGGGCGTGGACGTTCTCTCGTTGGAGACCATGGTGAGGGCGTGGTCTCCGACGGGAGCAAGTGGCACGCCGCCGCCTCTTTCTGCGAGCAGGTAATGCGCGCGATAGAGACGGCGTAGAGGAAGCGGGAGAGAACCCTGCCCCCCGAGTTTCGCAGTCTGCGGCGAGGACGCCGCAGACTCATCTACGCCCGGGACTACCGACCTCCATGATCGGGGCCTGAGGTCGGCAGTTGGCCGACTCGCCCTCCTTACAGAAGCTGGCCGTGGCGGAGGCGTGTCGTGTGTGCCCTACACACGCCTGCCAACTCACCGAAGCGGGATAAAACCCGACCCCACCAGGCGAGGCCGCGGTGGCGGCTAAAGTCCGCCGGTAACCCTGGGGTTATCCTTTCGAGGGCTTCATTCCATTTCATTCCATTTTAATTGTTGCATATTTACAGTTTAATATTTAGGAGTAATGATTGTATATCATATTTTGACGTTGACGAAAAGTTGACATCATAAACAATTTGAAAAACCTCAGATTCCAACTTCCAACAGCATCGAACAGGTATTCACTGTAAAAAATTACTTTTAAAAATGATCGAATAAACTGACCAATCTACTACTGCAGTTTATCAGTAAAATTTTGTTATGTATTCATTTTTTTTTTTTTTTTTACGTATCACAATTTTTTTTTCACATTTTCCAAAACCATCTATTTGTCTGTAAACCAACCGGTTTTATATATCTATACAATAAATAAAATTGAAGCGTTTGTTTGTAACGTTAAAATAACATCTTTTCAATGAATGCATATAACATTCATATGCATTTATTGAAAAACTTAAATCATACGGTACTTGTAACAAAAAAATATTTTTGAAGTGAAAACTTCTTTAGGCGCGTTGAGTACTGTTTGGGTGAACAAAAATCTTGGAACTCGCGTTATCATCACCGAACGCTCCGACACCTCTGTAAATATTTGATAACCGCGCCATCTAGTCAGTTAACTTTGTATCACGTAGAAGTTAGTAACGTCACTTTATAAACTCTGAAATAGGTAGCAACAGCAGCGTGTTAACTTAGCATCTGGAAACTAAATCCGCTGGATGGCACTTTTCGAAATTTCAGTTATATTGATGAATTTTATGTATCTTCCATCGCGATATTTTTTGTCATACAATATATACTGATGCTTGTATGTATATCCCTGATAGAGTAAGCAGAGGTGTATTAACATATTTCCTGACGATTTAAAAAAAGTGGTGTTTACCTATGTACGCACGTAAGAAATTTATATCCACTTCTTTGGCGTAACAAGCTAAAAATCTTTGTAAAAATATTTCAAAAAAATTATCCTTCACTTTATCCTACATTTGTAGAAATAATAATGTAGAAAAATATTTTAGTTTATGATGTAAATAAATAATACATACCGTCAACTAACTTCAAATTCTACAAACGTACTCAAAATAAAATGTTGACTAGCTAGCTTCAGGGTATCGGTTTTCTAGCTAACTTCATGGTGTTGCATTTTCGTGACAGTGTGCGTGCGTATCGTAAAAATTTACTCTCATCATTTTACCCTAACGCGCCAAAAGAAGTATAACTTCAAAAATACGCACGTAATTGCTCAAGTCGTGTCGGCACTCCCGGAGTGCCACTGCTTATTTTTTAATTTTTGTCTGTCGGTCTGTCTGTTTGAATTAGGTAATATCTGATAGAAAGAAAAAAAAACTGTTTATTGTAGTGCAACACATATAATAACAGGCACAAAAACCGCGTTGCATCAAAAAAGGAGCAAGTGCAGCATAATGATTGATTTTCAATTGGCTCCTATGTAGAGGACATCCGACATAATTATTACCACATTTGCTACGATATTAAATTATCAAAAACATGATAATTTAATATCGTGGATAGGTCTTCAAAAATGATATTAAGGATTCTAATATCATTTTTTTCTAAACTGAATAGTTTGCGCGAGAGACACTTCCAAAGTGGTAAAATGTGTCCCACCCCCCCCTAACTTCTAAAATAAGAGAATGATAAAAGTAAAAAAATATATGATGTACATTACCATGTAAACTTCTAAAGATAATTGGTTTGAACGAGATCAAGTAAGTAGTTTTTTTTAATACGTCATAAATCGTAAACCGCAATTTACCTTTCATTCAATCAACTCAAATGTAAAAATTTAAAAAAATCATTATTATGTTACTTGCTGCTGCGGAACCCTTAATGGGCGAGTCCGGCTCGCACTTGGCCGCTTTTTATATGATTGTTCATTGTGTTTTCTCATTTTGGCGCCAATCCATTGTACAATATTTTGCGATATTAAAATGGAGTGGGGTGATAAAGAGAACCGAATCGCTGTGATTGCATTACACAAAGTAGGTATGGAGCCAAATGCAATTTTCAAAACTCTCCATATACTTGGTATTAGTAAAATTTTTGTGTACCGGGCTATTAATAGGTACAACAAGACCTCCTCTGTTTGTGACAGAAAAAGATCTGGCTATCCACGTAGTGTTCGTCCAAAAAAGGTGGTCAAAGCAGTAAGGGATAGAATTCAAAGAAATCCTGTCTGAAAGCAAAATATTTTATCTCAGGAGATTAAGATAGCACCTAGAACCATTTCGCGTATGTTAAAAGATGACTTAGGCCTTGCAGCCTACACACAGCTCTAAGGAAGTTTCCCAATTAGTCAACAGAGTGCAACGTGGGCATTACCCGACTTCAGTGATGGTTTGGTGGGGTATTAGCTATGAAGGAGTGACTGAGCCATACTTTTGTGAAAAAGGTATCAAAACATCAGCACAAGTGTATCAAGATACCATTTTTGAGAAGGTAGTGAAGCCCCTTAATAATACCATGTTCAATAACCAAGAATGGTCCAACAAGATTCGGCGCCGGGTCATAAAGCTCGATCTAGGCAGTCTTGGTTGGAAACGAACGTTTCGAACTTCATCAGAGCTGAAGACTCTCTGAAGAGCCGTCATCTAGTCCCTATCTTAATCCGCTGGATTATGATTTATGGTCAGTTTTAGAGAGTACGGCTTGCTCTAAACGCCATGATAATTTGGAGTCCCTAAAACAATCTATACGATTGGCAGTGAAGAATTTTTCCATGGAAAGAGTACGTGCTTCTATTGATAACACTGGCCTCAACGTTTAAAGGACTGTATTGCAGCCAATGGAGACCACTTCGAATACGCTTTTTATATTTTGAATTGTTTTATATTTATGTATTAAACTAATACACTGTGAAAATAATAAATGTTATTTGCAACAGATTTTTTAGGTATAACGAAAAGTAATGTAATTACTTACATAAAATACAGTTCAGCGCTGCTAGTGGCATTTGGTGGAATATCTCCAACTTGTTGGGTGGGATCTGAGGCTACACAGTTTGTCCATTCCGGCGCGCAATATGACCAGGGTAAATTAGCCTGGAAGCTCATTGCCAGGAAGTAGAGACACAATGCTACAATTACAACGTAGTAAGACATCACGAAGCTACAACCCAGAATAGTAGCATAGCCGGTTCCTGAAACATTATTTTATTGAAAGTTTGAGAAGAAAAAAAAAACACTAGACTACAAAAAATCTATAAATAGAATAAAACTCAACGTCTATCCGTTTGTCCATTTATATTCTTTACAACACTCATGTGATTTACATGGTTTTTAAAACAGCTCAATTTTGAAAATGGTTTTTAATATACTACTACTCCCTACATACTCAGATATTTTCTAACATAAAGTGATGTACAGTATTTTTGGTTTGGTACCGGCTATGTTCGGCTTTTTTCAGTTTTGTAAAGCGTTCTCTCTATTAAACTTTGCTTCGAATGATCTCTATTTATCGCACAGCACATGTCTATAAATCGATATCTTCTTAGATTAATTAAATCGGAGTTATGGTAATAATATTTTATACAGAGAAACGGTTTAACTACTCTATAAAGATATCAAACTATCAGTTCGGTGTACGATTGAGAGGACGCTCTACAAAACCGAAGCGAGTCAATCTAAGTCGGACTCTCACTCTTCTTTCCGATGACGTGCAAAATCAAAAGTCGGGTACAGTCTATGATGCCTTTTTTTTCGTACGGAAATTTCGGGGTGGTTATGTCAGATTCGAACTGACTAAAACCGCACGCTGCCTCGGGTCTTCAGACCTGTCAGTGCTGGGACTGTATCTTTTTTTGTCACGTCGCTACCAGTACAAGATGTAAAGTGCGGCAGGTGGGCGGCGGAGTTGCATCGCGCGAGAGACGCACCGCGTTTCAGGCTGGTTGCCAAAAACCATGAACCATACTGGGAACGTGTCGCGCTCTAGGCCGAAGTTACACCTACACTATCTATGTACACTCACACAATTACAAAGCTCAGCTTAGGCTTCGCGGACTGTACCATTGAGCTATTATAGCATAGCTCAATGTCGAGTACCTAGTAAAATAATTCAATATATATATGTATGGTGTGAAGCGCGAGTGCATGGGCTGCCCCATTGCAACCAAGTAATGCTCGGGAATAAGGCGGCGGAGCGGATCCGGGAGAGAAACAGGTCTCTCCGGATCCGCAGAGCCCACGAGGTGCAGAGGCGGCTCAGACGTTGGATCCATCCTCCATGAGCGCAGGTGATAGGTGGAGCCGCCTGTAACCCAAGAAGAAGCAGGCCGGCGCGGCTGCGCGTTGCGTGCCCCCCTCTTTTTTAAGGGGGCAAGACGGGGACTCCGTGGTTCCCAAACACGTAGGGCCATCTCGAAATCGGAAATGGGCCTGGGTCAGCCGGAGTGCGAGGGAAATGCCTAATGGGGCCACCTTACACCCCGGCGTCTGAAGACTCGAGACGGAGTGCGGCTTTAGTCGTTTCAAGTCCGACATAACCTCCCCCGCTGGCCGGCGGGAAGGTATCCGAAGGGTGTTCAATGCTATATTCATTGTTAGATAATAAGTTACCATTATTTATTAGATTATAAGATAATAGTTAAATAAATTTACCTTATAACCTGTTCAATAAGTGCATATCATTGTATTATGATTATAATTTTATATACATTATATCTCTTAAGTCATAAATACCTTTCATAGCAGGGGACAGTGACCAGATATTAATGGAATTTCTTGAAGAAAATTGTCCTAGGATACACTCAAGATAGTACATAGGTTTCCCGATGATTATCAATACAATGATGTACGGGATGAGAAAGGCACCTCCACCGTTCTGGTAGGCGACGAAAGGAAATCGCCAAACGTTACCCAGTCCAACTGAGGTAGCGATACAGGACATAAGAAATTCCATTTGGCTACCCCATACTGCTCTTTGTGGCAATTCATTTTCTACTTCCTCAATCTGAAAAACACAACATACAAATTATTTCTCACCTCCTATCTTCATCATTATAATTTAGATTCTAGATTTCATACATAGACGACCTATGTGGCGTAGTGGTATAGCGTTTGACTCTAAGTCAGAGGTTGCGGATTCGATTCCCGCTCAGTGCAAATATTTGTATGCATAAATAATATTATATCTATTTGCATTGGTCGTCGAGTTACTATGTATAATATGAAGGGACAAAAAAACCTAAGTACGTTTATCTGCATTCTAGAACCTGAATACAAGCTGGTTAAGCTATACTTATTTTGGGTCTAGATAGCGCTGTGTAGAATGTCCTGGAATATTTATTTACTGCTCAAGCTGTAGCGCAATCAAATCGCAAGGTAGGTTTTATATTTGTCAGTAAATGCCACTTTATTAACAGGCGCTAAAATAATTCAATATCATTTATTGATACTTTCAAAACATAAAAACATAATATAATGAACAACTACTGCAGGTGGTGTACAAACTTTCTTCTCTCATCCACGGCAATATTCAAGGTATAATTTATCTTTCCGCCCGATTGGCCAATGGTAAATCAGAACAAATTTGAAAACTTCCTCTCTGACCTGCTTTTTTTTGCTATAAAAGATTCTCAGAGAAAGACCTGATAAATCAAATATTTCCGTTGGAACGTAAAATAACCAATAGCGAGATTTGTTCTTTGACTCTGATCATAACAGCAAGGTTTCAAGATCGTACCATTCAAGCTGGACAAACAACAAGCATGTGCGGGCCTCAATTCTCTCCTAGTGGCTTAAGTAGTACAAGGTAGGTACTTTACCACCGTGCTCGGCAAGGGCATTAGTTAGAAGGAAAGAAACCATACTATCTGTATTATCCATTGTGACTAGCTGGGGTACCTGCATGCATTGATACAAGACTACCAAGTGTAGTTTTTAGCTAGAACTATCACTGAGCACCAAGTAGGATAGCTCTTTAGTACTGTTGTGTTATAATCGAATATTAGAAATAATGAAATCTTACTTCTTTACTTGTTGGTTCATTGTTTGCCGATGACTTTTCACCACCACCAGACTCCGCCTGAAACGCATGTGACAATAATTTGTTAGTACTTATAGTAGTAATAATTCCTAATAATTTCACATTTTAATAATATTGATGTACACAATGGTGAACCTAGATACTGTTGATTAGACGCCTAATACTATTGATGGAAACATGTTCGTCGTGTAATTCTATTTTATTATCATAACGACCTTGTCACGTGCAACTTTAATTTATCGATGAAAAATTGTATGATTTGCATCACAGACTTTAGTCACACAAGTGAGATTAATAATAATATTATAGTATTAACGTAGAATCAGTAACAAAATTGATAAGAGGAGCTAGCTTCAAAGTGAATTACGTTAGCAATACCTTAATTTAATTAAACACCATGTCGGTACTACTATTCAATTTCAACCAACAAATACTATTCGTAGGATTCAAAATATAGAGTATAAGCATGTGGTAGAGTCATGTTTTCCCAGAGTCATGTTGAGCCGGCTCAACCGAAAAGAACCTCGCTGTATTACATTGTGAGAGCGACAGCCACCTGACATTCTGACACCGAAAAGGGCAACTTCGTCAGAGCCTCGTCCGTCGGATAACAGGTGCACCAGCTAGCAAGTGAGGTTGGCTTGGGGCCCAAAGATCTTATTATCACCTGAGAATGACAATTTTGATCAAATTCTCACTCTAACGCTTTTCATACTACGTCAGATATTTGACACATAAGAATATGCACGCCGTGAGTGGTTTGACGCTTTACACGCTATGTGAAGGCTTCTTAGTTAGGATATGTTAATTGCCAGTAGCAGTCAGACGACTTCACAACGAGCATACATTTCTTACGGGCAAGAAACAGCATGACGTTGACTGTCAGCAGAGAAATGTTTATCATGCTATATGATGTTTGCGATGCACGAGACTCAACACGCCTATAATTCCTCAAGTCTGGTCCGTACATTATTATAGCAGTATAAGATTATATTATCTGCGTATTAATGATTTTTTGCATTCAATAATGCAATACATAAAATAAAATAGGTTGTACTCTTTCCTATACATTAACATTGTTAACAATTTTGTATGTGGTTATCATGCAAATATTCTGATACACTATTGTAGGCTTTACATAATAGAATGTGCTGCAACTTTTTTTTTAATAATACAATATTTTCTTTTATTGCGTATACATTTGGGGAATTAGTTGTACAATTTGGGTCCCATGCAGAAAATACTCTGATGCATTAATGCCGTATTAGAATGTAATACGCATAGCACATCTCTGTGACGTATTCCAGTTCGTTAATATTATATTTACTTCGGCCTCTGTGGCGTAGCGGTAGTGTATTCGACTGCTACGACAGGGGGCGCGGGTTCGATTCCCGCTCAGTGCAAATACTTGTATGCATGAATATGTCTATTTGCATTGGTCTGGGTGTTTCTATGTATAATATGTATGTATTTACAAAAAAAAAGTATATACGTATGTTTATCCGCATTCTGGAACCCATAACACAAGCTAGTTAAACTATGCTTACTTTGGGTCTAGAGAGCGCTGTGTAGAATGTCGTAGAATATTTATTTATTTATTATTACTTGTTTCGAAAATATAAAGTGCAGGAACTATAAGCAATTTTATAAGGCCTGAAAATGTGGTTACAATAAAATCGGTGGATTTTATATGATGTATTGCTCTTATACATTTCTTTTCGGCTTTTAATGCTAAGTCTTTATCCGTAGAATTGCTTCAATAAATAATATACTTAAATATCCATATATCTGCTCTCTATACATATATGTGTTGTTTTCGGTTTGCCAAAAGGTGACTAAAGCACTCCCTTCCTATTTATTCCATTTTCCTTGTCTCGCCGTGTGTTTGTTTTGTTATCTTGAAACAATTCATATTTTTACAAAATTGATTACTTTATCAGGATTAAAACATTAATTTTTCACAAATCATGCACGATAAGTTAATGTCAGATAAAATAACAAAAGCTTATCATTATGATAGTTATCAGTTTATCTGTTGAGGATTCCATAGATTTGTTTGTACGTATAGTACCTACAATAAATAAAACCAATAACATATTTATCCCTTACCCTTACAAAAATGCGGATCACACACACACACACAGAAGAACTTATAGAAGGTCCTATTGAACTTAGTGACAGACTTATACATGCATGATGCACATTTGCATACACATTCGCGTACACACGCACTGAACATACAAGTACGATGTTCTAGCGGACGCCATTGATGTCTATATTACTAAAGTAGCTAGATCAGTAGTTACTGCGCCTATGTAACGCACGAGTATGCCTACCAGCATATGGTTTGGCTCCCGTCATTCAATGACTGGCGAGACGTTAACCTAGTGACAGTCGGAGAACAAAATTGGTGTGTGGTGAAAGAGTGTTGTTTCGCCCTCCAAAACATACTAGAATGAATGGGACTACGTGTCACGCTTTATCATATTTTTTACATATTTATATTTCTCAAAATAACGTTACAAAACGTATTATAAAAATTACACAAACGTCATGTCAAACTTAGCGATGTCACTACCACTCTAAAATTCGTTTTCTCATGCATCTATAGGAGATTTTTAAATTAATGAAATAAACTGTTGATCGCGTTTTGACTGGAATGCCGCTCATTACGTATCTGAGGAAAAATTGGATACAATTTGAAATCGATAAGGTTTAAAAAGGCTTTCGCGTATTTTTTATAATGTGAAAATATAAATATATTATGAAAAATTTGTAAAAACAATTTACACCCAGTTCTGACTTTTGTGGTCAGCGTCATCTATATATATATATAACAAAAAATATGTTTTTAAAGAAATGCCATTAAGGTCAAAAGTTGCTTGCATTTGTTTTTCGTAATCTCTGTGTGATGGTCATTATAAAAATACTACCAGTTGCCAGCGGTGCCACCCGTTTGGAATTCTGATCCCGTTCCCACAATCCATGGGAACATGTCTAGGGATAAAAACTTAACCAATGTACGTAATCTCTCCCAATACCAAATATCAGCCAGATCCGTTCAGCCGTTTGATCCTGATTGAGTATCAAACATCCAAACTTACAATGCACATTCTTAAAATAAAAATTGTATGTTGATATAATTTTATTGAATAAATATTAGTAGTAGTAGTTGTAGTATAGCTCTTTATTGTATACATAAAGATTAAAATAATTTCAATAAAACACTAGATTAAGCGAGTATTAACAAATGCCAGTTATTGCACTGTGGTCAATTATTACTGTTTATATTTACTGTTTACTGTTATTAATGTTGTTATTTTTATAATTCAGATAACTTATGAAATAATTTATATTTTATGATTTTTATACATACTTATTGTATTTATTTATTTTATTTAGTACTTATTTTATATTTATTTTATACCTATATATATTGCAAATGAGAAAATGTAGAAAACTATATTTACCATTAAGTACCATTTCCTAGGGCACACCGTAGTAACGGCGGTAAGATCCAGAATAGAGGACTGGCTAGAGAGGCGACACGGGTGCCTCTCGTACCGGCTGACGCAGGTAATCTCTGGGAAGGGGTGCTTCGGGGACCACCTGTGTTGGATCAGGGGGGAGCCAACGTCAGAGTGACATCACTGTGATGTACACGAGGACTCAGGGCTTCATACGCTGGTGGAGTGCCCGGTGTGGGAGGTGCCGAGGCGGGCCCTCGTGGCAGCCCTCGGAGTGGGAGTCCTCATGCTCGGCGTCTTGCTCTCGGCGATGGTTCGGAGCGCGAGTGCATAGGCTGCCGCTGCCTCCTTCTGCGAGCAAGAAATGCTCGAGATGGAGGCGGACGGTGCGGGTCCAGGTGAGAATCAGGTCTCTCCCGATCCGCAGAGCCCGCGAGGCGCGGAGGCGACTCATTCGTGGGAGGTCGTTCAACGACCTTCATCCTGAGCGCGGGCCCGGGGAAGACACGTGGAGCCACCTGTCACCCTAGCAGAAGTAGGCCGGGGCGGCGGACAAACCCAAACCCGAGGGGGCCATCCCGAAACCGGAGATGGTCCTGGGTCAACCGGGGTGCGAGGGAAATGCCTTATGGCATATCAGAAGACCCGAGACTGCTTGCGGTTTTAGACGATTTAATCCGACATAACCGACATACCCACACTGGCCGGCGGGGGGTATCCAGGGGGATGTATACATGAAAAAAAGGGTATTATTAGTATTATTATTTCTATAAATAGGCCTCTCCCAAAGAGAAAGAGCGATTTACACTACCCATATAGAAGACACGTCCGACAATTAAAGATAGACATCATTCATGAGCCCTGACATCTTTTTACTGGTGGTAGAAATTTGATGACACAAATTTGTCACAAAATTCGGCCGGGTAGGTACCACCGTGCACGATTGCGAAAAAGCCTCCATAGTAATCCAATTTCAATTGGCGTTCAGGGGTCAGCAAGTGCATAGCCGGGCAGGGGGGTTGTGGTCGCAGCACTAGTGGGACCGGCGGGTGTCACACGGTGCTGCGACGACAATCCTCTTCTGATGAGGCCGTCAAGCTGAGTGCCACCATTGTTAACATGGTACGTGTATGTAATGGGGTCACTCTTTCCTGAGACTTTATCTTCAGCTTACCATCAGGCGAGGTGAAGTCAAATTGACGTGTCCTAAATATAAAAAAAAAAAACATGAGCCCGTGGCTCCACACGCATCAAATACTTCTCTAGAATACCCTGCTTAATAACATTTTATCGCTTAATATTTGTAACCGATTTCCAAAAAGGAGGATGGTTCCCAATTTCCTCGTAGTCTTTGTTTTTTTGAAGTTATACTTCTTTTGGTGCGTTACGGAAAAATGACGAGAGAAAGGGATTTTTACGATGCATATGCACACCGGCACGATAAACGGACACCATGAAGTTGGCTAGAAAACCCACACCCTGAAGTTGGCTGTGCAACATTTTACTTTGAATACGTTTGTAGAATTTGAGGTTAGTTGACGGTACTTATGTATTATTTATTTACATCATAAAGTAAAATATATTTTCACATTATTATTTCTACAAACATAGGATAACGTGAAGAGTAAAAATTTTAGAAAGCTTTTTATCTTGTTACGCCCAAGAAGTAGGTATAACTTTTTACGTGCGTACAGTAGTACACACACACTTTTTATGTATGTTCCCCGATTACTCGAATTACTTGATTACTGAACAAAAAAGAATTTGGGAAATTCTTTTTTTTTTAAAGAGCTTCTCAGATGATCCCATTTAAATTTCATGAAGATCTGATGATACATTTCGGAGACAGACAACGAAACTCTTCTATGTCTCTCTAGGCATTGTTTATGCTATTACATAACATAACATCACGCCTATATTCCCTAAATGGGTTCGCAGTTCAGTATACATGTTCGATATATCCAACGTTTATAAACAGATTTTTGAAATTCTTTCTACATCGGGTTTGGCTTAGCGCTCGAGTAAAGGTGGTAACATATGAATTAAGTTACGTTTTGTTAAAAGGGAGAAATAAGAAAAAAATAATAAAAAAATAAAACCTACTTCAAAAACCACTAAAAACGGGCACCGGATAAACAAAAATAACTGGATTACAGATTTAATTCAAACGACAAAAATACGTTCTGAAGTCTTTGGACTTTTTGAAATCTTACTTATTATTTTGCTTTGCCGAGCACTTAGTTTGTTAGATTTTAATTAATACAGAGTGCAAACGTACTCGACAACTGATCTTTGAAACATGAAACGGTACATTGACGCAACATTGAAAAGTTACATTTGGGGTTGCAAAAGTCTGAAAATGCATTTTATTTCTTGGCTGTATAAAAGGGGCTAGCAAAAAAAATTATTGCAAAATAAATTCTCTGCCACTTTGATTCTTTCATTCGTAGAACCAAAATTAACAACGTTAGTTATGAGAATAGGTGCAAATAGGGGAACAAATTTTCTTACTGGAAATTGTGAAGTAATGTTTGGATTTCGGAAGGCAAGCCTCAAGTGTGCCTGAAGTTTTCTGGAGAAACCTGCAGCAGTATACCAATCCAATATCTCAATTAGTTATGCTGCTTGATCGAGGAAAATGATTTTGAAGATTAAGTGCCAGCAATGACGCCATTTCATTCTTCATCCTTCCTCAACATTTCAATATCAGACGCTCAATCAGATCCTGCCTCAAAATCAGAATCAAAAAGCCTGGCCAATTGATATAATTGAGAACCAGTAGATTTAGAAATATATTTTAATATGCTTAGTTACACACATGATCATGTGAGCTACAAAATGTCCGTGGTGGGATATCACGGAAAAAATACGTGTCTCTAGACTCCAAGCCCCACTTGAAATACAAACAATAGCATTGTATTCTGTAACTCTTGCACGCAAAACCTAACAAACAAATTCATTTCAATGGACTAGTACTAAAATATGATTTAAGTAGGTACTGTTTATACATACATATAATCATGCCAGGATAACTCCTAGTAGGGTTAGGCAGGGGTGAATAAACACCCACATGTCTCCAATCTCATTATTGGATCCCACGTAATACTGTTTATTCCTTTAGTGAATATTGAATATAGTGAACACGAATATCTGTTTATCGAAAAGCTCTATCTGTTATAATTATAACTATAACTTAAAAAAATAAGGGTATTATCTATTGATTCACAAATGCACATGATAGAAAATTAAAACGTTATTATAAAACAAAAATCCAATACTTTCATTTGGGTTTCATATATATTTGTAATAAAAGGCATTTGCACGAACGCGGACGTGTAGACTGTTTTAAATAGTGAACATCGATTTGAAATATTTCTGACTGATATCTTGGCCAATCATAGAAATTCATAATATTCATACATACATATACTCAAGCCTTTTTCCCTCCGGGGTAGGCAGACATAGCAGCCCGCCATCTACTTCTGTCCTTACCTACTTCAATAGCTTTCTCTACTGTCATTAAACCTTATAATATAATAATCATAAAATATAAGAAATGTACGAATAGCAATAATACATTGCTTCAATAATATATTGTTAAATAAAATTTCAACTCACCATTTTTCAAAGTTTTTTTAGATTGAATTCCACTGATTGTTAGCTGGCTAGTCAATGCACATAAACTGCACGTAAGTGTTCCTCGCGGTACGTTCTCTCTTACACTTACACACAAACGTATCAAATGTTTAATATCTATTGGCTGTCCTCGCACCTCGCGCACTGATTTGTTTATAATCTGTAATTAATATTAGTAGGTAAAAATATTCCTAATTGTAATATGTAGAATTAAAGACATGGAAATCTGAACAGATAACGTGTATCTAGAAAGGTCGTTCGTATTTAAGGTAAATCAAAGGAATCCGGATCTGAAAAAAAATTGCCTTGGAAACATGACTCAGTAATTTGATTCGAGCTCAGCGAGGATTGGCAGAATCAACCTGCTTTGGTCGGCGGGGGGGGGGGGGGGGTATCCGAAGGGATATCCCCTCGAAAAAAAAAAAACAAAAAGATACTTCGGTTTAAAGTACGTTTTTTTTTTGGATGATAGGCTCACGTTTGACCTCTATCTCACCTGATCGTAAGTGACGATGTGGTCTACGATGGATCACGTTTACCTAGAAGGAACCTATTCACTCAAGACTTGAAGATTCCGAGGTTATAGCTTTCCGGAAACACAGACCCAGGCAGGCAATTCCACTCCTTAGCTGTACGCATAATAAATGTGTCGCCGAAACGTTTCGTGCGTATGAGTGGAACATCCACCATGTAGCGGTGGCGCGTCGCTGTGCGTCTGGTCGTTCGTTGGTGGAAAGGGCTTGGAGGTATCAAGTTGTGCAATTCCAGTGCACACTCTCCGAAATGCATCCGGTAAAAAACCGATAGGCCTGCAACTTTGCGTCGATGTTCAAGGCTCTGAAGCCTTTTCTCGACGAGTGCATCGTTATTGATGAGCCTCTTAGCCCGTCTCTCTATTGTCTCCAGCGCTTCCAGGTGGTATTTAGCTGAGCCATCACACAGGTCCGAGCAGTACTCCATACAGGATCGAATCTGCGCTTGGTACAAGTTGAGCAACTGTTCCGATGTGAAGTACTATCGCACCTTCGACAGAATACCCAGCTTTTTAGCAGCGACTTGAGCTTTAGCCTCAATGTAAGACCCAATGTAAGACTTCGTGCGGAAGTCCCCTCGGATACCCCCCGTCGGCCAGCGGGGCCGGTTATGTCGGTCGCACGCCATCTCGGGTCTTCAGACGTCGGGGTGTAAGGCTACCCATAAAGCATATCCCTCGCACCCCGACTGACCCTGGGCCATCTCCGGTTTCGAGATGGCCCCCTCGGGTTTGGGAACCACGGTGTCCCCGTCTTGCCCCGGTATGGGGGAGGGGCGCTAGTCGCCCCACCGTCCCGGCCTGCTTCTGCTGGGGTGACAGGAGGCCTCACCTGCCACCGGAGGACGGAGGTCGTTAAGCGACCTCCGGCGCCTGAGTCGCCTGCGACGCACGGCGAGCATGTTGCGGGCTCGGCGGGCCGGGAGAGTTCTAAGTCTCTCCCGGGCGCGCTCCGCCATCTCCTTTGCGAGCATTACATGCTCGCAGAAGGAGGTGGCGGCGGCCCACGCGCTCGCGCTCCGCACCATTGCTGCAATCATGCTGTGACCACATGTACCTATCATTAAGAAATAATCTTTCTAAAGCCTGCTGGTATCTATCTTCATTTAATCCTAGTATATCCAACAAAAATGGTACGGTCCAAGGTCCTTTAGCTCTATTACTTATAATACCCCTATTCGTTTTCTCTTATTTTTCTAATGGCTTTTATTTCCAGCTAAGTTTCACATTTCACAGTAATGTCGTTGAATAATTGATCTTTCCATCTGTTCAGTGCGTGAACCGAGCGAGCGCAGTAACAAAAAAAATTAACAGCTCTGCTACCAGTCTCCTTTAACACGGAGACAAGGGTGAGGAGTGCGACCACGAGCAGGTAGTATTCAAGCCGTAGCACCACCACTCACTTTCACGCAATCTCTACTTCGTTCCGAAGCGTAATCTAAAGCGCGGCAGTGGAAACGCAAATAAAACTAAAACTTAATATCTAACTAAAATAAAGTGTATAATGATCCGGATCTACACCAATGTGCAGTCAACAAACGGTACAAAATCATTAATCAAACACAGGAAGTCGGTGCGAATATAAAACGGTTCATACAACAAAATACCGCAATTTTATAAAAACCGGTTAACCGACAAACCCTCAAAACGGTAAAAAGGCTCTTCGAGGAACCGCCCCGAACTTAGAAAAATCAAACAAAAGTAATATCAAAACTTCCCGGGAAATTGAATTCCCGTTACCGGGAACCGGTTAGTTCGGTCAGTATCGACCACCAAAAAATTACCCGGAAATCCCGAGAAATATTAACCTATAAAATTAGCTATTCCAAACGCTCGGATACAAACAAATCAAATTATACATTACTTTCAATTTTATAGCAAGTAAACACCGATAAATATCTATTCATACCTCCCGGCGGGTCCAATCAAATACATGAATAAACAACAATTCAAAGTTAAACAAATTTTTAGCACGTACTTGTTTCATTAATCAAATTAAGCCGCAATTGATACCCGATCGAAATCGACCAGGAAATATTTTAATTACTATAACAATTCCAAGTTTTAAGGTGAAAATAGTCAAATTTAGTTGCACCAAAAGGCAAAATAATACCGATAAATTAACACTCAAAATGGTGTACTTGAACCGCGTGTTAAGTTTCAAATGGCAAACCAAAATGAAACCAATCCGTTAATTATCATCAACAATACACAAAATATATTAATTAATGGGTCACTGACCTTCAATAGACCGGGATTCAGCCGGGAAAGTAGCAAAGGTTGGAAAGTGTGCCTATTTAGTGTATCTAACTATATGTGACATGAATGTATGTGTAATTGAAAAAACATTAAACTAATTATGCAATAAAATAAAATGTGAGATTTACTTCCCATAGAATGTGTTTTTAACCGCAGCAAAGTTCCAAGTCCAACAATCGCGATGGGCGTATTTACTTTATTTAACAAAGAGATAACTAGCTCGATAATAAATTTTCACCAATTAATCAAAATTCAACAAACAAAATCAAAAGAATGCTCCCTCAAAGCGCGTGGCAAGGCCAACCCAAAAAAGCGCGAGCCCAGGGTCTACCAACGAGCTAACGAGCCCGACCTTACTAAAACCTCACGAGCACAGGGTCCACCAACGAGCCAACGAGCTCGGACCCTCACAAAGCGACGTCGCGCTCAACTCCGCGCTCAACTCGCAATGTACCGGCGTCATAGTTCTCGTACAATAATGCGCGGGTACGTAAAGAAAAAATATGATTGATGTTGGTCCTATCAATACGCGATACCAACATCAAAACATAAATACTTAACGATTAAATCTAAACACCATCTATGCCTATTCGAAAGGTCGTGTACTCACCATTACTTTTTAAATATTTTTAACAGGTTCTGCCTGTCACTTTCACAACGGGGTTTCAACTTAGGCACCGCTCACTTAGAACTTACTTTCGCCGTGCCGCAACCACGAGCCCAAACCTGTAACAGTACAATACATTCCACATCAGTTTTCTTGGAAGAACCCTAAAATACTGATTAGAGGATAAAGGCGGAGAGTAAATTTTTAAAAGTTATAGAAGCCGAGTACGTCCAGATTCTGTTCGTCGACTGGAACTTAGTTTTTCATAATTCTTCAATGCACTAAGTTTGCCTAGCGTATTGCTACTAGCAGAGAGTAAGGCGAAGGTAAAAGAATATAGAAAAAGTAGAGTGTTCTTTCTCCCGGTGCTCCCGCAACGATACGTAATGTTGTAACGTATACCTATTGTTGCTTAAAGTTGTTATTAAGTGTAAGATAGTAGGTAGGCTTTTTGAGCTGTTCCGTACGCGCTAATAAAAGAATGGCTATAAAAAGTAAAGTTTGTTGCAATTATTCCTAACTACTCAGTAGGCAGTTACAAGAAATAGCAAATTCTTAAAATATTTCTTAAAACATTAGAAATTCAGTTATACAGTGACTATTTGAGTGAGACATACCTATCGGACCTATTGGGGACCTACTCCTACTTATGGGACATGAGGTATACCGGATTTTCTCTTTAACTTGGAGCCGCTTGACTCAATAATTCCACCGGGCAAACCACAGAAAAACGAATTGTCAAATTTAAAAAGACGGCAAGTAATTTAATTTAAACTAACGGCCCGGGTTCGCCTTCCATGAGGGGGCTATCTCGAAATCGGAGATGGCCCAGGGTCAGTCGGGGTGCGAGGGATATGCTCTATGAGCAACCTTACACCATCTCTGTAGACCCGAGACGGCGTGCGGTTTTAGTCAGTTCAAGCCCGATATAACCACCCCCACTGGCCGGCGGGATCCGAAGAGATTTCCGCACGAAAATAAAAAAAAGGGCAAAACTACTCATCTCTTATTTACCATCCATATTTAGGGGTAAAGTTTCAAAATTGCCGATACATGTGTACTTTTATTACTAACCAGATGCATTACATCGAAAATGACGGACTTTTCATTCAATCGTTAATCACTCACCTATTTTACCCCCTTAGTAGTGAAATTTACAAATACACTGATACACATGTTCATTTTGTTTATTACTAATCAGACGCAGGTGTATGAAATTTCTTGCCGCTTAGTTTGAAATTAATGACGGAGTTCCATACAAACACTTATCCCTTGTTTTACCCCCTTAATAGTAAAATTTCTTATAAATTTAAATAAATATTATATCTTATAAATTTAAATAAATATTATATCTTATAAATTTAAATAAATATTAAGTATATATTATATTTGAGGAAAAAAAAACCGGTCAAGTGCTCGAGTCGGACTCGCACACAGAGGGTTCCGCACAAAACTGGATGAGGGGCGAACTTAACGTGGCTGTAGAGCTTCTAGTTTGAACAGACAGACATACTGATAGTTTTTTGGTAATGTTGGTAACTATATATTTACAGTTTCCGTTTTCCCCTTTATTTGTGCATTAAGACATTCCTTCTTACCAAATTTCATGACTCTAGCTCAGCGGGAAGTACCCTTTAGGTTTGTTAACATAACATAACATAAACTCACGCCTATATCCCCGAAGGGGTAGGCAGAGGTGCTAGCACCCACGTTTCGCCAGTTTATGTTTTAGGTCCCAATGTAATAGGTGGCGAGCCTATTGCCATTAACCGGGCACTTATAAACCTGCGATAAATACACACATAACTTCGAAAAGCATCGAAAAGTCATTGGTGTGTGCCATGGTAATACCTGGGATCGAACCCGAGACCTTGTCTCAGCAGTCCTTTACCCATACCACTAGGCTACCGTGGCTTCTTAGGTTTGTTACCCTTGCATTTAGTGTTTTTTTTTACATAAACAGCTAGTCCTTTTGATTGTTTTGACCTAGAAATTTGTTTTTTTTTGCACTACTTCAAGGTGTTGTAGACATGATCATTTGGTATAAATAACAACTTTATGCCTTTACGCGTTCCTGAGAAAAAGGTCTTGCAAGACAGGAAGACGGAGAACGAAGTGAGTCCTTTTAATGTACGGAACCCTAAAAACAAGACAAGTATAAATACAGTTAATTTAAAACTATATGAAAAATAGATTGCCAACCGGCAAGGATTAAGGTATGAAGGATTTGTGATTATATGAAATAATATAACCTCCAACACGCCCTTCTTATCTTGTACGAGTACCTGCATGTCCAGAGCAAATGACTTATGCTTACAATACAGCAATGCCTTCGTGAGCACGTCAGCTATCATTTGTTTGGTAGGCATTAAGTCGTCAGCTCATTGACTTTATAATTTACAGCCTCGGGAATATAATGAAATCTAATGTCCTTAAATTTAGTGGCAAGCTTTACCGCAGATTGATTATCATTCATCACACCGGGGTGTAGGGTTGCCCGTAGAGCATATCCCTCGCACCCCGACTGACCCTGGGCTGTGAGGTCCAAAATGAGACAACGTGTGTAGTCAAGATCGAATATAATAATAATCTCATCAAGTTGGTTACATGCTTAAAATATCAATACATTTCTAGTGGTTACATAGACTAATAATAAACAGAGTAGACATTAGGTACATAGATCACACATCCCTTATTGGAGAAAAAAATAATGTAACCAGATATGTTTGTATTCTTTTTTTATACTTTATATAATTTGGTCCTGTTTTTATGAGTAATTTCTTCCTTTGATAAGGATTCATATTTTAACATTGGGACACAAATCTTCTAACACTTCAAAAGGACCTATGAAAACATTTTCAAATTTGCTGCCTGATTCATTTTTGATCAAAAATAAGTCACCTTTTTTGTATATTATTGGTTTTGTATATATGTCATAAGTTTCTTTTCTATTATGTTTACTTCTAAACAAATGACATTTAGCATCACATTGAGCCTTTTGTAAACGGAATTTTAATTCTAGAGGATAATTATCTATACAGTGGTTCTACAGAATTTTGTTACAAAACTAGGTATTCTACAGTGTTTTCCGTATACAAGTTCAAAGGGTGTATATCTAGTTTCGGAGTGAATTGATGTGTTAAATGCACAACACCAGTATGGGAGCCAAGTACTCCAATATCTTGGATTATTGTCACATTGAATTCTAAGATAAGCATTCAGAGATTTATGTGAGTTTTCAAGGTAACCAATAGACTCATGATGATAAGCTGATGAAAAAGTTTGTCTGCATATTTAGTAATTTACATAGGTTCATAACCGAAGATACAAACTCTGCTCCCCGATCTGAAGCTATTTCTCGTGGAATTCCATATCTAAGGATACAATTTTCGACTAAGTGTAGCGGTAGCGGTGTGAAGGACAAATTCCAGGAAAAAGACGTGACCTCTGGATCCAGGAAGCCGGTGAATTATCAATAAGGAGTCGCGGTGAGCTCTATTGGTGAATAAGTGTGCACAAGGACTGTAAAAGGTACCAAGTTTATAATTACGTAGTGGCCATTACGATAGGATTGCGTCAGTGTCCAGCCCCTCATGACTCTGACGGTCATGGCTTTTAACGGGCTGTTTAGAACAGCCACGTTGCGGGCCGCCAGAGTCTCCGCCCATACGGGGGCCCCGTACAGGTGCTCCGCACGATCCCCAGGTACAGTCTCCTAGTGGGGGCGTTGGGTCCCTTAACGTGGGGCATCAGCCGTGATAGCGCGGCCGCAGCCCACTACAGTTTCGGGACCAGACTTCGGAGATGAGGTCCGAAGTCCCATCGGCTATCGAGTACGAGCCCAAGGTACTTCATCGTAGGCTCGATGCCGATGGTTACGCCCCCTACGGTTATGTTGGTTCCCGCAGGTGGCCCCCTCCGAGGCACGTGAAAACACATAGCCTCGGATTTGTGGAGAGCCACATCGAGTCCCAGCAGCCGTATTCGACCTACGTGTTGAGCAACCCATGCCGTGGCCTTTAGTGCTGCGCTTCGGTACGTTGCTCCCCGCGTCATAACGAGGGTGTCGTCTGCATAACAAACTATGCTGACACCCTCGAGCAACGTACCGCGCAGCACCCAGTCGTATCCGATGTTCCACAGGAGTGACCCTAGGACCGACCCCTGTGGAACACCGCACGACACTTCTCGCCGCCCTGGCCCTAGCCAGCTCGGGTAAACTATGGCCCTCTCGGATAGGTATGCCTCGACAATGCGGCGGAGGTTAGGAGGCACTCCGTGATACGCGAGCGCCTCTCTAACACAGCTCCAGGGTAGGGTGTTGAAGGCATTGGCGATGTCGAGAGACACCGCCACCACCACCCCACCCCGCGAGACTACTTCCTCCGTCAGGCGCCTAATGCGCATGATGGCTTCCACGGTGGAGCGCCCCCGGTGGAAACTGAACTGCTCGACGAGGCGCTCTGCAATAATCCGCTCAAAGAGCTTGCACACCTCGTCTAGCAACACGATCGGCCGGTAACCGGATGGCTGATCCGCCGGCCACCCTGCCTTCCGGATAAGGACCAGTTTCCCCGTCTTCCACGCCTTTGGAAACTGGCCCCTTTCGATGCATGCGCTAAAGAGCGCCACCAGTCGAGGCCCTAGTTCCTCAAGGGCCAGGACCCATGCTCGGCCTGGAATGCCGTCGGGTCCAGGGGCAGTGCATGTCCGGGCTTTAAGCCGGAGCACTGCTACCCCCAGTTCACTCTCCCTGACTTCAGGCACATCGCTCTCGCTATTATCAGCGTCAGGCGCCTGATTCGAAGCCATACGCGGAGGGACATGCTCCTCCGCTCTCGCTGGGAACAGGGAGCCCAGGATCCCCTCCAGCCGCATAGGCTGGAGGCTCTGGGTCAATAGGGGCGCCCTCGGGCGGATTTTGCCCCTAACCGCAAGGTAAGTGCGCCCCCATGGGTTTTGCTCCAGAGACTCCAGCAGCTCTTCGCGGGCCCGCCGTTTGGCCTGCTTAATGGTGTGATGGTACCACCTCTAGCCAAAGCTGAGTAAAATTCATTTTTATCTATTCGACGCGCCAACCGTACCAGAGATCCAGCCCCCTACCCAAATAGGGGGACGTAGCGCCCCTCCACCGCGCTACGCTGTGGGACTCGTCTCTAGACTTGGACATCCCTCCACTGGTCTTGGCTGTTTCGAGGGATAATGAAAATGAACGCGAAGAGAGGACACTCAAAATATATACAACAAACAGTTAAATACGTTAATTTTGATTATTTGTCTCACATTTATTCAATCGCACGCCTAAGTACAGTTTACAAAATAACGTTCCTCAACAACTCGTATTCGTACCGTGAAGACTTTAACTTCAATCTTCCGTCTGCCATAACTGGCGCACCGCCTCTGTGCTTTAGCCGCTCTTCAATGCAGACTACATCGGGAATTAAACCACGAGCCCTCCAAAGTTATGACAAGACGGTTGTAATAACTTATACGACAGTAGATAAGAGTCTCGGCACGTCAGTTTGCTCTGCACTCATTCATACGATATTCGTATTCCGCTAATCATCAAATAACGCCGCTTCGCTTGAAGATTACAGGGCAGATGTCATCAACGGCCCGTGGCTACTCCATAGAGTAACCAAGAGCCTCCGTTTATACAAGAGCCTGGTCTACCGTCTAGCTCGTTACATATGACTCTCAACCATACATCTCTAACACCGTACCGTAAACCAATATCAACGCAGTGTCGATTCAAACAACTCTTATATTTTACAGTTAATTAATAGACAAGTACTCTGGGTATTCTATTACTCAACCGTGGATAGCAATACATAATACATATATAAAACATTAATTATGATAATAGTAGAAAACAAGGAATTGACTCACCAAGTCTCACACACCACAATTTACTTGCCTAGCTTTGCCGGGATTCTTGCCCGTCATCACCTCAGAGCGCCCATCTCGTCCGTCCAGCTCGCTAACTCAAAATTAACTGCCAGTCATTCCCCAACCTTCCTCCATCCGACGCCTTTTTAACCCATATCTCGTATTTGTGCTTGTGATTTACAGACACTTAACCAAAACTGGACTCCAATAGTTTGCATGTGTTTGGGTCGTACATTTGTATAGAATCGGTGCCAGTATCGCTAAACAATGGCCCTCACAAGAAATCAAGATGCAACGTCCTGTTGTTTATCTAATTTATGGCCGTTAACGAAAGCAACGATTTACACCAGATGTGTATACATGAGAATAAATATAAAATATTAAATTAATAAAATATTTCAAATGCGCCTATTCGAGTTTATTAATTTATATATTGTTACGTGATTAGTGTACTATCACATTTTCTCCCCTGAAAATCAGACGCGAGGACTATCATCGCGTATGAGATTTGACTTTACACTTATACGCCAGAATTTATAGTGAAAAATTTATTGCATTATTAAATATGAGTTTAACTTCTTCCCTTTCTACGTCTTAACTTAGTATTAATTTGTGAAAGGCATTCCAAGACACTCTCCAGCTCCATCCAGACCCAAAACAAGCTCAACTTCGCATTATGGGTTCCAGAATGAGGACAAACACACTTAGACACATCTTGTCTTCTTATTTTACGTTTTCAAACGCACATACATAACCTTCAGAAACACTCAGACCAACGCACACAAATACTCGCACCGGGCAGGAATCGAACCCGCTTTTCATGACGTCGAACGAGCAGAAGTCTAACGCCCAACCGCTGCGCCACAGAGGTAATTATATTATTATCGTAATAATATTTTCTATTGTGATCTACGAAATAACAAGTTAGAGAAATATGGAGTTGGGCAGGAATCGAACCCGCGATCCACAACGTTCAAAGAACAGATCTCGAACGTTCAACCGCAGCGCTCCAGAGGTCCTTATATTATTATCGTAATAATATTGCCTATTGTGATCCACGAAATAACGTGTTAGAGAAGTATGAAGTTGGTCAGGAATCGAACCCGCGATCCATGACGTCAAACCAACAGAAGCGGAACGTTCAACCACTACGCCATAGAGGTCATTAAATTAGTATCGTAATAATATTTCCTAATGTGATCCACGAATCAACGTGTTAGAGAAGTATGAAGTTGGGCAGGAATCGAACCCGCGATCCACGACGTCAAACGAACAGAAGCCGAACGTTCAACCGCTACGCCACAGAGGTCATTATATTAGTATCGTAATAATGTTTCCTAATGTGATCCACGAATCAACGTGTTAGAAAAGTATGGAGTCTTGTGACGTTAACGTATGAAGTTCGCTTAAATCTCAGATTTATTTACCTGACTGATCTCTAACCTATCACCTAGCACTCGCCATGAAGCTCATTTCTGACGCATGTATGATAGTAAGGATTACTAGACTATCTCAAGCGTATTTAGAATGTATGTCAACCAAAATAACCTTTGATCTGAATTTATCTTTCCCAGGCATGTATAACATAACACACAATCATCCCCATTCTTCTCTTCTGCAAAATATAAACCGGGAACCTTTTATGTATTTTATAATTCTGACTTCCATGACAAATCTCGCTATTACAAGGGCTAGATTTGTGACTCCAACCTATTATTTCTGAACCTCTTCAGACTTCATCTGAGTAGACATCGTAAATTAAATAACAAAGTCTCTTAGCTCTCAAATCCTCCTTTTGTGTAATAGTCTACCTTTTTTTTTTAACCTACCACTTACGGAATGCTTAACATCATGTCAGTGATTAGAAGTTGAAATTTAAGGAATTTTTGCTTAAGTGCAGATTGGTCTGTATCGTAAATTAATCTTTTATTGACAACTCGAGTGGTTCCATATCATGTTAGGCGTTAGTTTCATTTATGAACAAATAAAATTATTTAAAACTTTAAAGGTTCATCAAATTTCTTATGCATTGAATTGTGATACTCTTCATTTATAGCACGTACTATTCCCCCCTGATATTCAGACGCTAGCATACAACATACACGTCCTAGCTCCTAATCATAAAGTCTTGTGCCTTTTTTTTAAATATAATTTTATATTTCCGATTCACATACACAACTTTATAGTACCTAGTCATCCCAAATCACCAGTGTCTTGTCAATCGATTAGTTATTTGTGTTTAGCCGAAACACGACTTAACTCCATAATCAGGGAATATCATATAACTTAATTAATGTTTAATATAATGAATCCCCTGATTGTTTAGTGTTGCACTATTTGTTTTTGATTAATAAGTAATAATAATTTGTTACCCCACACGCGTCTAGTACTGCATTATAAGGTATCTCTCTCTTTGTTACGCGAGTCTTCTAAGGTGTCGAACAAGCAGTATGTAAGCGAACGCCTGATTATCGCCGCAGAATAAATTATGATTGGTATCCAAACTCAGTTACATTACTCACGTTAACACGGAAGTCTTACCTACTTCTATCGATCCAATGAAGCATAATTTATAGATATAAATACCTCGAGGTCTCCGTTTTATATGGTTTTACCAGATAACAGGTGACTTATTTAAGGATTCGCCAGTCGGCTCCGGTGTGAAGTTTCCCGTAGTAACGATGCTCGGCTGCCTCGTACAAACACGCTGCGCTGTTTCGTTACCGCCCAACGCTGGATTTTCTTATTCACGAAGTAAACACGAAGTGAAGAGTCTTATAAGCAGTCTTTCTCGTCACGCCAGTAAACTTGAAGACCGCTATCGCTGGAATGTTATAGGACACAGCAGAGAATCTGTTGTTGGAGAATTCAGTTGTCAAACCACTACCTTCGCTAATCAAGTTGAATCTGTTGTTGTCCGGATGCTATATCTAATCTATCTTAACACAATCATAATCTTATCAGCGAAAATTAACTATAACAATCACATAATTTTGTCTTATTTGGAGTTCGTACAGTACCATGTAGTTTAACAGATGGTGAGAGCCCGCTCTCTACGCAGACCCTTTTATTTTAACGGACCTTTTGTTGCAATTCCATGCAATTGTTTCCTTTGTTTATTCAACTTTAATCACCATCTATTCAGGCATCAGATTGTGTAAATTACCCCTGTGTAAACTTAAACTACTCAATGATTTTATTTTTAATGGCTTAAAGTTATCCTTTATGTTTATGGTAAGCATGCTATTTCTCTACACTATGTCGGTTTCAAACATTTAATTTCAAAAACCAAAATTTTAAAAATTAGGTATAGTCGTTTACAAACATGTAATGTTCAATTTTTTGCAAGATATGGCATTCCATATTTACACGTACGTTAGCTTTACCACTTTATCTATGTTTAAGCAGAACAATCTAAAATTTAATCATAACTTAAAATATAACGTAAATTGTTTATATTCTCACGCCAGTTAATGTATGTATTACAGAAACGTACTAAAACGTGTCTGTTCGACATAGTCGCGAACGTTTTTAGTCAAAGCTAAAAGAATAGAGGTTAGGTTGAAAAGATACTTTGTGTTGAAATGGAGTTTGAAGATAATTGGTTGAATTAGAGTTTTTTTAGTCGTCGAAAAATTGAAAAATTACTAGTTTTGTTTTGATATTGTTTGAAAATTTTGTCCCGTAATAAAATACAGAGTAGAGTAAAGATAGAGGGTGTTGCTACCCGACTTTCACTTGTTTTTTTAACAAAGGGGGTATTGTAGCGGTAGTGTATTAACATATGAATATAATTACATACTTTCATAAATAAAAATGTTATTTAGATAAGTAAGTTTAGGTATAAGTTATCATAAAAGGGTTTAAAGTAGTTTCGGAGCGGCGGCGTGGCGATTGGACGAACAGCGGGAGGCGCCAGCGAGGCGGCGAAAAACAGTCGCCGCCGGCGTTCGCTCTCTTTACGGCGAACCACAGCGCCGGACGCACGTATTACAGTTTGGGCAGCGGGACCTCTGGCACAGCTCCAAATCTCTAGCAGGGCCAAGTTTCATTATTGTGAGGCCCGGATTGACAGTCTGTCTATGCGATAAATAAGATGGTGTGATATTCATAAAAGTAAGCATCTAGAAGGCGTGTGTTACCTACCAACCAGTGAAGGACGAATTCGAGGGCCTGGAGACAAAGACGTGACCCCTGGATCCAGGAAGCCGGTGAATTATCAATACTGAGTCGCGGTGAGCTCTATTGGTGAATAAATGCGCACAAGGACTGTAAAAGATACCAAGTTTATAATTACGTAGTGGCCATTACGATAGGATTGCGTCAGTGTTAGAATAACAGTTAGAAATAGTCATAATAATTTAATGTTTAAAAGTAATTGTTACTATTATATCTGTATAACATAATTTCACCTATCCAAATTCTTTTATATGTTCGTGTAAAATTGCATATTACCCAAATTAAAAGTCGTATAACTTTATCTCTTTGTAACTTTCATTTAAAGGCCTCCATAGACTATTGGTATTAAAATATGTCAGATTCCTTTGGTTAGAAAATGTGCAAGCTTCATTAAGAACCCACGACCCAATCGATAGTAAGTATTATAGGTACGAGCTTGCATATTTGGCGATTCAACGTGAAGTCAGCTTTCTAACAGACACATTTGTTTATATAGTAGACTCACATTTAGAACCGATACATACTCACGCTTGGCACGTGGGAGACCGGGCTTCGATTCCCCGTTAACGTCAGAACCTCTGGACCAAGTTCGATATTTTATGTTTGGAAAGTGTCAAATTACAATACCTTTTTGATACTATTTGATACCTAAACTAAATTATTTAGTATCTCGATAGAGCGTGAGAAAAACATGAAAAGATAGTGGCCACACATTCTGACGTCAGGTTGTCTGGACCACATTTTTTTCACATAGTTAGGTCCAACATAACCTATTTATTTTTTTGTATATATTTAATACCTTTTTAGTACCTGAACATAGTTTTTTTTTTATTTTTATGGCGTCCCAGAAAAAAAGTTACGGACGAATGAATTTTTTTTAGAAAGTCAAATTTATTTTATGGCTCTTTAAATTGCAGTATGTGTACCTATATAATATATTATGTACCTATATGTATGACTGGTTGAACGGCTCAAAGTAAGTTGGCTCGTTGGCGCGATTGAGGGGAGGCCTATGCCCAGCAGTGAACTGATATAAGCTGATGACAATGATAACGATATATTATATGGTTTTGCATAATATATATTTCATTGTGAATTAGAAATAAATACACTCTATTTTAAATAATAATTTTAATAATCAGAATTGTAGTAAACATGATGTTATTGATAATGGAAAAAATAATTAACATTTTTTGGCGTATATTAAACAATGAGCAGTAAATTTTTTATAACTAACAGTAATTCTACTTGATATATCGTCGTAACATTGCCATTTTGACCCACGTCGGCAATGTGACTTGTAATGTCCTACACCTTTGGGAGTCGCAGATGGCACAAATTCAATAACAGACAATAGATGGTGGGGTGTGTGTTGGGTAACCTCCTCGAGTGTCGCTCCGATTCCGATCCCGCTGCAGCCCGGGGGGAACGGAATCGGAGCGGCCGGTACACCCTGGGCGGCGGTCAATGGCTTCCCGTTCATGGGGTTGGCATTGATCGTCGGCCAATACCCAACGTGGCGGGAACACATCGCTCTCCGTACTCCTCTGCTTTCAGAGGAGACAGGATGAGCGATGGTGTTAGTGGTGGAGGCCACCATAGGGTCCTGGGGGATCCAGGGGCGGGTTGGCCCACTGCTAACGCAGGGGCCGACGGGCACTTGTGCCGCCGCCGGCGAGAGAGGACTAGCCACCCTCTCGCGTTCCGTAATCGGTAGGTGATCAGCAACGACCTGACTGGTGGCTCCAGAAGGGTACGCTGTGAACTATGGCAACATACTATGGCAAATGTTAACATTAAAAATAAAAACACACCGGACGATTTGAAAAACGACGACCAAGGCGCGGACAATGGTATCCGAGAGGAAGGAGTGGAAGTAGATGGGGGTGAAGAGGAGGTGAGGCGGCGGCCTCACTCGCGGTCGGGTAAGGCCGTCTTCACCAGACCCGCTACTCCACTACCGATAGGCGGGGAGACGGACGCGGACATTGCGTCTGCGGCGTCGACGGCTGGTACCGACAATGAGTCGGTATCCAGCCGTATGGAGACCGAGGAGGGTCTCCGACGAAAGCGGCCACGCTCGGGTGGACCGTCTCGTGACCGGAGCAAAAGCCCCGGGCAACGGGCGACCTCCTCGAGCGAGGAGGATCGGCCGGCTAAAATACTGGCCACTTCGGCAAGTAGAGTGCCGAAGATGCCGGTACATGTCCCTCCACTACCCAGTGGCAGGGACCAAGACGTTCCTGCTGCAAGGGAGCTCCTTTCGGCCCTGGCCCGGATAACGGACGCTTTAAAGGGGGCAAAGAACGTGGCCGGGAAAAGGAAGACGGTGGCGGAAAACGTCGCCAACCAACCGCCGAATAAGGCCAATGGGAAAGGGGAGGGGAAGGGGAAGGGAAAAAAGCGTGGCACCCCCGTCTCCGCTGCAGCCGTCGCTCCCGTTGCACCCGAATGTCCCTCCAGAGGGGAGGGATGGGTGGTAGCGGGAGCCGCCAAGAAGGCGAAAAAAGCCGCCAAAAAGGCGGCTAAGAAGGCGGTCAAAGCCGCTGCGGCGAAGGCGCCGAAGAGGCTCCGCGCCCCACGCTCCACTGCCGTCGTCCTGACGGTGACGACGGAGAGTGTGGAGAAGGGCGTGGGGTACGCCCAGGTCCTGAGGCAGGTGAAAGCCTCTGTGGACCTCAAGGCCCTCGAAATTGAGGGTGGGCTCCGGTGCAAGATGACTCGCACCGGAGCTCGCCTTCTCGAGGTCTCCGGCGCCACCAGCGGCCCCAAAGCAGACGCCCTAGCAGCCAAGCTGAGGGAGTCGCTGGACACGGAAGCCGTCCGCGTCACCAGACCCAACAAATGCGCAGGTTTGCGCATTTCGGGTCTGGATGATGCGGCCACGACGGATGAGGTTATCTCCGCCGTCGTGGAGGCGGGCGGCTGCCCCCGGGATCAGGTGAGAGCTGGAGAAATCCGCTTCAGCTCCACCGGTCACGGCACGGCAGTCGTCAACTGCCCCGTCGCAGCGGCGCAGAAAATTGCGGACGAACGGAGCCTCCTCGTTGGGGGCTTCCTAAAGGCGCGGGTGCAACTCCTGCAGCCCCGCGAGACCAGGTGCTTCAGGTGCCTGGCTGTGGGGCATGTGGGAGTGCAGTGCACAGCGGGAGACACCGTGGGGGATCGGTGCTTCCGCTGCAGTCAGCCCGGTCACAAGGCCAGCGCCTGTGATGCTCCGCCGCGCTGCTACAAGTGCGTAGCAGAGGGCAAAGCGGCGGAACACCGGGCGGACAGCCGTACCTGTGCCGCCTCGAGGCCAAAGCCCCGTTCGTCCCCAACGGGTAGTGGGGGTGCCGCTCAAGAACGGCCACATTCGCGGCGGGATGCGGATATGGACGTCCATTAATGGACACACCAATCCGCATCCTGCAGGTGAACCTAAACCACTGCACCGGTGCTCAGGATCTTCTGTACCAGAGCATCGTGGAGTGGTCTATCAATGTGGTCGTGGTCGCTGAGCCGTACTGGGTCCACCCCGGAAGCCCGGTGGACCTGGACGGCGTAGCGACCGTCTTCGGGGGTTTCGCCGCGGACACCTCGCACCTTGCAGTCATTGCAAGGGGCCGAGGCTGTGTCGCGGCGAACTATGAGGGTTTGGCTGTCGTGGCCGTCTACTTCTCGCCAAGCCTTGACCAGTATGAGCTTGAGCTATGGCTCGCAGGACTGGACATCGTTCTCGCTGCGTGCCGTCCTCGCCCTGTCTTGGTACTGGGAGACTTCAACGCCTGGTCACTGGCTTGGGGCTCCCGGGAAACCAATGCCAAGGGGCGAGTTCTGGAGGACTGGGCCAACACCCGTGGCCTAGAGGTCCTCAACCGGGGGAGTGTCGCCACCTGGGAGCGGCGGGGGCTCAGTTCGGTCGTGGATGTTGCATTCGCGACCCCTGCTCTCGCCCGCCGCGTCCAGGGTTGGCGCGTGGTGGAGGAGGAGGAGACGTCATCGGACCACAGGTACATTCGGTTCAACGTCTCCCCTCCACCTAACCTACCGCCGACTATAGCGAACCCCCCGGATCCACGTTGGGCGCTCAGACGCCTGGATCGGGAGGCTCTCCTGGAGGCATCTATTGTGCAGGCCTGGATTCCGTCACCGGCCAGGCCTGCCGATGTCGACGCAGAGGCCGAATGGTTCAGGAGAGCCATGTCGCATATCTGCGATGCGGCGATGCCTAGGGTTAAGCCCAGCCCGGCAAAGAAACAGGTGTACTGGTGGTCAGCGGAGATCGCACAGCTGCGAGCAGCATGCGTGACCGCTCGCCGCCAGTACACCAGGTTTCGCCGGAGGCGTCGCCGCCCAGACGATTCGGCAGCCCGAGAGGCGGAGCTATATGAGGCGTACAAGGGGGCCAAGAGAACCCTCCAGGTAGCCATTAAGCAGGCCAAACGGCGGGCCCGCGAAGAGCTGCTGGAGTCTCTGGAGCAGAACCCATGGGGGCGCCCTTACCTTGCGGTCAGGGGCAAAATCCGCCCAAGGGCGCCCCTACTGACTCAGAGCCTCCAGCCGGAGTGGCTGGAGGGGATACTGGGCTCCTTGTTCCCAGCGAGAGCGGAGGAGCATGTTCCTCCGCGTATGGCTCCGCCTCAGGCGCCTGACGCTAATAATAGCGAGAGCGATGTGCCCGAAGTCAGGGAGAGTGAACTGGGGGTAGCAGTGCTCCGGCTTAAAGCCCGGAAATGCACTGCCCCCGGACCCGACGGCATTCCAGGCCGAGCATGGGTCCTGGCCCTTGAGGAACTAGGGCCTCGACTGGTAGCACTCTTTAGCGCATGCCTCGAAAGGGGCCAGTTTCCAAAGGCGTGGAAGACGGGGAAACTGGTCCTTATCCGGAAGGCGGGGCGGCCGGCGGATCAGCCATCCGGTTACCGGCCGATCGTGTTGCTCGACGAGGTGTGCAAGCTCTTTGAGCGGATTATTGCAGAGCGCCTCGTCGAGTATCTCACGAACGTGGGGCCAGATCTGGCGGACAACCAGTTCGGTTTCCGCCGGGGGCGCTCCACCGTGGAAGCGATCATGCGCGTTAGGCGCCTGGCGGAGGAAGTAGTCTCGCGGGGTGGGGTGGTGGTGGCGGTGTCTCTCGACATCGCCAACGCCTTCAACACCCTACCCTGGAGCTGCGTTAGGGAGGCGCTCGCGTATCACGGAGTGCCTCCTTACCTCCGCCGCATTGTCGAGGCATACCTATCCGAGAGGGCCATAGTTTACCCGAGCTGGCTAGGGCCAGGGCGGCGAGAAGTGTCGTGCGGTGTTCCGCAGGGGTCGGTCCTAGGGCCACTCCTGTGGAACATCGGATACGACTGGGTGCTGCGCGGTACGTTGCTCGAGCGTGTCAGCATAGTGTGCTATGCTGACGACACCCTTGTTATGGCGCGGGGAGCAACGTACCGAAGCGCGACACTGAAGGCCACGGCAGGGGTTGCTCAAGTCGTGGGTCGAATACGGCGGCTGGGACTCGAGGTGGCACTCCACAAATCCGAGGCTATGTGTTTTCACGGGCCTCGGAGGGGGCCACCTGCGGGAACCAGCATAACCGTAGGGGGCGTAAGCATCGGCATCGAGCCCACGATGAAGTACCTTGGGCTCGTACTCGATAGCCGATGGGACTTCGGACCTCATCTCCGAAGTCTGGTCCCGAAACTGAGGGGGGCTGCGGCCGCGCTATCGCGGCTGATGCCCAACGTTAAGGGACCCAACGCCCCCACTAGGAGACTGTACCTGGGGATCGTGCGAAGCATGGCCCTATACGGGGCCCCCGTATGGGCGGAAACTCTGGCGGCCCGCAACGTGGCTGTTCTAAACAGCTTGTTAAAGGCGATGGCCGTCAGAGTCATCAGGGGGTATCGCACGATCTCCGTCGAGGCGGCATGTCTCCTAGCCGGGACCCCTCCATGGGACCTGGAAGCGAGAGCCCTTGCACTGCTGTACCAGTGGCGTGAGGAGGCGCTGGAGCGGGGTCATAGACCGGAGCCCCGAGAAATCAGGGCTCAGCGGTCCCTGCTCCGCCAGGAACTCATGGAGACATGGAGGGTGCGACTTGAGCACCCAAGGTGGGGGGAATCCACCATTGCGGCGGTGAGACCGATCATGAAGGAGTGGTTGGAGAGGGACCATGGGGACCTCTCCTACCGGATGTGCCAGATGGTTACCGGACACGGGTGTTTCGGTAAGTATCTGTGGCGCATCCACCGGGAGACAACGCCGCAGTGCCAGCACTGCGAGGATCCTGGCGAAGACACGGCGCTCCACACGTTGGTAGAGTGCCCTGCGTGGGCGAGTCAACGCCAGGATCTCTTTGCGGTCCTGGGCGTGGACGTTCTCTCGTTGGAGACCATGGTGAGGGCTGTGGTCTCCGACGGGAGCAAGTGGCACGCCGCCGCCTCTTTCTGCGAGCAGGTAATGCACGCGAAAGAGACGGCGGAGAGGGAGCGGGAGAGAACCCTGCCCCCCGAGTTTCGCAGTCCGCGGCGAGGACGCCGCAGACTCATCTACGCCCGGGACTACCGACCTCCATGATCGGGGCCTGAGGACGGCAGTTGGCCGACTCGCCGTCCTTACAGAAGCAGGCCGTGGCGGAGGCGTGGAAGCGGGATAAAACCCGACCCCACCAGGCGAGGCTGCGGTGGCGGCCAAAGTCCGCCGGCAACCCTGGGGTTATCCTGGGGAGGACACCGTGCGGTTTTAGTCGAGACACGACATAACCACCCCCGCTGGCCAGCGGGGGGGTATCCGAAGGGATTTCCGCACGTAAAAAAAAAAAAAAAGAGACAATAGATGGTACTCAGTGCCTTTTAAAGATATATTTTGTGGTAAATCATTAATGCAAATTTGTACTTCAGGATTGGGCTCAAAAACAGCAATATTTTTCAAATTATAATTACTACGGGCCACCAACCAGGTGGACACCGAAGTCTTAAAATCACGCAAAAAAAATCAAAATCTTACACCCACTTTTTATCACTTTTCTCGACGTTTCACATGATTCTAAGTCTAATTAAGCAAAAAAAAAGTTTGTGTCGGTCTGTCTGTTGGTCTGGATGTCTGGATGTCTGTTTACGCAATAACTCAAGAACCACTTATCCGATTTAAAAAATTCTTACGCCAATCATCTTGTTGGGTTAATGGGAAGAACTGATTAGATTTTGGGGTTTGTACGTTCAAGGTTTCGGGTACCTACCATACAAATTGTCCCTAAAAAACTTTTACAAGTGAGTTTCTTTCGAGTTATTAGAGTAACGCGTATTTGACTTTGACATTTGAGTGACAATGACAATACGTATATTGTATATTTACTTAACAACCAGACTGAAAGAAACTGAAATATAAAATATTTTTTTTGTGTTTTTGACGTCGAAGACGTTTGATTTGATTTCATTTACTTCATATTTATTGCTCAATATATAAAGACGCGTCGAATAATATGCATAAAGCCTAAGGTCTGTAATTTTGACTAAAAATACTGCAACAAAAATATCTAAGTTTGGCCCGAAGTTTGACAATCACTGTGTGATTTCCGCCCCACTAGATTTCTGTTTCTAATGCCATCACAGCCAGAGTGTCTGCAAATTGACATATTACTATCACCGCTAAGCATTGAATTTGCAGATTCACCTAATGTGTCTTTGTTCAAATCAAGTGGTAAAAAAGCACATTTCCTCGTAACGTTATTTATAGGACAATTGAAATTTGTACATGATTCGGTTATGTCTGCACTATATATTTTATTCAATAACATTTTTTCAAATATGTATGCAACATTGCATTCACAGCTAACGTACATTTTGTCGCCAATGATCTTGGTTTCAAAATGTTTTTCAGTATCTCTCCGCGCAGTTTGTAAACGTTTAGTGTTTCGTTGGCTATAATCATTTTAATTAATTTAAAGTATTCATCATCATCATCTTCATTGGTATTTATGATGCTATTTAATGCGTACTTATCAGCAACTCCAACTGCGATCGCTTGTGCAACTGCATCAAAAGCACACGTGTTTGAAACAATTGTATTTTTATCAGCAAAAGTGGTTAAGGAGCCATTTCTGAGAAAAGTAATCTTTTTTATAACATATCTCTTTTTGTTTCTTTTCGTTTTTGCTAATCTTAGCTAAACCACTCCAATTTTTTAGCATAGAAGGCGTATCTAAAAAAAATGACTCATTGTTTATACCTTTTGTGAATTTAGTATTAGTTTTCGTATTGTTTTTGTTGTTCGTTTTTTTTTCTTCTGGCATTATTTTCTTTTTATCGCCTACATTTAATTTACTGCTAGCCATTTTCAGTTGTCCCGAAATAGATTCTGAGTGTTTTACAATAAATTCGTCTATACGATATCTCTCTGATTTGGTGCTTATCTGGCATAAATATCTTTTCACCATTTTAAAGTAAACTTCGACATTAGACGAAGTTGGGGCTAATATTTCTGATTTAAAAGTTTTTTTCATAACATTCGACTACAACGGAAGTTGTCCCATTAGTCGCGTTAAAGTTGTTAGAAATTGTGGGAAATAATACAAGTTGTCGTGTAATTCATAATCACCGTCAGTAAGAGTGAGCAATAGATTTTCAGTATCAATAGCATCATAGTACCATTTAGGTTTTTTCCGGTAAACTGCTTATTTCCAATATTTTTCAATTCGGAGTCTGAAAACAGAGACTTGTTGTTTGATGACTTGTTGTCTGCAAAATTTTAGTAGTGTCTTCTATTTCAATTTCAGTATCAGCGGTATTCTTAAAAGAAGCCAGTTGCCTTAACCTGATTTTAGCATGTTCACATCTTGTTAACATTCCTTGGTTATTTTGTCCATCATATTTGTGAAGACACATTGTGATTAGATCAATTTCTTCTTTTAAAAGAGTAGCCCATTGGTGAAATGGTAGCAAAGTCTTACGATGAAAATCGGATAAGGTTTTTTAACGCTTAACGCAACGGTCAATGGGCTTTATTTGATTCCATTGATAAATATCAATAAAAAAATTAAATGTTTTGCACTCCCATGTGTCCTGTATTTCAATAATTTCTTCGGAAAATTCATCAGAAGAAGCATCAGATCCGTTGCAACCAAATATTAGCTCGTAATTTTTTTAAACTGATAGGTAAAGTGATTTTGTTGACATTTTGTGAGACAATCTTTGAGAAATCTCTTCAAACACTGGATCACATGGTGAAGGTAAATAATTTTTACGTGGAAAGTACTTTTTGAACCCACTCAAAACACATTTTTATTCTTCCAAAGGAACTGCACTTTTCCGACCTCTTTTCATGGCTTAGCATAGAAAATATTATGTATAATATTAATCACTGTCCAATATAACACACGAATAGATTTTTTTTTCGAAAAGCGAGAATAGCTACTGTGTGAATGCAAGTGGCGAGGCGACGTGACAGACAAATTTTATTAAAAGCACAATGAGAAGGTAGTTAACAGTCAAATAATTTGAACGCTTACCCACAAATATCGTTGTAAATAAAATATAGGCAAGTGTTCTCAGAATGTAAAGGGTAAACGGAAATTACGGAAATATTACTATTATGTAGCTGCATGAGAGATCAACTGACTATACTGATAACCAATAATGCGGCAGTCGTGCTTATGATGATTAATTGTATGAGATTTTTCTATTATATCATTGAAATTAGCAATCGTCTCTATAGGCCAGGCGAATTAGATAAATCGGGACTTAAAAAAATGTATCTTTTTCATTTTGGGTGATATTTAGTATTGTTCATTGTAAGTAGATGAAATTATATAAGTTACATATTTTAAACTTCCGTGCAATATAAAAAGAACCGGAAAACTAAATTATAAAAAACTTTATAAAAGCACTATATAATGATATGACGCTTGTATTTCTGTTAAAAAAATATGTAATTAATCTAATTAATTAATCGGAACTGTCATTAATGACGAAGGTTCGCTACGCGCATTGCATCTGTGCACCAGTGCTAATTCACAATGCAAAAATATTATCCAAAACCATATATTATAATGATCACGATATCATTGTCATCAGCTTATATCAGTTCACTGCTGGGCATAGGCCTCCCCTCAATCGCGCCAACGATCCAACTTACTTAGAGCCGTTTAACCAGTCATACATATAGGTACATAATATATTATATAGGCAAACATACTGCTATTTAAAGAGCCATAAAATAAATTTGACTTTATAAAAAAAATTCATTCGTCTGTAACTTTTTTTCTGGGAAAGAAAAAAAAAACTATGTTCAGGTACTAAAAAGGTATTAAATATATACAAAAAAATAAATAGGTTATGTTGGACCTAACTATGTGAAAAAAATGTGGTCCAGACAACCTGACGTCAGAATGTCTGGCCACTATCTTTTCATGTTTTTCTCACGCTCCATCGAGGTACTAAATAATTTAGTTTAGGTATCAAATAGTATCAAAAAGGTACTGTAATTTGACACTCTCCAAACATAAAATATCGAACTTGGTCCAGAGGTTCTGACGTTAACGATTCCCCGACAGAGAACCACAAACATACGCTACATAAGGAACGTGCTACACTAGCTGTACTTTTAGACTCTAATGCACTCTAGGGACAGTTGGGGAACAGTGGAACATGGTGCACTATGGAATAATGTCGATATAAATTTGAATTTCAAACCAATTCGCGCGCTGCCGCTTCGACCAATCGCAGCGCGTCCTGCGCCATACGAGGATGTAGTGAAATATGGCGACGCGACAACAATGGAGTTGTGAATAAAAAATATTGGTTTTTATGTTCAAAAGTTGAGATTTATCTTCGAAGTACTTTTGTCTTTTGTAAAAAAGTTTAAATAATAGGTAAGTGATTTTTTTTTCATAAATCTCACTATGGGACAGGGCACAGTGGAACACTGTTCCACTGAACCCCACTAACTTAACTTTTTTTTTTACAGATTTTACACAAGTCCAGAATGGTGAGACACCGCGCCAGAAAAAGTGACAGGGGACTTCACAGCGAAGCTAACATGCGAGAAGCTGTAGAGCTCGTAGAAGGTGGTATGAGCTTGCGTGCTGCTGCTGAAATAAAAAATGTCAAATGTACTACGTTGCATCGATATGTGCAAAAGAAAAAATCTGCAGCAGATGAAGCAGAAATTCGTATGACACCTGACTATACAATAAATAAAGTATTTCAACTGACCTTGAAAAATCATTGGAAGAATATTTGGTGATTAACAAACGTAGCACATTTGTTAATCACCAAATATTTTCATTTCCTCATTCACCGTAGCACATTTTGGAACACCAAAATGTCTTACGGCTTTAGACAACGTCACCCCGAGATAAGTCTTCGTAAACCTGCAGCTTGCAGTTTGTCCAGGACTACTTCCTTTCATAGGCACAATGTGAAAACATTTTTTGATAACCTTTTTACTATTTTACAGAGGTATCCAAGTTTTGGGGATGGTACTCGAGTGTTTAGTTTAGATGAAACTGGAACAACCACAGTTCAGAAACCATAAAGAGTTTTTGCTTCAAAATCATCTAGGCAGCTAAATAAAGTTACCAGCACAGAGCGAGGAACTTTGGTGACTACTTGTTGCATAGTTTCCGCCACTGGAACTGCTTTGCCGCCAGTAATGGTATATCCACGCAAGAATTTTAAAACTCATATCTTGACAGGAGCACCCTCAGGCACTTTAAGTCTTGCTCAACCCACTGAATGGATGACCGGCGAATTGTTTGCGGATATTATGAGGCATTTTGTGAAAATGACTTCATCTACGAAAGACAATCCAACTCTTGTAATCATGGAAAATTATGAGAGTAATTTATCTCCGGTTGTTTTAAATATTTCCAAAGAATACTTCTTACTATACCTCCACATACCAGTCACAAACTTCAAGCTCTCAACAAATCCGTATATGGGCCATTCCAAACCTAATATAATGCTGCAGCAGATTCATGGATGGTTCGGCACCCAGGGCAGACTTTAACAATTTACAATGAGCTGAGCTTGTAGGACAGGCATTTGAAAAATCGATGACGCCATGCAATTTCAAATCTGGATTTAAAAAGACCGGAGTTTCCGACCGGAATTTTGACCGGAAATCAGATAAAAAGCCCCTTAGAATGTAGAGACTTTCCCACAGCAGGGCCTAGAAAAACCAATAATAAGAGAAAGAAAGGAAAAAGTATGGTACTAACTGACACTCCTGTGAAAAATGAAATAGAAGAATGTGCACGTGAAAGAGAACAAAAGAATTAAAGAGAACAAAAATAACGAAGACTGTAAAAAGACTGAAAACTGCAAAAGTAACAAAGATGCTATTTTCTAGTCCTGAGAAAAGGTTGGATTTAGATGATAATATAACTTCATGCGAATCTAGTGATAACGATATGGAAGTTCCACTGTCCAGCTTTAAATTACCAAAACCTGACGATTTTATCGTGGTAAAATTTGCCGATTTGAAGCAAATTAAATTTTTCGTTGGTCAAATACTGTCTGACATAGATGAGAACAACGAATTAGAAATAAATTATTTGCGACGAAGCGCAAAAGTTGACAATAGTTTCTATTTTCCGTTAGAACCGGACATGGCAATGGTTTCAGCTGAGGATATTGAACTAGTCTTGCCAAACCCGTCCTTATCTGGAAAAACTAAACGTCAAAAAAGCATCTACACGTTTCCTGACAAGGTATTAAAAAGATTTGATACCATTGGTTAATTTTTTGGTATGAATACAGATCGTGTACTAATGTACTCCAGACCTGGGGCACAGTGGAACACAGGGAGGGGTTCACAAAATCAAAGATAAATAGGTTTAATTTTGATTATCGGTCTCTGTTTTGCTGTGCAATGCTTAAGTTAAGGTATATTGTTGATGTTTGTAAGCAAAAATTATATAAAGAATAAACACAGATTTTTCTAAAAATAAAAATATTTTTTTCGTACCATTGTGCCCCAACTGTCCCTACATATTTACTAAGCTCACATTGCAAGGTAAGTATATAAGATTTGTTATAATAATCTTTCTCTAACGGACCTACTAGATCTATAAATATTTTGTCAAAAGCCGACTCTGCTGTCGTGGTAATAGTCATTGGTTGTTTCGTAGGTAAACAGTGCTTCTGTTTTTGACACTGATCAAACTTCTTTACGAATTCTGCAACATAGTTATCCATATTTGTCCAAAAATAATATTTTTTTATATTATTGAGTATTCGCCTTACGTCAAGCGTGGCCACTCGTTGGCAGTAAGTGAAAGTCATTTATTATAACCCTTTTATCATCATTGTTAGTTATTTTTCTAACTCCTTTTATGATAAATACCCGTAGACCGGTCCATGATGGTTTATTCTTTATTCCATCTATTAACCATCGTATACATTTTTCACTTTCATCATTCTTTATAATATGTATTTCGTGCACATTTATTTTACAACAAAACAACTCAAAAGCCCTCACGAAGACGTCTCGCGTCGAACAAGATCGGGAATTAGCGTTGATATATAGTATCGATTTATCAGGCTCATAATTAAAATTATCTTTGTTTTGCATACAGCTGTTATTTTGAGTAAATATCATCAAACTGATGTAAATATATCACTCACTCGTCTGAGAAAACTCGTGTTACTGAATTAAGGATATTAAAATATGAATCAACATGATTATGCCCGGAAGAACAAATTTTGCGAATCATCTTCATACCACTGAGCCTCATCTTGCGAATTTCTCTCTTGCTTCGAATTATTATCGACTTGAGCCACATTTAATTGTTTTCTGTTATTTTGCCCGCGAAAGTTCCTATTAGCAAAGCTACGACGTCTATTGTTTCCCCAATTATTCCTAAAACCTCGACTATTACCACGTTCAGAGTTAGTCGCAGAAAATGACGATTTATCTCTCGAATAAACCCTATAAGAGCCTCTATAATATGAAAATCCACGATTATTATTTTGAAAATTACCTCTTGAGCCATGTTGAAAAGTCATCAGCTGACCTTCAGGAACCAATGACAATTCTTCATCTAGTGCACCTCGAATAGCGTCCTTTAACGATGAATAATTTTTAGCTGCCACTATTGTGCTTATTCGACTACTACGCAGGCCAACTGTAAATCTACGTATTGCTTTTCTCGAAACTCGCCCAACGCCGCAATGCAAACTCGTTTAACTCTCTTTGCATCCACTGCCCGTGATATTTCCGGTACAATCGGCCAATGATGTAAATTCCACCAATCAATAGCAATATGCAGATTATTCCCAGCATATAGTTGCCCGTACTTGCATGGTAATATAGTTGTTCAATTGAAGCGGAATTACCATTACCAACAACATCATTTTGAGGCACAATAACTTCTTTAGTTTGAGAGGAACCCATTTTTACGTATCGTAAGTAAAAGTCTGTTTATACTGTCACACACAACGGTCGTAATTATAATATTCATTTTAAAGAGTCATAATCGCGACACTGTTTTGAGCTCGCCTGCGTTATCTGGGCAACGGAATTCGCTTACTCGGCTTTCGCGCTAAGTCTTCTCCGATGGCAGGGTCACCATGTGAGGTCCGAAATGAGACAACGTGTGTAGTCAAGATGGAATATAATAATAATCTCATCAATTTGGTTACATGTTTAAAAAATCAATACATTTCTAGTGGTTATATAGACTAATAATAAACAGAGTTGACATTAGTACATCACTGGGCCATCTCCGGTTTCGAGATGGCCCCCTCGGGTTTGGAAACCACGGTGTCCCCGTCATGCTCCGGTTAAGGTTGCCCATAGAGCATATTCCTCGCACCCCGACTGACCCTGGGCCACCTCCGGTTTCGAGATGGCCCCCTCGGGTTTGGGACCCACGGTGTCCCCGTCTTGCCCCGATTAGGGGGAGGGGCGCTAGTCGCCCCACCGTCCCGGCCTGCTTCTGCTGGGGTGACAGCCGGCCTCACCTGCCACCCCCAGGCCTGCACTCATGGAGGACGGAGGTTGTAAAGCGACCTCCGGTGCCTGAGTCGCCTGCGACGCGTGGTGATCATATTGCGGGCTCGGCGGGCCGGGAGATTTCTAAATCTCTCCCGGGCGCGCTCCGCCATCTCCTTCGCGAGCATTACATGCTCGCAGGAGGAGATGGCGGTGGCCCACGCGCTCGCTCTCCTCACTATTGCCGCAATCATGCTGCCGAGCGAGAGGACTCCCACCCTACCACCTCACCCATTACCTAAAACGCTTTTCTCACTGGTTGAAGTGAAAAGTTTCAAACGTGAGTGAAATTTTTTAGATATCTCACTGTGATCAGTAGTCTATGTTAGAACCACTCACTACACTCTTCAATCAATTCTAAACTACTTCGTTAGTTCGTGATTTAAAGCCGGCATTCACAGCAAAAAATAACTTTGCTCACTTGTTGAACAAATTACTATTGTGAATGCAGTATCCAGTGACAGGCATAGCGTATAGTATACCATATTTAGGCTGTCATAGTTGGAGATGGTATACTGTAGATATGGTATAATAGGTACTTGCAATGTTGGGCACGCCGCAATAGCGGCGGTAAGGCCCATCATGGAGGATTGGCTTGAGAGGCGACACGGAAGCCTCTCGTACCGATTGACGCAGGTGGTCTCAGGGAAGGGGTACTTCGGGGACCACCTGCATCGGATCAGGAAGGAGCCAACGCCTGAGTGTCATCACTGCGACGCTAGCGAGGACTCAGGGCTGCACACGCTGGGGGACTGCCCGGCGTGGGAGGCGTCGAGGCGTGACCTCGTGGCAGCCATCGGGGTGGGAGTCCTCTCGCTCGGCAGGATGATTGCGGCAATGATGCGGAGCGCGAGCGCGTGGGCCGCCGCCACCTCCTTCTGCGAGCATGTAATGCTCGCGAAGGAGATGGCGGAGCGCGCCCGGGAGAGGCTCAGAACTCTCCCGGCCCACCGAGCCCGCAACATGCTCGCCGCGCGTCGCAGGCGACTCAGGCGCCGGAGGTCGCTTAACGACCTCCGTCCTCCATGACCGCAGGCCTGGGGGTGATAGGTGAGGCCGCCTGTCACCCCATCACAAGCAGGCCGGGACGGTGGGGCGACTAGCGCTCCTCCCCCAAACCGGAGCAAGATGGGGATACCGTGGTTTCCAAACCCGAGGGGGCCATCTCGAAACCGGAGATGGCCCAGGGTCAGTCGGGGTGCGAGGGAAATGCTCTATGGGCAACCTTACAACCCCGGCGTCTGAAGACCCGAGACGGCGTGCGGTTTTAGTCGGTTCAAGCCCGACATAACTGACCCCACTGGCCGGCGGGAGGGTATCCGAAGGGATTTCCGCACGAAAAAAAAAGGTATTTGCAATGTAAATAATTCTGTATATTTTGAGTAGAAACCCCTTTTAGTATTACAACATCAGAGTTCTAAGGAAGTGACGGAAATAGGTGCAATGGTTGACGTGGGTGTATGGAGCTTCCAAAAATTTACCCCTCGGGGTTGGAGGGTCAGACAGCAGTCGCTCTCGTAAAAGCCAAGTTTAACCAAAATATGGGAAACAGGAGTGGCTCCAAAGAGGCAAGTTTAGATGTAATCAGGAATGGCGCTCGGATTATGATGATGAGGTATTGACAGGAGTTTTTATTCAATTAAATTTTTTAAGCATTTTTATGCTTACTTTTTTCTAAAGATTTAGATCGGAAAAAGAGAACATCTAGGACGGGACTTGAACCCGCGACCAGTCCCTTACAGGGGGAATGCTCTGACCAACTGAGCCACCTAGACACGTCCCAGATATTCGAAATTCTCCGATACATTTAATACGTCTTAAGGCGACGTTGGAGCCATCTACCGTAATTCTTGCGAACTACGGAAACAATGAATAACTTTACAGTCATTTTTAAACATTATTTTTTTGATGACTCCGCCTAATTAATTCAATTAAATTTTTTAAGCATTTTTATGCTTACTTTTTTCTAAAGATTTAGATCGGAAAAAGAGAACATCTAGGACGGGACTTGAACCCGCGACCAGTCCCTTACAGGGGGAATGCTCTGACCAACTGAGCCACCTAGACACGTCCCAGATATTCGAAATTCTCCGATACATTTAATACGTCTTAAGGCGACGTTGGAGCCATCTACCGTAATTCTTGCGAACTACGGAAACAATGAATAACTTTACAGTCATTTTTAAACATTATTTTTTGATGACTCCGCCTAATTAATTCAATTAAATTTTTTAAGCATTTTTATGCTTACTTTTTTCTAAAGATTTAGATCGGAAAAAGAGAACATCTAGGACGGGACTTGAACCCGCGACCAGTCCCTTACAGGGGGAATGCTCTGACCAACTGAGCCACCTAGACACGTCCCAGATATTCGAAATTCTCCGATACATTTAATACGTCTTAAGGCGACGTTGGAGCCATCTACCTACTACTACTACTACTACTAACGTCGCCTTAAGACGTATTAAATGTATCGGAGAATTTCGAATATCTGGGACGTGTCTAGGTGGCTCAGTTGGTCAGAGCATTCCCCCTGTAAGGGACTGGTCGCGGGTTCAAGTCCCGTCCTAGATGTTCTCTTTTTCCGATCTAAATCTTTAGAAAAAGGAGTTTTTATGTTCACCAATTATATACAAAAAAAAATGTGACAGGTATTTTACTCAACTAACACTATAGGTAGTCAAACCACATTATAACTAAAACACAACATTATAAACAGGCGGTTAAGTATTACATTTAGACAAATATCTTAATGAATATTAATTGATTTTATACTGAAATTAATTTGTGTTCAATAAAGTTTATCCCTGTTCTATTCCGTAGTATAAAATAGATACTTGGTTAGTTGAAAAGGGTGTTCAGCTAGCATGTGGACGTGGCGTACTGTACTCAGCGCATACTTGCTTTGAATACACCTGAATCTCGGCGCATCATGCAAAATGGAGCTGACCTAAACAACTAAGTAGTTTCCAATTATATCCTCAGTTAAACAAAATTTGCCAACAGCCAATGGAAAACAGCAAGCAATGGTACACTGATGTGCAGGATTGCTTGCTCTAATACTTTCCTTATATCTACGCGCAGTATAGACTCGTTTATAATTTTACAAGACTATTTAAATGTAAATTAGCTATTGTTAACACATGTAGGTAGAATTACGGTAGATGGCTCCAACGTCGCCTTAAGACGTATATGATATATCGGAGAATTTCGAATATCTGGGACGTGTCTAGGTGGCTCAGTTGGTCAGAGCATTCCCCCTGTAAGGGACTGGTCGCGGGTTCAAGTCCCGTCCTAGATGTTCTCTTTTTCCGATCTAAATCTTTAGAAAAACATGTAGGTAATATTTTTAAGAGTGTCGCATAAGCATAACTAAGTGGCCTCTTACTAAAGAGAGTAAATAAAATTTGTACAAATCGCTTCAAAATGTTCAAATGAAATTAATCAAGCCATCAGACTCAGAAATTGGTCAATTTCATATTATTTACGATTTATTTAAATCAGTTCTAATATTTAATTACAACTACTATAACCTTAAACACCTCTTCTATAACTACCGATTAAACTGCGCAATATATGAGTGGCCCAATTGCTGTCCATTTTCTCTCTGTGTATCTGAGCTTCACTCTTGAACAACAACCAATCCCTCTTTTCAACAGGCGAACGAGGTCCCCAGGATGGTTTAGGACTGAAAGCCTTCTTAATGGTCTGTAATACAATAATAAATGAGATGCAATCATATTAATTTTATTAATTACTAATATCACGTTTCATTGAAATTTACATAGAAAATAATAAGCTTTAGAAATTTCTAAAGTTGCCACATATACAACATACACCCAAATAATTTAGTTGTTTTAGTGGATTCTCCGAGCCTTTTCCCATCTCAGTTGGGGTCTGCTTTTCAGTCTAACTACAAAGCGGCCGAATTTCGATATTTTCCGTGAAGCGACTGCCATCTGACCTCCAAAATCCAGTCGCAATATCAAAGTTCTGTAGTTAGACCAGTTGTTGGACTTTTTAGAGCTCCAACTAACCGTAACGACTGTCATTAATGGCAACGGACCAACGACGGTTTTACGTGCTTTCCGACACATCATATATATTGGACAATATATTTTCACTAAAGTAAATACACAATAAAGGATCAATCTTAAAATAAACTCACCTTAATGACGTTGCCAGTCCTGTATCTAAATAGTGTCACAACAATACCAACAGGGACGAATACTATACCGACAATGAGCAGCATGTATCCGCACACTGGAAACAGAACAGAGAGAATTGATATATTAATTAATTTTTAGAGGTTTCTAATGATAGAAAGAAGTACGATAATGGGATCCTACAGGTCCTACTAACATCTTCGGGGCCCAAGCCAGCCTCACCTGGAGCTAACCAGCTAGTGGTACACCTACTTGGGGCGAAGGAGTAGAAAATGGGAATGGAAATAGAATGGAAAAAATATTACATGAGCGCGTCAGATATTCAGAGAGATGTTATGTGAAAGAGCTTCTTTTTAAAAGATCAAAAAATTGACGCGGTCAAAACTCATTACCCGATCAAGATTTATACGTGACGTAATCACGTCCAAATTGTCAGATTATTAAAAGGCACACTTTTTTTGCATGTAACTAACGCACCTTGGCTTAATCTGACGCGCTCGTGTAAATACAATGATCGTTTTTTTTACCCGTGCGTCACCTTTATAAAGGGTGTATATTTCATGGGGGTACTTAAAAGGTTGAAAGGTTCCCCTGTTACGTCCCTCCGACGCGCTCGAGTAAATCTTGAAATATCTACGGCTACGAGAAGCTACGAAAAGGCTAGTCTGTACGGTCTGCAGTGTTATCAACATTAAATAAAGAAAAGAGAAAGAATTCAATATTTACCTATAGCTGCTACTGGATACACGTAGCCATCAGACTCATAAGTGCCGAGGTCAAACAGCGATATAATAAATATGGTGCCCAAAATGCCTGGGCACACCACACCCCAACAGAATCTCCAGAATATACCCGTTTTGATGCCTAACATGAACTCGATATCTTCGCATACATTCTCCAAGCCTAGAAAAGAATAAACTAATGTAAGTTAAATCGACCTACAGAAAGTCCCAAATATGGATTGTCAGTGATCCCCCAAATCTTGTACATAAGCGCCATTTGTAAAGTTAACTTTTACAATTGGTCATCATTATCATCTTCTTAGCACTGTTCCCGGCTGTATCCGAGGCTTTCACCTCGGAGCGCAGGGGGTGCGTACTCCTTCTCCTACTTTTGGTTTGGCGTATTATGAGAGAGCTTTTTATAGGATCAACTGCCATCTGACCACCCGACTACGAACGAAAAACAAAACAATGAAAAAAAAAAAAACAATGAAAATATAATTATAATAAACTAAACTACTGGGACTACAAACTTGAAGTTTTTGAAAAACTAAAATATAAATAAAAATATTATAAGGATATTACGACCTCAGTGGCGTCGTAGTGGTAGAGCGTTCGACTGCTAAGTCGGTGGGCGCGATTTGGATTCCCGCTTATTGCAAATATTTCTAGGCGTTAATATGTGTATTTGCATTGATCTGATTGATAAAAATAATCTAAGTATTCTTATCCGCAATCTAGAACCCATATGGCGAGCTCTGCTTAGTTTGAGCTGTGTATTATTTATATATTTTTAGACCCGGCAAACTCCGATCCGCCTTAGAATCAAGTAATGTTGGTTATCAGCTGAATTTACCTCGTGAATGTCTCCTTGCACCCCGGCATTAAAGACCCGAGACAGCGTGGGGTTTTGGTCGGTTCGAGTCCGACATAATAAATAATAGTTTAAAAAGTAAAATCACGCTTTTTATAGAAAACCGAACTAAAAACCGAAGAAAATAAGTTTTAATAAATTTAAATAAAGAATAGTGTTAAAAATTTCAATAAACATAAGTTAATAATAGTGTAAATAAAAAAAATGTATTTCATTTTAAAAAAAGCGTGGGGTGCATGGGTCAATAGATATAAATATTTTATTGACAGACATGAGTAGAGTGATTATCATTTTGATAATAAAGCACCCCACGCTTTTTTAAAAATAAAATACATTTTTTTATTTACACTATTATTAAATTATATTTATTGAAATTTTTAAGTCTATTCTTAGTCAGTATACGACGGTGTGAGCCCGCATTCGCACAAATCTACGGTACCTCTATTGCCCGAGCTGTACTAAAAAATAGATCGTCAACCTTTTCTTTTATTATTTTATTTTACTTGTACTCTTTACCACTTACACTTACAACTCAGACATGAAAAAGTGTGCAGCATGTGGAGTGCAGTTTAATGACGGGGCTCAGTGTGCCGGTTGCCGGAAGGACCTGGATTTTGGATGTGCAGGGATTACTGAAGCGGGTTGGAGGAAGCTGGGTGTGGACAGAAGGGCTCAGTGGAAATGCCCTAAGTGCAGAGTGTCGTCACCGGTGGTGTCCAATCCGGAGTCACCTGCTACGTTGGATACAATTCTTGCGGAAATTCGAGCCATGAAACGCCAACTTCAAGTCTTACCAGCGCTTATTGAAGACATTCAAGTGATCAAAGCCGAGCTGGTTGACTTGAAAGATGCTTACGCCCATGCTAACGAGAAGCTCGAAGATTTCGGCGGCAGGCTCATGGAGCTCGAAACGAAGGCTGCTGACTTCGACAGGCTTCTGGTAACTTCTAATTCAATACAAGAAGATCTCGCTAGAACTAAATATGATTTGTTCGTACATGAACAGCGCTCGCGCTTGAATAATGTTGAGATTAAGGGAGTACCACTGGGTAGGGATGAGAACCTTTTTGCTATTTTGGAGTCCATTGGACGTAGGATTGGGTACATCGCTCCCAAGTCCCAAATTAATTATATTTCCAGAGTACCTATATATAATTCTAAGGAGAAATTGATAGTTGTGAGCTTTCTAAACCGCTATATTAAGGAAGATTTTATAGCGGCTGCCCGGGCTACTAAGGACTTGTCCGACATTCAGGGTAGTCAGCGTGTCTATGTCAATGACCATCTTAGTGTGGATTACAAGAAACTATTAACAAGAACGAAAACTATTGCTAAGGAAAAAAGTTATGAATATGTGTGGGTGAAACATGGTAAAATTCATGTACGAAAAAACAACACTACTAAATCCTTCGTTATAAGACAAATAGCTGATTTAAACAAGATAATCTAGGATGTCATTTATATATATTCTTTATTATAATAGAGTATTTAATGTTCGTTACGCTTTGTGTCCTGCATACAACACGTAATTTTTCGTTTCATTGTAAAAGGTTTAGCACCTCTGCTGCACTATCGAGCCGAACGCATATGCGTTATTTACCTACCCACTTCTATTTCACATCTTGTCACGCTGTTTACATACTAATCCTTACGCCTCGAAATATATCTTACCTGCTTGCGCTTGCGGGACTAGCGCGCAAACCTAGTTATTGTGCGCTTGCTTGCTCAGTTCTTGCTTGCTTTGAGCATAATTTTAGTTATTGTGTGCTTACTTGCTCAGTTATTGACTGTTTTGCGATGAACGTTGTGCCTTGGAATGTGATAATAATTAACCCGCCTCATAAGTATTATATTTTTCTGAGTTTTACTATATATCATTGTTGTTATTCTATTATTATTATGAGTGTATATTCCGTTGTTAAAGCGTTTAGTGATGGCTAATGTGAATTGCTTAAATATTTATTATCAGAATGTTCGTGGGTTAAGAACAAAAACTGATTCCTTCCACCGTCAAGTTTTATTGAATTCATATGACATCATTGTAATAACTGAGACATGGTTGAAAGACGGTATTCAGGAATCGGAGATTTTTGATGACCGGTATGTTGTATGGCGTCGAGACCGTGATTATGCATCCACTAAACAGAAACTCGGAGGGGGTGTAGTAGTTGCAACGCGTAGGGATTTACCAGTTACGTCACAGCCACATTTATTTTCTACAGTAGAGGACCTCTGCATTAAAATACAGCTTAAGAAATCTAACTCGTGTGACTGTGCGAATCTATATATTGGCGTACTTTATCTATGTAAACAAAATAATGGTTTGTCTTTTTCATCTCAACTTAGTAACTTTCTAGTCAAGTGGAATAACTTAATATTAAATAATCCAACTGACCGTTTTCTCGTCATCGGTGATTTTAATTTGCCTTATATCTCATGGACTCCGTCAGGTAATGATATGCCGCTTGCCCCGGGTAATCTTGTATCAGCAGACGAGTATTTATTCGCTGACGAAATATGCACTATGGGCCTGGGTCAGTATAACGGAGTTCCTAATGAGTTGGGTAGAATGTTAGACTTGGTTCTCTCGAATGATTTAGTTAGTGTACATAAATATTCGGACCCCTTAGTTCCCGCAGACTCCCACCATCCAGCTTTATTCATTTATGTTAAACTTTCGATTATACCCGTTCTGAAATGCGCGCCTCGAGTCAGATACCTATATAGTAAGGGTGACTTTCAGTCGATTGGTGACGAAATTGAAGCTATTGATTGGGATTGCGCATTTTCCTCTCGTTCAATTGACAGTTCCGTTGAGTTTTTTAACAATACTATAATTAACCTTCAAAATAAATATGTACCTCAAAAACTCGAACGTAAGGGTAAGTACCCAGTATGGTACAATTCTTCACTTATTCAAGCGCTCAAAGAAAAACATAAGTATTTTACAAAGTTTAGAATTTATGGTAATTTGGCTGACAGAAATACTTTTAAATTACTACGCGAGAGGACTAAATCAATGGAATCATTATGTTATACTAACTATATTAAAAATGTTGAATCATCGATTAGAAACAATCCAAAATATTTCTGGTCCTACGTTAAAAATCGTTATAATTCACGCGCTATTCCCGGAACGCTTTTTGATCATGATAAGAATCAACTATCAACAGGTGAATCCATTTGTGAGGCGTTTTCCTCTTATTTCGGATCAAATTTTCTCAATCATAGCACTATTAGCTCTGGGAGTCTGATTTCCTCTCTTTCTAGAACCTCAGTATCCAACGCTGCCGCTGATATCTGTCAAGTAGAAGTAAAAGCTGAGGCTGTCATTAACTTACTCAAGAAGTTGGATGTTTCAAAGGGTACAGGGCCGGACAACATATCACCCCAATTACTAGTAAGATGTGCACCATCTATCGCTCTCCCAATCTCATTGCTCTTTGTGAAATCTTTGTCAGTAGGCATAGTTCCGATACTATGGAAATCGGCCTTCATTACGCCTGTACATAAGAAGGGCTCTAAAACTGAAATTGTGAATTATAGGCCAATCTCTAAACTTTGCATTATAGCTAAGGTATTTGAGAGAATTGTCTATAATCAACTCTATACTGCAATCTCGAGTTCCTTGGGCCCTTTTCAGCATGGCTTTTTAAGGGGTCGGTCTACTACCACAAATCTGGTCTTACTAAACGAATTTCTCACTAAATCAATGAATGATGGCAGGCAGGTGGATGTCGTCTACACGGACTACAGCAAAGCTTTCGATAGAATAGATCATTGTATCCTCATTGAGAAGTTAGCCAAGCTAGGCATTCGTGGAGATCTTCTACGATGGTTTTCCTCCTACATTCAAAATAGATCTCAGGCTGTGACTATCAACAATTATACATCTAATTGGGTTTCAGTGTCCAGTGGTGTGCCTCAGGGCTCCCTGCTTGGACCTCTCTTGTTTGTGGTCTATGTAAACGACATCGACCAGTGTCTCCAATCATCCGAATTACTATGCTTCGCGGATGACATGAAAGTTGTAAGACCAGTATCTTCATCTGAAGATATGTTGGCACTTCAAGATGATTTGAACAGGCTGCAGGAGTATTGCCGCTTAAATAAACTAGCTCTTAACCCTGCTAAATGTTCAATTATAACATACACTAGGAAGCTCAATGTACTACACACCTCTTATAACTTAGGGAGTCATACTCTCCAAAGAAACAATCATATTAGTGATCTAGGAATTCACCATGATTCCAAGTTGCTTTTTGATTTACACATTGACACCATTGTGAAAAAGGCATCGAAATCGCTTGGTTTTATAATGCGTACAGGCAAAACTTTTTCTGATGCCAAAACCCTTAAAATATTATATTGCACCTATGTAAGGAGTCACTTGGAGTATGCGTCACAAATATGGAACCCGTGCTATTCTGATAAAATTGAACGAATCGAGAATATACAGAAACGGTTTATAAAATATTTATGTTACCATCAAAAAATTCCGTACCACTCCAAGGACTATCTCCGATTGTGTAGGAAGTTTCATCTCTTGCCGCTTATAGATCGACGCGAAATAGCGGACTTTACATTCCTTGTCAAAATCTTGAGCAATAAAATTGACTGTGCCGACTTGCTTGGAAAAATATCACTGAACGTACCAGCCAAGCCACTTCGCTTCAATCCCCCCCTTCACGTTCCTTTCGCTAAAACGAAGTACCGGCAGAACAGCTATCTGGTGCGCGCAAGCAGAAATTTCAACATATTATGTAAACAGCATGACATTGATCCCTTTTCAGTCAGTGTGCCCTCAGCAAGAAGACTTCTAAGTCTTAAGTTTTTCAAATGTGTATAGTGCAGCATGTGTCAATATTTATCATATTATCACAGTAATTTTCGGCTCTTAGGTACCTATCGTGTTGTGTGATTTAATTTATTTTTGTGTTTTGATTTTCGCTAGCATTTGCTTTCACTTATGTGTATTATACCAGAACTAGAAGTGAAAACTTTTAATTGGCTTTCAGATGTTTAATCTGCTTTTTTATTTGACTGTATTAGCTGTAAGTTTTCCATGTGCAAATAAATAAATAAATTAATTTAAATTTATTAAAACTTATTTTCTATTTTTTTAGTTCCGTTTTCTATAAAAAGCGTGTTTTTTTAGTTTTTTTAAACTATTATTTATTTCCTACTTTTTAGTTTTGTTTATTTATAAAAAGGTTTTTTTTTTTTGTTTTTTTAAACTATTATATGCTTTGTTGAATTAAAAATTCTCTTTGGTGTTCGAAAATTTGTTAATATTAGATAAATCGGCTAAAGATAATGGTTGGAAATGAAAATTTCTGCCTTATCGACTATAGATGAAAATTATATAAATTAACAAAAAATTTTGCAAATTAAAAAAAGGAATAATTTTAAAAATTAATGTATTGTCATCGGTCCTCGATAAATCAACAAAGATTGAACGAAATCTGGCCGTTTAAAGTGGGTCAAAATCGCGCCCAAAGGAGCCGGTTACAAACAAACATACAGGTGAAGCTGATAAAAAGCGTATAAAAACCCCTGCTGGCCGGCAGGGGGTAACCGTGGCGATTTCCGCAAAAAAAAACAAAAAAGGGACAGTATAGGCGAAGACAAATCTAAAAGATCATGAAAATCGGTCCATCCGTTTTTGAGTTTATCGCGATCATCACTAACACAACTTTATTTGATACCACTTAGGTGGCAGACAAGCACATGGCCTACCTGATGGGAAGCGATTACCGTAGCCTATGGACGTGTGCAACACCAGGGGCGTCTCACTCGCGCTGCCGACCCTATAAAAACCTTCTAATGCCCGCCCTTCTTGAAGAACCCCATATAGTCATCACTTGTCAAAACTACAGCAGGGAGATCATTCCACAGTTTCTTTTATACCTCACTGTGCGGACCGTTGTCGGTTGCAACGTGTGAGAATTCCTTGTCTGTGGCGAGCAGTGTGATGATAGATTGTGGCCGTGGGTATCATGTCGAACCATTCTTCTGAATACATACCATTATATAGGCGGTAGAATACGCACAGACAGGTAAAATCTCTCCTATCGCTATTATTATTAGGATATTATTATATCCACCATGGAAGTACTTTAGGAGATTTTACCCATAAGTGGTTAAAATCCAAAATGTTCCTGTGGGAATCCGAGACGGATAGTTAAGTAGTACATACAGTAGTAGTTATTTGTAATTTGATACAAATGAATGTATTTATAATAAAAATAAAAAAAACATTTACCGTAAATCCATAACACTCCAACAATTTCCGATGTAGCGCAGAAGAGAATTAGGAAACTGCCGCCGTAGTAATCAACCAATTCCATAATATACTGACCCCCCTAAAAATTCGAGGATTGCATAAGAATATTTGATAATCAACCACTTATGGCACTAAAATTGCGTGTAGAAAGTTCGATTGTACAGTGCACAATTTATTCAGTACAAAATTATCATCATCTACGTATGTTGTCCTGGTGAAATCTGAGGCTTTTATCTCGGTGCCCGAGGTTCCTCCTTTTGGTATGGCTTTTAACGACACGACTACCGTCGACAATAAGCAGGTGTACCGGCTTGCAGATGAGGTTGGTTTGGCCATTAAGGTCTGGTTGGGCACAATTTTATTGTAATACATCTTATTAGCGGCATATTCTTTCTGATCTATTTATGTACCTGCTCCAAATTTTAGAATAACACTTACCGGTGTACAGTAGACAAGACCAAGGCTGAAAGCAAATATGCAGCAACCAGCAGACATGTAGATGGTCTTTACTCGAGGGAAGGCATCCAGCAATACTGTGTTGATAGTGGACAAGATCGCCACTCCTGATCCGATACCAAGAACAGCCATCATCAAGAAGAATAGGATGGAAAATAGCTATTAGAAAAAAGAAACTTATTTTGGTAAATGCTTATAACATACTAGTATTTTTAGATGTCTAGATCACAAAGTAGGGACTCGTTATTTATAATATGCCATCTACAACGGTATACACACATACAGCCACGCCTTACTCCCAACTGGGCAGCCGGTAGGCACTTGCTACGATCCTGGTTTTCGTTTTTGGAATGATAGGATGAAATGTTTAAAATTATTGGTATTTACCTGAGGTAAAAAGGTCTTAGCAATAGCATCTGGGTAAGAGATGAACGCAAGACCGGATCCACCAGAGCCAACGACCGTGCTAACATCTTGGTCCAGCTCGTACGCCAAGTTACCCAAAATTCCGAAGACCGTTAGCCCAGATATCAAACTCGTGAAGGTATCCAATGTTGTCACAATCATAGCATCTCTGTGTAATAAAAGTTTTATTTATCTACTGAAATTCAGATAAACTTTTGTAATTTTGTTCCTTATAAATACATACATATTCGCTCAGACCAATTCAATGTAGCGGTAGTATATTAACATATGGATATAATTACATACTTTTATGAATAAAAATGTTGTATAAATGAATGTTTAGTTATAAGTTAAAGCAATTTCGAAACGAAACGGCGCGCGTCATAGGATAGACATAGCGGCGGCGAGCGGGGCGACCGAGCAGCGCCAACGATAGGCGGCGCCCGCGCGGCGGGGAAACAGTCGCTGCCGGCGTAGACTCGCCCTCTTTACGGCTAACCACCGTGCGAAGCGGACGTATCACAGTTGAGGCAGCGGGACCGCTGGCGCGGCCCCCGAATCTCTAACGGGGCCAAGTTTCATTATTGTGAGGTCCGGATTTACAATCTGTCTATGCGATAAATAAGATGGTGTGATCTTCATAAAAGTAAGCATTTAGAACGGCGTCTGTTACCTACCAACCTGTGAAGGACGAGTTCGAGAGTCTGGAGACAAAAGACGTAACCCCTGAATCCAGGAAGCCGGTGAATCATCAGTATGGATTCGCTGTGAGCTCTAGTGGTGAATAAGTGCGCACTAAGACTTTAACTGGTACCTATGCATAAAATACGTAGTTGGCCATTACGATAGAACCGCGTCAGTGTTAGAATAACAGTTAGAAATAATCATAATAATTTAAGGTTTAAAATTAATTGTTACTAGTATATCTGTAAAACATAATTTCACCTATCCTCTGTCATTTATAAGTTCGTGTAACCGTGTGTATTACCCAGATTAAAAAGTCGTATAACTTTTATCTCTTTGAAACTTTCATTTAAGGCCTCCATAGACTATTGGTATTAATATATGTAATATTCCTTTGGTTATATCATGTGCAAGCTTCGTTAAGACCCACGATCCAATCGATAGTAAGTATTATAGAAACGAACTTGCATATTTGGCTGCTCAACAAGTCAGTTTTCTAACAGACACATTTGTTTAAATTGTATACTCACATTTAGAACCGATATATACTCGCGCTTGTCACGCGGGCAACCGGGGTACGATTCCCCGACGAAGGAGAAAAAACATACGTTACATAATTATATGTTACATCAAATGAAAATATTCATGCATGCAAACATTTGCACTTAGCGCAAATTCACCCTGCGACCTCCATTGTTAGTCTAACACTTCAACAATAAAAAATATAGACTTTAAATTCTCAAAAATCGTATATCACGTCTGATGTAAGTCTTTAACTACATTGTAGTAAGATCACTTATCACTTTCACTTTCACAGATCACTTTTACCTATAAACTACAACAGCTATAAGTATGTCCAATATCATCCAACTAGTAACGTAAGTAATTCGATACTGATAAAGTTTCACTGGACTGAACTCGGAAAAAAATCTTACTAGTTCGTTCAATCGAACCGAGGCCCGTACCACTGGAAATACTTAAACTTACCGGTAAACATTAGCTCGAAAATTGTTGTATGATGAAAACATTACAAGTGCACCGGAGGCTACGGATAGGGAGTAGAAAACTTGCGTGACAGCTGCATACCATACCTGAAAATAATATCGACAAGTTAAGCATTGCTACTGGTCGTTCTACTGGTAGTGATCCAGATCAAGTTGCACTTCTACAATATTCTCTCACTTGTTTATACCTTTTTAGTGTCATACCCTGATAAGGCGGTGCGTGTGATTCGTTTTTACTAGCATCGCCACGCGATTTCACCCGAGTAAGTCGTGATCCCGGGGATCTCGTGGAATATCGGGATAAAAAGTGGCCTTTGTTTTAATTAGGGATAATGTAGCAAAGTAATGGTTAAATAATTTTTGAAGTTAGTTCGGTAGTTTTAGAGGTTTTCGATTACAAAAAATACAAATCTTTCCTCTTTTTAAATATTAGTATAGAACTATAGATTTAATAGATTTATCATCTTAACGCCCCTATTAATATCTTTTAAATGCGTCTTTGGATAATAAAGTCGGTAAGTAATCTTATTTGGAATCACTGTTAAAGCAACGTAGTACAAAAGTGAAAAGTGGTTATTCCTATAAAACATTTGGACTTTCATAATTAATTTTACTTTTAATGGTACCTACTCAATGTGTACCGCTATTATTTCATAAAATGTATTCTTATTGATATGATGTTTAATTCACTTACACTAATTTCCAAAAGTTTGTCCCATTGCGGTGTCAAAAAGAAAAGGATGCCGGTGCCTGCGCCGGGCAAAATTGCCGTTCTGTCATTGAATTAAAATAATTATAATATCATGAGATTATTACTATTATAACAATTATCGGGATATTTACCATGTTTATAACTTTTTCAAGTATCCTGTGAATTGTTATAATAGTAATGTAAATGAACATGTCAATCTAAATTCATACGAGTATAATACGCACACCTAGATCTAAACTGAGGCAACTCAAAAAACTTAAATTTTGAGATATGCAAGCATATCTCAAAACTAAATGCTTAATTAAATGCCCTGCGAATATACGCAACTATCCAACAGAACAGATTCACTAAAAGTTTCAAAGATTAGACGCAAGATTTTTTTTTCATTAGAATCTCTTTTTTTATCAAAGCATGTTGGTTTCTCCCTTCGAAACAAGTGTATTATCAGTTGACCTTCGCTAGTCGAAAACATGGATACTTTGAATAGTTACGGTTTTAATGGAAACATCAACGTGACTTATTTTAATTGTTACAGTGTTGGCGAAATGTTCTGTCATATTACTTAGCGAATTATACTTAATAATACTTGGTGAATTGTTCTGTCATATTACTTAGCATATATTGACTTGTTTCAGTTTTGTTTAGTAACCGCAGAGTTGCAGGCGTGCGGCGACGCATCATGACCGGTGGCTGCTGAAACGCAGCCAGCGAAATCCCCGGGACGACGGGCAGAGCAAGTACCACGCACAAGCCATACCAAGGCTCTCCAGCCCAGCTTCCTTGCCGAAGTCGTCGAAGGCTATTCGGGTCCGTTCAGTCCTCGTACCTATCCAGATATACCGATAAACGCTAGGTCTGGCGCTTCGACGAGCTCTTCATGCAGCTTGCCTCAAAGGTTGTCGGCGTTGCGTCTGCTCTGGGTCGGCTTTTGCCTAACCTAAGGGGACCCAGCGTCGCTTCAAGTGACTTTACTCCCGTGGAGTTACCGCCGAGAAAAGAGGCCCGCTGTGGCACCCTCGAGGGTTATGGCGGTCAAGGTCATGTGCGGCTACCACACCGTATTGACAAAGGTAGCTTGCGCATTGGCCAGAATTCCCCCGTGGGACTTGGAGGTGGAAGTGCTCCCTGAAGTAAATAGCGGCAGCCGACCTCTGCCCGATAAAAATCGCGGGTGGTGTGAAGCCGCCCGCTCGGAGATCATGGTCAGGTGATCGTCCCGGCTGGAGGCTCCACGCGCTGTCTTTGCCGCCGTGGAGGCGTTCCAGCCGGTCATTGTCGAGTAGGCAGGGGTGCAGCATTCCCTTCCGAATGACGCAGGTGCTTTCCGGGCACGGCTGCTACGAAAAATACCTGTTCAAAGTCGCTCGAAGGGATTTGAGTCCCGTCTGCCACCACTGCAACTGCAGCGAGGACTCAGCGCCTCATGCCGCCTTAAGTGTGGCTGCGGGTGTGAGGGACGAGGTTAGCCCTCCGTCCGTGCATGCCTGGACGTCGCCTTATAGTAAGTTTATCGAGCAGGCACGTGACACACTGGGGGCATGCGCATTTCGAGATAGAGTATTCTTGTACAGTTTCAGGCCTCTCCGACAAGGTACTGAACACGGCACACCGCAGGAGTTATAGTGTATGAGAGCCACACATAACCTATTTGGACTCCCCGCGTCGCGCGGTTTGGCGCAGGACATTTCGCTAAAAGAAACAAAAAAAAAGTTTTTTTTAGTAAGATAAGTAAATATCATACTACGATATTGAAGTAATACTAAATTTTATAATTTTTCTAATGTAGTGTCAACTCAATATGGTTCAATAAAACTGTTGTAAATCTAAATGTTATTTACTTTAAATCATCAACCTACAGTATAACAACTCATAGAATAGCGATTATTAGTAAAAAAATATTGTTTTTAGCCCAGTTTATATACAACCACATAACCTTAGTACGATCTAAAATAACATTGAGTTTCATAACTACCGCTAGAAAAATAAACCGAAAACTGTTTTTTTCCTTTCCTGAAAAAAGCTATTTTTTGAGTTGTCTGAGTTTAGTTCTAGTCATGAGATTATTTATGTAGAATATTTTCACACAGGGTGCAATTTGCATGGAATGATCCTGAGATATGAGTACCAAACGAACAAATCTTATATTAAAATAAGGAAGATACTATGTTATCTCAATCAACACTAACACGATGGCAAAAGTGTAACGCGTTATTTGACAGAAGTCATACTTTGTTATTATTTGCCTCACTGATTCGATAAATTTCGAGTGACTCTTTTTAACTGACTTCAAAAAGGAGGAGGTTCTATATTCGTTTGTATATATTTTTTTAAATATAATGTCATTGTAACATACCGTTCAATGACAATTTATATTGTTACGATTTGGTTAAATAATTTTAGAATACTTCACTTAGTCTAATAAAAAGCTATGTTAATATATAAACTATCATGCATCGGTATAAATTCGATTTGATTCGACTTCGAAAGCTATTTCCCTCGTATCATTAATGGATGAGGAGAAACTTACGTGATTAATAGAATTAACATCACAATGTAGGGGAAAATCGCCAAGAAGTAGGCAGCTTTACCAGAGCTTTTGATTCCTTGAAATATGATGAAAAAAACAACTAACCACGATGCTAATAGGCAAACAACCAAATACCATATTGGAGCACCTAAAAGACAAATACATATTAGAAGTTAGAAATATTTTGATCCTTTTTCGAATATGATCTGGTCCATGTTAAAATGCATACCAAGTCCATCATCAATGTGATCATATTTTTGTAGCACTGTATGGCTGTAAATAAAAATTAATTTATATAAATTATTTTAAGAAGCGTTAAACGCCGTTAAGAACTGATTTGAACCGAATAATAAAAAAGTACGTACTCATTAAAAAGTCTAGTATATATCATAACATAACATAACTTCACGCCTGTATCCCCGACGGGGTAGGCAGAGGTGTATTACACACCCACGATTCGCCAGTTATGTTAAGGTCCCAATGTGAGGGCTGTGGTCTCCGACGGGAGCAAGTGGCACGCCGCCGCCTCTTTCTGCGAGCAGGTAATGCGCGCGAAAGAGACGGCGGAGAGGGAGCGGGAGAGAACCCTGCCCCCCGAGTTTCGCAGTAAAAAAAAAGGTCCCAATGTAATAGGGGGCGAGCCTATTGCCATCTACCGGGCACATAATTAAGCGAGCGATAATTAACATTTATTAATACACACATAACTACGAAAAGTCAGAGGATATATCAAATATCCAAAACTCTTAACGGGACTTCGCAGCATAAACAGTACAACAATGTACTAATCCAGACTAATAATCTATCCCAATGCCAAATTTCTTCCATCTCCGTTTTACTGATTTGATGACTGAGTAACAAACATCCATTCATCCATCCAAACTTTCGAATTTATAATAGTAGCAAGATTTAAAAGTAATTACATAAAGTATAGTTCAGCACTGCTACTAGCATTTGGCGGAACTTCTCCTATTTGTTTGGTAAGGTCTGAAGCAACGCAGTTTGTCCATTCCGGTGCGCAAACCGCCCAGGGTACAGTAGCCTGACAACTCATCGCCAGGAAGTGGAAACACAATGCTACAATAAATAAGTAGTATGACAGAACGTAGCTGCAAGCCATAAGAGAGGCATATCCAGTTCCTGAAATATAAACAAATTGAAAGTACTACAGTTATATATTTGAACCATGGCATACTTATTTAATAAGTTGATATCATGTCCTGAGAATTTGGACTTTCTGGCACTGTCAAAACGGCATCTATATAAGGGAACAGAAATACGGCGAAACGTTACGAGAAAAGGTAGATAGTCCCGTGCGCATGCGCTGTCTCACTGCAGGGGGCACTGCCGTACCCACAGATACACTATTGTTTAAATATAAATTCTTTAAACGATAAAATTACCTTTCATAGCTGGGACCATTGCCCAGACTTTGACGGAATTTCTTGAGCTAAATTGTCCCAGGGCACACTCAAGGTAGTACATAGGCTTGCCTATAAGTATCAATAAAATGATGTACGGAATCAGGAAAGCACCTCCTCCGTTCCTATAGGCGGTGAAAGGGAACCGCCACACATTACCCAACCCGACTGAAGTAGCAATACAGGACATAAGGAATTCCAATTGACTACCCCATTCTGCTCTTTGTGGCAGTTCATCTTCTTGTAACTGAAAAGCAACAAATACATTTTTATTTATCATTCCAATGTCATTTATGTTTGATGTGAAAGTAAATAAATAGACACTGATTTGTTGTTTACCAGACTTCAAAATTTTGCGGAAAAACGTTGTATATTTTACATGTCTAAAATTAGTAAGTAAGTTCCAAAATCTTGAACAAACACGCGCATGTGTACTGACTTGTAAATAAAAAAAAAACATAAAAGGACTGATTTTTGATACCAAATTATACGTATAACGTTTTCCATTAAACATAGGTAATATTGAATTGATTAATTATACCTCGATGCCTTAATTTAGTCCACGAGAACTGATTCTCTAGGCAAATCATCCAGTTCTGGTAACGAGAACTGGTTGGTAACAAAATTGGTACCTTCTATATTGAATATGACGGTGATTAAAAAAATATCTTACTGTTTCCTGTTTTGATCCATCATGATTAAATTTAGGTTCAAAATTGGGTGACGGTGGTTTCATTGTGTCGAGACTTGCTACGTTTGTTGATGATTTTTCATTGCTACCGGTATCCCCCTAAAACGTGTAAGAGAAACATTTTTGTAAAATAAAGAGAGGTGTTGTTATTATTATTAGGTATAAGCTTCAATTGAAATACCACTGTCATATATCCGTAAAAAAAATTGCAACACCATATTTTGACCATTTATTGTATCCATTTGAGCTGAAATTTTGCATACTGTTTTAGTTTGATAACAATGTATTAATATGATGCCATGGTGCTGGTCTGATGATAGAGTAGGAGAGTGACGATAGAAATTCCTAAACTAAACAAGAAACCCTATAAAGCTTGGGCTCATTTTGTTTTGTCGTGGTTATCACTCTAGGCTACATGATGTCTAAGGTGTGAAGCTGGAGATAGTTGGTGGTCATACCAATTTCTGAAATAAACAAGATAGACTCGTTGTACTTGAGCTCGTTTGGCTTGTCTTAGTAAACACTCTGGTGCTACATGATATTACTAAAACTAAAAAGTGAAAGGTAGGATAAAAAAATTCATAACACGCTTTTATCAAAAAATTAAGTTACAGTAAAACTAATATAATAATTTTACTTAAAGGGTTGTTCTGTGTTGACTTCAAACGCCTGTATCGCGTAAGTTCTGTTTTGTTTTTACTCGTGCCAAATGCATTTAAATATTAATTTTTTTAAAACCGCGCGGATAAAAAAGCAAAACAAAACTTATGCGACACAGGCTTTTGAAGTCAGCACAACTCTTGAATAAAATTATTATTTTCGTTTTAGTGCAACTGAATTTTGAATAAAACCTTGTTTTAAAAAAAGTTTTTTTAATAATTATATATGGGATACTTCACAGCGACACTTGCTTCACATCGAATTTTGTTCCATAGAACACCTTTCATTGGGTTCACGACAATTGGTCGACATATTATTGATCGACATTGTAATTAGTCGACACATTTTTGGTCGGCATTAGCTTAGGTCGACAATGACAATTAACCGACAAATCAATTGGTCGACATATTATTGATCGAATACAATATTACGAAATAGTGGTTTACTCTACTTTATCAATTAGTAAATACCAAAATATATAAATATATATAATTTTAAATATTTGTAATAATATCAGTATTAGTAAATAAATATTGTTTTTATGGATTTTTCGACGAGATTTCGACGTAGGCCCGCTTCGCGGTGCTCCTATTTCTACGTGTATTATCACAAGTGACCTAACATGAAGGGTTATTGCGGAGGTCTGTGCGAGACCCCTTAAACCGTTCTAACCTATATCTATCAGTGTCGGGGCGCGTTGCGCACTTTTCGACCAATTGTATGTTGACTAATTATCCCTGTCGCTCAATGGGGTTTTTGACCAATTGTATGTCGATGAATTGTCATGTCGAACAATTGTCGTTCGATAAAAAGTCTGGGTCCGCTTTCATCGATATCTCTATACTGCGACAGCTTGTTACTACGATGTTTCGTTACATCGAAAAACTGTACTACGTTGCCTTGTTCAATTGACGTCTTTTCTTTTTAATTTTCTTACGACTTTGAATACCTTTTTTTTTTTTTTTTTTTTATCGTGCGGAAATCCCTTCGGATACCCCCCCGCGTGCCAGCGGGGGCGGTTATGTCGGGCTTGAACCGACTAAAACCGCACGCCGTCTCGGGTCTACAGACGCCGGGGTGTAAGGTTGCCCATAGAGCATATCCCTCGCACCCCGACTGACCCTGGGCCATCTCCGGTTTCGAGATGGCCCCCTCGGGTTTGGGAACCACGGTGTCCCCGTCTTGCCCCGGTTTGGGGGAGGGGCGCTAGTCGCCCCACCGTCCCGGCCTGCTTCTGCTGGGGTGACAGGTGGCCTCACCCGCCACCCCCAGGCCTTCGCTCATGGAGGACGGAGGTCGTTAAGCGACCTCCGGCGCCTGAGTTGCCTGCGACGCGCGGCGAGCAAGTTGCGGGCTCGGCGGACCGGGAGAGTTCTAAGTCTCTCCCGGGCGCGCTCCGCCACCTCCTTCGCGAGCATTACATGCTCGCCGACTTTGAATACCTAATGTTAATTTCTTGAATATATAACATGAATTTAAAAGCAGAGAACACCATCTGCTATGAACTTACTTGAACCCTTATATGTTCAAGTAAAGTAGATAAACAAACTTCGTCTTAATTTATTTCTAGTTATAAATAATTAAACGGGTCAGAACCCACTTTTTTCTTCGTGCGGATATCCATTGGATTCCCCGCCGGCCAGCGGGATGGGTTATGTTGGGTTTGAACCAACTAAAACCGCACGCCGTCTCAGGTCTTCAGACGGCCGCCGACTTTTGTCTGACTGACCCAGGGCCATTTCTAGTTTCAAGATGGCTCCCGCGGTATTGGGAACCACGGTGTCCCCGAAAAGAGGGGGGGGGGGCGCAATTTGCAGCCGCACCGGCCTCCTTCTACTAGGGTGACAGGCGGCTCCACTTGTCACTCTCTCAGACATCCCTCTCTCCGCGCGCTCTCCCTCCTCCATCTCGAGCATTATTTGCTCGCAGAAATCGGCAGCTTGAGCCCACGCTTTTGTGCTCTGAACCATCGCTGTGAGCAGGATGCCGAGCGAGAGGACTCCCACTCTGAGGGCTGCAACGAGGGCTCACCTTGGCACCCTCCACGCCGGTCACTCCGCCAGCATGTGCAGCCCTTAGTCGTGATGGCATTCAGACACAGGTGGTCCCCGAAGCACCCCTTCCCAGAGATCACCTGCGTGATCTATTTCTCCCTCATCTCTCTTTATTTTAAACAATATTATTATTAGTAAGTAACAAATTAATATTAGCACTGAATCCGACCCTGTCTAACAACTGACAGCTAAAACGTCAAAATTGCTATATTTGTTACTCGTGACCATGACAATGAGTGACGCCTATGTCGAAAGTGCTTAAACGCCATATGTATACTTGTATAAGTAATGTGTGTTAACAGGTAAACGAAAAGGATAGCGCATATTACCAAGTTCCTAGAAAGAAAGAGATCGTGTGTCATAGTCAAAATTAAAATTGCGTCCTCAGTCTGTATCTCCTAAGTCTATGGCATTTTTGTATTCCCGGAATTAGAAAATACCTTCTGTTTTTCTTAATGTGTTAACTTTTAACACTGCTTATTTAATAGATGGATTAAATAAACATACTTTGTGTTTAATTTGTAGTATCCTTGTACCTATGTTAAGTAGTTTCAAAAGACCAGAATACTTTGAATATTTTTTCTATGAACGTTTATACTTAACTTACAAGTATAACACGTCGTACACGTAAGTGTTTAGAACTAAATAATACAGCATTCTTCTACGCCAATCCTAACATATGTGAACTTTTTAACTAGACATGTACATCACAATCTAGTAGTACTAGTATTCATTAGTATGTCCATAGTATGTACAGTAGAGATCAAAAGTGCAGTAGCAATCCTACGTAACTATAGCGTCAACATTCTAGCGCTACTTGTGACCTTTTTCTTTTAAGACAATTTAAACACACATAAATTGTTCTTCCGTAGGAATATTATCGATAATTTCGTCGTTACTATTTAAGCAACCTGTGGCCGAGTAGTTCTAGCATTAGGTTTATGGAAATGCAAAGGTTGATGGTTCCAATCCTACGATCTTGCAATAATATTTTTTGTGTTTCATTTATACATTAATATCAGGTTGATGAATAAAATATGTTTCTTAAGTAGAATTTATTATTTGTTAAACTTAGCAAATATCTACATAAAATATAAAAAGTATGAAGGTAGATTTGAAATAAAATGGAGTAATAACTGGCTTAGAGAAAATAAAATGACGTTGTTGGTTGGTGGACTTAGTTACGAGTCTTGTTATTCCCGTGATTCGATTCAATATTAATTTCAACATGTCTACAAGTAATATAAGTATGGAAGTCAAAGCTAATATTGTGGCTTTACATATGAATGGATTAAATATAAGTGAAATAGCAAATGAAACTGGCTTATCCGTAAGTATATTATTATACCATTTTATTTTTATATTATACTAGCTGTTGCCCGCGGCTCCGCCCGCGTGGATATCGGTTATCGTGACCAAACATAGCCTATGTGTTATAAGCTATATTATTGTAAAGTTTCATTAAAACCTATTCAGTAGTTTTTGCGCGAAAGAGTAACAAACATCCAAACATCCATACTCACAAACTTTCACATTTATAATATTAGAAGGATAATTATTCAAATAGATCTGGTGTTTTAAATAAGTTAATAAACCGTTCCTTACATTAATGTGTAAAAACGTTATTTTTAGAGGAATACTGTGAGCCGTTGGGTGAAGAGGTTTGAGGACGAGGGTAGCCTGAAGGTTCGTGCAAGAAGTGGAAGGCCACCGCTGATTAACCACAACCAGCGGCGTTATATGGTGGCAGAGTATGGAACCAATGGTTTCATACCAACACGACGATGGGCCAATGAGTTTGACACGTCATTGATGACTGTTCGCCGCGTACTCCATGCCGAAGGCCTGCATCACCGGACGCCAGCAATAAAACCGTTTTTAACGCAACGGCATAAAGACGAAAGGTTGCGTTTTGCCCGGGAATACCTTGATTTTAACTGGGAAACGACTATATTCTCGGACGAAAAAACTTTTAAGTCCTGTCAGAAGGGAAGGATGCAGTTGTGGCGTAGAAACAATACACGCTGGTCTGACAGTAACATTGTTGCTAACACGGAGTCAGGCCGAATAAGTGTTAATATGTGGGGATGGATCAGCGCGCAAGGACCAGGCGAACTAGAGTTTATTCCGCCGCGAGCGAACAGCAGCAGTTATGTGGAAGTTTTAAATAATATAATGTTACCTACAGTGCGCAATGTTTTTCCCCGAGAAGAATTAAATAACTTTAGTTTTGTGCACGACAATTGTCCAATACACCGTGGCGTCATAGTTCGCGAATGGCTTAGGGAACATGCAGAGGTCAACGTTATTCCTTGGCCAGCACGATCCCCTGATTTAAACCCAATAGAAAATATATGGGGTATAATGGTCCAAAGATGGGACTCACGGGACGAGAGATGTCCTGAATTATTAAAGCAACATTGCATGCAAATATGGGACAATTTACGTGGGACAGATATTTGTCAGAATGTGGTGGGGTCCATGCGCCGACGTCTACTCAGCTGTATTGAGAACAACGGAGGTCATACAAAATATTAATAATTATTAGCACAAAAACTATTATTAATTATTAATATTTTGTCCGCCTACCAAACTAATTATACTTAATTGGGTATTTGGAAAAAGTAATCTTGTTGTTCTAAATATTAAATCTGTAAAAAAAGAATACTTTTGTTACATAACTTACAAGTAAGTAAACTATACTTAATGATCTTTCCATTTATTACAAAAAATATATTCAATAACCCAGTTAAGTAAGAAGTAGTTTATGTGAATTTGGTGAAAAGGGGACGTGCTGGCTATAGGACAAGTTAGTTTAAGATTGTAAGATTGAGGTTAAGTTTCAATCCTCTTTTCCTTGAGAAAACGAATACTTAAGCTATAAACCTCAATAAAATTTACAATGAGTATAGGTAGATAGTAAAAATGAAATATATTTAGTTACGAATCAAACATTTTGTATCATTTCTTTTCATAACCCCATAATTCATAATCACATAAATAATAACTAATGCCAACTTCATGCAAAATTACTTTATCAATATTTAAAATTACATTTTTGTCTTAAATATAAAAAATCGTCATAAGCTGGAATCGAACCACAAATATCTCTAATCACTGTGAATCAATAGTAGCTTGCTTCAGCCACTTAGCTATCAGTTAATTTACTACGTTGGTAAATTACTGTATTAGTATCTAATGACTCACAGCAGTTGTAAAGAATAATACAGTTATGAAAACGAACATATTATTATATCGTTATCTTTGTCTAGCACGAACTACTCATATTTTGTTGTTCTGGTCTACGCTATGACGCGTCGCGTCGTGTTGCATTGCAACATTACACACACACACACGTATGTAAACGCAAAACCGGCCCGGCGCGTGGCGGCCGCACACCACAGCATTTTGAGCCTTGTTGTGCTAATGCACTTATGAGCTCTGACTGTACATACTTATATAAAAAAAAACATATTTCATGGTATCTAGATTAAACTTCATTATTAAAAAATTGAGCAGCAGCTAGCATGATTTTTTAAAATATTTTGAACTAGCTGCAGCCCACGGCTCCCCCCGCGTGAATTTGTGATCTCGTTCCCTGGTCCACAGGAACCTATTCCCGGGATAAAAGTAGTTTATGTGCCATTCCAGGCTTAATTTATCTCTATGCCAAATTTTATTCAGATCCGTAAAGCCGTATTTGCGTGAAAAAGTAACATAACATAAACTCACGCCTATATCCCCGAAGGGGTAGGCAGAGGTGTTAGCACCCACATTTCACCAGTTTATGTTTAGGTCCCAATGTAATAGGTGGCGAGCCTATTGCCATTAACCAGGAACTTATAAACCTGCGATAAATACACAGATAACTTCGAAAAGCATCGAAAAGTCATTGGTGTGTGCCATGGTAAAACCTGGGATCGAACCCGAGACCTCGTCTCAGCAGTCCATTACCTATATACCACTAGGCTACCGCGGCTTTGAAAAAGTAACAAACATCATTTTTATTATTACAATTGGGGACACCGGAAACCGGACGGACGATCCAGCCACGATGCTTGTGGGCCACTTCATCCATTTCCCCTGCCCTCCCGTTGGGGAGAGCGTGGTTATTCCAGCATTCACGGCGCCCCTACAAACCTTTTTGTGTCCTTGCAGAATCTTACGATCTGTTCCACCCTCAGATCGTTCACGTGTCCAGTGTGTCCGATCCCAGAAGTTCTCATCTAATTAGTGAGTACATGGGACATTCGGCCAGCAGGTGGAAACTGGTTTCTTCTGTCTCCATGCACTCCGGACACTTGGGGTCAGTCTTCACCCCGATCACTGTCAGGTGACTGTTCAGTCTGCAGTGTCCTGTTATTTCTTCAATGACGAGTCTCATGTTCCCTCTTGAGAGTTTGGTCAGTTGGCTTGTCATTTTCTTGTCAATGCCCTTGATAAAGATCTTCGACTGTCTCATGCCTGTCGATGATCTCCATCGTCGGTTAGTGTCTGCTGTAATACTGCAGCTAATTACTCCCTTGGTGATTTTGTGCGATATTGGGAGCCAGGGCTCCGGCCCCACCAAGGTTTTATCGCGTCGTCTCTGGCAAGTTTGTCAGCTGTCCCGTTGCCCATGTTGCCCTCATGTCCGGGCACCCAGGCAACTGTTGAGTCGACTTTTCTGGCCCGTTTATCTACTGACTCTTTACATTCCTTTACGATTGCTGAGGTCGTTTCCGCTTTGCTGAGTGCCTTCAGCGCCGCCTGGCTGTCGCTGTAGATGGTCACCCCGTTGATGTTGTTCAGGTGTTCGACCAGCTCAGCACATTCCTTTATGGCGTATACTTCAGCTTGAAAGACACTTGCGTATCTGCCTAAGGATATTGATCTATTTATCTCTGATCCGTCTTCGCACTTAATGTGTATTCCAGATCCTGATAGCTTTGTTGTTTCCTTTCTTGAGCCGTCTGTGTAGCAGACCGTGCCACCGGCATCTGTCCTCCAGTCGTCTCTTGGTCCTATGTGTACTCTGTACTTCTTGTCGAAGATTCTCTCTTTCCTGATCAAGTCATTGTTAGAGAGGATCATCGACAGCCTCTCTTCGTAATTCTTGCTGATACTGGCATGGCCTTTGTCCATAATAGTTCCGGTCCATTAGCCAGTGCTTCTGAGTTTGAACCATTGTTCGGTTGCTTTTCTTTTCATTTCTAAGTCCAAGGGATTAAGCCCCAATATGATTTCGAGCGCGGCTGTGGGAGTTATCCTTATCACGCCCGTGGTCAGCAGAGCTGCTAACCTTTGTACTTTGTCTAGTTCGGCTTTATTTCTCCCAATGGCAGTTTTATGCCACCATACAAGGGCACCATGTAGGATTCTTGGCAGGATAATTGCTTTGTAGATCCAAAGCACTATCGCTGGTTTCATCCCCCACGTTCGTAGTTCGTCTATTAACAGGCACCACAGTCGTGGCGATAGACATCCTCCTTGTGGGAAGCCTCTTCTCGCTATCACCGTGTGTGTTGTTCCTGCAATCTCTGCTTTTATCAGCCGGTGTCTTAACATAGCTTTCACCCATTCTGATATGTCTTTGTCGATTCCTTCGCGATCTAATGCGGCCTCTATCGAATCTGGGGTGGCTCTGTCAAAAGCGCCCTCTACATCAAAGAAGCAGCCCAGTGCATATTCTGTGATGTCTATTGATCTCTGCACTCTTGTCACCATATTATGGAGGGCCGCTTCGGTGGACTTGCCCTCCATATATGCATAACAAACATCATATATTCACACGTCTAAACAAACGTTCGCCTTTATAATATTAGGAGAATAATCTTAAACATACATTACATTAATACGAAGTGAATCGTCGTCTCGAATATATCGTGAAATCTTGATGAATTAAATCATTGTGATATTGTTCACAAGTTATTCGTAAAAAGAAATATAGATTCACGGTTATCAGTTATTTTAAGCAAAGTAATCTAATTCTCAAATCAAAACCAATCAATGTTCAGCGATCTTATCGTAAGGATAATTACTTCTTATCGTAGTTTATGATTTAAGAAGTTCTTTCTTTCACCTATCAGATTATTAATAATAATAATTTACGAATCATTTTATTTTATTGCTCTCTGTAAGAAAATGTATAAAATAACTGCCATGGTTATTTAACATTTTGGTTCTGTTAAATTTTACTAGGCAATAAATGAAAGTACCCACACCCTATATATCAATAGGGTATCCAACGATGTAGAGTGTGAATTAGACACCACCACCTGAAAGAAAGTTGCAATTTTCGTAGTAACTTCCGTTGCCCAGGTGCTACGAGAGTCTCAGGTCTGCATACGCTGGCGGAGTGCCCGGCGTGGGAGTGGAAGTCCTCTCGCTCGGCGTCTTGCTCACAGCGATGGTGCGGAGCGCGAGCGCGTGGGCTGCCGCTGTCTCCTTGTGCGAGCAAGTAATACTCGAGAAGGAGACGGCGGGGCGGGTCCGGTAGAGACTTAGGTCTCTCCCGATCCGCAGAGCTCGCGATGCGCGGAGGCAAATCAGACGTCGGAGGTCGCTCAATGACCTCCGTCTTTCATGAGCGTAGGTGTAGGTGGGGTGACAGGTGGAGCCGCCTGTCGTCCCAGTAGAAACGGCGCGTTTCTACTGGGATGACAGGCGCCCCCCCTTTTCCGGGGCAAGCAAAACGAGTACACCGTGGTTTTCGAACCCGAGAGGGCCCCAGGGTCAATCGGAGTGCGAGGATCTGAAGACCCGAGACGGCGTGCGTATTTAGTCGTTTTGAGCTCGACATTATCTCCCCCGCTGGCCGGCGGGGGGGTATCCTAGGGGATATCCGCACGAAAAAAAGGTGTTACGAGATTAGTTATCAAGTTGCTGTTGAATGTATTAGGTGTGTAGGAGATCTTCAGGGTCCAAGTTACCTCATCTGTTAGCCGGTATACCTTTTTTTTTTTTTTTTTTCGTGCGGAAATCGCTTCGAATACCCCCCCGCGTGCCAGCGGGGGCGGTTATGTCGGGCTTGAACCGACTAAAATCGCACGCCGTCTCGGGTCTACAGACTGATTAAGCGACGAGGCTCTGGCAGAAGTTGGGGGTCACATGGCAAGCTGTGTCGCGTAAATGCTTAAAATAATCCAAATCAACGATGCGAAAGGAGGAGCAGTAGGACAGTGGACCCCGTGCTCCATACCATATAATTATAATTCATATGTTATGTTTAATGAATAAAGGAAATATAAATAATATCATTCTCATAGATGAGAATAAAAGTTAAAAAGTCTTTAATTATTTGAATTTAGAAGGCATCTACATTTGAAAGAAACATTGTACACTTGACTCTGCCCTCTTGCATTTTTATTTTAGTCTTCTCAATCACTCTAAGGGTGAGATCTATAGACCATACTTTAACTTTGCTCAAGCTTAGCTAAAGTAAATGTTAGCTGCGTATAAGCTGAGCCTATTCTTTACTTTGGAATTTATAGACAATATTCGTAAGATGCATGAAGCATGTGCTAAGTGCAAAATACTAACTTGGATTCCTGTTCATGCATTATCTTTTTGATATTTCTTTAAATTAACGTGGAAGCGGACGGTTACAAGATCAGAGGCAGACCTACGAAGAGATGGCTGGACTGTGTGAAACAGGCTATGGTTAGGAAGGGAGTGAATGTTGATATAACCGCAAGCAGAGATGAATGGAAAAAGGCTTACATGTTGCGCAGATCCCAAATAAAATTGGGATAAGGGCAGGAGGATGATGATGATTTCTTTAAATTAAACTAGAAGTAGATGTCTTTGTACTTATTTTTCTGTGAGATTTTATGAATATGTAATTATTATTTAAATAAATGGACAAAATCGTTTGATACAAAGATAAAAAATATTAACAATGTCATTTATTGAAGTTACACAATAGAAACGGATCGCAACACTTTGACAGATAATTGTTGATGGTTATAAAGGGTTATAAATACAATTTTACCATTAATACAGACAAGTTTAAATATTTTAACAATAGAGGATTACCAATTTCACCAACATTACTAATAACTACATAATAATAATTAAAGAGGTCCTTTAAAGTTACAGTACAGATTGGTTCATTATTTTGCTTGATTTTTATTCTGAGTTTTTGGTAAGTCGTCGTTTTCGTGAGCTTAGACTTTACTAAGCTTAAACTTAAACTTACTTCAAATACTACATAGTTACCGACTTTTTGTTTAAGTCAAAGTATAGGCTCAGCAAAGTTAAAGTATGCTCTATAGATCTCACCCGAAGATTTTTTGGTAGAAAACTGAACATTGAATTAAGCTCGCTTTTGTACAGGCCTAATTAAGCGTAGCGAGCCGGAGGCGAGCGAAGCGTCTTTGGTTTCAAAGTTGCATTTCAAACAAATGATACTCCTCCGAGACCGTTTGACCGATCTCGACCAAATTTGCCACAGTGATCAAGTAGACATTACTGAGTGTCGTAAGGGGTCGAATGTCCAGATCGGTCTTACTATCGAGGAATAATCACTGAAAAACCAAATCAATGGAAAAAGTCGACCGGTCACGTTGACCGATTGTTGGATAGGCAAATCTCGCTACGATTAAGTTTGGGTTTAGTGGTATTCTATGTATCACAACCTTTTTACATTTTACAATAAACAATATGAATATGAAAGCTTTTTTTTTTTTACGTGCGGAAATCCCTTCGGATAAGCGATATATATGAGGGGCCTGTAGACAAAGTCTCATTCTACTAGTGAAATCGCTTCGAAACGAACCTTCAAAAGTCCGAAATTTATGGGAGTGATATTAATTTTATTGTTACACGTGACATTTCGACAAATAATGTCGCTACCATAAAATTCGGACTTTTGAAGGTTCGCTTCGCAGTGTAACTTGGTCTAGGCCCCTTGGTTAAAATTATTTTTTATGTGATCTACGAGTATAGACAGATATAGTGCTAAAGACATTTAGTACAAGTGTGGTTTTGAGTCCTGATAGTAAAAATTAAATATAATGAGTAGGATTTCAAGTGTATTCTAATAAATTGATGTACCTAATTAAAAAGAAAACATAAAACCCGATAGCATAAAACCTCAATGTATAAGCATTGTACAATGCAGAATGAAACAACATTGAGAATAGACAACAAAATTAAAATAATATAAAGGCAATATAAAATTTCCTTCGGTTTAATGTAATTGATAACAATGTTACATATAAACTATTTCGAACGAATTGCCAATGTAACACGAGTGCACCCACCACGTCATCCGGCCCGCTAATAAGGTGATAGAAGTAACGTACTGTCCTAATTTCGTAGGTCTAGCTTCGGTAGTTTAGCTCCACATTGATGAGTCAGTCACCCGAAAAATGCTTTATTCTTCATGGTAAATAATTGCAAATATAAAGATGAAATAACGTAGTACGCATCGGGATGCTGCAGAAGTTTACATACTTTGATCTATTCCGAACTTAAAGCGGCCGAAGTTGCGGGTAACAGCTAGTAATAAATAAATAAATATTTTAGGACATTTTACTAAGCTCACGAACAAAACTTTTCTTTTTCATACTTCACTTTGCATACTTTTCGTAACACTAATGGAGTTCTTTGTTGCTAAGAAAATAATTAATTTAATCTTTTTAAAGCTAGCGAGTCGTAGGAGGTTTATCCAATGTACAATCGCCATCGGTATTAGCAAAAGCAGCAGAGTGATTGTACCATGATACCTTTTTTTTTTTTTTTTTTTTTTATCGTGCGGAAATCCCTTCGGATACCCCCCCGCCGGCCAGCGAGGGCGGTTATGTCGGGCTTGCACCGACTAAAACCGCACGCCGTCTCGGGTCTTCAGACGCCGGGGTGTAAGGTTACCCATAGAGCATATCCCTCGCACCCCGGCTGACCCTGGGCCATCTCACCACTAACAGCATCGCTCATCCTGTCTCCTCTGAAAGCAGAGGAGTACGGAGAGCGATGTGTTCCCGCCACGTTGGGTATTGGCCGACGATCAATGCCAACCCTATGAAGGGGTGAAGGGGAAGCCATTGACCGCCGCCCAGGGTGTACCGGCCGCTTCGATTCCGTTCCCCCCGGACTACAGCGGGATCGGAATCGGAGCGACACTCGAGGAGGTTACCCAACACACACCCCTGTACCATGATACCTAACAGAACTCAGAGGATTATGAGACGTCTTTAAATATTATATGTTGCATAATGGTAGTTAAGTGGTTGGTTACAACACTTTTAACATAATTCATCAGATACGAGGAGATGAATATCTTATTTGGATATTACACATTTTAATGTAATAAATAGGTAGGTAGAGCTAGCGTCAAAAGTTGATGATCATATTCAAGTGTCAAAATAAGGTGATGCTACAGAGCGTCAAAAGTAACTATTGTGACAAAGTCTCAAATGTACATGACTTCGTAATAGCATGCATCCTAGAAACACCAGTACAGAAACACCAGTACAGAAAACTTATTACTAGAATTAGTAATACGTTTTCACCAATAGATGACGCTAATAGTTTCATATTTAAAATATGAATTAAAAAAATACCTCTTTTGGCCATATTAATATTATTCTAAAACCTAATAATAATAATAATAACCACAAATATATATCTGGAAATACACGATTATTGACATGACAGTATCTGTCTGTCAAACACAAATATTAAAAATGCACAAAAGTAAGTACCGAAGATGATCACAAGAGCCAAAGCACGACTACCACGCCCAACAACCCCGGACTCGTCGCTCAGCTCCGTCCCGCAGCCACCAGCTACTTCTCTGGGTGTGACAGCGACGACGTCGAGCTCAAGTTCCAACGACGAGTTTTTCTCCCCGCCGACGTCGCCAACACCTGTACGTCGGCAGGGGAGAGGTCGGCCCCCGGCCTGCTTGGGGTCCCGAGGCCCACCGGCCTCGAATAGGGCCCCCGCTGCTGGTGGTGTAGTGCGTCGCATGCGATGGACTCATATTATGAATGAGAATTGCATGCGCGCCTACTATGGGGCTACAGAGGGAGAAACCATTCGAACGGCGTATCGTGACAGGATGCTTGCTCTGTTTCAGGTCCTCGATCCAACCATCACAGTGTCCGCCCAACGATTGTCGGATCAAGTGCGAGCTATCCAGCGGTGTAACCTGTTGGATCAATCTGTGCTTGATCGGCTCCGCCTGGAGGCACAACCTACTCGTGCGACTCCTTCCTTGATCCGGGACTCACCCACCGCGTCGTCAGCTCCGCTGTCAGGAGTGACACCAGCGACATCGGTGGAGCCCGTGGTCGATGATGGAGATTGTGTGAGTACGACTGTTAGCACCCAGGTAAGTGAGCAATTGGGGAGGGCTTTGGAGGACGCTATTCGCCAGTATAGGTCCGCGCCTGAATCTAGGCCGCGTCTACCACGTCTGCCCACTCATAGGCGAAACCTGGCACTGATGGGAGCCCTGAATGATTTACTATTCCCGTACATGCGGGCTAGTAAAGATTTGTCTGATACTCACTCGATCATGTACTGTGGAGCAATCGCGGTGTGCCGCGTCGCTCGTGTCAAGTTTCCAGATACTGACCGGGCGCCGCCGGGGTTGTACCCGCTTGGCAGGTACGGATCGAGCGGCGTATCAGCACATTCAGGACTCTCATTGCGAAGCTGGTCTGCTTCAGTCGGGGGAATAACCGCCCCCGTGTCATGCGTTTTGTGACTCAAGCATTCGCCGGGACCGGTATTCGGCGCCCGGATTTTGAGGCTAACGTCACGGAGCGCATTGACTAGCTGAAGCAGAAAGTCTATGCATGGGCGGCCCGTATTCGCCGGTACAGAGAGCGCGCGGATCGGCAGAATCGCCTTTTCCAGAGTGACCAAAGGAAGGTGTACCGGAAGTGGGATGGAACCGCCCAATGTGTGGTCGATGAGGGGCTGCCAGGAGCCAGTGCCATGATTAATTTCTGGCGTGGTATCTGGTCAGCGCCCGTCGAACACACAGAGGGCGATTGGATATGCGTTGTTGAGCGTGAATGTGGGAGCATCGAACCCATGGCGTCTATAACTATAGACCCCGAAGACGTGAGTTGTGCGATTCGTACGGCCCCGAACTGGAGAAGTCCTGGACCGGACGGGTTGCACAGCTTCTGGATAAAGTGGATCCGGTGCTCCCATGGCCGCTTAGCGCCGCAGTTCCAACAAGCCCTCGAAGTTGGCTCCCTTCCCCGGTTTATGACCACCGGGATCACCTTCTAGCTCCATAAGACCGGTAGTACCGTTAAACCTAAAAACTATAGACCCATCACGTGCTTGCCCACTATGTACAAGCTCCTTACATCCATTCTGACCATCAAAATTAACACACACATTGTTGTGAACAATATTTTGGCCCCCGCTCAGAATGGGTGTAGGGTTGGGTCCCGCGGTACTAAGGAGCTCCTCCTCATAGACATGACTATTAGCCAGCAAGTCCGGCGGAGCCGGGGGGCTCTGTCCGCAGCCTGGATTGACTAGAAGAAGGCCTATGATTCGGTGCCTCACTCATGGCTGAGGAGGATCTTAGAGTTGTATAAAATCGATGCAACAACACAACAACTCCTTTGGCATACTGAGATGGACTCAGACTGAGCTGGACGCCCTGGATAGAAAGGTCCGTCAACTGCTCACCACTAATCGCATGCTACACCCGCGCTCGTCTGTTATGAGACTGTAAATACCACGGAGGTGGGGGGGCCGAGGCTTTTTAAATGCCAAGAACCTCCACAACCGTGAGGTGTGCAGACTTAGGGATTATTTCCAGAGCAGCGAATGCGGGATGCATCGTGATGTGGTGGCAGTAGACAAGGGTCTCACTCCGCTCTCCTTGGCGAACGAGAACTGGCGCAGACCGACGGTATTGAGCGTCGCGGACCGCAAGACCGTATGGGAGGTCAAAGAGCTGCACGGGAGGTTCTATCGAGCCTTAACAGGGCCCGATGTGGACCTTCTGGCCTCGGTGAACTAGCTACGCTTCGGGGACCTCTTTGGGGAAACTGAAGGGTTTGCCTGTGCTGACGAGGTCATGATGACGAACAACTATCGGAAATATATCCTGAAGGACGGTACGGTCGATATCTGTCGGGCATGCCGTCGTCCCGGAGAGTCACTCAGGCATATTATTTCGGGTTGTTCTCATCTGGCCAACGGCGAGTACTTGCACAGGCATAACCTAGTGGCCAGGATCATCCACCAGCAACTTGCTCTTCGATATGGCCATGTTGAGTCTGAGGTGCCGTACTATCGGTACACACCGGTGTCGGTTCTTGAAAATAGTCATGCATTGCTCTACTGGGACCGCTCTATTATCACAGACAGGACTATTGCTTGCAATAAGCCTGATATCGTGGTAGTCGACCGGCCCCAGCGCCTGGCAATGATCGTTGACATCACCATCCCGCATGACGAGAGACTCGTGAAGGCTGAGAAGGACAAAATCAGCAAGTACCTTGACTTGGCTCACGAGGTTACCGCCATGTGGGATGTCGATTCAACGATCATTGTCCCGATAGTCATTTCGGCGAACGGGCTGATAGCGAAGAGCCTCGACCAACACCTCAAGAGACTCTCGCTAGATGGTTGGGTCAAGGGTCAGATGCAGAAGGCGGTCATCCTCGACACGGCACGCATTGTCCGGAGGTTTCTCTCTCTGTGACCCCGACCGCCGGTAGCTTGGGCCCTGCCACGCTGCCGGTGGAGCACTATTTTTTATATTTTTAAATAGATGTTTTTTTATTTTTTAATATGTATTTAAAAACGTAATTTATAAGTAATTTTAAAATGAATAAAGAGATAATAATAATAATAATAATAAGAAAAACAAATTAAATATTTGGATTTGGCTCACGAGGTTGTCGACATGTGGTGTGTGGATTCGGCGATTATTGTTCCGATAGTTGTATCGGTTCACGGACTGATTGCCAAGAGCCTCGAACAACATCTCCAGAGGCTCGCGTTAGGCAGTTGGGTCAAGGGCTTGATGCAGAAGGCAGTGCTCCTCGACACGGCACGTATTGTGAGGAGATTCCTCTGTCTGGAGCCCTAACCACCGGTAGCTTGGTCCCTGTACCCGATGCCGGTGGGTTACTATTTTTTTATATTTTTAAATATATTTGTTTTTTTTTATATATATGGAATGTATTTAAAAATATAATTTATATGTGTTTAAAATGTAATAAAGGAAGAAATAATAATAATTTTATTTGTTCTCTTCCACAAGGTACACAAAAAACATTTTAAGCACTTCATATAACATAACATAATGTATATATTGTGGTGAGACTGGTGCCTAAACTAGACTTTGGGGTCTGTATTTCAGGACACCCGATCTTCTCCCCAACTTGAATTTTTATATTTCATATTTGAATTTAGTTTAAGCGCAAATTATTACAGTAAGATATATTTGTGTATGCGAAAACAATAATAATAACAATGATGATCGGCATGCATATTAAGTAATAATAGTGTTAGCATGCGAGTGTGGTGTGTTAGTGTGTGTGTGTGTGATGTGTGTGTGTTTGTGTGTATATGTACTGCGTGTGTAAGGCTGTGTGTGTGTGTGTGTAATACTCGTAGTAGGTAAATAAATATCCTTGTGGCTATTTAAATTTGTCAATAACGTAGTTATGAGAAAATTAATATCTAAAATTATATGTGACAGCTTTATAATGACGATAAAATGGTTTTCGGTCCTTCTTAATAACTTAAATATTTGACCATAGATGGCATTGTAATAACATTCAACTATTTTTACTACACATCAGAAGTACATAATAATATTAACATATAGTAAATTGATGAAAAAAGCAAATTAAGAATGATTAAACATACTTAAGTAATTTCTATTGGACCTAACTACCACCAAGTAGGTTTAAAACGTTGATGTTGAGTATAAAGTCACTTTGACATTCAAAATTGCGCGAAAGTATGAAAGCAGCGGGCCATTTATTCCTAACCAATAGTAGGTATATTAATTATCATACTTCTATTTTCAAAAATGATGAACTTCCAATAAAAACTTTCAACCTTTATTTCACCCTATTAGGGGAAAATTTTTGAGAAACGCTGATGCATGTGTTCATTAATTTCTGACCAAAAGCGTATCTTTGAAAGGATTGGACTCTCATACAAATGTTCCCAAACCCTTATTTGCCACATTAGAAGTGAAATTTCCAGAAATCCTTTCATAGTGGATGCCTGCAACATAAAAGGCATCTCCTGCCAAAATATCATGTTTGTAGGTCTAGCGGTTTAGGCTCTGCGTTGGTGAATCAGTCAGTCAGTCAATCAGTGTGTCAGTCAGTCAGGACAAGTAATTAATTATATATGTATAGATTAGAATACTAATAGTGCAGTCAAAATAGACATTTGACTAAGGAATAATTCACATAGAGCTGAAAATTGGCAGAGACGTTAATTACATCATTATAAATAAAATGTCAAAAATCCCCTTGAAACTGTTTTTCGGTGATTATTCCTCAATGGTACATCGAACATGAATCATCTCGCTTCAAAATACTCCTCAGCGTCCACACTATCACCGTGGTAAATTTGGTCAAGATCGCGGCAATGGTTAAGGAAATTTAGGTGTTCGAGTCACTCCCGAAATCAATCTCAATTCGGGCTAATAATTAATTCTGGCTTTGTCACCCTAACAGTACTTAGTAGCCGCGACTCTGGGAGCTTGGATAAGCCGTAAGATAGGTTTTAGGTCAAATTAGAAAATAAATGCAAAAGCTCGTTATAATTGACACAGATTCAACGCACAACTATGTTAAAATATCACTTAATTATGCTAGCGTCACACAGCAAGAATAATTATGTCAGAGCAACTGATACGTCCGCCTCGTCTGATATCAAAATGTATCTGAGTGCGAGCGCGAGCTTTTATCATGCTCCCAATATTCATACCCAACAACGCCAGTTATTACCTCTTTGTACAAAATCTGCATGGAATCTATAATTATTGTAGGCATCTAATTTTGCCAGGCTAGCTACATGACTTACGGTGGCTTCTAATTTTTGTTCTAGTTCGTGTATCTGTCATCATCATCATCAACCTATTCTAGTCCACTGCTGGACATAGGTCTCCCCCAATGAGCGTCATAGCGCCCTGTCTTCAGCTTGCCGCATTCAGCATCTGCCCGCAGTCTTTCGCAGATCGTCATCCCACCTGGCCGGAGGGCATCCTACACTACGTTTGCCGAGTCGCGATCTCCACTCAAGAACACGTTTACCCCAGCGGTTGTCGGTTCTTCGCGAGATATGGCCGCCCACTGCCACTTCAGCTTGCTAATTCTTTGTGCTATGTCAATAACCTTGGTTCTCTGTCGGAGGTATTCGTTACGAATCCTATCCTTCAGAAAAATTCCGAGCATAGCTCTTTCCGTAGCTCGCTGAGCGATTTGAACTGGTGGACCAGCCCTCCCGTGAGTTTCCACGACTCAGCTCCGTAGGTCATTACGGGTAGGACGCACTTATTGAAAAAATTCGTTTTCAAACACTGCGGTATGGATGACGAGATGACTCGACGTAGTTTCCCAAACGCTGCCCAGCTTAGCTGGATCCTCCTCTTGGTCTCCTTCTCAAAATTGTTTTTACCTAACTGCACAATCTGCCCGAAGTAAGTGTACTCAGAAACAATTTTAAGAAGGTGGCCATCCACGACGACCGGTCCTGGATCAATGTGGCCATTGATCATGACTTTGGTTTTATCCAAATTCATGCCAAGACCGATGCGTCGCGAGGCTGAAGCTAGGCCGTCCAGCATCCGGGTTAGCTCCTCTAGTGACTCCGCCATTAAGACTATGTCATCAGCGAATCGCAGGTGTGAGATGTAGTCGCCGTTTATATTTATGCTCTTACCTTTCCAGTCCAGCGTCTTAAACATATCTTCCAATGCGCTCGTAAACAGTTTCGGAGATATGACATCCCCCTGTCTCACTCCTCTGCGCAATTGGATGGATTTAGACTGCTGATCCTGTACTTGGACACTCATAGTAGTGACTTCGTAAAGGCATTTCAGCACCTCGACATAACGACAGTCTACTTGGCATCGCTGTAAGGGTTCCAGAACAGCTCAAGTTTCGATGGAGTCAAAGGCCTTTTCATAGTCCACAAAAGCGAGACACAGGGGCTGATTATACTCTTCGGACTTCTGTATAATCTGCCTCACTGTGTGAATGTGGTCTATGGTGCCATATCCTCCGCGGAACCCAGCCTGTTCCGGTGGCTGGAACTCGTCGAGTCTCCTGGCGAGACGATTCGTGACCACTCTTGAAAACAGCTTATAGACGTGGCTCAGGTGTGTGATGGGTCTGTAGGAGGGTCTTATCACCATTCTTAAAAAAGAGAACAACCAAACTCCCGCTCCACGCCTTATTAGTTCTCCCACTGTGAAGGACGGCATTGCAGAGATTCTGTAGCTCCTGTGTGACAGGAGCCCCTCCAGCCTTCAGAAGCTCTGAAGTCATCCCGTCCCGTTCGAGTTGGGGTGGTGCTATTCTGGGCCGGCACCACACAGCCAATCTGTATTAGAATAATATTATGTAATCTGTGGTAATAGTTACTTTTGAGATGGGTTTTGTCGCAATACTTTTGACGCTCAGTAACATCACCTACTTATGGCACCTGGATATTATCATCAATGGTAAAATAGTTTTTCATTTTGATTTTATATGTCTACTTGTCTTAGGAGGTGGTCATTTCAAGAATTCGTTTATTTTGAGTAAAATGTTGTATTTAATGGTAATTTCTGGAAAATCTAATTTTAATGAGGCCCTAAACTGCCGGACCGAAAATGTGATATTATCAATAATCTTGGATAATCAACCAACATCAAATTATGAACAAGAAATCAGTTGACAATCTAATAACAAAAATGCGTACTTGCTCACGTGTAATGTTTTTAATGAAGAAATTTCGTATCGTTATCGTCGCGTATCACTTTTTTTAATCATAATCCTCATATGAGTGTACTTGGTGGCATATAATGATAATATATCTGATGACTAACAAAGTAACTGAAAGTGACTGTCAAGACTTTTGCCTTTAGTTCAAATATGTATTAAATGTAGACAAACATGGGGTCCTGTCGCACTCAAGGAGCACAATTATAAACGTAGCGTCTATGGCTACTTCAATGCCTTATTTAACGTCAAACCGCACTGTGAATGCCGTTCATTACCGCGTTAATTATCGCGACCATAAAAGGCATTTCCCGATAGTGTTACAGGGTCATTTGTCAAACTTGTGTTTTAACAAATTATTACTATTATTACTCTTAAAAATAAGCCTCTCCAAAGAGGAAAAGCGATTTACACCACCCATATAAAAGTAACGTCCGACAATTTAAAATAGACATGATGCATAAGCCCGTGGCTCCCACGCATCAAATACCCCTCCGCACTCTAGAATCCCCTGCTTAATAAAATTTTATCGCTTAATATTCTTACGGATTAAAAAAAAGAAACTGTTTGTATTCTGGTTTGCCGAGCACTTAATTTGTTACATTTTAATCAATACAGAGTGCAAACACATGCTCTCGACAACTGATCTTTGAAACACGTAACATAACGTGTATGATGTGAAACATGCAACACATTGACGTAACATTGAAAAGTTACCTTTGAGGTTGTTAAAGTGAGAATACAATTAATTTCTTGGATGGATATAAGCGGGTTTACAAAATACCTTTTATTGCTAAATTAAATTCTCTGCAACCTTGATTCTATAACTTTCAGTCGTAGAACAAAAATAACAAAGTTATTAATGATGAAAATATGAAAAAAGATGAAAATAGGGAAACAAATTTTCTTACTGAAAACTATGGAGTACAGTGTGGATTTCGGAAGGCAAGCCTCAAGTGTTCTATAATGTGCCTGATTTTTTCTGGGGAAACCTGCAACAGAATACTGTAGCAGGTTTCCCTAGATATACCTTTTTTTTTTTTTTTTTTTTTTTTATCATGCGGAAATCCCTTCGGATACCCCCCCGCCGGCCAGCGGGGGCGGTTATGTCGGGCTTGCACCGACTAAAACCGCACGCCGTCTCGGGTCTTCAGACGCCGGGGTATAAGGTTACCCATAGAGTATATCCCTCGCACCCCGACTGACCCTGGGCCATCTCACCACTAACAGCATCGCTCATCCTGTCTCCTCTGAAAGCAGAGGAGTACGGAGAGCGATGTGTTCCCGCCACGTTGGGTATTGGCCGACGATCAATGCCAACCCTATGAAGGGGTGAAGGGGAAGCCATTGACCGCCGCCCAGGGTGTACCGGCCGTTCCGATTCCGTTCCCCCCGGACTGCAGCGGGATCGGAATCGGAGCGACACTCGAGGAGGTTACCCAACACACACCCCTCCCTAGATATACCTAATGATCTCCATTAGTTATGAGGCTTGATCGAGTAGAATGATTTTCAAGATGAAGTGCCATCAATGACACAACTTCATTCTCCATCCTGCCTCAATATTTCAATATCGGAAGCTCAATTAGATCCTGAGCCGCCACCTGACCAATTGAAATAATTGAGGACCAGTAGATTCGGAAATATATAATTTAATATCTTTAAAGATTTAGATCGGAAAAAGAGAACATCTAGGACCAAAATATGATTGAAGTAGGTACTATTTATACATTACATATAATCACGCCTGTTATCCCAGAAGGGTTAGGCAGAGGTAAATAAACATACTATTTATACATACATATAGTCACGCCTGTTATCCCAGAAGGGTTAGGCAGATGTAAATAAACACCTACATATCGCCAATCTCTTTATTCGATCCCACATAGTACTGTTTATACCATCAAATTATAATTAATTAGAATAATAAATATGGTGAATACGAATGGTGAACAAAAATGGTTATTCTATATTGATTCACATGATATAAATTATATCGTCGGAAGTTTACGCAAATGTCACAATAAAATAGAAAGGTTATTATAAAACTAAAATCCAATATTTTAATCAGGGTTTCATAAATATTAGGTCGTTACATATGAAATTGCCGTTTTTCTTGAAGAAATTGGAGGAAACCCAATTTTCAGTACTAACATTTTTGCATTTTTTTTAGAAATGACAAATCCAAATTTTATGTTTTTTTTTGTGTATGAATGAGACAACATTAAGCTAACAAACAGCAACTTTCATTACATTTTTGAAAAGTGACAGCTATTAAGTACTTAATACGAAATTTATCATCAAAATGGATAGCATTTAGGAAGTACTGTTTTTGAAGATCGAATTATTTTATCAAGCGGCCAATAAAAACAAAATTTAATACAGAGTTGTAAAATCTTGACATCAACTTTCAAACAAAATATAAATAATGGAAATAGCTATTAAATTACAGGAATAACGAACTCATGAATTTGTAGGAAAATTTCGGCAATTTCATAGGTAAAGACCTATTATTTGTAATAAAAGGATTTTTGCACGAACGCGGACGTGGTAGACCGGTACAATTAGTCAACATCATTTTGAAATATTTTTGTCCAATTTATTGGCCAATAATAAAAATTCATACTATAATTGTCATAAAATATAAGAAAGGTACGAATACCAATAATACATTGCTTAGTTAAATAAAATTTCATCTCACCATTTTTACGTTTTTTTGATTGAGTGCCACTGATTGTTAGCTGGCTAGTCAACGCACACAAACTGAACGTGAGTGTTCCTCGCGGTGCGTTCTCTCTTATTTTAGTAAACACAAACGAATTTAACGTTTAATATCTATTGGCTGTCCTCGCGCTTCAGGCACTGATGTGTTTGTAATCTGCGAATAATATTAGTAGGTAGAAAATTTTCTAGTTGTTATATGTAGAATTGAAGATATGGAAACATATGGAAATATATGAATAAGATATGGAAATCTGAACAGATAACTTGTATCTTTTATTTTTCTTTTTATTTTTTCGTGCGGAAATCCCTTCGGATACCGCCAGCCAGCGGGGGCGGATATATCGGGCTTGAACCGACTAAAACCGCACGCCATCTCGGGTCTTAAAACGCCGGGGTGTAAAGTTGCCCATAGAGCATATCCCTCGCACCCCGACTGACCCTGGGCCATCTCCGGTTTCGAGATAGCCCCCTCGGGTTTGAGAACCACGGTGTCCCCGTCTTGCCCCGGTTTGGGGGAGGGCCGCTAGTCGCCCCACCGTCCCGACCTGCTTCTGCTGGGGTGACAGGCGGCCTCACCTGCCACCCCCAGGCCTGCGCTCATAGAGGACGGAGGTCGTTAAGCGACCTCCGGCGCCTGAGTCGTCTGCGACGCGGGGCGAGCATGTTGCGGGCTCGGCGGGCCGGGAGAGTTCTAAACCTCTCGCGGGCGCGCTCCGCCATCTCCTCGCGAGCATTACATGCTCGCAGAAGGAGGTGGCGGTGGCCCACGCACTTGCGCTCCACACCATTGCCGCAATCATGCTGCTGAGCGAGAGGACTCCCACCCCGATCGCTGCCACGAGGTCACGCCTCGGCGCCTAACACACCGGGCAGTCCGCCAGCGTGTGCAGCCCTGAGTCCTCGCTCATTTCGCAGTGATAGCACTCAGGCGTTGGCTCCTTCCTGATCCGATGCAGGTGGTCCCTGAAGCTCCCCTTTCCGGAGATCACCTGCGTTAGTCGGTACGAGAGGCTTCCGTGTCGCTTCTCTAGCCAATCCTCCATGATGGGCCTTACCGCCGCTGTTGCGGCGTGCCCTAGATATCTTGTATATAAGAAAGGTCGTTCATATTTAAGGTAAATCACTGGAATCCGGATTTGAATTCTTAGAAAGTTGCCTTGGAAACATGACTTAGTCATTGGATTCGAGCTCAGCGAGGATTGGTAGAAACGGACTGCTTTAGGTACTTCGTTGCAGGGGTGTGTGTTGGGTAACCTCCTCGAGTGTCGCTCCGATTCCGATCCGGCTGCAGTCCGGGGGGAACGGAATCGGAGCAGCCGGTACACCCTGGGTGGCGGTCAATGGCTTCCCCTTCACCCCTTCATAGGGTTGGCATTGATCGTCGGCCAATACCCAACCTGGCGGGAACACATCGCTTTCCGTACTCCTCTGCTTTCAGAGGAGACAGGATGAGCGATGCTGTTAGTGGTGAGATGGCCCAGGGTCAGCCGGGGTGCGAGGGATATGCTCTATGGGTAACCTTACACCCCGGCGTCTGAAGACCCGAGACGGCGTGCGGTTTTAGTCGGTGCAAGCCCGACATAACCGCCCCCGCTGGCCGGCGGGGGGGTATCCGAAGGGATTTCCGCACGATAATAAAAAAAAAAAAAAAAAAAAGGTACTTCGTTGCAGTTAAACTATGATGATGAACAGATGTATAAGATTTCCATGGTTCACGCGTGACCGCTATAATTAAAAAATAATCTTTCTACAGCCTGCTGGTATCTATCTTCATTTAACCCTTGTATGTCCAACAAAACTGGTACGGTCCAAGGTAAAGGTTCCCTGGACGATTCTCCCATTTATTTTCCTAGCGACTTTTGTTCCCACCTTATTGGAGAATTCACATATTTTATTAATGAATTATGAAGTTGTATAACTGATATTTCCATCTATGCCTATTTGAAAGGTCTTATTCTGACCATTTTTTTTAATGAAATTGTATAAAGCTGGTCTAATTTCAACAGGTTCCCCTACTGACTGCGCATGTATAGCCTGTGATCACACAATGTCACCGCCTCTTTCACTCATGAAGTTCAAACTTTGGCACCGACCGCTCACTCAGAACTTACTCACGATGCGTCGCAACGACGAGCCCAAACCTGAAACTGTACAAGAAATTTCTCTAAGTTTTCTTGGAAGAACCCTAAAATACTGTAAAGTATAGGCGGACGGCGAATATTTATAGAAGCCGATTACGTCCAGATTTTGTTCGTCGACTGAAACTCAATAATTCTTCATCAAGTAACGAAAAGGAATCGACTTGGATGGTATTAAGACACGAGTCCGTGTCTGGTTCTATAGTAATATAGTTAAGTAAAAAGGTAGGTAAGTAATTTAATCTAAGACAAAGTTTAAATTAAAAGTTTAATTTTAAATAATCATGCCCATACACCCCCCGCTTTCCGTACCCCGCAAGTGAAATTCCGGCGTCTGACGTAAAATACTAATTTTGCATTTTTTTAGAATATTGTAGGTACACAATGGAGTTGACAAAAGTGTATTTATTATATATAATATATAATTAATATATTTGTAAATTGTCTTAATTTTTTTACGCTACGTCCAGGAACATAGGAGGGCACGCCACGAATGTGGCGGTAAGACCCGTCATGGAGGATTGTAGACGAGGCGCCACGGTAGCCTCTCCTACCGACTGACGCATTTGCTCACCGGACATGGCTGTTTCGGTGAGTTCCTACATCGTATAGGCCAGGAGCCGATGCCCGAGTGCCACCATTGCCGGGGCTGCTTCGTGGAGACACTGCTCCACACATTGGCAGAGGGCCCAGAGTGGCTGGAGTGGCGCTGTGTCCTCAAAGCAACTGTCGGAGCGGGAAGCCTCACGCTGCAGACCCTGGTGCTGGCCATGATCGGCAGCAAGAGTGTGTGGAACGCTGCCGCCTTCTTCTGCGAGGCAGTGATGCGCACTAAAAAGGCGGCAGAAGAGGTGCAAGTGAGGTCCAGCACTCTCCCGTGCCGTAGAAGGCGCACCGGACGGCGGAAACCGCAAAACGATCGATCGATCGGTGACGGTAAGGGCCAGTCGTCAGCTAGACCTTAGCAGAAGCAGGCCCAGGGTGGTGGCGCATTGTGTTTCCACGCGCACTTCTCTATAGGGGAGTGGGGATTTAGATCCCCTATATCACGTCGGGGCCGCCTATACTGACGGCCGGGGCGGTCGGGTTTTCTGGGATACCCTTTCAAGGGCCCACCAGGTTCCCCGGCCACACATCGGCCGACGTGACAAAATACCATGCGGTTTTAGTCGGTTGGACTCCCACACGCCCGAGGAAGTTGCCGCATGAAAAAAGAAAAAATGCAGGAACATAGGTAGATAGTCTGATCGATTAAGTTTTTAAAAAAAAAAATGGTATATAGCGATTTCTTTGTTGTATTCTTTAGGTTTTGGCAATAAGTGGTCGATTTTGGAAGACAATTGGTCAGGGTTAAAAAAGTGCTCAAAACGTACCAAAAACGGTTTTTCGTGGTTTTATAATGAAACTTTCAGGTGGTAGAAATTTGATGACATAAATTTAACACAAAATTCGGCCGGGTGGGTACCACCGTGTACGATTGCGAAAAACCCTCCATGGTAATCCAATTTCGGTTCGATTGCGTTCAGGGGTCAGCAAGTGCATAGCCGGGCAGGCGGATTGTGGTCGCAGCACTTGTGGGACCGGTGGGTGTCACGCGGTGCTGTGACTGCCACCATTGTTAACATGGTACGTGTATGTAATGGTGACCCTCTTTCCTGAGACTTTACCTTCAGCTTACCATCAGGCGAGGTGAAGTCAAATTGACGTGTCCTAAGAATAACTTCTACATATCCTAGAATAAGGGGAGGGTTCTTGAAGACTGGGCCAACACCCGTGGCCTAGAGGTCCTTAACCGGGGGAGTGTTGCCACCTGGGAGCGGCGGAGGCTCAGTTCGATCGTCGACATAGCTTTCGCGACCCCTGCTCGCCACCGCGTCCAGGGTTGGTGAGTGGTGGAGGGGGAGGAGTCGTCGTCCGACCATAGGTATATCCAGTTCGAGGTCTCCCCACTGACTAACCTGCCGCCGACTATCGCCAATTCCCCGGATTCGCGTTGGGCGCTCAAATGCCTGGATTGCGAGGCTCTCCTGGAGGCATTCATAGTACAGGCCTGGATTCCGTCACCGGACAGGGCTGCCGTTGTCTACATCGAAGAGGAATGGTTCAGGAGAGCCATGTCTCAAATCTGTTATGCGGCGATGCCTAGGGTTAAGCCCAGCCCGGCAAAGAAACAGGTGTATTGGTGGTCAGTTGAGATTGCACAGTTGCGAGTAGCGTGCGTGACCGCGCGCCACCAGTACACCCCGCAAAGGTGCGGTGCAGGCCCGTCTTCTAGGCGATGTCCAGGCACACCGGGACATCACCCCTTCACGGGGGGCTCTACTGCGGGTGGAGTTCAAACCCCGGCCCATCCACCCGCGGTCACACTAGGGCGGCATGAAGATGCGCGCACGCCGCCCGGTTCGCCGGCGGCGGATTAGATCTGCGAGGCCGTCTGCCTCCCTGATCCTCTCCGCCGCATCCTTCTGCGAAATGACTTCCTCGCAGAAAGGTGCGACCGCGGTGAAACAACTCTCGCTGCGGGCCATGGAGCGCAGGATGGCCTGCAGCGAGAGATTGACTCCCACTATTGCCACGAGATCTCGGCGCTGCACCGCCCAAGCTGGACAAGCCTCGAGCGTGTGCTGCGCTGAGTCCTCGCGGCAGGGACAGTGATGACAGGCGGGACTCGATTCCTTCCTGGCGACCGAGTACAGATACTTTCCGAAGCAACCGTGCTCGGAAAGCACCTGAGTCAGTCGGAAGGAAAGGGTCCCGTGCTGTCTCTCCGTCCACTCGACAATGACCGGCTGGAGCGCCGCCACGGTGCGATGACCTGCACTCGGGGACTCCAGCCGGGACGACCAGTCAGCCATGATGGCTTGGCGGGCGGCCTCTCGCCACCCGCGGACCTCTTCGGGCGGGGGCCGACTGCCACTACCCGCCCTATATTGTGTCGTCTGCAAATAAACTTCGGCGAGCACTTCTGCCTCCAAATCCCAAGGGGGGTGTTGCGGCCAATGCGCAGGCCGCTTCCATCGAAATGGTGCGGTACCCGCGTATGGCCCTGACCACCACGATACGCTGGGCCCTTAACAGGTAGGGCCTATTGCGGGCAGTCAGAGCGTCCGCCCACACTGGTGCGCCATACAGCGCCATTGACCGGATCACCCCGGTGTATAGCCGTCGACAGCCGATAATGGCTCCGCCCAGGTTTGGCAAAAGCCTACCCAGGGCGGATGCAGTGCCGACGAGCTTCGGGGAGAGCATTCGGAAGTGCTTGTCGAAGTGCCACCTTGAGTCGATTATTAGGCCCAGAAATTTAATCCGGGCCCCCACTGGTACGAGAACCGAACGGATCATAATCGAGGCGCGGGGCGGCGGGCGGCGACGAGGCCCATGGAAATATAGAGCCTCCGTTTTCTCCACCGCCACCCGCAGGCCCAACGCCTTGATACGTTCGACCACCTGGGAGACACCCACGGTGGCCAGCTGCGCCGCCTCCTCGAAGCCTTCCCCCGGGGCCGTGACGAGACTGTCATCCGCATAGCAGATGACGCCCAGCCCGGGAGGAAAGACTCGGCGGAGGACCCAATCATACCCGATGTTCCATAGGAGCGGTCCGAGGACCGACCCCTGAGGAACACCGTACGAAATGGGTCTCTGTAGCACACAACCGTCGCAGTCCTCGTACAAGACGCGTCTCTCCTGCAGATAGTCCGCCACCAGCCGCCTCAGGTACACGGGCACCCCATGATATCGGAGCGCCTCCCTGATGCAGCTGAATGGCAGACTATTGAATGCGTTGGCGATGTCCAATGACACCGCCAACATCACTCCGCGTTGGCTGATGACCTCTTCGGCGGCAGCCTTCAGATGCAGAATTGCATCAACCGTCGAACGCCCCATTCGGAAACCGAATTGGGCATCCGGACGGTCGGGCCCCACTGTAGTGAGGTGCTCGACGATTCGGGTAGCGAGAATTTTCTCGGACCACTTACCCGCCTCGTCGAGCAACACTATGGGCCTGAAGGCTACAGCCGAATCGGTGGGCCGTCCAGGCTTCTGCAGGAGCACCAGCTTCCTGCTTTTACGGCAGTCAGGGAACCGTCCGGACGCTAGGCATGCGTCCAGCAGCTCTCTGAAGCGGTCCTCCATGTGATCGAGGGCCAGGGCCAACACGCGGGCAGGCCCGTCAGGCCGGGCGGTGTTCTTCGAACGGATTCGAAGAGCAGCCACCCCCACCTCAGACGTGAGAACATCGTCCTCCATCACCACCTCGTCCTCAGCCACAGGGACCATGAACGAGGGCGTGGGCTCCGCCCGATCCGGGAAAAGGCCCTCGACCACTTCCGCTAGGAAGCTGGGCTGGAGAGTCTTAGTAAGGAGGGGGCCCTGCGCGCGGAGCTTATCACGCAAGGCGCGGTATGGGTGACCCCAGGGGTCACGGTCGAGACCCTCCAGTATTTCCGTTCTACTGCGCTCCTTGGCAGCATCTATGGCCCGATTGAAGGTGTTTTCGGCCTCTTTGGCCAAGTCCCTCAAGCGGACACCCTCAAGCGGACAACCTTTGTGTGTTGGGCGTCTCTCTAACGCCCACGGCTTCGGGTGACGGCCCTCTTGGCGCGGTTGGAGGCCTCGCGGATGGACGCCAGCTCTTGGGACCACCAGTAGACCTCCGTTTTGGGAGGCCGACGTGAAACCCGGTGCATGGCCGCGTTAGCGAAACCGCAGTTAGCGAGTCGCGAAAGCGGCCCGCACCGACGTCCACCCCCTAGGACGGAGGTGGCCGAGACAGCCACGCTTGCACGATGGCTGCCTCCGCTAATTGGTCCCTATCGAGACTACCCAAAGTCCACCGCTTAAAAGGTGAGGTGCTGCCAACTCTGTGACCTCTACTGGCGTCCTGCGACCGAGACAGCTCAAAACGGATGTACTGATGGTCCGAATTGGTCGTCTCGTCGTTCAGGACACGCCAGTTCCTTACCCGGATGACAAGCGTGGGGGTAGCGAACGAAAGGTCCACTATCGACCCCCCCACGACTTGACACACGTATAGGTGGTGCCCCTGTTAAGGAGACAGAGGCCCACCGAGTCCGCCCACTCCAACACGACGTCGCCGCGGCCGCTGGTCCTGGAGGACCCCCACGCCTCAGACCAGTCGTTGAAGTCCCCCATTACCAGCACGTGACCTGAGGTCACCTGCCGCATCGAGGTCCTACTACACACACAACTGTATATATTAATAATTTTAACAATAATAGTAAATGTTGACCGTAACTTTGACTTTTAAATCGTTTCTATGTAATTCTAAAATGTTAAACTTTTTAAAGAAAGAAAGAAAGGAAAAAGTTTTACTTGAGTTATCTGCACAATGTGAAATAATACAGCAATACAATACTATTACTAATACTACAGCAACATTCAATCATCGCGCAGACCCAAATAGGGCCCCATCTCAGCATGAATGCTGCGTACATCATTAGTATACGCAGCGCTGGTTTTCAGATGGAGCCGCTAGCAATTTTTGTGTATTTCCTTACCATGGCTTATTACCTACCTGCCAAATGGTAGCGCTTGTTACGTAATAATGATGTTTATCGAAAAAGGTCCTATGCTGAACACCTGATGATTGATCGCCTATCTTTCTGAGGATTTGAAGAGGGAAGACTACTTATTACTTTTTTTTAAATTGAAGCACATATAGCCACCAAACGGATCCTGAAATCTAGAGTTGGGTTTTCTTATCAGTTTGAGTCTTTCCACTCCTAGAAAACCTTTTTCACCTCTCCAGCACGAAAAGGGCCTTATCGCATTTTGCTGCGAGCGGGAGTAAAAATGATTCGAATTTCGGAAACCACAGTGTTCAATGGTTTGCCTAGAAACTCATTGAGGGGGACACGCAGCATGCACGAGCTCACGGTGCAGCACGCCCGCTACGTTCGCGGCGTTCTCAGACGATATCATATAATAGTTATCATACAAAACAGCGCGCCAAAGTAACATAAATATTGTCTTGTTGTCCTCACCCATAACCTTAAACACTTTTCTCACTGTTATAAGATAGTAAGTAGCAAGTAGTCTATGTTAGATACTCAATACGCTCGTGATTCAATTCGAGACTACTTAAAGCTGGCACTGGCAGTAATAATATCTTTGCTCACTTGCTGTATAAATAAATGTTGTGAGCACTGCCCTACACAACAATGCAGTATCCAGTGACATGCATAGCGCATAGTATACCATATTTAGGCTGTCGTGGTTGGAAATAGTATACTGTGGTTATGGTATACCAAGTATCGTTAATGTAAGGCTAGTTAGACCAAGACTAATTTATTATTCTAATACTCACATCTGCATACTTTAAATAGTAGGTAGGTAACAATAATAATTCAAGCCCGACATAACCGCCCCCGCTGTCTGGCGGGGTGTCGGGGGGGGGGGGGATTTCCGCACGAAAAAAAAGGTACTACATAAAAGTCACCACATCTTCCTCTTTTTATTTTTGTAGCTTTTAACGTCGACTTAATTAGTACAAAGAACCTTCACCTATAATAATGCAATACAAGTTATTTACCAATAAGTTGAGATCTGCCACAACGTATTAATTTTTAAACTTTCGCGTTCCATAATTGAAATAAAACCAAGTATTCTCCAACGAATATTGATTTTAATAAATACCTCACTTCTGTATCACTATTATAATAATTCACAAATTAGCTGCACAATCGGACATAGATTCGCCAAGTAGTCTTAACGCCACCGAGGCTAGCACAAGAATGATTCTCGACTCCACTGTTGGCTCGGCACTCGCCTCTATCCCCACCATTTTACCACTTCTCTAGTCAAACAAGTTACGCCAGGAGGCGGCCTGCCAGCAGTGTTGCCATTTTATACTTTCAAAAATATACTCAATTAAACAAAACATACTAGAATTAATTAAAATTATAATAAAATCATGACATTCGGCCATCTGATAACGTGCAGTCTCCCGACGTACAATCCAGGCACTTAAATGTAAAACTAATTATTAAAAGCTTTTGACATATTACATTATTATTAACGTAGTGCTTAGTCAGTCACCTATTAGCCTATTGAAATCTAATCTATTTGACCTATTGTCATTATAAAACATCAGCAATATTATGTATACATACTAAGTTTCACAAATCGATAGCCTAGGCACTTTATATTTGAAATTATAAAGATTCTTATTTATTTAATAGTAATCATGACATTCTGCAAATTATATATGCTCTAGTTCCTCAGTTTAACAAATCGATATATTATTACCTATTTTTAAATTATTATTTACATCACTCACTTTGAATACATCGCTACACAACATTTTGTTTAATGCTATTTATTTACACTTATCATTAAATACATTATTTTTACACATAATAGCATGGAGATAAGATATCAGAATATGGTGCAGTAAAGTAAGTCAGAATTTGTGGGTATGGTCTAATCAACAAGTCAATGTAAAGTCCCACGTCTACAAGTGATTAGTTAAGCGTTTTTTATAGAATTTTCTTAGTATAATATTAAAATGGGACTTATTACAATAATAACAGACTGACCTATTAATCAGACCATACATACTCTCAGGGTCACTATTTTACATTAATAATTTATTCACAATCACTATTTCGCTCGCTAGAGCTGCTACTATCTGTATTATGTAATTCAAGAGCCTTTACATGTATCCAGGGTCTCATTCTATCGGCGGCTTTATCTGTGTTATAAGGTTTACCTCTCTTATTCAATCCAGGGACATCAGATATTCTATACCGGTCGTTACCTAATATTTCAGTTACTTTATAGGGGCCCACAAACTTCGACATAAGCTTTTTACTCTGATGATTGTTTTCAAAATTATTCCGTGAAATTTTTACTAAATCGCCTATTTCGAAAGTAGGAGCAGGAGCTCGATTTGCGTCATGCCTTTGTTTTTGCTTTACTTGATCCTTATCGATACAGTTACTTACTTCTTCTCTGATTCGTTGTAGATCAGAATTATCAGAATCTTTATTATTACAAATTTCGAGTTTATTTAATAAATCATCGCGTAACTTAAATCCAAACAAAGCTTCTGTCGCGGTTTTGCGAGTTGAGGCGTTGACAGTATTGTTTATACCAAACTGAAGCTTACCCAGACACCTGTCCCCTTCACGCTCATTGCCAAAAGCATTTTGCGAAGCTAATGAATTTATTATTATTTGATTAAATATTTCTGCCTGGCCATTAGCTCTGGGACAAGCAACTGCATTGAGTATATGTTTAATGCCGTGGTTATCACAAAAAGTTTTAAAGGCCGCAGACGTAAAACTAGTGCCACGATCTGACACAATTCTGACTGGGACTCCGAAGTCGTAAAATATTTTCTCTAAAACTTTAATTGTACTCTTGGTCTTTACATCTCTAACAGCCCTGACAAAAACATATTTTGTAAAACCATCTATCACTGTAAGAATGTAACACAATGTACAATCAAGCAGGATGGTCGATAATTTTGTAACTTGAATTTATCTTTAAACATCTCGAAAATAAGAGATGATTTTTTAATGTGGGACCTTTAATTGTGTCTCCAATATGATCGTAAGCAAAGATTACGTCATATTTTTGCATTTTTAAACCAATATACAGTGATCCTACCAGACACTGATATTATATCAACCTATTAAGGCGGTTTCCCATGGAACCGCCTTTAGCTTTTAGCCTTTAGCTTTTAGCTCTTAGCCTTTTGCCTTTCATTCGTTTTACTGTTCTACTTATAATTATGCCTTCACTTGTGAAGCCGTAACTTTTTGAGATATTGTGCTACATGGGCTACGCTTGAAACATTAGCAGAATGTGTGAGCTATCTTTGGGTTAGCTGGTATGCGTGAAAGTTCACGTACGCGCCGAGGGATGCCGTGAGCTCAATCCATTTAACTTAACTTAATTTGAACCATTAATTTCTTAAAAAATTGCATTGGTGACAAGTGACATAAGTAATTTAATTCTAGTTTCAAAAAATATGTGAAAACTTAATTTAATAATTCAACATGATTTGTACACTGGAGCGCTTAAAATAAAACCCTTAACCTCAGTATAGTGGTTTTATTTAGTTCACCTCCGGAAGATTAAAAGTCTGCAATCCTCCGTTGACTATCTGTGTAGGCACTGTGTATCTCCAAGGCGCCCGAATTATCGTCACTTTATTGTAATTTTTTTATAGGAGATCACTTTAAATTTTGTGACCAGTTTACATATATATATAAACCCAATATTATATATTTTCAATTTTTTTATTATTACACGTCTTTGATCTTATCAAAAGGACTGAGGTGGTCTATGTGGATCGTATGAAAGGGTATATTAATCTTCTCTATTGGGTATAAATGACCTGACTTTTGTTTTGAAGAGGAATCCTTATTATAAGCACACTCTAAACACGCTGCTACATATTTCTTAACGAATTTTCTTAGCTTCGGAAACCAATAATCATGTTGAATACTCTCGAGAGTTTTGGCGTAGCCATGATGACCAATATCATCGTGGTGGGCACGACATATTTGCCACCTCGCACTTCGGGGTACTACTAAACATAAGCGATCATCAACCTTCCTACAGACTGCGTGATTTTTAACAGTATAGTTTTTCCTAATATCCTTACATTCTTGGTCATCCTCGGGTTTCAGAATATTATGAATTCGGGAAACATCCGGATCTGCTAATTGCAACGTTAAAAGCCAATTCTGTTTTTCAATAGTGTACACGGACACAAACAAATCTGGATCTGGTTCCACGGACAGTTTAGTGTTTCTGCTCAATGCATCCACGTGTGACATTTGAATACCTGGCCGATATTCAATGTCGAAGGTATATTCACTCATCTGGAGCCACCACCATGCTATCCGTGGAATCAAGTCCCTTTTGGTCATAGTGGTTCTTAAAGCTGCGCAGTCCGTATAAACCTTGAAGTGCAACCCCAAAAGATAGACCCGAAATTTTTTAACGAGCACACTACATCCAGGGTCTCCAGCTCGTAGGAGTGCAGGTGTCTCTCTTCAGGGGTTGTCTGTCGGCTGAAATATGCGACTGGCTTTAAGACTCTTGAATCTCTTTGCCACTGTAAGAGAATGCCTCCTATGCCCAAAGAGCTGGCATCTGTGTGTATCTCTGTTTCGAGTTTGGGGTCGTAAAGTACCAAAACTGGTCGTTCAACGAGCTTTTCCTTAAGAACTCTAAAAGCATGTTCCTCTGCATCAGACCATCGCCAAATAGAATCTTTTTTTAACAAGGATGTCAAAGGAAGTGCAACCTCGCCATACCCCTGTATAAATTTGCGAAAGTATCCAGTTAAACCCAAAAATTTATGAACCTCATGGACATTACGAGGCGTAGGAAACTCCCTAACTGATAATACCTTGGCCTCACCGGGCTGAATACCTTTTGAGGAGACGTCGTATCCTAAGTAATTGACTGTGGTATCAAAAAAACGGCACTTAGAGAGATTGAGAGTGAGGCAATTTTGTCGGAAAAGACTAAGAATTTCCTCCAATCGTTGAAACATTTCCTCAATGTTTTTCGAGGGTATCAGCACATCATCTAGATAGGCTAATGCGTATTCAAAACGTCTGTTTCCTAAGATTTTATTAACCATACGCTGAAAAACAACCGGCGCATTTGCCAACCCGAACGGCATCCTTTTAAATTGGTAGTGCCCATCGGGGGTGACAAATCCGGTAAGATGTTGACTGTTTTTAGCCATTGGAATCTGGTAGTATCCTGAAGCGAGATCAAGAGCAGTAAAGAAACTGTTGCCACTTAAATTTGAAATCTGATCCTCAATTAAAGGCAAAGGAAAACGATCCTTGACGGTCTTATTATTTAAAGCCCTAAAATCTACACAAAGCCTCTGCTCTCCGGACTTTTCCTAACCATCAGGATGGGACTTGCATAGTCAGAAGTTGATTCTTGAATTATATCATGTTGCAGGAGTTCATCTATGGTTTCGCGGACGTTTTCGCGTTCAGCATGAGATAGGCGATACGGTCGGTACACAATTGGTTTATTGTCTAAAAGATGTATTTTCATCTCAACATTAACCGCACAACCGATTTCTTCCAATTTGGTGGCAAAACAATCACGATAATCTTGTAAAAGGGAGTAGAGTCTGTCAGTCTGTTCAGCACTAAGCCCTGGTCCGGTTTTAACATCTGCTTTATTTAATGGTTCAATGGTAGAGTTATTAACCTGAATCCTATTAACTTGACAAGACGTCTGTTCCGTAAAGGGTACTCTAGCTATAACTGAATTTTTCTCGAAAGTCACGGCCTGATGAGACAAATTAGAAATCACTACTTCGCCCTTACCATTGCATATATGGTAAGCACCCTGAAGTAACAAATATTCTTTTCCTAGCCCAACAGAATTGTAACCATCGATAAAAACATCTCCCGTAAAATCGGAGTCCACATGTACGGGGACGACATTGATTTTGAGAACTTGGGTCGAGTTAGAAATGTGAAGTTTTAAGTTAGAAGATTCGTCGCAAAGCAGGGAATCACTGTTGGGGCTTTTGTAAAAAGTAAGTCTTTGACTGTCCTTAAGAACTGTGACACCTGGTGATTCCGTAAAGTTTTGACCAATAATCATAGCAGTCTGCATGTGTGCATCGTCAACGACAAGTACTTCAACCTCTATTTCGACATCGTCGACGTTCGCTGTAACGCATGATTTGTACAGCGGGATGACCGAAGACTGACCAAACCCTCGAACTACTGGGACAACCTCAAATTCCTTGGGTAAGTTTAATGACTCCGCGTTGGTTTTACTCAAAAGCGTACACTCGCTACCGAAATCAATGTAAGCGTTCAGAGAGTGGTCGTTAACAGTGACGGATTTAAAGAACTTATCATTGCCATTTGTTCCTTCATTTATTTTTAATGTTTTTCTTTCGGAATCGTTTTCTGGAGTCGAAAAGTTAGACCCCTTAGGGGTAAGAGGTATTAATTTACATCCGTCATTGTTATGTTCAACTCTATTACATCTTTTGCATTTTACAATTGGTTTTGTACATTTGTAATAAGGATGACCCCAAGATCGACAGTTGTAGCAAATAATAGAATCGGAGGAAGAATTTTGACCGTTAGCATTTGAACTAGTACCGGGATTTCCTCTTGTTTGGATAGGACGATTTTTAGATTTACTGTCGGCAAGTGGTTGTTGTTTTTGGGAACAAAGAAAATTAAGCAAATCTTCAGGTTCAGAACTATTTATGGCCTGTGCCCCATTACGAATTGATCTGTCCATTATACCATAAACAATACAGTCAACAGCCTTCTTGCCTACAATTTCGCATCTATTTAACAAACACAATTTATCAAAGAAATACTCGCGAAGACTTTCATCATGTCTGGTAGTACGGCTCAGCATCTCCTCCAAAAGCGTCCATAATTCTCCTCGCTAGGGAACGCCTTTCGAAGTTTGCCTTGCCACTCCTCCCAAGTGTATATGACGGTAGGTAAGGACTCAAACCATTTTTTTGCTAATCCCGCCAACTTTTGCAGAGAAAAATGAATTATTTGTTTATCATTCTACCCATAAATGGTCGCACACTCGTTAACCTTTCTAAGCCAGCATTCAATAGTTTGAGTCCTGTTAGCAGGGTCAAATTCTGGTAAAACGTTGTTAAGGTTATTGTTGTTTAGGACCGGAGGTGACGACTTACTTGTATCTTCCTTACAATTAGCCAAGAGTTTCAAGACATCTTTTGCAGAAAAGTGATTCGAACTCTTACGTGACTTCCTAGACACAGGTTCGCTGCTCGACGTAGATGAAGATGAAGGGCTCCTCCTTCGCTTAGTTTTCTTTTTGGATCGTCCTCGACGCTTCGGAGGCGTACCAGGCGGCGTACCAGATTCACTCCCAGGCGCCATTCGTTTCTATTCATGTATACTAACTCTTTAGAATATTCGCTAGAAGATGTGAATAATATACTTGTTTAAATCTTTTATTCAATAAAATTATTACTTCCAGTGTTTCATTTTAATCAAATAATCCAAAATCAAAACTAATCTTGGTAAATACATAAATCAAGGAAAGAAAATGTATCCAGTAAGCAAACCTAGCTTACTCAAATCCGACGAATGTATGCAACTCACTCAAATAACCAGTGGAAAAACATATCCACTCAAATAACCAGTGGGAAAACATACCCACTCAATAACCCAGTGAGAACATACATCGCCCCCTAGTTTATCCAATGGAATCAGCATAGTCTATCCGATCCGATAATAGTGAAATACAACTTGTCATTCGTTTAACCAGTGAGCATGCATAGCCCACTCAATCCAGTAAACAACCCAACTGCTCTAAGATTACAGGGATATAGGTAACATTAAGTTTATAAAATATAATACTTAGGTACTTAATACTACTTATAACCAATACAAAATCAGTATCATTAAACGTAGCATAGCTACTTGTATAATAAATAATTGCCTATTATCTTCGTTTAGTATTCGATTAAAAGTACAAATGCAACAAAATGTGTAATGATATTATAGTTACCAAATGAAATTTAATAACTTTAAATTAAGGCTTTTCATGATCAGTCCTTTAATGTGTATGTGTATCAATCGTATGAGGCGAACACAATATGAACTGCTAGGGAGTAGCCCTAACCAAGCTCAAATTATGAACGCTAGTCCAGCAGATATCCATGTTTAAGGCGCATACAATAAGAACTGCCAGGGAGTAGCCCCGACCTAGTTCAAATTATGCACGCTATCAATCACACAAAATATACATACACATGAGCTTTAAAAATTAGGTTAAATACTTTGATTCGAAACCAGTGGGCGAAATATCATCATAGGATTTGTAAAAACACTTTTACATACCTTACAATTGGTGTATCCCACTTCTGTAATGAAATAAAACCAAGTATCCTCCAACGAATATTGATTTCAATAAATACCTCACTTCTGTATCACTATTATAATAATTCACAAATTAGCTGCACAATCGGACATAGATTCGCCAAGTAGTCTTAACGCCACCGAGGCTAGCACAAGAATGATTCTCGACTCCACTGTTGGCTCGGCACTCGCCTCTATCCCCACCATTTTACCACTTCTCTAGTCAAACAAGTTACGCCAGGAGGCGGCCTGCCAGCAGTGTTGCCATTTTATACTTGCAAAAATATACTCAATTAAACAAAACATACTAGAATTAATTAAAATTATAATAAAATCATGACATAGTATACAACAATGGATCCATTCACCCCAAGATGAGGTTCACGTATGAGATGCAGAGGGATGGGTCATTGTCTTTCTTAGACGTAAAAGTAGCCATGAGATCAGATGGGTCCTTGTCACACTGTGTGGACCGGATATCTACTCATACGGACAGATACTTACACGCCACGTCTCATCACCATCCCCGACATTTGCAATCCGTTATGACCTCACTCAAGAATAGAGCTTATGATTTCTGTGACCCTGAACATCTGGAGCGAGAGCTGGATCATGTTCAGGAGGTACTTAGAAAGAACGGACGGAACGACGGAATTGGCAGATATTGAGGCGGAGGCATCCAGAGGTGAGCAGACAGCCAGCCTATATGCCCTATGTCAGGGGAGTAACGGATAAAATCGTTTCCGTGTTAAAAAAGGACTCCATACCGACAGTTTACACACCAGGCATAAAAGTAAACAACATCGTGGGCACACCAAAGGATGTCTTGCCACTACAAAGTCCAGGTGTCTTCAAAATAAATTGCAGCTGCGGTAGTTCATATATAGGCCAAACAAAGCGGACTATTGCTGAGAGGGTCAAGGAACACATTGCAGCTGTAAAGAACCGTCAGACGTGCAAATCAGCGATTGCAGAACATCTTCTGGAAGCAGGCACCAATCACTGGATTGAATTCCACCATACGCAAGTCCTCTCCACCGAACGTCACTTCTATTCGAGAGTTGTACGTGAAGCCATTGAAATAAAGAAGCATAAAAATTTCAATCGGGAAGATGGGTTTAAATTATCTGCAACATGGAATCCAGTGATAAAAAACTTGCTACCTCGCTTTTCTGCGCAGTCGGATAGACACCGGTCCGTTTGTTTAGAGAATAGGGACACTGTAAGTGTAGTATGTGACGGTACATGGCGAAATGTAAATATAAAAAATATCGAGAATGTGCGGGTGGAAGAAGAACTTTGTGCCTCACGGACTCGATGGCGGAGGACGTACACCACTGCACCAGTCAGCCTGAGACCACGGCCAGTGTAACCTGGTTGAAATGTCAGGCAATCCAAAGGTATGTATATACCTTTTTTAATTTTTTATTTTTTTATCGTGCGGAAATCCCTTCGGATACCCCCCCGCGTGCCAGCGGGGGCGGTTATGTCGGGCTTGAACCGACTAAAACCGCACGCCGTCTCGGGTCTATGTATATACCTATAAATGATCGCGTTAAATCCCGTTAAATTAAATTGTTGTATGCCACAACGTACACAACACACAACTCAAAGCGGTTTTAATTTCAAACATTTTATCAATGATCCTATACCTATAGTTACTTAATTTTTTAAACCATTACACCCTGCAATTCTTATTTATTACCAGCTGTATCCGCGACTTCGTTCAAGGCAGGCAGCGCCTCAGATCCCTCGAATTTCAGACCCATCTCTGTGTTGCCAACCTTGAGTAAAGTATTTGAGAAATTAATTCTAGACCAGATGCTAACCCATTTTAATAAATATAAATTATTTCATGATAAACAGTTTGGGTTTACTAAAGGGCGATCAACGACGGATGCTGGTATAGAGTTATTGAAATGTATTTACGAGGCCTGGGAGGATAAGCAGGATGCATTAGGTGTTTTTTGGCGATCTATCCAGAACCTTCGATTGCGTCCACCATGATACATTGGTCAGGAAATTAGATTATTACGACCTTTTGACTTCTTATTTAAACAATAGAATTCAGAGGGTCGATGTGAACGGTACATGTTCGGTGGGATCTTTGGTTTCGATGGGCGTTCCACAGGGTTCCATACTTGGACCATTTTTATTTTTTGTTGTTGTTTTGTTGTTTTGTTTGCTGATGATACTTCCTTAACATTTAAAATTAAAAGCCAATTAGATAATTATGATGAAGTGAACAACGCAATCTCACGAGTGGTTCATTGGTTTAATATAAATAATCTTTACCTTAATGAAAAAAAACCAAATGTATTAAATTCACCTTACCTAATGTTACACAGGTGGAAACCAATGTACAACTTAATGGACAGTTGTTGAGCCTTGTGGAATCACTTAGTTAGTTCTTAGGTTTAAGTATCGATGCTAAATTACAGTAGGGATTACATATTGAAAAAATAGCTAGTAGGTTAAGTTCTGCTTCCTACGCTGTGAAAAAGATTAGGACTTTAACAGACATAGATACCGCTAGAATAGTTTCAGTTATTTCCATAGTATTATGAGCTACGGCATTCTCCTTTGGGTAATGCCGCAGATTTAAATACAATCTTTGTACTGCAAAAGCGGGCGGTGCGGGCAATTTATAAGTTGGGCCCAAGAGTCTCCCTCCGAGAAAAGTTCAAAGAAATAAACATTTTAACTTTAGTTTCCCAATATATTTTTGAAAATCTTCTGTATGTTAGAAGAAACATTTCCAATTTTTTAAGGCTATGTGTCAGCGCCATCTATTGGCAGAACGGCGAATTTTACCGGAGGATCGAGATTGAGAGCTACGTCGTCGGGCACTGATTGGTCATCGCGATAACTCAATGATCGTACACTTCAAGATGGTAGTCGGTGCACCATCAATAAATACGAGCATTTTTAATTGTTATATCTCATATTCTATATCGAAATACACGTCTCAAGTTAAAATTAATAAAAGTGGTTCATTGAAGAGTCTGATCCTACAAATTTCCCTAACATAAATTGGACTTTCGAACTCGGATCGGAGCAACTACAAGAAAAAGTACCTATACCTACAGGCGGAAAAAAGTCGTAACCAGCAGAAGGTCCGGCCGGATGGCCTGACCTTCTGCGAGTGGGTGTTTGGGTTTGCGTGTGAGTGTTCCTATCCAAACCCATCCTCAAGGATCATTTGTGCTAATATCGTGTATTTTGTGTAAAATTCCAGTTACTTGTCGTGCCGCGGGATACCTAACGCAACGCCGAATCACTTATTAAGCAGCGGTATTGCGAATTCGAATTGTAAGTACTCTCTTTTGTTTCTCATCATCTCCCAAAATGCCACTCGACGAATTTAAAGATTTAATTAAGAAAAGGGGTGTAGTTAACGAAGAAATATCAGATTCTCAAAAAATTGCTTTAGAGGACCGTTGTAATAACATCATGCCCCTATTAGAACAGTTCTCAACTATTCAGGATGATATAGAATTTCATCTACAGGACTCTGAACTAGAATTAGAAAAACAAATAACTGAAAGAGAAACATTCGAGAATCTATTTTACGAGATCACATCTAAGGCGAAATACACGCTAAAGAATAAAGAAATTAATGATAATTTTGTTGAAGTCCGCAATAAGACTTCTAGCATTAAATTACCCACCATTTTATTGCCTTCCTTTGACGGTTCATTTGAACAGTGGTTAGAATTTAGAGATACCTACCTGTCCTTAATTCATAATTCTAAAACGATTGATGATATTCAAAAGTTTCATTACTTGCGTTCCGCACTCACTGGCACTGCTAGTCAAATAATTAAATCACTACAGTTTACTGCTGAAAATTACACAATAGCCTGGAGTTTATTGGAGAACAGATTTAATAATAGTAGATTACTCGTTCAAAACCACGTTAAAGCTCTGTTTCATTACAGTCTTTACACAAAGAATCCGCATTTCACATTCGCAAGTTAATAGATAACGTATTAAAAAATATTCGTGCTCTTAAAGGTCTAGATGAGCCCACAGATCAATGGGATACTTTAATTATGTTCCTTATTGTTACTAAGATGGATTCAACTACCGAGAAAGAGTGGTAAAACCATAAAAGTGCACTTTCTAAGTTGCCAAGCCATGCAAACAAAAAATTAATACTTAACGATATTATTATATTTCTTACCGACAGGGCGGACATGTTAGAATCTATTAAAAGTACACACACTACAAACGACTCTGGAAAGCAAACGTCCGATGGTTCCGTTAAGAAATCATTCAATCAATCAAGACATGGTTAGCTCACATAGCTACGTAGCAACGCGTAATAACAATAATAATTAATCTAAATCTTTACATAAACCTAATTCGTATAATGATTCAAAGCGCAATATGCAAAGATGCATCATGTGCAAAGAGAATCATCCGCTATATTCGTGTAGTAAATTCAATGACCTTCCTACGAAGGACAAGTTATTATTCGTAGACGAGAATAACTTATGTAAAAATTGCTTGCGCGCTGGACATACAGTGTCTAATTGCTGGTTCGGCGCCTGCAAGCTATGTAATCGTAAACACCATTCCCTTCTTCATGTACAGTGTTGCGATAACAGCAGCACATCAAAGTCTGTAGGGCCGCACGACACCCATGTGCCGGCGGCGGCAGCGGCGTCCACGTCGGGTCGCGAGTTCGAATCCACGGGCAGCGCACACAGCATGTTACTGCACAGTGCATCAACTTCCACGCGTAAACAAGATGATAACATGTATTCCTTTCATTCCTCCTTTCCTTTCCGATCTCAGCCCTAAAGGCACAAGACGGGTTTGGCGGTACAAGTCAGCAGATTGGGATGAGATGCGCCACTTTTTCGCATCTTATCCTTGGCGGCAAACGTGCTTTTCTTCGAGCGATCCGTCGAGCTGCGCGACAGAAATCTCAAGGGTGGTGTGTCAGGCGATGGAGTACTTTATTCCTTTTTCTGACTTACCATCCAAGAGTAAAGCTCGCCCATGGTTTGGTGCTGAATGCTCAGTCGCAGAGGCGCTTAAGTATTCAGCTTACCGGGCTTGGGCTGAAGCTCGGAATCGTAAAGCTCCGGACACGCGGGATAAGAAGAAAGCCTTCAACAAAGCCGCCAAGTCCTTCAAAAAGACGCTGCGCATGGCTCGTCTTGATCATATACGCCGAATTGGATCAAAACTAGCCTCTTACCCTTCTGGGAGTAAGGCGTTTTGGTCCCTGGCAAAATCGGTCGAGGCGAACTTTTGTCGCTCGTCTCTGCCTCCACTGCACAAACCCGACGGAACGCTGGCTCACACGGCAACTGATAAGGCAAACCTGCTTGCCTGTATGTTTGCCGAAAATTCGCGTCTGGATACAGCGAACAATGTACCACCCCAGTTACCTCCTTGCGGTACTACAATGCCCGCTATTCGTATCCGCCAAAAGGAGGTACTTAAAACGCTTCGTAATCTAGACGTGAACAAAGCCAGTGGACCTGACGGTATACCTGCTATAGTGCTAAAGAACTGCGCTCCTGAGTTGTCTCCTGTTCTGACACGCCTGTTCCGCCTCTCTCTTAGAACAGGTTTAGTCCCTGAGTCATGGAAGCTTGCTAACGTGCAGCCTGTGCCCAAGAAAGGTAGTCGTGCTGATCCCGCCAATTACCGCCCCATAGCAATCACCTCCATAATCTGTAAGACTATGGAACGTGTAATTAACACCCGCATCCTGGCATACCTAGAAGACAATGACCTCCTCAGTGATCGACAATACGGGTTCCGCCGAGGACGATCCACTGGGGATCTCCTAGTGTATGCCACGCATGTATGGGGCGAAGCCATCGAGAAACACGGCGAAGCTCTCGCTGTGTCTCTCGACATCTCGAAGGCTTTCGATAGGGTCTGGCACGCTAGCCTTATTAGCAAGCTTCCATCCTACGGGATACCTATGAGTTTGTGTAACTGGGTAGCTGATTTCCTGAGGGAGCGGTCTATTCGAGTGGTCGTTGATGGCTGCTCCTCGGACCTATTGGCTATTGATGCCGGGGTACCTCAGGGGTCTGTTCTTTCCGCAACTCTATTTCTGCTGCATATTAATGATCTGCTGAAACCCGGTATCATTGGGTATGCGGACGACAGCACAGTTGTGGAAAGATACCTATCCAGTTCACGAGCTACAGGCGCTGAAACGCTATCTCTGAGAGAGGCCATGATAGAGCGCATGAACCTGACACTTCAGTCAGTGTCTGACTGGGGTAACTCCAACCTCGTTAGGTTCAATGCCTCTAAAACTCAGGCGTGTCTTTTTTCCGCGAAAAGGAGTCCTTTCGCCCTGACTCCGACTCTCCGAAATGAATCCATACCAATATCCGATCATCTTGAGCTCCTCGGCGTTCACCTAACATCTGCTCTTAATTTCGGTCGACATATAGAATCCAAGGCTAAAGTTGCTGCAATGAAGCTGGGCATCCTCTCTAAGGTGAGACGGTACTTCACACCTGGACAGCTTCTTATTTTATATCAAGCACAGGTCCGATCTTGTATGGAGTACTGTTCACACCTATGGGATGGATCAGCCCGCTATCAGCTGGATACTTTGGACACCATCGATCGACGCGCCAGGAGACTCTTTGGCGACGACGAGCTAGTTAGCGACAAGCTCCAAAGCCTTGAACATCGCCGCAAAGTTGCCTGCATATCGGTGTTCTATCGGATTCATTTCGGAGAATGTGCTCAAGAACTGCATGACCTCATTCCCCCAGCTCCATTTCACCATCGGACAACTAGGCGCGGGCAACGTTTTCATCCCTTCGTTGTTGATATTCCACCAATCCGCACCAAGCGCAACGCTTCCTCATTTATTATGCGGACAGCGAGGGAGTGGAACTCTTTGCCTGCGTCTGTGTTCCCCGATTCTTATAATTTGGGGACCTTCAAGGCGAGAGTGAATAGGCATTATTTGAGTTTGCGTGTACCATCCTCGACTGCATCATCACTTACCATCAGGTGAGATGCAGTCAAACGCACTCAAATTTTTAGTAAAAAAAAAAAAAAAAAAAAAAAAAAAGAACCCGTTATTCTTTCGACTGCATTATTAGAAGTTGCAGACCGTGATAACAAATATCACACTGTTCGTGCCATTCTAGATAATGGCAGTCAACATTCATTTATCACAAAATCATTATGCGATAAGCTAAAAATTCGTTTAATACAGTCCACAGTACAAGTCGCAGGGGTAGGTAATTCGGTAACCCAATCTACACAATCTTGCAAAGTGCAGTTGCGATCTAAAAATAGTGTATTTACTACGCAGTTAAATTGTCTCGTTCTACCTTGTATTACTGCAACGTTGCCTTCCGTCGCTCAATATATCACAAAGTGTATGATTCCGAGTCATGTGTCACTAGCTGATCCTGATTTTTTTATGTCCAATAGAGTCGATTTATTAATCGGCGCAGATAAATTTTGGGAACTTTTGAGTGAGGGTTTCATTCGACTTTCAAACGGCCCACACTTACAAAATACTAAGTTAGGGTAGGTTGTATCTGGTGTCATACACAATACAAAAGGTTCATGCGTTAATCGCGTCCAATGCAATTTTACGCACACATACGACAACTTAGATATTCAATTATGTAAATTTTGGGAGTTAGAGGAGATATTAAGTTCAAAACCAAATAGTATGTCTAAAGAAGAACATGACTGTGAAAATTAATATACAAAGTCAACTACACGTGACAATCATGGTCGTTTCTCTGTGCGTATTCCACTACGCGAATCAGCTGGTCAACTAGGTGATTCATACTTACAAGCCTAGAGTCGGTTCCTGGCGCTCGAACGCAAGTTAGGTCGATGCACACCGAGTTATAAGAAATTATATTTTAATTTTATGCGTGAATATTTAAAACTCGGTCATATGACAAAAATCAATACTTATCCGTCTCCACATTACTTTCTACCACATCACGGTATATTTAGAGAGCATAGCGTTACTACGAAACTACGAGTAGTATTTGACGCTAGCGCGAAAACTACTTCCGGTCAGTCGTTAAATGACATTCAACTTATTAGCCCGACTTTACAAAATGATATCGTTGCCATTTTGTTAAGATTTCGTCAGTACACATATATTGCCTGTGCAGATGTCGAAAAGATGTACAGACAAATATTGATTCAACCCGATCAACAATATTTACAATTAATTATTTGGAGAGAGAACCCGTTAGATGCGCTCGGTGTGTACCGACTTAATACCGTCACTTACGGCACGGCTTCCGCGCCATATTTAAGTATGCGGTGTTTGCAACAGCTGGCGGTGGTATGCACTGATACCCACTTATCTGATATTATTTATAAAGATTTTTACGTGGACGATTTATTAACCGGTTCTGATGATAAATGGGAGTTATTAGACATTTGTAATAAATTTTCTACGGTATTACAATCGGGTTGTTTCTGTTTACGAAAATGGTTGTTCAATTTCGATTTGTCAACTTTAAACGCATCAAAAAATTTATCTCTAGGCGAATCTTGTCATAGTAAAACTTTAGGCTTAGGTTGGTTCGCAAACACAGATGAGTTACATTATACGACGAAACTTAACTTAACCGGGAGTCACGTTACTAAGCGCATTATGTTATCGGCAATATCACAAGTTTACGATCCGTTAGGTCTATTAGCGCCTATCATAATACTTGCAAAAATATTATAACAGAAATTATGGACGTATAAAATCGGATGGGACGATCCGGTGCCTCATGATATTTTAATCAATTGGCAAAAATTCGTAGAAACTCTTAACTGTTTGGGTGAATTGCGTATACCACGTCAGGTTATAAATAGCAAAACGCAATATATAGAATTACACATATTTACTGACGCCTCTCAGCACGCTTGCGGCGCCTGTGCCTATGTGCGTATGTAGTTGAATAACAATAGCGATATATCCATAGCCTTGTTATGTGCCAAGTCGAAAGTTGCGCCGGTCAAACCGATAACTATACCGCGTTTGGAACTGTGTGGAGCACTATTAGGTGCAAAGTTGTACACAAAAATTATTAATTCGCTTCGTTTGAATTTCACTAATGTTTATTTCTGGTCTGATTCTACAATTGTGCTGGGATGGCTACGAATGTCACCTAACACTCTTAAAACATTTGTACAAAACCGAGTAGCCCAAATTCGTGAACTCACTGGTAGTTTACCATGGTTACACATAATAAGTAAATCCAACCCAGCTGACTTAGTGTCACGCGGGGTCACGCTGGACTCGCTACGCACAGCTGATCTATGGTGGCACGGCCCCGCATTTTTACGCGAGCAGCTCTGCAATTTTAGTTATGATTATACTTGTCATAATGTCAATTTTAACGAGTTGCCAGATATTAAATTAATTACCGCACTGGTAGTACAGCAAATAAAAGAGAATGCATTTCCGTTTGAGAGATTCTCTTCATTCACTCGTATGAAGCGTGTATTTACTTACATGTTACGTTTTATTCATAACATTCGTAATAAATTAAAGGTAAACCGTAAATATGGTCCGCTTCAAGTAGAAGAATTAAATAACTCCGTTATGAAGCTAACAAAAGTATCACAATACCAATCGTTTCCTGATCTTGATATTTCATCAAAGGGGGATGTAACCTTAAAGGCTACCCGTATGTAATATTTCTAGTCTAAATTTATTTATTGATAATAATAACATTATTAGAGTTGGGGGTCGATTAGATAATTCCATAAGTTTTTCCTACAATAAAAAACATCCTATTTTGTTGTGTAGCATGTGACACTTCTAATGTCAACTATACTTTCTCCCCTTCCTGTTCCGCTCTCGGTTCTATTGAGACAGCAAGATGTCTGTATCTCTGTGTAATGTCGATTAGTAAACTATTAGATAACAGAGAAATCTTTTATTTAAATATTCAAGTTCTCACAGGTTATGGGCCACTGATGCCTTATTAGTTTAGTTATGAAAATAGTTTATATAAGTACCTAGTTAATTAAAGAGTCGAGCGCGTTTTCAGATAAATAATAATGGAGACCACGCCGGCAAAAATGGTAAATTTTCCCCAGCTAAAAGCCGAATCATTTGGAAATTGGCTCTTTCGAGTGCAATGTTTATTAGAAGAAAGAGGCCTAAGGGATATAACAGAGGCAAAAGTGATAGAAGATAAAAATAAGAACTTGGATGCAAAGGCAAAAAGTTTAATAGTACAATGCTTAACGGATAGGCATTTGAATCTTGTTAAAGATTGTTCTACAGCAAAAGAAATGCTGAACTCCTTAAAAAGCACATTTCAAAGGAAAAGTGTGATATCAAAAATCACTCTTCGAAGAAAATTATTGACTTTGAAACAAGATGGCAGCCTAGAGGAATACTTTGATAAGTTCGAAAATCTCATTCGCGAATTAGAAGTCTCAGATGAAAAGATAACAGAGTGCGATAAAGTCTGTTACCTCCTAACAGGGCTTGGAGAGGAGTATAACCATGTTATTACTGCAATTGAAACTGTAAATACAGACCTTTCTCTAGAATTCGTCCGTGCAAAATTACTGGACCACGAGGTAAGAAGGTCTCAGGAATCGAAACAAAAAGATGAAATATCATTTGCAATCAAAAGCACACATGTGATTTGCTACAAGTGTCAGAAGAAGGGCCACAAGTCATATGAGTGCCGGATGTTGAGTAGAGGCAGAGGACGGGGCTTCAGAAGTCCCAGGGGCAGAGATGGAGCAGCTCATCCTGCACAAGAGGAGAGCATGTTTATAGCCTCAGAGCAGGCACTAACTGCCAAGGACATAGCCAACACTATATCTTTTGTTGTTGATTCAGGTGCCACACAACATTTTATACAAGAACAGTACATAAAATATATGACAGACGTAGAAAACTTACCACAACAGTTAAATATAAAAATAGCAAATGGACAGACGCTAACAGCTACACAGAAAGGAATTTTAGTAGCTTCTCACAATAGTAAAAGCATTAAAATAGAAGCTGTAATAGTACCTGGACTGAGTACTAACTTGCTATCAGTTAGTAAATTAGTAGAAAGAAAAATGGAAGTAATTTTTAGAAGAGGTAACCTACTAATAAAATCCCAAAATATAACCTATTATGGAGTAAAAAAGGGACAGTTATATACATTTGATGTAAAAATAAATATTGAGAAAGATGCACATTCATGCCAGCTCACAGAATATAACATAAATATATGGCATCAAAGATTTGGACATATGTGTAGAAAGAAATTGGCTATATTAGGATTACCATTTAGCATAGAACCATGTGAGCCATGCATGAAAAATAAAGCAACAAGATTACCATTCAAAAGGCTACAGAGACCAAGATCAAGTAAAATTGGTGAATTGATTCATACAGATATAGCAGGTCCAACTAGAGTGCCAACTACAGAAGGTTATTGGTATTTTCAAACAATAATTGACGATCACAGTCACTTCACACAGACATATTTATTGAAAAATAAGTCTGAAGCAACAGGAAAGCTAATATTATACATAAAGGAAATGGAAAGACAAATGGAAGTGAAAGTCAAAAGAGTCAGATGTGACAATGGAGGTGAGTTTATAGCAAATTCATTAAAAGATTTCTGCACAAACAAAGGAATCAGGATAGAGTATACCCAGAAATACAGCCCACAACAAAACGGCAAAGCTGAAAGAATGAATAGAACTATTTATGACAAAGCAAGAACAATGTTGGACGAGTCTAATCTGCCGAGACATCTTTGGGGACATGCTGTACTAACAGCGACATTCCTAATTAATCGCTCACCATGTTCTTCTATACAAGACAAAGTACCAGCCATAGAAATGAAGAAAGAATTTGATCTGCAAAAGATAAAGGTTTTTGGAAGTAAAGCTTGGGTACACATAATGCCTAAACAAGATAAGCTATCAAGCAGGGCAACTCCAGCTAGAATGGTGGGATATGGTATTAATAGCTATAAACTATGGGATCCTAACACAAATTCAATAATAATATCACGAGATGTAAAATTTGATGAAACCAATATAAAGTATACAGAAATAAAGAAACCACAATATTTGAATGTAGAAATATTAGATGATACAATCCAAGAAGAACTTAAGATAGAAGGACACAATATTGAAAATAGAGACGACAAAAGTAGTCAAAATGATACAATCCAAGAAGAACTTGAAAAGATAGAAGGACACAATATTGAAAATAGAGATGACAAAAGTAGTCAAAATGTATGTACTAAGTCAGGTAGAGAAGTGAAAAAGCCACAGCATTTAAATGATTATGAGACTTATGAAGCATACTGCTTACTGTCAAGTGTAAACGACCCGGTAACATACAAAGAAGCCATTGGACAGGGTATTGAATGGAAAACTGCAATAATAAATGAAATAAAATCATTAGAAGAACAGGAAACATGGTCAGAAACTGAGCTATTAAAAGGATGTAAGATAATAGACACAAGATGGATTTTTAAGACCAAATCAGATGGAACCAGAAAAGCGAGGTTAGTTGCTCGAGGATTCCAACAAGAACCTGAAGACTATGTATATGCTCCAGTGGCAAAAATGACCACCATAAGGATGGGATTATCACAAGCAGTGAACAATGACTGGAAAATAAATCAATTAGATATACCCGCAGCATTCCTTAATGGAAAATTAGAAACAGAAGTATATATTAAAGTTCCAGAGGGAGTAAATGTGAAAAATAATAAGGAAGGAACAGTCTTAAGACTTAATAAAGCTTTGTATGGCTTAAAAGAATCGCCAAAATGTTGGAACAAAACATTTGATACATTTTGCAATAAAATAAATATGACAAGATCCAAAAATGATATATGCCTCTATACAGGCAAAAATATATGGCTTATACTATTTGTTGACGATATAATGTTGATGGGAATTGAAAAAGAAGTCAATAATGTGATTAAACTATTGCAAGAAGAGTTCAAAGCCAAAAATTTGGGAAGTATAAGTAACTTTTTAGGTATTGAGATACAGCAAAATAACAACACAATAAAGTTGTCACAAAAGCGTTTTATTGGAAACATTATGACAAAGTTTAATATGTCAAACTGCAGAGAAGTGAAGACACCAATGGAGAGCGGCTTCCAAGTACCTGAAAAAGAAGAACAGATTAATAATGTACCATACAGAGAGCTTATGGGATGCCTAACTTACCTGGCAACAATCAGCAGGCCGGATATTACCTTTGCTACTTCCTTTCTGAGTAGATACCTAGACAAGCCAACAAGAAGCTTGTGGATTGCAGCAAAGAGAATATTGCATTATTTAAATGCAACTAAAGATATGGAATTGACTTATAAGAAGAAAGAAGATAATAATCTTTCTCTAATTTCAGCTTTTTCAGACGCAGACTGGGCTGGTGATAAGACAGATAGGAAAAGTGTCAGTGGTATGGTCATCTATCACAAAGGCAATATGATTTCATGGGCTTCCAAGAAGCAACAGTCTGTCGCACTTAGTACTGCCGAAGCTGAGTATATATCTGCAGCCATGTGTGTGAGTGAACTCCTGTTTATTCAAGGTTTGGCAAAAGACTTCAGTGATCAGTGCAGTGTTGAACTAAAAGTGGACAATCAAAGTGCTATTAAAATGATTATGAACAGTGAAAATACGAGATATTCAAAACATATAGACATAAAGTTTCATTTCATAAAAGACATTGTTGCTCGAAACATAATAACATTAAAATACGTAAGTTCTTGTGAAAATACATCAGACATTATGACAAAACCTTTGTGTAATGTAAAACATAACTATTTTCGTGCTAATTTGTTTAATTGATGTCTAGCCTTTGTTCACTTTTAATATTTAGTTGAGCTGTTGAGGTTATACAGAAACGTCAAGATAGAAATGTCACTCATGATAAAAATGTCAAGATACTGTACTTAGTGTTGCCATAAAGTGTTTAAAATTTTGTTTTATATAGCAATTTAAAGTTGTAATGTAAGTAACTTAAAATTGAGAGGGAGTGTTGAAGTATCTGTGTTATCTGTGACACTTCTAATGTCAACTATACTTTCTCCCCTTCCTGTTCCGCTCTCGGTTCTATTGAGACAGCAAGATGTCTGTATCTCTGTGTAATGTCGATTAGTAAACTATTAGATAACAGAGAAATCTTTTATTTAAATATTCAAGTTCTCACATAGCAAACACATCTTTACACGTTTGTTGTTTCAATATGAGCATAAGCGCCTGCTTCATGCAGGTCCTCAATCACTGTTGGCTAGTATACGAGAAAATTGGTGGCCCCTCAGAGGCCGCAACCTTACTAGAAATGTTGTACATACATGTGTAACATGTACACGAATTAAGGGTAAAACTGTTTCAGTTCAAATGGGTAACTTACCTATCGAAAGGCTAGAACCAGGTTATCAGTTTATGAAGTGCGGTGTAGATTATGCGGGACCCATGTTTATTTTGAACCGTAAAGGACGAGGCGCTAAATTGGAGAAGTGCTATGTTTGTTTATTTGTTTGTTTGTCAACGCGTGCAGTTCACTTAGAATTAGTAACTAGTTTAACTACTGATGCTTACATATTAGCTCTTAAACGATTTATGTCTCGACGGGGTAAACCTGCTGAAATATTTTCAGACAATGGTAATAATTTTGTTGGGGCGATGAAGGAACTTACAAAATTTCTAAAAAATAATGATAATAATATTATGGAGGTTTTAGCTAACGATAATATAAAATTTAATTTCATACCACCATATACACCACATTTTGGGGGATTGTGGGAGGCAGGAGTGAAGTCTTGCAAATATCACATTCGTCGTGTTGTTGGCAACGCGAACTTAACGTACGAAGAGTTTAGCACGATATTAGCTCAAATTGAAGCCGTCCTAAACTCTCGATCTATGTACCTACTGTCCACAGATGCAACTGACCTTCTTCCCCTCAGCCCTTCTCTGTTTCTGATTGGCCGACCGCTCACCGCACCTGCCAGCCCAGACCTGACGACTACAGCTTCACATCGCCTGTCCCGTTATGATCGCGTGGAACAGATGCGCCAGCAGTTTTGGCAAAGATGGTCAAAGGAGTACATAGCGGAACTCCAGACCAGAACGAAATGGAAGACAAGTAAGGAAGAATTGGTACCTAACACTCTTATACTCATCAAGGAGGATAATCTTCCACCTCTCAAGTGGCGTTTGGGAAGAATCATTCATACCTTTCCAGGAAAGGATGGCCTGTCACGAGTTGCTGACATCAAAACAGCGACGGGAACGGTACGAAGGGCATTCTCTAAAATATGCCCTTTGTTACCACAAGAATAAGAGCAGACGAATCCTCAACCATCAGTACTTCGTTGGAAGCAGGAGTTTCCAAGGCCGGGGGCTTATGTCAGCGCCATCTATTGGCAGAACGGCGAATTTTACCGGAGGATCGAGATTGAGAGCTACGTCGTCGGGCGCTGATTGGTCATCGCGATAACTCAATGATCGTACACTTCAAGATGGTAGTCGGTGCACCATCAATAAATACGAGCATTTTTAATTGTTATATCTTATATTCTTTATCGAAATACACGTCTCAAGTTAAAATTAATAAAAGTGGTTCATTGAAGAGTCTGATCCTACAAATTTCCCTAACACTTTGTGATATACATAACGTAAATACTAGACATAAAAACAATCTTGTGGTTTGTAATAGTCGACTCCACAAGATTAGTAATTCCTTTCAGGGTAACTGTATACGCTTCTACAACAAGCTTCCTAGTGAAATGAAGAATCTACCTCTTCATAAATTTAAAAGCCAAATTAAAAGTAAACTCTGCCAAAAAGGCTACTATAAAATTCAAGACTATTTAGACGACAAACAAGCTTGGATATGAACTGTTGGCTCTCTCTCTCTATGCTACTCAAATGAAATATTGTACTTAGGTTAAGTAAATATATTTGTAAATAGACCAAAAAAGCGGCCAAGTGCGAGTTGGACTCGCCCATTAAGGGTTCCGTAGCAGCAAGTAACATATTTTTCTTTTTAAATTTTTATATTGAGTTGATTGAATGAAAGGTAAATTGCGGTTTACGATTTATGACGTATTAAAAAAACTACTTACTAGATCTCGTTCAAACCAATTTTTGGTGGAAGTTTACATGGTAATGTACATCATATATTTTTTTAGTTTTATCATTCTCTTATTTTAGAAGTTACAGGGGGGGGGGGACACATTTTACCACTATGGAAGTGTCTCTCGCGCAAACTATTCAGTTTAGAAAAAAATAATAGCAGAAACCTCAATATCATTTTTGAAGACCTATCCATAGATATCACACATGTAAAGGTTTGATGAAAAAAAAATTTTTCAGTTTCAGTTCTGAGTATGGGGAACCCCCAAAATTTTATGTTTTTTTTCTAATTTTGTGTCAAAATCTTAATGCGGTTCACAGAATACATCTACTTACCAAATTTCAACAGTATAAATAATAAATAAATAAATATTCTACGACATTCTACACAGCGCTTTCTAGACCTAAAGTAAGCATAGTTTAACTAGCATATGCGGATAAACATACTTATATACTTTTTTTTTTTTTTTGTAAATACATACATATTTTACATAGAAACAGTAAATTTGTTATCGTTTCGGAAAAAAGTGGCTGTGACATACGGACGGACAGACAGACAGACATGACGAATCTATACGGGTTCCGTTTTTTGCCATTTGGCAACGGAACCCTAAAAAAAAACAGCCCGCTAAGTTTCTTGCCGGAGTCTTCTCAGGACAGGGCCGCGTTTCGAACCGGTGGTCCATTTGCCAAACATTAGATTAATTTTTTTTATGACGTTTTGTAAGGGCCGTATTAATGGTCTATACAGAATAAATGGTTTTTGACTTTGACTTTTGACTTGACGTCCACGTGGAGTAGTTTTCGTGTATTGTCGTGTATATGTATCGTGGAGTAGTTTTCCTAATATGTATCTAAAAAAATATCTTAAGAAACGCCTTATGATGTATCTAAATAATATTATTTTAACGCTACTTATAAATTCTGAATATAATACGTAAAGCATAGTACCTGAGCATTATACTAAATTGTATATTAGTTCACATATGATTTATAGGAAATATCCATATTACACCATATGAAATTAGATAAAATGACATTAACTATATCAATAATCTATTTGCCTATCTATCTATACTATTATAAAATTGAAAATTAGTTGTGTCTGTACATTGGTCACGTCAATATGACTTTACCTCGCCTGATGGTAAGCTAAAGATAAAGTCTCAGGAATGAGGGTCACCATTACAGACGCGGAAAATGTTACAATGGTGGCTCCCAGCTTGACGGCCTCATCAGATTCTTTTTCACGCCCTGCTTAAAGGAACCGGGACTATAGGTAGAAGGAAACACATGTGCTAGTAAGGAATTCCAAATCTTGATGGTGCGGCAAAGAAAAGAGGTGCCGAACCGCTTGGTTCTAGATGGAATTGTTTCACCATGTAAGTGTCATACTTCAGTCTTGCACGTGTTGTCCTGTATAGGGAACGAAAGGGTGAAACTAATTGGAAGAGCTCATCGGACCACATGGTACAGGCGGTAAAATACTACCAAGAAGGCAATATCTCCACGCAACTGAAAGGGTTTAAGGGCGTTGGTGACCTCAAGACTTCAGGTTATGTTAAAAACGATTCTGAACACAATTTTTTTTTAAATTCTTCTCTATTAATCTGTTTGTTCGCGATGGACGCTAGATCTACTGAATGGATTTTGGTGTGGTATTTTCTATTAGGAAGGTCTTGGTCAGGCTTAAAATTTGCTGTATGTTTGATTGCAATTGGTTAAGTAGAACCGAAGATACGACCAGTAAACGATAACCGACTTCCGCGCGGGCGGGCCCGCAGTCATCAGCTAGTACCATTATAAATTTGTAAAGTACTTGGGTCTGTACATTGAAGATATTTAAAAAAAAATTGGGTTATGTTAAATAAAGGATTCTGAACACAATTTTTTTTAAATTCTTTTCTGCTTGTCTGTTTAACGGTTTATCTGCTTATTCGTGATGGACGCAAAAACTACTGAACGGATTTCGATGCGGTTTTTCTTCTATTAGAAAGGTCTTGGTCAGAATTAAAATCTGCCGTAGGTTTGATTGCCATTGGTTAAGTAGCCGCAGGCATCAGCTAGTCGATATTAAAAAGCAGACAGACTGAAATTCTAAAAATCTCATTTTTGGCAACGGTATCGCTCCTAGAACACATTTTTGTTTTCGAAGAATGAACAATTTCGTCAATAACCAACTACATAAATTTATGCTTAAAATTATTAATATTTATGTAAAAGAATACGATGACAATAAAAAACAAAAAATGGGATTCGAACCCACCTCCTACGGCGTTGATATAGCACGCCTTATCCACTGGATTATCAAAACTAATATACTTTTTGTTAAATAGCTGTTTATAACATACTCACATAAACATAAACGTTGCATTTCATTTTGTGCCTTCTGGAGCGTGCTCAACAAAGCAAAGGATATACACGTGTGAGATTAAGTACTCCTAAAGGGGCCTTGGAAGGATTTGAAAGATGCTGGTGCCATAAACATCCATTAAGTACGGTGATCACTTACCATCAAGTGGGCCATATACTTGTTTGCCACCTTAGTGATATAAAATAACTCCCAGTTTAGGATGAACTTTTGTTCAAAAGATCCTATAGAATGCAGGTTTCAAGTTATTCGGATTCCTTTGCTGAGGATTGTGATGTCTATAATTTCTGAGCCATTAAACAGGTAGGTCTGAATTTTGTATGGGACAACCCTTATAGGCAACTTCTTTCTCGTGAAAAAGAAATGAGTTAAATTAGACCACACGTTAATTAATTATAGCTAACTTATCATTTTTACTTTCATCCCCTTCCCCAAGGAAACCGGGCTGAATTTCGAGATAAAAGTATCTAAGAACCTTCCTCACTATATAAACGCAATACAAGCCAAGTTTCGTTTGAATCCATTCAGTAGTTTCGGCGTGATATGCGGTCCCCGTACAGCCAAACAAAAATAAATATTCGGCTTCATTATCGACTATAGATTGCACTTAAAAAAAAATTCTAAATATGTTCAATGTACAGAATTGAACCTCCTACACATTTATTATCGGTATAGATTGTTAAATAATTGGGCTATTTTTTCTCGAGCCTCTGTGTTCATCATCCCCTCTAGCGTTTGCATTCGCCTCACTTCCATTATCATCATTCTCTGCATTAGACCATTCGTCACCGGCATTTGGCACCTGGTCATCTATGACCGATTCCTCCTCGGATTCAACCCAATGAATTGAAACGAAGTATGAACGCGGGTGTGGGGCTCTCCCCTACATCCGCGCGTGCTTCCTACCAGTAGAATCTACCATGACCACTTGCTGGCCTGCTTGGTAGCGCTCGAGCTCGCTTATCATAAAAATGTTTGTTGAGGGTTGAATTGGGTTGGGCCTGGGTTTGAATCATTGTCTAATAATCAGAAGTGTTTTTACGACAAGGTTCTAATTTATTATTATGTGACGGGAGCCTAGTATTAAGCCTGCGTCCGATCAGCAACTCAAATGGCGAACTAATAACGTCTCTCGGTATCGCTCGAAAGTTTAACTACCCTAAGTCAAAGTCTACATACATACAAATTATCAAAGATCTATATTCTAAAAGCACAAGCAGAATAAAACTAGAAACAAAAGGTTCAGAGTTTCCCATCAGACGAGGCGTAAGGCAAGGTGATCCTCTGTCGCCGAAACTATTTATAGCAGTCCTAGAAGGTGTCTTTCAAAATATAGACTGGGGAAGCAGGGGCATACAGTTAAACAATCAACACCTAACACATCTGAGGCTTGCGGATGACATTACTGTTTTTAGTGAAACTGCACTAGCACTGGAAAAAATGCTACAAATCTTACATGTGGAAAGCAAAAAAGTAGGTCTAAGTATGAACCCAAACAAAACTAAAATCATGTCGAAAAGCTTACACAAACCTATAAGAGTAAATGAAAAAATAATAGAATATGTAGAGTCCTATATATATCTAGGGAAGCAGGTATCATTTGACACCACCAATAATGAGAAAGAAATTTGTAGGAGAATAAACATAACCTGGAACAGATACTGGGCACAAAAGGAGATCTTGAAAGGAAATTACAGCTCAGAACACAAACAGACTGTAATGGACACTTGCCTACTTCCATGCCTAACATATGCATGCCAAACTTGGGTATTTGATAACAAAACCAAATGCAAAGTAAGGTCATGTCAGAGAGCAATGGAGCGCAGTATGCTGAAAATAAAAAGGATATGTAAAGTAAGACACAAAACAATAAGAGAAAGGACCAGAATTACAGATGCCTTACAGCATGCCCTGAAACTAAAATGGCAATGGGCAGGACATGTTTCTCGCCTGAAAGATGATAGATGGACACTTACAGCCACTAAATGGCCAGGACCGAAGGGAAAAAGGAGAGTTGGTAAACCTCAGAAACGCTGGGCCGATGACATTGTCCATGTTGCTGAGAAGGAATGGATGATTAATTGTTATTCGGCCAGCCATTCTTTATATACCCAATGATTATCCGGTTACGGGGCCCTTGATAATGTATCCGCTGCATACATATATTTACCAGGATTATTAACAACTTTAAAATCGTATCGTATATACGTTGTAATCTCACAGGAACTGAATTTAAGGGCTTACTGAACAGCGCCTCTAATGGCTAGTGATCTGTCTCCACAGTGACAGGAAAAGGATCCACAGTGAAAGGATTTTCTACCATAAATTTATTGATGAAACCGTTCTAATGCAAACACTATTGCGAGCAACTCTTTCTCAATTTGCGCATAGGTACGTAGATTGAGTTTCTGTTAGTGTTGACGACGCAAACTCAATACACAACTCAAACACCGCCGAGTGCGTTAGCGCTCGCATCGGCTTATAATAAAACCGGTTCACTTATCAAATACAATGATAGCTCAGCTCGGATTATGATGATGAGGGATTGACAGGGGCTTTTATGTTCACCAATTTATATACTAAAAAATTTGACAGGTATTTTATTTTAGTCAACTAATACTGTAGGTAGTCAGACCACATTATAATGAATAAAAGACAACATTATAAATAGGCGGTTAAGTATGACTTTTACACAAATATCTTGATGAATAATAATTGATTTTGTACAGAAATTAATTTGTGTTTAATAAAGTTTATCCCTGTTCTATTCTGTAGTATTGAATACTTGATTATCTGAAACGGTGTTCAGCTAGCATGTAGATGTGGTGCGGTGTGTATGCTTTTAATACACCTGAATATTGGCGCAATTTACTAAGTAATTTCCAATTATGCCCTCATTTTAAGAAAATCTGCCAACAGCCAAGTTCGCAGAAAAAAATATTTCGTACATCTTTCTGCCAACGGCCAAATGAAAAACAGTAAGCAATTGTACACTGATGTGCAGGATTGCTTGCTATAATTCTTTCCTTATGTCTCGGCGCATTACAGACTCGAAAATAATTTCACAAGACAATTTAAATGCAAAGTAACTATTATTAACTCATGTAGGTAATATCTTGAAGAATGTCGCATAAACATAACTAAGTGGTCTGTCACTACAGAGAGTAAATGAAATTTTGTACAAATCGGTACAAATGTTCAATTGATATTAATATTAATCGGAAATTGTTCAATTTCATACTATTTACGATTTATTTAAATAAGTTCTAATATTTAATTACAACTACAGAAACCTTAAACACCTCTTCTATAACTACCGATTAAACAGCGCAATATATGAGTGGCCCAATTGCTGTCCATTTTCTCTCTGTGCATCTGAGCTTCTCTCTTGAACAACAACCAATCCCTCTTTTCAACAGGCGCACGAGGTCCCCAGGATGGTTTAGGACTGAAAGCCTTCTTAACGGTCTGTAATAAAATAATGAATGAGAAATATTTTTTAAGGAAATATACATATTTTATTAATTACTAATATCACGTGGAATTGAAATTTACATAGAAATGAAGACGTTGAAATAAAACACGTATGCCTAAGCAGTTACAAAAAAAGTTAACTGCCGGCTCCCTCAATTTCTGAGAGGACCAATTAGGAAAAATGACGTTTACATTATTAAGTAGGTAACCCAAAAAAATATTTAGAAATTTCCGAAGTTGTCCCTATACTATCCAACATAATTTCGTTATTTTAGTGTATCTTCCCAGCCTTTTCCCATCTCAGTTGAAGTCTGCTTTTCGCTGTAACCGAATCATTTCGATATTTTCCATGACCTCCACAACCCATTGGTGATATCGTAACTAGTTGTCGGACCTTTTAGAGCTCCAAATAACCGAAACGGCTGCCATAGATGTTCATATGGCAACCGGGACCGACGGTTTAATATGCTCTCCGACGCATACATGTGACAATGTATTGTTACGGGAATAAAGGATCAATCTTAAAATAAACTCACCTTAATGACGTTGCCAGTCCTATATCTAAATAGTGTCACAACAATACCAACAGGGATGCATATCATACCGGCAAAGAGCAGCGTGAATCCGCTTGCTGAAAACAGAACAGAGAGAATTTATGTATTATGCTTTATTTTTAGAGGTTTCTAATGATAGAAAGAAGTTGGTTAATGGGGTCTTTAAGGTCCTACTAACATTTTCGGGGCCCAAGCCAACGTCGCCTGGAGCCAACCAGTTAGTGGTACACCTTATTTGGGGCGAAGGAGTAGAAAATGGGAGGAAAAAATATTACACGAGCGCGTCAGATATTCAGAAGGGATGTTAAGTGAAAGAGCTTATTTTTAAGATACTGAAAATGTGATGCGATCAAAACTCATACATAACTCGATCAAGATTCAAGACAATTTACACGTGACATAATCACGTGCAAATCGTCCGATTATTGAAAGGCACATTTTTTTTGCATTTGGATATACGTTCGTGTAAATCCAATGATTGTTTTTTTTTTACGTACGCGACACCATTATAAAGAGTGTATTATTTGGTAGGGGTACTTAAAAGGTTGCAAGATTCCCACGTTATGTTCTTCTGTCTCGCTCGAGTAAATCCTGAAATCTCTTCTAGGGCTCCTCAACTATAAATGGCCACAGAGTTAGTACGGTTTGCAGTATTATCAACATTAAATAAAGAAAAACCGGCCAAGTGCGAGTCGGACTCGCGCACGAAGTATTTCGTACCATTATCTATACAATGGGAGCTCCCCTACGCCCGGGACTACCGACCTCCATGATCGGGGCCTGAGGACGGCAGTTGGCCGACTCGCCGTCCTTACAGAAGCAGGCCGTGGCGGAGGCGTGTCGTGTGTGCCCTACACACGCCTGCCAACTCACCGAAGCGGGATAAAACCCGACCCCACCAGGCGAGGCCGCGGTGGCGTCCAAAGTCCGCCGGCAACCCTGGGGTTATCCTTTCGAGGGCTTACCCGGGGTGCCCGGCAACGGACATTTGGGGAGGACACCGTGCGGTTTTAGTCGAGACACGACATAACCACCCCCGCTGGCCAGCGGGGGGGGGGTATCCGAAGGGATTTCCGCACGTAAAAAAAAAAAAAAATGGGAGCTCCCCTTCATCTATTTTATTTTAATTTAATAATCTATGTTTGGAGTGAATATACCACTAAATATTCTGTGAATATTTCAAGCCTTAATATCGAGCAAAAAACGGTAAAAAATACAACGCATTGTAATAAACTATATTTAACGGATTCTATCGCGATTTATTTGATGCAGCCCTGGTCACGGGGAGACTGACCTCCTTGTGACCATGGCTGCTGAAAAGCAACCGAAACGTCGGGATCAATTTAAAATATAAAATAACATCAAATAAATCGCGATAGAATCCGTTAAAAATAGTTTTATTTCAAAAAATATCACGTTTGTTGTATGGGATAAATATTTATTTTACTCGGTTTTTAGTATTTGTTGTTATAGCGGCAACAGATATAAGTCTTCTGTGAAATTTGAACTGTCTAGCTATCACGATTCATGAGATTAATTTGGGTACGGAACCCTAAAAAAGAAAGAATTCAATATTTACCTATAGCTGCTATTGGATACTCGTATCCATCAGACTCATAAGTTCCGAGGTCAAACAGTGATATAATGAATATAGTGCCCAAAATGCCTGGGCACAGTACACCCCAACAGATTCTCCAGAATATACCCGTCTTGATGCCTAACATGAACTCGATATCTTCGCATATATTCTCGACGCCTAGAAAAGAATTAACTAATGTTCGTAAAATGGACATACACAAATTCACAATATATGGATTGACAGTGATCCCCCAAATCTTGTACATAAGCGCCATATGTAAGGTTAACTTTAACAATTGGTCATCATTATCATCTTCTTAGTGCTGTTCCCGGTTGTATCCAAGGCTTTCACCTCGGAGCTCAGGTGCTACGTACTCCTTGTTCTCCTTTTGGTTTGGCTTATACGGTGTTTATGGGAGCGACTGCCGTCTGACTACCAGACTTCGAGAGGAAAACAAAACAACGAATAAATAATTAAAATAAGATTAAAATAAACTAAAGTAAACTAAACTGGGACTAAGAACTTGAAAAATTAGGCATTTGATGCCTTTTGCATTTGAGGTACTCAGTGGTGTAGTGGTTACCCATAACTTGTTAAAATACAAAAATGTATGTGGATAGTTAAGTAGTAAACGATAATTTATTGTAATAAATATTAATGTACTTTTAATAAAATAAATTAATAAAAACATTTACCATAAATCCATACCACTGCAACAGTTTCCGATGTAGCGCAGAAGAGAATTAGGAAACTACCACCGTAGTAATCAACCAATTCCATAATATATTGACCCCCCTAAAAATGCAAAGATTGCATAAGAATATTTGAAAATCAACCATTACTTCGGGCCACCAACCAGGTGGTAAAATCACGCAAAAAAAATCAAAATCTTACACCCACTTTTTATCACTTTTCTCGACGTTTCACATGATTCTAAGTCTAATTAAGCAAAAAAAAATTTTTGTGTCGGTCTGTCTGTTGGTCTGGATGTCTGGATGTCGGGATATCTGGATGTCTGGATGTCTGTTTACGTAATAACTCAAGAACCACTTATCCGATTTAAAAAATTCTTTCGCCAATCATCTTGTTTGGTTAATGGGAAGAACTGATTAGATTTTGGCGTTTGTACGTTCAAGGTTTCGGGTACCTACCATACAAACTGTCCCTAAAAAACTTTTACAAGTGAATTTCTTTCGAGTTATCAGAGTAACGCGTACTTGACTTTGACATTTGAGTGACAATGACAATACGTATATTGTATATTTACATAAAACAACCAGACTCTGAAAGAAACTGAAATATAAACGCGTCGAATAATATGCATAAAGCCTAAGGTCTTTAATTTTGAATAAAAATACTGCAACAAAAATATCTAAGTTTGGCCCGAAGTTTGACAATCACTGTGTGATTTCCGTCCCACTAGTTTTGTAGTACTAAAATTGCGTGTATTATCTCAATTTGCTTATAAATTCCACGATTAGGAGGTTCGATTTTACAGTGCATAATTTATTTACTGCAAAATTATCATCATCATCATCATCATCATCGTAGTGTTGTTCCGGTTGTACGGAGCCCAGGGACCGCTTACTCTTCCTCCTTTTGGTGTGGCTTTTATCGGTGCAACTACAGTCTGACCTACCAACCCTGAGAGGAAAGCCTGCGCCGGATCCTCGTCCATCAAAAAGCAGGTGTACCGACTTGCAGGTGAGGTTGGCTTGACTCTAAAGATCTTGGTGGGCACAATTTTATTGTAATATATTAACTTTTATGGTGATCATAAAAGATGTAACAACTAAAAAATAAACTTGAAACAGACAATTGTGTATTATTTAATAATAGTAGAGCATATAAATATATTACAGAAGCAAAGATTCTTAGTAAGTTATTTTGGTAACTAGGGAAACAACCGACAATGTCAAAGATATAAAGAACAAGGAATAGACATATAAAAAACACACATACAATAAAGTCAATATAAAGTTACTAGAAGAGACATTTGTCCTCTTCACACCCACGGAACTTTTAAAACTTGTTAAGTTTCTTTAAGCCAATCTTTGCACTAAGTTTCTGAAGTCTGGGTCCATACAGTCGCTTAGTAAACATGTCAGCCAATTGGTTTACGGCTTGAGCTTGTCGTACTTCAAGTTCGCCATTTGCATCACATTCCCTGACGAACAAGTGTTTAAGCTGAATATGTTTGGTCCGCTTGTGGAACTCATACTTTGGGTTGTGAGATAACTTTATTGCTGACTCATTGTCCAAGTAGAGTACAGGCTTCTCCAGTGCAGTGATATCTTTCAGTAGGTTATTCAACCACAAAATTTCTTGGGCAGTCTCGCTAGCTGCGATTCTGCGATTTCTGCTTCTGTCGATGACAGAGATACAATGGATTGCCTTTGGCTTCTCCAGCTTATTGCAGCACCAGCGAGTAAGCACACCATGCCCGTAGTCGATCTCCCCGTTGGTTGATCTCCTCCGAGGTCGGAGTCTGAATAACATACCACTTTCTTTGGTGTATCAATTGCATGACTGTAAACAAGACCTTCATTGATACTTCCACTTGGTAGCGGAATATTCGTTTAACTAACATGACATCATTTGCATTTGGTGTCTCTAGATTCCTGGGAGCTTTGCTCACAGCATAGGCTATATCAGGTCTAGTTCCCACTGCGAGGTAGGTAAGAGCACCTACGGCTTGTCTGTAGGGAAAGTCCCTATCTCCTCTGTCTGGTTCAGATTCGTTCGCACTTTCTTTGACAAAATTGGAGTTGGTGCCGGTTTGCAACTCGACATCCTAAACTTTTCCAGAAGCTTCTATGTGTACGCTTTCTGGCATAACGTTATTCTTCCTTTGTCGACTTTTATTTCCATGCCTAAGAAGTAACAGGCAGGTTTGGTCGTGATCTTAACACGAGACTGAAGTTCGTTTATGAATTCATCTCCAGGTACCGAAGTGTTAGAAGCCACCAATCCATCGTCAACGTATAGTTCGATCAAGACTCTGGACTTTCCTTTCGTCCTCGTGTAAAGACATGGATCAGCTTCATTTTGCTTGAAACCGCATTTTATTAAAAAATCGGCGATGCAAGTATTCCAACACCTAGGTGCTTGCTTAAGACCATAGAGGCTGCGTTTTAATTTACAGACACGATTTGTGTTGTTCTTAAACCCCTCAGGTTGTTTAATATAAATTTCTTCTTCAACCATGCCGTTCAGAAAAGCCGTTGCGACGTCAAATTGGCGAAGGTTTAGGTTTTCCTTGGCACCGATAGCAATTATAGTACGTACTGTGCTAAGGCGGGCTACGGGGCTGAATGTCTTGTCGTAATCAACTCCTTGTTGTTGGGAATATCCTTTTACCACTAATCTGGCTTTATATTTATTTATAGAGCCATCTGGTTTCATTTTGAGTTTATAAACCCATTTACAGGGTAGGGCCTTCCGACCTTTTGGCAATTCCACCAAGTCCCAGGTTTCATTTTCTTTTAATGAATTAATCTCGCTAAGCATAGCCTTGTGCCATTGTTCTTTATCAGACGATTCCAGTGCTTGTTTGTAAGTCACCGGATCTCTGGGGAATTTTTCGACTTCAGCGACAGCAGCCAGTACGAAGTCATCGTACCGTTGTGGTTGACGAATCGCTGATCTGTCCCTGAGATTATAATGATTTTCAGGAGTCAGGTCTTCAGTGGAAGCATTGTTTACTCTATTTTCCTCGAGATCTTCGGTAGGACTTTCATAGTCCTGTTCACTGTCACTTTGACATGTATCATATCGATGGTCGTTTTCAAAATGATAATCGCGTTGAGTAGGTTGAGTAGTATCTGCGCTCACAAAATTTCCATCAACGTTTCCATCGAGGTCGTTTTCCTGTTGGTCACCGTCTGAGTCATCGTAGAACATCAACAGTTTAACATACGTTTCAGGTGTATGATTACTACTTTCTTTTTGTTTAAGATTTCTGACGTTGTCAGCAGAGTCTGTGTAGTAGTTTGCTTTAAGAATTTTAACATCTTTTGCTATGATGGTCTCACGTTTGGACGGTAAGTAGATTCTGTAGGCTTTGCTTGTTTCCGAATACCCAATAAATACGCCTGGTATAGCTTTGGAAGCAAATTTGTATCCTCTGGGTCCTTTCTTTAATATGAAGGCTTTGCAGCCAAAAGGATGTAAGTGGTAGACACAGGGCTTTCTTAGTACCCATTTCTCAAATGGAGTTTTATTGTCAATAGCGCTGTTCACACTTCTGTTGCATAAGTAGTTAGCTGTATAAATTGCTTCTGCCCATAGATGTAGTAGCGCTTTTGAATCAATAAGCATAGCTCTAGCTTTTTCCACAAGAGTACGGTTCTTCCGTTCAGTAATACCGTTTTGGTGTGGGGTGTAGGGTGCTGTTAAGCGTCGAGCAATCCCATGTTGTTTGAGGTATGTATTGAATTTAGCATTCACATATTCAGTTCCGTTGTCCGGTAACAATTTGATTTTGTGGCCCGTGAACTTTTCCATCTCTTCCTTAAATTCTTTAAACTTATCTAGGATGTCAGTTTTATTCTTCAAGAAGTAAACCTGACAGTAGTCATCAATAAAGGTGACGAAATATTTGCTTCTTGAAAGCGAAGGTGTACTGATAGGTCCACAAACATCGCTATGGATTATTTCAAGACGTTCTGTAGTTCTAGGAGTAGTTCGTTTCGGAGGACATGTAACTCGTGTCATTTTTGACAGTACGCAAGTTTCACATTCTGATAAGGTCTCCTTTTTATCGAAGTTAAGTCCGATGAGTGCCTCGTTGTTGAGAGCTAGGTAGAGATCTTTTTTGTTCATGTGACCTAGCTTCCTGTGCCAGTCTTGTATGGCGCTCGCTTTAAAAATTTGTCGAACCACTTGCAGATGTTGTCGTAAGAAGGCTTCGTTCAAGCTTCAGTGATCGTATGTAGTATAGGCCATTTGATTTTTCTGCAGTCAGTAGCAATCTTCCTTCTTTATTTCTTATAAATGCTTTGTCGTTGACAAGTTTCACATTAGCACCACGGCTGGTAATTCTTGGTACTGACATTAAGTTTTCTGAAATGCTGGGTACGTAGAGGGTATTTTCTAAATGTAATTTCCCAGACTTCTGTTTTATTGTAACTCTACCTTCACCTTCTATGTCGGTGGAGTGATCTTCAGAAGCGAAATTGAGTTTGCGTGATACTCGTTTTATTTCACTGAAATATTCTCGATGAGAAGTCATATGGGAAGTACACCCACTGTCAAGTATTCAGTCATCCTGGTCTGTCTGGTTAGACGTCAAAATGCATTCATCTGCATAGTTAGAGGCGCTAGTTTTCTTAGCTTTCTTCTCTTTGTTTTGTTTCTTCCAGCAGTTTGTGCAAATTTTATGCGTTTGCTTTTGAAAGATTTTCTTTCCTGTCTTTTTACAGATTTTGCAGGTAAGAAAAAAGCATTTTCTTCATTGCCTTGGCCAGACGTTTCACATTCAAAATTACTGTTGTGCTGTCTTGCTTCACATTCCTCAATGATTTTAATTTTAAGTTCTTCCTGTTTCGGCAAGACGTCACGTGACTCGATTGCAACGCGAAAGTTTTCGTAGCCTGAGGATAAACTGTAAAGCATCATAATTGTCAGGAGATCTTCGTTTATAATTAATTTATTTAAGCAACGAAGGGGAAATTATCAGGATTAGCTCTGATTTAGCTAGTTTGTCTCCTTCGATATCAGCATCACTTGCATCAGATTGTAGGGATCTTTCAACGTATTTCCATAATTTGTTTTTCACTAATACCGCTTCAGCCTGAATACACCAAGTATCATAGTTGTCGTTTGTAAGTGGATCAATATTATATGTGGATTTCGGCATTTTACTTACGTAAAAATTTTTCACCATATGTCACATCCACTATTCACAAATTTTTCACGTTTCTGCTACCATATTAACTTTTATGGTGATCATAAAAGATGTAACAACTAAAAAATAAACTTGAAACAGACAATTGTGTATTATTTAATAATAGTAGAGCATATAAATATATTACAGAAGCAAAGATTCTTAGTAAGTTATTTTGATAACTAGGGAAACAACCAACAATGTCAAAGATATAAAGAACAAGGAACTGACATAAAAAACACACACACAATAAAGTCAATATAAAGTTACTAGAAGAGACATTTGTCCTCTTGACATAATACATCTTATTTCCGGCATATTCTTTACTGATCAATCTATGTATCTACTAGAAATTCTCGGTCCGGTTGTCAACACCTACATTGCAAAAAACCTATGTAGTAAATAATCCACATATCATATTCTCTACTTCGCATTATAACTAAATCGCATAATGACATTAGTAGCAAAATGCCTACTTTTCAAAATAGGTACATACATAGGTACAAAATACATAAGGAGAATATGTCTGGCTGGTTGTTAATATGTCATACATACTGCCATGTTGATGTATGTATAATATTTCATTTTGTTGTTCTATTGGCACAATAAAGTGAAGATGGTTAATAATTTAAAGTTTATTACAAATCAAAAGGGAAAACCGGCTCTTCTTTATGATGGCCATCGCTATAATTTTGCAAATAAAAACGGGAGCCTGAACTGACTTTAGATAAAAATAAAGAGAAGATTATCAGACAAAGTTCTCACATTTGTGCAGCACATCAGGAGTATAATGATAGATTCTTGTCGGCAAGAAGTATGAAGCAATATGGAACCGGTCAAAAAAATATTTGAAAAGTATGTTTTAAAGCATCAAACAAACAATTTGCTAGTGCCATCATATTACGAAAAAAAGGATAGTATGTATAGAGCAAGACGTAAAAAATTGGGCCTTAAAAATACTGAATTTGATAAATTAGCAGATGTGCGAATACTAAAAATGTTGGCATCTGATTTTTTAGTTGCAAATGATAGCAAAGAGAAAAAATATTGTTATTTAGTTCCAAAACTGCAAGGAAATCAGCAAAGTTTTGCGGGAATAAATGTTTTTTTGGTGATGGAACCTTCAAAAGATACCCAAAACCATTTTATCAATTTTTTTCCATTCACGTGAATTTAAATAGTTCTCCAAAGTACACAAATATCGTGCCCATCATTGATGCCTTACTACCAAACAAATCGGAAGCCACATACCAAAGACTCTTTTCTGTGATTAAAGACAAACTCAATTTCACAATTAGTAAATTTAAATGTGACTTTGAACCAGCTCTAATGAATGCATTTAAAACAGTATTCCCATAGGCAGTCGTAACTGGATGTTATTATCATTATAACATATATGGAAGAAGGGCCGTGATCTGAATATAAAAAATGAAATTATCAGATTAACTTCGAATTTGACTTTATTGCCTATTCATTCCATAGAAACTGGTTGAAAATCTATAATAGAACAAAGTCCAAAAGAAAAGGCCTCAAAAAAGTTTATAAATTATTTGGAACGACAGTAGGCGAAGTCTTTTTCACTTATCTGTTATGCCTCAGAAAGGCACCGTACCAACAACGGTATGGAGAGCTGGCACAAGCGCCTTAACTGTCGAATTCCTCATAAAGCTACACTAATTTTATTTTTATATATATTGCGAAAAGAAGCACGGCTTAAGGATATTGCCATTAAACATTATTTCAACCAGTCATGCAGACTGCGACGTCATATACAGTTCGACAAAATGTATAACAATGAAGTCATTTCCCTCAACCAACAGAATATTACAGTTCTACAGTTCAATTAAATTTTTCAAGCATTTTGTATGCTTACTTTTTTCTAAAGATTAAAGATCGCCTTAAGACGTATAATGTATCGGAGAATTTCGAATATCTGGGACGTGTCTAGGTGGCTCAGTTGGTCAGAGCATTCCCCCTGTAAGGGACTGGTCGCGGGTTCAAGTCCCGTCCTAGATGTTCTCTTTTTCCGATCTTTAATCTTTAGAAAAAAGTTCTACAGTTTTTAAAAAATATCAAAAGGATACGTAAGCAAATTCTTCACCAATCGTGATTAATTACTTTATTTTTAGGGGTTTTATTTGTTACATGGTACGTAGATTTTAAGTACTAGTATATAAAAAATGTCATCTGTACTAGTGTTTTTTTTCTCGGCTGTACTTTTGAAAAAGTAGGCATTTTGCTACTATGTCATTATGCGATTTAGTCATAATGCGAAGTATAGAATATGAGATGTAGATTGTTTACTACATAGGTTTATTGCAATGTAAGTATTGACAACCGGACAGGAAATTCTAGAAAAATACTTACTGGTGTACAGTAGACAAGACCAAGGCTGAAAACAAATATGCAGCAAGCAGCAGATATGTAGACGGTCTTTACTCGAGGGAAGGCATCCAGCAAAACTGTGTTGATAGTGGACAAGATCGCCACCCCTGATCCGATACCGAGAACAGCCATCATCAAGAAGAATAGAATGGAAAATAGCTATAAGGAAAAAAATTAAAAATATTTTTCAGAATGAAGAGTGCTAAATGCTTGAAGCATACTAGTATTTTCAGATTTCTAGATCGCCAAGTAGGTACTCGTTATTTACATTATGCCATCTACAACGATATATACAGTCACACCTCTTTCCCAATTGGGCAGCGGGCAGGCACTTGCTACGATCCTGGCTTATTATATTATTATTTATAATAATTGGTATTTACCTGAGGTAAAAAGGTCTTAGCAATAGCATCTGGGTAAGAGATGAAAGCAAGGCCGGATCCACCAGAGCCGACGACCGTGCTAACGTCTTGGTCTAGCTCGTACGCCAAATTACCCAAAATTCCGAAGACCGTAAGGCCAGATATCAAACTCGTGAAGGTATCCAATGTTGTCACAATCATAGCATCTCTGAGTAATAAAAAAGTCTTATTTATCTAATGAAATCCAGATAAACTTTTGTAGCCTTTTCCTTATAAATACAAATATATTCGCTCCGACCAATGCAAATAAACATATTCATGCATGCAAACATTTGCATTTGGCGCAAATTCACCCTGCGACCTCCAAAGTAGTCGAACGCACTACCGCGACACTTAAGAGGTAGTCAAATTATTATTCGGCAACTCAATTCTGACTATCTCCCGTTTAACGATGCATAATAAATAAATAAATTGATTAAGTTGGCACGTCTGATGCTAAGTCTTTAAGTACACTGTAGTAACATTACTTATAGTTGTCTATAAGTGATGTTAATACAGTGTACTAGAAACTAGAACAGCTTTATGTATGTCCAACATCATCCAAATTCGATGCTGATAAAAGAAAGTTTCACTGAACTGTGACTCGGAAATATGTCTTACTAGTTCGTTCAATCCAACTGAGGCCGTACCACTACCAGAATCAAACTTACCGGTAAACATTAGCTCGAAAATTGTTGTATGACGAAAACATTATAATTGCTCCGGAGGTTACGGATAGGGAGTAGAACATTTGCGTGACAGCTGCATACCATACCTGAAAACAATATCGAACAATCAAGCATTGCTACTGATATTTCTACTGGTAGTGATCCAGATAGTTATCGCTGATGAAAAATTTAGTTATACAGTTAGTGAGTTTATGTTTATGTTATGTTACGTAGGCGCTTCTACAATTTTTTCTCACTTGTTTATACCTTTTTAGTGTCATACCCTGATAAGGTGATGCGTGTGATTAAACGTCTTTTATTTTTAGCTAGCATCAACAAGCGATTTCACCAGCGTAACTCCTGATCCCTTGGAAATATCAGGATAAAAAGTAGCCTATGTTGCTCAGGGATAATGTAGCAATGTAATGATGAAATAATTTTTACAATAGTTTCAATAGTTCAGAGTTAATCGATTACAAAAAAAAAACAAATCTTTGCTCTGTATAATAAAAGTATACATTTCATAGATTTATCATATTAACGCTCACTTTTAATATCTTTCAAACGAGTCTTGCTGCTAAGTACTCTTTATTGGAGTCACTTGAGTAGTACACAAGTAAACAACGTAGTACACAAGTGAAAAGTAGTTATTTTTGTTTTACATTCGGACTTTCATAATTAATTTTACTTTCATTGGGACTCAATGTGTAACGATATTATTTAATTAAGTTTATTCTTATTAATATGATTATTTAATATGGAGGCGGCGATAGCCCAGTGGTGTACGTAACGGACTGCGGAGACGAGGTCTCGAGTTCGATCCCCAGTCGCCCCGGGCACACACCTCTGACTTTTCGTAGTTATGTGTGCATTAATAAATGTTAATTATCGCTCGCTTAATAATAATGTGCCCGGTAGATGGCAATAGGCTCGCCCCCTATTACATTGGGACCTATAACTGGCGAATCGTGGGTGTGTAATACACCTCTGCCTACCCCTTCGGGGATACAGGCGTGAAGTTATTTTATGTTATGTTTATTTAATTCACTTACACTAATTTCCAAAAGTTTGTCCCATTGCGGTGTCAAAAAGAATAGGATGCCAGTGCCTGCGCCGGGTAAAATTGCCGTTCTGTCATTGAAGTAAAAATACTTGTAATATCATGAGACTACTGATATTATAAGAATTAACGGGATATTTAGCATATTTATCAAATTTTTTTCGAGTATCCCGTTAATTGTTATAATGGAGCTGAGCGAGCAAAGCTCTTATACGTGGCATAGCCGTTTATTGGTGGCTGAACTCCTCCGTAACTACTCGCGCGATCTTGACCAAATTTACCACGGTGGTAGTGTGGACACTGAGGAGTGTTTTGAAGCGAGATGGTGCATGTCCGATGTACCAATGAGGAATAATCACCGAATAACAGTTTCACGAGCGCGCGGCCTTAGCTAAGCGCGCGACCGTAGTAAGATGTCTTATTTTCAAGTAAGAGTCCTGCTCGCTCAGCTCAATTTATTTCACTCGCACCCTGCACTGAGTTCTTAGTATATCCTGAGATAGAAGCAGGGGGCACCAAATCAAACCAATAAATCATTTGTTAAAAGAAGGTAGATAATAATATTATGTTATCTCAATACTACCACGGTGTCAAAAATGTAACGTGGTATTTGACGACAGTCATACTTTGTTCTTATTTGCCTCACCAATTCGCTTTATTTCGAGTGACCGTTTTTAAGCGCCAGTGCCGTAAACCAAACCGTTCAATCACAATTTATATTGTTACGATTTGGTTAAATGCCTTCAGGATACTTCACTTAGTCTAATATAAAAGCTATATTAACATACAAACTATCAAGCATCTGTATAATTTCGATTTGATTTGATTTGATTTCGGAATTTATTTGCCTCGTATCGTTAATATATGTTCAGGTATTCTTTTAAGTTTTGTTTTTACAAAGAGTACTAGTAAGCTAGTAGCTAAGCTTAATTACTTAAGTAAGGACTGGGTTCACATCGGTAGTGAAATGGCCAGGATTGGAACTCGTGACCTCTCAATAAAATTTTAACTTATAGATCTTACCTCTAAAAACGTATTTAAAAGAGAAACTTACGTTATTAATAGAATAAACATCACAATGTAGGGGAAAATCGCCAAGAAGTAGGCGGCTTTACCAGAGCTTTTGATTCCTTGAGATATGATGAAAAAAACGACTAACCACGCTGCTAATAGGCACACAACCAAATACCATATTGGAGCACCTAAAGACAAATACCATATTAGACGTTAGAAATATTTTGATACCTTTTCGAATATTATATAGTCCAAGTTAAAATGCATACCAAGTCCATCATCAATGTGATCACTTTTTTGCAGCACCGTATGGCTGTAAATTAAAATAAATTTATATAAATTATAATCTTAATAAAGATATCCTGAGAATAAGTAAACGCTGTCAAGAACTGATTTGAAACTAATAATGAATGAAGTCGGTTAAAAATAGTAACGACTCATAAAAAAATCTAAATATATGAAATAATGTAAAACTAAGGGACTTTACAGTTCGTCTTTATAAAAATACTAGGTGTTGACCACACTCCGGCCGGATTCACAGCATAGATTTATATAATCTATCTGTTTAGTTTTAATCTTTGTTTTATTTTGTTTTGATGTTGGTACCGCGTATGGATAGGACCAACACCAATCATATTTTTTCTTTACATACCCGCGCATTATTGTACGTAAACTATGACGCCTGTACATGGCCAGTTGAGCGCAGAGTACATCGAAAGGTCGGTTTGTTTCGCACGTCGTATATCACGTGCGCGCGCATTTTGGAGGGTTCTGCCCACGCGCTTTGAAAAGAATATTGTTTGATTTGTTTGTTGAATGTTGAGTAATTGTGAACATTGATTGCCGAGATACTATCTCTTTTTTAAATAAAGTGAATACTCCCATCGCGTTCGTTGGACTTTGAACTTTGCTGCGATGGTTCTACAATACTAAGGAAAGTAAACATCACATTTTATTTTAATTCATAATTAGTTTATTGTATATCCAATTTCACGTACATTCATGTCATATAGTTAGATAAAATAGATAGGCACACTTTACAATCTTTTCTACCTTCCTGGCTGATCCCGGTCCATAGAAGGTCAGTGACCCATTTATTAATATATTTTGTTTAATGTTAACGATAATTAACGGATTGTTTTAATTTGGTTTGCCATTGGAAACTTAACACACGGCTAGAACCCGCCATTTTGTGTGTTAATTTATCGGTATTATTTGGCCTTTTGGTGCAATGGAATTTGACTATTTTCACTTTTAAACTTGAAATTGTTATTGTAATTAAAATATTTCCTGGTCGATTTCGATCGGGTGTCAATTGCGGCTTAATTTGACTATTGATTGTTTCTATACGACTACGATTTGTGCTAAAAAGCTGTTTAACTTTGAATTGTTGCTTCTTATCGTTTGAGTGGACCCGCCGGAAGGTCTGAATAAATGTTTGTTTGTGTTTACTTGCTATAAAATTGAAAATACTGTACGATTTGATTTTTGTACCCGTGAGGTTTTAGTCGGTTCCATTAACCGGTTATACTAAAATTGCGGTATTTTGCAGTTGAACCATTGTATATTCGTGCCGACCTCCTGGGTTTGATGCTTCGTGCGGTTTTAGTCGGTTCGATTAACCGGTTTGAATAAACGTACGGTATTTTGTTATTGTTGCTTGATTAATGATTTTGTACCGTTTGATGACTGCACCTTGGTGTAGATCCGGATCATTAGACACTTTATTGTAGTTAAATATTGAGTTTTAATTTTGTTTGCGTTTCCACTGTCGGCTTTCGATCACGCTTCGGAACGAAGTAGTGATTGCGTGAAAGTGTGTGGTGGGCCTACGGCTTGAATACTACCTGCTCGTGGTCTTACTCCTCACCCTTGTCTCCGGATAAAGGAGACTGGTAGCAGAGCTGTTAATTGTTTTTTTTTATTACTGCGCTCGCTATGTTCGCGTACACTATCCCTATGACAAATTTAATACATATCCATTCTACCGTTCCGGTGACTGAGTAACAAACATTCATCATCATCCATTCAAACTTTCGAATTTATAATAGTAGTAAGATTTAAAAGTAATTACATAAAGTACAGTTCAGCACTGCTACTAGCATTTGGCGGAACTTCTCCTACTTGTTTGGTGGGGTCTGAAGCAACGCAGTTTGTCCATTCCGGTGCGCAAACCGCCCAGGGTACAGTAGCCTGAAAACTCATCGCCAGGAAGTGGAAACACAATGCTACAATAAATAAGTAGTATGACAGTACGAAGCTACAACCCATCATAGCAGCATATCCCGTTCCTGAAATATAAACAAACTGAGAGTGCAACAGTTATATATTTGAAACTTGGCATACTTATTTAATAAGTACTCTATTGATATCATGTTCTGAAAATTTGAAGTTTCTAGCACTGTCTGTAGAATCTATGGGGTACTGGTAGCGCCATCTGTCTGAATTAGAAGACAAGTGTCCCCATAGACGGTGTCAACCAGTTTCCTTCTTAAGACGAGGGTCCCTGAGGAAGGGTATTTTTAGATTAAGAGTTTTCGAAAATGCCCATAAAGCATATCCCTCGCACCCCGATTGACCCTGGGCCATCTCCGGCTTCGGGATGGCCTCCTCGGGTTTGGGAACCACGGTGTCCCCGTCTTGCCCCGGATTGGGGGAGGGGCGCTCGTCGCCCCGCCTTCCCAGCCTGCTTCTGCTGGGGTGACAGGGGGCCTCACCTGCCACCCCCAGGCCTGCACTCATGGAGGACGGAGGTCGCATAGCGACATCCGGCGTCTGAGTCACCTCCAACTCGCGGCGAGCATGTTGCGGGCTCGGCGGGCCGGGAGCGTTCTAAATCTCTCACGGGCGCGCACCGCCATCTCCTTCTCGAGCATTAGGTACATGCTCGCAGAAGGAGGCGGCGACGGCCCCCGCGCTCGCGTTCCGCACCATTGCCGCAATCATGCTGCCGAGCGAGAGGACTCCCACCCTGATGGCTGCCACGAGGTCACGCCTCGGCACCTCCGACGCCGGGCAGTCCACAAGCTAGTGCAGCCCCGAGTCCTCGCTCGCATCTCAGTGATGGCACACAGGCGTTGGCTCCTTCCTGATACGATGCAGGATGCAGATCCATAGCTCCCCTTACCGGAGATCACCTGCGTCAGTTGGTACGAGAGGGTTCCGTGTCGCCTCTCTAGCCAATCCTCCATGATGTGCCTTACCGCCTCTATTGTGGCGTGCCCAAATGAGAAGTCCCTGTATTCTGAAAATCATATATGTTATTCTCGGCTATTCAAACTAGTTTTTTCGGTTATCCGATACACGATGACATTTACTTTCCTCGATATAATTTGCTCTCAAAGATTGGTCTTACCCAAAACGCATTCCAGTTTTATTTGATTTGTGTTCAGTTCAGAATAATAAAAAAGTGGTTCTTCAATTGACATAACAAATTTTAGGCCCATAGCAGTGTTGTCGGTTTTTGGAAAAATCTTTGAGTCCATTTTAAGCAGCTGTATATTCAAGCAAATCAATAAATATATAGAAAACTTGCAGCATGGATTCCGCCCAGTACGCTCTGCTCTGACTAACCATATTCACTTTGTTGACTGTCTGCGGTCTCGGGTTACAGCAGGATGTCAAATTGATGCAGCATACTTCGATTTTAGAAAAGCCTTTGATTTAGTGGATAATGATGTCCTTCTAATGAATTTGATTGATGAATTGCGTCGTTAGGGTTTTACGTGACTTGGGCATAATCATAACTATAACTGAACTTTCGCGAACATATTAAACAAATATGCAAGAACGCCAATAAATCCCTGGGATTTATAATTAGAACCTCTTGTGAATTTAAGAATATTAGAAGTTGTTAAGTTGCTCTACAATGCATATGTTCGAAGTGTGCTGGGGTATAACGCAATAGCATGGAATCCCACAGAATACCTGTACACACTAATGGTTGAGCGGGTCCAGCGCAAATTTGCACGATACCTATTCAAGCGTGCCTATGGTTACTACCCGTTTCTTTACCCTTCCATGTTCATATCAGGGATGATTGGTCTCGATACGCTGCACTTCAGGCGAGAATTCATGTTGATATTGCACTACTATCTATTGCTAAACAATAAGGTAGACAACCCATCTGTGCGTGAGTGCATCCAGTTTTACGTGCGGGACAGGTACTTGCGAGGGGCTGGAAGGCGACAGCATCAACTTTTTACATGCCCGGCATGGCGCTTTCTGGCATGGAATAGTCCTACTTTTAGAGGTGTGCAGCACCTAAATAGCTTTTTGGAAATGAATCCAGATGCAGACATATTTTATGATAAGCCTAGTGCCATTAGTGTAAGTGTAAGAAAGCATCAATGTCATTTATAATTTAATGTTGAAATAATTTAATATAATTTGATAATTTGAAGAACTGTAAAATGGTTTAGCATCCAAAAGGGTGTAAGACAGGGATGTGTAGCGTCACCATGGCTGTTCAACTTATTCACGGACAGTTGTTTGCAAGATTTGAAAGATAACGAATGTGGTTTAAGAATGAATGAGTTACTCGTCAAATGTCTCCTCTATGCTGATGATCAGGTTTTACTTGCGTCATCGGCAGATGAGTTGCAGGAGATGGTAACAAGTATGCATGGAGCTTTTGAGAGGAGAGGAATGAAAGTGAATGTTAGTAAGACAAAAGTTATGGTTTTTGAAAGAGATGAATGCGTGACAGAGTGTAGGATTTGTATAGATGGAGAAAGAGTGGAACAAGTGAATGAGTTCATATATTTGGGAACATTGTTTGCGAGAGATGGAAAGCATGAAGAAGATGTTGAAAGGAGAGTGACAGCTGGAAATAGAGTGAATGGGGCACTACACAACTTTATGAGCAGCCGGAAAGTGTCCGAAAAGGCACGACTGGCTGTACATGGAGGAGTATTAGTGCCGACTCTTATGTATGGTAGTGAAAGTTGGGTGTGGCAGAAAAAGCATCAAAGTAGAGTGAATGCAGTAGAAATGCGTGCGTTGCGAAGTATGTGTGGATTGACTTTGAGAGATAGAGTGAGAAATAGCGTGATAAGAGAGCGATGTGGATTGACAGAAGATGTAGTGACGAGAATTGAGAAAGGTATGTTAAGATGGTTCGGTCATGTTGAGAGAATGAATGAAAGAAGACTAACGAAACAGGTGTATGAGGTGAGTGTGGATGGTACCGTCGGAAGGGGAAGACCTAGGCGCACATACCTGGACCAAATCGGGGAAGTGTTAGAAAAGGGGCAGGTCAGGAGTACCCTAAACCGACGAGCATGCATGAAGAATGTTATGAGAGTGAATGAGGCGAGAGAAGTGTGTCAGGATCGTGGCAAATGGAGATCCGTGATCTCTGCCTACCCCTGTGGGAAACAGGCGTGATTTTATGTATGTATGTATGTATGTATGTATGTAAAATGAATTCTAATTTATTTGACTTTATAATTTTAAAACATCTATTGACAATCTAATGTATAAATACAAATAATACTTTACTATAATATAATGTAATCATCTAATCTGTAATCTGTAACATATAGCATATAAGCGTTTTGGTGTATACTGTAAGCTTATATTGCTAACATCATGTAAATAAATAAATAAAAAAACCGGCAAAATATGAGTCGGACTCGCCCGTAAAGGGTTCCGTAGCAGGAAGTAACGTAATAATGTTTTTTTTTATTTTTTATATTTGAGCTTATTGAATGAAAGGTAAATTGCGGTTTACGATTTATGACTATGACTATTAAAAAAACTGCTTACTAGATTTCGTTCAAACTAATTTTCGGTGGAAGTTTAATGTATATCATATATTTTTTTTTAGTTTTATCATTCTCTTATTTTAGAAGTTACAGAGGGGGGGACACATTTTACCACTTTGGACATTTCCAAACTCTCGCGCAAACTTGAATAGTTTAGAAAAAAAAATATAACGAGATCTGGTAAGTAGTTTTTTTCAATACGTGATAAATCGTAAACCATAATTTACATTTCATTCAATTTAAAAAAATCATTTAATTTCATAATCATAAACCTTATGCATAAACCGTGACCCATTATTTTCTAATAATAAATCTGTAATAGGTGCAGTGTAATAGATATTAAGTATTAAGTAAATAATAATTATAATTTGCGCGGGCCGTAGCTTGAACGAACTACAAGAACTTTTATTTTACGTAGCAGCACGGAACCCTTCATGGGCGAGTCCAACTCGCACTTGGCCAGTTTTTTTTGTTTGTTAGTTTATAGATAAATTTTAATTAATTTTGATAAATTATCAGAAACATAAAAATTTTACTTGAAATATATGGTACTAATTACTGGCAACACTGATGTGGTTGTAACTGAGTGTTCTTGCAATATTCTGTCAAAGAATAAATAAGTTTTTCCACTGTTTCTTAATAAATTGTTTTCAATCAGGTGTGACGTAGTAAGGAGTAACTATGTAATCGACACAATGAAACAGTACTCGTCCCAAGCAAAGTATATACTAAACGTGCTCATGATTAGAGCCTGAAGAATGTGTCCTGTCACGGTCGCCATATAAGGATGGGTATCAGATTGAATAAAACATCTCAAAGACTAATATAAGACTGTGTATTTAAAGAGTACATTTGTGGTTTATTTAGGTACACACACATGATTACATAGTTAGTCCTTACTACGTCACACAGGAACCCATAACCCAATAGATTTCGCTCAGCAACAAACAGTAATTTTGCCTTCAGATGTTCGTATGATAATCAATATTATTATACGATACTAGCATAAAAAATATACGTATGCAGAGCTTGAACGGCTCATGTCCCTGCTAGAACATAGTTATTTTATGATGACTCTGGCAGTCATCACTATCAACACTATCATAGTGTTGATAGTGTACAAGTAATAAACTCGTTTGCGCCCGCGTCTGACTCATCCGCTTATAGTGGAACTGCCTCTCTTTCATAGGAGGTAGATGGGCCAGCCTGTGTTCGCTTGCTTTGATCGCTTTCACATCAGTTCACTGTCGTGACATATCACCAAATAGAATAAATAATAATAATAATAGTCCGGCGGTTCTTCCGCCAATCGCGCTAACGGCCTGGCCGATTGTTACCCCCACGCCGGGGTTATCATGCCGCCTCTCCCAAACTACGGGGGAGGCGTGAAGTAGTTGAATGAGGATAATAATAATAATTTTTATTGTCTCATAGAACATGTACATAACATTGATCCCTAGACCCCACACTAGTATTTATTATTACTAGTAGTAATTATTATTATTATTAATAATAGAATGGGCGCACCCGCACAATGCCAAGCGGCGCCAGCTAGCAATACTGCGCTACAAAAATATGGCGAAACGTTTGGCTTGCACTGTCTCACTGCCGTACCCCTAGATACATTTCTGTTTAAATATAAATCTTATAAATGATAAAATTACCTTTCATAGCTGGGACTATTGCCCAGAATTTGACGGAATTTCTTGAGCTAAATTGTCCCAGGGAACACTCAAGGTAGTACATAGGCTTGCCTATAAGTATCAGTAAAATGATGTACGGGATCAGGAAAGCACCTCCTCCGTTTCTATAGGCGGTGAAAGGGAATCGCCAGACATTACCAAGTCCGACTGAAGTAGCGATACAGGACATAAGGAATTCCAATTGATTACCCCATGATGCTCTTTGTGGCAGTTTATTTTCTTCTAACTGAAAAGCAACAAATCTATTTTTATTTTTCATTCCGGTCATATTTTATGTATAATGTGAAAGTAAATAAATAGTCACTGATTTGTTGATTATCAGACTTCAAAATTTTGCGAAAATAAGTTGTATACATGTAAGTAAGTTCCAAAAATCTTGAACAAACTTGCGCATGTGTATTAGCTGGCTAATAAAAAAAAAAAGAACGGATCAATCAATGATGATAGCCTTTTGACCGATTTTGATGTTTCTACCCGTCGAGCCCAGCACATACCACCAAAGAGACCTAAAATACACAATTATCAAGATTGTTTATACCAATTATACGTTATACGTTTTCCATTTAACAAAGGTAAGATTGAATTGATTAATTATACCTCGATGCCTTGACTTAGTCCACGAGAACCGATTCTCTAGGCAAATCATATAGCTCTGCTAACGAAAACTATTGGTATTATTGAATTTGACGGAAATTAAAAAAATATCTTACTATTTCCTGTTTTGATCCTTCATTATTAAATTTAGATTCAAAATTGGGTGACGGTTGCTTCATTGTGTCGAGGCTTGCTACGTTTGTTGATGATTTTTCATTGCTACCGGTATCACCCTAAAACGTGTAAGAGAAAACATTTTTATAAAATCAAGAGAGGTATTTTTTTTATTATTAGGTACAAGCTTTTATTTAACTTCCACTGTTCGTAAGTAAGTCCGTGTAAGTGGTCCGTCAAAATTTGCAAACCATTTTTCGACCATTAATTTGTTGGTATCCGATTGAGCTGAAATTTTGCATACACTTTTAGTTTGGATGACAATGCATTAACATGATACCATGGTGCTGGTCTGATGTAGGAGTAGGAAAGTGGCCATAGGAACTCCTAAACTAAACAAAATAAACCTATCGAGTTTGTTTTGTCGTGGTTCTAGGCTATATGATGTTCAAGGTGTGAAGCTGGAGACGGTAGGTGGCCATACCAATAGCTGAACTAAACAAGCTAGACTCTTTGTGCTTGAGCTCGTTTGGTTTGTCTTGGTAAGCAACCAGTTGCTACATGATATTACTAAAACTAAAAAGTTAATAATAAAATAACTATTAAAAAAAACTTTCTTAAAAACAAGCATTTATTCAAAAATTAAGCTGCTTAACTTTAAATGCTTATGTCGCGAATAAATAACAAAGAAAGGGGATACATATGTAGTTTCGAAAGCTCATGGACTCGAATGAAATAGTCGCGAAAGACGCTCTTTCGAAAAACATTTTCACTGCCTCATACGCTCGAATATAGTCACGTTATCGAAATTCAACTTTCCGGATAGTGGCTCCGGCGCTTCGCCGGCCGCCGCGCTGCCACGGCACTCTTGCTTCGCTCGCTCAGCTCGCGCTCTGTTGGGGTCACAGTTCTAACCTAACCTTTTTTTTTTTTTTTTTTATCATGCGGAAATCCCTTCGGATACCCCCCCGCCGGCCAGCGGGGGCGGTTATGTCGGGCTTGCACCGACTAAAACCGCACGCCGTCTCGGGTCTTCAGACGCCGGGGTGTAAGGTTACCCATAGAGCATATCCCTCGCACCCCGGCTGACCCTGGGCCATCTCACCACTAACAGCATCGCTCATCCTGTCTCCTCTGAAAGCAGAGGAGTACGGAGAGCGATGTGTTCCCGCCACGTTGGTTATTGGCCGACGATCAATGCCAACCCTATGAAGGGGTGAAGGGGAAGCCATTGACCGCCGCCCAGGGTGTACCGGCCGCTCCGATTCCGTTCCCCCCGGACTGCAGCGGGATCGGAATCGGAGCGACGCTCGAGGAGGTTACCCAACACACACCCACCACCCACCAGTTCTAACCTAACCTAACCCAGAAGCGCCGGAACCATTAGTCACTCTAATAGGCACTCTAATCGCAACAATGTTTTTCGAAACAGCGTCTTTCGCGACTATTTCATTCGAGTCCATGAGCTTTCAAACCTGTGAGGCAGTGGAAAAATAATTCGCAACAGCGTGCGTCGCCACAGCGGTGTTCGAAACTACATACGACTACGCAAAGAAAGAACTTACGCGATATAGACCTTTGAAGTCGGAAAAATATTAATTTCGTTTTAGTGCAACTGAATTTTGAATAAAAGCTTGTCTTAAAAGTTTTTTTATTAATGATATACGGGATTTGGTTCCTTCGAACACCTTTCATCGACATCTATATACTGCAACAGCTTGTTACTGCAATGATTTGTTACATAGAAAAACTGTACTGCGTTACCTTGTTCAATCGATGTCTTTTCTTTTTAATTATCTGACAACTTTGAATGCCTAACGGTAATTTTTTTGCATTTAAAATGCTAATTTAAAAGCAGAAAACGCCATTTGTTATGATTATCAGGGTTTAAATAAAGTTTATAGATACACAAACTTTGTCGGAATTTATTACTAGCTATAAATTTTTAAACTTCATAGTAAACACATTAACAAACAAATTATGCTTTTTTATTAATTATTTAAATGAAAGTAACTAATTAGCAATAAAGACAATATAATAAACAATAAGCGGTAATTACTAAGCTGCTATAATTTTCCATAATATATTTATTTATGACAAAGGACTATTGTGTTTGTTAATATAATGAGATAACACATTAACAAACAAATTATCCTTTGTTATTACTATCACTACATGTTATAAAACAAAGTCTTCTGCCGCGTTTGTCTGTCTGTTCGCGATAAACTCAAAAACTACTGCACCGATTTTCATGCCGTTTTCACAAGAAGGTTTCAGTATATAAAAAAATGACAATATTTGTATACATTGACTAAAATATAATGATATCTGTTGGAGGTGTCCGAAAAAAAATTGTCGTCTGGGACAACGAACGAAAACTCTGCCTAAATCCTTTGAGTTATAACAAAATAATGTATGATGGAATTGTGTATCTAATATAAGTCTACAGAAAAGTCCACAATGGCAAATGTCCATCTCTTAAGAATAACATGCTATATCCTTTTTAATACTTTAAGAAATGGGAAATTATAAAGCGGTAATTGGAAAGCTATTTACATAAATACGATATTAATCCTTATCATGTAACAATGCACATTGTACTTTTAAGGATATTAGTGGAATATGTAGTCGATTCCTTAGTTGATATCGATTCATAGTCTACTAATATTATCTGTATTCTTTCATCGACTCTGTCTATGGTTAGCCGTGGTCAACTCTATCGGCTGTGGCATATTATCTATGAACTCCCACCAAGCCGCTTCTTTCAGCCGACGTTATAAATTATAGTGCAGCGGTTTTGCGAGCCCCTAATTTTCTGCATCGCTTCCACAAGTGCGTAGCGCTGGTACTGAGCCGTTGGTGAGAATTTTACAATTTATACATTACGTGTGCTAATCATTTTTATTACAGAGTGCTCATTAGTGTTGGAGGGTGACGTGGTACCAATGGCCCACCAGGGATATTCCCCGTGGCCTCTTCATCTTCACCAATGGTGCCACGTCAGGTTCCCACTGCTATGCTCAGCTACTCCAGGCATCGCCTCGTTTTTTACGTGAACGAGGCTTGCCAACATTATCCATGTATTGGAATTATATAGAATGTTATCATGCCACACTACACCTCTGTAGTCGTGGCAAAGTTTTCTAATTGGGATGCTGCTTTTTACGTGAGCAGTATCTATTTGTTTTAATTGTGTAGCTTATACGCAAGGCGTGCTTTCCCTTTTCGCGCTTGTCAAAAGGACAATAACCTGTGCGGGCCACGCGGTCAGTGACCGCATGGTGAACAATCCTTCAGTGTCATCTATGTTTCTGTGCATCTGTTCCTGCTGCTTGCAAAGGCTGTGACCTGCCGGCTTTGCAATAATGACCATAAGCATCACGTGCCTGGGGAAGCTTGTCACCTTTCTTACGCCTTCGGTATGCTCGGCCTGCACTAGCAGTATGTATTCACATACTGAAAGCTTTGCCTTCTCTTTTCAGGTCCGCCGAGCGAGTCACGCAGCGGTTGGTGCCAGCGCGACACGCCGGGCGGATACTACAGGCAGAGCTAAGTGCAGACTCCTGGCTGCCGCGGGCCGTCTTTCACGACTTAACGTCTTTCACGTCTTAACGTTTTTCACGTCTTCACATCTCTTCTTTTAACCCTTAACTTCAATCTTAATTGAACTATGCGTACTCACCCTTGAGATCACTTACAATTGATAACATTTAATATATGAAAGGTAAAACTAGTCTCATGTTTGATTTGCTATAACCTTATAAACCAACTACTAACTTCTAATAACTTGTAACTTATAATCTACCCTTAAATTTAACTACCCTTGTTACAATCATTTTAAAAAGTCAGAGGCTTCTAGCATTTTATGCTCATTATTTTCCTCTTTTACACCATATAATTTATGATGCAGTCGCCGACCCTTCCTCCGCACCATATGACCTACTGTTTAGTTAATAAGCCGAACGATAACACACGCATTATCTTTTAATGCTGCGTCTACAATACGACAATAATTGTCGCGATAAAAAAAGTAATAGTTAAATTTTTTGACTATAAGGAATGATGTTATATCTATTATGGTATATCAATCAATCAATTAGCCTATTGCAGTCCACTGCTGGACATAGGCCTCTCCCATTGTACGCCATAACACCCGATCCTCCGCCTTGCGCATCCATTCTATCGCAGCTACCTTTTTCAGGTCGTCCGTGAATCTTGTTGGGGGACGTCCTACCTTCCGTTTATCGATTCGTGTTCTCCACTCTAGAACTCGTTTGCTCCATCGGCCATCGGTCCTTCAGCAGATGTGGCTAGCCCATTGCCACTTCAGCTTGCTTATTCTGCGAGCTATGTCGGTAACTTTAGTTCTTTATCGGTTGGCCTCATTTCGAATTTTATCAAAAAAAAAGATCCAATAAAAGTACCCAAGCCGTCATTGACGGTTGCTGCTCGGAACGTATGGACATAAACGCTGGTGTTCCACAAGGCTCCCTGCTGTATCCGACCCTGTTCCTGCTGCATATCAATGACATGCTGTCTGATGACTCCATTCATTGCTATACGGACGACAGTACCGGGATCCTCGGTGTCCAGCGAAGTCCAGTATCACAGTCACCTGGAAGACAAGGTCAAGTTGGCATCTAAGAAGCTTGAAGTGCTCAACAGGGTCAAGTAGTACTTCACTGAGGAGCAAAGACTTCTTCTTTATAAGTCGCAAATCCGGCCCCAGATGGAGTACTGCTGTCACCTTTTTGTGGGATCACCTACATACCAACTTGACCCGTTTGACTAGGTGCAAAGACGGGCGCTGAGGATAGTCGACAATCCCATACTTAGTCAGTCAGTGTAGAAATTCTCAACCTTAGGAGAGATTTCGCATCTCTGTGTGTTTTTAACGCCTATACAATGGGGTATGTTCAGAAGAATTTTTTGATATGATGCCCACGGCCACATTCTATCATTGCACCGGTCGCCATGGCCAGGGAATTTATCCTCACACGTTGCGACCAGAAACGGTGCGTACACTCAGGTATGAAAGACACTTTATTCCGCGCACCCTCAGGCTGTGAAATGATCTCTCTGCTGTGGTTTTCCCAAGCGACTACAATATGGGGTTCTTCAAGAAGGGCATTAGAAGGCTTTTACAGTGTTGATAGCGCGAGTGTGATTCCCATCAGGTGGACCGTATGCGAGTCCACGGCATAATTTCGAAATAATCTGGCCGACCGTCAAAATTCCGAACGCTCATTTCGCCGATGATGAATTCAACGAATGTTTGTATGGTCGACTGTTAATGTAAAGGGGGTTTTCATTATTTTTTTCATGTTTTTTGTGTTATCTGGCTTGTTGTGGTCACAGTTCTAACCTAACCTAACCTTCAAGTTTTAACAGTCGACCATGCAATCATTCGTAAAACTGATCATCGGCGAAATGACCATTCGGAATTTTAACAGTCGACCATACAACCATTCGTTGAATTCATCATCGGCGAAATAAGCGTTCGGAATTTTGAAGGTCGGCCAGATTATTTCGAAATTATGACCTACATTGACCGTGTGCATGTCTGCCATCTGAGTGGTATAAAAAAGGGGCTTAACGTCAAACGGCAATGTACATGCAGTTAATTATCGCGATAATGAACGGAATTTCCTGATAGTGTGGACACACCATATAATAAACTGACTTGGAGCGAATGGATGTGACGACTGATGACTTCTTCCTGGGTGTTGTTGAAAAGTTATTGTTGCGTTCGATGTTGTAAGGTCATTCTTGTTTTGTATTTTATTGTCTTTAGGTAGTCGGAACATGCATAGATACTTGCAATCATACTTTTATTTCATTGAGTTTTCATAATTTGTTTCAATTCTATCAATGAGTAATTTCAGAGACAAAGATTTCAATAACCGCATCGTGTTATGCACGAATTTTTTTCATCACTTTTTGATTCTTTAGGTCATCCTTCTACCTCCGTATCCTATTCTCATTCCTACTAATATTATAAATGTGAAAGTTTGTGAAGATGTTTGAATATTTACATGTTTGTTATTCAATAAGGCTCTAGCGAATGTTCGGATCTGGCTGAAATTTGGTACATGGCTAGATTATACGGTTATAGTAGGCAAAGTAATCTAGTTCTCAAATCAAAACCAATCAACTTTCAGGGATCTTATCGCAAAGATTACCTCTTATCGTAGTTTATGATTCAAGAAGTTCTTTGTTTATAAAAACATTTTTTAAGTCTAATACTTGAATAACAATTTACCATTCATTTTATTCCATTGCAATTTTATTAGACAATAAATGAAAGTACCGCCATCCTTTCATACACAGCATGATGTAGAGCGTGAATATGCTATATTAAAGATAAGAGTCAAATTATCAAAACACCAAAGAATACGTAGCAACACAATGTGGCCCACTCCTGTCCTGGCCGAATATTACCCTAAAGAAAGTTGCCATTTTTGTTGTAACTTCCGTTGCTCAGGTGTTACGTGAGTATTTATCACATCAAATGAAAAAGTTACTGTTGGGTTATAGGAGATCTTGGCATCCAAGTTACTTCATCTGTTAGCCGGTACACCTTCTGATTAACGGACGAGGCTCTGTCGGAAGCTGGCACACTTTTCACACGGCAAGCTCTCACCTAAATGCTTAAAATAATCCAAATCAATGATGAGAAAGGAAGAGCAGTAGGAGAGTGGAACCCAGGCTCCAAATGAGATTTGCATTTAAATTGTGCGTGCCTGGTTACTTATTGTTCATTATATTAATTATTCAAAACTTCTATAATATAAACGCAAAATTTGCCAACGCCTGCCCATGGCAATGGTTTTTATAATAAAGAAACTATTAAATAATTCTAAATTACTTTAAACAAATTACATAAAAACAATATTATTTTTACATATATTCAGAATGCACTATACTAATATTTCTTAAATTTAAAAATATCTAGCTATGTTGCAGGTTTTATGCATAAATAAAAATGTCATCTTACCATTTTCACAGCTCTCTGAAGTTATAACTGTCACTGACTGTCTACTCAACACATTCAACCTGCTCTTGAGTATATACCGCAATACCTTCTCACTAACTTTATACAAATACATATCGGATATTAATTATTATCTATTTATTGTAAATCTTGACCAAATCAACCTTGTAATCTACAATAAAGTAGAGATAAAAATCTATACTATTAAGAAATTGTAAATTAGTTCTGTCTGTACTTTGGAGATATTTAAAAAAATATTTGGGTTATAAACGATTCGGAAAACGATTATTGTTTTAAGAATCTTTGTCTATTTGTGTGTTTGTTTGCGATGGACGTAAAAACTACTGAACGGATATTGATGACACCAGACCAGACGAAGACCTTTCTTTTAGAAAGGTCTTGGTCAGACTTAAAATCTGCCGTATGTTTGATTGCAATTGGTTAAGTAAAAACGGAGATGAACCGGAAAACCGGAGAATAACCAACTTCTGCGCAGCAGCTAGTAAATAATTATATAATTCTCATAGAAATGTGATGCACACAAAAGTCGTGAAATATTTGACTTAAAAATGCATCTAAATTTGAAAGAAAAGTTTGTAACTAGTAAAAGTTTGTGTATCTTTATTGTCGCTACTGAACATGGAGTCAAGCTCGCTTTTTTACAGATCTAACTATTCTATGTATCACAACATATTTACATGTATATAATAAATAATATGAAAAAGAAAGCTTATAAAAACTTTGAAGTCGGCTCTGACACTCAATAAAATATGTTGGCTAAGAGCTAGAAATATGTATCACGGTTATAAATTTATTTAGTGCTTGGAAAACTTATAGCTAAGAACATCAGTGAAGAGAAGCAGATTAATCAACTGAGAGCCAATTAAAAGTTTTCACTTTTAATTTCAGATTAATAAAATGTTGTAAGCAAATAGCTTAAAAATCAAACAATGTTAAATTAAAATAAACTAAACACACAGTGGACACTAACCGCCGAAACAATACACAAACTGAATAAGCGTTAACAGATTTATACTATTTCAATCCTATTTGAAAAAATTAAGGCTTAGACGCCTTCTTGCCGAAGGCAAACTAATTAAGAAGAGATCAACATCATGCTGTTTACACAAATTCTTCACTTTCAAAGACTTCTGCTTGCGCGCACTAAGTAGCTTTTTTGTCGATAATTTATTTTAGCCTAGACTTAGATGGTAATATAATATATTTTCTCAAGCAAATCTGGACAGTCAATGTTGTGGTTAAGAATTTTGAGGAGAAAAGTAAGGTATGCTATTTCACTTCGATCTATAAGCGGGATAAGGTGGAACTTTTAACACAAACGGAGCTAATTCTGGCAGTGGTACGAATTTTTTTGATGAAAACATAGATATTTAATAAAGCGTTTTTGTATATTTTCGATTCCATTAATGTAAACTAAATAGCACGGATTCCATATTTGGGACGCATACTCTAAATGACTCCTTACATAGGTGAGGTAGAGGGTTTTAAAGGTTTTGGTTAAAGGTTAAAGTCGTGCCTACACGCATTATAAAACCAAGTGTTTTAGATGCTTTTAGGGTTCCGTTGCTAAATGGCAAATAACGGAACCCTTATAAATTCGTCATGTCTGTCTGTATGTCCGTCCGTGTGTCACAGCCACTTTTTTCCGAAACTATAAGAACTATGCTGTTGAAACTTGTTAAGTAGATGTATTCTATGAACCGCATCGAGATTTCCATACAAAAATAGAAAAAAAACATTAATTTTAAATTATTATATAATTTTAACTAATTTTGGGGGTTCCCCATTTTTTTTTCCATCAAACCCATACGTGTGTGGTATCTATGGATAGGTCTTCAAAAGAGCTACACCAAAGAGAGAGACACTACCAAAGAGGTACAATGTGTGTGTGTGTGTGTGTGTGTGTCCTGTAACTTCTAAAATAAGAGAATGATATGCTAAAACTAAAAAATATATATGATGTACATTACCATGTAAACTTCCACCGAAAATTGGTTTGAACGAGATCTAGTAAGTAGTTTTTTTTAATATGTCATAAATCGTAAACCGCAATTTACCTTTCATTCAATCAACTCAAATATAAGAATAAAAAAAAACATTATTATATTACTCGCTGCTACGGAACCCTTAAAGTCCGACTCACACTTGGCCACTTTTTTCAGAATAGTATCAAAGTGCGTGTCAAAAACTACTTGGAAACAACTGGGAAATCATAATTTACTCCTAGATCTCGGATGGTACTATTTCTCTGGAGAGTATGACAAATCCCCAGCTTGCAAAGCTTCTCATTCAGGATACAATGGTCTATTCTGTCGAAAACTTTGCTGTAGTCTATGTCAACGACATGCACCTGCCTGCCATCATTCATGGATTTGGTTATAACTTCATTTATTATGAACCAGGTTTGTGGCTGTAGACCAACCTCTTAAAAAAACCATGCTAAGATGGGCTCAAAGAATTCGAGATTGCAGAATATATAATAATCGCTTTAGACGATTGTCTCAAATACTTTAGCTATAATACACAGTTTACAAATGGGTCTATAATTCACGATATCAGTTTTTGAGCTCATCTTATGCATTGGCGTAATATAGGCCGATATTTATAGTATCGGAACAATACCTACAGATAAGGATATAACAAAAAAAGTGCGATTGGGAAGGCGATCGATGGTGCCCACCTTAACCAAATAGTAGGGGTGATATGTTGTCGGGCCCTGCACCTTTTGACATATTTAGTTTCTGGACCAAGTAAAGTAAAAATTTATGATGTGATCAACATTTACTTCTTCATCAATTTTTACTTCTATTTGATAAATATCAGCGACAGAGTTTGAATTGTGGAACTAGTAAGAGAGTAAGTCAGACTGCTCGAGTTGATAGTGTCATGGTTCAGAAAATTAGAATTGAAGTAAGAGGAAAACGCCTCACTGGTGGTTTCTCCTATTGATAGTTGATTTTTATCATGTACAATGAAGAAGTGTACTAGAAATAGCGTGTGAATTATATCTATTTTTAACGTAAGACCAGAAACATTTCGGGTTATTTTTAATAGATGATTCGATATTCCTAATACAAGTATACTTTATGTAACAAATTGTTTTTTATTGATTACGTCCTCTCACGTAGTAATAGATAGTAAGTGAAGTTTTGAGTCCTGAGAATAAAAATGAAATACAATGAGTAGGATTTCAAGTGTATTCTAATAAAATAATAAAACGAGTACCTAATTAACAAGAAAACATTAAACTTGACTGCAAAAGTCTCAATGTATAAGCATTGTACAATGCAGAACGAAACAAAATAATCCTTGAGATCCAATTAAGTAAACGGGATAGATGTTAACGAAGGATTTAGTACCCACTATATAGTTTCATCACTCCTTAAATATTGTAACGTAGTAGAGATAATTGCGTTAACCTCGCTGGCGTTATGAGGTGATCATTTCAAGAAGGCGATTATTTTGAGTAGTAGGGATTTTAAGAAGATGTTATATTTAAATGTGATGATCTCTGTAAAGTTCTAATTTAAATTGAAGTCCTAAACTGCCGAAGCGAAAATGTGATAACCTGCTAATGTTATAAATGTGAAAGTTTGTGAAGATGTTGGCAAGTTCGGATGTTTGGATGTTTGTTACTCAGTCACGCTCTAACGGCTGAAGGGATCTGGCTGAAATTCGGTACTGGGATAGATTATAGTCTGGAATAACATATAGGCTACCTTGCTACTTTTTTGCCCGGAATAGATTCTCATGGAAAGTGGGAACGGGAACAGAATTCCACGGGGGCGAAGCCACTAGCAACAGCCAGTTATCAATAATCTTGGACAGTCAATCAACACCAAATTATGAACAACAAATCAGTGGACGACGGTATAAAAAATGCGGACTTATTCACGTGTAATGCTTTTTATTCAAGAAATTTCGAATCGTTATCGTCGCGTAGTCATGCGTATCACTTTATTTAATCATAATCCTCATAAATGTGCTTGGTGTCATATAATGATATCTGATGATTATCAAAGTATTGAAATATACCTATATTTAACAGATTCTTTCGCAATTTATTTAATGTTATGTTTCTGGTACTTTTTAGCAGCCATGTTCACGGTAATCTCCTCTACTCTCTCCTCACGGTCCCCTGTAATCTGCATACATAAACTTAATATTAGACATTGACAGCTGGAGAGAGCCACAATTGGCTGTTTTCTCGTCCCCCATTGAACTGGACCTCTATAATACATTAGGACAAAACCGCTTGTACTTCTCCGAGTCTCTTTGTCATTAGCAAAATCAGCATCACAGAATGCTTCAATATTCATGCAGTTTGAGTTCTTCTTATATATCAATTTTGCAGCAGTTTTGCCTCTCCAATATTTGAGTGTATTGTTGATATCCTAGTTTGTAGGATTTTCCATATGTCTACTTTCTGTGTTCACAGCATATGTTAGATCAGGTCTTGTTTTGTTACTTAGGTATAAGAGCTGTACAATAGCTTGTCGATATGGATAGTTTATATATGGTGAAGTTTCTTCAGTGTTTTCAATTTTCCCAATAGGTGTAGAGCTTTGTTTTGCATTTGACATATTAAGGATTTCCAGTATCTTCTCTGCTTGGAACTTCTGATCGAGTTCAATACCAGTAGGGTAGTTCTGCCAGTTTGCCGGCCACTGCCAGTTCTCGACCATCTAGGATATTTTGTAAAGGAATAAGAAAAATACACGCCACCAATTTGAAAAGTCTATGTTATACTATTAAGACGGTAGTTAGGCGTGACCTTGCCAAATTTTAGGTTAATAAAATCTTGTTTGTCGCATCAACGAAAAAAATAGTGCGCAGCATTTTGTTCTAAGGTAAGTTAAACGGTTAGTTATATGTATTTCTGTGACTATTTGATTTTATTGTGTTAAGAGTTTGTCAAAGTTTCAGTAGGATATTTTTTTTTAAGAATAAATAAAATTTACTAATTAAATTACGTAAATTTAATTAGTAAATTTTAACCGCCGGCTAACTCAATGCCTATGGAACAAGATTTTTAATTCTCGGCCAGGTGGCCGACAATCTGCAGTTCCTTCAAGGTTTTCATTAATTCATATCTTCAACAACTGTATTTTTTTCTTGTTTGTCAGTTCCAATTTAGAGATTTAAAAAAAAATCCAGATCCAATTCCAGTTTCCGGCCACAAGGACTCATACAACAAAACGGAGAAAAAAGTATTTTGATTTGATAACTTTTAGCGGCTGAAAAGAGGCATTCACGTATCCTTTTCTCGGCCTAAGTATATCTATAGGAAAGTACACACAACAATTATTTATTATTTTCTTGAATATTTTATAAAAATAATCATTATCAACAGCTTCATCTCTTATTCAATCATTAATCTTCTTATTCATTCGATTTTTAACACAAACTCATCTAAATGTTGTGACTAAATTGAGTGGCCGAAAAACGACAGCACTTCTGTCAGCTCTCGACCATAACAGTAGTTTTATTGGCCTACCATTACTAATGTGGTCGAGAACCTGCTGCTGCTATTCATATTGTCGGCCATAACATCGTGCATAGGCCGACAACTGAGCGCAGTGATGTCAATTTTCGGCCACTACCTTCCTTATGGCCGAGAACTTGCACTATATAACTCAGTTATCGGCCATATAAAACAGCAATGGCCGTCACCTGGGTACGATTATGTCAGTTATCGGCCAATCATTTTTTTAGTGGCCGAGAACTCGGTTGACCTAAAACATCTATCGGCCAATATCTGTGAAATTGTCAAAATGATATCACAATGATTAGGTACACTTTATTACAGATGGCCCCTAGGACAAACAGAAAAGAAGTGAAACATGTAACGAAAGAGAAGAAAAAAGGAGGTAAAATATACAAAAAGAGGAAGCTATTTAACTATAAGGAAGAAGATTTACAAAGGGCAATTGATGCCATAAATATTGATAAAATCGGTGTTAGACAAGCCTGTCGTGATTATGGTGTTCCTCGCACTACTGTTCAAGACAGATTATCAGGACGAGTTGTTCTTGATCAAAGAAAACCGAGAAAAGTAGGTCCAGATCCAGTTTTAGGTTTTGAAGGTGAACAGAAAATTGTAGACTGGATAATAGATATGGCTAAATGTGGCATACCAATAACGAAAACACAATTGATGGAGACAGTGAAAAACATTTGCAAAGATACGGGCAAAGATGCAATTTCTTTTACGGGTCAAAAACCTGCGCAGTCATGGTTCAGAGGTTTTTGTAAAAGGCACCCCGAAATTAGTATACGTGAGCCCGAAGGGATCAACAAAGCAAGAGAATCTGTTAAGGAAGGGACGATCAGGAAATGGTTTGAAGATCTTGAAGTGTTTTTATCAGAGAAAAAATTGTTGGATATGATGAAGGATCCAGAACGTGTTTTTAATGCTGATGAAACCGGAGTGTCTCTATGTCCCAAAACTGGAAAGGTACTTGCACCAAAAGGATATAAAAACGTTTACACTGTTACAAAGGGCAACGAGAAAGAAACTATAACTGTACTTATCACAATAAACGCTGCTGGAAAAATATGTCCTCCTCTGGTGGTATTCCCTTACATACGACCTCCTAAAGCGATTGTGGTCAATATGCCAGAAAAGTGGGTGGTAGGAAAAACAGAATCCGGTTGGATGCGCTCTGATGTATTTTATGAATATATGGCTAATGATTTTAATAATTGGATACTCGATAACAATATAAAAAAACCCGTAATTTTATTCGTGGATGGGCACAAGTCGCATATGACAATGCAACTAAGTAAATTTTGCGAGGATAATGATATAGTTCTATATGCTTTACCTCCTAATACTACCCACATAAGACAACCAGCAGACGTTAGTGTGTTCCGTCCGCTGAAGCAAGCATGGAAAAAAACTGTTTCAAATTGGCATTCCAGACCGGAAAATACGAACAAAACTGTGACCAAAACCAAGTTCTGCAAAGTATTTCAAGAAACGCTTGACAATGATATGACTCAAAGCATAAGGAATGGTTTCAGAAAGTGTGGGTTGTATCCGTTTGATGTAGAAGCAATAGACTATTCTAAATGTGTGAAAGATTTCCAAGAAAAAAAGAAGAAGAGACCATCTTCATCTAGCGAGTTAACAGAAAGAGATTTTGAAAGTACTTTAAAAGTAATAAACTTTATAAAAGAAAATCTGCTCAAGAGTAGTGTAGACTTTAATATTGTTGTCAAAGAAATCGAAAAAGCAAGAACTGCGAGCAAAGAAAAAAGAAGGTCTGCTTCTAAAACTCCCAGAAAATCCACTGAAGTTGTGAAAATTGATGAAAACGTAACTAATCAAACACAAAATGAATCAAATTACGAAAATGTTTCATGTTTTGGGGACATATCTATTCCTGACGTGGGATCATTTGTATCTATTAACGATATATCTATTATAGATTTAAACTTGCATAATTATTCCATTGACACACATGAAAATAAATTAACCCAAAGAATAGACACTCCTCAAGAAGAACCTGAGAATGCATTGAATATAATAACGAGGGCTGATGTCCACTGTGAAGAATATTTGAAAGAGCATATTGAAACTCAAGAAACGATTCTAAAGTCATGTACGTCACCAGCGATTAAGAGTGCTGTTGTTAATGACGATACGATAATCGAGTCTCGAGATGTTATAATAAACACAGTCTCAAGTAATGCTGATCCTTTCGATAAACATCTTAAATTTTTTGAAACACCCTCCGAAGTAACAGCAAAAAAGAGAAATATTAATAGGCTACCAAGTGCAATATCAGCAAAGAAATGGAGAGAATTCTATGAGCTTAAGGATATAGCAAAGCGTAACATTGAAGAAGAGAAACAGAGAAAAAAGGCGGAGCGAGAGAGAAAAAAGAATGAGACAGCTGAACTTAAACAAGCTAAAAAGAAAACACGAAAAAATAATGACCAAATTAAACTTACTATGATTGACACTGATAGTATAGATGGTGACCATATGCCGGTGAGAAAAGATAATTAAATATTTAGCTATTTTATTTATTATTTTTATATTTTAACTAGATACGAAGTTAAAATTATTGTTGCAGACAAAAGCGAAACCTCCAAAGAAAGAAGAATTTAGAGCAATGAGATCAGAAAACACAAACACAGTAAAAGATGATCAAATTTTTAGTAAAAGGATGACGGATATAAGAAGAAAAATATTTGACAACTCTGAAAGTGATGAGGATAATATTAATATTATAAAAACGTTGATGAATAAACCAAAGGGAGGCCATAATATAAAAGTTGGAAGCTCAGATAAGGTTCGTGGTATCAATAAAAAATACTTGATAGGGCTAATAATTCAAGAAAACTATAAGCTAACTAAATACCAAATATCTTAACCTATTGTGATATAAAAAGAATTAATATATTTAATACCGGAATAAAAAGCACTAACTTGTTGATAAATAACAAAATTTATGTGTTTCAGACGTCGGAATCTAGATTTGAAGAAACAACAGGTAACCTAAGCGAAGAAGAAAGATCAGGTGAAGATGAAGACTTTAATATATTTTAAGAAGTCAATCAATTGAAGGTGAGGTATATGATACTATGTACGCATTATACGTACCAGTACTAATTGAAAACAACTATGTATCTAAGTATTGTAAAAAATAATACAATAAATAAATAAAATACTAAGTATAGGTAAGTAAATTGTTTTAAAAATATGCTTTTTTTCAGGTGTTTAAATAATTGAAAGCAGTATTTAATAGACATGATTATTGATTTGTTACACATAAGAGAAGGGAGATAGAAGAATCTAATATAAGACACACATGAGAAGCTAAGAGTAATAACTAAGAGACGAATTAGGAGAATATTAAAATCACGAAGACTGAATTTAGTAATTGGTATTTGTTGATTATATCAGAGGATTTTGTTGATTATGTTGATGATTATATATTGATTATTGTTATTTATTAAGCCAAAAATATTAAAACCATAAAGACTGAACACAGAATATTACAATAATAGTAGATAGTGGATAATGCTATCATAGATGTTACAAAATTTATTTTTATAGAAATTAAGGCAGTTTATCTAAGTCATATAGACTGAACAGAGTATGAGAGTCATACTAATATAAGGAAAGTTTCTAGATAGTCATGACTATGATAGATGTTGATGACATATAAATATATTGAACAACCAGAGGTTTTTATTTCGTTTATAATGTTAATTGTAATTCCTATATATCTAATTGAAGTTTATCCAAGATCACGAAGACTGAGCTGAGACTGTTATTATTTTATTCATTAAGAAAGTGATGTTACTTATTAAATAGTTAGCTTTGTAATTTAACTGTCAAGTTCCTAAATAAAAGCTTTAAAATGCAGAACAGTAACACTCTTTATTTTTTGTAAATACCTACCCTATACCTATACAAAATATTAGGTTGGGGAAAAAGAAATCCATTATTTTTACGTGAACTTCAAGACTTTATTTAAAACTGTTTTGTGGTCGATCTTTAACTCCTGGGCGATGCTACGACTACTAACATGCCGGGTCCACTTCGATGATTTCAGTGACTTTGTCGACATTTTCGACGACGGGCCTGCCTGTGCGAGGGGCATCCTTAACGTCAAAAATACCCGAACGGAATCGACGAAACCAAAATTGCGCGTAATTAGCTGTTACAGTATCGGGACCATAAACACTATTCACATTTTCAGCCGCCTGACTTGCATTTTCGCCCTTATCAAAGAAAAACTGTAAAATGTACCGAATTTTCTCTTTGTTGACTTCCATCTTTAACGCCGTGTAACTCAGAACTGAATGGACAAAACAAAAAACTGCAAACGAATTCTTTTAGTGCGAACTGTTACCTTGACAACGAGCATAAATTTGAAATTGTTTGATCGATAATTTACGAGATATCGATCACTACAGCCATCTACCGAAAAAATAATGGATTTCTTTTTCCCCAACCTGTTATTAATACTTGATGGCGAACTATGCGGCCGACAATTAGCGCCTAGTGCGGCCGATAACTCATATAGATGGCCGAAAACTAGCATATTGAATACTATTCTATGTTTTTATAATTTAAAATAAATATAAATATTTGGCTATATAACTTCTAGACCCTATAAAAGTACAATTAAATTTCCGTTCACATGGTATTTTTTATTTTTATTTCTTGTGTTTGGTTGTAAAGATATACGAATCAGAAGGTGAAATTCCGCTTAATAGGCCGAGAACTGGCAGAACTACCCTATCAGTCTTTTCTATTTTTATTCCCAAGAAATTATTTGTTTTTTTTGTATGTCATCTCAAAGTTTTGCTTTAGTTTATCTATTAGATCTAACATCTTTTCATCATTCTTTCCAATAAGGATTCCATCGTTCCCGCAGGGGACGGATTTTTTGTAAATGATTTAGTTTCTTGCTGTAAGTATTTGAACCAAATATTTGGATATTATTTAAATTAGGCTTTTTAGTGAACCATTTTTCATATGGTGTTAGATTTTCAATGGATTCAGACGGTGTTATGTTAAGAAGATATACTGCTGTCATCGCTGCTTCTCCCCACAAGCAATTTTCAGTATTTGTCTCAAGCATGAGAGCGCGCATCTTTTCTTGTAAACTTCCATTGAGTCCTTCAGCTTTCCCGTTCAATTGTGGAGAAAATGGAATTGAGTAATCAAGCATTATACCGTTCTCGTAACACCAATGTTTGAACTCGTTGCTGGTGTATTCACCACCATTATCACAACGGAATTTAATTACTTTTGTGTTTTTCTCTCTTTCAGTTTCTTCAATATAATTTTTAATGCAACTAGGAGCTTCACTTTTCTTTTCTAACATATAAATTTTTGTAAAGTGGCTATTGTCATCCAAAATAGTAAGAATATACTTCTTATTATCAAAAGTAGGTGTTAAGGGGCCACATACATCACTGTGCAAAATTTGGAGTGATCGAGTAGCTCGTTCTCTTACTGAATTGAATGGTTTTCTTACTTGTTTTGATAGTATGCATACTTCACATGTTCTGTCTAAGTCTTTAATATCTTTTTCATTTATTTTCAGGTCAGCTGATTTAGAGAGTTTCAAGAGTGAGTCTTTGTTTAGGTGTCCCAATTTAACATGCCATTTATAGGCTTTATTCTTATAAGTTGTTAGTAAACTTGTATTAGGTTCCACCTTTTCAACATCGATAGTATATAGATTATTTTCACCTTTTTTTCCCGTCATTATAGTTTCTCCATGTTTGCAAATATTAACCACATCATCTTTAAATAGAACAGTACCTCCGTTATTAGTAATAGCACTTACTGACATTAGATTGTGTGTCAGTTCTGGTACATATAGAGTTTCCTTTAAAGTGCATTCTTCTAGTTCTACTTTTCCGAGACCTTGTGACTTCATTCCGGCCCCTTGTTTTGCAACGCCTACTGTTGAAGGCATATATTTTAGGTTTTTTATTAGACTGGGATCATGACGGTATTCCCGGCCAACTGAGCAGTCCGACTGGGGAAGTACCTCCGCCCTACAGAATACCGCGGCCATAATAACCTCGTGTTGTGTTCCCGGCGGTGAGTAGGGTAGCCAGAGCTCACTGAGAGTGTTTGTGCTATCAGAGGGAAGAGCCTTCCTTCTGACAGCACAAAAACTAAAAAAGAAGGGAGAGGCGGGAGCAGCCTTTGGTCTTCCCGGAAGGCTAAAGGCTATTCCTGCTTTGCAATTTCTTTTTTTTAGGGTCGGCAGCGCCAGTGTGACGCCCCTGGTGTTGCACACGTCCACAGGCCACGGTGACCGCTTCCCATCAGGTGGGCCTTGAGCTTGTCTGCCACCTGAGTGGTATAAAAAATAAAATAAAAAATGTGGCTTGAGCATCCTGAGTCAATGACGAATGTTGTGAATTCCACATTAGCTTTCCCTGAGCCTGTGTTCTTCCTGATATAGCATTTTTCAGTCTCATGGTTTGTTTTCTTACAAATCTTACACTTGTTTTTTGTTGTCGTTGTCATTTTTTGTTGTTGATTGTTTTTTTTTTAGAATGAAACAATCTTTCTCAAAATGGTTTGTTTTTTTGCAGGTATTACAGTACCTTTTATTTTTATTGATGGGATTTGTTTTATATGCAACATTTTGTTGTTCTGAATTTGTTGGGTCACGGTTCTCTTCGGAAATTAGTCTCGATATCAGGTTATTGAGAGTCTTTTCGTGACTAGGACATGACACCCAAGCAGTGTTAAAATTTCTGAATTTTCCTGGTAGGATAGCCAATATTTTGGACACTAACATTCCATCATTAACCTTTTCATCAATCAGAGATAATTTGTAAACATAATTCTGAAGTATTCCGATATTGTGTGCTACGCCATTGGCTGGATCATATTCAAATTTGAAGAATTTTTGCATCAGTGCATTTTTCATGCTCATTGTTTCTACGAAATAAGAAACACAATTTGTCATACATGTCTTTGGCTTTTTCTCACGGCATAATGTGAACCATCAGTGGTTTATCAATTGTCATCATGATAATTCGTTGCGCCTTTGCATCTCGTGTGTTGAAATCGGCTAGATCTTGAGCCAGTTGTATAGCTTTATTGTCGCTTGGAAATACAATATCTTGCAGGTTATAGCTTTTAAACAAGATATCAATCTGGATTATCCATAGTGAGAAGTCGCTTTCGCCAGTGAGCGTCTGTATTTTGGAATATATATTCTTACCATTGTCCTCCATTTTGTCTTGACAGCGTGGTTTTTCTTAATTTTACTTTTTTAATTGACTTATTTTCACTTTTGGTATCGAGAGAGGTTTTTTACAATGGAGAAAATAATAAAAAAGGTTTTTAACAGTTACAAAGACTAGTAATTTTTTAAAACCTTTTTTATAATATTCTCCATTGTAAAAAACCTCCAACCATCAAAGACCCCGTGGCATGTATAATCCGAGACAGATTCCGTGATTCGGAGCGTTGTTGGCGACACGAAACCGTTCTCCATCACAGTCGGGGTAGAAGACCCGAGACGGCATGTGGTTTAAGTCGGTTCAAGCCCGACATAACCACCCCCGCTGGCTGGCGGGGGGGGGGTATCCGAGGCGATTTCCCAATGAAAAAAATACTTAACCTGGTCCGTGTACTTTACCGCTCATGAGTGTTTCTAATGCTGTCCGACGAACGTCAATTAATACACTGAACAGAAATAGCCTTAAGACGGATCCTAGGTGTACCCCGACGGTGATGGCGAAGGGTTTCGGAATCGTGGGACATGTCTCCGATGATATCAATATAAGATTCTGCAACTGCTTAGGCCCTTCAGATCATTGCATGACAAATACAGTCAAAACCCTCTACATGTCCAGAAACAGGCAATGCACAGGGGTATTCCTCGTCCTGTATATCTCCGCGACAATATTTAGGGCAAAAACCGGATGCATGATCCCGTGATCGGGGCGAAACCCATACTGATTCTCAAGAGTGTAAACTCCCATCTGATTCGGGACTAATTTATTATCCTGTGAATGACCTTCAAGGTGTGGGACATTTACTTTATCCCACGGTAGTTACCACACTCCTACCCCAATCCTTTGCCTTTGAAGACTGGAATATTGATACGTGGCTTACGTTAGCTAGGGATCTTCCCGGTGAAGAGTACGCAGTTGAAAAGGTTTGCAAGAATGTCCAGACCACGTGGACCCATCACCTTTCAAGCCTTGATGAGGACTCCGTCGGCTTCGACAGCTTTCCGATTCTTCATGCGGCAAAGAGTAATCTGGACTTCTCCAAGCGTTATAGGTGGCACCAGTCCTTGACTTAAATAGATTGCACCCCTTTATGCAGCTTGGTCAGCAGCCCGTGGAACTATGAGCTCCATTTCTCCTTCACCGCGCTTGCCTCGTATATCAAATTGCCCCCAGAGTCTTAAATACAGCGGCACCTGAGTATATCCTGTGCCTCTTTGATCCTAGCATTAAAGAATAAAGACACTTGTTTCCTTAACCAAACAACTTAATAAAAAAGAATGCGGGGACTATCTTCGTTAGCATAAAGCCAGATTTGTTGTAAAATTCAAGTTGATAATTTGTTGACAGCTCACATCTTATTAGTATGTCTCCACAGCCACCTGTCTGTGGGGAACATCTCTACCTAGAAATTGAGCTCCTTCACTCTAAAACTCTGCTAGGTGTCTTTTACTGTCCTTCATCTAATATAAACTACTTCTCCTCCTTCGAACTCATCTTAGAAAACTTGGTACCTTCGTACAGTCAAAGCATAATCATGGGTGACTTTAACACCTGTCTGCTAAAAAACGACACACGTTCTTCTACCTTAAACTCTATTATTCGATCTAACAATTTGTCTATTATTCCTACTAATGCTACTCATCACCTTCCAAATCCTGTGCCTTCTCTGCTTGACCTCATGATTGTCTCTTCTCCAAATCGTGTTGTGAAGCATGGTCAACGTTCTGCTACTCCGTTTTCCTACCACCACTTGTTGTATCTATCTTACCGACTTCACCCACCTAAATCTATACCTAAAGTACTATCGCAGCGCAATTTTCGTGACATGGATCTTGCCTCCCTACGCAAGGACCCCAGTGCCATTGATTGGGCTTCACTTATTAATTCTAGTTGTTTAAATGAAAAAGTTGAACTGTTTACAACTAATTTGACTAAATTGTACGATCTGCATGCACCTATACGTAACATCAAAGTGAAACATCCACCATCACCTTGGCTAACTGATGGAATAAAAGTGCTCATATCAAAAAAAGCTGCAGCCAAGTCAAAGTACCAAAGTCGTCCTAAGGAATTGAATCGAGAGAAATATGTAGCAATTCGAAATCACTGTAGTAAGGTGTGTAGGAATGCTCAACGCCAACATATCCATAATTCAGTTGAAAACGATGATCCAGCTCACGTCTGGAAGTTTCTAAGGTCACTGGGAGTCGGTAAATCTCGGCATAGTGCGATTTCTAAAAATATAGATATAAATTCCCTTAACCAACATTTCTCTGCTCCGTCAACTTTTGACGCGGCATCTAAACTTAGTACTCTTAACCATCTTTCATCAATTGCCACTCCCGACTGTTCTCCGTTTGTTTTCACTCAATTCACTAGCTGTGATGTTAAGAAGAGCATAATGTCGATCACTTCCAATGCAGAGGGAATCGACTGTGTCAGTCGCAATATGATCGTTCCTATCATTGACGAAATCCTCCCTATTATCTGCCATATCTTCAACTACTCGGCAGCTAGCAGCACGTTTCCATCAGCATGGAAAGATGTCCAAATAATTCCTGTGCCTAAGAAGAGTAATCCTTCATCTTTCTCCGAATATCGGCCTATTTCTATACTTTCCTTCCTTTCCAAAGTTCTTGAGCGCTTGATCCATTCTCAGTTAATTAGTTTTCTCTCTAAAAATTCTCTTTTAAACCCTCTTGAATCTGGATTTCGTCAAGGACATAGTACCACGACTACTCTTATTCATATTGCGGAGGATATTAGATCTGGTTTGGAGAACCGCGAGCTAACAGTGCTAGCGTTGTTGGACTTTACTAACGCCTTCAATAACGTTGACTTCGACGTATTACTCAAGATATTGTGCTCCCTTAACATATCTCCAGCAGTGATTGACTGGTTTCAGACTTACCTGTATGGTCGCCGGCAACGTATCCGTATAGAAGACACCGTTTCTTCTTGGTGCCTAACGTCTGCTGACTGAGGTACGCCAGGTGGCGTTTTATCTCCTCTACTCTTCGCTATTTTCATAAACTCCATCTCAGATCATCTCACTTCTTCCTATCACCTACGGATGCCATTAGCATCATTAATAGGAACATGGTCCAAATATGCAACTGGAGTAAATCGTATGGTCTGAAAGTCAACCCATCTAAGACCCAAGTCATTATTATTGTTAGCTCATATGCTATTTCTAAAATTGACTGGTCACTACTTCCTCAAGTCTCCTGTGATGGGACAATCATACCATATAGTGAAAAAGTCAAAAATCTGGGGATACATATCGACAGAAGTTTGACTTGGGGCCCTCAGCTCCAAGAGATTAGCCGCAGAATGTTTGCCACATTACGGGGTCCTTGCGTAGGCTTCAAAATTTTCTACCCATTGCCACGAAAACTGCGCTTGCACAATCTTTTTTCTTTCCTATCCTTGATTATGCCGATGCCAGTTATCCAGATCTCACTGAAGACCAACTTAATAAACTTGAGAGACTCCAAAATCTTTGCATACGATTTATATTTGGACTACTATATGATTACATATCATAATTTCGCGCAAAACTCAAGTGGTTACCTATACGCCTTCGCCGGAATGCTCACATTCTTTATTCATTATATAACATTTTATTTAATCCTCAAACTCCAGTATACTTAAAAGAACGCTTTCAATACCTTCATGACTCGCATTCTAGGGTCCTGAGATCGTCAAAGAATCTGAGGCTGAAAATGCCTGGGCATTCCACGAGATTCATGGAAAAGTCTATTACTGTCCAAGCTGTCCGGTTGTGGAATGCCTTACCCGTAACGATAAGACGCGCGCAATCTCTGCCCATCTTCAAAAAATTAGTAACCGCCTACTATTTACGGGAATAGTCATTATATTTGTTTCTTAGTCTTCCTGTCTCCTTTATTCATGTCTGTGCTGTGTTTCTATTATGTTAAGTATAAATTATGTACCTAATAATAGGTATTGTATCACTGCTAATTTTATGTGTAATAAGTATAATATGTATTCATAATTTAAATAGATAATATATCAGTGTAAATGAAAAATATAAATTAATTTAATATGTACTCCGCATACTGCCCTAGTTCTATTCACTGATTCTCTCCATCCAATGGTTGCCTGTAAGAGATTGCCCTGTGCGATAAGGCCGCCAATTGTATATGCCGCAAAACTATACAAACTTTGTTTCTGTAATCTTTTTCTTGTGTACATACAATAAAGAGATATATTATTATTATATATCTCTATTATTATTATTATTATTCCTCTTTATTAACTTTTAAATACATATAATTACATTTTTAAATATATAATAAATATATAAAAAATACAAATATATTTAAAAATATTAAAACAGTGCTCCACCGGCATCGGGTACAGGGACCAAGCTGCCGGTGGTTACGGCTCAAGGGAGAGGAACTTCCTCAATATGCGTGCCGTGCCTAGCAGAACGGCCTTCTGCATCGGGCCTTTGAGCCAGCTGCCTAACAAGAGCCTCATAAGGTGTTGATCGAGGCTCTTGGCGATGAGTCCATGTGCTGACACAACTATCGGTACAATAATAGCTGAGTCCACATCCCACATGTCGACAATCTCATTGGCCAGGTCCAAATATTTTATTTGTTTTTCTTTTTCTGCCTTCATGAGATTCTCGTCATGGGGGACAGTGATATCAACTATCATTGCACGACGCTCTAATCGATCCATTATCACTATATCAGGCTTATTGGCAACAATAGTCCTGTCAGTGATAATAGTGTGTAGATGTGTCATAGTGATTCTCCGGGGCGATGACATGCCCGACAGATGTCAGAATATACTTCCGGTAGTTGTTCGTCATTACAACTTCGTCCGTAATTGCAAAGATAAAACCTTCGGTTTCTCCAAAACGATCACCGAACCGTAGCCAAGATACAGACGCTTTTAAATCTATATCGGGCCCATTTAAGGCCCGATAGAAGCGTCCGTGTAGCTCTTTGCCCTTCCATACTTCCCTGCGATCAGCAGTACCAAGTACTACAGGTTTGCGCCAGTTCTCTTTAGCCAACGCGAGAGGGGTTAGGCCATTGTCCACTGCGATCACATCGCGATGCATATCGGAATCTACACGTAGGAAATATTCTCTAAATAAATAAATAAATAATAAATATTCTACGACATTCTACACAGCGCTTTCTAGACCCAAAGTAAGCATAGTTTAACTAGCTTGTGTTATGGGTTCCAGAATGCGGATAAACATACTTATATACTTTTTTTTTTGTAAATACATACATATTATACATAGAAACACCCAGACCAATGCAAATAGACATATTCATGCATACAAATATTTGCACTGAGCGGGAATCGAACCCGCGCCCCCTGTCGTAGAAGTCGAATGCACTACCGCTACGCCACAGGTTGTATATCTCGCGGTTATGAAGGGTCTTGGCATTTAAAAAACCACGACCGCCCAATTTCCGCGGGATATACAACCTCATTACCGATGAACGTGGATGGTGCATTCGGAATGTGGTCAGCAGTGTCCGGACCCTCTTCTTATTATTATTATTATCTTTTTTCAATAGTAACCGAAATTACTAATATTCCCCCTAACCCCTCCAGCTAAGCTAAATTGCTTGTGTTAGGAGTGGGTTCACGTCGCTAGTGTAATGGCCAGGATTCGAACCCGGGACCTCTCGATCGTAGGGTCGACTCCTTAACCACTAAGCTACCGACGCTATCTATCTTTGTTGCCGTAACATAACTGTATAGCAGCCAATGTACTGTTTTTTATGAAATAAATTTTAAAAATCGATAAATAAGTTGGTTTTATTTTCAGCTTTCGTTTTTCCGCAAGAGTCTATACAGTAGGTATTTACAGTCCTCCAAAGAAATAGGGATGATGACATGGTCATCAGATTCTTACCAATACTGCATAATATCTAAGTTTTGTTTTTGAGAAAATATGCAGTGTAAAGATATTGCCTAACTAAACTGAAACTACGATTTTTCATTATTTTTTTTCCCAAATTAGTTAAAATATCAAATTAACTACCAATTTATAACTATTTAGATTCCTTATTACATTTTAAATGAATTTTATTATGCACTATACACATGTAAACCAACGTAGACTGAGATAAATGTGATATTATCTTACACTCAATACATTGAATTTTTTTTACATGCGGAAATCCCTTCGGATACCCCCCCGCCGGCCAGCGGGGGTGGTTATGTCGTGTATCGACTAAAACCGCATGGTGTCCTCCCCAAGTGTACGTTGCCGGGCACCCCGGGTAAGCCCTCCAAAGGATAACCCCAGGGTTGCCGGCGGGTGGAAGACGGGGAAACTGGTCCTGATCCGGAAGGCGGGGCGGCCGGCGGATCAGCCTTCCGGTTACCGGTTATCGTGTTGCTCGACGAGGTGTGCAAGCTTTTTGAGCGGATTATTGCAGAGCGCCTCGTCGAGCATCTCACGAACATGGGGCCAGATCTGGCGGACAACCAGTTCGGTTTCCGCCGGGGCGCTCCACCGTGGAAGCGATCATGCGCGTTAGGCGCCTGGCGGAGGAAGTAGTCTCGCGGGGTGGGGTGGTGGTGGCGGTGTCTCTGGACATCGCCAACGCCTTCAACACCCTACCATGGAGCGGCGTTAGGGAGGCGCTCGCGTATCACGGAGTGCCTCTTTACCTCCGCCGCATTGTCGAGGCATACCTATCCGAGAGGGCCATAGTTTACCCGAGCTGGCTAGGGCCAGGGCGGCGAGAAGTGTCGTGCGGTGTTCCGCAGGGGTCGGTCCTAGGGCCACTCCTGTGGAACATCGGATACGACTGGGTGCTGCGCGGTTCGTTGCTCGAGGGTGTCAGCATAGTGTGCTATGCTGACGACACCCTCGTTATGGCGCGGGGAGCAACGTAACGAAGCGCGGCACTGAAGGCCACGGCAGGGGTTGCTCAAGTCGTGGGTCGAATACGGCGGCTGGGACTCGAGGTGGCTCTCCACAAATCCGAGGCTATGTGTTTTCACGGGCCTCGGAGGGGGCCACCTACGGGAACCAGCATAACCGTAGGGGGCGTAAGCATCGGCATCGAGCCCACGATGAAGTACCTTGGGCTCATACTCGATAGCCGATGGGACTTCGGACCTCATCTCCGAAGTCTGGTCCCGAAACTGAGGGGGCTGCGGCCGCGCTATCGCGGCTGATGCCCAACGTTAAGGGACCCAACGCCCCCACTAGGAGACTGTACCTGGGGATCGTGCGAAGCATGGCCCTTTACGGGGCCCCAGTATCGGCGGAAACTCTGGCGGCCCGCAACGTGGCTGTATTAAACAGCCCGTTAAAAGCGATGGCCGTCAGAGTCATCAGGGGGTATCGCACGATCTCCGTCGAGGCGGCATGTCTCCTAGCCGGGACCCCTCCATGGGACCTGGAAGCGAGAGCCCTTGCGCTGCTGTACCAGTGGCGCAAGGAGGCGCTGGAGCGGGGCCATAGGCCGGAGCCCCGAGAAATCAGGGCTCAGCGGTCCCAGCTCCACCGGGAACTCATGGAGACATGGAGGGTGCGACTTGAGCACCCAAGGTGGGGGGAATCCACCATTGCGGCGGTGAGACCGATCGGTCTCACCGCCCCTCTCCAACCACTCCTTCATGATCATGAAGGAGTGGTTGGAGAGGGACCATGGGGACCTCTCCTACCGGAAGTGCCAGATGGTTACCGGACACGGGTGTTTCGGTAAGTATCTGTGGCGCATCCACCGGGAGACAACGCCGCAGTGCCAGCACTGCGAGGATCCTGGCGAAGACACGGCGCTCCACACGTTGGTGGACTGCCCTGCGTGGGCGAGTCAACGCCGGGATCTCGTTGCGGTCCTGGGCGTGGACGTTCTCTCGTTGGAGACCATGGTGAGGGCCGTGGTCTCCGACGGGAGCAAGTGGCACGCCGCCGCCTCTTTCTGCGAGCAGGTAATGCGCGCGAAAGAGACGGCGGAGAGGGAGCGGGAAAGAACCCTGCCCCCCGAGTTTCGCAATCTGCGGCGAGGACGCCGCAGACTCATCTACGCCCGGGACTACCGACCTCCATGATCGGGGCCTGAGGACGGCAGTTGGCCGACTCGCCGTCCTTACAGAAGCAGGCCGTGGCGGAGGCGTGTCGTGTGTGCCCTACACACGCCTGCCAACTCACCGAAGCGGGATAAAACCCGACCCCACCAGGCGAGGCCGCGGTGGCGGCCAAAGTCCGCCGGCAACCCTGGGGTTATCCTTTCGAGGGCTTACCCGGGGTGCCCGGCAACGGACACTTGGGGAGGACACCGTGCGGTTTTAGTCGAGACACGACATAACCACCCCCGCTGGCGAGCGGGGGGGTATCCGAAGGGATTTCCGCACGTAAAAAAAAAATAAAAAAAAAAGGGTTGCCGGCGGACTTTGGCCGCCACCGCGGCCTCTTCTGGTGGGGTGGGGTTTCGCACGGCCCTCCTGCTGGGAAGCGGTTACCGCGGCCTATGGACGTGTGCAACACCAGAGGCCTCAACCTCGCGCTGCCGACCCTGTAAAGGAAAGGGGATAGAAAAGGAGTTTGGGAGGGGATGAGAAAGGAGTTTGGGCTCCGGCACTCTCACTCACCAAACGGAACGCAACAGTTCAAATACTGTTACTTGGCGTCGATATTCTGTGAGAGGGTGGTGCTTCCCCGGTCGAGTCGGCCCATTCATGCAACGGCCAAAATGACTGTTGCTTGACTCTACCACTCACAATTGGAAAGCCGGCGCTAGAAAAGGCTCTTTATTTGTCATTTGGTATTAATCCTTATCAAAATAAATTACTTCAACTGCTTCAATACTAGAGTATTGCTGAATTTTGTGAGTTTGTTTATATGTTTGGGATAATTTTCGGAACCACTGCATTTATTGGAAAAATTATTTCACCTGGTTTCTACAAGGTACATTATCACTGATGGACAGGCATAAAATTAACATGGCTTGAATTAAAATAGAACAGGGAAACGAGCTATATTTATCCCGAAACCAACAACAGCTAAGAGCTAACGAATAATTATGTACATTTAAAAAATGCTTTTAATAGTCCAGCGTCGTTTGACAATGTGACCAAGAACATGGTACACGGGCCATGTGGGACACAAAATCTAACATCACCGTGTATGAAAAATGGCGCTGTTTTTTCACTGATACCCAAACCGGGAAAGATGGGTATTCTGTTTATCTACGCCGAGACGTTGATAATGGCAGTCATCTAGCCACTTTGAGAATTCGTGGAAGAACTGTCACTATAGACAACACATAGATCGTCTCGTACTCTCCAATTCTCTGCCGAACTTTTAATGCTCATATTAACGTGGAATGCTGTTATTCTGTTATATATAAACGGTATGTAAAAATATTTCTTCTTCTCTTCTTCTTCGTTTCAACGGCCACGAGAGTTTAATTAGATACAATAGATTACATAAATACAAATGTATACGTAATAGATAAATATAATATTATGTGTTATTAAATTTTACCGGTCCAAAATGCGACTAATGAAAGGGCAGCATCTGTGACCCCCATTAGGTCTTCCCTAGTGCAATTGGACGGGCACAGAGGACAGGACAATAGATGGGCCATATCCTGTGTTGGTGCACCGCAGTCACACTCCGACTCCGTGGAGTAACCCCACTTGACCAGGTTCGACCTGCAGCGACCTACACCTGTCCGAAGACGATTCAGTGTAAGCCATGTAGCCCACTGCAATTTGTGACCCGCTGGCAGATTCTCCGCTGGTTGGATGAAGTCAGGAGGGACGGGGCAATTTAAGCTCCAGAGCTGCTTCCTTGCTTCTTTGGGGTGGACTGTTATGCTATTTGTGGCCTTAATGAAGCTTTTACGGCTTTTTAGGCGGACTCGGGCTGCAGAGTGGTCGAATAAAGGGTGCCTAGGATCGGTTTCCTGCGAGAGTTTCTCCGTTTCACAGGCTACTTGTCGACGCACATGCGGTGGAGCGATGCCCGCGAGTGGATATAGCAGGTTGAGAGGGGTAGGTTTGGGGCAGCCCGTTATAATTCGGCACGTCTCATTAAGTGCAGTGTCGACTTCTTTTGCATGTGCAGAGCGATGCCACACTGGACATGCATACTCACCCGCAGAGTACGACAAGGCGAGACCTGTTGTTCTAAGAACATGCGGGGCTGCACCCCAGGATGATGTTGTAAGTCGCCTTAGCAGATTATTCCTGGTACCAATTTTGTGTTTCACATTATGGCAGTGCGGTTTGTGGGTCAGGGATCTATCCAGAGTAATCCCCAGATAGCGGGGATGTGGGCAGTGTTCGATGTCAACGCCTCGCCACGATATCCTAAGCGCACGGTTAGCTTCTCTGTTCCGCAGATGGAATACACACGACTGCGTCTTTGATGGATTTGGCCGAAGGCCATTTTTGATGTAATATTGGTTGAGACTCTCCAAAGCAGACGTCAGCAGTTGTTCAGCGTCTTCGAAGTGAGGCGATTGAGCAGCGAGCGCAAGGTCATCGGCATAAAGGAAGTGTCTCGTGTTCTGCAGTATTGGTTGGTCATTTGTGTAAATGTTAAAAAGAGTTAGGGCAAGAACACTTCCTTGGGGGAGACCGTTTTTCAAATTTCTCCAGCGACTTTTGGTGCTATTAAGGTGCACTTGAAAGCGCCGATTCCCAAGGATTTCACGTAATATCTGGACAAACCCTATGTCCTTAATGATGTCGTGGACTTTAACGAGAAGTTGCTTTATGTTGACGGTGTCGTATCCAGCAGATAGGTCTACAAAAACGGTACCAGTAACTTGCTGTCGCTCGAAGCCATCCTCAATATACTGAGTGAGGGCGAGGACTTGGCCAGTACACGATTTGCCCGGTCGGAACCCGGCTTGTTCAGGGATGAGTTGGGGCTCAAGCACAGCAGTTAAGCGGTTTAGCAAGACTCTTTCAAAAAATTTAAAAGTGTGGCACAGCAGCGAGATGGGACGGTAGTTTTTCACGTCACTAGGACACTTTCCTGGCTTTAGAAGCGCTATGACCTTTGACTTTCTCCACGGCTTGGGTAACTTTAAAGTATCCAAGCACGAGTTGAAGAGAGCCAAAAGCCACGAGACCGCCACAGGACCGAAATTTTTAATTTGTTCCATCGTGAGATCTTCAACCCCCGCTGCCCTGCCACTCTTCAATTGTGGTATATGTATTTATATACAACAGATATTTTCCGACCCTTTTTTTATACCAAGGGTCCGATAACTTCACCAAAACATTACTTTCAGCGAAGTTGAAAAATTAAATTAAACATAATTTACTTAATCATAAATAATCATTTCATTCGCTCATTTAGAACTCGGTAATATAATCAAATTGGCATGCAATGCAACACATATGCAGTAAAAATATAACCCTCCTTTTGGCACTCAGGTAATAAATCATAACACTCAGTACTAACCGAACCACACTCGTAATCTTATCGCAAGTAAAAATGTATTACACCCAACGAAGTGGGCATGGGTCAAATAGTTAATTTATAATAAATAGGTCTTTACCTATGAAATTGCCGAAATTTTCTTACAAATTCATGAGTTCGTTATTACTGTAATTGAATAGCTATTTCCATTATTTATATTTTGTTTGAAAGTTGATTTCCAGATTTTACAACTCTGTATTAAATTTTGTTTTTATTGGCCGCTTGATAAATTAATTCCATCTTCAAAAACCGTAATTCCTAAATGCTATCCATTTTGACGATAAATTTCGTATTACTTAACAGCTGTCACTTTTCAAAAATGTAATAAAAGTTGCTGTTTTTTAGCTTAATGTTGTCTCATTCATACACAAAAAAAACATAAAATTTGGATTTGTCATTCCTAATAAAAATGCAAAAATGTTAGTACTGAAAATTGGGTTACTCCAATTTCTTCAAGAAAAACGGTAATTTCATATGTAACGACCTAATTACGTGTGGTTGTTATTGAAAGTCAAGTTGGATGTTCATACCTTGCTTCCCTACAACTCAACCAATTTAAGTGGGCAATAGCTCAGATCAATGAGTTCATTTAAGCAACAGTCTTACATCAAAACATATTAGGTACATTTTTATTTTTTTTTCGTGCGGAAATCCCTTCGGAAACCCTGACCCCGGGCCATCTCCGGTTTCGAGATGGCCCAATCGGGTTTGGGAACCACGGTGTCCCCGTCTTCTAAATCTCTCGGCGCCTCCCACGCCGGGCAGTCCACCAGCGTGTGCAGCCCTGAGTCCTCGCTCGCGTCGCAGTGATGACACTCAGGTGTTGGCTCCTTCCTGATCCGATGCAGGTGGTCCCCGAAGCACCTCTTCCCGGAGATCACCTGCGTCAGTCAGAACGAGAGGCTTCCGTGTCGCCTCTCTAGTCAATCCTCCATGATGGGCCTTACCGCGCCTTGCGCTTGGTCGCCCAAGTCGTTCCTTCCACTCCACCACGATGGCCTGGCGGAGCTGGGACTGCACGGCCTCGATTTCTCGATGCTCGGGGTTTCGTCCCTGCTCCCGCACCTCCTTTCGCCACTGGTACAGTTGCGAAAGGGCTCTCGCCTCCAGGTCCCATGGCGGAGTTCCGGCAAGGAGACTCGCCGCCTCGAAGGAGATCGTGTGGTACCCGCGTATGACCCTTATGGCCATCACACACGGCACAGCATCCGCACACTTCCGGCCTTCAGGGCCTCCGCCCATATTGGGCACCCATACAGGGCTATGGACCGCACGATCCCCGCGTAGAGTCTCCTGCAGGAGTCATCGGGCCCCCTCAAGTTGGGCAACAGCCGCGCCAGAGCGAGAGCTGTGCCCTTCAATTTAGGAACCAGACTTCGGATGTGCTCTCCGAAGTCCCATCGGCCGTCGAGCACGAGCCCCAAATATTTTATTTGGGGCTTGATGCCGATGCGATTTCCTCCCACGATGAGACTGGATCCCTCGGGTGGCTTGCTCCGAGGCCCATGAAAGAACAGGGCCTCGGTTTTATGCAGAGCCACCTTGAGACCCAGCCACCGGATCCGCTCAACGACTTGAGCAACCGCGGTCGTGGCCTTTAGGGTCGCCCCGCACGCCGTCACGAGAGTGTCGTCCGCGTAGCACGTGACGGCGGCACCGCCTGCGAGCTCACCGCGAAGCACCCAGTCGTATCCGATGTTCCATAGGAGCGGCCCCAGGACCTATCCCTGTGGAACACCGCACGACATTTCACGCCAACCGAGACCGGTCACGGTTGGGTAGATGACGGCTCTGTGCGTTAAATACGCCCCGACTATGCGGCGAAGGTAGAGAGGCACTTCGTGATACACGAGCGCCTCCCTAATGTTACTCCAGGGCAAGGTGTTTAACGCATTGGCGATGTCCAGGGACACCGCCAACATCACCTCACCCCGGGCTACTGCATCCTCTGCCAGAGCCCTCACGCGCATGGTGGCATCCACGGTGGAGCGCCTCTGGCGGAAGCCATATTGGGCATCCGCCAGGTCCAGCCCCACTCTTGAGAGGTGCTCGACGAGGCGCTTCGCAATTACTCTTTCAAAGAGCTTGCACACCTCGTCGAGCAACACTATGGGCCGGTTGGCGACGGCGAGTACGCCGTGCGCCCCTACTTTTGGATGAGGAGCAGTTTCCCCGTCTTCCACAATTTCGGAAACTGGCCCCGCTCCAAACATGAGCTGAGAAGCCCTCTCAGTCGGGGCTCGAGAGCGTCGTCGACTAGAGCTAGGACCCACGCTCGGCTTGGAATGCCGTCGGGTCCCGGGGCGGTGTGTTTGGCTCTTAGCCTTCTCACCGCCAGCTCTAGTTCTACCCAAGTGACCTCGGGCACGTCGTCGTCATCCACGTCGGGCGCCATAGGCGACCGAGGCGGAGTCATCTGCGGTGGAATATGTTCCACCGTCCACGCTGGGAACAGGAAGCCAACAACTGCTCCGAGCAGCTCCGGCTGGAGATACCGGGTTAACGGCGGGGCCTTGGGGCGCAGCTTGCCCCTCACCATCTGGAAGGGCCGCCTCTAAGGGTCCCGCTCCAGCGTCTCCAGCAGTTTGTCCCGCCTTATCTCCGCTCGGAGGGCTCCTCTGGCTTCCCTGTATCCCTCGTACAACTCCGCCTCTCGGCCTCAGCCCTGAACACGTCGCGCCAACGAGGGGCTCGTGAACGATAGGTCCACGATGGAGCTAGCCCTCGAGGTCACGAACGTGTCCACAGCTCCCCGATTTAGGAGGACTAGGCCGAGTCGTTTGGCCCAGTCCACCAGTGCCCTGCCTCTATGCCCCGTTGCGCCCCTATCGTGTCGGGAACCCCAGGCCAACGACCAGGCGTTGAAGTCCTCGAGCACAAGGACCGGACGGGGCTGGCAGGCATTGACGACGACTGCCAGCTGACGGAGCCATGTTTCAAATGCAGCTTGGTCTCGGCTCGGCGTCGCCACGCAGCCGGATCCCCTTGCAACGACGGCAAGAGGGGGGCTGCCGGCGGCAGGGTTGTGCACCAGTGCCGCTGACCCATCCAGCGCGGTTTCCTAGGCAGGCCCGAGGAACCGGTGGGTGTATGGGTCGGCGACAGCGGCGACATTTATGGCCCACTGTGCCATGCTCTGTAGCGGAAGGTCCTGAGCCCCTGATTCTCGGAGGCGATGTCGAGCACAATGCGCAACATCGCCTCCTGCTAAGGCTTCGGCGGTGACTTTCCCGCGGCCCTTCCAAGAGCCGAGGGGGCTCGGGTGGATTGCCCAGCCCTCACGCCACCACGTGTCCCTCGGCGGCCAGCAGCCACCTTGGACGCCGGCTGCGACGCCTCGTCGCTGCTGGAGGAGGAGGTCGTCCCGGTGAGGGTAAAGTTCTCATCCGACACGCTCTCCCCCGTCCGAGCCTTTGCGCGCCTCCTGCGCTTACGGGTACGTTGCACGCCCAGACCCGACGGGCTGGTCGCCCTGGTTCGCTCGTTATCGGTGTTGAATTTCTCCGACACCGCTGAGGTATTTGGCGTCACCTCCACGCTTGCCTGCTGCGCGATCTCCGCACAGACTCCGTCATTCTCGTTGTCCTTTATTTCGTTGCCATTGTCGTTATATTTTATTTTTCCGTCCGTTTGTTTATTATTTAGGTTAGTTATGTTCATAGCATATCCCACAAGTATGGGGGAAAGGTGGTCCATCCAGGCGGAGCCCCCTGCACCTGGATAAGCCTATATACTATGGAGGTCGGCTGGTATCCATAGGTTTTTACGACTTCGCTGTCGGGTGTTATAGACTTTTCCTTGTCATGGGCCGGCCAATAAAGGCAAGCCCTCCGGTCAACAAGTTCCCAGCGTACCCTTCTGGAGCCACCATTCAGGTCGTTGCTGATCACCTGCTGATTACGGAACGCGAGAGGATGGCTAGTCCTCTCTCACCGGCGGCGGCACAAGTGCCCGTCGGCCCCTGCGTTAGCAGTGGGCCAACCTACTTCTGGATCCCCCAGGACCCTATGGTGGCCTCAACTACTAACACCATCGCTCATCCTGTCTCCGCTGGAAGCAGAGGAGTACGGAGAGCGATGTGTTCCCACCACGTTGGGTATTAGCCGACAATCAATGCCAACCCCATGAAGGGGAGCCGACCGCCGCCCAGGGTGTACCAGCCGCTCCGATTCCGTTCCCCCCGGACTGCAGCGGGATCGGAATCGGAATGACACGCGAGGAGGTTACCCAACACACACCCCACATATTAGGTACCTCAATTAGAAACGAATATAATTATAGAGATAGAAAGCTGTGTAAATAGCGGAAATCTTCACCTTTGAATGTAACTCGAGAAGGGGGAAAGTCAAGAGGTTTTAAATAATCCTTAACGCAGCTGTGCATCAATACCTTTACTTTGAAAACAGTAAAGACAGTTCAAGTTATAGTCGGAATCGTGCACTGAGGGTTCCGTACAAAACTAGATTGAGGGGCGAACTTAACGTTGCTGTAGAGCTTCTAGCCTTGAGAGACAGACGTATACATTTTTTTTTGTGATGTAGGTAGCTAAATTTCCGGTTTTCAAATTTTTCCCATTACTTTTTTTTAACTTGTGCTATAAGACCTTACTTTTTGCCAAATTTCATGCTTTTGATGCCCTTGCATTTGGTAAAATTTGCTACATAAACGCCTGTACTTTTTGGTTGCATTGACGCAGAAGTTTAATTATTTCACAGCTTCAAGGCGTTACAGACTTTGGTATTTGGTATAAATTTAGACTTAATGCTTCTACGTGTTTCTGAGAAAAAGATCTTGACAGACAGACAGACAGTCGGGCGGACAACGAAGAGTAAGAGTAAAGGAATAGTAAGTAAGAGTTTCGTTTTTTTCTTTTGAGGTACGGAACCCGACCTCCGTCCTCCATGAGCGCAGGCCTGGGGGTGGCAGGTGAGGCCGCCTGTCACCCCAGCAGAAGCAGGCCGGGATGGTGGGGCGACTAGCGCCCCTCCCCCAACCCGGGGCAAGACGGGGACACCGTGGTCTCCAAACCTGAGGGGGCCATCTCGAAACCGGAGATGGCCCAGGATCAGTCGGGGTGCGAGGGATATGCTCTATGGGTAACCTTACACCCTGGCGTCTGAAGACCCGAGACGGCGTGCGGTTTTAGTCGGTTCAAGCCCGACATAACAGCCCCCGCTGGCCGGTGGCTACCCGAAGGGATTTCCGCACAAAAAAAAAAGGTACGGAACCTTAAAACAAGTATAATAATGTAAATTGAATATATGCGCTTGTGATATCAAACGAGGTATGTCCTCAATTAGGTATGATAACACGCAATTGTCCGATGTACGACACATTTAATATAGAGTTAAAACGCCATAACACAATCTGATTAAAGTCTGGTAATGGTCATCAAATTAAGTGAACATGCGAGTCCTGTTTGCGCGACAAATCGGGTGACATTAATTGCCGGTTCACATTAATTGCCTAGAATTACAAAAATCATGTTTAGTTGAACGAATATGCTGTTTTGGTGAGAATCACAACACCTCCTCCACTTCACCATTAAATCACATCCCAGAGAAGTTCACACTAAAATGTAGATTCTAACTAACCAACGATATTTAATTAATAAATATTCTGGGACAAACTACACAGCGCCATCTAGTTTCATCAATCTACACAGCGTTATCTAAATTGATTTTACAAGGTAAGAAAATCACAAGTTTCCAACCTGTTCCAACTATGTAGTAATCAAAACTAATTTAGTGACCTATTTAAGCGTATAGAAAATATTAATTGCTATAGGAAAATAGCTTAGACGCATAACATCTTCTAAACCAATCAAAAAGTCTCTTTTACACTTCTGAGTGTAGTATTTGTTACTTCCAAAAGTCTACTCCGGTTCTACTATCTATCATGCTTATCCTAGTGATTGTAAATGAATCTCGGAATTCGTTGATCCAAATATATCCGGCGTTAGAATGAAAACATTCTACTGAAGATAATTATTATAGTTAACTCTCACGACAACAGGAGCCTTCAACAGCTATCTAAGTTTTCAGGCCTTCGAGAAGTCTTTTTAATTCCATTAAATTATCATGACATTATGTGGTAGATTTTCAATGTTCAATCTATTCGTGCGTTCGTATTTTGTGTTAGCCGCACAATACAAAATCGCAATAAGCCCGGCTGTGAAAAAAATTAAACTACTTCATTATCATCAGGAGACATTAAAAATTTAGTAACATTAACTGGGATCGAATTCTGGCACTCTCATTCCGTGACTTCTACATGCACCAGTGAACCACGAAAACACTGAGGATGACACCCTGTGAGTTGCCGATAAAGCTAAACTGTTTGGACGGGGAACTCGGAACAAATTTGATCAGAAGTAAAATGAAGGAGTTGGCAAATGTGAATGTTTGTGAATGTGCAACCTAACCGAAAACCCGATAAAGTCTGATCCATAATGCTTTTATAAACATTAAACTGATGCTACAGCAGGTTAGTGATTTAAAAGTAGTACATTAAAGCGTCTCTCGAGATAATCTGAAAGTACATCCACCAGAAAACATTGATCCTAAGTATATAAAATATCAGTGTGAGTCTTTAGCCTTGTAACCTTTAGCAACACACGGCAACAAAAGTTGCTATATTGACCAAATAGGGGCACATAGAACCCAGCCATGTATAATAAAAGGAAGAACTCCTCATATGAGCTAGGAATAATTTTGCAAGGTTATAAGTTTTAAAAAGACTGCAGCTGAGGTGTTTACCCGACCATCAAATTGCAAAACGCTCCATTATTTATTTATTAATCTTTAAGGCAGGCATTCTATACCAGTCAACCAAAGGTGGTACAGAGAAATACTCAATAAATGCATTATTGAGAGCAACATTCATAAAAGGAATGAACTATACACAACAATAATTCTGTAATACCTTATTTTTTTTCTACTTTTGGAAACCCCCACGGGCTTCACCCCATCGGTGCCGACGATGGGATCGGCGTGTCGGAATCGGACCGACTAAAACCACACGGTGTCCAAGTGTCCATTTCCGGGCACCCCGGGTAAGCCCTCGAAAGGATAACCCTAGGGTTAGCGGCAGACCTTGGCCGTCACCGCGGCCTCGCCTGGTGGGGTCGGGTTTTATCCCGCGTCGGTGAGTTGGCAGGCGTGTGTAGGACACACACGACACGCCTCCGCCACGGCCTGGTAATACCTACTCTAATAAATTATATACTTAAAAATATACTTATATAAATATAACTACGCAATATATATATATAACCAATAATGGACCCGCCGGGAGGTCTGAATAGATAATTATCTATGTTTACTTGCTATAAAATTGAAAGTAATTTATAATTTGATTATATCCGAGTTTTTATTGTTTGTATCCGAGAGTTTAAAATAGCTAATTTTATAGTTTAATATTTCTCGGGATTTACGGGTAGTTTTTGGTGGTCGATTCTGACCGAACTAACCGTTTCACTGTAACGGGAATTCAACTTCCCGGGAATTTTTGATATTACTTTTGTTTGATTTGTTCTAAGTTCGGGGTGGTTCCCCGAATGCCTTTTGACCGTTTTGAGGGTTTGTCGGTTAACCGGTTTTTATAAAATTGCGGTGTGTTTTGTTGTTTGAACCGTTTTATATTCGTACCGACTTCCTGTATTTGATTAATGATTTTGTACCGTTTGTTGACTGCATATTGGCGTAGATCCGGATCATTAGACACTTTATTTTAGTTAGATATTAACTTTTAGTATTATTTGCGTTTCCACTGTCGCGCTTTAGATCACGCTTCGGAACGAAGTAGTGATTGTGTGAAAGTGAGTGGTGGGGCTACGGCTGGAATACTACCTGCTCGTGGTCTCACTCCTCATCCTTGTCTCCGAGTTAAAGGAGACTGGTAGCAGAGCTGTTAATTGTATTTTTTAGGGTTCCGTACCTTTTTTTTTCGTGCGGAAATCCCTTCGGATACCCCCCCGCCGGCCAGCGGGGGTGGTTATGTCGGGCTTGAACCGACTAAAACCGCACGCCGTCTCGGGTCTACAGACGCCGTAGGGTTCCGTACAGGTAGGGTTCCGTACCTCAAAAGGAAAAAATGCGAAAACCGTAAATTTTTAGTTACATCATATAATAAAAAATATTTTTGAAAATTTTAACTATGATTCGATTGTCGATGGGTGAACTTTTACTTATATACCTACATATTTGTACGGAACCCTCGGTGTGCGAGTCCGACTCGCACTTGTCCAGTTTTTTTTTATTACTGCGCTCGCTCGTTTCACGCACTGAACAAATTATAAATACAGTAAGCATACTAATATTGTTAGCATGTTTACAGTATTTATTATTGGTTTTCAGGTCGGTTTGGCTTCCATTCAGGTCGAAACATCACCATAATCGAATACGGGAAATAGTAAAGCCTGGACCAGCATAATCTTATTCTTTGTAGGCAGAAGGTTCCGTAGGCGATAAAAAAAAATGATCTAAGCATTACAGTTACTCTCTGACTAACATGAGATACTTGCTTTCGCCAGCTCCGGGTCGAATCTATAAACAAACCTAGATCCTTTACTGAAGGGCTTAATTGTACGATCGGGCCATTGAACGTAATAGATGGGAGAGATAGTGCATCCAGTTAATTGATGGCTACCTTTAATGTTAGCCTGGCACTTAAGTTCACAGTCAATTCAAATCTGTTCGCCCAGCTGTTTTTTTTTAGTATTTTAATAATAATAATTTATTTTCAAACAAAAATATTGTAAATATAAAAATATTATAAATAATATAATAATTATAAATCATAATACATGATTTATAACTTATAATAAATTACATAAGTATTACATAAGTATGCAGAGTATTATATGGTACCTAATTGCAGCTTGCAGCTTCTGTCACTGAGCTAGGCCAGCTCAGTGACAGAAGCTGCAAGCTAGCCTGTACTGTGAAATACCGGGAATACATCATTTAGAAACTCTGCTTGAAGTGGTCGTAGAAGATCTTTTTTTCGCTAAGTTAGCACAACTACTGTCCGCTATAACCACGCGGTGTTTGAGTGTCACTAGTCATTTAGTTTGTTCAATGTGCGCCATTTAGTAAGTTCATCTCTGTTTTGCGATTTTCACAATGGCAAATTGAATTTTTTGTTTCATAGTGCTGAAATAGATATAGTCCTGAAATTGAGTTAAAATATGGCTTATGTTGAATCGATATATTCAAAGAAAACTGAACAGCAAATTTAAATACGATCGACAGATTTACCTCACTCTAGTCAGTCATCATCGTCTTCAACTGAAGTAGATTCGATTACCGCGATGTAGATGCGATGTCGTGCACTCGGAATTTCTGTCAGAAGGTGAGACAGTAAATAAAATATATTATCTGAGCATTATAAGGCGTTTGAGAGAGCTAATTCGTCGGAAAAGTCCAGACTTGCGAAAAGAAAATGCATGAATTGTACCGCGATAATGCACCATCTCGCAAGCCTATCATTGTTAGCGAATTTCTGGTCAAAAGCTTTACCAATCATATCGAACAGCCACCATAGTTCTCTTATGTAGCTCCGGCTGACTTTTTTCTTTTTTGAAACCTAAATTACTACTTTAAGGCACCCGTTTTCAGTAAATAGATGGCATTAAAAAAATCGCGATGGGTATCGAAGGCGACTCCAAAAAATACGTTTAAAAAATGTTTTTGATGATTGAATAGTTCGTTGGCATGTGAGAATTATTTCGACCCTAGTTGAAAGAAGAGAAGAAGTCTTTCGAAGGTGATACCTAAAAATTTGGTGGAATAATACATATTTTAAGTTTTATTGAGTGATTCTCGGTACTTTCTTGACAGAGTAGTAAATAATCAATTAAAATTAATTCTAACACATCTACACATTTTACATCTTTATATCTTATAACAAAGGCAAAGATAAAAAAAATAAAAATAATAATAATGAACAGTAAAAGATAAGAATTCAGACCATCACTGGAGGACGTCATTGGGACACTGTACAGGGCCGGGATCAAAATTAATATAAATAAAGAGTAGTCAATGTAAATAGCTCAGGTCAAATAGTCAGGTATTAAAACACTGTTTCTGTTTTCTTCTGTAGAAATATATATTTATTCTCTAAATTTATAAAAGTATAAATTAATTACTTGAGTTAATATTAACCGTTTACTATCTACTTTATAACATAAATAGATTGACATAACAATATTTTACAGAATTCAGAAAATGAATAATTTTAAGTATCAGTTGTGTTCACAAAATTACAAAGCCTTTATGGGTAACTTTGACCTTTTGTTATAAACTACTAGGTACTTGATATAGGCTTATTATCATTAGCGTCAATCCCGGTTGCATCCAAAGCTTGCACTCTGGAGTCCGGGGTCCGCTCTTTTACTCCTTTACCGTTTCATCACTGTCTGTCTGTCTGTCTGTCTGCCGTCTACCCCCCGCCCCTCAAAGGAAAACCTCCGCCAGAGCCTTGTTTGTTAGTCAGCTAGTCGGTTCAAGCCCGACATAACCGCCCCCGCTGGCACGCGGGGGGGTATCCGAAGGGATTTCCGCACGAAAAAAAAAAAAAAAAAAAAAGGTATACCGGCTAGTAGGAGCACGAAGAACTGGGTCCCCTACTTAATATATACTATCCTTTATAAAGTAAGTACACTTTACAGAATGAATTGCGGTACTCTGATACTACATTCATACTTGATATTGTTGGAAGTTTACGTGAATGTCACACATTGAAATAAAACTATTTTACGGATTCTATCGCGATTTATTTGATGTTATTTTATATTTTACATTGATCCCGACGATTCGGTTGCTTTTCAGCAGCCATGGTCCCCGTGACAGTTTTATTTCAAAACATTCACACACTTATTACAAAACATGTTAAATTCCATTAATTTGTTTCGCCAACCAGTCTGTAACTAATTAATAATAAAGTACCAAATATATTACATTTCATCATCATATTTATGATGAAATGTAATATTTTTCGTAAGCTTTACATTAGACACATTGGTAGTGGGTGTAACGATATCACTGTGTATTATATACAGAATTATATTGCGTATTCCTATAATATTTATATATAATACTTAATTTTAAACGTTATACACACTTGGCACAGCCTATTCTTATATTCTGTTTCATAAATAATCCTGATTCATTTATTTATTGATGACTTATTAATGCGAATTGTAGATAGGTATTTTGTTAAATCACTGCGACGCGAGCGAGGACTCAGGGCTGCACTCGCTGGCGGACTGCCCGGCGTGAGAGGCGCCGAGGCGTGACCTCGTGGCAGCCATCGCGGTGGGAGTCCTCTCGCTCGGCAGCATGATTGCGGTAAAGATGCGGAGCGCGAGCGCGTGAGCCGCCGCCACCTCCTTCTGCGAGCATGTAAAGATCGCGACGGAGAGGCGCGAAGCGCGCCCGGGAGAGATTTAAAACTCTCCCGGCTCGCCGAGCCCACAACATGCTCGCCACGCGTCGAAGGCAACTCAGGCGACGGAGGTCGCTTAACGACCTCCGACGTCCATGAGCGCAGGCCTGGGGGTGGCAGGTGAGGTCCTGTCACCCCAGCAGAAACACGGCGGGGACACCGTGGTTCGTCGGTTAAAGCCCGACATAACCACCCCTGCTGGCCGGCGGGGGGTACTGAAGGGATTTCCAAACGAAAAAGAAAAAAAAAGTTATTTTGTTAATATGACTCTGGCACTAGAGATACATGGATTCCATACTTCCAATAGAACTATAATACTATATTACATAACATAACATAAACTCACGCCTATATCCCCGAAGGGGTAGGCAGAGGTGCTAGCACCCAGATTTCGCCAGTTTTATGTTTAGGTCCCAATGTAATAACCATTTCCCATTAACCGGGCACTTATAAACCTGCGATAAATACACACATAACTTCGAAAAGCATCGAAAAGTCATTGGTGTGTGCCATGGTAATACCTGGGATCGAACCCGAGACCTCGTCTCAGCAGTCCTTTACCCATACCACTAGGCTACCGCGGTGATACTATATTATGCCATGGAATTGACTTATTCGGCAAATGGGAACTCGCTTATTCGCACGAGTTGGCGCCTTCCGATTTTCCCTATTTAATATTAAACAAGTCATCAGTCAGAATGAACAGAATTATTTTAAGGTCTTGGGAAAACCTCCTTGTTTGTATTATCAGGGAGTCACACTTGAACTTATTCATAAATATATATATATATATATATATATATATATATACATTCATAATTTTCTACACATTTATAATTTACACTAACGGACATCAACTTTACAGTCGTCTTCTATATCCACCGCTCAAACTGCGCCATATGTGACCGAGCCAACTGGCTCTCATCTTTTCCCTTTCATATTCAGCTTCTCTTTTGAATATTTCCCAATTTCTCTTCTCAGTAGGTGACCGAGGACCCCATGATGAGTTAGGATTAAATGATTTTTTGATAGTCTGTAAACATCCATATAAATTGTAAATTTTCAAATAGTCATATACCTACAGTAACGGAATGAACGCAAAGACCTCGGACACCTCAGAATTTTAGACACTTTAGATTTGATAAGAATATTAAATTCTAAAACTTAAATAATTACTAGAATATAATTTAATTAAACGAAACTGAGTACTTTTGCATATAGTCAAAGGAAAATACAGATATAGGTTATAATTACGTACAAAATTTAACTCCCCCAACTCAGCAACGCGATGGACCCGGCACCCGCACGGAGAATCCATGGATTGCTAAGAATATCGGTCTATTAAAACTCCTATAAAGTCTTACCTCTACAAAGTATCCAGTTCTGTGTTTGAACATTGTAACTGCAATACCAATTGGAACTAATGCGATACCGCCAAATAGCATTACTAAGCCAGCAGCTGAAACAATAAATTAATTTTGAACCTTAGCCCAGTCATTTTAGCGCAAAAACCTTTGCATTTATCCCATAGAAGCTGAAATGAGGGATACCATTATAATCATATTGTGGACGCGTCATATTATGAAAAATTCCTATCGCTGCTATGGCTGTTTTTTTTTATTCAAGATCAAATTCAAAGGTCGATACCTTTTTTTTTTCATTTTTCTCACAAACGGTAAGTTTTATCGCATAAAATTATAAGATAAAGTTAAAGATCATGCAATTATCTATAAAAAATGTTCTTTTTTTCACCATCTTATTTCTTCATTCACCATTCATGAGACTGTCATAAACATGTCTAGTATTCCCTCTAACCCCTCCAGCTAAGTTAAATTGCTTGTGTTAGGAGTGGGTTCACATCGGTAGTGTAATAGCCAGGATTCGAACCTGGGATGTCTCGATGATAAGGCCGACACCTTAACCACTAAGCTGCCGACGCTTCCACTTAATAAATAATTGTTATTAACATAACATTACAATAATTCCTAATTATTCTTATTGCATAAACGGTGGTAAGTTTTGATGGCGTTGACTTGGAAATTTTATTTTTTCATATAAGAGACTGCAGACTAGAATTTGATATATGTGGCAATACCACATGTAGCGAGTGCCGTATAACAACATCGAGTCGAACTACTTCGATACACTACGTCACTACCGATCCTGAATGGGGATGTCCAGGGACACCGCCAACATCACCTCACCCCGGGCAACTGCATCCTTCGCCAGAGCCCTCACGTGCACGATGGCATGCACGGTGGAACGCCTCTGGCGGAAGCCATATTAGCCATCCATCAGGTCCGGCCTCACTCTAGAGAGGTGCTTGATGAGGCACTTCGCAATGACTCTTTCAAAGAGTTTGCACACCTCGTCGAGCAACACTATGAGCCCACCTTTCGGATGAGGACCAGTTTCCCCATCTTCCATAATTTCGGAAACTGGCCCCGCTTCAAGCATGTACTGAGAAGCTCTCTCAGCCGAAGCTCGAGAGCGTCGTCGACTAAAGCTAGGACCCACCCTCAGCCTGGAATGCTGTCGGGTCCCGGGGCAGTGTTTTTGGCTCTGAGCCTTTACACCACCAGCTCTAGTTCTACCCAAATAACCTCGGGCACGCAGCCTGGTCCATCGAAAAGACTGAGGACGGAGTAGTTCAAATTTAGAAAATCACCGTGGATTATGCCTATTGGGGATACCACGTAAACCCGACTCTACCTCATGGGTGATGGGGAAAACAGTCAATAATTAATTATTAATAATATTGCAAAATTAATAATTTAAAAAATAATAATAACAAAATAAAAAAAAACAAAAGTTACTGGACCAAAGTTGTAGAGAATTTAATTTGCAACAATAAATGTTATCAATTTTTTTTTATCAGATAAATAGTTTAAGAGATATATCGTAAAACCAATTTCAACCCCTATTTTCAAGATGGCGGCCGTGGTACAAGAGTGGCGACCCCACAAACTTGGTTTTAGCTTTACACTGAGCCCCCCTACACATAAAAAAAATAAAATTGCGTCCTCTAAAAAACGCAACCCCAAATGTAACTTTTCAATGGACCATTACCTTCTCTCGAAGTATGGGTTCAATAATGTACTGTGAATGACTGTTTCCCAGCACTAGGATTAATACCCTGACTCCGAGCAGCCTGATTCGGATAGATTCCCACCTTAACTTTCGTTTATTTTTGTAACAACACAGAAATAGGACGTCAAGTTTTTCTTAAGTCCTCAGCAGTTTTATGTCGATGGACATTATGCTCCAATTATCATTATGCGTTAATAATGTTATCTTTCAGCATATTATGCTTTAAAATCGTAGTTTCGTAATCGTTTTAACAGTAGTTATGATAAAATAATTCATGCCTTACAATTTATGCCGAATGAATGTATGCGTTTTGATATTTAGAAGAAATAAAAGTATGCCATAATAAATTATGACATAAAATGTTATCCATTTCCATCCATCCAAACGAAACCGGGCTGTACTTATCACATAAGAACCTGATCGAGACTAAAAAAAATATTTTTCGCCTCGGCTTTTTCAGTTACAACAATACCTATTGAATCGATTTGCATATTTATGCTACTTTGTAGGTACAAAGCGACAAAAGCGATAAAATATTTACCGTAACCTGCCGTGGGATACTCGTAATAGCCACCGAACGTCAAATCCATGACTCCTTGTAGTCCATAGCCGAATACAACCAACATCATGGCTGGACATATCAAGCCCCAGCACCATCTCCAGTATATCGATGTCTTGATGCCAAGCATATATTCAATGTCCACACAGAGATTCTCTAATCCTGAGGAATATTATAAAAGATATGCTATACCAGATTAACAAAGAACTTACTTAATCAAAATTCAAATACTAGAAAGAGTTAAAAGTACTGAGAAGGGTGTTAAAATTTCTTTCATGTCGTGTCAGAATTCATCCCAAGCTGACAAAACTAGTGCGATTTGGTGGAAAAAGTCAAATAAATAAACCTGAATACATGTTAATTTAGTTAATCAAGTTATTATATATAAGCCATTATCAAGCTCCACTTGCGTGTATCTTCTTCTATTCAATGTGAGTGTATTTTCTACACCCCCATTCAACTCGCTGTTTTGGCATTAGTCTGTAAGGCTTACCGTAAATCCAAAAAACTCCAATAATTTCCACTATAGCACAGAAGAGAACCAGGAAAGTGCCACCATAGTGATCGACCAACTCTAAGATGAACTGGCCACCCTGTAAAAGGCAGTTTAGCGTTCAATCAAAAACACAATTATATTATATTATTATTCGTTTTTAGCTTATTTAATTACGGAAAAATGCGTCTAATGAATACAAATAGCAAGCGTCCTTAGTATAAAATAGATATGGATATTATATTTATTTTATTATATATTTATTATTATAGTTATTATATATAAGCTTATTGTTATGAAATTTAAAAACAATCCATCATAATTATATAACTTATATTTTGCAAAGAAATATCTCAATAAACGAGTCAAATAAAAAGCGTCATTCTTCGGTACTAGAGTAAAAAAATACAAGTCATGGCAATGCCTGGCCTTCGTTCGAGTCCAGTTACTTCCTAGAGGTAACTTAGGTGCAATAAGGGGACATTCGTAACCCAGTCACGTGACACTAAACTAGGTGTCTTAGGTCGAAGGACGTTTTGAATGATTATTTAATCTATCATGATGTGCAATTTATTTATTGAATGTGTACTTCATTTATTTTTGTGATTTTATTTTTATTACTGAAATCTCTGTTTCTCTGTTCGTCTGTCGGGCGAAGCCGCGGGCATGATCTAGTAATTATTATAATGTGACTGTGTAAACATTCAATCGCATTATAGCGATGATGGTATTCATTTGATGATTATTCGAGAGTAACTAGCCTTTATTGTCAAATAATATTCAATACCTAGTTTGTTGATTTTTGGTTTAGTTTTTTATGGACTAACTATGGATACTTACAGGCGTAACGTACACCAGACCCATGAGGAAACCACAGCTGCAGCTAAAGGCAGACATATATATAGTTTTCACTTTCGGAAAGGCGTCCAAGAGCACCGTATTGATGGTGGATAAAAGCGCCACAGATGAACCGATGCCAAGAACAGTCATCATCAAAAAGAATAAAACGGAGAATAACTGGAATGAGATACAGTGAATATCATAATGGTGATGCCACAACACGCATTGTGATTACAAGAATGTACAGTTTTTAATTCAATTATACCTGAGGCAAGAAAGTCTTGGAAATAGCATCAGGATAAGAGACAAAAGCTAAACCAGTTCCACCAGAGCCAAGCACATCAGAGACATCCTGATTTAGTTCATGCGCCAAATTACCTAAGATACCGAAAATCGTGATACCCGACAGCAAACTTGTGAAGGTGTCTAATGTTGTTACGATCATAGAGTCCCTGTAAAACAATACAGGTTTAGCTTTAAATAGGTAGCAACAACATTTTTTATTGTAATCATAAAAACTTATATGAATAACTCTAATACCTATAAACATTTTGCCTGAAGCCGTTGTATGACGAAAACATAATGATGGCACCAGTGCATACAGAAAGAGAAAAGAAAACTTGGGTGATCGCGGCATACCACACCTGAAAACAAATGTTTTAATTTGTTCATAGCCAGTTTTTAACCAATTTCAAAAAAGAGAAGTTCTCAATTCGACTGTGTTTTTTGTAGTTTATGATTAACTTACAAATTACAATTATGGAAATGTGGCTGAAGATCACTGGATTAAAATAGATAAACCTTAGGATTGTACCTGTATGTGCGATATGACATACACACGATACGATGAAGTGGGAGTGTCGGAAACAAAACGTTTCTAGTAGCAAAATCTACCGTTAGAAGAAGCGTTCACTGTCAAGCATTGGCATGATATTTTACTTTCTTAAAAGGGTCGCACAAAGTCACCACAGTGTGTTTTCAAGCGAATATCTTTACTAGATTATGCCAATTTTAATTTCATATAGGTATAGTTACATGCTCAGGGCTGCACACGCTGGCGGACTGCCCGGCGTGGGAGGTGCCGAGGCGTGACCTCGTGGCAGCCATCGGGGTGGGAGTCCTCTCGCTCGGCAGCATGATTGCGGCAATGGTGCGGAGCGCGAGCGCGTGGGCCGCCGCCACCTCCTTCTGCGAGCATGTGATGCTCGCGAAGGAGATGGCGGAGGTCGCTTAACGACCTCCGTCCTCCATGAGCGCAGGCCTGGGGGTGGCAGGTGAGGCCGCCTGTCACCCCAGCAGAAGCAGGCCGGGACGGTGGGGCGACTAGCGCCCCTCCCCCAAACCGGGGCAAGACGGGGACACCGTGGTTCCCAAACCCGAGGGGGCCATCTCGAAACCGGAGATGGCCCAGGGTCAGTCGGGGTGCGAGGGATATGCTCTGTGGGCAACCTTACACCCCGGCGTCTGCAGACCCGAGACGGCGTGCGGTTTTAGTCGGTTCAAGCCCGACATAACCGCCCCCGCTGGCCGGTGGGGGGGTATCCGAGGGGATTTCCGAACGAAAAAAAAAAAAAAAAAAAAGGTATAGTTACATGAGGGCACGCCGCATTAGCGGCGGTAAGGCCCATCATGGAAGATTGGCTAGAGAGGCGACACGGAAGCCTCTCGTACCGACTGACGCAGGTGGTCTCCGGGAAGGGGTGCTTCGGTGACCACCTGCATCGGATCAGGAAGGAGCCAACGCCTGAGTGTCATCACTGCGATGCGAGCGAGGACTCAGGGCTGCACATGCTGGCGGACTGCCCGGCGTGGGAGGCGCCGAGGCGTGACCTTGTGGCAGCCATCGGGGTGGGAGTCCTCTCGCTCGGCAACATGATTGCGGCAATGGTGCGGAGCGCGAGCGCGTGGGCTGCCGCCACCTCCTTCTGCGAGCATGTAATGCTCGCGAAGGAGATGGCGGAGCGCGCCCGGGAGAGGTTTAGAACTCTCCCGGCCCGCCGAGCCCGCAACATCCTCTCCGCGCGTCGCAGGCGACTCAGGCGCCGGAGGTCGCTTAACGACCTCCGTCCTCCATGAGCGCAGGCCTAGGGGTGGCAGGTGAGGCCGCCTGTCACCCCAGCAGAAGCAGGCCGGGACGGTGGGGCGGCTAGCGCCCCTCCCCCAAACCGAAAAAAAAAAGGTATAGTTACATGTTCTGAAGGATTTTCTTAAATGTATACATCTAAAAATTAGTATTTTAAAACTTACATCAAGTTCTAAGAGTTTGCTCCACTGCGGCGTCAAGAAAAACAGGATGCCATTTCCGGATCCGGGTAAAATCACAGTGCTGTTAAGCAAAACCATTCAAATTAATGGTTCATATACCATTTGTACTATTCAATTTATAAACGTTGTATACACGAAATGCAGTTTCAGTTCAAAATAGTGTAGATTTTTTTACATTAAATTACCATTTTTATTCCGATTATATTGTATACCATTATCATTTAATTACCAAAAAAATGATTTAATATTATTCATTTCAGTTCAGTTAGGTGAAGTTAAAGATATTTGAAACTTAGTCTCCATAACTAGAATACTAAGAGATTATTACTGTATCTAAAACATTTTGATTACATAGGGAGTATAGTTGAAACGCAAACACCAAACTGATAGAACAAATAGGGTTAGTTCAGGTAATAGTTTTGTTTCTAACAGTTAATGAACTTACGTAATTAGCAGAATGATCATCACAATGTACGGGAATAACGCCAAAAAGTACGCAGCTTTACCGGAACTTTTGACTCCTTGTGCGACAATTATGAAGATTATAATCCACGAACCCAATAGACACAAAGTCAAATACCATATCGGAGCACCTAGAATTCATAGATTAAAAATAAGCTATCGATTATTTCAATATCATAATATACAAGGTTAAAAACTTAAGTGTGTCTAGACGATTGTTTGGTCAATTTTAAAAAGATATTGTTGAAAAAGCTCCATCCCTCTTTCATGCCCAGAAAATGAACGCTAAAGTAGGTTTACAGTTTAAAGTTCTGCAATATCTTTCAAAATTACGAAATAATCGTCTGTACACACTTAACGTTTCCACCCTGTATATAATTACATACATACCTAGTCCGCCTTCAATACCATCACTTTGTTGAAGCACTGTTTTGCTGAAAAGACAATTAAATCAAATTTCATGAATCATAATTTATTTATATACATATTTTTTACAGTGAAAATATAATTACATGAAATACAGTTCAGCGCTACTACTTGCATTTGGGGAAATTTCTCCTTCTTGATGATCAGGATCTGAGGGTAAGCAGTCTTCCCAGTGAGGCTCACATATCCCCCAGGGTAATGTAGCCTGGAAGCTCATTGACAAATAGTACAGACAAAGCGCCACGATTGACACGTAGTACGTTAGAATAAAACCACAACCCATTGCTACGCTGTAACCGGCTCCTGAAACAGTCGCATAACATAATACGTGGTAGACAACAGTAATTACTGGTGGTAGAAATTTGATGACACAAATTTGTCACAAAATTCGGCCGCGTAGGTACCACCGTGCACGATTGCGAAAAACCCTCCATAGTAATCAAATTTCGGTTTGATTGCGTTCAGGGGTCAGCAAGTGCATAGCCGGGCAGGGGATTGTGGTCGCAGCACTGGAGGGACCGGTGGGTGTCACGCGGTGCTGCGACGACAATCCTCTTCTGATGAGGCCGTCAAGCTGAGTGCCACCATTGTTAACATGGTACGTGTATGTAATGGTGACCCTCTTTCCTGAGACTTTACCTTCAGCTTACTATCAGGCGAGGTAAAGTCAATTTGACGTGTACTAAATATAAAAATAAAAAAAACGTATATTATTATACCTATAGAAATTTCTGAGTAAGGTCTTTAGAAGTATAAAAAAGATTCAATATTAAAAGATTAGAAGTCAGTCACTGTCATTCACAAACCCGCATTTTTTTATTTAAAAGACCTATCTACACTATGGGGTAGACAAGGATAAAATCATCCTTACTTTACATAAGTAAAGTAAGGATGATGAATCTTGAAATAAATTGTTTTAGGTTCCCTCTCCTATGTAGGAGAGGGAACCTAAAACAATTTATTTCAAGATTTTATCCTACCACTTTGTCATCGTGACTAATCGTGTATCGATACCAAACTACAGCTTTCTAGAACTAAGGGTCTCGGCTATAAACCCAAAGAGTATATATATACTCTTAATATATGGTTAAACCAAAGGTTAGCTAATATTTGGTTGAGATGAATCACTGCCTGGAAAATCAGCGTAGGTACTTGTACGATTTATGCCTACTTCTCCACGTGATCGACTGCTGCATGCAAATATGTATCTTAACGCTCGACCGCACGGTTATTGGAGCCGCTTTGTATTGGAGTTAAGTACTAGGAAACGTTCTCAATAAAAAATAATTTCTCAATATAATTACGTTTCTATTCAGATAACAAAACATAATGACAAATTACGATACCGTTACCTCGCGTGAAGGCGCATACAAGTACATTCAAAATATTATATTAACAAGAAGTAGATTCGGCACTTGTGCTTAAAACAGTCACTCAAATCTTGGCTAATTACTGTCTATATATAATATAGTATATATAAAGTCATATAAAGTCTGTCTGTTATATGTCTTTTCTACGAATGTATTCCCATGCGAAGTCAGGACCCAGGCCCCTAGTTAGTTATAATTTCTTTTTTTTTATATTTAGGTCACGTCGATTTGACTTCACCTCGCCTGATGGTAAGCTGAAGGTAAAGTCTTAGGAAAGAGGGTCACCATTACATACACGTACTATGTTAACAATCGTGGCACTCAGCTTGACGGCCTCATCAAAAGAGGATTGTCGTCGCAGCACCGCGTGACACCCACCGGTACTACTAGTGCTGCGACCACAATCCCCCTGCCCGGCTATGCACTTGCTGACCTCTGAACGCAATCAAACCGAAATTGGGTTACTATGGAGGGTTTTTCGCAATCGTGCACGGTGGTACCTACCCGGCCGAATTTTGTGACAAATTTGTGTCATCAAATTTCTACCACCAGTGAATATAATTAATATAAATATTGCTTTTATCATGAAATAGCCTAACCTAAGTAATGAAGGCAATAAGTCTTTCAATAAAGTATCAAGCGATAAAAAAGTACGTAGGCGAAAATTGTAGGTAAATAACATTGTTTAACGCGTCCATAGGCTACACACGGCTGATGACAACCCGACTGACTAAAGTATAGGAGCGGTCCTAGAGGTTCTTATACCGCGTACATTGAGTGCGTGAGGCCTGGTTACGCTTCAGACGAACGGACATACCGAAACAATATGGGTTCTCAGTTGATAACGGAACCCTAAAAAGGTCATTTAAAGAAAAATAAATACTGTGTAAAATTAGTAGAGGTTTGAACCTCCACGCCTTGTACACGAATTAAGATGTAAATATTTATGGTAACCCTGCAAACACTTTTTTGTAGCACATAGACTGATAGCAATCAATATATTGTTATTGCGTGAACAATGATTAGATAAGCAAACTGTAATATTGTATGTTACAGTGAATATACCTGTTTGTAATAAACTAACTGGTTATCTGATCCAATATCTCTTCCATTGTTTTTGAAAACGAATTAATGTTGATTTTGACCATTTCAGACAATGTATAATTAAAAATCATAACTTATATCGCACAAATAACTCGTTAATTATGTTTAAAATATTGTACAATATTCGATGACGTGTTAATTCAAAAGCTTAATCAAATGATTTTAAGACGTCACACTTTTATTCCAATTTTCTCTCCACAGGATTAGACTACAGCTTGAATTTTATTACTGCTACTAAGGTAGCAAGCACACGGCATATCTAATAAGGTATTTGACTACTGCTAAAAAATAGTTCTGTATTATGTATTACAACATAAAAATGCAGATGGCATCAATATGTTTTTGAGAACTGTTTTACTTACGATAACAATCGATATTAAAGTTTGATTTAAAAAAGTACGCGCCATAACGGATCCCGTGACATGTGACGTCACACCAAAGTAAACAGTAAGTGACTTAAAGCACGTTTATATAATTATTGAAATTAGTTGCAAAAATAATGGTTTATTTTGAGATATATAAGATAAAAGTGAAACATTATTAGTAATTAATAATTGAACCAGTCGATTAACACTGGCAAATGCAGACAGCCTGTATTGAAAAACTCTGTTTATTTATGTGTGACGTCACAGAGCGTTTATAAGTACGTGATCAAATCTCAAAAAAGTGAGATTTTAATCTTGATTTTTTAACCAAAAAGAAACTTATTTTATATTGAAAATTAATAAAATATGTTTTTTACGGTACATTTTATTATTAGGATGACAACAATTCGTACAATATTTTAAATATAGTCAAAATGCCTGTAGTAACTAGTTGCCTTGGACTATAAAAGTTTGCAAATCAAAGATAAAAGGTGAATAATTTAAAATAGTAAATTTTTCTCATATTCTCAGAAACTCTATAGAATGCATAAAAAATACGTCGATAATAATCGACGGTTTAACCAGCGGTGAATACTTTTATTTCATCTTTATCTGAGTTACACCTTTAAACGAGCAATTGTATCTATACATATCTATACATCTATACACATCTATACACATCTATACAAAAATTGGTGTGTCTGTTTGTAATATTGAAATAACCGTTTTTTACTACATGTACATACACCAAAATAACATTTTTTACAATTTTTGTCTGTCTGTCTGTTTGTTCCGGCTAATCTCTGAAATGGCTGGACCGATTTTGACGGGACTGTCACTGGCAGATAGGTAATATAACAAGGAGTAACATAGGCTACTTTAATTTCAGGAAAAATAATTAGGGTTCCGCGCAAAAAAACTAAAACTTTAAAAATCTTAATCCACGCGGATAGATGTATATATATAATCTGAATCTCAGAAACGGTTCCTACGATTTTCGTGAACTTTAGTTATAATACTGCTCTGGGAGCAGTATAGTATTCGAAGGCGATAAATCGATCTAGCTAAGATTCATTTTTAGAAAACTCCAAAAAAAACACGAACAGGGCTTAGTCACTAAGATATTAACAATATAATGAAATTATTCAGAATTATTATTTACGCCCATTTTATTCTTAAGAGTTTAAAAATTTAAGTACCTTGCATTGCTGGAGATAGCGCCCATACCCTAACGTTATTTCTTGCACTGAATTGTCCCAATACGCACTCGAGGTAGTACATCGGTTTTCCAATAAGTATTAGTACAATGATGTACGGGATAAGGAAGGCTCCGCCTCCATTTTGGTAGGCAACAAAAGGGAATCGCCAAACGTTGCCCAATCCAACTGAAGTGGCGATGCAGGACATGAGGAACTCTATTTGATTGCCCCATACTGCTCTCTCTGGCGTGTCGCTCTCTACGTCTTCTATCTGAAAGTAATAACATTACTTTGATTCGTTTTGTATTTTATTTCTTTTTCCCGCCATTTTATTTAAGATACTTTATGTGAAATTATATAAGAGCGTATAATAGTAAAAACGTCGGTAGTTTAGTAGTTAAAGAGTCTAGATAGATAGACAGATAGATAGATAATTCTTTATTCTACACCAAAAACATTATGGACGCTTATTTCTATTTTCAGAATCTATTCAGAGTATATTCAGAGTATATTTTATGCTTCAAAGGACCCGGATTCGTATTCTGGCTATGACACTACCGACGTAAACACAAGTAATTTAGCTTAGATGGAGGGGTTATCGGGAATACTAGTAATTTCGGTTACTAATATTCTTCAATAAAAAGGGAATTAAGTAGTACTATTCCAAAACCCCAACAACCCAGCGAAACAGTCTGCGCGGTGGTCGCGCAGCAGTCATGCGTGGAGGTCACACCAAAAACCACGGCAGTTTCGGAGAAGTTCGACCCCGCCTCGGTCGGCCGTGGCGCCCGACGTGGATGACGACGACGTGCCCGAGGTCGCTTGGGTAGAACTAGAGCTGGCGGTGAAAAGGCTAAGAACCAAACGCACCGCCCCGGGACCCGACGGCATTCCAGACCGAGCGTCGGTCCTAGCTCTAGTCAACGCTCTCGAGCCCCGACTGAGAGGGCTTCTCAGCGCATGTTTGGAGCGGGGCCAGTTTCCGAAATTGTGGAAGACGGGGAAACTGGTTCTCGGGGTGCCCGGCAGACTCGCCTTCCGCCTACCGGCCCATTGTGTTGCTCGACGAGTTGTTCGCAATTACTCTTTGAAAGTAATTGCGAAGCGCCTCGTCGAGCACCTCTCAAGAGTGGGGCCGGACCTGGCGGATGACCAATATGGCTTCCGCCAGTGGCGCTCCACCGTGGATGCCGTCATGCGCGTGAGTGCTCTGGTGGAGGATACAGTACGACTGGGTGCTTCGCGGTGAGCTCGTAGACGGTGCCGCCGTCACGTGCTACGCGGACGACACGCTCGTGACGACGTGCGGGGCGACGTACCGCGAAGCGACCCTGAAGGCGACGACCGCGGTTGCCCAAGTCGTGGAGCGGATCCGGCGGCTGGAAATCGCATCGGCATCAAGCCCCAAATGAAATATTTGGGGCACGTGCTCGACGGCCGATGGGACTTCGGGGAGCACATCGGAAGTCTCACCCCCAAACTAAAGGGCACAGCTCTCACCCTGGCGCGGCTGCTGCCCAACATGAGAGGGCCCGATGACTCCTGCAGGAGACTCCACGCGGGGATCGTGCGGTCCATGGCCCTGTATGGGTGCCCAATATGGGCGGAGGCCCTGAAAGCCAGAAGTGTGCGGATGCTGTGCGCTCCGCAGCGGGTGATGGCCATCAGGGTCATCCGCGGCTACCGCACAATCTCCTTCTAGGCGGCGAGTCTCCTTGCTGGAACTTCGCCATGGGACCTGGAGGCGAGAGCCCTTTCGCAACTGTACCAGTGGCGAAAGGAGGCGCGGGAGCAGGGACGGAACTCCGAGCCTCGAGAAATCGAGGCCGTGCAGTCCCAGCTCCGCCAGGCCATCGTGGTGGAGTGGAAGGAACGACTTGGGCGGCCAAGCGCAGGGCACGCTGCAATAGCGGCGGTAAGGCCCATCATGGATGATTGGCTAGAGAGGCGAGACGGAAGCCTCTCGTACCGACTGACGCAGGTGATCTCGGGTAAAGGGAGCTTCGGATACCACCTGCATCGGATCAGGTAGGAGCCAACGCCTGAGTGCCATCACTGCGAAGCGATCGAGGACTCAGGGCTGCACACGCTGGTGGACTGCCCGGCGTGGGAGGCGCCGAGGCGTGACCTCGTGGCAGCCATCGGGGTGGGAGTCCTCTCGCTCGGCAGCATGATTGCGGCAATGGTGCGAAGCACGAGCGCGTGGGCCGCCACCACCTCCTTCTACGAGCATGTATCGCTCGCGAAGAAGATGGTGGAGCGCGCCCGGGAGAGATATAGAACTCTCCCGGCCCGCCGAGTCCGCAACATGCTCGCCGCGCGTCGCAGGCGACTCAGGCACCGGAGGTCGCTTAACGACCTCCGTCCTCCATGAGCGCAGGCCTGGGGGTGGCAGGTGAGACCGCCTGTCACCCCAACAGAAGCAGACCGGGACGGTGGGGCGACTAGCGCCCCTCCCCCAAACCGGGGTAATACGGGTACACCGTGGTTCCCAAACCCGAGGGGGCCATCTCGAAACCGGAGATGGCCCAGGGTCAGTCGGGGTGCGAGGGATATGCTCTATGGACAACCTTACACCCCGGCGTGTTAAGACCCGAGACGGCGTGCGGTTTTAGTTGGTTCAAGCCTGACATAACCGCCCCCGAGTGTACCTGAGGGGATTTCCGCAAGAAAATAAAAGTTACTACTATTCCCGCTAACCCCTACAGCTCAACTGAATTGCTTGAATTTAATATTTTAGTATACTGCTATTTATATTGCAGTTTGTATTCATTACTTTCATTTTCAGAAATCGGAATGGAAACGAATAAGGAAAATCGGGGCAGAGCAATAGGATTATATTGCTTCACATTCATGAAAAATTCAAAACTGATAAGACTATCTTATCAATAGAAGCAAAGGAAAAAGCAATAGTGTAGGTATTTATTTTAAGCTCGCAGTAAAACCCTAGCCATATTTATTAAAAAGATCCAATAACATTAGCATACAGATAGTAGTAGTAGTAGTAGCCAGCGGGGATGGTTATGTCGGACTCGAACCGACAATAACTGCACGCCATCTCGGGTCTTCAGATGTAAGGGTGTCAGGTGGCCCATTAGGCAATTCCCTCGCACCCTGGCTAACCCAGAACCATCTCCGGTTTCGAGATCGCCCCTTCGGGTAGATGGCCCCCTCGGGTTGTAAAATGTTGCACCTAATTACAATATTTTAATAAGAAAACTCATAGAGTTCGAAACATCAATGTGGCAATAGAGAATGAGTTTAAGAGAAGTAAAATAATTATACTAAGAAAACCCTCACTCACAAACTCATAAAATATGATACTTCTCGAATCTTTGTCCTTCATATACCTATTCTAATATTAGGTACGTATTATTACTACTATTATATGTTATATATATACTATAATATAATATACATAATACTTGTACATTACTAGCGATAAATAATACTGATTTACTTATTAGGAAAAATATATAGACCCCCAGCACTCTATAAATCCAGAGTAAAGGAGTCGCAAGAGCAACCACAATAGTAATGTTACGATTGATAAATGATAAGCATTTGTTTGATCCATAATTTATACTTCCCTATCTTGCATATTGTGAAACTGGGAATATTCTCTCGTAATAGAACTATTTCCTTATGGGGGCTCCGTCAATATCTTCGGGGTCCAAGTCAAGTAGCAGATACACTTGCTTTTTAACGGACAAGACTCGCGCAGTTTCTGCTCTCGGGATGGGTATGTTCGACGGCAATCGATCCCACAAGATAAGCTACGTCAAGAGAAAAGTACGAGAGCGAACCCCGGGTAAGCTTTGGATGTAACCGGGACATATGATGATGTAGAGTAGAACTGTTTCTTTTAATATACGAGGCACGAGTATACTCACTTCCTTCTCTTTATTTTCTTCATCAGGTGATGTGTATGGTGGTAGTGATTTAGAATCAGGAATTGCTCGTTGTCCTAAGTCACCGCTGACGCTGTGGTCACCCTGGAAGCATGTGAAGTAATAATTTAGTGAATAAGAAAAAAAAACTGTAAAGTCTACGCAGATACAGTCTACACTACTGAGCACGGTGAGTGATTTAAAGGCACGAAACATTTAAAAAATCTGGATCAGTGAGAAAATTGTTATAGGTTATAGTTGAGACAAGCAAGACGATATCTGTAATAGTTCTCTCACACAACGCGGAGCGGCGGGCGTGTTGCACCACGCGCTCGTGTCCGCCGCGTAACCCCACTTTTCCTTTACGCAGGAAAGGTGCCCTTTTCGTGCTGAAGAGGTGAAAATCATTTTTACGTCATGATTAGTGGAACAATAATAAATAATTTTATTTTCTTTATAACGCACTTTAAAAAACTATACACGTTCTATGTCTGTTCGTTCATTTTCTAGCGTCCAAAGTATGATAAGGGCGAATCTAACAATTTAAATCTCTGCCAAATACTTTGGCACGCGTACCATTGGTTCGCCATCCCTCCCTTCGGATACCCCCCCGCCGGCCAGCGGGGGCGGTTATAGTAAAACTATGTAGTTGAATAAACTGACTGTAAATTTAGGATATCGTGCATATAGATGATAAACAACACGATTCTTGGGCGGATGCAAGTGTGGGTAACAACTGTTAATGAATTGTATATAATACATATGCAATTACTGATATTAATAAAAACAAAGAAATTTACAATGTTTTGGTTAATCTTGTATATTTAACATTTTCTACAACATTATCGTGAATTTATTAGCATTCTCAGAATCTTTTATTTTCTTTTATTTTTAGTTATCGTTAAATAAATAAAAAAGGTATCATATTTTTATGAGTGACATATAATTATTCATTTCATCGGTATTAGTATCTACAGTATCCATATTATCTAAAGAGGTTTTCTCTTTACATATACCTATATGACCTGATGAGACTATAAGCGCGAAATGATTACGCTATTGCGAAATGATGCAAATGGAATATGTGATATCACGAGGGTGTTGGAGCATGTTATATCCCACACCAAAGCCTATCCATCTTTCATGGCACTAAGACATTCCATCTGACTTATTGCCAACATCGCGTACAGTAGTACAGTTAGTTCCAAAAAAAGATAACAAACTAACTATGCAGCATGGTAATGTTGTTGGCATTTTGGCACACTGATCACGTGTTCAATATCATGTCCCAAGCCAATAATTTCCATGCTTGCGATGACGCTGCGCTGGTAAGGATAATAAGGCTGGTGGAGACTAGGTTATAGTCTCATCAGGTCATATAGGTATATGTAAAGAGAAAAGCTATTTAGATAATATGGATACTGTAGATACTAATACCGATGAAATGAATAATTATATGTCACTCATAAAAATATGATACTTTTTTTATTTATTTAACGATAACTAAAAATAAAAGATAATAAAAGATTCTGAGAATGCTAATAAAGTCACGATAATGTTGTAGAAAATGTTAAATATACAAGATTAACCAAAACATTGTAAATTTCTTTGTTTTTATTAATATCAGTAATTGCATATGTATTATATACAATTCATTAACAATTTACCCACATTTGCGTCCGCTCAAGAATCGTGTTGTTTATCATCTATATGCACGATATCCTAAATTTACAGTCAGTTTATTCAACTACATAGTTTTACTATAACCGCCCCCGCTGGCCGGCGGGGGGGTATCCGAAGGGAGGGATGGCGAACCAATGGCACGCGTGCCAAAGTATTTGGCAGAGATTTAAATTGTTAGATTCGCCCTTATCATACTCTGGACGCTAGAAAATGAACGAACAGACATAGAACGTGTACAGTTTTTTAAAATGCAATATAAAGAAAATAAAATTATTTATTATTGTTCCACTAATCATGACGTCAAAATGATTTTCACCTCTTCAGCACGAAAAGGGCACCTTTCCTGCGTAAAGGAAAAGTGACACGAGCACGTGGTGCAACACGCCCGCCGCTCCGCGTTGTGTGAGAGAACTATTACAGATATCGTCTTGCTTGTCTCAACTATAACCTATAACAATTTTCTCACTGGTCGAGATTTTTTAAATGTTTCGTGCCTTTAAATCACTCACCGTGCTCAGTAGTGTGTAGTTCAATTTTAGACAACTTGCCTAGTTCTTGATATAAAGTCGGCACTTGCGGCAAAAAATAACTTTGCTCAGTTGTTGAACAAATAACGATTAATGGCAGCAGGGTTATGGTTTCAATAAACTTTTTTTATTGAATGGCGTTCTTATGCATGAATCTTCGCCACCCCTGTACTATATATATACTGTACTATACGGTCAAGGTTATCTCTTTGTCAAGGTTCATTATTAATATTACTTTCACATTCGCAACTTTAGTGTAGATATGAAAATATAAATCTGACAATCTGACAATTAAGAAGTTTGTAGATTCATTAAAAACAAAATCACGTTTTCAATATGATTGGTCTAAAAATAATTTTTCGGCTCCTCAACACCTTTTTTTTTTCAGCGTGTGGAAACACCCACGGGTTTCACCCCATCGGTGCCGACGATGAGGTGGGCGTGTCGGAATCGGACAGACTAAAACCACACGGTGTCCTTCCCAAGTGTCCATTGCCGGGCACCCCGGGTAAGCCCTCGAAAGGATAACCCCAATAGATATGCATTGGATACCCATGAGGGCTTTCTTCCATATCAGACCATTACCTGTAAACTATAATTGTGATTGATTTATGGATACACCCACATAATGATAATAATATATTAAACACCATAATAGTATAAAAAATTTGTTGTGCAAAGAAATCCAAATGTTCATCCTTTCCCGGGAAAATGGACATAATATCCGAGAGAGCTGGGAAAGCTGGGAAGTGCGAGAATATTTCTCAATGTGGACACAAGAATGACCATACATCATGAAACAGAATGGAGTAGTAACGACAGATACACTGATGATGGATAGAGATATGATGCACCAGATCTCTTTGTGATAGTCTTCAGTCTTTACTTTACTTTAACGCATAGGTAATTAATTGTACCTGTTAGTGTGTATGGTATTTATGAATGACTGATACTAGAAGTGTTTGACTATCTCGCTTCCGTCATTTGTTGGAATTCATGACTAATGCAGACTAATCCAGGTCTTTGTTTTGTGACTACTATTAGAGCAGTATTTTTTATATTGCGTATTTTATTATGTTACGTAGGTATCGTTGAAACTGTTCTTCTGACTTAGTTACCTCTGCTTCTAATAGCACCACACTAATACCACTCACTTTACGGCGAAATATTGACTGAAGGCAACAACTCCCCCAATACTGCGGCTGCCACCCCCTTCTTCGCCTACTTCGCCTGAAAATCTTTATTTATTGCACCTAGCAATAAATAAAGATTTTCAGGCGAAGTAAACACAAAAGATCTGAAGAATCATATTTACACTACAAGTTGATTAGATAGACACAGCTACATTATTTTGTCTGCCAAATTTTTTCAAGGATAGTAACTTAAATTGCGAACATTCAATGCTTACCAATGAATGTCCTTGCTCTTTTTATTCATGTAGGTTCAAATTTTATGAATGTATTAAATAAGGACGATTTAAAATGCACATGAGAATCCACAGACATTATCCTAACATAAATACTGAAGTTTATACTTAATGGTATGTTGGCGTGGTTTAACATGTGACAGCGATAGTGCGAAGAAAATACGGTCAGTATGTGGTCTTGTCATGCGAGTATTTTTTTTTTTTGTTTATAGTTGCATTTTACACTTGCTGATTGGCGGACGAGTTTCTGGCTGATTATCGGAGTGCGGACGGTCAGGCAGCAGTCGCTCCTATAAAAGCCGTATAAGCCAAACCAAAAGGAGAAGAAGATTGTAAACAGACCCCGGGCCCCGAGAAGCCTCGAATGCAATCGGGAACCACACTAAGATGATGATTTTAGATTTATGGACTTGATTCAGCCGGGTTCGACCTCGCAGGACATACACTAATCAAATTGAGGAAGTAGACATTGAAAATAAAAACAAGCATTTTGTGCAATGACTATGCAAATTGTACCGCGCAAGTTTTTTCTCTGTGTTCTAAGCACATTCCTTGCACATAATAATTATTTTCGTATTAGTACAACTTTTTTTTTTATTAAAAGCTTGTTTTAAGAAAGTTTTTTTTTAATTTTTTTTTTTTTTTACAATTTTTTAGTTTAAATAATATCATATAGCACCAGAGTGTTTTCCAAGAACAGCGAAAGGAGCTCAACACAACGTGTTTATCTTGTTTAGTCCCAGACCTACCGTCAGACCTTAGACATCATATAGCACCAGAGTGTTTCATCATCATCATCATGTCAGCCAAACGACGCCCACTGCTGGGCATAGGCCTCCCCCAAGGATCTCCACAACGATCGGTCCTGCGCTGCCCGCATCCAGCGGCTTCCCGCGACCTTGACTAGATCGTCGGTCCACCTTGTAGGGGGCCTGCCCGCGTATCGAACGTCGTTCGATACGCGGTCGCCATTCGAGAACCTTTCCGCCCCAGCGGTCATCGGTTCTCCGCGCTATGTGTCCCGCCCACTGCCACTTCAACGATGCATTCCTTCGAGCGATGTCGGTTGTTTTAGTTCTCCTGCGGATCTCATCATTTCTGATTCGATCGCGCAGGGAAATACCAAGCATCCGCTCTCTCCATTGCTCGCTGGGTGACCTTGAGCCTTCTTATGAGACCCATAGTAAAGGACCACGTCTCGCTTCCATACGTCGTAACTGGCAACACACACTGGTCAAAGACTTTCGTCTTGAGACATTGAGGTATTTCGGACGCGAATATATGCCGGAGCTTCCCGAACGCTGCCCATCCGAGCTGGATTCGACGAGAGATTTCTTTCTCGAAGTTGAACTTACCTAACTGGATCGTCTGTCCTAGGTAAACACAGTGGTCAACAACTTCGAGTGTAATGTTCCCAACAGTAACTGGAGCGGGATGCCCATGCATTGGACATGATTTTCATCTTATCCATGTTCATCTTAAGACCCACTCTTTGATAGCATTACTAAGATCTTCGAGCATTGTGTTCAGGTCTTTCATCGGCAAACCGTAGGTGTGTTTTCATTGATGTTGATGCCGCATCCTTTGCAGTCCAGAAGCTTAAAAATATCCTCCAACGCAGCTGTGAACAGTTTTGGAGAGATGACGTCTCCCTGTCTCACACCTCGCTGTAGTTGGATAGGATTAGAGCTCTGGTTCTGTAATCGGACTGACATGGTGGCGTTTTGGTATAAGTACCTCAGCACCTCGATGTACCTGTAGTCTATTTGGCACCTCTGGAGAGACTGCAGCACCACCCAGGTCTCAATCGAATCGAAGGCTTTCTCATAGTCCACGAACGCCAAGCAAAGTGGTAAGTTGTACTCTTCGGTCTTCTGTATAACTTGCCGCAGCATATGAATGTGGTCTATGGTACTATAGCCTTTCCGGAACCCGGCTTGTTCGGGTGGTTGGAAGTCGTCAAACCTGCGAGCGAGACGATTCGTAATGACTCTCGAAAACAACTTATAGATATGGCTCAGAAGCGAGATGGGTCTGTAGTTTTTCAAGAGAGTCTTATCACCCCATCCCATGCCTTTGGCGTTTTGCCCTCGAGGATGACTGAATTGAAAAGCTTCTGGAGGACCTTAAGTATCAGCTTTCCGCGCGCTCTCAGAAGCTCTGTTGTGATTCCGTCATCGCCCGCCGCCTTGTTGTTTTTATGCTGCTTGAGAGCCATTCTAATCTCGTACAGGCTGACGTCCGGGATATCTTCTGTATAGTGTCGGGTAAGCTTGGCTTTAGGGTCTGTAGCCTTGCTTACAACAGGTGTTTGCGTGGAATATAGCTGTCCATCGAAACTCTCAATCTCCTTCAGGATTTCAGGTGTTGACGAAATGATGCTACCTTCCTCAGTTTTCAGCCTCGTCAATTGACTTTGCCCGATAGATAGATCTCTCGCGAACACTTTAGAGCCTTTGTTCTGCTCAATGGCCTCTTTTATACGCTCGGTATTAAATTGGTGAAGGTCGCTCGTTAAAGACTTAGATATCTGTCTATTGAGCTGCCGATAACGAAGGGCATTCGCTGATTTCTGTAGCTTCATTACGTGTCTCTGATCCATGAGTAGGAGAGTCTGGCTGATGAGTTTCTTTAATTTGGGACGGTGGGTTTTATAGTACTTAGACCCAACCATGCGGACAGTACCCACCACCATGTTGTATAGATCGTCCACATCTATGCTGTTCTCAAGGGCTTCGAAGCGGTGTGCAAAGTGTTTACCAAGACAAAATTTATGAGCCCAAACTCGATAGATTTATCTCGTTCAGTTTAGGAGTTCATATGGCTATCTTCATTCTACATCATCATACCCTGAAAAACATGTAACACCAGAGACTTTGTCAATACAAAACAAATGAGCAAAAACTCGATAGGTTCAACTTCGTTTAGAAGCTTATATGTTCACATGTGGCCACCTTCCTACTCCATCATCAGGCCCTGAATACCATATAACACCAGAGAGTTTGTTAAAACACAAAACGTGTACAAAACAAGTGAGCTTAACTTGATAAATTTAACTTATTTAGTTTAGGAGTTCCTATCAACACATTCCTACTCCATCAGCAACCCTCAATACCTCTTAGGTGGCAGACAAGCCCCTGATGGGAAGCGGTTACCGTGGCCTATGGACGTCTGCAACACCAAGGACGTCACACTCGCGCTGCCGACCCTGTAGAAGCCTTCTAATACCCTTCTTGAAGAACCCCATATTGTAGTCGCTTGGGAACATCACAGCAGGAAGATGATTCCACTGTTTGAGCATGCGTGGAATGCAGTCTCTTTCATATCTTACTGCGCACACCGTTGCTGGTTGCAACGTGTGAGGATGAATTGGCTATCTGTGGCGAGCGGTGCGATGATAGAATGTGGCCGTGGGCATCATATCGAACAATTCTTCTGAACACATACCATTATATAGGCGGTAGAACACGTACAGAGATGCAAAATCTCTCCTATCGCTGAGAGGTTCCACACTGCCTGAAAGTACGGGATCGTCGACGATCCTCAGCGCCCGTCTTTGCACCAAGTCGAACGGGTCAATCTGGTATGCAGGTGCTCCGGCAAAAAGGTGACAGCCGTACTCCATTTGAGACCGCACTTGCGATTCATATAGAAGAAGCCCCGTAGTGAAGTACTGACCAATCAACTTGACCTTGTCTTCCAAATGGCTGCGGTACTGGACATCGCTGGAGATGTCGACACCGAGGATCCCGATACTTTTGAAGATAGTGAGTGGTGTGTTCAGGAATTGTGGCGCTACAATGAATGGCGTTTTCTTAGGGGTAAATTCACATACTTGTGTCTTAGTTTTTATTTTTTTCATTTCTTTATTATAATTTAGAAGTTCCGCCGGCCACCTTTCTACTCCATCATCAGACCCTGAATACTATGTCAAATCTGAGAGTTTGTCAAGAAAAAACAAATGAGCCCAAACTTGACAGGTTTAACTTGATTAATTTTGAAGTTCCTATGGCAACCTTCCTACCCCAACAACTCCGTGGTACCATATTAACGCATTGTCTTCCAAAGTAAACGTGCATGCAAAAAAAAAAAAATATGAAATTAAATATCCGGCAAATGACCCCCACGGCTCCGATGGCAGGCCATTACTCTTTTCATGAAATTTTCCATGACTTTTGTACAGAGATGTGGCTGTATCTCACCGATGACGCGTTGGATTTAAGATTTGAGCTCAGGAATTGTTTCGGGTTTATTCGCATAAACCCGAGATTTCACAAAACCCCAAAGAAAAAAATCGCACGGCGTTAGATCGCACGATCTTGGTGGCCAGTTGACATCAAAATTTCGTGAGATAATGTGTTCTGGAAATCGTTGCTGCAATAAGTCGATTGTTTCATGCGCGGTGTGGTAGGTTGCGCCGTCCTGCTGAAACCACATATTGTCCAGATTCATGCCGTCCAGTTGAGGCCACAAGAAGTCCGTTATCATATTCCTGTAACGAATGCCGTTCACAGTCACTGCAATTTCGGCCTCATTTTCAAAAAAGTAAGGTCCAATCACGCCACCTGACGAAAATCCGCACCAGACAGTTACTCGTTGTGGGTGCATTTGTTTCTCATGGTTTGCATGAGGATTTTCTGAGTCCAAAATTCGACAACTTTGTGTATTCACGGAGCCATTCATATGGAAATTCATCGGAGAAAATTACTTTTTTCGAAAAATTGGTATTGACTTCACTTTGCTCCATTACCCATTGAACGAATTGCCGGCGCTTTCCGTTGTCTGCTGGTTTGAGCTCCTGAGTTAGCTGAATCTTGCACGCATGAAGGTGGAGGTCTTTAGTCAAAATTCGCTGCGTAGTGCTTCGTGAAATTTGAAGTTATTGAGAACGATGCCGAATTTATGTTTTCGGGTTTTCGGCAACACTCTCATTTACAGCAGCAATGTTTTCAATAGACCGACCGGTACGTTGACGTAAAGGATTCTTATTATCCATAATCGACCCAGTGTCTTCAAATTTTTTGACCACTCTTCGAATAATTGACACATTGGGTGCACATTCTCGGCCGAAAATTTCGCGAAGTTTGCGAGCGGTTTCAGCGTAACTTTCCCCATTTTTGTGATGAGTTTTCACAATTATAACGCGTTGTTCTTTCGAAAAGCGCAATTTTTTTAACAATCGGAATAAAAAGAGGTGACAGCTGTCAAATTTCAGAGTTGCCACTTGCATGAAAAAAAAATCCAATTTTAAAAAGTGCACTCGTACTGAGACACCCTGTATAAATATAGACATAAGTACATACATACATATATACAGAGCAAGTCAAATAAAAGCTTGTAAAAATGGCATGTCAAACATACTCGACACTGGCGAGCTTTCGAAGAGGAAGCTTGTAACGTGTGTTAAGACAGTAGCTGGCGGGCTGTTAGTTGTTTTTACCTACCCCTGAAGGAGAAAGGCATGAATAAATGTATGTATTTATGACCTATGAATGCCAGTAAAAAGTAATCATCTGCTTTCAGATTTCTTATCCTTGAAGTAATTACCATATACCACGTAAATACCTCAGGCTTCAAAGTGTAAAACATTGAATAGAGAAAGAAAAGAAGAAGAAAAAATGTATTTTATATTTCCATGCAACCGGGACTAACGCTGTGATATCAAGGCATCGGTAGCGTAATGGTTAAGGAGTCGGCCCTACGATCGAGAGATCCCGGGTTCGAATTCTGGACATTACACTACTGAATTGAACTCAATCCTAAGACAAGCAATCTAGCTTAGCTGGAGGGGTTAGGGGGAATATTAGTAATTTCGGTTAATAATATTCTTTAAAAAAAAAACTGGCCATGTGCGAGTCGGACTCGCCCATGAAGGGGAACCCGTAGCAGCAAGTAACATAATACTGTTTTTTTTTTAATTTGTATATTTGAGTTGATTGAATGAAAGGTAAATTGCGGTTTACGATTTATGACATCTTAAAAATACTACTAACTAGATCTCGTTCAAACCAATTTTTGGTGGAAGTTTACATAGTAATGTACATCATATCTTTTTTTTAGTTTTATCATTCTCTTATTTTAGAAGTTACAAGGGTGGGTACACACGTTTTACCACTTTAGAAGTGTCTCTCTTACTAACTATTCAGTTTAGAAGTAAATGATATTAGAAACCTCAATATCATTTTTAAATGATATCTATGGATAGGTATCCATAGATACTCCACAAGTATGGGTTGGATGAAAAAAAAATGAGTTTCAGTTCTAAGTACCCTGGGGAACCCCCAAAATTGTATTGTTTTATTTTTCTATTTTTGGGTTAAAATCTTAATGCGGTTAACAGAATACATCTACTTACCAAGGTTGAACAGCATAGTTCTTATAGTTTCGAAAAAAAGTGGCTGTGACATACGGACGGACAAACAGACAGACATGACGAATCCGTAAGGTTTCCTTTAGCTGCCATTTAGCTACGGAACCATAAAAAGAGAAATATACATATATATATATATATTATACCTACTTATATGTATTTATATAATGATGATCTCCGAACATTAACATAACGTGGCTGCTTATTTTCATAATGCCGCAGATAACATTATACCCCAATAAAATTAAGAATTAAATTTATCTTTAATAATTCCCTATCCTAATTCTGTAATTTAAAATATTTATACATAGGCATATATTATGAGACTAGTATCGGCTGTTGGGATTAGCCACAAACGTGGGCTTAATACATTGAATACACTTATTTTAACGGATTATGAGCGGATTAAAATATAAAAGCGAATGTGGCTTTAGCTGTCAAAGTACAATAACTCTATCAAAAAACATTAATATCATCATTGATTACGAAAATGATTAAAATGAACCATATAAATTTACGGTGTATTTTGCAAGGTAAAACATAAAATAATGCGTACTGTCTTTGATTATTTAGAAGTTTAAAACATCTACTTATTCAACTCTGGTTTGCCCGGACAAGAAGCAATATTATACAATAGTATATATACTTATAGATATCAGCAATATTTCTAATAACGATATTACAATTTTAAGTCTTCAATAGTTCAATTTTATAAGAGATGTCCACGGCTCCGCCAGCGCGGAGGTCGGTTATCGTTTTTTGGCTTATTTTCTTCGTTATTTATAATTTATAAACCCTATTCATCCTTTCTTATTAACATTATAAATCCGAATGAACAAAATCTTACATTATCTGTTTCACATAGCATGAATATGGTCGTATTGTTTACCCTACCTCAAAAGGAAAAACGAAACCCATAAAGGATCACTTCGTAGTCCATCTGTCTGTCCGGCAACAAGAAAATAGAAGTAAAATAAGAAAAGATAAAGGAATATATTTTAATTCGTAGAGCACCCAAGTAATTTAATTTATTCTTAAATATTTTTATAGCCTTTACTGTTTATGTCAGTACCAGTCCACCATTACTGCTTGCGGTTTATAATACCACAAGCAGTAATGGTGGACTGACGCAAAGAAATCATTATAGATAAATTGCTTTGTAAAATATAGATACATAGATAACTCTTTATTGCAGATCAATATTAATATGTACGTATGCGGCATAAAATAGCGATAAAATAGGGCACGCCGTAATAGCGGCGGTAAGGCCCATCATGGAGGATTGGCTAGAGAGGCGACACGGAAGCCTTTCGTACTGACTGACGCAGGTGATCTCCGGTAAGAGGAGCTTCGGGGACCACCTGTATTGGATCAGAAAGGAGCCAACGCCTGCAACGCGAGCGAGGACTCGGGGCTGCACACGCTGGCGGACTGCCCGGCGTGGGCGGCGACGAGGCGTGACCTCGTGGCAGCCATTGGGGTGGGAGTCCTCTCGCTCGGCAGCATGATTGCGACAATGGTGCGGAGCGCGAGCGCCTGGGACGCCGCCGCCTCCCTCTGCGAGCATTAAATGCTCGCGAAGGAGATGGCGGAGCGCGCCCGGAAGAGATTTAGAACTCTCCCGGCCCGCCGAGACCGCAACATGCTCGCCGCGCGTCGCAGGCGACTCAGGCGCCGGAGGTCGCTTAACGACCTCCGTCCTTCATGAGCGGAGGCCTGGAGGTGGCAGGTGAGGCCGCCTGTCACACCAGCAGAAGCAGGTCGGTGAGTCGACTAGCGCCCCTCCCCCAAACCGGGGCAAGACGGGGACACCGTTGTTCTGAAACCGAGGGAGCCATCTCGAAACCGGAGATGGCCCTGGGTCAGTTGGGGTGCGAGGGATATGCTCTATGGGCAACCTTATAACCACGGCGTCTGTATACCCGAGAGGACGTGCGGTTTTAGTCGGTTCAAGCCCGACATAACCACCCCCGCTGGCTGGCGGGGGGGTATCCGAGGAGACTTCCGCACGAAAAAAAAAAGGTACTATGCACAGTATGTCATAAACAAACTTAAATCATTTTTTGAGATACATGGATGTATAACAGGGTTTAAGAAAATCTATATAGTATAGTAACAATATAGTATTATTTAATGACTCTGATACACCGTTTCGACATGTGGTCATCATAAATAAAAATAAAATATCTTCATTCATTAAGGTCATAAAGCCACACGTATGAGCGTCAAAAACAATGCTTCTATTTACATTTATAGCCAGATTCGCAAGACAATAGGTAAAGCCTGTGAGAAAAAGTTTTGCAAAACTTAAGAATTAGCTTAGCCAGTCTATTTGTTCATGGTGAAACCGATATTGCTAGCATAGAATACTTAGTCGAGAATAACGAGACGAAGGGATTTAGCAAACGTAATTTCAGTGGCAATCGGACAAATGTTTTCGACGTCACAATAACCAACCGTGTCTTACTCGCGATCACCGCCGAATCGTGTACAGATTCACACCAAGGGCTGCGCAGTATTTACAATGGCTGTCGATAATTTTAATCGTTTTAAAGATGAGATGCGTAAAGATAAACTAGTCTAACTCTGTAGAAATTAACGGCAAGCTCGTATAAAGTTAAACTATAGTGCTAATAGAAATTTAATGGTAAATTTTAAACGCGACGAAGAAGGGTCGTGCAAATCGATCAATGTACATGTATATTATAATATAGATTTTTAGATTTACTTGTACTCATCGATCGGCCTGAAACTTATACAATGAAGCATCACGTATGACCCTAAAAGATTTTCATTCACAAGGAGATCAACTGCGACATGGGGTCGTTAATTTAACACATTAATGACCATAATATATTATCTGCCACGAAGCTAACTACTTGCTGCTCGAAGTCACTTATCTGAGCTCTATGTGCTATGGTGCATAGGCTGTATGTATAGGCTGATAGAGTACCTGTTAGTGCTGCATGTAGCAAAATGCTAAAACGCCAACGCCTCGCATTGGTATTCAAGTGAAAAGTATCTAGTGCCGAATCTGTGCAGGTAGATACTGGCGGGTGTGCTTCCGGTTCCTTTCGAAATACTAATCGACGTGATTCAACGTGAGAAAACCCTGATTGTGTTTTTTATTGCATAAGATTGTGGTAATATCGTTAAATTATAGGTGCTTTCAATGTCGTGAATTGTTATTTGGAATTGAACAAGGCTACGTCTCTGTTTCATTCTCATTACAACCAGTTACTTTCACTTTCATAACATTGTGATTGTGAATCTGAAAATATGATAAGTAGTAGTAGTATAGTAGTTCCAAAATTTGGGTTAGCTGGACTGTGCTATTTTTACTTTCAATAGGCATAGTGGAATGATGAAATTTATGTGACCTTGACATCTTATAGATACCCGTGGGGACTTGCCACATATCACAATACATTGTGTGATATGGACTACTAATATGACTAACTTTTGTGATATGCGTATATCTACTTAAAAAATGATAACAATACCACAATAAGTTACTTGAATACCATCGTCAAAAGTATAGGAGAAGCAATACTTATTCAGGGAAATAAATACTAAAAAAAAAGATGTTGAGTACAGATCTATTGCATTATAATTTTATAATTAATATATTTTAGTCAATATAGTACTTCTGAATGGACATTATTGTAATGAATTGGAAGGCTGACTACCACGATTCAGCCAGCTCTCACAATGCGGGTTCTTTATTTTGTAACTATTTTTAGAACAGTGTTGTTAATGCAGTCTTTTTTATAACACATTACTTGTGTGTGACCGAATATGTACCGCTGTAAGCTACATAACATACTTATAGCTAATTTAAGAGAGGAAATAGTTACAGTTATTGAGAGGTCTGAAAACGTCGTCTACTGGGATAGTAAAGTAAGATGGCATTGGTTGAAGTCATGCTGCAATGAAAACCTAGGCAACTATTTAGAATTAATATACACCCTGGTCTGAGTTCCGAGGTTACTATATCAAGACACACACTTGTGACTATGTCACGTCCATATAATTTGTTTAAAATTACATAGGTGTGGAATGTTTCGACCTAGTTAGTGACGAACACAAAAAGTTAGTCTTAACTTTTTGTTGATAGACATAGCTATAAACAAAGAGTTAGAGTGAACGTGTAAAACTAGAAGAAATAAAAGTTATTATTGTTATTTCCAACGGGGACGCTGGATTAGTCAATACTTCTAACAAATAATAGAAAATGACAATTTGATTGCAATTGATCGATTAATCAGCGGTATTCAAGATGCTGTAATCTTATTTGTAGTGAAATTAAGACATATGAAATAGTTATACACGACATTTATGCGAAGCAGCCGTTTTGAGTAGGAAAAAAGTACGTGGAAACTGATAAGGCGTAATTCCGGCGTAATTCCGTATTGCGGCGTGCCCTGGACTGCATATACCTATATTTTATAGTTCAACACCGTAGTACAGTTAAGAACAGTCCTATCTCTTAGTTCCCTTGTACAAAATCCATGGGAAGATTGGCTTCCTTGTGGGCTCATCCATGGAGAAACCGTCTGGCACGGGTTCTGTGACACGAGATAGTGAAAGATCTCTCCCATTCCTTTTCCAACGGCTTTTTGGTGCGCTTCAGCGCGGAACAGCCTATGCAATTGGGGCACTGGAACATTGGCTCCCGGCCTATACGATGTGAAAACTCACCAAAGCCATGCCTGATGAGTGCCAGCGCGGCCGCCGCGCCACGCGCCAGCGTCCACGGTGCTTATATAAGGTGTCACAAAATTAGATATCTGAATTTGGTGAGATGACTTGTATCGACAAAATATGTATTTGAAAAAAAAAAACTATCGGGTAAAATTAAAAAATTAAAAAAAATTAAAAAAAATCACCACCAGCGACCAGCGTCACGTGACGCGACGAGCACACGCGACGCTGGTCGCGATTTAGGTATTTCCCACACATCCGCTTGGAGAATACTGCGAGGAGAAGGACTGCACGCCTACCACGTGCGTCACGGGCTCGTCGCGTCACGTGACGCTGGTCGCTGGTGGTGTTTCTTTTTTTTTTTCATTTTTATATTCTTTTTTTATATTTTTTCTTTTTTTTTTCTTTACCCGATATTTTATTTGTTTCAAATACATATTTTGTCGATACCAAGTCATCTCCCCAAATTCAGAGACCTAATTTTGTGACACCTTATATATATATTTAGGCGACGACCATGAAGTAATTAACTACTTTACTGATGGTATTTATATTACCTACACAGTTATATCAAGTGTAGTTAATCTAATCCATTTTTATTATTTATAAGATTAAGATGGGTTTTAAATTACATATCCATGCTTGACTGCAACGTGACTAAACATTTCCAAATTTCTTTCAGAATTATTTTGTTAGCCCGAAACTTGTCCCCATCCTCGGCACATAGCGGTTGTGTGGGATTCGCACTGTCGAAAACGACACGATCTTTCTCACACGAGATCACACGGTCTTGCCAACCGGGACCCTCTAATGGTTGCCTGTAAGAGATTGCCACAGTGCGATAAGGCCGCCAATTGTATATACCATAATGTCATATTTGTATTTCTTTTTTATCTTATTCCTGGTGTACAATAAAAAGATACTAGTACTACTACTACCCTCTCATTTTGGAAATCCACTCCCTCTTGAGAATCGCGCTCGCCATCAATCCAATCAGATCCTTCATGTCCGTTGTCATTCAGGCTCACAGGTTAAGCGTATAGTGGTCTGTATTACACCAAATATTTTAATACTTTGAATGTATTTATAGACCGACTAAATTCCTCATAGCCTCGGGACTTGGCCGGGTTGAAGTGTGTGCCAGACCATGTCCGTTGCTCCGTAGGAATTCGGAAAACAAGCTCATTAGCCTTGCCAATTATTATCACCTGACATATCAAATGACCTAATTTGTACTATTACTCAAATTTTACTTATATATTCAAAATTTACATTATAATGAATTCAGTCATTCAGTACAAAAACTGAATGAGGTACCCTTTTTTGGTAAATCAATAAATAAAATAACTTGGCATGCGCAGGCGTATCATCATTGCTTGACATTAACAGTGGAAAAAAGGACGTAAACAAAGAGATAAATTGTTAAAAGATCACTATCTGTCCATCTCCCGTTAGGTGACTATCTTATATATATACCGGACTATATGGATAGTATAGGTATAATTATGTAAATATTTTGTATTATATATATTGAATACAACTGATCTATATGTAATTTTGTTTATTTATCTAACATATTTATAATTTTTTTCTTCTTTTTTTTGTTCATTGTACACTACCCTTATCATCTCTTTTGGTTTCTATCCATCCAAAGGTTGCCTGGAAGAGATCGCTGTTAGCGATAAGGCCGCCCATTGTACATTAAACTTAAGTCGAATATTATTTATATAGAAATACTTTTATGGTGTACAATAAAGAATATTTTATCTTTATCTTTTTTATCTTATTTCCCTTAAATACAATATAATTATGTGCACACATTGTTTGTACATTTTTATTTGTATATTTATTTCAAATTATTTTCATACATTGTCATAAACTAATTCTAAACTAAACTAATGCTGGCGTTGGGGTAGAGCATTCTACTGCTAAGTCAGAGGTCGTAGGGTTAAATTCCCGCTCATTGAAAATATGCATATTTGCATTGGCCTGGGCATTTCTATTATTTATTTTTAAAAAAATGTCTAAGTATGTTCATCCGCATTCTGGAACTCATATGACAGGCTTTGCTTAGTTTGGGTCTAGATGGCGTTGTATATAATATGTCCTAAAAGGTTTGTTCATGTTTAAACCTTGTAATTGATTGTTAATTGTTATACGTCTTGTACTTATACTATATTAAAATGATAAAGTGGCAAAAAAGTATACAGCTCACTCGGTGGTAAGAGATCACCGTCACCATTACCCATTACCTTGCAACACCTGGGGTGTCATTTGCGCGTCTTTAAAAACGTTTGAATATTATTATCAAACTTCATAATACTTATGAAATTCGTTTCGAATTATGAATGAATTATTACCTCAAACGATTTTATTCTGGTATTATAGACAATTAATAGTCAATTTCATTATAATGGTATCCCTAACATTCATAAGAAAATTCAGCTTCTTTGGAAATAATGCAAGGGTAAAATGACTGGATTATTTTTTGAAAACGTAGATCGTAAGCGATGTTTTAGTTGAATTCATTATTCATGGTCAGCTAGAATTTTTCTTTCGATGACTTTTTAAAAAACTTTGGTTATTCTTTTTGTAAAATATTCATGCTTCTTTATGAAAATTATATTATTATTTGTTTTTATTTTTCACAGATGATTGTATTCCTACTTCAGCGATATAGGTACCGGTGTTAGTTTATTTAACATTGAAAAAGAGCCTTCGTTTTTTGAAGTAGCTGTCAAAACGCATCAAACATGTTTGATATTAGCATTAAAATTTTATGTGATACTACTGAGGTAGCAAACCGAAACCACCTATTGTTCCAAAATATCCTTATTCGTATAAATATTTATTTATTGGGCAATCTATAGTATAAACAAAGGTATTTTAATGGCAACACAGTGAATTTACCTTAAAATGTTTTTTTAAGAACTAAGAATTTCCATTTACATAGTTTCACAGTTCTAAATAAAATAAAATATCAGCTCACCATGTTCACAATTTCACAATGTTTATATTCGAAAAAAAAAACTGTTTGATGAACAATATAGACAGTCCGCACAATTACTGGACTCGAGTGTACGACGCGACACCTTATTGCTAATTTTATACAAATACGTATAAAACGTCCAGTATCTACCGACCGCCCTCACTCGTAATCTACGAGTTTCAAAGCTTATCTGTAGGTTCACATCACAGTATGCATATGCTGGTTAACTGTAATTGTAATGTACATCGCAACTTTGTGGAAGGTATTTTGGTAAACTTTACTTATTTGGTCAGCTCTAGCGCATTGTCGACTTAACTGCACGAAAGGTATGGTACTATTGGAAAGCGAAACTAAAATTCTACACATATTCATGGCCAAGCTAGTAAATAGAGGTTGCTCGAAATAAACCTTATGCACATTTATATTTGTGACCTTAAAAGCTATTCGTAAGTTAAAATAAGGTCATTGCTTATGGACAAGCTATTCAATTACAATGTCACAATTTAAATCATACGTAATGTATTAATATGACAGAAACTGTTTTAATGATTTGGATGAACATTTTTCATTTAGATATTACACAGCCATAATGTTTCTTTTTTCAAATGTTTATCAATCATGATATAATATATGGTATTATTATACTAATAACATAAAGAGGTAAAGTTTATGAGTTTGTGATATTGTGAGTTTATTGGGGGTAAACTCTGGATCTACTAAACCTATTTAGAAAACTATTTCACCAATAGGAATTCACATTGTTTGTGAGTCAACCAATCCGGCAAATTCCCATACATTATATGAAAAAAAAGACAGTGGCACTCCGGAAGGGGCGGCAGAAGTGAACTTTTTACAATTACGTGTATTTTTAATCGTCATCATCCATGAATCCCTCCCTCTCCCTCAGTCCCAAGATTGAGTTAAGAATACAATTGTCAGGTCGAAGCTAGGTCACCTAGGGGGTCAGGGCGGCGGCCGCGGCGGCCCGTTGTTTTAATTTAAATTGATGTCCAGTGGGAATTGGATCGAAAGTTGTGCCATTGGCCCCAGCGGGAGCTGCAGGGAATGTTTAAAAATCCGTCTCGCTGTCCCTCAGTACGCTGTCCCTGTTGGCCACCAACGATGTGGTGGACATCGGGAATGATTAGAAAGTTGTTCCCGCTGTCTCCAAGTGGTGGACATCGGGAATAATCGCTTGTAGGCCACCCTACATCCCGGCGTCTGAAAACCCGAGCCAACAATTTCATCCCCGCTGACCAGCGGGGGGATTTCCGCACGAAAAAAAACACCTAGGTAGTAATATAATAACATAATATCTATACACAGATAAGATAAATTAAATGGATTTACAGTACAAATTAAACTTACTTATAGAAGGTTGAATACTGCTTAAACTTATTTGACTACTGATTTTATTATAACATTAATTTAAAATTAAAATATCTTTGTTATTATTTCAAACGTTACACACCCGAATAAAATTATTGTGATCGAAAATGTTAAGAATATAATATTATTCAAATAAAGGTGTTTCTAGAAAACGTGTCGCAACCTGAGCAAAATGGAAGTAAGCGCCTTGAATGTCTCTCTTCCATAGAAGGCGTTGTTTCTTCCAAAAACTGTTCTACCTAAAACGGAATTGGCCCATGTTTTGGGTTTTAGTCGGTTCAAGCGCGATATAACCACCCCCGCTGGCCGGCGGGGGGGTATCCAAATGGATTTCCGCACGAAAAATAAATAAAAAAAAGGTACGTAGTTTCTTAAAACGCCGGGGTGTAAGGTTGCCCACAGAGCAGACCCGAGACGGCGTGCGGTTTTATTCGGTTCAAGCCCAACATAACCAATCGTGCACGGTGGTGCGGAAATCCCTTCGGATACCCCCCAGCCAGCCAGCGGGGGCGGTTATGGCGGGCTTGAACCGACTAAAACCGCACGCCGTCTCGGGTCTTATACGCCGGGGTGTAAGGTTATAGATACCACCCATAGAGCATATCCCTCGCACCCCGACTGACCCTGGGCCATCTTCGGTTTTGAGATGGCTCCCTCGGGTTTGGGAACCACGGTGTCCCCGTCTTGCCTCGGTTTGGGGGAGGGGCGCTAGTCACCCCACCGTCCCGGCCTGCTTCTGCTGGGGTAACAGGCTGCCTTACCTGCCACCCCCAGGCCTGCGCTCATGGAGGACGGAGGTCGTTAAGCGACCTCCGGCGCCTGAGTCGCCTGCGACGCGCGTTCAGCAAGTTGCGGGTTCGGCGGGCTGGGAGAGTTATAAATCTCTCCCAGGCGCATTCCGCCCGGTGGTACCGCACGGTGGTACCTACCCGGCCGAATTATATGACAAATTTGTGTCATCAAATTTCTACCACCAGTACTAACCTTTACAAAAATACCCATAGCTATTTGTAAGTACAATATATAAATGAGGATAAAATTAAGACTTAATTAATGTAAAGGTACTTATTATATATTTAACTATACGAAAAAAAATGCTTAAGATAGGGAAAAAAGCCGTAAAAAGTAACTTGAATTCGAAACCCTATCATCACAGATCAAAGACTTTAAAAACCGGAGTGGCCCTGCAGATTCACTGAACCACGGATACGTCTATAAATAGCTCAGAATAGACAAGTCATTCAGGCATTCAAGTGATGCTCTTTAATATTTAGATAAAAAAATGTGGGTGTGTGATATACCTCTGCCTACACCTTCGGGGATACAGGCGTGAAGTCATGTTATGTTGTGAAATGTGTCATGAAATGTAATGACAATAACAAAAATAATAAAAAAGAAAGTGGGATTCGAACCCATTCCTACGGCGCAGCGTTGATACAAAACGCCTTACCCACTCGACTACCAGTGTTGAATAGCTGTTAATGTATATTATTATTACCCATACCTAAACATAAACGTAATTACGCTTACGCTTACGCTTATTAGTATATTTCCACAAAACGACACAGGGTACAGGTAGAGTTGCGTGCAAACGCCGTCGCCGACTATTATTAAAAATTATTATAAATTATTTCATTATTTATTTTCTGAATTATTTCATTTTGTAAGTAACATATCACAATTCTAAGTGTATCTTTACTTGTGGTTATGTACTCCTAAAGGCCTTTTGGGATCCTCCGTTTTTGGTGCCTTAAACATCCATTAAGTACGGTTTTTCGGGAATTTTTCGGGAAAAAAATCATAACTTCTAACCGGTGAACATTCTTGCTGTCGGAAACATTTTTAATCGATAGGCCATTTTTAAGTCTAAAATAAATGTCTGAAGAGTTTTTCGCTAAAAGTTACCGTTTTCGAGAAAGAATAATTAAATATGTTAAAAATGTTACTGTGTTTACCTGTGTGTGTAAGTCCGTAGTTCTCTATATAAAATAATATTAATTACTTTACGAAATCTATCTGTGCGTTCCCCCTGCGGGAACGGATTTTTTTACGTTAATTAAGTAAAACGAACCATTAAATCAGATTTTATTCACAATTTTGTGGGTTTTAATATTTTTTGTGCGGTATCTTAATTATTTTTCTAAAATAAATAAGTGTGTCGTTTGGGGTCGAAACCCTTGGTGTCGTGGGGCCCGAGTGCGCGGGCACTTTATGAAGAAATCGCTGAGCGAGTGGTCGACGCTTCGCATGACCAAAAGGCTGGCTTGTTCTTTGCGCAAAGAATTGGCATTGCCATCCAACGTGGCAATGCCAATGGGGAGGAATACTTTGACACCTAAACTTTTTACTTTGTACATACTCTTTTTTTAGGATGTAAATATTATTTTATCAAATGTAATTAATATGCATATTTTTAAATAAAATTAAGTTCGGTATACAGTTGATTTTAAAATGACGGATGTATTTATACTAATATTATTATTTAGCACATCACAACAATAACTTAAAATGATTGTGTAAGAGCACTTATAAATAACTCTAAAAAAAGCTAAACCTAAAAGACAGATAAATAGTTACATACATGCATCATAATTCCTCCGCATCATGACCGACTGGTAATGTTCCCAGAAGACTGGGTGCATTGGCATGGAATGGCAATGTTAAGTCTTTGTGCAAGATAAAGTCCAGCCTTCTGGTCACGTGTAGCGTCAACAAAATGGGCACTTGGACGCCATGATCCATGACCCCAGTTTCGCAAACCCAAACAGCTCAAACACATAATCACCTACTAGATTGGAGTATTTTCAAATTTTGAGGCTTGCCGCGATGCAGCAGCAACGCCGGCACAGCCCGCTGTGCTTGGAAGGTGTGAAGGCGCAAGGCAGTCGATGCACGTTGCATCCCATACCAAAAGCCTACCCATCTTCAATGCAATAACGACATACCATCCGGTCTCGTACGAATGGCTGGCACGGCAGCGGTGTCAAGAGCACGGCGGATTATGTCGTTGATGCTAGCGTGTCGCGATATACGGCCTACGCTTCTGCTTTATGAAAGGCCAGTGTTCCCAAGGCTATCGACAGCTTCACCACAGTGACAATGATGCGGCGAAAAATACGGCAAGGCGGAAAGTAGTATCGTGCAACATATTACCTATGTTGAGCGATGGAAGTGCCTGGATCCAGAGTCCTGACTCCCATTCCCCCACACCAACATGCGCGCACGCTCTGCAACATTTGAAGACGTATTTATTAAATGATATTATCATTATCTATGGGAGAAAAGCTTAGCGGGCAATTCAGTATTGGGACAAGCTGCCTTCCAAGCATTTATAGCATCGGCCTTGCACGACACCTCAGAGTTAATCTGTGTGTTTATTAGACTTTTCCTGCGAACACCAAGACCACCCTGGCGAACCGGTAAAGATGCTTTGAGCCAGGCTCGGTCGTTCAAGGCTACATTTAAAATTTTGCTGGTAGGGTATTATGGATAATGTTGTAAATTTTTACCAAAAGTGTCAGATGTTGCCAAAACTGGGTTGATTGAAGTGCATGAGTAAATTTGATTGAAGTGCATGGTGAAAGCCGAATGAACACTTACTTTTTGGAACTGATCTGCTATTTTTCTAAATTTTGATTTTTTTCTTCTATAAATGAAAGATATCCATCTTCCAAGACCGGAGACCCAGAGGAGGCATAGCGAAGCTTTCCCTAATATTTTAATGTTGGGGGCCAAATAATTAAATTTTCCTATAGTCGCGAGTATGTCTGTTTTGTCACTGATAAAAATATCACATTCGTCGGAGTTAAGTTCTAAGCCAATGGATTAAAATTAATTTTTGATAAGTTCTAGGTCTTGTAGAAATGCTTGTACGCTTTTTTTTCGTGCGCAAATCCCTTCGGATACCCGCTTCGGATACCCGCCGGCCAGCGGGGGCGGTTATGTCGGGCTTGAACCGACTAAAACCGTACGCCGTCTCGGGTCTTAATACGCCGGGGTGTAAGGTTGCCCATAGAGCATATCCCTCGCACCCCGACTGACCCTGGGCCTCCTCCGGTTTCGAGATGGCCCCCTCGGGTTTGGGTTTGTCGGGTATCTATACACTGCCAACTAAATTTATAGATGTGAGGGGTTTCTAATTTTGCTTGGGTCAGCAAGGTATTCCTATTTATTGAATTGAACGCATTCCTCAAGTCAACTTTCAAAATGATCTCACCTTCACCGCTGCCAAGGTACGTCGAGAGTGCGGCAGCATGGCAGCCTCACAGCCCCCCTTTGGACCAAAACCAAGTTACAGGGCCTGAATGTTTGCTGCAAGCTCGGTACTATAGTAGCTACTTGCAGCAAATGTTTGCTGCCAAACGCCGTAACGTGTTCCCTACGGCAATGGGACGAATGCCACCATCTCTTTTGCGGAGGGCACATAAGTTGGCACCATACAAGATTTTGATTATACCTTCATCCACATTGCCAGAGAGCATCAAATTTACCAGAGCCGTCAGCTCCCTCAGAAGGGCATTACCAGCCTCCCCACCCCTCGGAAACATCAAATCGCGTCTGGAGCGTGTCTGGAGAGTAAGGTGCCACCACATCGTTACTAAAAAGTAGCCTCGAAGCTACATTTATATCACCCCTTCCCTTATTTTATTTTCTATAAATTTGCATTGGTTGGTTGAAATAAAACAATTTTTAACGGATTCCATCGCGGTTTATTTAATGTTATTTTATCATTTACATTGAACCCGACGTTTCGGTTGCTTTTCGGTCTCCCCGTAACCATGGCTGCTGAAAAGTAACCGAACGTCGGGTTAAATGTAAATTATAAAATAACATCAAATAAATCGCGATAGAATCCGTTAAAAAATAGTTTTATTTCAATGTGTGACATTCGCGTAAACTTCTGACAATAGCATCTTGCGTTTGTTTGTTTGAAAGTTATTATTATAAGGTAACTAGCTGACCCGACAGACTTCGTACTGCCTCAATCGATAACAACTTCCATATTTATTTACCTTTAAACCTTCTCTGGACCGCCACAAATAATTCAAGATTAAAATTAGCCAAATCGGTCCAACCGTTCTCGAGTTTTAGCGAGACTAACGAACAGCAATTCATTATATATATATTGATTTTGAATCAAAAAGATGCGTAGTGTTAAATCAATTTCTTTGTTGGGTTGTCAAAGATTTTTGTGCGGTTTACTAACGTTGGCAAAAAAGCAGCCAAGTGCGAGTCGGACTCGCCCATTAAGGGTTCCGTAGTAGCAAATAACATAATAATGTTTTTTTCTTAATTTTTATATTTGAGTTGATTGAAGGAAAGGTAAATTGCGGTTTACGATACGAAAAAAAAACTACTTACTAGATCTCGTTCAAACCAATTTTCGTTGGAAATTTACATGGTAATGTACATCATATATTTTTTTTAGTTTTATCATTCTCTTATTTTAGAAGTTACAGGGGGGGGGGACATTTTACCACTTTGGAAGTGTATTAGAAACCTCAATATCATTTTTGAAGACCTATCCACAGATACCACACACGTATAGGTTTAATGAAAAAAAAATGTTGTGTTTCAGTTCGAAGTTTACCCCCAAAATTTATTGTTTTTCTTCTATTTTTGTGTGAAAATCTTAATCCTGTTCACAGAATACATCTGCTTACCAAGTTTCAACAACATAGTTCTTATAGTTTCGGAAAAAAGTGGCTGTGACATACGGACGGACAGACAGACAAACATGACGAATCTATAAGGGTTCCGTTTTTTGCCATTTGGCAACGGAACCCTAAAAACGTTTCCCAAAGTGTCACATGCCAAAGTATGTTTTCCAAATTTTCATTTGGCAGAACCGCTTTTCGCAATTTTACAGTTAGCAAAACTATTTTTGGCAATTTATTGTTTAACAAATAATTACATGGCAAAGTTTCATTTTACCAAGTATTAGGTAGTCAAATATGGTTTGGCATAACATACTTTTCCCTGGCATGGCTGGCAACATACATGGCAAAAAAATACACTGCTGCATGGGTGTTTGTTTCACCTTGGACAAATAATTTACAGGTAAGAACTTCTATAATAATTATATTGCTATTATACAAATCAATGCCGGCTCTGTTGGGGCCACAGTTCTAACCTAACCTAATCCACTTTTCTGGCAGTTCCGATCTAGCCTACGTAACTTATATGAAATTTATGTATTTTACTTTATCTATAATTAATTATTAATGAGACATGCTTTTTGAACGAACTTACTTTTGGAATATAATTTTTTACAAAATCAAGCAATTGCTTAATGTATATTTGACTTAATAAAATTGAGCAAGTAAAAAGTTGCCAAATGAATATTTGACGAAGTGATTAAAATGCGAAATATAAATTTGCTTAAGATGCTTTTGGGAAATGAACCTATGCGATAAGTTTTTTGGGAAGTAATTTCACTTGACGAAACATATTTTGCCAAACGGCAGGATCCCTTTTTGTGCACTATTGTTGTTTGAAATATGTAATTTTCTATAGGGGAAGGTTAGCAGTTGTTCCCAGGCCAACATGGAGTTTGCCCGGACGACATGATTGACACAATTGGCTAAATTATGAGCCACAGAAAGCCTAACGCCTTGGAGAATCCTTTTTAAAACCGGAAGAGAATTTTTCAATGCATATAAAGATTGCCAAAAGGGAATTTGGGATGGGAGGCATTGGGTAAGACTTGGCCTGTAGTAGGTACAGGGATTATGGGACTTAGAAGTACATTTTGATGTTTGTGGATCTTACCAATATGTAGTTTCAAGCCCTGCTCATCTTTGAGAAAGTGGGCCTTGGAACAAAATGGGCAACGCACGTAACCACTTAATAAAGAATCAGGTTCACCTAAACAGCTTTCCATATTATCACTGCCGTTAGAGTCTTAGACAATAATTTTTGCACTTCTATTATAGTACACTCAATACGATGAAAAATGAATAGAAAAAGTAAATGTAAAAGTTCAATGTTGACATTTAAAGGGTCTGCGCCTTCGCATCATAGCAACAAGGGAGACCGGTGACGCCATCCGCGTTGCTCCAAGGTAGTTTCGCAGTAGTAGCAGCAGTAGCACGTGCTTGTCTCCTCGATGCCCAGTCTGATTATTTGATTTAAGCAAGTAATGCCACTGCGTTTCCTGTTTCTTATTCTTTCTGCTGGATTGAAAGAAGTACAAAGTGCCCTAATGACGATTTTAGTAATATAGACAAAGCATTTATTTCTTTTATTGTATTAAATGATATGATTTTAATGTTGAAAAAATATATTTGCACCGAACAGACAGTCGGTTATTTTTTTAATTGTAGATTTAGCTTAATAAGTCTAATATTATAAAAATAACAGCAGGCCTACCATGAAATATACACGCGCAACTGCGGACTGAAATTTCCGGCATTCGGTACCATGAAACGCACTTATCGGGCCTGAAGACAGCGAATGACAGTTCATTCGGCCTAAACCCTACCATGAAACGACTTTAAATCGCAAAATTCTGAATTTTGACAGCCAGCCAAAAAAAATTAAAACAAGATACTATATGACATATTTCAAAAGGTCGAAAGGTTATCATAATCCAATACAAAGGAATGCATTTTTAATATGTTGGTTTATAATACTTCATTTTTAGGGTTCCGTTGCCAAATGGCAAAAAACGGAACCCTTATAGATTCGTCATGTCTGTCTGTCTGTCCGTCCGTATGTCACAGCCACTTTTTTCCGAAACTATAAGAACTATATTGTTGAAACTTGGGAAGTAGATGTATTCTGTGAACCGCATTAAGATTTTCACACAAAAGTTGAAAAAATAAACAAAAAAATTTGGGGGTTCCCCATACTTAGAACTGAAACTCAAAATTTTTTTTTCATTAAACCTATGCGTGTGTAGTATCTATAGATAGGTCTTCAAAAATGATATTGAGGTTTCTAATATCATTTACTTCTAAACTGAATAGTTTGCGCGAGAGACACTTCCAAAGTGGTAAAATGATCCCCCCCCCTTAACCCTTAACCCCCTTGTAACTTCTAAAATAAGAGAATGATAAAACTAAAAAAAATATATGATGTACATTACCATGTAAACTTCCAACGAAAATTGGTTTGAACGAGATCTAGTAAGTAGTTTTCTTTAATACGTCATAAATCGTAAACCACAATTTACCTTCCATTCAATCAACTCAAATATAAAAATTAATAAAAAAACATTATTATGTTATTTGTTACTACGGAACCCTTAATGGGCGAGTCCGACTCGCACTTTGCCGCTTTTAAATGGAAATATATTGTCAACGAAAACCTCCTTGACATGTTTGTTTCACTCCCGAACACACTTTATGGTCCCGGAAGAACTAAATCCGAAGGAACTTCATGGTACCTTACACTTACACATGACACTTCTTTCGTTCGTGTATCGTGCGTAATCGCGGATGTACATTTCATGGTGGGCCTACAGATTATACATTATTTCTCTACGTATTTGAAAAGAAAAACCGCGGTAGCCTAGTGGTATGGGTAATGGACTGCTGAGACGAGGTATCGGGTTCGATCCCAGGTTTTACCATGGCACACATCAATGACTTTTCGATGCTTTTCGAAGTTATGTGTGTATTTATCGCAGGTTTATAAGTGCCCGGTTAATGGCAATAGGCTCGCCACCTATTACATTGGGACCTAAACATAAACTGGCGAAATGTGGGTGCTAGCACCTCTGCCTACCCCTTCGGGGATATAGGCGTGAGTTTATGTTATGTTATAAGGCTCAAACGTGACCTCAAAACTCCAACTAATGCGAATGGCTGCTGCAATCTGTCGAACGCGTCTAAAAGTTATTGTGCAAAGCCGCCCAGGGGTCTTACCACAGCCTTTTACCATATAATCTTATTGCAGGAGAGCTTTGTTTCCAGCTTAAAGAATCCTGACTGATTCGTACCATGACTACACTGTACATAGTGTACATTATTACCTATTTCATTACTGTTTACTACTTTTTGTGACATCACCTTAATGGTAGTTGATGGCAATCTTAAAAAAGGTACTCGACAGCGACGGATTTATTATTGCTTTGCAAAACACTATTGAAAAGGCCATTTTTCGTATCATGAAAGTAAGTATATTATATTTATTCACATAAATACTTATCGAATAATTAATATTAATATAAATAAATATTTTAATATAAAAATAAATAAAAATGTTGACGGCCTCTGTGGCGTAGCGGTAGTGGACTCGACTGCTATGACAGAGGGCGCGGGTTCGATTCCCGCTCAGTGCAAATGTTTGTATGCCTGAATATATCTATTTGCATTAATCTGGGTGTTTCTATGTATAATATGTATGATACGATAAACAAAAAAAAGTATATAAGTATGTTTATCCGCATTCTGGAACCCATAACACAAGCTAGTTAAACTATGCATACTTTGAGTCTAGAAAGCGCTGTGTAGAATGTCGTAGAATATTTATTTAGTTATTATATTAATATTAAAAGCGTCGGCGGCTTAGCTTGACTTGTTCTAATTTCTAAGGATAGGACAGGACAGGACAGGACAGGACAGGACAGGACAGGACAGGACAGGACAGGACAGGACAGGACAGGACCGGACAGGACAGGACAGGACAGGACAGGTGTTCGGGAGTGAAACAAACATGTCAAGGAGGTTTTCGTTGACAATATATTTCCATTTAAAAGCGGCCAAGTGCGAGTCGGACTCGCCCATTAAGGGTTCCGTAGTAACAAATAACATAATAATGTTTTTTTATTAATTTTTATATTTGAGTTGATTGAATGGAAGGTAAATTGTGGTTTACGATTTATGACGTATTAAAGAAAACTACTTACTAGATCTCGTTCAAACCAATTTTCGTTGGAAGTTTACATGTAATGTACATCATATATTTTTTTTAGTTTTATCATTCTCTTATTTTAGAAGTTACAAGGGGGTTAAGGGTTAAGGGGGGGGGATCATTTTACCACTTTGGAAGTGTCTCTCGCGCAAACTATTCAGTTTAGAAGTAAATGATATTAGAAACCTCAATATCATTTTTGAAGACCTATCTATAGATACTACACACGCATAGGTTTAATGAAAAAAAAATTTTGAGTTTCAGTTCTAAGTATGGGGAACCCCCAAATTTTTTTGTTTATTTTTTCAACTTTTGTGTGAAAATCTTAATGCGGTTCACAGAATACATCTACTTCCCAAGTTTCAACAATATAGTTCTTATAGTTTCGGAAAAAAGTGGCTGTGACATACGGACGGACAGACAGACAGACATGACGAATCTATAAGGGTTCCGTTTTTTGCCATTTGGCAACGGAACCCTAAAAATATTAAAAATGCATTCCTTTGTATTGGATTATGATAACCTTTCGACCTTTTGAAATATGTCATATAGTATCTTGTTTTAATTTTTTTTGGCTTGCTGTCAAAATTCAGAATTTTGCGATTTAAAGTCGTTTCATGGTAGGGTTTAGGCCGAATGAACTGTCATTCGCTGTCTTCATGCCCGATAAGTGCGTTTCATGGTACCGAATGCCGGAAATTTCAGTCCGCAGTTGCGCGTGTATATTTCATGGTAGGCCTGCTGTTATTTTTATAATATTAGACTTATTAAGCTAAATCTACAATTAAAAAAATAACCGACTGTCTGTTCGGTGCAAATATATTTTTTCAACATTAAAATCATATCATTTAATACAATAAAAGAAATAAATGCTTTGTCTATATTACTAAAATCGGCATTAGGGCACTTTGTACTTCTTTCAATCCAGCAGAAAGAATAAGAAACAGGAAACGCAGTGGCATTACTTGCTTAAATCAAATAATCAGACTGGGCATCGAGGAGACAAGCACGTGCTACTGCTGCTACTACTGCGAAACTACCTTGGAGCAACGCGGATGGCGTCACCGGTCTCCCTTGTTGCTATGATGCGAAGGCGCAGACCCTTTAAATGTCAACATTGAACTTTTACATTTACTTTTTCTATTCATTTTTCATCGTATTGAGTGTACTATAATAGAAGTGCAAAAATTATTGTCTAAGACTCTAACGGCAATGATAATATGGAAAGCTGTTTAGGTGAACCTGATTCTTTATCAAGTGGTTACGTGCGTTGCCCATTTTGTTCCAAGGCCCACTTTCTCAAAGATGAGCAGGGCTTGAAACTACATATTGGTAAGATCCACAAACATCAAAATGTACTTCCAAGTCCCATAATCCCTGTACCTACTACAGGCCAAGTCTCACCCAATGCCTCCCATCCCAAATTCCCTTTTGGCAATCTTTATGTGCATTGAAAAATTCTCTTCCGGTTTTAAAAAGGATTCTCCAAGGCGTTAGGCTTTCTGTGGCTCATAATTTAGCCAATTGTGTCAATCATGTCGTCCGGGCAAACTTCATGTTGGCCTGGGAACAACTGCTAACCTTCCCCTATAGAAAATTACATATTTCAAACAACAATAGTGCACAAAAAGGGATCCTGCCGTTTGGCAAAATATGTTTCGTCAAGTGAAATTACTTCCCAAAAAACTTATCGCATAGGTTCATTTCCCAAAAGCATCTTAAGCAAATTTATATTTCGCATTTTAATCACTTCGTCAAATATTCATTTGGCAACTTTTTACTTGCTCAATTTTATTAAGTCAAATATACATTAAGCAAATGCTTGATTTTGTAAAAAATTATATTCCAAAAGTAAGTTCGTTCAAAAAGCATGTCTCATTAATAATTAATTATAGATAAAGTAAAATACATAAATTTCATATAAGTTACGTAGGCTAGATCGGAACTGCCAGAAAAGTGGATTAGGTTAGGTTAGAACTGTGGCCCCAACAGAGCCGGCATTGATTTGTATAATAGCAATATAATTATTATAGAAGTTCTTACCTGTAAATTATTTGTCCAAGGTGAAACAAACACCCATGCAGCAGTGTATTTTTTTGCCATGTATGTTGCCAGCCATGCCAGGGAAAAGTATGTTATGCCAAACCATATTTGACTACCTAATACTTGGTAAAATGAAACTTTGCCATGTAATTATTTGTTAAACAATAAATTGCCAAAAATAGTTTTGCTAACTGTAAAATTGCGAAAAGCGGTTTTGCCAAATGTTTTTCTGCCATATGAAAATTTGGAAAACATACTTTGGCATGTGACACTTTGGGAAACGCTTTTAGGGTTCCGTTGCCAAATGGCAAAAAACGGAACCCTTATAGATTCGTCATGTTTGTCTGTCTGTCCGTCCGTATGTCACAGCCACTTTTTTCCGAAACTATAAGAACTATGTTGTTGAAACTTGGTAAGCAGATGTATTCTGTGAACTGGATTAAGATTTTCACACAAAAATAGAAAAAAAACAATAAATTTTGGGGGTAAACTTCGAACTGAAACACAACATTTTTTTTTCATTAAACCTATACGTGTGTGGTATCTATGGATAGGTCTTCAAAAATGATATTGAGGTTTCTAATACACTTCCAAAGTGGTAAAATGTCCCCCCCCCCCCTGTAACTTCTAAAATAAGAGAATGATAAAACTAAAAAAAATATATGATGTACATTACCATGTAAATTTCCAACGAAAATTGGTTTGAACGAGATCTAGTAAGTAGTTTTTTTTTCGTATCGTAAACCGCAATTTACCTTTGCTCTCTGATGCTCTCTGGCAATGTGGATGAAGGTATAATCAAAATCTTGTATGGTGCCAACTTATGTGCCCTCCGCAAAAGAGATGGTGGCATTCGTCCCATTGCCGTAGGGAACACGTTACGGCGTTTGGCAGCAAACATTTGCTGCAAGTAGCTACTATAGTACCGAGCTTGCAGCAAACATTCAGGCCCTGTAACTTGGTTTTGGTCCAAAGGGGGGCTGTGAGGCTGCCATGCTGCCGCACTCTCGACGTACCTTGGCAGCGGTGAAGGTGAGATCATTTTGAAAGTTGACTTGAGGAATGCGTTCAATTCAATAAATAGGAATACCTTGCTGACCCAAGCAAAATTAGAAACCCCTCACATCCATAAATTTAGTTGGCAGTGTATAGATACCCGACAAACCCAAACCCGAGGAGGCCATCTCGAAACCGGAGGAGGCCCAAGGTCAGTCGGGGTGCGAGGGATATGCTCTATGGGCAACCTTACACCCCGGCGTATTAAGTATTAATTATATATTGATATGAAATTATTCAGAAATTAAATTACTACAAGCAATCGGAAAAAAAATAAAATTGTAAATGTTACAGTTAAAAATAAATGTGAATTGGAAAATTATAAAGGTGGTTTATTATTCTTTTAAAAATAATTCTACAGTTTGATAAGCTTGTTAAACAAAAAAATGTGATTAAAAATTCATTCAATTGTGTTTCTGTGAAATATGTCTCATTGTAGTAAATTGTTTTTGAAACAATAATATTCGAAATGAAAATATACAGACCAAATATTATATGAAACATTGAAATTCTATGAAATTTCTTTCTGCGAAATAAGGGGCTCCCGATTGGGCCATAAGGTATTACTACATTAAATAATATAATTCTTGCAAACAACCAACTAATATAATGAAAGCCATAATATATTTAACTTTATTTTCATTTACAGGTATTGCGTTTGCCTCCATACCATTGTGACCTTAACCCTATAGAAATGGTCTGGGCCTCAATGAAGCGGAAAGTAGCAGAAGTGAACATAGGCAAACCACCGAATGCTATACCAGAAATGGTAAAAAATGCTTTCAAAGCAATTACTTCCAATGAGTGGAAAAACCACTGCACCCATGTGAAAAAAATTGTGGAGGAGTTCCGCCATAAAGATGGTTATTTGGATAAACCATTCATAGTACCAGTGTTCTCTGACAGTGAGGAAAGTAGCGATGAAGATGATGAAGACGAAATCAGCGAAAATTATATGGAAGGTGTTTGTCCCTTGGATGTTGTTAAAATTGATCATAATTATAATAAAATTATTTAGAAAATTATTAGCTTTTTTTTTTAATCTTATGCCAAACCTAGAACTTGATTTTTATCATAGATTTTCATTCTTATTATTCAGTCATGATTGTATGTTTAATTATTAGTCACTGGGCGACCGAGCTACGCTCGGAGTTCTATTTTATTGTATCTTATAAAAAAAACTATACCCGACCGGGATTCCAGCCTGGACACCTGTACTTGAAAGTCATGTACCTTGACCCCGCGCAAAATTAGGGACCTGCATATCATTCTTTTTTTACCCTGCTATTTAAGGAGATTTTATTTCAGTGCCAACATTAATGTCACTGCAGCGCCCCTACCCACATTCATTTAAAGCCTTGTCGCACTGTAGGTGAAGCAAGAAATTTACGCGTGACACGACACGTGTTGAGTAGGGCGGCTTTCTGTATAAGTGTAAGGGTAGATTTAGGCATTTGTAGTATGTTTAGGTTGGTTTGGAGAGTCTTAGGGACTACACCAATAGTAGATATGATAATGGGTACAATTTTAACTATTTCTACCTGCCATTGTCTTCTGATTTCTGTAGCTAAATCAATGTACTTCACCATTTTTTCTGAGTGTGTAGTGATAAGGTTGTGCGTGTTACAAACTGCAATGTCTATAATAAATACGGACTTATTAATTTTATCTAATACTGTTATGTCAGGTCTATTGTAGTGTATGGTCTTATCTGTAATAATAGTTCGGTCCCAATAGATTTTGTGTGATGCATTCTCTAAAACAGTACTGGGTTTGTATTTATAGTAAGCTGTTTTTGTGGGATTAGTGAATGTTTGTGTGCTAAGTTTTGGTGGATGATTGCAGCAACTTGATCATGCCTGTGTTTGTAATCTTATTATTATTATTTCCTTTATTTAATTTCTATACATATAATTACATTTTTAAATATATATAAAAAAAATACAAATATATTTAAAAATATAAAAATAGTGCTCCACCGGCATCGGGTACAGGGACCAAGCTGCCGGTGGTTACGGCTCCAGGGAGAGGAACTTCCTCACTATGCGTGCCGTGCCTAGCAGAACGGCCTTCTGCATCAAGCCTTTGAGCCAGCTGCCTAACGAGAGCCTCATAAGGTGTTGATCGAGGCTCTTGGCTTACTATTATTCCTCTTTATTAACTTTTAAATACATATAATTACATTTTTAAATATATATATTAAAAAAAATACAAATATATTTAAAAATAGTCTTGATCGAGGCTCTTGGTGATGAGTCCATGTGCTGTCGGTACAGCTACGGACACAACTATCGGTACAATAATAGCTGAGTCCACATCCCACATGTCGACAATCTCATTGGTCAGGTCCAAATATTTTATTTGTTTTTCTTTTTCTGCCTTCATGAGATTCTCGTCATGGAGGACAGTGATATCAACTATCATTGCACGACGCTCTAATCGATCCATTATCAATATATCAGGCTTATTGGCAACAATAGTCCTGTCAGTGATAATAAATCGATCCCAGTACAATGTGACATGACCGTTTTCGAGAACTGGGTCGGGCACATACTTGTAGTATGGCACCTCCGAAGTCACAAGATTGTATTTAAGGGCAAGTTGCTGATGTACAATCCTGGCCACTTGGTCATGTCTGTGCAAGTACTTGCCGTTGGCTAGACGAGAACAACCGGAAATAATGTGTCTGAGTGATTCTCCGGGGCGATGACATGCCCGACAGATTTCATCCGTACGGTCCTTCAGAATATACTTCCGGTAGTTATTCGTCATTACAAATTCGTCCGTAATTGCAAAGATAAAACCTTCGATTTCTCCAAAAAGATCACCGAAAAGTACCGAGCTACACGGACGCTTCTATCGGGCCCATTTAAGGCCCGATAGAAGCGTCCGTGTAGCTCTTTGCCCTTCCATACTTCCCTGCGATCAGCAGTACCAAGTACTACAGGTTTGCACCAGTTCTCTTTAGCCAACGCGAGAGGGGTTAAGCCATTGTCCACTGCGATCACATCGCGATGCATATCGGAATCTACACGTAGGAAATATTCTCTAAGGTTGTATATCTCGCGGACAACCTTGGATGGAATTACCAGTAGGAGTAGAATGGCAGTTGATGGCGTACTACGTCATAAATTATTGATAGATATTAATAATATACTTACTCAACATATAATTATCGTACATCCAAATATATTATATATTTATATATATATTTTTTTAATATAGCGGCGATTCGGAATCGACTCTATGAAGTGATATGAATTGCGTGAAAGAGTGCGCTATACACTACGAATAGCGATAAAGAAGCTTTCATTCATCTTACGATGGAGATTTTACGTGGGGCTACAGTTTGAAGACAAGTTCATAATCCGTTGAATACAATTTTTTTTTTTAATTCTTGTCTGTTTGTGTTTTCGCGATGGTCGTTAATACTACTGAAAAGATTTTGATGCAGTTTCTATTTGAATGGTCTTGGTCAGATTTAAAATCTGCCGTCTCTTTGGTTGCAATTGGTTAAGTATAATCCGAAATATGACCAAGAAACGATAATAGACCTCCGCGCGGGGGGAGCAGCTAGTTTATAATATTAGTAGGATAACGGAAACGTAGATATCATTATATCATATACGTTAACTACAATATGTATCCCAACCTTGCAAAAAAACTTGGTCACCCCATAGAAAGGGGTGCAAAACATACGTTGACGGCATTCAAGGTCAATATTTCGCTTAAAATTTATAAAGGCAACGCAAACTCCATTATCTTTAATCTTCTTTATAGCGCTGTTTCTTTTGCATTTTAGCAGGGAATAGACAAATATTAGAAATTTTTCATTCTTTCCCGGCACTATGCAGGGATAAAACAATAATGTACATCATGGTACGAATATGAGTAAGAATGCTAGCTTGAAACTAAACTCTACGCAATAAGATTGTTTCCGTTTTATTTCACGTTGATCCGAGTCGTTCTTAAGAAAATATGACTTGAAACAAATTAATTATTGGTTCAAGCCCGACATAACCGCCCCCGCTGGCCGGAGGGGGGTATCCGAAGGGATTTCCGCACGAAAAAAAAAGGTACTTTGACTTTCCGGAGGCAAGACAGGGACAACGTGAGGTGGCCATCTCGAAACCAGAGATAGCACTGAGTCATTCGGGTGCGAAGGAAATACATTTTTTTTATACCACTTAGATGACATACAAGCACACGGTCCACCTGATGGGAAACAATTACCACGGCCTATGGACGTGTGCAACACCAGGGGCGTCACACTCGTACCGCCGACACTGTGAAAACCTTCTTTAAGAACCCCATATTTAACCCCTTTGAACCCCTAATAAGGCCACACCCCGGCACACCCCGGCATCTGAAGACGAGACAAAACGGCGTGCGGTTTTAGTCGGTTCGATTTTGACATAGCCTCCATCGTTGGATTACAGCTTTGGAAAGGATATAGGCTACTATTTATCGCGAAAAAAAGGCACACATAAGTACACTGTTTTCTGTAAAGTATAAGTTGTATAAATAAGTAAATAGTTACTAATTGCTCAAATATTAAAACTAAGTCATGTATCGGAGGGTGTGTGTTGAGTAACCTCCTCGCGTGTCGATCTGATTCCGATCCCGCTGCAGTCTAGGGGGAGCGGAATCGGAGCGGCCGGTACACCCTGGACGGCGGTCAATGGCTTCCACTTCATGGGGTTAGCATTGGTCGTCGGCCAATCCCGTACATCGACGCGGAGGTCGCGTCGATTACTGGGACTGACAGCGAGTCAGCTCCCAGCCTTATGGAGACTGAGGGTCTTCGTGGGAAGAGGAAACGCACGGTCGGACCGTTCCTGGATCGGAGCAGAAGCTCCTCCGGACAACGGCCGGTCTTCTCGAGCGAGGACGACCGACCAGCGAAGGTCCTGCCACTTCCGCAGGTAGAGTGCTGGTGAACGTCCCTCCACTACCAAGTGGCAGGAACCATGGCATTCCCGCTGCGAGGGAGCTCCTTTCAGCGCTTGCCCGGAACACGGACACCATCAAAGGTGCCAAAAACGTGACCGGTAAGAAGAAGGCGGTGGCGGAAAACGTCGTCGTCGCCAACACAGCGCTGGAGGAGCTCCTAGCTAGGAGCGTGTCCGAGGAGGAGGCGAAGCTCAGGCGGGCCCACGCCAACTCCTTGGAGCAGCAGAGGGTCCTCCGCGGGGAAGTTGAGAAGTTGACCCAAATGGTCAAGGGGTCTGCGGAGGCCCGGAGTGCGCCAGGTCCTCGAGAGGCTCAGCCGGCCATGGTGGCCCCTGGAGCCAGGAAGATGGCGGCGCCACCAGCGGCCCCAAAGCTGACGCCCTAGCGGCCAGGCTTAGAGAGTCGGAAGCCGTCCGCGTCACCAGACCCAATAAATGCGCAGGTTTGCGCATTTCGGGTCTGGATGATGCGGCCACGATGGAGGAAATTATCTCCGCCGTCGTGGAGGCGGGCAGCTGCCCCCGTGATCAGGTGAGAGCTGGAGAAATCCAGTTCAGCCCCACCGGTCACGGCACGGCAGTCGTCAACTGCCCCGTTCTCGTAAGGGGTCTGCGGCGCAGAGGATTGCGGACGGACGGAGCCTCCTCGTTGGGGACTTCCTTAATTCGTGGGTGCAACTCCTGCAGCCCCGCGAGACCTGGTGCTTTAGGTGCCTGGCCGTGGGGTGGGGCACATGGGAGTGCAGTGCACAGCGGGAGACACCGTGGGGGACCGGTGCTTCCGCTGTAGTCAGCCCGGGCACAAGGCCACCACCTGCGATGCTCCGCCGCGCTGCTACAAATGCGTAGCGGAGGGCAAAGCGGCTTAGCACCGAGCGGACAGCCGGTCCTGTGCCGCCTCGAGGCCAAAGCCCCGTTCGTCCGCAACGGATAGTGGGGGTGCGGCCACATTCGCGGCGGGATGCGGAAATGGGATTCCATTAATGGACACACCAATCCGCATCCTGCAAGCGAACATAAACCACTGCATCGGTGCTCAGGATCTTCTGTACCAGAGTATCGTGGAGTGGTCTATCAATGTGGTCGTGGTCGCTGAGCCTTACTGGGTCCACCCCGGAAGCCCGGTAGACCTGGACGGCGTAGCGACCTTTTTAGGGGGTTCCGCCGCGGACACCTCGCGCCTTGCACTCATTGCAAGGTGCAGAGGCTGTGTCGCGGCGGACTATGAGTGCTTGGCTGTCGTGGTCGTCTACTTCTTGCCAAGCCTTGACCAGTACGAGCTTGAGCTAAGGCTCGCTGAACTGGACATCGTTCTCGCTGCGTGCTGTAATCGTCGGGTCTTGGTCCTGGGAGACTTAAATGCCTGGTCTCTGGCTTGAGGCTCCCGGGAAACCAACGACAAGGATCGAGTACTGGAGGACTGGGTCAACACTCGTGCTCTAGAGGTCCTCAACCGCGGGAGTGTCGCCACCTGGGAGCAGCGGGAGCTCAGTTCGCCGCGTCGAGAGTTGGCGCGTGGTGGAGGAGGAGGAGACGGATTCAGACCATAAATACATTCGGTTCAACGTCTCCTTCCAAGGGACGGGGACATGCTAATGTTTCTGTGATGGTACTATTACCCGAAACCTTAGCATGGACCTACCCTACCCATCCTTCTGAGGGGTAGGGGGACGTGGTCTTGAGGGAGAGCGCAGGTCGTGTAGATCCTCAAAGCAAGTCTGGTGGACTATCCTTCCCGAGGTTGTCGTCCCGTTATTGGTCTAATTCCCAAGAAATAGACGTAACAGAAACCTCCAGGCGCATGAAATTGTTTATTTATGTAATGGTTTATTTATATATTATAACAACTTATATATGTATCTCTCCCTTAAATTTATTTTTTCTTTATATATCTATTATATATACGTATCTATTCATCAGATATATTACATAAATGTGCCGAACCGTGGCGGCCTAAAACCACACCCCGGTAGACATTGCCGTGGGGCACTAAATTGCCCCAGAAAACTGTACCACACGCACCTAGGGCAGGTAGTGTGAGTAAGCCTCTGCTCCTAAAAAACAATGTCAACACAGGTCAAAGAAAAACTACCCCAGGAGGGTACCGCTTGCGGAGAATCCCTCACTGAGCCTACCAGCTCAGTCTGCCCCTCGTATTCTGGGGGGGGCACCCTGTGTTCAGGACCGGGCGCAAGCCTGGACCTGTCCAGCCTCTCGGAGGCTATCCCAAAATCTGACGCCACGAGCGTCATACAATGGACCGTCGTCGGCCACAAGCGCCCTTGCAAAAGGGATGCTCAGCCGAAGGCGGCCACTACCGAAAAAGGGCTCGGCCGAACAGAACGCAGTCGCCCCAACAGGCGCGCGAGAAGGGAGGTCTTGCAACCGAAAAAAAAGACGACAGGGTTGGGTGCCGCAGCAGCGGAAACGCAGCGCGAACCCACACCATCAACCTCAAAGGGGACGGCAGTAGCCACAGCCGCTCCACCACCACTGAGTAAGAAACACAGGAGGAAACCCAGAGGTGCCCGAGGTCAACGGAACGCTGCGACGGCTCCCAATTTTCCTGAAAAGGAACAAAAGGGGGCAGGGCCCGTCCAGAACGAGCGAGTTTCTTCGAAGCGCGCTCGTCTGGATGATACCCGGTCCCCCAGAGGGGAAGCCAAACGCGCGAAAACTGACCCGCGCACCAAGCGGACGGTAAGCTACGCGGACGCCAGTCAGTCGCATCTGCGAGTAGCGGTCACTACCGTTCCGCCGAGGGACCTCACCAAAACCCAGGCAGACCAGCTTAGGGAGGCCATTGACGACAGCATCCTGCAGTCGGTGTTGTCGTCAACGATTTCGGGTGCGCAAGCTCCATCTTTCCGCGGACGACCCTTCCTATTGGAAGGCGTGCTGGCGATGTGGTGTGAAGACGACAATGCTCTTACGTGGCTTGAAAAAGCTGTAAGAAGCATAACGTCCCCGATACCCGAAACCACCTTGGCTGTCATAAAGCAGTCCGACATGAAGAAGCGACTGAAAGCTGGGCTTCTTCTCCACACCCGCATCACCGAAGCCGTAACACTGCGCAGAGTGCTTTGGGCCCAAAACCCGTGGTACAAAGTAGATACCTGGCAGTGTTACGACATGACAGTGGACGACCAAACCACCGACCCGAACTCCAAAGAGAAGGTGGTCCACCTAATTCTGGGAATTCCCGAGGACCAGAAAGAGGCGATAACCAGGAGAGACCGCCGAGTTGCCCACATGTCGGGAAGTGGGTATATTCGCTTCTTCTCCCAAGAAGAAGCGCAGGCCGGGGAAGCAACAGCGGCAGCTACAGCTCAAGAGCAAAAAAAAGAGGCTCCTCGAAAGAGTAAGAGCGAGCTGGAAAGTAGCTCGCCGCTGACACAGGGAGGACACATCAGCGATGATGATGATGACGTCCTTAACAGCCCCTGATCCAGTAAACATCATCCAAACAAACCTCCAGCACAAACAAGCAGCAACGGTCACTCTACGCAGAGTGCTGGAGGTAAGCAAAAAGACCGTAGCCCTAATCCAGGAGCCCTGGATAAATAAGAACTACATCTGCGGTCTAAATAACATAGGCGGTAAGTTAATACGAGATACGACGGTTGAAAAACCGAGAACCTGCATCTTCGTACCTAACGCTATAAACACCACTTTACTTAACCAATTCTGTTCTAGAGATCTCACTGCTGTGAAAATCCACTCAGATAATGCAACCATCCTAGTACTAGCTTCAGTGTATATGCCGGGCGAAGGCGAACCACCTCCAAAGGAGCTAGCCGACCTGGTACAACACTGCGAGGCTCACACCTGGGATTTAATCATCGGCGCAGACTGCAATGCTCACCATCCTCTGTGGGGAAGTAAGGACGCGAACAAGAGAGGTGAGTTACTAACCGAATACTTATTCCAAACCAACCTAAACATTATAAATATAGGTACGGAACCTACTTTCGTAACCTCATGGTGTCAGACCATAGTAGATATCACATTGGCAACACACTCGGCAGCAAACCTCATTAAGGGTTGGCATGTGTCAAAGGAACCATCCTTTGCGGACCATCGCCGAATCTGCTTTCAAATTCAATGTAAACTAGCAGACCCTGTTCCATATCGTAACCCCCGCAAAACAGATATAGCACGGTACACAAATTCACTAAACAAGGCACTAAGTGATTCACAACTACCCGACACAACACTTAGTACAGATAATATAGAACACAACGTACATTCTATCACTGCAGCTCTGCTGGAAAGCTACGAGCCAGCGTGTCCTGTTGTAACACCCAAAGGTCCAGAAAAGAGCTCCTGGTGGGGGCCAGAACTCGAGCGACTACGTGGAGGCCTGAGAAAGCTCTACAACCGAGCAAAAAACACCAGAACCCCTGAGGACTGGGACAAATACAAAAATGCACAAAAATACTACAAGAAACGCATCAGGTATCGTAGAACTGAGGCCTGGCAGAGTTTCTGTAGTAGCATAAACTCGACAAACCAAGCCGCAAGAGTAAGGAAAGTCCTGGCCAAAGGTGAACTCAACCTCATGGGCTCACTTAAGAGAGAAGACGGCACTTACACTAATACGGAAAATGAAACCAGCGCAGTACTGCTGGAAACACACTTCTCTGGCTGTCAAGTCACACCATCCATCGATTCCATTGACTGGCCACCAGAACACTATAGTGTACCAACAACCCAAGAATGGGAAATCGCAAACAAGGTAGTAACTGCAGACAAAATAGAGTGGGCCATAAAAACCTTCAAACCCTTTAAGTCTGCAGGGCTGGATGGAATATTCCCAGCACTACTACAATGGCAACTGACAAGAATAGCAAAATATCTACTCCCAATCTACAGGGCCTGCATTGCCTTCAAATACATACCCAGATTATGGAGAGAGGCAAAAGTAGTCTTCCTACCAAAACCAGGTAAGGAGGACTACACACATCCCAAATCATTCAGGCCCATTAGTCTCACATCATTCCTCCTTAAAACGTTGGAGAGACTAGTAGATCGATACCTAAGGGATGGAACACTAAAAGACAACCCACTACATCCTCAGCAACACGCATACAGGAAAGGTAGATCAACAGAGTCTGCACTACACACGGTAGTGCACAGGATAGAATCGGCTATCACAAACAAAGCCTCAACACTAGCTACTTTCATAGATATAGAAGGGGCTTTCGACAAAACGGTACACAGCAGCATTAACGAAGCCTTACGGAAGCGTAAGGTAGAACCAGCCATAAGGGACTGGATCACTCAGCTGATAAGCAAAAGAGCAGTCCAGATAGTGATGAGTAACACCATCACAAGAGCAAAGGTAGTCAGAGGATGCCCCCAGGGAGGCGTCCTATCACCACTCTTATGGAACATAGTAGTAGACAGTCTTCTAAAGAGACTAAATGAGAGAAGATACACCACCATCGGGTATGCGGATGATCTTGCAATACTAATAAGCGGAACGGCGGAGAACGTGCTATGCAAAGTCATGCGCTCAGCCCTTCAGATTGTGGAAGAATGGTGCGAAGAACACCGATTATCAGTAAACCCGACAAAAACAGAACTTATCCTTTTCACCAACAAAAGAAAGTTACCAGAACTACAACTACCAAAACTATTTAATACCAAACTAGCCCTAACAACTCAAGTTAAATATCTGGGCATCATACTTGACAATAAGTTGAATTGGACTAGCCACATAAATGCTAAAATGAAAAAGGCCTGCATAACTTTTTGGCAATGCAGAAGACTCGTTGGTAAGAACTGGGGTCTTAACACAAAGATAACACTTTGGCTGTATACGGCAATTATCAGGCCTTCTCTAACCTATGGATCAGTTGTATGGTGGCCCAGAACAGAACTGATCACTGTGAAAGAAAAGCTCCAGAGTCTACAACGCCTAGCGAGTACAGCAGCCACTGGATGCATGAGAACCACTCCATCAGCCGCACTAGAGCACCTCCTAAACCTGAGACCGCTGCATCTAATCATACAGGAGGAGGCCAAGGCAGCAGCCTTAAGACTGAAAAGTAATGGGCTCTGGAAAGAGAATACTGGAACAAAGCATTCAAAAATTCTACAGAGAATCCTAAAGAAGATACCACTTCTTGAGGCGCCCGTAGACAGAATACCATGTCACCACGTCTTCGAAAGGAATTATCATATTCAACTTACCGAAGAAAAAAGAGACAGCTCTGGCGTCAAAGAAGTTAGGATATACACAGACGGCTCTAAAACCACATATGGTACCGGAGCAGGTGTCTTCTCGAATGACCTAAACATCAAAATAACAACCACCCTGGACAAGCTAAGTACAATATTCCAAGCTGAATGTATTGGCATAACGAGAGCAGCGGAGACGATTGCCGCCAGAGACGTCAAAGATCTAGATATAAAGATCATATCAGACAGTGCATCCGTACTCCAAGCTCTGAAAAGCAACACCATAACCTCTGTCCTCATATTGGAATGTCACAATACACTCCAATCCATTGCAAACACAAACAAGGTCACGCTGCAATGGATCAAGGGACACAGCAACTCCCTCGGCAACGACGCAGCCGATGAATTGGCCAAGAGAGGATCAGGGGCAACAGTATATGGACCGGAACCAATACTACCTATACCTCAAGCACAGGTCAAAACTTGGCTGCGGAAAAACACGGAAGAAACCCATCAAAAAGAATGGACAAACATTGAAGGATGCAGGCAAACAAAGAATGCAGTTCCGGTAGCATCAAAAACGTTTAGCCGAAACTTCATTAGATTAAAAAGGGACCAGATCCGCAAGGTCATAGGCATCTTGACCGGTCACTGTCCTCTAAACAAGCATCTATTTACAATAGGTGTGACGGACAGCCCCCTGTGCAGAGACTGCATGGGGGCAGAAGAAACGCCACATCATGTGCTTACAGAGTGCATGAGCGTGGCCGAACAACGGGCGAAATTCCTCCAGTCACCAACGTCTCTCCGGGAAGCATGTGGAAACCTGAAAAGGCTGCTGGCTTTTTGGGAAGATCTGGGTTGGTTGGAGTGAGAGGTAAGATGCTACGCACAATGGCCCAATCAAGAGGCTAAGTGCGGAACAGCCCAGGTAAACTAACTAACTAACTAACGTCTCCTTCCACCTAACCTGCCGCCGACTATCGCGAATCCCACGGATCCACGTTGGGCGCTCCTACGCCTGGATCGGGAGGCTCTCCTGGAGGCATCCATAGTGCAAGCCTGGATTCCGTCGGCCTGCCAATGTCGACGCAGAGGCGGATGCGGCAGCCCGAGAGGCGGAGCTATATGAGGCGTACAAGGGGGCCAAGAGGGGGTCCTCTTAGCCCCTTGTACGCCTCGGGCACGCCGTTTTGCCTGCTTAATGGCTTCCTGGGGGGTTCCAAGAAGCCATTAAGCAGGCCTAACGGTGGGCCCGCGAAGAGCTGCTGGAGTCTCTGGAGCAGAACCCATGGAAGCGCCCCTACTGACCCAGAGCCTCCAGCCGCTCTGGCTCTGGATCCTGGGCTCCCTGTTCCCAGCGAGAGCGGAGGAGCATGTCCCTCCGCGTATGGCTCTGCCTCAGGCGTCTGACGCTGATAATAGCGAGAGCGATGTGCCCGAAGTCAGGGAGAGTGAGCTAAGGGTAGCAGTGCTCCGGCTTAAAGCTCGGAAATGCATTGCCCCCGGACCCGACGGCATTCCAGGCCAAGCATGGCCCTTGAGGAACTAGGGCCTCGACTGGTGGCGCTCTTTAGCGCATGCCTCGAAAGGGGCCAGTTTCCAAAGGCGTGGAAAACGGGGAAACTGGTCCTTATCCGGAAGGCGGGGCGGCCGGCGGATCAGTCATCCGGTTACCGGCCGATCGTGTTGCTCGACGAGGTGTGCAAGCTCTTTGAGCGGATTATTGCAGAGCACCTCGTCGAGCATCTCACGAACGTGGGGCCAGATCTGGCGGACAACCAGTTCGGTTTCCGCCGGGGGCGGTCCACCGTGGAAGCGATCATGCGCGTTAGGAGCCTGGCGGAGGCAGTAGTCTCGCAGGGTGGGGTGGTGGTGGCGGTGTCTCTCGACATCGCCAACGCCTTCAACACCCTACCTTGGAGATGCGTTAGAGAGGCTCTCGGGTATCACAGAGTGCCTTCTTACCTCCGCCGTATTATCGAGGCGTACCTATATCTGAGAGGGCCATAGTTTACCCGAGCTGGCTAGGGCCAGGGTGGCGAGAAGGGACGTGCGGTGTTCCACAGGGGTCGGTCCTAGGGCCACTCCTGTGGAACATCGGCAAGGACGCCGCAGACTCGTCTACGCCCGGGACTACCGACCTCCATGATCGGGGCCTGAGGACGGCAGTCGGCCGACTCACCGTCCTTACAGAAGCAGACCGTGGCGGAGACTTGTCGTGTGTGTCCTACACACGCCTGCCAACTCACCGACGCGGGATAAAACCCGACCCCACCAGGCGAGGCCGCGATGGCGGCCAAAGTCCGCCGGTAACCCTGGGGTTATACTTTCGAGGGCTTACCCGGGGTGCCCGGCAATGGACACTTGGGGAGGACACCGTGTGGTTTTAGTTGGTCTGATTCCGACACGGCCACCCCATCGTCGGCACCGATGGGGTGAAGCTCGTGGGGGTTTCCACACGTATAAAAAAAAAAGTCATATATTGGCATTAAATGTCTTATGACATTATTCGATTCAATACAAGAATTTGTAATGATTGACTTTGGTACTAATAGACGTATTTCGAATGGTGGTTCTAAATATTGTGAAATGTACCTTTTTTTTTCGTGCGGAAATCCCTTCGGCGGCCAGCGGGGGTGGTTATGTCGGGCTTGAATGGGTTTATCCCATCTTGCAGCTTGGCGCCTAGGGTCCATTCTTCTATTGCTCTTCTTCATAGTTTGGTTCATTTATAAGCTTTTACGGGAGCGATTGTCTGATAGCTATATTACAATATTATAATTATTTTAAGCTTTATTCAATTTAAATAACAATTGCGTCATTATTTGTGTTGATACTACAACACCACCTTAAGTTAACCTTCGTCATTTTTCTGTATATTGACGAGAAACACTGGATGCGGACCGCTGAGCGCCTAGCTGTGTCGTAAATTGGTGGTCGTAACTTTACTATGCCAAAAATACCTAATGTCGTCAAATCCCCTCGCCTTAATTTCTTTTGATGCAATTCACGCAGTATTTTTAACATCAAAAGTAACATCACCTTTGCGATCTAGCAATTTCATGATCGTAAAATTTGGCTTCCTTTATCGGTTTAAATATAAACCGGTAAAGACGGGTGTAACGACATTTTCGCATTCAATCGGTGGTGCCATCCATCTCTAGACAGTTGGTAGTGCGATGTAGCACAGTTTAATCCAAATGGAGAAAATAGTAAAAGCCATTTTCGCTCAAAATATTTTTTAAATAAAATAATTTCTTCGCAGATAAAATCAATTCCCATGCTTCTTTAATGCGACCAGATGGCAAAAGTGGTATTTGAGTAATCAACCTAAACATTTTTCTGCCACCCCTTATTTTAGTAAATTTTTGTTTACCTTTCTTCCATATTGCTTTGGTATAGTGATAGCGGCACCCAGATATTACGCAGCTCGAAAATGTTTTACGTAAGGCATTCATTGTTGCCACCTCGTAACCACATTTAAATGATTTAAACTTAACCTCCAACTTCTACCCTTGACGCGATGCACCGCGAAATAGCCTAGATGCATTTAATGTCGAGGGGGGGGCAAGTCATTTACAATTTGGAGGTCATAGGTCACCGAAAATGCATATTTTAGATATCAAGAACATAATTATATATCATAATACGCATATCAAAATGATCGTCACTAAACTAGGAATCATTATATATAAAGTAAATACCTGTAAATCCGTATGGTGTGAAATTTGGTGAACACGGGTAGGAAAAAACTCAGGACTCACCTGAAGTCTTGTCGCCTTTGATAGCTCCCACTAGTTCCTTGGTCACACCATATAACAAATTAACAGTTTGTTGTAAAGATTATGCGCGTGAGTGACCCGGGTCTTACGAATGTAAATTAGCGGTATAATGTAGTATGCGAACAAACGAACACGAAAAACTGCGTGTGTGCACGGCGGGGAAAGCGGGCACACTGAGGGTATTTGAAAGTCCCAAAGACGTTGCTCGGCCCAGCTCGGTTCGGCTCTGTGCGCCATCTTCTTTTGTCCTGAGTTATAGGACAGGGACAGGAGAGGAATCGTGGAAATATATTAGTGTGCTAGATTAAAAAATGTGTATGTGTGAATGGCGTGAACATCATCCCCCGGGCTGAAGGGATATGCCTTCGGAAAAGCAACAAAGTTTTTATAAACAAATAAGGAAATAAACGAAAGTATAATTAATTTAATTAATAATTAATTTTTATTTAACACGCATAGGGGACGGCTATTCATGATTCCCTCTATTTGCACCAGTACAGTGTTAAACTCTTCATAAGTAAGCGTTTGCGTTCCTACTATCTTCGAGAGATGCGTTTTTACGGATTTTATGTTGCTTTCCCATATGCCACCAAAATGTGGCGCGTATGGCGGGTTTCTTCGAAACTGTATACGTAGATCTGCCAAGTTTTGGTCTAAATATTTGTCCTGCGACAATTGATCATGAATTTCTTTTAGCATTCTATCAGCTCCGCGGAACCCTAACCCTCCATCGCTTACTATGGTACTAACGGGGCCACGGCGACTGATAAAGCGGCGGTACGCGTCTAGGAATTTTTGAGAGCTTAGTTCTGAGACTAACTCTAGATGAAGCGCTTTAGTCGTAAGACAAATAAACAAACAAAGATAAGCCTTCGTAGGCTTAACTCCGCGGCGGCGATAAGGTGTCACATAAAATGGACCTGCGTAGTCGACACCTGTGAATACGAAGCTTTTAACTTCGCTGACGCGATAGTACGGCAGATCGCCCATGATAGGAAAAGTGTTTTTCGGTTTTAATTTAAAACATCGGTTGCAACCTTGAACGCGTTGGCGTACCATATTGCGAGCGGCAATAATCCAATAGTTTTGGTGTAGCAAGGCGAGTAGCAAGAAAGGACCGGTGTGTGCGTTTTTTATATGAAAATAGTCCACCAAAAGATGAACTATGCGGTCTTTCGCGGGAAGCACGACTGGATGTATTTGCGAATAGCTTAACTGCGACTGCGACAATCGCCCTCCGACGCGTATGACATTATTTGCGTCCGTAAACGCATTTAACTTTCGCAGGGCAGGACTGCGCGTGTCGAAAGAACGTTTCTTTTGTATGATTCGCAAGATAAACATTTCAGTGGCTTCCAAATCAGCGACGGTTATCGCACCGTGTGATTTTAAAACCTTACCAAAGCGTAAGGCGTACACCCACGAGTGTAAAAACTTGTTCCAATTTGACATGCGATTTGCGGAATAGTATAATTCGTCATAATTATTTTCGCAACAGAGTTTAGCGGCTAAAGTGACAAGCCTTTTGCGTTCAGGCAGCTCGTCTATAGCGTGCGGTAGTGATGCACTTAAGGGCCAATCACAGAAAGGCTGCGTGATCCACGAGGGCCCTTGAAACCAAAGCACATTATTTAAAAGTTCAGAGGGCAAAACTGGTCTCGATATGATGTCCGCGGGATTCTCTTTTCCCGAAACATGAAACCAGTTTTCAGCGGGAAGGTTATCGTTTATAGCGGCAATTCTATTTGCAACAAAAGTCTGAAACCTGTGAGGCGGCGCGCGGATCCACGACAGTGCAACCGTGGAATCAGAGAAGGCGATTATTTTATTTATTTTTACGCGTTCGCTAATTGAGTCTTTAACAGCAAACATTAAGTTCGATAACAAAAGGTTGGCACAAAGTTCAAGTCGCGGCAAGGATACGTTGCATTTAGGCGAGGCTACTCTTGACCTTGAACACAACAATGTGACTTGAGCTTCGTCAGTGTCAGAGGTGCTGACGCGTAGGTAAATGACAGCACCATAACACTTTTCGCTGGCATCAGCGAACCCTATTAGCGAAATATTATTTGAGGTTTCTAAAATACCTATACGAGTATGACGCGGAATTTCTAATTGTTCTAACAGATGAAGTTCGCGTTGTAACTGAAACCATTGACTTTCTATACTAGGTGGAGCGTCTTCGTCCCAATCTAGGTTAAGCTTCCAACATTCCTGTACTAGCAACTTTAACAAGGCAGTTACAGGGCCTAGAAGCGCGAGGGGATCGAATAGCCTAGCGGTGACCGAAAGAATAATGCGTTTCGTACATTTATGTTCGTTGGGTGCATTTACCTTAAAAGTAAACACATCTTCACTCGGCTTCCATTGCAGACCAACTATTTTTGTATCCGCGATAATAGAGTTTTCATCAAACTGTACGATACTCGGCGAGCGTAAGTCGAGAGGTATCTCTTGTAATAAGTGCGCACTGTTAGAAATCCATTTTGTTAGTTTAAAGCCGCCAGCTTTGAAAAGCCGAACGAGCTCTTTATACAAATTTTTAGCGTCTTGTAACGAGGGTACAGAGGAGACATAGTCATCCATATAAAAATGGCGTTCAGCTACCCAAGCTGCGGCGGGAAAGCGTGCGCGTTCGTCCTCAGCGAGCTGTTTGACCACGCACATAGCTAGGTATGGCGAACTAGAAACGCCGAACGAGACGCAGTTAAATTCGTAAGTATCGACGAGATCGTTGGAGTCGAACCTGAATAAAATGCGCTGATAACGGTGATCGCTGGGTGAAAGTTTTATTTGAAAATACATTTTCTCAATGTCGGCAGAAAGTGCGATTGAAAATAATCTTAAGTTTATCAACAAATCAAAAATGTTAGTCTGCAAGTTCGGTCCGGTATACAATATATCATTTAGCGAGCGGCTAGTATTATTATTACCCAAAGTCTTGCAACTCGCGTCCAGAACAATTCTAGTTGGCGATGAAGACTTTTCCGGGCGATATACCGCATGGTGGGGAATGTAGTAGCACGGACCTGGCTCAGGGTGTTTGATTAAGTTTAAATAACCGTTAGTTATTTATTCCAAAATGGTTTCATTATAATCTTTGCGTAGTTCTGGAATAGCGTTTAATTTTTTCTCTAGGTTTATTAAGCGGTGTTTAGCGATTTCATATGAGCGACCGAGAACGTCTGGATCATTTTTGAAAGGAAGTATAGCGTCCATTTTCATTGCGGGAGAACGTGTCTAAAAAGATACGTTCACAAGCGGAGTCATCGGAACTAATATGTTTTTTATTGGGAACGGATTCTAATTCCCAAAAGCGTTGCGTAATATCCTCTAAATTCGATTCAGTAGTTTTAGAGTAGTAAGCGTGAAAAGATTTTTCTTTTAAATGCGCAGGCGCGAGGCAATCTGCCTTTCCCATGAGTACGTAGCCGAGGGTCGTTTGTACACCGACTACGGACGAATCAGGAGATGTGATTTTGCGATTCCCCAAAAGAAACGGGAATAATTCGTTGCCAATCAAGCAATCAATATCTGTAGGTACATAATATTCTTCATCAGCGAGAGGTAAATTCTTTAAGTGATTTAAATTATTTACGTTTATAAAATCGTTTGGAATTTTGTCAGAAATCGTATCAATTATGCGTGCATCAATAGTGTATTTGCAGCGCTCGTCAAAGCGCGACTGAAGTGTGATGCGTGCCTGACCTTGAACTTGATGTTCTGAAAGGCCGATGCCTTGTAAGGATGACGTCACAGCATTAATTTTTAAGTTTAAGCGATCGCAAAATGATTTAGTTACGATGTGACACATAGAACCGCTGTCTGGGAGTACTCTCATCGTAAAACGTTCGCCTAGGTTATTATAGACATAGACTACTGCGCTAGGTAACAAAATAGTTGTTGCATTATTTAAATGCAATTGCGTGCGGGATTGCAGTGCGATATCGTTCGTCAAACATAGCGCCGACGGAGGAGGCGGGGCGTGCTCGGGTGCAACCGGTTTATGCGATAAGACGCGAGCGTCACTAGCGGCGGAGTGGTTAGAAGTGGACGCGTTGGGTCGTTCCCGCGTAGATATGTAATTTTAAATGGTGAGATTTTCCACAGAAACATCTAATTTTCGACCTACAATTTTTTGTAAAATGAAAGCCCATACAGTTCACGCAGAGACTATTATTTCGGACAAATTGATTCCTAAAGGTAGGATCGCGTTCTAAAAATTTTTCACATCTGAACAGTGGATGGATATCTTTACAATACGGACATTTCGGAGGATTTTTATCTAATGATGAAGCGGAATTTACGGACGACATAATATTCGACTTAGTGTCGTTATTATCATTAATGTGAAATGAGCGTGTGGGTACATTACGTTTAGTTTGCGGCGAGTTATATTTATTATTTTGTTTTGAAGGGTTTGAAGATGTGGTATTGCGTAACATATAGATTTTACTTTGTTCTTTTACGAACTGAACAATCGAATCGAAAGAAGGCATTTTCTCGCTGCGGTGCGCTTGTTCGAATAACGTGACAGTTTCTTTATCCAGCTTAGTTAAAGCCAGATGAGTGAAAATAAAATCAGCTAAGTCATCAACTTCGAGACGTTTCAAAGCGGCTTGTGCGGAACAAAATTGTTCAATAAACAAATCTAGAGAACCTTGCGTGGACGTTTGACTGCCCTTAAAAGATAGAATTTGGTCGAGATACATTGAAGCCAAAGTTCTTTTATCTTCATATTTTTCAATTAATGCGTTCCAAATTAAGTCATAATTAGCGGCAACAGGCTGTATACAAAGTCAAAGTCAAAGTCTTTATTTTTCAAAATAGTGTAACGTAATTACATCTTTTTGACGTCAAAATCTGCTTAAAACTAAGTTTACCACCGCTTCCTAGGCCCTAGTGGAGAAGAAACGGCGCAACAAACTCCACTGCGGCATTTTCGAGACGTCATATTATAAATTTAAGACGACTTACGACTTTAAGTAAAAATTGACAAGTAATGTATTTTAGGCAAGGTAAAAAAAGCTCATTTCATTCATAATTTACTAGGTGGGGGTCTCAGGCGGTCTCCCTTTCTAGGATGCCCTACAGAGGATATATCTGAGATGATACACTGACCAAGACCACGGTGCAAGTTAACCTCATTAGATTTTTTTGGACCCCGAAGGTGTTGAAAGGGCTCTTTACACTCATATGGGAAGATACGGAAATAAGAGCACAGTTTATTTATGAGCAAAGCATATTTATTTATTTAAAACAATATGTTTTTCTTTCAAGTACTTAATTAAGGCGAGGATACCTAAGGAAGGGTGTTTTTAGATTAAGATTTTTTGAAAATGAGAAGTCCCTGTATTCTGAAAAACCTATTATGTTATACTAGGCTATTCAAACTAGTACTTTCGATTATTCGGATACACGATGACTTTTACTCTTTCCACGATAGAATTTGCTCTCAAAGATTGGTCTAACCAAACACGTATTCCAGTTTTATTTGAGTTGTATTCAGATTAGAAAACTAAAATGTTATCAAAATGAAGGTCATTGATAGGAGAATGAAAAACGGTTACTAAATTTACAAAAATTCTGAATTATACCATGAAAATTTAAAATAACAGTATGCTTTCTACCTATATGAGGCATTCGGCGAGTCAATCAGTCCCGAGCGGAATGTGTTAGAGGCAGGACGTGTGTCAGTTTGCGGCAGATGCATAGTGAAATCGTACGATTTTTAAATGTAGGTATTTTTTTTTTTCGTGCGGAAATCCCTTCGGATACCCCCCCGCCAGCCAGCGGGGGTGGTTATGTCGTATATCGACTAAAACCGCACGGTGTCCTCCCCAAGTGTCCGTTGCCGGGCACCGCGGGTAAGCCCTCGAAAGGATAACCCCAGGGTTGCCGGCGGACTTTGACCGCCACCGCGGCCTCGTCGGGTGGGGTCGGGTTTTATCCCGCTTCGGTGAGTTGGCAGGCGTGTGTAGGGCACACACGACACGCCTCCGCCACGGCCTGCTTCTGTAAGGACGGCGAGTCGGCCAACTGCCGTCCTCAGGCCCCGATCATGGAGGTCGGTAGTCCCGGGCGTAGATTCAGATAGATTTAGATAGATAGAGTTTCGCAGTCTGCGGCGAGGACGCCGCAGACTGCGAAACTCGAGGTGCAGGGTTCTCTCCCGCTCCCTCTCCGCCGTCTCTTTCGCGCGCATTACCTGCTCGCAGAAAGAGGCGGCGGCGTGCCACTTGCTCCCGTCGGAGACCACGGCCCTCACCATGGTACCCAACGAAAGAACGTCCACGCCCAGGACCGCAACGAGATCCCGGCGTTGACTCGCCCACGCAGGGCACTCCACCAACGTGTGGAGCGCCGTGTCTTCGCCAGGATCCTCGCAGTGCTGGCACTGCGGCGTTGTCTCCCGGTGGATGCGCCATAGATACTTACCGAAACACCCGTGTCCGGTAAATATCTGGCACATCCGGAAGGAGAGGTCCCCATGGTCCCTCTCCAACCACTCCTTCATACTCGGTCTCACCGCCACAATGGTGGATTCCCCCCACCTTGGATGCTCAAGTCGCACCCTCCATGTCTCCATGAGTTCCTGGCGGAGCAGAGACCGCTGAGCCCTGATTTCTCGGGGCTCCGGCCTATGGCCCCGCTTCAGCGCCTTCTTGCGCCACTGGTACAGCAGCGCAAAGGCTCTCGCTTCCAGGTCCCATGGAGGGGTCCCGGTTAGGAGACATGCCGCCTCGACGGAGATCGTGCGATACCCCCTGATGACTCTGACGGCCATCGCCTTTAACGGGCTGTTTAGAACAGCCACGTGGCGGGCCGCCTGAGTCTCCGCACATACGGGGGCCCCGTATAGGGCCATGCTTCGCACGATCCCCAGGTACAGTCTCCTAGTGGGGGCCGTTGGGTCCCTTAACGTTCGGCATCAACCGCGATAGCGCGGCCGCAGCCCCCCTCAGTTTCGGGACCAGACTTCGGAGATGAGGTCCGAAGTCCCATCGGCTATCGAGTACGAACCCAAGGTACTTCATCGTGGGCTCGATGCCGATGCTTACGCCCCCTACGGTTATGCTGGTTCCCGCAGGTGGCCCCCTCCGAGGCCCGTGAAAACACATAGCCTCGGATTTGTGGAGAGCCACCTCGAGTCCCAGCCGCCGTATTCGACCCACGACTTGAGCAACCCCTGCCGTGGCCTTTAGTGCCGCGCTTCGGTACGCTGCTCCCCGCGCCATCACGAGGGTGTCGTCAGCATAACAAGTTATGCTGACACCCTTGAGCAACGGACCGCCTAGCACCCAGTCGTATCCGATGTTCCACAGTAGTAGTCCTAGGACCGACCCCTGTGGAACACCGCACGACACTTCTCGCCGCCCTGGCCCTAGCCAGCTCGGGTAAACTATGGCCCTCTCGTATAGGTATGCCTTGACAATGCGGCGGAGGTAGGGAGGCAGTCCGTGATACGCGAGCGCCTCCCTAACGCAGCTCCAGGGTAGGGTGTTGAAGGCGTTGGTGATGTCGAGAGACATCGCTACCTCCACCCCACCCCGCGAGACTACTTCCTCAGCCAGGTGCCTAACGCGCATGATTGCTTCCACGGTGGAGCGGCCCCGGCGGCACCCGAACTGGTTGTTCGCCAAATCTGGCCCCACGTTCATGAGATACTCGACGAGGCGCTCTGCAATAATCCGCTCAAAGAGCTTGCACACCTCGTCGAGCAACACGATCGGCCGGTAATCGGCTGGCTGATCCGCCGACCGCCCCGCCTTCCGGATAAGGACCAGTTACCCCGTCTTCCAAGCCTTTGGAAACTGGCCCCTTTCGAGGCATGCGCTAAAGAGCGCCACCAGTCGAGGCCCTAGTTCCTCAAGGGCCAAGACCCATGCTCGGCCTGGAATGCCGTCGGGTCCGGGGGCAGTGCTTTTCCGAGCTTTAAGCCGGAGCACTGCTACCCCTAGTTCACTCTCCCTGACTTCGGGCACATCGCTCTCGCAATTATCAGCGTCAGGCGCCTGAGGCGGAGCCATACGCGGAGGAACATGTTCCTCCGCTCTCGCTGGGAACAGGGAGCCCAAGATCCCCTCCAGCCGCTCTGGCTGGAGGCTCTGGGTCAGTAGGGGCGCCCTTGGGCGGATTTTGCCCCTGACCGCAAGGTCCTTGCCCCCATGGGTTCTGCTCCAGAGACTCCAGCAGCTCCTCGTGGGCCCGCCGTTTGGCCTGTTTAATGGCATCCCGGAGGGTCCTCTTGGCCCCCTTGTACGCCTCATATAGCTCCGCCTCTCTGAGCCCATCGTCTGAGCGGCGACGCCTCCGGCGAAACCTGGGGTACCGGCGGCGAGCTTTCACGCACGCGAGCAGCATTCGATCTCCGCTGACCACCAGTACACCTGTTTCTTTGCCGGGCCGGGCTTAACCCTAGGCATCGCCGCATCGCAGATATGCGACATGGCTCTCCTAAACCATTCCGCCTCTGCGTCGACGTCGGCAAGCCTGGCCGGTGACGGAATCCAGGCCTGCACTATGGATGCCTCCAGGAGATCCGATCCAGGCGTCTGAGCGCCCAACGTGGATCCGGGGGATTCGCGATTGTCGGCGGCAGGTTAGTTGGAGGGGAGACGTTGAACCGAATGTACTTATGGTCGGAATCCGTCTCCTCGTCCTCCACCACGCGCCAACCCTGGACGCGGCGGGCGAGAGCAGGGGTCGTGAACGCTACTTCGACGACCGAACTGAGCCCCCGCCGCTCCCAGGTGGCGACACTCCCCCGGTTGAGGACCTCTAGACCACGGGTGTTGGCCCAGTCCTCCAGTACTCGCCCCTTGTCATTAGTTTCCCGGGAGCCCCAGGCCAGAGACCAGGCGTTGAAGTCTCCCAGGACCAAGACAGGACGAGGACAGCACGCAGCGAGAACGATGTCCAGTTCAGCGAGCCTTAGCTCAAGCTCGTACTGGTCAAGGCTTGGCAAGAAGTAGACGGCCACGACAGCCAAGCATACATAGTCCGACACTCATAGTCCGCCGCGACACAGCCTCTGCACCTTGCAATGAGTGCGAGGCGCGAGGTGTCCGCGGCGGAACCCCCGAAAACGGTCGCTACGCCGTCCAGGTCCACCGGGCTTCCGGGGTGGACCCAGTACGGCTCAGCGACCACGACCACATTGATAGACCACTCCACGGTGCTCTGGTACAGAAGATCCTGAGCACGGGAGCAGTGGTTTATGTTCGCTTGCAGGATGCGGATTGGTGTGTCCATTATTGGACTTCCATTTCCGCATCCCGCTGCGAATGTGGCCGCTCCTGAGCGGCACCCCCACAACCCGTTGCGGACGAACGGGGCTTTGGCCTCGAGGCGGCGCAGGATCGGCTGTCCGCCCGGTGCTCCGCCGCTTTGCCCTCCGCTACGCATTTGTAGCAGCGCGGCGGAGCCTCGCAGGTGCTGGCCTTGTGCCCGGGCTGACTACAGCGGAAGCACTGGTCTCCCACGGTGTCTCCCGCTGTGCACTGCACTCCCACGTGCCCCACCACCAGGCACCTAAAGCACCTGGCCTCGCGGGGCTGCAGGAGTTGTACCTGCGCATTGAGGGAGCCCCCAACGAGGAGGCTCCGTTCGTCCGCAATTTTCTGCGCCGCTGCGACGGGGCAATTGACGACTGCCGTGCCGTGACCGGTGGAGCTGACGCGGATTTCTCCAGCTCTCACCTGATCCCGGGGGCAGCCGCCCGCCTCCACGACGGCGGAGATAAGTTCCTCCGTCGTGGCCGCATCATCCAGACCAGAAATGCGCAAACCTGCGCATTTGTTGGGTCTGGTGACGCGGACGGCTTCCGTGTCCAGCGACTCCCTCAGCTTGGCCGCTAGGGCGTCAGTTTTGGGGCCGCTGGTGGCGCCGGAGACCTCGAGGAGGCCCACCCTCAATCTCAAGGGCCTTAAGGTCCACGGAGGCCTTCACCTGTCTCAGGACCTGGGCGTACCCCACGCCCTTCTCCGCACCCTCCGTCGTCACTGTTAGGACGACGGCAGTGGAGCGTGGGGCGCGGAGCCTCTTCGGCGCCTACACCGCAGCGGCTTTGGCCGCCTTCTTGGCCGCTTTTTGGCGGCTTTTCGGGCCTTTTTCGCGGCTTCCGCTACCACCCAGCCCTCCCCTCTGGAGGGATGCTCGGGTGTAGCGAGAACAGCGGTTACAGCGGGAGCAGGGGTGCCGCGCCTCTTCCCCTTCCCTTGTGGCCTTTGGGCCACTGGGGCGGCGGTCCTTTTATTATTAGGACCGGGCTTCCCACTGGCAACAGCCGCGAAAGATGCAGGCTGTGCCAGTGGAGGATGGTATGCCCGGTCCTCCAAAACGCCGAGCCGCCTCTCGATGGCCACCAGTACCTGCACCATACTCGGCGCAGAATCCGACGCCGTCTCGGCTGCTGGTTTGGGCGCCGCCTTTGGTGCCGACTTTGGCACCGACTTAGGCGCGTCCCCTGGTGGCACAAGAGCCCTCGGCTGGACCGCCACCTCCTGGGCTCTTGGGGCCTTTGGGCCTCCGGGGATCCTCTAGCCAGCTGAGTCAGGTGCTTGACCTCCTCCCGGAGGGCCCGCTGTTGCTCCCGGGAGTTGGTGAGCTCAGTTTCCAGGTTTGTCACCCGGGCCCTGAGCTTCGCCTGCTCCTCAGAGGCGCTCCTGGCGAGGAGCTCCTCCAGAGCCGTCTAGGCGACGGCTACGTTTTCCGCCACCGTTTTTCGCTTTCTGGCCACGTTCTTGACCCCCTTTAATGCGTCCGTTATTCGGGCTAGCGCCGAAAGAAGCTCCCTTCGCCGCGGGAACGTCCTGGTCCCTGCCACGGGGTAGTGGCGGGACGTGAACTGGTGGTTTCGGCGCTATATTCGCCGAAGTGGCCAACTTGGCCGGTCGATCGTCCTCACTCGAGGAAGTCGCCCGTTTCACGGGGCTTCTGCTCCAGTCACGGGACGGTCCATCCGAGCGTGGCCACTTACGTCGGAGACCCTCGACAGTCTCCATTCGGCTGGATACCGACTCATTGTTGGTACCAGCCGTCGACGCCGCAGACCCTATGTCTGCGTCCGTATCCCCGCCTAAAGGCAGCGGAGTAGCGGGTCTGGGGAAGGTGTCTTTCATTGCCCGCGTGCGAGACTGCGGCCTCACCCCTTCACCCTCCACTACTACCACTCCGTCTTTTCCATTATTAATGCCTGTGTCGTCGTTTATGTATTCGTCCAGTTTGTTTGGTAAATTTGTGTTTTCCATATCATGTCCCACGAGTATGGGGGAGCGGTGGTCCATCCAGGCGGAGCCCCCTGCACCTGGATAAGCCTATATACTATGGAGGTCGGCTGGTATCCATAGGTTTTTACGACTTTGCTGTCGGGTGTTATAGACTTTTCCTTGTCGTGGGCCGGCCAATAAAGGCAAGCCCTCCGGTCAACAAGTTCACAGCGTACCCTTCTGGAGCCACCAGTCGGGTCGTTGCTGATCACCTGCCGATTACGGAACGCGAGAGGATGGCTACCCCTCTCTCACCGGCGGCGGCACAAATGCCCGTCGGCCCCTGCGTTAGCAGTAGGCCAACCCTCCCCTGGATCCCTCAGGACCCTATGGTGGCCTCCACCACTAACACCATCCTGTCTCCTCTGAAAGCAGAGGAGTACGGAGAGCGACGTATATCGAATGGTGGTACTAAATATTGTGAACAGTACCTTTTTTTTTTTAACAATTGCGTCATTATTTTTGTTGATACTACAACACCACCTTAAGTTAACCTTCGTCGGTTTTCTGTATATTGACGAGAAACACTGGACGCGGACTGCCAGCTCCTCTGTGTGGCGTAAAGTGGCAACTTCACTATATCAAAAATACCCAAAGTCGTCAAATACCCTCGCCTTATAAGTAAATGAACATAACTCAGGTTTTTTGTTATATAATACAGATTCATTTATACGCACTGCATTCATAATTTATAATGTCACAAGTGTATATGTAGGAAATTTTGTTTTTACTAGCCGAACACTAGTTTATGGTTAGAATACTTAGATACTAGTGGTTAGATTAATGTTAACAACCCACCAAAAAGGAAAAAAAATATAATGTCTGTCCCGCTTACTCTTACCATACTTAATTGGGCATCCCTCTCTGATTATAATTGTCATTTTAGTATCGTCTCTATATACATACTCAGTCTACGGTACTGTAGTGTTCGGACTCCTTTCGGACTCCTTCGAACAATATAGTTAGTTGCCTGGCCATCACGCGTCAGCGATATAACAATAAAACTGTATAATAAAATTTAAATTCGGAGCTAGAAAAATAAACAAATGCTCAGGTGGACAGATCAAGTCGAGAGGAGCACCAGAGTGACCGTCCTTGATCCTGCAGTGGAAAATATCAAGGAGTTGAAGTGAATCTTAGGCTCACTCACTGGGCCGAATCCGCGTTCCTCTTTAGTTCGTTCAGTAAATCTAAATAACTTGCGTAAAACCCCCTAAAATACGTTGAATAGTGTTGTATTGGTAAATAAATGCCATATTTAATACAAAATATTTGTGTTGTAATTTAATTATCACTAGTTGTCGACGAAAAAGCTGTGAAGTCAGACTCCCGACATCACAGTACTAACGGTAGGTATATAATAATTTGTTTGTTCATGACATTTGAGTGTCATTATGAGTTATGACCACTGAATTATATTCAAAATAAATTTAAGAAGTGGCCAGTAAATTTCATTCATAGAATAGGATTAAGCAGGATAAATATGATACATATAGTGTCTTTTTGAGAATGCGTCAATTGGTCCTTATGCTAATTAGGTAATTAAAACCCGTGTAAATCATTTTGATTTGCGGATGTGTCATTTTGCAAATGCGTTATATTGCAAAAATCGTTAATCGTTTGTTTTGCACAAATAGCGCACATCGATGATATCTTCTAACCAATGAATCATTTAAAGTGTAAAAAAAACATTTTTTATCTACCCGTAATACCCAAGGTACCTAGCTAATATATTATCTAGATAAGAATGAACACTGAATTGGAGAAAATTACTTCGAAAATAATGTAATTTCACATTTATATTTTAAGATATCAATCAATTAATCAATCATTCATTTAACATGAGTATAAGAATAGGTGTTAATAACATAGGTAAAGTACCTAAAGATACATACCAAGAATTTTATCTTTTCAATTTTGAGGACTTTTTCATATCATTTGTATTACGAACTAGCTAATTTCATATACCTATAACCTATATTTATTGTGGCTAATATACGGCTATAGTCGAGACTGTACTCCTCCGGAACAATACCGGTCTTGACCAAATTTCCCATGGTGATAGTGTAGACACCGCTGAGTGTTGAGAGGGGTCAACTGTTCAATTACAATGTACCATTGAGGAATAATTATAGAAAAACCGTTTCACGAGCGCGCGGCCTTAGCTATGCGCGCGACCGTAGTAAGATGCCTTATTTTTCAAGTAAGAGTCGGAAGTCCTGCTCGCTCAGCTCAATTTATTTCAGTCGCACCCTGCACTGAATTCCTAGTTTTGACATTATTTAAAGTGTAGGTTCCGTCCTCCATGAGCGGAGGCCTGGGGTGACAGGTGGATCCGCCTGTCACCTTAGCAGAAGCAGGCTGGGGCGGCGCGGCGCGGAAAGCACCCCTCCCCCAAACCGGGGCAAGACAGGGACACCGTGGTTCCCAAACCCGAGGGGGCCCTCTCGAAACCGGGACGGGGCACGGGGTGCGAGGGAAATGCCTTATGGGCCACCTTACACCCCTGCGTCTGAAGACCCGAGGCGGCGTGCGGTTTTTTTCGCACGAAAAGAAAAAAAAAAGGTACTGTGCTCATTAAATAAAGAAAGAAATGTGTTGCGTTCCTAAACGAAGTAAAAAAAAAAAAAAAACATAATTTGCGTTGACAGATCTACGACTGTCACTTGTTGTCAACTTGTTGAAAGAATTGTCTTGAGAAAAAGTTTGTTGAAATAAGTTTTTGTTCGAATAAAGTATAATCCGTGAATATCATATTTGGCCAGCGTTGGATTGGTTATATTTTGGACTAATTAACGTAATCGATTGGGAGTTGTTCGACTAAATCACATATTTGGTTGGAAGGGCTCCATTTGTACCACGCGCTCTGCTGATCTGTCCACACAAACCTTCATACACCCCTACACTTCATAAACACACGAATACAGACACAGACAGGTAAAGCGTTGTGTTTCGGGCGACTTCAAGTAAATGGTAAGTGAAATCTATTTATTAACAATTTGCTCTGTGAACCGCAGACTGCTCACTTCCCCATTGTACCCAGGAGGGCTAAACTTCCACTGCGCAATATACCTCCTGGCCCGGAATTGAACATTTTGGTAGCAGAGCGTGGTTGTGTCGGATTCGAACCGACTAAAACCGCAGTCTCGGGTCTCATAACCTTAAAATAAATATTAGTATCTACGGTCAGTGTAGCAGATATAAAACAATATTTTACATTTATAAACGCTATACAATACCAGGTGTTAGGTAAATTGTTGACAATATTTCAATAGTTTATTAGTTGTAAACAAGTTAATATCAGTTTGGTGTGCTGATTTGGAGTCATTGCTGGGGAACCATTATGACTAATTAATTGGCAATCTCTTGTTAAGGCATTTGATTTAATCTTTAAGCTATATTGAATTATATTGTATTGGTGTTTTGTATCAGTGTTGGATAAAATAAATTGAACTAACATTGTTTAAATAATTCTTTGTTTGGGTAATCTCTTGAATTTTGTTGGAATGTCTCATTTAAGTGCAGCGAAGGAGGCCATAGCCGGTATAACCACACAATTGAGGTGGTTCACGTCGGCGGCGGCCACCACTACTCGACCAGAGCTGGCAGAGACCACTCTTACCAGGTTCGGCGGTATGGAGAACAGGCTTGGGGCTGTAGATGCCCTGTTCACCCGCTTTAGCTACCTGGCTGAGGACCTCGGGTTGGACCAGCTGAGTCAGGCAGCGCGGGACAAGGTTGTTGGCGACTACGACCAGATCCTGGCGTTGGCAGACACGATTTCCCTACGTGCTAGGGAAATATTGAAGAGCCGGGAGTCTGTCCAGGTCAAGCCGGAGACCTCTGTCGCTGGCCCGGGACTTTTGAGCAAGCTGCCCACGCTTGAACTGCCACATTTTGATGGTCGGATGGACCACTGGCTGGGCTTTCAAAATTTATTTGTGAGTCTGGTCGACTCGCGCTCGGACCTTGGACCCGCCCAAAAGTTGGCCTACTTGATGTCCGTCCTCAAGGGAGAGGCCCGAGCTTTGGTGCAGCACTTGCCGGTGACGGATGCGGCTTACCCTACTGCTCTGGAGCTGCTCTCCCGGCGGTACCACAATAAACGGTGTTTGGCTGACGCTCACATTAGCCATATTTTGGGGTTGCCCTTTATTACTGGAGTGTCGACACTGCGTACCGACCTTTTGAACCCATTGGTGGCAGCCACCAATGCCCTCAAGCGACTGGAGCTGCCGGTGGACCATTGGTCCTATTTATTGGTGCACATAGTGCTGCAACGACTGCCTGCAGACTTGAGGTCTCGCTTTGAGCAGAAGTATGGTGGGGATAGTGCCACCCATCTCCCCCGCTTTGATGACCTAGTCAAGTTTTTGGAGGATGAATGTAGGATCCTCGACAACTCTGGCCTTGCCTCGGGGTCACGCCAACCGCCTCCCCGGCCCAGAGACCAGGGACGGACCGGGGCTCGGGGGCCCCTTGAGGGTCGCCCCGCCCCCCGTTTCGCCGGCACCCAGAGTCGTCCCAGTTGTGACTACTGCAGGGTCACGGGACATGGCATCATATCTTGTGCGGCCTTTTTGGACTTGCACGTCAGTGCCCGCCGCCGAATTGCCAAGGCACGCCGACTGTGCTATTCTTGTTTGGGGGCTCATCTTCAACGGGAATGCCCCGACTCCCGCCCTTGTAGAATTTGCAGGGGGTCCCATGTGGACGTTTTGTGCGCGAACGCGAACCGCGTTGGCAGTCCAGCCTCTGTGGGGGGTTCGCGTACGGGGGGGTACGATGGAGACGGTCACGGGGTCCGCTCGCCAGTGCAGAACCGAGGCGAGATCCGCAGGTTTGAACGCCACTCGCCACCCCCCGTGTCACGAGAGCCGCATGAGCGCCGTAGGGCTCCTTCACATGGAGACGAATACGCAACGGCCGCTTGCCGGCAGTGGCCGGACCAGCACCGACTGCCCTCCCCTCCGTTGGCGGAGCGTCCCCGATTGGAGTCGCGCCCCCCGCTATTCAAGCATCCGGTGGGATACGCCCCTCCAGCGATGGCACGCAGCTCGGGACATCGCGCGGACGAGGGGTTTGAACCCTATCCTCATCGCGAGAGACTACAGTCTGGGTGCGGCGATCGGTCACCGCCGAGACATTAGGAAGTCGGCGCCTGCCCCACTACTGCAGCCCCCCAGATTGACACGGTTTTGTTGCCTACGGCATCGGTCAGGGTCTGGGGACCAGCGGGGGCCTCTGTTGTGGTCCGTGCCATTTTGGACACGGGTTCCCAGGGCTGCATTTTGTCGTCTTGGTTAGTGGGACAGGTAGGCCTTGACATACGTGGCTATTCAGACACGATTAGGGGAGTTGGCAACGCAGCCGTCACCACTGTTGAGGGACAGACTTGGTTTGGGCTCACTCCAGTGAATTGTTTGGCCCCTAAAATTGCTACCTCGGCCATTGTGATGAAGAATATTTTGGGAAGGCATCCCCAAGTTCAGCTGTCTTCCGAAGTTGTCCGGTTGACGTCAGGCCTGGATTTGGCTGACCCTCGGTTTGATTCCCCTAGCACAGCGCATTTGTTGTTAGGTTCCGACGTACTCGGGAGGATAATTTTGGATGGTAAACAGATCTTGCAGCCGAACGGTTTGGTGGCTGTCTCGACCATTTTTGGCTTTGCAATGATGGGACCGGTGTTGAAGGTCCCCCCTCCACCTGAGCTTGATGTTGCATTGGTGTCCGGCTCCGCTCTCTCTGACGCCGTTCAGAGGTTTTGGGAGGTTGAGGAGCCCCCTCAGGTAGCCCGTTTGAACCCGGAACACCAGGATTGCGAATTCTTCTATCAGAACAACACGGGTCGACTCCGTTCCGGTCGGATTGTTACCAGGTTGCCCTTTGTCGCAGTGCGACCACCTCTCGGTGAATCTAGACCTACGGCCGAGAAGAGATTGTTGGCAATGGAGCGCCGCATGGGCAGGGACCCTGTGTTGAGGCAGAAGTACTTGGATTTCATGCAGGAGTACGCGGATTTGGGACACATGTCGGTGTCAAGGTTGGATTGGCGCTCAGTTGAACATTACTTCCTGCCCCATCATGCGGTCCTCAAGCCGTCCACTGGCAAGCTGCGCACGGTGTTTGATGGGTCTGCGCGAACTTCTTCGGGTGTCTCATTGAATGATTGCTTACATTCAGGCCCCAAATTGTTAAAGGACCTTTGTGACGTCATCACGTCTTTCCGTCGACATCAGGTTGTCTTTGTGGCCGACATCAAGATGATGTTCCGACAAACGGTCATTCACCAGGATGACAGACGTTATCAGTTAATCCTGTGGCGCGAGAACCCCCAGGACCCCATGATTGTGTACGAGCTCAATACGAATACATACGGCCTTCGTTCTAGCCCCTTTGTTGCCATTCGTTCGCTTTGGGAGCTCGCGGACCGAGAGCGTTTGAAGTTCCCTCGGGCGTCCGCCATCTTGAAAACGGACCTGTACGTCGATGACGTCTGTACTGGGGCTTCCACGGTTGGGGAAGCCATTTTATTGCGTGACGAGTTGATTGGGATCCTGGCTTCCGCAGGATACGAGTTGCGTAAATGGGTGTCCAACTCTCCAGCTCTATTGGAAGGTTTGCCGGAGGATCATAGACAGGACCCGCATTTGTTTGAAGACGTTGACAACCCCGCCATGATGGCCGTCCTCGGTGTTCAGTACAGACCTGTCCAAGACATCTTTACATACGATGTCGACCTAGAGTCGCCCCACACTTGGACTAAACGACTTGTGTTGTCTACTGTCGCAAGGACTTTTGATCCTAATGGTTGGATTTGTCCGGTACTGTTTTGGGCGAAATGCTTTCTCCAGCGCCTCTGGACCGCGGGACTTGGTTGGGACGAGCCGCTTCGGGAAACCCTGTTGAAGGATTGGATCCACTTTGTGTCCACACTCCCTGCGGTCAATGAGGTCGTGTTGCCCCGCGCCATCCTCCCCCCTGGGAGTTACACTGCTACCCTCCACGGGTTTTGTGACGCGTCGTCGCACGGTTACGCAGCCGTTGTTTATCTGCGCACTGTCAGCGCGACAGGCCAGGGGAAGCTCTCGCTGGTCATGGCCAAGAGCAAGGTAGCCCCTCTTCGAACAGCATTGACCATTCCCAAATTGGAGTTGTCAGGGGCAGCTCATCTTGTGCGTCTATTGAATCACGTTGTTAATACCTTGGGTGAAACTGTGGACATTCGATCCTCTTACGCCTGGACGGACAGTCAAATTGTTTTGTGTTGGTTGAAGACGTCCGTCCACACTTTGGAGGTCTTTGTGGCGAACCGAGTGTCACAGATACAAAATTCTGCAACACCTTTAACTTGGAGGCATGTCCCTGGGGACCTGAACCCCGGCGACGTGGCCTCACGTGGGTGCACGGCCCCTCACTTGATTGATCACCCCCTCTGGTGGGGGCCAGAATGGCTGACTCGGTCCGAGGATGCTTGGCCTCGAATGCCAGTCTTGATGACGGATCCTTTGCCCGGGCTAAGGGTGCTCGCTGTTGAGACGAAGGACCCGCCGTTTGATCCCGACCTTTTGTTGAATCGGTACAGGTCCCTCGATAAACTGTTGAATGTCACATCTTGGATCAGGCGCTTTCGTCACAATTGTAGGAACCGTGGGGACAAACGCCTGTCGCCGGTCCTTTCTCCTCAAGAGCTCCAGGAGTCTCTCCTCCTTTGGGTCCGCTCTGTGCAGGCTGCACACTTTGAGAAGGAGATTGAAATCTTGAAGTCCGGTATGGCTAAGTTGTCGGGAGCTATCAGTAAGCTGAGCCCCTTTTTGGATGATGCGGGTTTCTTGCGTGTTGGAGGACGTTTGAGGCACTCTAGCCTCCCCTACGGAGCTCGTCACCCCCTTTTGTTGCCCAAGGAAGGCCATTTGGTCAAGTTGTTGGTGACTGATCGTCACATTAAGAACTCGCATGCCGGTTGTAATGCGCTGTTGGCCATTCTGCAGCGGGACTTTTGGATTTTGTCGGCCCGTCGTACTATCCGCAGCATTGTCTTTCGTTGCATGCCATGCTACCGGACTAAGGCCCCCACTATGCAGCCCATGATGGGAGACTTGCCGGCTGATCGTGTCAATGAGGCAAGGCCTTTTGCAGGCGTCGGAACGGACTTTGCCGGTCCCCTTTTGGTGAAGACGTCTACTCTTCGTAACAGTAAAATCCTTAAGGCTTATTTGTGTGTGTTTGTCTGCCTGTCAACGAAGGCAGTACACTTGGAGCTAGTAACCTCGCTCTCGACGGAGGCCTTTGTGGCAACTTTGGATAGATTCGTGTCTCGCCGTGGGTTGCCTTCTTTAATTAGATCTGATTGCGGTACCAATTACAGAGGTACAAGTAACTATTTGAAGGAAGTTTACGCCTTCCTTGCGGAGAACCAGGTTGACATAGGCAACAAATTAGCCCGCAAGGGGGTCACTTGGCTGTTTGACCCGCCAGCCTGCCCCCATTGGGGGGGTATTTTTGAAGCCGCGGTGAAAGCGGCCAAGGGACTCTGGCGGAGATTATTGGGAGACACAGTTCTCACCTTTGAGGAATTAGCTACGGTATTTTGCCGCATTGAGGCCGTACTAAACTCGCGTCCATTGTGCCCGCTCTCTTCGGACCCTAATGATTTGGAGGCCCTAACCCCGGGCCATTTTTTGATTGGACAACCACTTGTCGCCCTGCCGGAGCACCCCCTTGTCGATGTGAGCCGAAATCGGCTATCGCGGTTCCAGTTAGTGCAACAGCTCGCTCAGAGCTTTTGGAAGCGTTGGAGCTTGGAGTACTTGCACATCCTCCAGCAGCGCGTCAAGTGGACGGATAAAACTCATCCTCCCAAGGTCGGAGACCTCGTCCTGATTAAGGATGCCAACCTAATGCCGTTGTATTGGCGCCGGGGGCGCATTCTCAATCTAGTGGCTGGCACCGATGGGGTTCCTCGATTTGCTGAGGTTTTGGTTGACGGATCGGTGATGAGGAGAGCGGTCGCAACCTTATCAAGATTGCCAATTGATTAGCGGACGGGAAGGCCCGTCCGGAGGGGGTAGATGTTGCGTTCCTAAACGAAGTAAAAAAAAAAAAAAACATAATTTGCGTTGACAGATCTACGACTGTCACTTGTTGTCAACTTGTTGAAAGAATTGTCTTGAGAAAAAGTTTGTTGAAATAAGTTTTTGTTCGAATAAAGTATAATCCGTGAATATCATATTTGGCCAGCGTTGGATTGGTTATATTTTGGACTAATTAACGTAATCGATTGGGAGTTGTTCGACTAAATCACATATTTGGTTGGAAGGGCTCCATTTGTACCACGCGCTCTGCTGATCTGTCCACACAAACCTTCATACACCCCTACACTTCATAAACACACGAATACAGACACAGACAGGTAAAGCGTTGTGTTTCGGGCGACTTCAAGTAAATGGTAAGTGAAATCTATTTATTAACAATTTGCTCTGTGAACCGCAGACTGCTCACTTCCCCATTGTACCCAGGAGGGCTAAACTTCCACTGCGCAATATACCTCCTGGCCCGGAATTGAACAAAATGTTTAAAGCAATTTTACTAAAAATACTTCCCTTCGGCCAGATTGGAAACAAAGTTTGGAAACCGGTTTCCATAACAGAATTATTTTTTCTTTTAACAAAACCTGGTTTCCAAGAAAGAATAATAATTCTATTTTCGAAACTGATTTCCAAAACGGAAAGTTGGATCTTCGTTGGAAATAAAACTCTGCAAGATATAATTTCCTGGCCATTTACAAGTATCATTATGAATAACAAGACGTCATCTCACTGACACTAAATTGTAAACTAAATTATTCTATCTATTTAGCAGTAAATACATTATAATGCACATCAGTCATGTGCATTATAATGTACATGACTGATGTGCATTATAATGTATTTACTGCTTAATAGATTGAATAATTTAGTTTACGGTCTTTATTTGGTTACAAATTTTATATGTAACTAAACTAAACTAAATAAAACTAAAATAAAATAAATAATTCAAAGAAACAAACCTAAAATGCATCGTGGAATTCCTCCGCATTGCATGCCTCCTGTAGTAACGTGCCCAGAAGATATTTAGTTCGAGCAGTGGTTTATTCCTGAAATCGTATTAGAATGAGTACAGTAGTAGAATTCATTTCTACACAAAGAGGTGGGGTGGCTGCATTGTTTAGTGGTCGCAAATATCACAGAAAAAAAAATATACTACAGGTACATTTTGGTACTGTGACAAATATAAAATTGGCTGCAAAGGTAATTTAACTTTAAATAATAAAAACGTGATTATTAAAGAAACCCCCCACATTTATTTCTGTGAAGCGAAACCTCACAAACTACATTTTTGAAACAATTTGATAAGCTGAAAGACACAGTTAGTACAGATTTTGAGTCTGTAAAAAAACAATATGAAAATATGATATTTGACATGGATAATGCTGGGATTAGTATAGGTAATGATATATCAAGGTTTGAGAGCGTAAAAAGCAGCCTGTACAATGAACGCAATGTGATATTGGGTGCAGCAAAATTAAGATTTAATTCGCCCAGTGATGTTGTTGTACCTTTTTTTTTTTTTTATCGTGCGGAAATCCCTTCGGATACCCCCCCGCCGGCCAGCGGGGGCGGTTATGTCGGGCTTGCACCGACTAAAACCGCACGCCGTCTCGGGTCTTCAGACGCCGGGGTGTAAGGTTACCCATAGAGCATATCCCTCGCACCCCGGCTTACCCTGGGCCATCTCACCACTAACAGCATCGCTCATCCTGTCTCCTCTGAAAGCAGAGGAGTACGGAGAGCGATGTGTTCCCGCCACGTTGGGTATTGGCCGACGATCAATGCCAACCCTATGAAGGGGTGAAGGGGAAGCCATTGACCGCCGCCCAGGGTGTACCGGCCGCTCCGATTCCGTTCCCCCCGGACTGCAGCGGGATCGGAATCGGAGCGACACTCGAGGAGGTTACCCAACACACACCCCAGTGATGTTGTTGTACCTAAGAAATTTCAATATATGGTTTTAGCTGACTTTATAGAAGAAGAAAATCGAATGAAATTGTTTTGTTCTAAGAATGCTCGATGTATGATTTACAAATTTAAACATATTTTGTACGACGGCATCTTCAAGTCTTGCCCACAATCTTTTAAACAGTTATATTCTATACACGGATTTGACGAAAAAAACACAATTGGTTATACCATTAATGTTTGCCGCAGTCTGCGGTTAGAGCTCCACAGACTTGTTTACGCCTAGGACTACCGACCTCCGTGATCGGGGCCTGAGGACGGCAGTCGGCCGACTCGCCTTCCTTACAGAAGCAGGCCTAGACGGAGGCGTGTCGTGTGTGGCCTACACTCACCTGCGAAATGCAAATATTTCAATGGCGATCCTACAAAAGTCAAGTTTTATTCCTTCAAGACAAGTATATTATTTTAGCAGATTGCGTAAGTGGTACTTACGCAATCTGCTATATATAACTATTTTAAACGGATTTTATCACGGTTTATTTTATTTTATTATTTATAGATACTAATGCCGATGTTGCGATTGCTTTTCAGCATCCATGGTCATAGAAACCGTGTTTAGTAATAGTTTTATTTCAATATTTAATATTCGCGTGATATACAAGTACATCGCAAAGTAGTTTTATATAATAGTAGCTGATGTCCGCGGCTCCGTCCGCGCGGATGTCTAATTACTAATAATATTACTAATTTGTACGAATATTCTAAAGCTGAAGAGTTTGTTTGGTTGAACTCGTTAAAACTACTGGTTCGAATTGAATATTTTTTTTGTCTTAGATAGCCCATTTATCGAGGCCATATATCATCACGCTACTACCCAGGAGAGCGAAGCAGTAAATCGGGAAAATTTTCATACATCATTGTAGAACTAATAAATTACGGACATCTTTGGGATAAATGGGGCCCGGAGGCGAAGTATGCCACGGTTGAACCTGCGGGGCACTGCTAATATTTCAATAAAATAAATTAAGAGTGGGCAAGCCGTTATAATTTTCATACAAACGCTTTAAGTATATCTTCTGTGATTTTACAATGCCTGCTCGTCTGCCACCTGAGTGGTATAAAAAAATCCTAATTATTCTCTATAAAATTTAGCCCACTGTAACTATATCTTAAAGTATAAAACATATCATTATCAATTTCTTTTTTTTTATTTTTTGCTATCTGGCCGTGAGGTAACTTTAGTCACATGTTTGTAGTGATTATTTGGACAAGGATTAAGAAAAAATAAAGGTTTTAAAGCAAGATTGATAAAGATAAATTTAGGTCTCTATGACACGTTCCATGCAAAAAAAAACTACCCAAACCATAAGGATTAGAAAAATTACCTAGAACAATTGTTATTTGGGCTAATAAGGTATATCCATCGTCATAAAGAAAAACCTTGATTCCAATGTCCCTCAAATCAGTTTTCATCCACTGTGCGACGTGAGGAAACTGTCCTCTTCAGCATAAATCTTTAGGCTTTCACGGCCGGCGTTGCGACACAGTTCAAACATGACGGAGCCAACACCATCGCCAGGCAGGACGCCACGCCCTCCTGCTTAGCCTCAACCTCTCCTACCGGATGTGTCAGATATTTACCGGACACAGGTGTTTCGGTAAGTATCTATGGCGCATCCACCGGGAGACAACGCCGCAGTGCCAGCACTGCGAGGATCCTGGCGAAGACACGGCGCTCCACACGTTGGTGGAGTGCCCTGCGTAGGCGTAGATGAGTCTGCGGCGAGGACGCCGCAGACTCATCTACTCCCGGGACTACCGACCTCCATGATCGGGGCCTGAGGACGGCAGTTGGCCGACTCGCCGTCCTTACAGAAGCAGACCGTGGCGGAGGCGTGTCGTGTGTGCCCTACACACGCCTGCCAACTCACCGAAGCGGGATAAAACCCTACCCTACCAGGCGAGGACGCGGTGGCGGCCAAAGTCCGCCGGCAACCCTGGGGTTATCCTTTCGAGGGCTTACCCGGGGTGCCCGGCAACGGACACTTGGGGAGGACAACGTGCGTTTTTAGTCGAGACACGACATAACCACCCCCGCTGGCTAGCGGGGGGGTATCCGAAGGGATTTCCGCACGTAAAAAAAAATATATTTGACTAAACCGAAATGAGATCTTCATCTAACAATAACTTTGAGGAGATTACTAAACAACAATCAATAATATAATAATAATAATAATAATAATATTTGCTTTTATTTTCTCCCACAATAAATTTACATTTACATTTGTTTATATTTTAAAATGTTTTTATATTTCCTAGTACTTATCTTAGAACAACCCAGAGCGGATACCACCAAGGACAAGAACTGAGACCAACTCAAACCTAGCCGCGCCCATCACGCTATACTGAATAAAACGTGAGGACGCACCCAAGTCGAAGCCGAGCCCAGTCATTCCCCGGGCGAAACCCAGTCCGAGTAGTGTTTATTGATTGTGGGAGTCAGGAGCCCAAACTAGGATACCCTGTGCTATGGACTCCTGGCTCCCCCTCTAGAAAAGGTGTTTCATATAGCTAACTGTACAAACAAGAAACAAAGTTGCTGCAAATAATATGAAAATAAAGTAAAAATCTAAGCATGCAAGAGTGGGTATAAAGTTTGTGTGAGTGCTTATGTAACGTATATATGTGGGTGTGTTGGATTTATGCATGTGTGTGCGTGTGCGTGAGGTTTATTTATTTTATTTATTTAGCCAAATAAATATTCTAGGACATTCTGCACAGCCTATAATTTTTGAAAAATTGTTTCGCTGTCCCCCATTGGTTGCCAAACCAGTGGTGGACATTTGTAATAATCGATCCAAAGTAAGCATAGCTTTACTAGCTTGTATTATGGGTTCTACAATGCGAATAAACATACAAACGTATGTCTTTGTAAATACGTACATATGAGACCCAGACCAATGCAAATTTGCATATTCATATGCATACAAATATTCGCACTGAGCAGGGATCGAATCCGCAACCTCTGATTTAGCAGCTTTGCATTTATTTATGCTATGCTTATTCTGTATTTTGTTAATAATTGCACCAAGAAACAAGAAATTGTTATATCAATTTATTTTCCAAAATGTATTAGGTTCTTGTAATTAAAACTAAACTAGGATTTTCTATACAGAACTTGGCACCCATGTAGATCTCAATTCTTTTATCATAATATTGAACTGGGCTCTCGTTTTAAATTATTGTTTTGAATGGGATATCATTACTTTATATATGTTTATGTATGTTTATAAATTATTAATATTCATCTTAAATACATAGTTATTTGTAAAATTGCTCTATTTTCCTACGTTTTTGTTGTAATGTTTTATTTCTTGTCCATTTTTCATTCGAAATATTAAAATGAATTGCCCATTCATTATCTGCAGTTTTTCTTACACATTTTCTGTTTATTTTTAATTTTTAATTTGAAGTACGGTTGTACTACTTTCATAACGCCTTGATTCGACTTGGATCGTTATTTATAACACGTACTAAGGTTTTAACTATGTCCTTAGCCCTGTAACTTAAATTTGTTTTGTTGATCTAATGACTAATCCTACTTAATCCGGCTTAATATTTTGGACGGAACAGAATTAAAACTTCACGGGGGCAGAGGCAGGGGAACAGCTTTTTATCAATAATTTTCAGTTTTCAGATTTTTTCGTTTGTATATACCTCATAGTTTACCTTGATGCCAAATATCAAGTTTCTAGCTCATCAATAACTATTTGAGCAACATTTATGAAATTTTGATGCTAGCCAAACTAAGGGACATTAACAAATGTGCCAAATTTAATATTTTGTAAATTAAATATAAGGAGTTTGTTATATATAGTAACTACTTATATAACAAACTCCACTGGGTAAGTAGCAGAAGGCCAGCTAGCAGCAAATATCGTTTTAGCTGTACAGAACAGCATCGTTAAGGGATAGTTTCCGCTATTCAGCCTCCCAAAAAACCTTCCCCAGCCGATGCGCTCCATCAAAGTAGTAACAACCTTCAAGAGAAGATTACGCAAATATCTCTTGTAAGCGCAACGGAGACGGGATGGCGTAAATTGTAATATATCGCTCATTTGATTTGGATCATACATGCATTCCAGCTTTTGGTTTGCAGGCTGGCCATCTGACAAATGCAGGCATCATTGAAAAAATTACAATTTAAAAGGCTAATACTAAATTTAATTTATAATATGAATGTATAATTATAAACTGTATAAATAAAAATGATGTACATAATAATATAGCAATAATGTAATTAACGAATAATAATCATAAACTCTTATTTACTTATATACTTATATTGATTTTACACATCACATGACACATAATATAATCTCACACTTACACACATAACACACAAATAGATACATACATGGGTTCCAGTTGAAAACCAGCGCCAAGGTCCGAACGTCTGGCATATGGACTGGACACCCATTTGATGCAATCGTGAGGCCCACAATTAGACCCATAACTAGATTAAGTGGAATGTTTAATGTGACCTACACATGAATCAAATAACCGGTTCTTTCTTTCTTTCAAATAGATTTCGAATTGTGAAGGGATCAGAAGTGGCTCGAAATGGTTCATGTGAAAATATGCATGGCTGCTGCATCGCCAGTTCCTATTTCTTTAGACTTGGCTGGACAGTCTGCCGCGTGTCTAGATCTTAGAGAGTTTAAGTAGGTAGATCATCAGTTATGCAGTTACAGCAGTTATTATCATTGTAACTCCGCGTAATTATTGATTGTACCTTATGTGCAGCTGTAAGTGAAGGATAATATTATTTATTAATAGCTACCAAAGGTTCATCCTTTGGTAACAGTAATATGTTGTTGTGCTACCAGTGCTACATCATAATACTCTGCCCCATCGCGCGTTTCACGTGATAGATGCGTGACTTGTGCAATCAAGGAAGAATTTCGGAATTAATTGTGAAAACTTCATGGTGAAGAAAAAATTGTGAAACGTATAGTGAGGAAGTTTTGACCAATTAACTTGAACACTCAATCTGCTAACTCGAGAAAAAACTGTAACTCGTATCTCATAACTAATCGAATATATTTCCAGAATAAAACTTATTTCATGTTTAAATTAAATTGTAAAGATCTTCATCCTAACGTCAATACCATTTGTATGCGAAGTATGCACTTTGAAGCCCGGTCTCCTACCTGTTGTTCTCCATGTTTGCTTTATTTCGACTATTTTTTTTTTATACCACTAAGGTGGCAGACAAGCACACGGCCCACCTGATGGGAAGTGGTTACCGCGGCCTATGGACGTGTACAATACCAGTGGCGTCACACTCGCGCTGCCGACCCTGAAAGGGGATGGGAAAGGAGTTTGGGAGGGGATGGGAAAGGAGTTTGGGAGGGGATAGGAAAGAAGTTTGATGGTGAGGTTGGCTTAGGCCCTGAAGGGCGCAATACACATTTGATTATGGAATGTGTAGAATAATAATGTATCTATTACCTTTGTATATAACATTCGGTATTCAGTGCATAATTCATTCGAAATAAACAAATAAAATTTGTTCATGAGCTACATTGACACAGGTTTTGTGGACCAATTCAATATTACGAATACTTACCACCAAACTACACACAAAAACAGACACAAACAGGTCAAAATTAAGTCGAAATTCATTTCTCTTACTTTTTTTTTTTTTTTTTATCGTGCGGAAATCCCTTCGGATACTCCCCCGCCGGCCAGCGGAGGCGGTTATGTCGGGCTTGCACCGACTATAAATTCTTGCCTATACTTATACGTCACACATAAATAAATATGTACCAATTTAACTGTGACGCCATTTCGATCATTGATTTCCCTTAAGACGGTATGTATTCACTATTCAGTATAATGCCGTTTGGTCTTCATTTTATCAAAACGTGATGATGTGTTTAGACCAGTCCATTTCTCTGTCTGATCTGATAGTGCGGTAAGGCACTGCAACGCACAATACGTACACTTGAATGAACATGTGGCGCCAACCGTTCAGATGTTCTAAAGGTTTTGCCCATGACAAGAACAAAGTGAAAACAAGTCGTGCAAAGTCGTTTGCTATGATTTAAGTACATAACTCCCTCCAATTATATTCAGAATTACATCTTATCATAGACTCATACAAGCTTTTTACTGTACAAGTACTGGCTAACTCTAACTGACGCAGTGGTCATCGGTTGAATCCCCACATGGGACAGCTTATTAATTCATAAATAACTTGTCGATGTTCATCCATTGCGTTGTAATCGTTACTCCCATCTTATCTCATATAATGAAAATAGTTGTTAGCGCCTATGTGTAAATTAGATTAGGTTATACCCTGGGACCTTCGACCCCAGAATAAGGCTAACCTTACCCAGACATGCGGGGCTCTGTTTGGGTGGACTACATTATTCCTCCCCTCGTTGGAACACAATGGACAACAATGATTTTCAAAATGGCGGCGCTGTGGTTTGCAACCCGTTACGTCTCGTTTCCAGTGATGGCGAAAAATGGGCTACAGTTAACCACTTTACTACTTTCAATGTTAAAGCAGGAATGTATGATAAAATGGAGACAGTGTGTAAGATGAGGAGTAAAAGACATCTTCACGTTCTTTATGTAAAGAGACTAAGCGGAAAGGATGCGACACTACCATACATAGACCATACACAGCAAATTAGTCAGGAGTTGCCGCATCAAGTGTAGCCAGTTAGGGCGTTGGTGTTCTACTTTCCTTTAGAATTAATGAATGTGTAACTCGTATCTTCATTTTAGATATATGCCCTACAAGATGCGCGGTGGCAACGGTCCTCGGAGCCCAAAGTGAGAGGCAGGCATTTTGGGATAGTATGCTTTGGGATATAATGCTAGGTGATTTTAATAGTTGGGTTGGAGTGAAGCGGGATTGATATGAGAGTATGCTAGGAAAATTTGGCGATGATAGAATAATATAAAAGAGTGTGTGAGAAAAAGAAAGCTTGGTTGGATTGATTGGTGACAAGAACGAATTAAAGAATGCAAAAAGCAACAGATAAGGAGGTTAAAAATGGCAAGGATTGAGTATAAGTAAACTAGTGGTAAAAGACGTTGTGAAAAGAAAGAAAGAGAAAAATAGAGCTAAATTTGATAGACGGTTATTTGATGACTTCCAACAGAATATCAAATTCTTTTAGAATACATAAAAACATCCAGAGGCATAAACACCAGCTCGCAATTGGATAAAATCAGAAACCTGGTACAGTGCTGATTGAAGGAGAAAGAGCGGAACAAGTGAAAGAGTTTGTGTATTTGGGTTCTAAGTTTACGAGAGACGGACAGTACTTATGACAGTGATATTGAACGGAGAGTTTTGGCAAGAAATCAAGTCGTCGAAGCGATGCATAACTTTAAGAGCAGCCAGAACGTATCTAAAGAGGCACGTCTGATCGTGTGCTCGTCCCCACACTTATGTATGGTAGTGAATATTGGGTGAGCTGAAGGAGCATGAAAGTAAAGTAAATACTGTGGAAATTAGAAATCTGAGGAGAATAGTCTTACAGAAAGGCCAGGTCAAGAGTGTGATGGTACCATGCCTAACGAAGGCTGAGTAAAATTTATTTTTATCTAATCAAGACTCTACCCAGGTAGAGGGGGGTGGGGTAGCGCACCTCCAAACCTCAACCCCTCCCCACCTCCTCCTAACGCTGTGGGACACGTCTCCAGCCTTGGACATCTCTCCATTGGTTTTGGCCGTTTCAAGAGATAATTAAAATAAATGCGAAGAGAGGACAGTCAAAATATATACAAAAAAACCAGTTAAATACGTTAATTTTGGTTACTTGTCTGACATTTATTCAATCGCACGCCTAAAGTATAGTTTACAAGATAACGCTCCTCAACGACTCGTATTCGTACCGTGAAGACTAACGAAATCTTCCGTTTGCCATAACTAGCGCACCGCCTCTGTGCTTCAGCCGCTCTTTAATGCAGACTACATCGGGAATTGAATAACTTATACGACGGTAGATAATAGTCTTGGCATGTCAGATTGCTGTGCACTCTTTCATACGATATCCGTAATCCGTTAATAATCAAATAACGCCGCTTCGCTTATAGATTATACAGGGCAAATATCGTCAATGGCCCGTGATTAATTCATAGGGTAACCAGAGGTCTCCGTTTATACAAAAGCCTGGTTTACCATCTAGCTCTATGTAACCATGTGACTCTCAATTATGCATCTCTATAACAGGTACCGACAACCAATATCAACGCAGTGTCGATTCAATTAATTCTTAAACTTTACCGTTAATGAATACGCAAGCACTCTGGGTATTCTATTACTCAAGCGTGGATAGAAATACATAATACATATATAAAACATTACTTATGATAATAGTAGAGAATAAGGACTCGCCAAGTCTCGCACAACTCGCTCAGTGCTTCACTCAATAAAAAGGCGTCAATTCTCTTCGATACTCTAATGACGGATACACACCAAGCGAATGAAAGCCAACAATGGTAAATGACCTTACTCCAATGAACTAGTGACGTAGACAAAGTGTCACACGCCACAACTTACTTGAGTCCCTGCCTTGCCTAGCCGGGCGTCTAGCCCGTCCTCCCTCAGAGCGCGACGCCCGTCAACGTCGCGAGCTCTAAACCAGTCTTACTTACTTACCCATCTCTATACCCCCGACCTTTCTCCATCCGACGCCTCTTTTATCCCATATCTCCTTTTTGTGCTTGTAAGTAATTTACAGACCCATAAATCTAAATTCCTTGAAGCTTCTACTCTTAAACAAAACTGGACTCCAATAGTTTGCACGTGTTTGGGTCTTACATTTGTATAGACTTTGTGTAAGTATAGCAAAATAATGACCCTTACAAGAAATCACAATGCAACGTCCTGTTTGTCTGATTTACAGACTTTAATCATAGCAACGATTTATACCAGATGTGTATACATGAGAATAAATAGAAAATATTAAACTAACAATATATTTCAGATACACCTATTATAGTTTATTCATTGATATACGATTACGTGATTAGTGTACTATCACAAGAGTACACGCAACCGGCGCGCATATGAATATAATTATGAAAGTAGGAGAAGCGAAAGGCGTAAGCCAAGATCGTAGCGAGTGGAAAAATGTTGTATCTGCCTACCCCATTAAGAACGAGGCGTAACATGAATGTATGTAATGAAAATGTAGGTATTCACGCGGTGCTTTCCCATAGTGCTTAACAAAAACAATTATTTGGCCTATACACAAAAAGGTGAAAAAAAAACTGATAAGCGATTACCAAGTGTTACAAATAATCACTACTCTTCCTAAAATATTTGAAAACCAACATGTTAAGAAAGATAAGTAAATTCTATATAAATTTTATTATACACCAATCAGAAATGGATATATGTAATAACATGATAACAGGATTAACATTACAAAATATGAAATAACAGGATTAAATATTTAGCATTTTCCACTGGGCAACATTTCTTCCAAAAAGGTAAAATCACATCTACAAAACATGTTTTCACAAAAGAGTGAACGGCGACCACATATTCCATACAACTTAACCGACGAAAAAACGGAGGAGGTTCTCAAGTCGACGCGTATATTTTTTTTATGTATGATTAAATGACGCATAAGTTTTTACAGAGTAATCCGATTTTGACAATTCTTTTTTTATTGGAAAGAGTATACCCCGAAGTTGGTCCCATATAAATTTGAAAATAAAAACCCAACCCTAAGGGTAGGAAAACAGGGGTGATTGATTATTCACTCATTGATTGTAAGGTATGACCTTTTTATATTTATATTATATATAAATATGTATGTTGTATTGTATTGTATGTAAGAAGTATTATATGAAAGTTAATAGCTTAAGTATCGTAGGTAGATATTTAAAAAAAAACAAAAATTAAGTATTTAGTAATTAGAGGATTATAGCCACAAAAAAATATGAAATAAAATAATAAATAAATATTCTACGACATTCTACACAGCGCTTTCTAGACCCAAAGTAAGCATAGTTTAACTAGCTTGTATTATGGGTTCCAGAATGTGGATAAACATACTTATATACTTTTTTTTTTTGTAAATACATACGTATTATACATAGAAACACCCAGACCAATACAAATAGACATATTCATCCAATACAAACGTATAGTCGGTAATCACTGGTTAGAATTAGCTCTATAGGCGTTATATAGTGTCATACTTCCTAATTATTCTTTCGTTTTTCTTTTTTAGACTTTCTTAACCTTTTTTAATACTTATATAAAGCTTGTCTGCTACCTGATAAGAAAAAAAAAAGTGTATAATTATTATTCAAATGTGAAAACTTCTAAATGGTGTCTAGTGATGTAAGTAGTAATGTTATGTAGTCTTAATACTGTTTGTTTTCCAATTAAAATAAAATAAAATAAAATTAAAATAAAATAAATACAAATATTTGCACTATTTAACTGGATTGAATTATTTTTTAATAAGGATGCGGAATCAATTGTGTCAATTTTTTATGAGCAAATATATGAAATAATTAGAAAATATGTACCAAAGAAAGTTGTAAAATCATCTCGATTTGCTATTTGGTTCTCACCTGCTCTAATTCATATATATAAAAATAAAAACAACTATTGGATAAAATGGAAAAATATGGCCATAAATCTGATTATGAACAGTTCTCAATTTTTAGATATAGATTTAAGAATGAATCGCATAAGTGTTACAAGGAGTATATGGCTAAGGTTGAGAGCAGTATACAAAATAATATAAAATACTTTTAGACATATATAAATAATAGAAAAAACAAAGTAGACATACCTCGTTCGATGTCCTATAAAAATGTAGTTAGCAATAAACGAAGGAACGAAGAAGTATGTTATCTGTTCTCATTATTTTTTTAATCAGTTTTTGAGCCCTCGGATGTAAGTAATGATTTTGATATAGATCGTGTCCCTGATTGCAACAGTGTCTCCGATGTATTTTTCAGTCAGATTAAGCTTTCTGAAGACGCAGTACTTCGGGAATTAAGATGCCTTGACACGTCAAAAGGTTCTGGACTGGACAATATCCCACCTATTTTTCTGAAAGCCACGGCTCAAATAATTCATCGGCCTGTACACTATATGTTTAATGCATGTCTTATGGAGGGCGTTTTCCCAGCCATTTTTAAATCAGCCCGTATAGTGCCAGTTTTAAAAGTGGCCTATCTCAATTTTGCCCACCCTGTCAAAGACTTTCGAACGTTTGGTCCACAAATATATTTATCCTTCACTTCATAATCAAATCATTGAACAACAACACGGCTTCATACAAAAACGTTCCACAAATACCAATCTCTTAACATATACAACTTATCCATTTGAATATATGGATGATAATAAACAAACAGACAGTATTTATACCGATTTTCGAAAGGCTTTTGATAGAGTGGATCACAAAATCCTTTTGGAGAAGCTAGCTTTTAACGGAATTCGCGGTAACTTATGGCGCTGGTTCAAGTCTTACATGACCAACCGTACACAGAAAGTAGTGTTAAACGGTCATGAGTCTGACTTTATTTCTATCAGTTCTGGAGTCCCACAAGGTTCCATATTGGGTCCGCTCTAATTATTATATTTATAAATGATACTAACACCTGCTTTAAATGTAGTTATTTTCTGCTCTATGCCGACGATCTAAAAATTTACCATAAAATTGAGCAAGTTGAAGACCACTATAAATTACAACAAGATCTCGATCGGTTTTCTGACTACTGTGCGAGGAACAAACTCGCACTTAGTATTAATAAATGTAAGTCTATTACTTTCACAAAAAATAAAAATATCTCTTGCTTCAGTTACAGCCTATCTGGAATACACCTTGACAGGGTCGAGGTAATCCGAGACTTAGGTGTCACTTTAGATAGCAAACTGTATTTGGATCTACACATCGACACTATTATTAATAAAGCCTTTAGGATGTATAGGTTTATTGTTCGCTCCAGTATAAACTTTACTCAGCCCTCTACTTATCTTCACTTATATAATTCTTTAGTCCGTTCACAGCTCGAATACGGAGTGGCCGTTTGGAATCCATTCTATGATAAATATAACAAAGCCCTCGAAACTGTTCAGAGAAAATTCTTGCGTTGTATGCAATATAAGTGTTGTCATAATAGGCGCTCATATAAAGAGTTACTAATAAAATATAAATACTTAACATTGGAACATAGACAGGCAATGTTGCTTTATGATATTTGCCACAACCACTATGATTGCATTCCACTAGTAAGGAAACTATGTTACAGAGTACCCACTAGAACTCACAGTCGCAACGAACAGAAAATTTTCGCCACAACTATACTGGTAAGCGCTAGCCAATGTATCGCATGGTTGAATCGTACAACAACAATTTTAGTTCTATCGATATAATGGCAGCGCGCCCGGGCATATTTAAGAAGTTATTGCGTAATAAATAACACTTTTTTGAGGAAAAGATAATTGTAAGAGGTATAAAATAAGCTTACGGATAGTTTGAAATGTCTTTCCAAAATTTTAAAATTGTAAAATAGCCTTTGTATTTTAACCTTTATATTTTTATGTGCATGCATGTTTACGCACGCGCTGTGTGCCTACACGGGGTGAATTATATGTTTCAATTATATGTTTCAATATCCACTTCTTATATGGAAATGTATTCTACTTAAGTACTAGTTTTCTACAAAACCCCTAGAAATAAATACTTGTATTAGCTAATATGTGGTAAATGTTGCTGGTGTCACAATTGTTACTATAATTGTTATACCTCATAATTGAATATGTATTGTGTCACTGTTTATTTACCTCAATAAATAGAAAAATAAAATAAAAAAGAAGTTGACAAGTTCACAGTCAATACTATCGGTCATGGGTCGTGGTCCACCTGCTTAGTCCACCTGGGTGGACCACGGGCACTTTTTCTTGCCGGTGGTCCACCTAAATGCTGAGTAATGTGCAAATAAAAATGACTATGGGTCGTGGTCCACCTAAAAGTAATTCCGTGTAATCCTGTCATTTTACTACTATTGAAAAATGAATACGAAAGAACAAATTGAACTGGAAAAAACAAATTAATGCCGAAGCAAACTTTACTGAAATAATCATCAAGTAACTTAAGTAAAAAAATAATAATATTTAAGTACAGTGAAATCAACGTAACTTTTCCAAAGCGAATCCTACAGAAATTTCTCTGTTTAACAATTCTAATTGTATTTCTATTATGTCGTCATCATCGTTTATATTGTACACAACCCAAAGCCAATTCACACCGCGGCTTAAAGACTTTTCGCGGATATACCCTAATGGTCGATCGGTCAATCTTACAATTATGCGTTTATTTTCTATTTACAATGATTTATATACCGTATTATGTATTCTAATAGGTAGTAGAAATAAGGTGACACGAAATAAGATACAATTTACACTTATAGATCGGTAAACAATGACGATTTCTTCGTCGCAAACTTATAACTATTATACACGATTATTCCTATAGTTTTTGTTAAATCAGTTTAATTATATACACTATCACTTATGTACTAACAAATTAACCTTATGTACTAGTTGTTCTGCACATATATATTTGGTTTTCTTTTTGTTGAAAGTGATACGTCAGTAAAACACGGTAGTAAGCGGTAGACTGATTTATTAAAAACTAAATGCACCTTACAATATAGATATATAAAAGTTGACTGAACGTCACATCTCTCCCCACTAAGCCACAAACGTTATATCTATAATAGCAATTACAATTTCACCTTGATTACTCCAATAATGGCGATACATCGAAGTGTTGAGATGCCTATATGAGACCGCCACTATGTCCGTCCAGCTCCAAGACCAGAAGACGAACCCCATAAGCCTCCAGTGTCGAGTGAGACAGGGGGATGTTATATCCCCCAAACTATTCACCAACGCGCTGGAGGACGTCTTTAAGACTCTGGATTGGAATGGGCGGGGTATAAACATAAACGGCGAGTACATCTCGCATCTTCGGTTCGCCGACGACTTCGTCATAGTTGCGGAGTCACTGGAGCAGCTGGGCGAGATGCTGCACAGCCTAAATGGAGCCTCTCGACGCTTCGGTCTTGGTGTGAACTTTGACAAAACCAAGGTTATGTTCAACGAACATGTCACACCGAGATCGATTGCCGTCGAAGGTCGACACTCGAAGTTGTTCAACAGTATGTCTACCTTGGGCAGGTTATCTAGCTCGGTAGAAACAACTTCGAGAAAGAAGTCACCAAAAGAATCCAATTAGGTTGGGCAGCATTTGGCAAACTACGTCGGGTTTTCTCCTCCCCTTTACCGCAGTGCCTAAAAACAAAGGTGTTCGACCAGTGCGTCCTACCTGTCATGACTTACGGTGCCGAAACGTGGACACTGACAGTGAGGCTAGTCCACGACTTAAAAGTCGCGCAGCGGGCTATGGAGCGAGCTATGCTTGGGGTTTCTTTGAAGGATGAAATTTGGAAATGAGGCCATCCGACAAAGAACTAAAGTCACCGACATAGCTCGCAGAATAAGCAAGCTAAAGTGGCAATGGGCTGGCCACATCTGCCGAAGGACCGACGGCCGATGGAGCAAACGAGTCCTAGAGTGGAGACTACGAATCGGTAAACGGAAGGTAGGACGTCCCCCAGCAAGATGGACGGACGACCTGAAAAAGGTAGCTGGAATAGACTGGATGCGCAAGGCGGAGGATCGGGTGCTATGGCATAAAATGGGAGAGGCATATGTCCAGCAGTGGACTGCAATAGGCTAATTGATTGATTGATTGATTACTCCAATAAATGAATGATCGTTTGTTTAGCTCGTTCTAATGCACGCAGTGCTCGAGCGGACGCGTCGGGAAGCGGTGGTGGTGGTGGTAAGCTAGCTTTCTGTGCCACTGGCGTCAGCTTACCCAGGACCCTTGGTGACTTATACTGACTGCCGTTACCGCCGTCCGACGCGTCTTCATACGAATCCAGCTATTTTTATTAAAAAGACGCTCGTTCAAGTTTCCACAGGAGCTGTCATCGAGAAAATAAAGAAATGGAAATAGTATAATAACTAAACAAAGTTCAATAGGAAAGAGATTGCATATTATTTTTTATAGGTGGACCACCGGCAAAAAATAGTGCCCGTGGTCCACCTAGGTGAACTGAGGTGGACCACGGGCAAGAAAAAGTGCCCGTGGTCCACCCAGGTGGACTAAGCAGGTGGACCACGACCCATGACCGAATACTATGTATGAACCTGAAAGGTAAAAATGCAAATTACAAATCGCTCAATGATTATTGAATTACTATGTTGTATGTACTAATAACTATGTATGTACTAATAACTATACTAGGAATTCAGTGCAGGGTGCGACTGAAATAAATTAAGCTGAGCGAGCAGGACTCTTACTTGAAAATAAGACATCTTACTACGGTCGTGCGCTTAGCTAAGGCCGCGCGGGGAAGGGATTTCCGCACGTAAAAAAAAAAAGGCCGCGCGCTTGTGAAACTGTTTTTCGGTGATTATTCCTCAATGGTATCTAGAAACGTCATCTTCTCAACTATCCTTCGTGAAGGGTTGGTCTCGACTCCCATTGTTCCTGGTTCCCACCGTTCCTGGCGGGTCCAGGAACCAGGAATATTTGGTGCAAAAATCTACTATCACTATTATTTTATATATAATAAACTTTTTCCCCTCCGTCCACTAAGATCCATTACAAAAATCCATTGATGGATCTTTTTACACTATTATGTCCACTTTAATCCTCGATCCTAGAATATTTACAAAATGGATTTTTTAGAACCAACGTGTGTATTAAAATCTATTATAAAGCCACATCTACAGCAGTAGCCATTATCAATAAATGAACAAATAATATAAATAATAAAGTTGAAATTTGAACTATCTATAACCTCTTTATAACAAAACAAAAAAAAAAATTTAAAGCATTAGACGACTCGTATTTCCGGTCCGTAATAACCCTATAATATATAATAATATCCCTTTTTTGGTTTTAATATATTGAAAATCGGATGGTTCCATGACGAAAAATGAAAATAAATAATTATTGCTTGTGACGCTTGAAATAATCAAATAGCGTTGCAATTGACCTATGACAATAATTGACAGTCGACAATACATAGTTGTTTGAATGATTCAGCCAGTGAAGTTAAAGTTCATACAGAAGATTGCATGTGTCACCGCTTTATTTTTATAATAGATTTTAATACACACGTTGGTTCTAAAAAATCCATTTTGTAAATATTCTAGGAACGAGGATTAAAGTGGACATAAAAGTGTAAAAAGATCCATCAATGGATTTTTGTAATGGATCTTAGTGGACGGAGGGACTTTTTCAATAGATCTAATATGTTTCACTCTTATTTTCTTATAATGTGAAGATGGTCTTGTGATTCCCACTCATACTGAGAAAAAAATATGGTATCGATACAAGAGAATGCCGATACCCGGTCAAGTGTACGGTAACTCTTATTAGCATCCATACTCATACTCATACTAAGAAAACAATAAATGATATCGAGACAAGATAATGCCGATACCGGTACCCGGTCAAGTGTACGGTGACCTTTATTAGCATTCCATAAAATAATAAATATAATTATGTGGTACGTTGATACTCACTGAGATAGACTGTTTTGGGCGAGCCTTCTTTTCCGCTAACGGGATATTTTCCTTAATCTAAGGCTTTTATTGCCCATTTTACATCAAAATGCAATCACTAGCGAGCGAGTGAGCGAGCGCGACAAAGCAGTACGTGTCTACTCGCGGCGAAGCCCCGCGGCCGACTGAGCTCGTACGCGAGCGCTCTAACTATATGTTTTATATAATTAAAATAATTAACTTCTATTTAAGAGAAAACCATCTGTACCACCATATAGGATTGATGTAAGGTATATGAAAATATAAATTTTGCACTTGTTTTTTCTTTACAATCGCCGTAAAATTGTAAAATTCTAATAAAATTACGATTTTATACGATATTCACGATTTTTTTCTATCGAGGCAAATCACTCTAATCGTGTTTCGAATTGTATAACAATACAAAGCATTTCTTTACCTTTACGACAGTAGGAATATCATTTCATGTATTTTAGCGTTTGGATACCCAAAAACTGTTTCTAAGACACCTCTTTTACGCTTCTGGACTTCCCACTTCGTCTTAAAGTAATGAAACTATATCTAAGTATATAAATTTTTAAATAGTTGAGTTTTTAATTAACCTTATTAATTTTCGGCGGTTTAATTTTTTGTTAAAAAGTTTTTAATTACTATGATTTGGTTAGCATAATACAAGGGTGTTGGTTCGCATCACTTGAGTTTGATTACACATTTTTGTTTTCAGCCTGTTCATAATCATTTGTATAAGGTGTTTATGGAAGGAAAATTGGAATAGCGGCCTGTAATATTATTGAATTTCGTAAAATTTGGAAGTGTGTTTTACACGGGACTGAAGTACGAAATTGCGAACATGACTTAGTGTGTATCTCCAGCCACATGAAAGTTGCTGAAAGTTGTAATAATAACTATTATCACTTCAATATTATATACTAGCTGATGCCCGCGGCTCCACCCGCGCGGAGGTCGGTTATCGTTTCTTGATCATATCTCCGGTTCACCAATTGCAATTCAAACATACGGCAGATTGTAAGTCAAAATACCGCATCAAAATCCGTTCAGTAGTTTTTGCGCACAAAAAATAAACAGACAAAACTACAACTAAAATTAAACTAAAACTACGACAAAAATAGATAGATAGATACTTAGTGTAGTAGCTAATAAATAGCTTCCGTTTGTGCGTTAAAAAAAGCTATGCGTGCTTATGGCTTTAGTAGCAGGTATGCCGAAGACCGTGGGAAATGGAGCAGGTGTAACAGCAAAGCAGATCCCATAACCCAAGTTACCTTGAAGGTACCTAAAAAGTATAAACTCGTATAACCCGAGCGCTATGAAGTACACAAGACTCGACTTTGTTTGATGACACAAAAACAACAACAACGACTGATAATGAAGCTAAAAGAAAAACAAATTTTACAATGAAAGGGACCAACAACATTATAAAAATACAATATATTAAGGCCTAACACAAGTTTCTGTTTAAATGTTGGTAATTAAAGAAAACTACGATGAATAAACACTATAAGAGCATGTGGTAGAAGATGTAGTGAACAAGATTAAAAAAAGACCCCTTAGCTCCTTCGGGTGCTACGACGGCACAGATAGATACACACACAGACACATCAAACTCATAACATCCCCTCTGTTTTGCATCGCGGGCCCATGATTCGAACACGTAGAAAGGTTAGACGAAAATTTGAAAAAATGGCCTGGTTAGGACTATCTACACGCAATCGGCGAGCGTGAATGAAAACGATAAAATTATGAAAATAGTAAAGTGAAAGGTGTATGCCAGGATCATAAAAAATGGTCTCTGCCTACCCCATTCGACAGAGGTGTGACAGTATGTATGAAAGGTACTACTACTACTACTACTACTGAGTAGGGTCTGTTTAGCAACGCACTTTGTCACCAATTAATTATGTGTATCAGCATATTATATTATTATTTAATCGGTGTCCGCATCGATATCATTAGCATGAGCATCATTATAAAGCATTCAAGTCTTTATATTATAATAAGACTAAATTAAAAATACGTGCCACAATATCCTTAAATAGATAAAGGGAAGTAGGAAGTGGTGTTGGCAGCAAAAGAACGAAGAATTCACTTTCAAAATAAAATTACATGTTACAAGTTTATTGATTACAGAATTACACATTTATTAAAAGTATTTAGAACCAACAGTATACATACTTACTTCGGAACTTATAAGGTTCCAACACATTTTATTAAAAAATATAATATAATGCATTTATGGTATCTGAATAAGATACGATATTCGTATAATATTTTGAGCTTGTTATCTTTTAAGACAGGATTCGTTCGTTACTACCTTGTAGAGTAATTCGTTTCACATTGGAGGTTAAGTACTAAGATACTCTTTAGTTAAATAGGTCGCACGTCATGGAAGTATGTATAAATTAACCATTTAAAAGTAATATAAAATTAATAGTGATGATAAAAAGTGATAGTTTTGGAAGCGTCCTTGCACAGTGTCCACGCGTGGCCAATGTGACGACTGGTGCAGTGCCGAGCGACTCTAAACTTTGTAACAGTAATGTATCCATAGCGGCATATCCCTCATGAACAACACGCTGTGAACAAAAAAAAACAAAAAACATTTAAATTACATACGCATTTAGAGAGCCACTACAATAATATGTTGATTTATAGATAAATTTCCTTAATCTACTATTTATTACCCGTCTGACTGATAGTGAAATGTCTTTATCAACGGGATAATTACAATCGGGTTTATATCGATTTATGGCACTCTTCAGCCGTCACAAAGAGGAAAAATATATGCAAATACATGAATAGGTTTTGTCCAAGATCTCAGGATCGCCAGACATCTCATATTTTCTCAAATATAAAATGTATGGGATAAAGTAGTGTAGGTGTGTACCTTTTTTTATTTTATTTTTATCGTGCGGAAATCCCTTCGGGCACCCCCCCCCCCCCGCCAGCCAACGGGGGCGGTTATGTCGGGTTTAAACCGACAACCGAACGCCTTCTCGGGTCTTCAGATGCCGGGGAAGGGCCTGTCTACATCACCACGGCACGACGTCGTCGCCGTGGAACGGTGCGGTGCCGTGGCGCGGCGCGTTGCCGTGACGTAGAAATTTACGTTGCCGTACCGTAAAAATGTACGTCACGGCGACGCCGCAAAGTACCGTGCCTTGTAAATTTTCGGTACATTCTTCACTAAATACCAGATAAATAGCAGTCTCGTTGTAGATATTGACCGCACAAAACGTATTCTGCTTCTGTTGTTATTAAAAAGACAGAGAGTGAAGTTGGAGAAAAAAAATGTAAAAAGACAGTACTGGGTGCACCCATATCTTTCAATTATGAATAGTGATGGAAATCATTTCAATAGAAAATATGCATACATACATACATACATACATAACTTCACGCCTGTATCCCCGAAAGGGTAGGCAGAGGTGTATTACACACCCACGGTTAGCCAGTTATTTTTAGATCCCAATGTAATAGGGGGCGAGCCTATTGCCATCTACCGGGCACATTACTAAGCGAGCGATAAAAGAAAATATGAGGCGTTGAAAACCTGTGACCACAAATTTTACAGTTATTTTATATGTATCTGTATCAAGTTTTGAAGAAGTTTCGCCGGCTTACGACACAGCATATGCTAGTGCACGGCACAGCACCGCGCCGCGCCGCGACACCGCATCGTTCAACGGCAACGACGTCGTGCCGTGGTGATGTGGACAGGCACTTAGGTTGCCCATAAAGCATGTCCCTCGCACCCCGACTGACCCTGAGCCATCTCCGAGTTCGAGATGGCACCCTCGGGTTTCGGAACCACGGTGTCCCCGACTTGCCCCGGTTTGGGGGACGGGCGCTAGTCGCCCCGCCGTCGCGGTCTGCTTCTGCTGGGGTGACAGGCGGCCTCACCTGCCACCCCCAGGCCTGCGCTCATAGAGGACGTTAAGCGACCTACGTCGCGCCTGAGTCGCCTGCGACGCGCGGCGAGCATGTTGCGGTCTTAGCGGGCCGGGAGCGTTCTAAATCTCTCCCGGGCGCGCTCCACCATCTAATTCGCGAGCATTAAGTATATGCTCGCAGAAGGAGGTGGCGGTGACCCACGCGCTCGCGCTCATGCTGCCGAGCGAAAGGACTCCCACCCCAATGGCTGCCACGAGGTCACTACACTACATTATTACATACATTTTATTCTTGAGATAATAAGTGATATCTTACTCTATTTATTCTCAGATCGCAAATGGAATCATTAAGAGAATAAAATTGTAATTGTAATCATATTGTATACATATAAATATTTTAGGCGTATCGGATAAATTAAACAAAGATTACGCAATTAGGCTACAGATTTCCTAGGGTTGGCCCAAATGTTCATACTTAGTTATACGTATGAATTTTTTAGTCATAACCGTGGAGTGTTTGATTAGTATCTCTCATGAGACCTGAAAGAAGCAACTATTTCCAATCAAAAAACCTATTGAAAGTTGAAGTCATCTATAATCATCAATATTAGCTGCCTGTGAGAAGTGTTGAGTACAAACCTTTAGGCTTTCACGATCGGTGTTGCATGTAGAATATACGGGGGGCGCATGTAGTTCCGAACGCCGCTGTGGCGACACACGCTGTTGCGAATTATTTTTCCACTGCCTCACAGGTTGGAAAGCTCATGGACTCGAATGAAATAGTCGCGAAAGACGCTGTTTCGAAAAACATTGTTGCGATTAGAGTGCCTATTAGAGTGACTAGTGGTTCCGGCGCTTCTGGGTTAGGTTAGGTTAGAACTGTGACCCCAACAGAGCGCGAGCGTGCCGCGGCAGCGGCCGGCGAAGCGGCGGAACCACTAGTCCGGAAAGTTGGATTTCGATAACGTGACTATATTCGAGCGTATGAGGCAGTGAAAATGTTTTTCGAAATAGCGCCTTTCGCAACTATTTCATTCGAGTCCATGAGCTTTCGAACCTGTGAGGCAGTGGAAAAATAATTCGCAACAGCGTGTGTCACCACAGCGGCGTTGGAAACTACATATGTATCCCAGAATATATTGCTTCCGGGCTGTTTTGCCGTGGTCCATAGGAAACTTGTGTTCCAACACAAGTTTCCTATAGATTACGGCCACAGGCTACGGCCACGGCTACGGACTACAGTGCTGAGTACACTTCTGTATTACTTACAACTATTCTTACAGGCATACACCCGATGCAATAGTGTAGGAACATAACATTATAAGTAAATATATAGGTACATAACCATTACTTTTAAGTACTATAACTAATATGGAATAGTGCCACTGTAGTAAATTCACTCAGTGTACAGGAAAATATGTGTTCCCTGGTTAGTTCTCGTAGGTTTAAAGAGCGAATCGCTCCTCACCAAGCATAACCTGCATAGCACCACCAGCAGACGTGGTCGGAGGTGCCGCGCCGCCACACGAACCTATCTGGCACACATAGTCTTACCAGGCCCAATATATGTGCATTTTGGGTCTTACCTCTAATTATTTTAAATATTAAGATACAACTGAGAAATCTCTCCGAACTGCTAACTCATTATATTCAACCATGCTTAAAACAGAGTTGGATACATGAGTGCATAAAAGGGATACACTCCGTATAAGCGGAGGGATTTAAATCTCACACCTCCACTCCAACATGAAACATATTCATTCTTATATGGGGCCCAGAAGACTTCGTTGCCAGTTCGTTTTTGCATTCTGCGTAAACAATACGTACTATTGCGTATTATTCGACGCGCTGTGCGACTACCGCGCTTATTATCTAAACCGGTTACGGGTCTCGACTACCTGAGACAACAAGTGTTATCGTGTTAAGTGATTATGATTTCAATGCCTAATGGATGAAGCTGCATTACCAAATGATGATGATAGCTGTTATAGATGAAGATAATAATGAAACTAACCTTAATAATTCAGAACAAAACATAGATGATACTACACAAATAGAGGAAGATAATTTTGAAGATATTAATAGATACAGAAGAAAAAGAAAGAGGATGGAGCAAGAAGACGAAGGCTGGACAGTAATACGAAGAAAAGAGAAAATAATTAATGATGGATCGATAGAAGTATGCATTTCGAGCAAGGTATCACTGCCGAAACAATTTGCTTTCGCGAAGCTATTGAATAAAGAGGGCATCTCCGACATAACTCATGTTAAGTTTATAAATTCACGCAAAATACTTCTACAATTCAGTAGCACTGTAGGGGCAGAGAAATGCCTTAAATGTGAATGTTGGGAACAATTGGTTTGGACCTTATCGAAACCACATGAACTGGCATTATCTTATGGTATAATTAGGGATGGGGATTTAGACTTACCAAAAGAACAAATTATTGATTTAGTCACAAGTGAAACTGAATTAGTGTCAGCTAAACGTTTGAAAAGATTATCTCCGAACGGCTGGGTAGATAGTGAATCGGTAAGGCTTGGCTTTAAGGGCTCGTCACTCCCTTCATATGTTCATATTTATGGGGTACGTATTCAAGTTTCTCCTTACGTATTCCCAGTGACACAATGTTCGCGTTGTTGGAGGTTTGGACATAAGTATAATTCCTGCCCAGCTAAAAATACTATATGCCCGAAGTACAGTAAAATTCACCCCAATTGCAAAACGAAAACTTTCTTTTGTACTAATTGTCAAGGGCCCCACATGGCACTCTCTAAGGGATGCCCCTTGTACATAAAGGAGAAAAAAATCCGTAGTATAATGGCTGAGTTCAATTGCTCGTACAGAAAAGCCTTAACGATGTATGTCCCAGTAATAACCCCTATCAACATAACCAGCAACAATCGGCCACCTGAAACTAACACTTCCGACGTTCACGAAGTTGCATATACCCCAGTTGACCTACAAATGCCTCTCAGTTATGCTTCAGTCACAAGAGGCACCACTCGGACCGATATACATCAACCTCAACAATCCACTTCAAACACCAGAGCTAACAAGAAAAATAAAATATAGATTTCAAAAGATTTAGATCGGAAAAAGAGAACATCTAGGACGGGACTTGAACCCGCTTTAGAAAAATGTAAGCATACAAAATGCTTAAAAATTTAATTGAAATATAGATTTCAACTTTTGGAGTTCCAATGAGTCTGAAAATTAGTCATAGACAGGTCTCCCAACCGCTACGCCTGAACCTAAAAAGCAAATACCAACAAGCGATCGGCTGTTTTTTTAAATTAAAAATATACTTTTAGCCAGACCGGACACTTTCGAGAATAAAATTAACTGTGTTATACAAACTATAATGGAATGGGTTATATCATGGTTCATTGGTAATATCAGCGAGGGCTCGTTCTTAAAAAATAATGGATAAGTCAACAAAAGTAAACATTTTCCAGTGGAATGCACAAAGTCTCAAACCCAAATTGCTTGGCTTCGAATTGTTACTTTCAAGGTAAAATATTCAAATTGCCGTTATAACCGAATCGTGGTTAAATCCGGAAATTGACTTGAGGGTCAGTGGTTACAACATTTATAGAGCTGATAGAACAGACGCCCATGGAGGTGTAGCTGTTGTAATTCATTCTTCTATTAAGTCTCAGATATAGGTAATACATATTAAACTATTAAACTGTAACCAAATTTATTTTATTTTATGTTATTTTTACATTTTCGGAAAACTTACAGCTAGTATAATGAGCAAAGTGTATAATATAGCATGCGAGGGCCAGTTACAAGTTTTCACATGTAGATGTTACAATTAAGTGTTAGCTTTCAAGAAACAGCAGTAGGAACAACCGATTTAGGTACTTAATGACGCATCATTGATTGCTCCTCTGGAGTAGCTGGCGTCAACTTCAACGGCCAAGAGTCTGACCAACCGGCCCTTTTCAGGGCCGGTTGGTCAGACTAGCTACTCCATATTATCGCAGTATATTGCCCACCATCCGTAGGGACCAATCAAGGAGACTGGCATTTCCTACTCTCTATTACCACTAACAAGGTGCTTTATCTGGGTGACTTCAATGGTTATCATTCTAACTGGTCATGTAGAAGCAATCAACGAGGTAATCAAATTTTAGATGCTCTCATCGACAATCAACTTGTGACATTAAATGATGGTAGTGTCACTAGAGTTAAGTTGGTCAATGGTTTTCTTCAACAGTCAGCCCCAGATATATCGATAGCATCGACCGACATTGCTCACCTCTTCGACTTGAAGGTAAATAATGAGTCGCTGGGAAGCGATCATCTCCTCATCAAATTATCTAGTTCTCTTTTATTTACTCACACACACATAAAGAAGAGGAACTTCAAAATGGCAGATTGGCAAACGTACTCTTTACACATTGACAGTAAAATCAATCATGTCTTTTTCCCCTAAATTTACAAAAAGCTTATGATATATTTTTAAAGATAATCAATGATGCAGCAGACTTATATATCCCTTACTACAAACCAAACAAAAATCCTAATTCTCCATTTACCCCAAAAAAATATTGGACTAGTGAACTTTCGAAAGTTGTGGCAGACCGAAGACCAACATTATACACTTGCCCTCTCTAAATTTAGAAAAAACCCAACACCCACTAATTTATATCACTTCAAAGAAAAAGTTAGGATTGCACAGAGACTAATACGAAATGCTAAGAATAAATCTTGGTATCAGTTTACCTCTTCAATGGACCAAGTAACATCCGCTGGAGAAATGTGGCGCAAGATGAGATGGCTGAAAGGCATCAGAACCAATAGGTCTCATGTAGACATTTCAATGGCGGAGAAATTATTGCGAAGCTTGGCCCCTTATTACGTATGTCCGATGGAACCCACATTCAAGTCCACTAACCCTAAACTAGAAACTCCCATTGCACTACACAAATTCGAAAAAGCCATAAAAGCGAAAGACTCAGTTCCTGGGAGCGATGAAATATCATTTTCTATGATCAAAAATCTTCCTTTATCGGCTAAGCTAATTCTACTTGATCTGTTCAATGCTTTTTTTTTAGGTTAAATTTCGTTCCACACCAATGGCGGCAAATTTGTATTGTACCTACCTAGTTTAGTAGTAAAACAAAACAAACAAAGCTCATACCCTAGGTAACTTTTAACGAGGACTTAAACACATGGCCGGACGTAAAATTTTACGCTCTTTTCGATTCCCGTATAAAAAATAGGGGTTCCCATTTAAAAAAATAACGTTGACCTTAAAATAACCTTGAAAAAAGGGTTCAAGGTCAAATCAGAGGTCACCGTTGGATTTCTCGTTGAAAGTTACCTAGGGTATGATATTTTTTCACGACATACGAGGTTTCGTATGGTTTTCCGATTTTTCCAGGGTTTCCATACTTTTTCCTCACCCGGTATATTAGCATCATACGTAGTAGAATTGACTACGGCAGTTTTTTATATGGTACTAGTGCCGAAACAAATTTATATAAGCTGGTCAAAATACAAAACTGCGCTATGAGAATCATGGGATCTTTCATTAAAAGAACTCCTATTCATGTTATGGAGAGCCAACTTTGTCTATTGCCTTTAAATCTCAGAAGGAGATACCTGGCATGCAAATTTATCTTTAAGTGTGAATCTCTCGAGAATAATGAAATAATTAATATATTAAATGAATTATCAGTTTTAAGTCAACGCCGTTATTGGCACAATAAAAGAAACCTCTATTAATCTCTGTGTAAATAAATATAATTCTCTCTCTATCCAGTCTTCTACGCGGTTAGAAATGTTCACGTTGAATACCTGGGTCAGTTACATCGATTTGTCTGAAGTTACTAAGCCAATGATAACAGATATAAACCAACCCAAACACTCAATCAATACATCAGAGTTAAAGTTAAAATGTGATCATAAATTGATCATTCATTCTAAATACAAAATTACGTCAAAATTTTTCACAGACGGTTCTAAAGGAAAAAATACTTTCGGTGCAGCTTTTTATGACTCACAGACAGAACATTTTATGAAATTCAAGATTAACGCCATGATCACCGTAATGTATACTGAACTATTTGCCATTTTAGAAGCACTAACCTATATTGATACTATAGGATTCGATAAATTTGTTATTTTAACCGACTCCCCAAGTTCAATCCAACATTTGGCTCGATTTACCTCGACTTTTCGAGGAATCTCGATTGCCTATCAGATTTTGAAAACCATAATAGATTTACAGGATAAATCAAAAACTGTAACTACTCAATGGATTCCTTCTCATGTTGGTATTGCAGGCAATGAGATAGCAGACTCACTAGCAAAAACTGCAACCTCCGATGAGATCCCTGTATCAGTTTTGCCCTCTTATTTTGACTACTCTCACCTGGCCAAGGAACATTGTCTCTTACTATGGAGAGAGTACTTTGATGAAAGATCCAGGGAAAAAGGCATATGGTACAAAACCATTCAACCACACCCTTTTAGTGTTCCGTGGATTGATAACAAAATTTTAAATAGCTATGAATCAATCATTGCTATGCGACTGCGATCTGGACATATCCCCACAAATAAATTCGCATTCCTAATGCGCAAAGTAGACTCGCCTAACGGTGTGCTTTGTGGGGTTCCCGAGGACGTAAACGTGGTAAACCACACTCTAATGGAGTGTGTCCGTACTGAGTTTATAAGACAGCGTCTGGGTTTTGGTGCTCACTCAGACATTGGACAATGTAATGTTTTGTTGGCTTATCCCTTATCAGATCGATGCAGGAAGTTATACAGAATGCTAATCCCTCTATTGAAATGAATCATTGATTTACCTAAAAATATTACAATATTAATTCATTTTTAGCATATATACATATTGTAATTTATTAAGGCGACATAATCGCCTAGTGTGATTAAGCTTTTAAATAAAGATTAAAAAAAAAAAGAATTCTTTGCATTCCAATTGGCTCCTTATCAGAGCGTTATATGAAGCGATTATCGCTTTAATGATAGTAAAGTTGCGGGCAGTACGAAACATAAAACCTAAATTTCAAAATACTAATACAGCATTTTACTCTGGGTTAGCTCTAGGTTCAAATTAACCCCTAAGTCTCGGACTTCTGTCCATGGGCTACCATGAAAGTAATAATTGTTTACAATTGGATTATGTGCGCGTGAGAAAGTGATAGTAACACATTTCTAAATATTAAACTGTAAATTCTAATTTATCCATGCAAATACACTATCGATGTCCCTCTGGTCACGCTCACGTTATAATTGCTACTTACTACACAAATTGCAAGCCATTTGCGTATTTGACAGCTTCCGCTAGATCGTTTACCTTGACTATAAACTGAAGAGGTCCGAAGTTACTGCCCTTACTCACACCAGGCCAGGCAAAGTATGGTGCCGATACGTGTCCCACGTGCTCAACATACTGTTACCTATCCCTTTTTTTTTTACGTGAGGATATGCCTTCGGATACCCCCCCCCCCCGCCGGCCAGCGGGGGTGGTTATGTCGTGTATCGACTAAAACCGCACGGTGTCCTCCCCAAGTGTCCATTGCCGGGCACCCCGGGTAAGTCCTCGAGAGGATAACCCCAGGGTTGCCGGCGGACTTTGGCCGTTACCGGGGCCTCGCCTGGTGGGCTCGGGTTTTATCCCGCTTCGGTGAGTTGGCAGGCGTGTGTAGGGTACACACGACACGCCTCCGCCACGGCCTGCTTCTGTAAGGACCGTGAGTCGGCCAACTGCCGTCCTCAGGCCCCGATCATTGAGGTCGGTAGTCCCGGGCGTAGATGAGTCTGCGGCGTCCTCGCCGCAGACTGCGAAACTCGAGAGGAAGGGTTCTCTCCCGCTCCCTCTCCGCCGTCTCTTTCGCGCGCATTACCTGCTCGAGGAAAGAGGCGGCTGCGTGCCACTTACTCCCGTCGGAGACCACGGCCCTCACCATGGTCTCCAACGAGAGAACGTCCACGCCCAGGACCGCAACGAGATCCCGGCGTTGACTCGCCCACGCAGGGCACTCCACCAACGTGTGGAGCGCCGTGTTTTCGCCAGGATCCTCGCAGTGCTGGCACTGCGGCGTTGTCTCCCGGTGGATGTGCCATAGATACTTACCGAAACACCCGTGTCCGGTAAATATCTGGCACATCCGGTAGGAGAAGTCCCCATGGTCCCTCTCCAACCACTTCTTCATAATCGGTCTCATCGCCACAATGGTTGATTCCCCCCACCTTGGATGCTCAAGTCGCACCCTCTATGTCTCCATGAGTTCCTGGCGGAGCAGGGACCGCTGAGCCCTGATTTCTCGGGGCTCCGGCTAATGGCCCCGCTCCAGCGCCTCCTTGCGCCACTGGTACAGCAGCGCAAGGGCTCTCGCTTCCAGTTCCCATGGAGGGGTCCCAGCTAGAAGACATGCCGCTTCGACGGAGACTGTGCGATACCCTCTGATGACTGACGGCCATCGCCTTTAACGGGCGCCAGAGTCTCCGCCCATACAGGGGCCCCGTATAGGGCCATGCTTCGCACGATCCCCAGGTACAGTCTCCTAGTGGGGGTGTTGGGTCCCTTAACGTGGGGCATCAGCCGCGATAGCGCGGCCGCAGCCCCCCTCAGTTTCGGGACCAGACTTCGGAGATGAGGTCCGAAGTCCCATTGGCTATCGAGTACGAGCCCCAGGTACTTCATCGTGGGCTCGACGCCGATGCTTACGCCCCCTACGGTTATACTGGTTCCCGCAGGCGGCCCCCTCCGAGGCCCGTGAAAACACATAGCCTCGGATTTGTGGAGAGCCACCTCGAGTCCCAGCCGCCGTATACGACCCACGACTTGAACAACCCCTGCCGTGGCCTTTAGTGCCGCACTTCGGTACGTTGCTCCTCGCGCCATCACGAGGGTGTCAACAGCATAACATGCAGCACCCAGTCGTATCCGATGTTCCACAGTAGTGGTCCCAGGACCGACCCCTGTGGAGCACCACACGACACTTCTCGCCGCCCTGACCCTAGCCAGCTTGGGTAAACTATGGCCGTCTCAGATAGGTATGCCTCGACAATGCGGCGGAGGTAAGGAGGCATTCCGTGATACGCGAGAGCCTCCCTAACGCAGCTCCAGGGTAGGGTGTTGAAGGCGTTGGCGATGTCAAGAGACACCGCCACCACCACCCCACCCCGCGAGACTACTTCCTCCGCCAGGCGCCTAACGCGCATGATCGCTCCCACGGTGGAGCGCCCCCGGCGGAAACCGAACTAGTTATCCGCCAGATCTGGCCTCACGTTCGTGAGATGCTCGACGAGGCGCTCTGCAATAATCCGCTCAAAGGCCTTGCACACCTCGTCGAGCAACACGATCGGTCGGTAACCACATGGCTGATCCGCCGGCCGCCCCGCCTTCCGGATAAGGACCAGTTTCCCCGTCTTCCAAGCCTTTGGAAACTGGCCCCTTTCGAGGCATGCGCTAAAGAGCGCCACTAGTCGAGGCCCTAGTTCCTCCAGGGCCAGGACCCATGCTCGGCCTGGAATGCCGTCGGGTCCGGGGGCAGTGCATTTTCGAGCTTTAAGCCGCTACTACCCCCAGTTCACTCTCCCTGACTTCGGGCACATCGCTCTCGCTATTATCAGCGTCAGGCACCTGAGGCGGAGCCATGCGCGGAGGAACATGTTCCTCCGCTCTCGCTAGGAACAGGGAGCCCAGGATCCCCTCCAGCCGCTCCGGCTGGAGGCTCTGGGTCAGTAGGGGCGCCCTTGGGCGGATTTTGCCCCTGACCGCAAGGTAAGGGCGCCCATGGGTTATGCTCCAGAGACTCCAGCAGCTCTTCGCGGGCTCGCCGTTTGGCCTGTTTAATGGCTTCCTGGAGGGTCCTCTTGGCCCCTTTGTACGCCTCATTTAGCTCCGCCTCTCGAGCTGCCGCATCGTCTGGGCGGCGACGCCTCCGGCGAAACCTGGTATACCGGCGGCGAGCGGTCAAGCACGCTGCTCGCCGATCTCCGCTGACCACCAGTACACCTGTTTCTTGGCCGGGCCGGGCTTAATCCTAGGCATCGCCGCATCGCAGATATGCGACATGGCTCTCCTGAACCATTCCGCCTCTGCGTCGACATCGGCAGGCCTGGCCGGTGACGGAATCCAGGCCTGCACCATGGATGTCTCCAGGAGAGCCTCCCGATCCAGCCGTCTGAGCGCCCAACGTGGATCCGGGGGATTCGCAATAGTCGGCGGCAGGTTAGGTGGAGGGGAGACGTTGAACCGAATGTACCTATGGTCGGACGACGTCTCCTCCTCCTCCACCACGCGCCAACCCTGGACGCGGCGGGCGAGAACAGGGGTCGCGAATGCCACATCCACGACCGAACTGAGCCCCCACCGCTCCCAGGTGGCGACATTCCCCCGGTTGAGGACCTCTAGGCCACGGGTGTCGGCCCAGTGTCCTCCAAAACTCGCCCCTTGGCATTGGTTTCCCGGGAGCCCCAAGCCAGACACCAGGCATTGAAGTCTCCCAGGACCAAGACAGGGCGAGGACGGCCCGCAGCGAGAACGATGTCCAGTCCAGCGAGCCATAGCTCAAGCTCATACTGGTCAAGGCTTGGCGAGAAGTAGACGGCCACGACAGCTAAACCCTCATAGTCCGCCGCGACACAGCCTCGGCCCCTTGCAATAACTGCAAGGCGCGAGGTGTCCGCGGCTTCCGCCACCCCGAAGACGGCCGCTACGCCGTCCAGGTCCACCGGGCTTCCGGGGTGGACCCAGTACGGCTCTACGACCACGTCCACATTGATAGACCACTCCATGATGCTCTGGTACAGAAGACCTGAGCACCGGTGCAGTGGTGGCACCTGCAGGATGCGGATTGGTGTGTCCATTAATGGACGTCCATCTCCGCATCCCGCCGCGAATGTGGCCGCTCTTGAGCGCACCCCCGCTACCCGTTGCGGACGAACGGGGCTTTGGCCTTGAGGCGGCGTAGGTACGGCTATCCGCCCGGTGTTCCGCCGCTTTGCCCTCCGCTACGTACTTGTAGCAGCGCGGCGGAACATCACAGGCACTGGCCTTGTGACCGGGCTGACTGCAGCGGAAGCACCGATCCCCCACGGTGTCTCCCGCTGTGCACTGTACTCCTACATGCCTCTAAACTGCCTGCACGGCCAGGCACCTAAAACACCTCGGGGCTGCAGGAGTTGCACCCGCGCCTTAAGGAAGCCCCCAACGAGGAGGCTCCGTCCGTCCGCAATCTTCTGCGCCGCTGCGACGGGGCAGTTGACGACTGACGTGCCGTGACCGGTGGGACTGAACCGGATTTCGCCAGCTCTCATCTGATCACGGGGGCAGCCGCCCGCCTCCACGACGGCGGATATAAGTTCCTCCGCCGTGGCTGCATCATCCAGACCCGAGATGCGCAAACCTGCGCATTTGTTGGGTCTGGTGATGCGGACGGCTTCCGAGTCCAGCGACTCCCTTAGCCTGGCCGCTACGACGTCAGCTTTGGGGCCGCTGGTGGCGCCGGAGATCTCGAGGAGGCGAGCTCCGGTGCAAGTTGTTTTGCACCGGAGCCCACCCTCAATCTCGAGGGCCTTGAGGTCCACGGAGGCTTTCACCTGCCTCAGGACCTGGGCGTACCCCACGCCCTTCTCCACGCCCTCCGTCGTCACCGTCAGGACGACGGCAGTGGAGCGTGGGGCGCGGAGCCTCTTCGGCGCCTTCGCCGCAGCGGCTTTAGCCGCCTTTTTGGCGGCTTTTCTGGCCTTTTTTGCCTTTTTCGCGGCTCCCGCTACCTCCCATCCCTCCCCTCTGGAGGAATGCTCGGGTGTAGCGGTAGCAGTCGTTACAGTGGGGGCGGGGGTGCCGCGCTTCTTCCCCTTCCCTTTCGCCTTATCGGGCGTTGGGCTCGCAGGGACGGAAGTCCCTGTCTTGAGGCCAGGATTACCACTTATTACTTATATTACTAGCAGCACCCGCGAAGGACGCGGGCCGCGCCAGCGGAGGACGGTATTCCCGGTCCTCTAAGACGCCGAGGCGCCTCTCAATTGCCGCTAACAGCTGCGTCACGCTCGGCGCAGACTCAGTTGCCGCCCTGGGTGCCGGATTGGGCGCTGATCTGGCCGCCGCAATTGCCACCTTTGGCGCTGAGTTAGGCGCCACCATCTCTCCGGCACCAGGGGCCACCCGGGCCGGCGGTTCCTCCCGGGGACCTGCCGCAGTCCGAGCCACCGCAGACCCCTTTACAAGCTGGGTCAGCTTCTCCATTTCTACGCGGAGGACCCGTTGCTGCTCCAGGGAGTAGGCGAGCTCAGTCTCCAGGCTTGTTATCCAGGCCCTGAGCTTCGCCTTCTCCTCGGAGAAGCTCCTAGCGAGGAGCTCCTCCAGCGCTGTCTTGGCGACGGCTACGTTTTCCGCCACCGTCTTCTTCTTCCCGGCCACGTTTTTGGCACCCTTTATGGTGTCCGTGATCCGGGCGAGCGCCGAAAGCAGCTCCCGCACAGCGGGGACCCCTTGGTCCCTGCCACTTGGTAGTGGAGGGACGTGCACCCTTCCCGCCGAGGTGGAAAGCACTTTTGCCGGCCTATCGTCCTCGGTCGAGGAGACCGCCCTCTGTCCGGAGGCGCTTCTGCTCAGGTCTAGAGCGGGTCCGCGTGAGCGAGGCCTCTTACGTCGGAGACTTTCAGTCTCCATTTGGCTGGGAGCTGACTCGCTGTCAGTCCCAGCCGTGGACGCAATCTCCGCGTCCGTTCCGTCTCCCACTGGTAGAGGAGTAGCGGGTCTGGCGAAGACGGCCTTGTTCAACCGCGTGCGAGGCCGCAGCCTCCTCTCCTCTTCTGCCCCAACTACCTCCACTCTGACAATATCATGTCCGTTATTCGCGCTTGAGTCATTTTTTTTGTTTGTTTCGTCCGGTTTATGATTATTATGATCGTTATCCATAGTATATCCCACGAGTATGGGGGAAGGACGGTCGATCCAGGCGGAGCCCCCTGCACCTGGACAAGCCTATATACTAGGTCGGCCGGTATCCATAGGATTTTACGACTTCGCTGTCGGATGTTATAGACTTTTCCTTGTTGTAGGCTGGCCAATAAAGGCAAGCCCTCCGGTCAGCAAGTTCACAGCGTACCCTTCTGGAGCCACCAGTCAGGTCGTTGCTGATCACCTACTGATTACGGAACGCGAGAGGATGGCTAGTCCTCTCTTACCGGCGGCGGCACAAGTGCCCGTCGGCCCCTGCGTTAGCAGTGGGCCAACCCGCCCCTGGATCCCCCAGGACCCTACGCAGCCTCCGCCACGAACACCATCGCCCATCCTGTCTCCTCTGAAAGCAGAGGAGTACGGAGAGCGATGTGTTCCCGCCACGTCGGGTATTGGCCGACGATCAATGCCAACCCCATGCAGGGGAAGCCATTGACCGCCGCCCAGGGTGTACCGGCCGCTCCGATTCCCTTCCCCCCGGACTGCGGCGGGATCGGAATCAGAACGACATGCGAGGAGATCACCCGACACACACCCCTGTTACCTATCCCTCATGTAACTGGAGCAAGTGTTGGGTAAAGCAGACTTCTGCTAACTTCTAGAGCAACCTTTAATTATTGACCAAGTTGGATGCTTTTTTGAAGTCAAAGTAAGCAGCATCAGCCTACGTCCCACCATCTACCGTCAGCCGTGGCCGTGGGCGTGAGTCATATAGCTAAGCAGATTGCTGGTGGTGCTCCTCCTAGCTTGAAACTCGTGCTGAGCCTCAGAGTTGTGTTTCCACCTGTGAGATCACCTGTTAAGTGTATAGACTTTAGCTGGTGGTGACAGTACTACTACTGGCCTTTATCCTGTGATTCTGCTACCTAGCTAGGTAGGGGAGCTTCCCTTCAGTACTGGCACTACACGAGTTGTATTCCATCGGGAAACACAGCTGGTTTTAGGCATAGATTGTAACAATTTAGCAATGGTTCAGTTAAAATCGATCTACAATGAATTAAATTATATTAGATTAAATATAAAAAGTAGGATGCCCTCAGCGTACGTTTTACCTCATTCAATTGTAAACCATCCAGGTGTCAGGGCCCAAGACATACATACATTGTAATAGCTATTGTGGATTTATTAGATGCTCGAATTGCATAACTTTGTTGCACACGCTTTACAAGGTACTCCATAAAAATATAGATAGCAAAGTAGCGTTTTGTGACCATAACATTGTTAATCAACTTCTTATCTTCTATCAGATTATCCAAAAGTGAGAACAGTATCGTTCCAATATCCGTTTTATGCTGGGTATAAACAGAAATCCGCAAGAACTGACAGCTATACGCGGTAGACTATCCTGAAGAGTTCCTTACATTTTTTGGCCACTTGAGCTGTAAAATCCAAATCCATTTCTAAATTAGGATTTGCTGTACCAAATCTTGTGTATTTTGTATTTCTTAATTATTTGTTTAATGATCAGTATTTAGTAAAAAAAAAAAAAAATATTTCCTAAAATCATTTACAAATTGAAAAAGTTTACCGTTGGCCCCACACTAGGCAAGCCTGTCCTGTGAGTACCGTGACGTTTGCCTCATTCAGTTTCAGTGCTCGGTCATAAAGTTTAATGTAATTTACAAGATCTTACAAGAGTTAGAAGAAAGAATAAATAGGATATGAAAAAAAAAAAAAAAAAAACTCATGCCTATATCCTATATGAAATACATGTATATAATAGTAGTATGTAATATGTATATTTATATATAGATGTGTATATTGTATGTATATATAAATAAATAAATACTGGGCAAATACTAGTAGGTATTCCAACTTAGTGCAGTAGAAGAATTTCTGTAGCCTCGTATGTCAGTGATATTAGCCACTTTGTAACCACCATTTTCGCCTCTTTTAGTGAGCAGTTTCTGATGTCACAAGACTTAGCTACGTTATTATATATAAAATACTCAATGTGTGGGCCAAACCGTTCTGCAAATGTGGTATCAACTTTAGGTACCGTCACTCTATATACCCGGCGTTTAAGGAGATGTTCATAGTGTTCGCTATTTATAACTGGTTGATGTGCTTTAAGAAACGTTCTCAATATAAACAATTGGCGTACGGTAGGTACCTTGCTGTCCTTGTAGAGCTGTGTTGTGGGATACCTAACGGGCTTTGTACATGGCTTTCAGTACTGCGCGTTGGGCTCTTTCCAATTGCATAAGGAAGGTTTTTTGAGCAGCACCCCAGCTTCCTATACAATACGTCATAAGCGACTGACTCAGGGCAAAATAAACGGATTTCAGGACGTCAGTTGGCGCTGAAGAACGTAGTAGTTTCATTATGTTTGCAGTTTTCCGCACTCTATTTGACAAAACTATGAAATGCTCCCTAAAGCCCAAGTTTTGGTCAATGATCACGCCAAGGTATTTAATGCTAGCTGTCCTTTGGATGAATTCACAGTTGCAACCTTTCGTTTCTTTGCAGTTGTGTAATTTGATGCCAAAAGACGTGCAAGGGGCCGATGCAGCTGTTTTGTGAAAGCAAACATATTTAGTTTTACTGGCGTTCAGTGTCAATAAATTATAACGCAACCATACTGATACTTGCCCCAGGTCTGACTCAGCTTTCGAAAATGCCTCAGCCTAGCTTGCACCATCAAATATGACAACAGTGTCATCGGCATAGCATATTGTATTGGCATTGATCGCATCGTGAATATCGTCCATATACATTATAAAGAGCGTTGGGCCAAGCACGCTACCCTGTGGGACGCCAAAATTGATAGTATGCCGATCACTTTTAGAGTTACTCACTTTAATACACTGCTTCCTTCCCGATAGATAGCTCTCAAACCATTTCAAGGCTATACCACGTATGCCAAATTTCTTTTCCAATTTCGCTAAAAGGATTGGAACTGAAACGGTATCAAACGCCTTAGCCAGGTCCAAGAATGCACCTATGGCGAACCGTCCTTTGTCAATGTGAGACGAAACTGTTGATGTTAACAGAGTAACGGCGTCATCAGTCGATTTGCCTCTTCTAAACCCGAACTGCCTATCGGAGACAAGATTGTGAGATTCTATATATTTAATCAGTCTATCATTAACCAGCTTCTCGAGTAATTTCGAAAACGCTATCAGTAGCGAGATCGGTCGGTAGCTTTCCAGAGCATCCTTAGGCCGTGTTTGTAAATTGGCGTAATCGACGCAGTCTTCCAGGCATCAGGAAATATACCAGATTGTAAACTCAAGTTAAATATATCAGTTAGAGGTGGTACAATTAGATTTTTTATTTCTTTTAAGAAGCTGTTAGTCAATCCATCACTACCCGGTGCTTTATCATTCTATAATGATAGTATCAGAGATTCTACTTCAATTTCGTCAGTGGGTTGCAGAAAGAATGAGTTGGTTATAAGTCTGCTGCTGATCTTAGCTGCTAATGCCTTCTGGCTCTGCTGAAGCTGTTTCAATATCTCATTGGCTAGGTTTTGCCCCACTATTGAAAAATAAGTACTACATTTGTTCAATGATTGTACAGCGTCTGTACCATTAGATATAGTTAAAAGTTCCTTAGGCTCTTTTTTATTTGCTGATAGGTTGCATATGTTTTTTATGGTCTTCCACATCTTTTTAGGACTCTTTATGCTGTTCGAGAGTTCACTATTATTATATTCTGTTTTTAGCTTACGCAACAAGTCATTACAGAAGTTCCTATATCTATTGTAAATTATGCGCAAGAGGCAGTCGCTTGGTGCTTTTCTGGTCTTGAGATGTAATCGATCCCTATGTTTCATGCATCGAATAAGACCAGGTGTGATCTATGGTTTGATATTATATTTTGAGTGGCATATTCGTGTCGTATGTGTGTGCTTGCTAACAATATCGGTTAGCTGATCACAAAAACTAGTTACTCTCTGGTTCACCCCTACACTGCTTAATGATTGGAGCCAGTCAACCTCCCCAAGTTCTTTCTTTATAGCCTCTGTATCACTTTTGGTGATAGTTCGGTCCAGGCAACGCTTAACAGTTCTGTTTCCAATTAGGCCAAGCAACACCATGTCATGGTCAGTTATACTAGATGTACAAATTACACCAACTTCATTTCTGACGGCGTTTACAAATATATGATCATGACATGCGTCCGCCCTTGTTGGTTTTGAAATTGCAGGGAAAAGGCCGTGTTCTGCAGTTATGGACAAATATTCTACTAGATCCTCTTCACATTTCGGTGAAAGTAAATTTATGTTCATGTCACCAGTAAGAATTTGTACCGTTGATTTGCCTGAGATTTTGTCCAGGAGGCAATGCAAGGATCGAAGGAACCTTTTGCAGTGACCTGAGGGTGGTCGATAAATAGCGAGGAGAGTAAGCATATTGCTGAGTTCTACCTGCAATACGCTAGCATCTGGCTCTGTGACACTTGCGCTTAGTGAATCGTGAACGTAAACCACTACTCCTGTGTTTTGGTTAATAATTTTATTTGTATTAAAACTGGTGTATGATGGCATTTGTGGTATTATAGTACAGTCATCTAACCAACATTCTGTTAAAATTAATATGTCGAAGGAAATGTTCATTCTTTTAAGAAATACAATAAATTGGTCATAATTTTTTGTGATGCTCCTAATGTTGAATGTCAAAATTTTAAAGTTATAGTTTTCTGTTATTACTGATGTGCATTTTTCAGGCATCAGTCTTTTCTGATTAAAATATATTTTCATTGTTAATCGGAAGTAATTCATCATTATTAGGTACGTGATAAAAAAAACAAATACTTTACTACTTACTCTTTGATGTAATAATAATTCACCTTTATTAATCTTTTAATCGATGTTACACCCAAACGTATATGTATTTTGGTTTTCTTTTGTACGCAGTTCTGAAACACGACTAAAGAGAGCGATCTTTTAGTGACACGTACTTTAGGTGACGCACATTAAAATGGTGCCATCAGGTATTCTTCTATTATTTCAGCATTTTCATAATCAATGGCTCTATCTTGGTATCTATCACTGAACTTTGTGTATATATTGTTGTGACTATTGTACTGTAGTGTTCGGACCTCGTTCGATCACTACAATTCCTTGACCTGGCCATCATGTGTCAGAGTTTAAAAATAAAGTATTTTGTATTAGAATTTAGCTTAGGGAAGAAAAAACAATCGCTTGGCGGACCAAGCGGCTGACAGCGGGTGACTTGGGGCGCCGGCCTCGGCCGCCGTCCGAAGAGAAGTCCTAAATATACTGATTGTAGGCTCAGTCCTTGAGCAGAATCCGCGATTCCCTACAGTTCGTTTTAAACATAAATATATTCGCGTAAAACCTCCCTAAACTCGATGTAGGAAGTTTTTAATTAAATAAATGATAATATAAAGTTTAATCCTTGTGTTTTATCTTTTCATCAACACGAGGTATTGTGGCGTCCAACCCCCGGACGCTACAGTACCTACCTTTGTATATAATAACCATCAATTTACTAATAGGCACATTATCTAGCTCTACCTTGTGATGATTTTAAGATAAGGGGCTTCATTCATATTCAAATCTATTTATATCGCCGAGCAAGATTATTTTTATATAGTAAACATGTTCATGGGTTTAAATCGTTTCATGAAGACACAGTCACATATCCAATTAGTTAAGTCCATTTGGGAAAGTCGTGGTGAGCAAAATGTGTGTGAAACAGCTTATATCATATTCTAAAAGATGCTGGTAGTTCACTGGAATTTGGCGGTAATCTAAAAACAACGCCTAAATACAATTTTAACAACGTTCATTATTTCAGTTAGTTCGTAAGAATCTCGGTAGATGGCTCCAGCGTCACCGCAACACGTATGTTTAGGAGAATTTCGGCTTTCCCGGACGTATCCAGGTAGCTCTATTGGTCAAAATATTCCCCCTGGAAATGGAATGGTCGTGAGTTCAAATCTCGTCCTACATGTAGGACTTTTGCGATTAAAATTTATACGTATATCGAAGCTCAACGTCACCCAAGATAAAACAGTAAATAACATACGTATACCTAGGAGCATCTAAAAGAATACAGGTATCTCCTTATCTTGATATATTATGTAGGCCAGTAAACAATGAAAAGATAAGATTCCAACTGATAAAAACCTAATTAAATAATATCAAGTTGAAAGATAATATAGAAGAATGCGGATGTTGTGTCAGATATGGGGTGCAGACATGTTTGGTTCCAACATTATTACATAAATATAGCCTTTTTCTCTCCAGGGCAGGGTAGAAAGAGACAACGTGCCATCATTCGTTTTTAGGGTTCCGTTGCCAAATGGCAAAAAACGGAACCCTTAAAGATTCGTCATGTCTGTCTGTCTGTCCGTCTGTATGTCATAGCCACTTTTATCCGAAACTATAAGAACTATGCTGGTAAAACTCGGTAAGTAGATGTATTCTGTGAACCGCATTAAGACCTGCACACAAAAATAGAAAAAAAAACTATAAATTTTGGCGGTCCCCATACTTAGAACTGAATTGAAAATTTTTGTTTTCATCATTCCCTTACATGTGGGGTTATTTATAGGTCTTCAAAAATGATATTGAGGTTTCTAATATCATTTTTTTCTAAACTGAATAGTTTGCGGGAGAGACACTTCCAAAGTGGTAAAATGTGTCCCCCCCCCCCCTCCTTTAACTTCTAAACTAGGAGAAGGATAAAACTAAAAAAAATATATGATGTACATTACCATGTAAACTTCCACTGAAAATTGGTTTGAACGAGATCTAGTCAGTAGTTCTTTTTTAATACGTCATAAATCGTAAACCGCAATTTATCTTTCATTCAATCAACTCAAATATAAAAATTTTACTTGCTGCTACGGAACCCTTCATGGGCGAGTCCGACTCGCGCTTGGCCGGTTTTAATTCTTACACACCTCACTAAGCTTCCCTGTCTTTATTAAACCTTTTTTTCGGCTTCTTCAGACTTGCCTTTTTTAAAATGGCTCTTCGTAGCGGCCAATTTTTCTTGAAAGTCAACTTAAACCGACTTGCTTAGAAATACTTACATGCCTAATTTGTTATGTGTCTTTTTCAATTACCTATCTTCACGTACATTCTCAGTGATTTTGTATAGCGTTTCTCTTACTATCTAAAACTCTTACTCTATATAGAGACATCTCGTTTCAACTGCGTTGATTCAACAAGCCGTGTTGCAGCCGTGTTGAACTCAACACTTTAACCATATGTTAAAGTATACCAGCAAGCTATTATGAAACGCCAGGCGAGCCTATGATTGTTAAACTTTCGTATGGTTCCAATATAACAGAATATTTAAATAATTTCCACAGTAAAAATAATTTCCCAAAACAATATAGGTACACGTGTGAAAAATAGCGCATGCTTTGATCAGGGCGGTTTCTGAAAATATGGAAGACAGGGAAACGGGTCCTCATCCACAAGGAGGGGCTTCCTGTGGAGTTACCGTCCGCCTACTAGCCTATTGTATTGCTCGACGAGGTCTGCAAGCTCTTTAAGTGGATCATAGCTGAGCGCCACTACCGGGGTTGCCCAAGTCGTTGGACGTATTCGGCGACTGGGTCTCGAGGTGTCCCTCCTCAAGTCCGAGTATCTTTTTTTCTATGGGCCCCAGAGTGGGTTGATACCCACTGGATACCCACTGGATCCTTTCGGTGGTTGATACCACCGAAAGGATCCAGTCTTATGGTAGGAGGTGTACGCATCGCCATCGAGCCCTCGATGAAGTTTTTAGGGCTCGTACTCAATCGGCGGTGGGACTTTGAATATTATACTAATATAATAGACGTGTGCAACGCCAGCGGCGTCACTTATGCTGCCGAGCCTGTAGAATGTGTCTGTAGGTGGCACGGTATTCCCATCGTTCATTGTCGAGATTGACGTAAAGAGGTTACTAAAAAGGGCGGCTTTTTCCTTAGCGCCATGGGCCAGACTACCGCGGGGTTTTTGCAGCGGCTGCAGATAAGGCCGAGTGAAATTTCCCTCGTCTCGGTACCCACCTGGGTTCACTTCAGCGATATTCGGATCCTTGTTAGTAAGAACCGTGGGACAAGCCTTTTGAGCAGATTGCTTGTGAAGTCTAGCTTCTCTGCAAGGCCGATTAAACCACGGACGCTTACCTGCCCCTGTTGCGATTCAGCGGTTGGGAATGTTACATTCCATGCCCGCTAGGATCGCCTCAGTGACTACTGTTGCACAGGAGTTTGAATCTTTTGAAGTGGAACAGAGTCGCCGCCTCCACGGGTAAAAGCGAAGAATTCTCGCAATCCATCCCAGTCTGCCGACTTATAGTGCCAAACATGCCGCCATTTAGATGGCCGAGGTCATGCGAGAGGCCGGGACGAGAGTGCGCCCGGACGCGGCAATGTTCCGAAGTACCAAGTGGTGCTTCCACAGTTATCATTCATCCGTAGTCAGCAGAAGGTAAAGGAGAGAGCTTTTATGGGATTCGATATCTGGTATTCTACTGATAGAATGAACCACTTGCAAGAACCCATAGGTCAAAGCAAATTTGTGAGCAGTCCTTCATGCATGTACATTCATACCCAGCACGTCTCAAAAAATTGTGCTCAAGTTTGTACCCAGGGTAGGCTATAAGGCCGGTCATGAAGGAATGGTTGGAGAGGCACCACGGTGACCTCTCCTACCGGATGTGCCAGATAATTAACAGACACGGGTGCTTCGGTAAGTATCTGTGGCACATTCACCGGTAGACAACGCCGCAGTGCCAGCACTGCGAGGATCCTGGCGAAGACACGGCACTCCACACGTTGGTGGAGTGCCCAGCGTGGGCGAGTTAACGCCGGGATCTGGTTGCGGTCCTGGCCGTGGACGTTCTCTTGCTGGAGACCATGGTGAGAGCCATAGTCTCCGACGGGAGCAAGTGGAATGTCGCTGCCTCTCTATGCGAGCAGGTAATGCGCGCGAAAGAGACGGCGGAGAGGGAGCGGGAGAGAACCCTGCCCCCCCCCCCAAGTTCCGCAGTCTGCGGCGAGGACGCCGCAGACTCGTCTACGCCCGGGACTACTGACCTTCATGATCGGGGATCCTGAGGACGACAGTTGGCTGACTCGCCGTCCTTACAGAAGCAGACCAAGACGGAGGCGTGTCGCGTGTGTCCTACACACGAATGCCAACTCACCGTCGCGGGATAAAACCCGAACCCACCAGGCGAGGGTGCGGTGGCGGCAAAAGTCCGCCGGTAACTCTGGTGTTATCCTTTCGAGGGCTTACCCGGGGTGCCCGGCAATGGACACTTGGGGAGGCCACCGTGTTTTCCTTAGGGTAAAAAAGGGGTAGGCTGTATCGGCAGGGGATGATATTTTTGTCTCCGTTAGGAAAAACAAAGTCGGCTGAGCGGTTTCAAGGTGTTGGTGGACCGCTTTGAAGTTGGTGTGTAGTCCCCTGATGTTGCAAAAGTGCACTTGTAACGTGGATGCCTCTGTCGAAACTATTTTCTTGTTCTGTGCTGACAGCGCAGGACTTCATGTCACCACTGACAAGTAAGGGTTATGTGACTGGTTGGAGCGGCGGGCCGAAGGGCCCCGGTCTCCTCCTCCGGTACGACCACAGCACCAGGGACTTTTCACAGGCAGCTGGTTCAGCCTGCTGGGGTGGAGATTATGTAGTCCCCAGGTTCAGGAACCGTACAAGCTTGCGGGCGGCCTGCGATTAGCCGTTCATCCCAAATTCAATCGAATTGCATCATGAATTTTGTCATTTTTAGTAGGTACATACAGTATGGTTGCCGTAGGCCATATTTGCCATATTTGTGTCTCCATGCTCTTCTGCGATCACAACTGACATTTGAGATCCTTACATTCAAGATAAAGATAAAAATGACTACGTGGTTCCCAACAAAATATAGAGGTAACTCTTTCCGTGGGTGGTGATACCCACGGAAAGAGTCACTCATTTAAAGCCCATGAAGAAGTATCCGGCTAACGACAATAGGCTCGCCTCCTATTATGTCGGACCGAAAAACATCTATGGCAAACATGCAGTGCAACATCGGTGACTTCATCATCAGCACCGTTACAGTAGTTGCCCTACCCAGAACATTGCTTAGATAATTTGGGCGCCTCGCCGATTATTATTTTGATGGAATGTGAATTGTGAAACTGAAAACTCACGAGAATTCGATTCACACAGGGTCCGCATAAATTATTGTTTTTGTGATATTTCTGTAATGTAAGCCTTCACAAGTGCCGTATTACAAAGCATCTAAAGAGATAAACCAACTTATAGATTGTAGCATTTATTAATACCGAATACCAATTTACGATTACTGATATATTAAGAATCGTTTACCCTTCGTGTCATAGAGAATATTAAAATAAAAATAGCATAATTATAATAAATTAGATAAATTATTACCTCTGTCATAAGTTTTGTTTTGTATGAGTCTGAAGGTCTGAACATCATGATAGTGTATGTGCTGTCTATTCCCAAATGTCCATCAACCCAGTCTTCTATTCCACCCGCATATAAGGCTGAAAATAATTGAAAATAGAAAGAGATTAAAGATATCTGATCGATTCAAGGTAATGATTAATTAAAAACTTAAAGTTTTCTTCCTCACAGTGCCTCCTATAGTCATCAAACCTAACAAAATGATACATACATTCAGTCACACCTATTTCCCAATGAAGTAGGTGGAGAAACACATGTTTCCCTTGGTACGATCCTGGCATAAACCTTTTGCTTCTTCCACTTTCATAATTGTTTCCAATACACTCTCGCCGATTGCGGATATTCTTGACCTGGCTTTTCTTTAGAATAATGACGAGATATAAGAATATTCAAGGTGCAAGATGTAGAAATTGTAGAGCAAGAGCTCTATTTTCAAACGCTACTGTCCATTATTATCATTCTAATTATATTTTGGATAACGATTTTTCTATAGAAACTTACGTAAAAACTCTGACGTTTGTCCAGCAACATACGGGCGGTTACTGATGCTGTAAGCAGCTGACGCCGCCCTAGAGGCACGCGATCTCTATATATTTTAATACATGTAATAAAAGAAAGAAACCATTAAAAACGATAAAGCTTATCCGCACTGGGGTGCTGGGTAACGAAAGGGGTAACGCCTCTCTTCCTGTAATTTAATGAGAGTTTTGCCACTTCCGTGCCAGAGTGCACCATAAGATTATTCTAAGCCATAACACCGCATATACAAATAAAAGTACTCCATTGCAACAATACCACGATCAAGAAGCTAAAATAACTGAAACATAAAGTATCCTTGTGAACATTTTGTACCCATAGGGTAAATATTTTCCAAAAATACCTAACATCCTGAATAATATAATACTTTAGAAGGAACTTGTTCCCTATTTATACAGGGTGGAAACGTTAACTGTGTCCAGTCGATTATTTCGTCATTTTTAAACATATTGCAAAACTTTAAATGATATGACATATACATCAATTAATTAATAAAATGGCATAATTTTTTTTTTTTAAGTTTAAATTTATTTCCGCGCAAATTGGTAACAAGATGTTCACAATTTGTACATTTGCAGTTCTCATACATTTACTATGGCACGGCTTATTCAATAGTAACGTAGAGTAGACTAGCCTGTATATAACAAATATATAAAACCGAATCGAACGTAGATCCAGCCTGTATATAACAAAGATATAAAATTGAATCAAAATAAACCCTTCAGCCTTAACCATCTAATTTAATTCTAACCCTATAGCTCGCATTTTCAAATATATATTTTACTTTTGTTAACTTCTTAATCGTCTGATGCTTATTATGACTAAAGTCTAGTTCGCACTGCTTTAATAATTTAGTAGAGTAGCGTATAATTTAGTGGCTAAACTACTCGCTACTATACAGAAATCGTTCGCATTACGGTTTAGTACAGTACACAAGTGAGTGTTGTTGTACAAGATGAACAGGTGCAACGCAATAGAGTGAATAAACTGATTAAGCTAATCGTAATGACTATTTTAGAAGAAGTGGATGAGGAAATTTGTCTGATTAAGAAAAAGAAGTTATGGGTACGATAATGGATCGATAGAAGAAATAAACTAGGAGCTACCAATTGTCTTCTAAAGGAACTAGCATTGGAAGATACCAAAGAATACTTCTATAGTTTGAGAATGTCCGAAAGTTGTGTGAATTTGCGGCCAGGCGGCCACTAATGAACTCGACTAATCAACAGGTTCAGACTTGTTTAGCCGGTGAACCAGTGAGCACGGATGCGTGGTGGGAGGCGCTTCTCGTCCGAAAAAATAGAGTAAAATGGATCGACTCGACTAAATCATTTACTAAATTACTCGACAAATTATTTGTAGTTCGCACATATTTAGCTACTAAATTAATCGCTACTGTTCTAAATTACTAGCCTAATCCGAACTAGGCTTTAGGCCCAGTAAATTCAGATAAATTTTTAAATATTTATACTAACGTAGACTTGATCAAAAGCGCGTTTCTTCTTTGTATGTGAATATGGATACATAATCCCCTGCAAAATAAATGAAAATAGTGTTACCTACTGAATATTATAGTGCGCTCAGCGAAGACTATTTCAATCAATACCAATATGTTCATCTCGTTATGCCAACGAGGTAGCTCATAAGGATTCTATAAAAAGTGAAACCCTCCAAAAACTAAATAATCGCAATCAGTGCCATTTACAACTTTTCATTTGAATGGAGTCCAGCAACGGATTCTACAGTAAAAACCGTGTTGGTACACAAATACCGAATAACTACACACTAAATCCACTTCATTAAATATAGTACAAGTCAAGAAAAAGTACGTGAACAAAGAAACAATTAGCACCTTTTTCCCTTTTTGAGAAGCAAAGCTGAAATAAAATTCACCATATAGTATTTAAGGGCACACTGTGCTAATAACTTACGAGAACATCTCCTTCTTTAAAAGCGATGAATGTAAAAATTTGGTTTCGTTGTTCAAGGAGGAACTGTGTAAGGGCCCGGGTCTCTATTTCACTGAGCTGACGCGGACCCGCATATAGTCCACCACAAGGATGTTCAGTTTTGAGCTCCTCAGCTATAACAAATTACCTACATTTATTAGTTCATTGTGGTACGGCCTTCAGTGTCAAAAGTAATACAGGATAAATATAGGTACTGCCACACTATCACTGCGACGCGAGCGAGGACTCAGGGCTGCACACGCTGGCGGACTACCCGGCGTGGGAGGCACCGAGGCGTGAACTCGTGGCAGCCATCGGGGTGTGAGTCCTATCGCTTGGCAGCATGATTGCGGCAATGGTGCGGAGCGCGAGCTCGTGGCTCGTGGCGCAGTCGGGTTTCGAGGGATATGCTCTATGGGCAACCTTACACCCCGGCGTCTGAAGACCTAGGACGTCGTGCGGTTTTAGTCGGTTCAAGCCCGACTTAACCGCCCCCACTGGCCGGCGGGATTTCCGCACGAAAAAAAAATACTGCCACACCGTGTGTCAAATTTTACATAATTACAAACCGTTTCATAGGAAAGCTTTCTTCGGCTGACATCTAGTACATTTTTTTATTGGTGGGTAAATCGCCTCAGATAAGCCCTACCCCCGCCAGCCAGGTGTGGTTATGTGGGGCTTGAACCAACTATAACCGCACGACGTCTCGGGTCTTCAGACACCAGAGTGTAAGGTGGCCCCATAAGGTATTTCCCTCGCACCCCAACTGACCCAGGGCCATCTCCGGTTTCGAGATGGCCCCCTCGGGTTTGGAAACCACGGTGTCCCCATCTTGCCCCGGAAAGGGGAGGGGGGGCGCTAGTTGCCCCGCCGCCTGGGCCTGCCTCTGCTTGGGTGACAACCGGCCTCACCTGCCACCCCTCTGCGTCTCCCGGCGTCTGAGTGCGGCCTACGACGCACAGCGAGCATGTTGCGGGCTCAGCGGGCCGGGAGAGTTCTAAATTTACCCCGGCGCTCACTCCGCCACCTCCTTCATGAGCATTACATGCTCGCAGAAGGGGGTGGCGGTTGCCTACGTGCCCGCGCTCCGCACCATTGCTGTAATCATGCTGCCGAGCGAGAGGACTCCCACCCCGATGGCTGCCGCGAGGTCACACCTCGGCATCTCCTACGACGGGCAGTCTACCAGCGTATGCAGCACCGAGTCGCTCGCGTCGCAGTGATGGCAGTCAGACGTTGAACGCTGACATCTAGTACCTATATCTACCAGCAGTTTTTGTTTGATTGGGTAACAAAGGAGTTGAGGCTTACCAGGAATCCACTGATATTCAAAGTTTCTATCGAGATTTACGCCGTAGCAAGACTGTATGGTACAGCGAATTCCATGTGTTTCACAAGACGCACATGAGTCACGCCCTTTACAAATATCCCATTGCTGACGCAAATTTTTTGTCCATTCTCGTCTCTAAAGAATAAAAACGGAGATTGATTCACTCACAGTAAATTTGAAGCAATCTGTTGCATTACCACAAGAATAACTATGTACTTAATAAATATTAATAATAATAAATATTCTACGACAATCTACACAGCGCTTTCTAGACCCAAAGTAAGCATAGTTCAATACCTTGTGTTATGGGTTCCAGAATGCGGATAAACATCCTTATATACTTTTTTGTAAATACATACATAGTATAGATAGAAACACCCAGACCAATGCAAATAAACATATTCATGCATACAAATATTTGCACTGAGTGGGAATCGAAGCCAGAATTTAAGAGGTTAGTTACAGTGATACAATCAAAATATAAAACTAGTGCATAAACTACTTCGAACAATATATAAAACATAGTGCATATAAAATAAAATTTATTAAAATAGTCTATAAAATCGTTCTACCAAATGACACTAGAAATTCGTTAAGATACCAAGAACATATCATTATTCAAGTGCACAATTATTAGTGTAACATGTGTACGACAAATAAATTACATTAAAACAGTACGGAAACCAAAAGCATCAGGAACTATAACCTCAAAAAACAAAAAACATAACCTTCAAAATACTTAAAAGAAGATTACCCAATCGAAGTTTTGATTAAGCGGGAAACACCGCTTTTATAAAATACGACAAAATTATTATACTGAGCAAGAAAAAACCCCAAAGAAACAGTCAAGCAAAAGAAACACCTATCAGAGTCCCCGGAGAGGCTCCGCCCTGCCCTCCACCTAAGAAAAATAAAGGAGACATGAAGAATTATATAATACAAAAGCGCAAACTAATTCTCGCTCAGACAGAATCAACTCAACGCCAGTCGAAGATATCAGACCACAACACAGCATAGCAATCAAAATCGGACCCTCTTCAAACCCCTAATCTCCCAATATGGCCGGTCACCGCGGGAGAGTTCGACCAAAACCCCCCAAGAACAACTATCATAACGAAAAATAACGTCTACATTTGCACCCTCAACGTAAGATCTTCTGATCAAAACTATATAGAGCTCAAAGCTGCACTAGAAAATATTAAGCATGATATAATAGGTTTGAGTGAAGTTCGCCGCCTAGGAGAAAAGACAATTGAAGACGATGAATGCATATTCTACTACATTGGCCAAACAAAAGGACTGGAGTAGGTTTTCTAGTAAGGAAGAAACACAAAGATAACGTCATAAAATTTACTGGAATATCTGAAAGAGTGTGCGTACTGGAAATCAAAATGGCAAACCTATGTTTTGCAGTAATTAGAGCGCACGCCCCAATAGAAAACTCATCACTAGAAGAAATAGATAATTTTTACGAGGACTTAGCGAAAGCTCATGATTCCACATCTACGGAGTACGTATTTTCTATAGATGATTTTAATCCTCAAATTGGAATTTGAACGTCCCAGTTCCGTCTCGGGTTTACAGACGCCGGGGTGCAAGGTTGCCCATACAGCATATCCCACGCACCCCAACTGACCCTAGGCCATCTCCGGTTTCAAGATGGCCCCCTCGGATTTGGGAACCACTATGTAGGGGCGCTAGTCGGGTCCCAGCCTGCTTCTGCTGGGGTGACAGGCGGCCTCACCTGCTACCGCTGGTCCCGTCCTCCATGAGGAGGACCGGCCCAGAGCCCGGCGCCGGAGGTCGTTAAGCGACCTCCGGCGCCTGAGTCACCTGCGACGCGCGGCGAGCATGTTGCGGGCTCGGCGAGCCGGGAGAGTTCTAAATCTCTCCCGGGCGCGCTCCACCATCTCCTTCTCGAACACTACATGCTCGCAGAAGGAGGTGGCGGCGGCCCAGGCACTCGCGCTCCGCTCCATTGCCGCAATCATGCTGCCGAGCAAGAGGACTCCCACCCCAATGGCTGCCCCGAAGTCACGCCTCGGCGCCTCCCACGCCGGGCAGTCCGCCAGTATGTGCAGCCCCGAATCCTCGCTCTCGTCGCAGTGATGGCACTCAGGCGTTGGTTCCGTCCTGATCCGATGCAGGTGGTCCCCGAAGCTCCCCTTCCCGGAGATCACCTGCGTCAGTCGGTACGAGAGGCTTCCGTGTCGCCTCTCTAGCCAATCCTCCATGATGGGCCTTACCGCCGCTATTGCGGCGAGCCCTGCGCTTTGTCGCCCAAGTCGTTCCTTCCACTCCACCACGATGGCCTGGCGGAGCTGGGACTGCACGGCCTCGATTTCTCGAGGCTCGGGGTTCCATCCCTGCTCCCGCGCGTCCTTTCGCCACTGGTACAGTTGCGATAGGGCTCTCGCCTCCAGGTCGCATGGCGGAGTTCCGGCAAGGAGACTCGCCGCCTCTAAGGAGATCGTGCGGTACTCGCGGATGACCCTGATGGCCATCACCCGCTGCGGAGCGCGTAGCATCCGCACACTTCTAGCCTTCAGGGCCTCCACCCATATTGGGTACCCATACAGGGCCATGGACCACACAATCCCCGCGTAGAGTCCCCTACAGGAGTCATCGGGCCCCCTCATGTTGGCGCGCCAGAGCGAGAGCTGTGCCCTTCAGTTTGGGGGCCAGACTTCGGATGTGCTCTCCGAAGTCCCATCGGCCGTCGAGCACGAGCCCCAAATATTTCATTTGGGGCTTGATGCCGATGCGATTTCCTACCACGATGAGACTGGATCTCTCGGGTGGCTTGCTCCGAGGCCCATAAAAGAACAGGGCCTCGGTTTTATGCGGATCCGCTCCACGACTTGGGCAACCGCGGTCGTGGTCTTCAGGGTCGCTTCGCGGCACGTCGCCCCGCACGCCGTCACGAGCGTGTCGTCCGCGTAGTATGTGACGGCACCGTCTACGAGCTCACCGCGAAACACCCAGTCGTATCCGATGTTCCACATGAGCGGCCCCAGGACCGATCTCTGTAGAACACCGCACGACATCTCACGACGACCAAGACCGGTCACGGTTGGATAGATGACGGCTCGCTCTCTCCGTCTCTCTCCGTCAAATACGCCCCGACTATGCGGCGAAGGTAGAGAGGCACTTCGTGATACACGAGCGCCTCCCTAATGCAACTCGAGGGCAAGATGTTGAACGCGTTAGCTATTTCCAGGGACACCGCCAACATCACCTCACCCCGGGCTACTGCATACTCCGCCAGAGCCCTCACGCTCATGATGGCATCCACGGTGGAGCGCCTCTGGCGGAAGCCATATTGACCATCCGCCTGGTCCGGCCCCACTCTTGAGAGGTTCTTGACGAGGCGCTTTGCAATTACTCTGTCAAAGAGTTGGCACACCTCGTCGAGCAACACTATGGGCCGGTAGGCGGACAGCGAGTCCGCCAGGCGCCCCGCCTTTCGGATGAGGACCAGTTCCCCGTCTTCCACAATTTCGGAAACTGGCCTCGCTCCAAACATGCGCTGAGAAGCCCTCCCAGTCGGGGCTCGAGAGCGTCGTCGACTAGAGCTAGGACCCACGCTCGGCCTGGAATGCCGTCGGGTCCTGGGGCGGTTCGTTTGGCTCTTAGACTTCTCACCGCCAGCTCTAGTTCTACCCAAGTGACCTCGGGCACGTCGTCGTCATCCACGTCGGGCGCCATGGGCGACCGAGGCGGAGACATCTGCGGTGGAACATATTCCACCGCCCGCGCTGGGAACAGGGAGCCAACAACTCCTCCGAGCAGCTCCGGCTGGAGACACCGATTTAACGGCGGGGCATTGTAAAGCAAGACCTTGGGATCAAACCATACAACTGAAACTGAAATAACAACCGGGACTATTTCTGTGGACCGCACCCCCCACATGTCGGTAGCCTTATTATTATCTTACAGTAGTCTTTTAAATATCGGAATTGCAGGTAGCTTTTGCAGTAAACCATCGTCCTCTAAGAGTTTTGTTTATTTTAATGTGCTTCAAATGAATATAAATAGTCGTCATAGTTAAGTTACTCCTTATTAATTACCGAGGATCGTAGTAAGTTCACTGATATGCATAATGTTCTCATACTAATAAAATTCCAATGTACCTATAGAACCTACTTATACTATCTTTTATTTATTTCTTGACCAGAATGATGATATTCTTTATATTTTTCTTTTTACATAATTCGTGTTTAATTAATATCACAACTGTTTTATTTCCTGTTTTTTACATGCTCGTTTGTAAGCGTTACAGAATTTAAGTTGCATTTAAAAGCTTCCTTTATATGAAAATATCTTTCCGCCTTGGCTTCGCACGACATTCTGATAGGAACACCTTTTTGAAACCCTTGCTGATGAATACACGTCTTTCATTATTTTTAACAACGGTTTTTCATTCATCCCAAACAAATTTACAATGCCTAATTGAATCTATGAGGATATAAGGCCCTCATGGGTTGGATTCCTTATTCAAAGTTTTAGCTTTAGTAGTTTCGGCTCTGCGAGGATGAGTAAGTCTCGTGAAAAAGGCCTTCCTTTTTATAATATTTGTATATAAAGAATGATAATCGAATTATTACTACTTTTACTAGTAATAAAATTTTATGGCATATTAAAAAACATACGTGCGAAAATGTCATAGAATAGTCATATCCATCAGGATTAAACACTGGAATAATCCAGAATCGATATTTAGTAAGCAAGTCAGCATGAGCTTCCGTCCGTTCTATCAACTGATACAAAACGTACATGGCGGCTGCTACGGCTTGGTGGTCTCGACCTTGTATACCTGAAATAATATGTTATAAAATGTAACTTCGACGATCTAAGTCCAACACAACTTAAAAAGAACGAGGCCAAAATACCTAACTTAGCCCTAATATAAGTATTACTGTAGGACCGTCAAAATAATGATAATGAGTAGGTCAGCATTATTTGCTAGTTAATTAGCTGATTTTCAATACTTATGGGGTGATGACAACTCTCTCAGTTGTCAGCTGTCTGGTGAGTAGACGACCGTGGTGCACACGACGCCAGGTATTGTCTGGTGATGAAGCTCATTAGAGGATATCGCGAGTACAATGTTGAACGTAGCTCAGATATTAAAATTGAACGTTGGAGCGTGATTTGAGACCTTATACCACGGGTAACCAAGGTATTTTGCGGCCAACCACAGAAATGTGGGCCAAAATGGCGATTAAAAAAGTACCTTTGGAGTGGTAGAGTCAAGCAACAGTCATTTTGGCCGTTGCATGAATGGGCCGACTCGACCGGAGAAGCACCACCCTCTCACAGAATATCGACGCTAAGTAACAGTATTTGAACTGTTGCATTCCGTTTGGTGAGTGAGTGTGCCGGAGCCCAAACTCGTTTCCCATCCCCTCCCAAAATCCTTTCCCATCCCCTCCCAAACTCCTTTCCCATCCCCTTTCCTTTACAGGGTCGGCAGCGCGAGTGTGACGCCACTGGTGTTGCACACGTCCATAGGCCGCGGTAACCGCTTCCCATCAGGTGGGCCGTGTGCTTGTCTGCCACCTTAGTGGTATATTTTAAAAAAAATGCTGTAGATATAGTATGGTACTATAAATATAGTTGATACTAATAAGGAATATGAACTAAACAAATATGGAGAGCTAAGTAATATACACAAAGTTGAAAGTACCATTTTAAGCACCACTTTTTTCGACAGCCCATACAAGAATGTTAAGTAGGTGGGTACTAAACGAATAATGATGAATATGTTTTTAGCCTTGTGCATTGGTTTTTATCGATGTTCGTTTTGTTTTTACGAATTATCTTCTATACTTTCATAAAATTATAAATTAGTTGTGTCTGTACATTGGTGAAATCTATATATATCCATAGGTACTATTATAAAATTGAAAATTAGTTGTGTCTGTACATTAAAGATATTCAAAAAAAATACCTGAGTTATGTTAAATGAATGATTTTGAACAAAAAAATATTTTTGAAGTGAAAACTTCTTTAGTGGCGTTGTGCACTTTTTTTGTAATGGGTAAAAAAGGTTAAACTCGCGTCAGTAAACCCGTGACCTAATCGTAAGACAACAAATATAGAAGCGCTAATTTCACACTGTACTTAACAACCTTGGTGGCGCGTTCGTACAATGAGTGGTCGTTGACTTCGTCAAGACTGAGATCGATTCCGATCGAGACCCAAGAAACACTTCTTGTCATCATATAACTTTTTGTAATATTTATTCTATTTTGTGCTATTAGTCTATTGATATAAAATGGAAATTAAACAAAGTGCATCTATTTATGAAAAAAGTGACGAAGAAATAGCGAAAGAAAATGAGTGAGTACTTTATGAATATAGTGGCGATGATGGTTCTGGTAATAATGATGGTGAAAAAGTCGTTGAAATAATTGATGGAAGTTGATTTTTCTGAGAGATAAACTTTTTAATGCAAAATAATTGTAATAGTTCTGAAGTGTTAAATTTTTAATGTAATATAAATTGTCATGTTTGTGAACGATAGCGCAAATAAATGATAGTACTTTTATACTGATAATTACAGCAATTCGTGCAAAATTATTCCCTAACCATTCCAAAATATCAAAAATTCACATCGTTAATATTCAAGTTTTCACTTCTGCCGGGCACTCCCATAGTGAAACCCGTCGTTTTGGTTATTGAATTCTTGTCTGTTTGTCTGTTAATTCGCGATGGACGCAAGAAATACTAAACGGATTTTTATGCGGTTTTTCTATTAGAAAGGTATTCTGATCAAACTTGAAATCTGCCGTATGTCTAATTGCAATTGGTTAAATAGAACCGGAGATATGACCAAAAAACGATAATCAACATCCGCACGGGCGGAGCCATGGGCATCAGCTAGTAATATATATTATATATGTAGTATAGTGATATATATTGTCCTTCACATACCCCTTCTTCGTATCCAATTCCCTACAGTAGGTAGAAATGATACTGATAGATATTAAATACATTAGGTATAGCATGCGTTATGGGCAACCTTACACCCCGGCGTCTGTAGACCCGAGACGGTGTGCGGTTTTAGTCGGTTCAAGCCCGACATAACCGCCCCCGCTGGCACGCGGGGGGGTATCCGAAGGGATTTCCGCACGATAAAAAAAAAAAAAAAAAAAAAGGTATAGCATGCGTTCATAGGCTTCTGATAGTCCTCACCTTAGTGTCTTTCGGCATATATCAATTCCCCAAGAAAACATGTGCAAAAAAAATATGGTCCATAATAAGTTTTTTTTAAATATTTAGTAATTCAATAATCACATGATTTGTGTTCAGCCAATTGGGATGTAATCTACTAATATTATAAAGAGATAACGTTTGTGAGTTTGTGAGGTTGTGAATTTGTGACGTTGTAAGGGGTAATTTCTGGATCTACTGAACCGATTTTCAAAATTATTTCACCAATAGAAAGCTACGTTATTGTGGAGTGTCATAGGCTATAATAATTGGCTAATAATTTCCAAAATTAATTACGCATCTTTACTTAAACTTGGACAGTGAAATCCAAGTTGTAAAAAAATTGCTTTCACCGCGTGCGCTGCGAAAACTATTGCGGATAGAACAAAACAATGAACTAAAATATTAAAGAACGTCCGCGAAAGCATATGCCTATCTCCTACGCATAACTGACAATAACTACTTTTACTGTTAAAATTGTGAAATAAAAATAATTAATTTTTGTGAAGCTATGTAGCCCGTATGGTATTAATCTGTATCTTTATAAATATGTTTGTTAGAACGGAAATTTAATGTAGAATATTTGTGGCCTTTACTCTATACAGTTTAAACTAATATTTTCAAATTAGCAAAATATAAACGTGCGGTGCGCGCCGTCCCGGCCGTTGCGTGGTGATATAGGCAGTACCTTTTTTTTTTCATGCGGAAATCCCTTCGGATAAAAGCGGGGACGGTTATATCGGGCTTGAACCGACTAAAACCGCACGCCGCCTCGGGTCTTAAAACGCCGGGGTGTAAGGTTGCCCATAGAGCATATCCCTCGCACCCCGACTGACTCTGGGCCATCTCGGGTTTCGAGATGGCCCTGATGATACCTATCTATCCGATTGCGTCGCGTCCAGCGCTGTGGTCTATTACGTGTACAAAGTAGGTAGCCGCGCGGCTCACTCGCGCGCCGGCTCCCTACGCAACGGAAATTGTCGTACCAAATTATAATTTTAGGAAAGCTAATACGCACACTTTCGACAAGGTTATTTTCAGCACTAATTTCTTACATTTAGTTTTTTGTTTTCTCAACTACTTCATTTTTTTTTGTTCTACTAAATTTACTAATTTCTTCAATCTAGGTATTTACTATACAACTTTTTTATTAAAATTTCTAATAAGGACCACCGTTTGATTGTTTGAAGTAATCCCATTTTTCTGATGAAATAACGTCAGAATTTCAAAAGAAAATCTCATCTATCTAGACATACATCTCAGACTAGAGCGGCCACTGTACGCCGAATAGGAGAGACTTCTTTTGAGCATGACTTTTAACCTGATGTATAACGCGGAACAAACGGGCCGGGACAAAAATATTTCTAACGCGGAACGGAGTCCGCGGGCACTGCTAGTTATTAATCATAATTTTTCAACTTATAGCGTTCACTGTGACTTGCGCGAAGGTAAAGTACAATTTATTGGTGCTGGAATCGGATCATAAGACTTTTTTACGAAATTCCCCCGTGTGCTGTGACGGGTTCACTAATGAATTATATGAAAGTAAACCTTACCCGCTACTACCATTACAGTTTGTTTAGCAGTAACGATCTGTCCACTACTAGGATCATCAACTATCATCATGTGAATAGGGTTTTCCATAGTTGTCAAATTGCCACGCGTAACGTCCATCCATTTTGCCACTGGACTGTCTTCAGCCCACATCTTCAACTGTTGAGTTATCTATAATTAAGTAAAAAAATTACTAAATCAATGTTGATGGTGTTCATAAATAAAAAGACTATAAAAAAAAACTCAAACCTCCGGTAATGTCCGTGGAGAGTTGAAATTTAGTTGTCTAAGTTTAAGTAAACTGCATGAAGGGCGTCGTTTATCCCTTAACTTTTCTTCTAGTCGTATATTGCTATTAGTCAAATTATCGTCATCATAGGCATTTTTTAAATTTTGTATCTCTTTTACAATAATTTCGTTTTTAGGTTCACTGTCTTCGTTTATTTCAATAGTATCCAAAACTGAATTTATTGGTGTTGAATCTTCCACTGGCAGCTTTTTATCATAATTAATGTCATTCCCTTCCTGATCTTCTTTTTTACCACTCATTGAATCATCATCATTATAAAACATCATGTTATATGACGACTCCTTTTCGGCAATTTTTTTCAGTTCTTCTTGCTTTCTTCTAGAATCTTCTATCTGTTTGTTAGTTGTGGGTACAAAGTTCTGACCGTCATCATACATAGTACTTAATTCAAATTCAGTTGTTCTCTTTGGTAGAGTAGCATGAGTGGTGTAGTCTGTACGAGTTAACGGCTCTGTCGATGTTTCTTCTTCAAACGGTTGATAACTAGTGCGAGTTAAAAGCTCTGTCGTTGTTTCTTCTTCAAACGGATGAAAATTTCTAAAATCCTTATGAGTTCGGAGCGGCAGAGTCACAGGTGCATGAGGCAATGTTCGTATTGGCGTACTAAAAGTCTATAGTAGTTAAAGTCTATATTAATATACATAAAAATCAATAGATAAATGTCTGAGTTCAACTATAACTTACTCACACGTAAGCTAGTTAGAATAGGCGGTGGAGTCAACGGAGCAATATTAGTGCGGCGATTAAAGGCAACTGGCTCAATAGGGGCATACTGTCTGGCCACTAATATAGGTGTTCGAGCTATAAACTGTGGACTTGCAGGTGGGCTATCATCTCGTTGTGTATAATAACCTTAAATAATAGAAATATTTGTAATCTTATCACTTTTCTAATACTTAATAGTTATATAATATATTGTAACAAAACAAAAGAACGAAAATCTTTAAGTTCAATTGCTTTTTTATACATACTACACTACATTTTACCTAAATTTATTAAGTACATTTAATTTCTATTCTTTCTGATATTCCTTAGCAAATTCGACTACTTGAACAAAGTGACTACAACTACTTCTAAAGAATAGTTTAAAACCTTGTGGCTGCAATGACTGTCGCATATGTTTTCCAGTTGAGGGATATATTGGAAATGAGGGAACTGAAGTAATTAATATATTATTGTCGCGTCCCGATATTGTGGTTGGCGGTACAAATCTTGTATATTCTCGCGGCTCACCAGTAGTTGACATTAATGTCGTCAATGATGGAAGATGAGCACCACCTATTATTATTTTATCGCCACCTTTCGTTGCTGGCATAATATTGATAGCAACAATTGGCTTTGTATGAGATGTAGATAATTCTTCATCTAAAACCTTCACTAAGAATTCATCCGTAGTTTCTAGATTACCTCGCCATCGTGTATATTCATTTAATGCCCGTTTTGGTCGGAAATCTACCACAAAAGAATATTATTACGAATTGTTAGACTACTTCCCAACTTCGTCAAACTATGTTGGATGTGGTACTTACGTTCAATTGGACATGAGGGGTACACTTCATTGGTAATATTTGAATAGTTGCTGCAAGAGTGAGCTAAATGTATAAAATCTAATATTATCAAAAATACATAAGTTTTCATGTTAGCAAAATGTTACTATTTTGACATAGCATGGTGTCCATTTGACATTTTATTGACGCAAGATCATAAAACTAGAATATGTGTGGCCAGAACCTCGGCTTTCTTTCGGCTCTTTTCAATAACTATCTTAAACTTTTTAAACAATCTACTGAATTTATTTCCATGTCAAACACCAAATGCTACGTAAGAAGGTTAAAGAATGTAAGCTTCTTGTTTTGTAGGTATCAGTGTCAGTGTGCTTAGACCCTATGAAATCAACGACTGTCACAATTTTATATATCATAATTTTCAATTTAATCCGCAGTGTAAGTGTTATCTAAAATGCTTTTGCAAATAAAAGTTTATTTGATAGCCACCATGTATCTACTTGGTGCGCTGTTTATGTATTTATTTCCACCTAGAAATTTTGATATGTGAGTGTTCGTTTATAATTTGATTCACATTTTTGCAAGATAGCTGAATTGTAGCTTTCCTATATTGTTGGTTTCAAATTTTACTAGTATAATTAGATCATTTTCTAGTTAATATAACATCTAAGCCATCTCAGTTTATTGAATAACGGCACTTTGATTTCTATACAGGTCAGGTGCTAAACTAAGAACGAGAAGGCATGTAGATGAGAATCCAAAATTAAACCAGTATGTAGATTACAATACGCTATGGTTAACTCTCAAAGAGTTTTCCCTACGTGATCCAGAAGTCGTTAACTTGACGCAATTATCTACTCGGACTTCAGAGAACCGCAGTATTTTCGCGCTGGAATTGCGTAGTGACAGACAAAGCAGGAAGCCAGGCATTTTTATCATTGGAGGTATTTACGATATGATTAAAGATAGATGATTTCAGGGTGAGCCCCTGAAATCACCTATCTTTGGCTGAATGGTAACCGAGTAGTAACCTACTCTGTTACACAATGCAATGTTAAGCAATCCTAGCCAGGTCAGTCTTAGGATTGGTGACCATTCATAATTTATCAAGACCCCTCCGTGCCTCTTAGAGCACATTAAGCCAAATAGGAATTAAATTAATAGGGTAGGTCCTCTTCCGCCATATCATGAGTTTCCCCATGCAAGCGATAAAAATATATAAGCGTGAGTGAAGTCTCCACGTCTCCAGCCCAATACAACCGATCACGTGCAGGTATATGTTGCGTTCATACGGGTAGACGACCTGACCCTATTGAACTTATGATGCTTTATAACTTTGTTTCGGGCTTGGCATCGACTTCAACAGAAAAGTCTGACATTTTTAGGTAGATTTCGATGAAATCGATCTACCTATTGGTTTCTTGACTACTGACGAATTAAAAAGAAATCTTCATAGGAGGTCTAGTTATGACCCCCTGAGTCCGAAATGACCACTGGTCAAAAAGTTTTTATATATATATATATATGTATGTATGGTTCCACTTCCCAAAATTTGCGGCACTCTCACGGTCGCATATTTGCCCCAATCGCTTTCAAACTGCGGTCAAAAATTGCTTGGGTGTAAACTTAGTTTAAGTTCGTGATCGGGTGGAATCCGGCCTAAGGGGACGGTAGGGCCTCACTTTTTGTGAAATCAGTTTTTCCTCAAAATTTCACGTTCCATGAAAGATATTCGAACCGTTCTAATTTTATCCAATAGTAAACATGAATACCAACAACTTTTAATTATAAACCTATAAGATTAAAACTTTAACTAAAAGTGGAGGGGGGGAAAACCAAAATTTTTCGGGAAAAAAATCATAACTTCTAACCGGTGAACATTCTTGGTGTCGGAAACATTTTTAATCGATAGGCCATTTTTAAGACTAAAATAAATGTCTGAAAAGTTTTTCGCTAAAAGTTACCGTTTTCGAGAAAAAAAAATTAAACATGTTAAAAATGCGCTCGGCGTGGGTCATAGAAGAAGCATAGGTCATATTAATTGCTTCACGAAATCTACCTGTGCGTTCCCCCTGCGGGAACGAATTTTTTTATTTACAATTAAGTCTGTTATTCCGTTATTTTACGCTTTTCAGTGCCTTTCTAGTTATTGAGGTCGGTTTTACTATTATTTTTTAAATATGCAGGTTTTACTTTTATTTCTCCCTTTTTAGTGGATGTTACTCAACATCTTAAATCTGTTTCCCGTTGCATCCCAGACTGTCACCTCTAAGTCCGACGATCTTTTACTCCTTCTCCTACTTTAATTTGGCTTATACGGCTTTTATGTGCGCAGCTGCCGTCTGACCTTCCAACCTCGAGAGGAAAACCTGCACCAGTGTCTCGTCCTCCAATCAGTAAGAGTTGCAGCGTGCAGGTGAGGTTGACTTTCTAGTGCTTCTACCCTATTTATTCTTACTTTGTCTCAAGTAACCAAAGACGAAGGGAAGAAACTTCTAAAGTAATATTTACGTGGTGCACAATGCACTATTTTGTTAACTCTACTCCACTCGCCACTCTCCACTCTCCGCTCTCCGCTCTCCGTTCTCCGCTCTCCGCTCTCCGCTCTCCGCTCTCCGCTCTCCGCTCTCCGCTCTCCGCTCTCCGCTCTCCAATCTCATTATTTTCCACTCTCCACTCCACTCTCCTCATTTTCCACTCTCCACTCCACTCCACTCTTCACTTCACTCCACCACTCCACTTTGCACTCCACTCTTCACTTCACTCCACTCCACTCTTCACTACCTCACTGGTATCGAATGTTCGAATCTGTAACATCACATTACAGGCGAATGCTCGCCGCGAGAGAGCGCCTGAAAACAAACTTTTGATGTAAATCAAAGGTAATAGTAATATTGAATTCACAAAATGGCGTTAATTGTGTTGCTCTTCTCACTAAACTAAACTACTTAAATCTAAAACTGTTTCATTTGAATTTCCAAATTTTGCTCTATGTGCCGTTGGATTAACTTTATTAAGAAGATAGTCCAGTTCAGAAAGTTTTGTAACAGCAGGATCGGCACCAATATGTAGGGCCTTTTGAAATATGTATTCCAAAATTTCAAACGAAAGACTTTGACGTCATGTTCGATCTTACACTCGATAATTTCACATTTTCTGTTGGATTTTGAGGTGTTTCCTGCTGCATCTCTGGAGTTCTAGGTCCAATACTAATAAAATTTATATGGGACCAAATTGAAGTTAAACCAAAACCAGTGCAAAAATAATTTTTAAAATTGTTTCATAAACGACGGAAATATCGAGAGACATGCATAAATAGATACAGACGAACATAGAACCTCCTCCTCCTCGATTAAAAATAGGATTAGTATCAACAAAGTAATAACGATTTTGAGTATATAATAAAGTAGATGATACATGCTTATTTTGGTTAATAAGGTTAATATATATGATATAATATAATCTACAGGCCTAGATGCAATGGCTTGGGGAGCGCCAAATGCAATACTTGAATTATCACAAAAATTACTTTACGATGGCAGTTATCAGACACCATTCTTCAATGATTATGACTGGTAAGGTACCATTCCATTTTTTAATGTAAGTATTTTTATTGTTTGTAAGTAGTTATCAAACTTTGTGTCTTCACAAGATTCTTTATTTTTAAAATCGAGTTCACGATAATTATATCTCCCCTTATCTACAATTTATTGGAAACGTATAAAACAATGGTTTAGCAAGATAAGAAGAGCTAGTATCGACATCAATCAGTGTGGAAACAGACGAACCATGCCTTTAAATTATTTTACTTTCGAACGACCTGAAGTGGACCGCGCATGAAGATGACGAGTGGGTCAAGCTCGAGCGGGTGTGTGAAGCTAGAGACCGCAAGGTCGTTCTGGGCTATAAAACTGTAGATCAACGGGAGAAAGCAAACGCGGAGGTGCAGGAGCGGAGGGCAGTCCACAATAACTTTGTCCTCTAAAGCATTCTAAAATATAAAAGGATGAGGAATTACTAACAGCCCTCCATGCCAAGAATAAAAATATCTTTAGGGACCTCTACACCTCCCAAGATAGAGTTTCCCTTAAATTCCGCAGGAACTCCAAAACCCCATTCGATTCACAAGTCACAAGTCTCTCCCACGATGTAGCGCAGAGCACTGGACCTGGGCACGTTACATATTGACCTTCATCCGGTCAGAGTGGCGGATCATCGCGTTCGTGCAATGCTACCCACCCAATGGACATAGTCGTCACTTCTGCAAAGAAGCAGAGCCCAGTCGCATCAACACCTGAGGTTAGACTGGCCGAAGTAGGTATAGGAGCCGAGACCAGGTGCTGCAACTGCTGGCGAGCGAATGGCGATGATACAGCACACTATGCATTTGACCGTGAATGCCCGGTTCGCATAAAGCGACACCATATAAAGCGGTCGGCCACGCAGTACTGCTAAGGGCACCCCCGGGAACGACCCACATAATAAAGTACTGCAGGTAAACCTTCACCCGAAGAGGCTTGCGATTGACGACTTCATTCTGGAAGCCGTCAGGAGAAAAGCGTCAGTTGCACGCATCCAGGAGCCGTACAGAGACCCCATCAAGGGCGGGATGAAGGGATACTGGAGAGTACATATCTTCCTGAACACTGGACCTGGGGCTGGTACTGTAAAGGTGGCTATTGGCTTCTTTGATCCGTCTACGTTATACAGTGCCCACAACTCACCGCTGACAACATCGTGGTGGTGAGAATACGTACCAGGGCCTAACCCTAGTATCTCTGTATGTCGAGCCTGATAAACCTCCACCTTTACCTAAACCAGCTCAAGAAAGAGGTCCGTGCTGGGCCATGGACGGCTCCTAATTGAAGGTGACGCCAATGCGAAAAGTTCTTATGCGGATAAATATCGTTGAGGATGACTACTTATCATAAACGATGAAAGACTTGCTTATCATACGCTGCTTCCGCTGGTATTCTCAGTTTAGTCAGTCTGAATTCTGTCAGGAAAACATCTCAGTTGCTAAACTTTTTCTCAAAGGTATCTCATCCCGATGGCCAATCCCGATGGAATCGCCTTCACGCAAAGTTTACGCTCGCTGCCGCCACTAGAGTCACATCAATGGATAAAGAATGATACAGTCAGACACCTCACACGTCCCTTAGAATGGCATAAAAATGTGGACAAGGATGCAGCAAAACCAGCATGTTTTGGGACAAACATCAATCGCAATTTTGCTTATCATTGGCAAGGTTAGTTACCATTACTGATATAGGCTTTGGTTTTGATAATTTGAACAATCATATCATTAGAATATTATTATAATACCTAATCTAATATACGGCTTGTCTTCGTAAGTAATATGAAGGAATTTCGTAGATTAAAATACCTACATGGTTTTATGTACCTACCACCATACGCTCAGGAGGAATTCAAACGGGTGCAGCTAAATACTTCATCTACACACCATCCACTCTCTCACAATACCGAGCTTTAATAAATACCAATTCTTGCAATCAAACAAAAATATTTTTGATTTTGATTATTGTGAACAAACAAAGATTTATTTTTATATTAGTCCGTCAAATTGACTGCACCCCGCCTGATAGCTGAGGTGAAGTCCTAAAAGTAGTAGCTACAATTTATGAGGTTGTCCCTAGAATCGTGGCCCCTGCCTATACGGGCTCTACAGATGCTTGTTCATGCCTCGCTTAAAGAACCCGGGATTGTAGGAAGAAGGGAACTCATGTGTGGGTAAACACATCTGCGTGGCCCATGCAATCGTTTTTTTCAGAACCGATAGAAACGGTATCACTACCCCGAGTTTGTTTTATATTATTGATTAGACGAATCCAGTCGGCAAATAAAATTCCGGTTCCAAGATCCCTGCCCCAATTTTTGTATTAAGGTAATAGCAAATGGTTAGAGCCTACCTGATATCGGTGCCTATGGTTACTTGACTGGGATCGAATGCGATTCACGTTAAGGATAATACCTAATGTTACCTGAATGCACACTTAGATATAATAACAACTGGATACCTTGAGCAATCGTGAGAGACATCTGCTGTGTTTAGATACTATGGCAGTCACAGATAAATCGGGACGTGATAATATATCAATCGTAATGTTACTAATTAATATGTAAATTACGTCCTGAGAAATACCATATTACGAAAATAAATAATATCTCAATTTTGCATAAATATAACAACTTATTATACGTGACAAGATGTATCAGTAGTTTCCCCCACAATTGATGTAATACCTTAGTTATATATAACTCTTTGTTATGTATGTAAATTGTAACTGTAAATTATCAGTAAAAATGTCTGGTGCCTATCTATTAATCCGCTATAAACATTGATCCGTCATCATCATCTTGATGTTGCTCGCAGGTGCAACTGAGGCTCTCACCTCGGAGCCCGGAATCCGCTTATTTATTTCTTTATTTATTTAAAACTTTATGCACATGGGGATGTACAAAGGCGGACTTAATGCCAAAGTCATTATCAACCAGTCTACCTTGGGGTGATGCAGAGATAAATTGAAGTAGGTGCTCATATGGTTATGATGTAACATTATTATTATCATTAGCCGGTACAATAAATAACTATATGCATAATATACAACAACACACACATATAAATATATATATACATTGAATGTATAATATTGTGGTTATAATGTGTTAACTAGTCTTTCTTCTTTTGATTTGGCTTATACGACTATGTCCTCCCTAGAGGAAAGCCTGCGCCAAAGCCTTCTCATTCAATCAGTAGGTGTACCAGCTATGAGGTTGGCTCGAACCCGTAGGTCTGTGTGGGTCCATATACTCCCAACCCACATCGATCTGTATGAATAGTTGTATACTTTTGTTGCAGACGACGTTAGTAAAACTCCACAACGATGTTCCCAGTATTATCCAGGGGAAAAACCGTTTTCTACGGCTGAAGCATTGGCAATACGACAATATGTTGACAACTTGGGTGAACATATTGATTTGGCAATACATCTACATGTCAGTTTCGTTAGTAAAAAGGTGAATATTGCTTCAGGTTTAGCAAGATTAAATTATCTAGGTTTTTACCGTCGTAAGGTACCGTCATCATCATTAAAACCTTTTTTAAATAGGAATACATGAACCGATACTGGATTTTTAAGTAGTTTTATAATGCCCAGAGGACAAAGTTAATATTATTCATGTTTTATTTATGGTTTTATGAAAGGGTTAAGAGCTAAGGTAATCAATAGATTAGAATTTCTTAAGCGACTTCTGTCGTTGATTGCCTTCAGGTCGACAATGACAACTTTTTTAAACGACCGCACTTTTCTTAAATAACCACTTTCTTCAAATGACCACCATTAATTTCGAAACACACTACTTCCTAAAATGACCACATTCTACCTACGTTCACGTCTTAGGTTAATAGTTCAAAGTAATTCGTTCTTACCATAACATAGGTACCTATTTAATAATGACATGTACTTATTCACTTTATTGTAGGAATACATTTTATACCCCTGGCGCTACTCACTTCGTCAACCGAGTAATTATCGAACTTTGCAAGAGATTGGTGAATACGCAGCTAGAAAGGCGCGTCTACCGGACGGCAGGCTATATGAGGTAATACTTAGTTTATTATATACCTTTTGACAAATCGTCGTTACGACTTTAAGACCTCTCGTGTGTATAAACAAGAATTTTGAGAAAGTCCATAAAAACCATCTACTGAAAAAAATATTATGAAAATAATTTAAAATATAGGTGACATTTGTATACTTTGTTACATTTCCTTTTGATAGTTGTTACAAAATAAATAGTGATCCTACTAATATTATAAATGCGAAAGTTTATAAAGATGTTTGGATGTTTGTTACTCAATCACGCTCTAACGGCTGAACGGATCTGGCTGAAATTTGGTACAACAATGGATTATAGTCTGGAATAACATATAGGCCATAGGAAGCCCCGGGCATCAGCTAGTTATAGTATATAAAATATATTTTTACTTTTATTCCGCACATAGGAGATTGTGATTGCGCATTTTATGTTACATCAGTGTTTTTAACCTAAAATATCTAATATAAATCGAAAGAATAAACCAGTATATTTATTTATCATTTATTATCAGATAAAAATCCATAATTTGTTAGTAGGTTGACTTATAAACTATGTTAGTAATTCCGGTAATACAATTAATAAATTAAATTAAATTAAATAGGAATCACTGTCATAAAATATAAATTAACATTTTATAAATTTAACACGTTCACACAAATATAGATTAACACATAAAATAAAATAAATCACACATTTTTAGACATATTATTATTTTACACACATTATTATACACACGGACCAAACTCTCCCTTCTCGGCCAGTCAGTACACATCTAATCGACCAAGATACGCATCCATCTTTCCTGGATAGGGCAATCTATCCGTGTACAAATCATCTTCAGAATACTGTTGCCACTCTCTCTTACACATCCATGTATAGAGGCGACTTTCTTTCGCATAATTGCATGAAAGCCGTCAAAATGTGCCTCTGCAAACATGCGTGACGCGCTGCAGTCTGGAGGAAGTCGCAACAGCATTCTGAAAATGTTGTTATAAAACATTCGCAGTGCATCGGCTGCCCGGCGGGTATGACTTAGCCAGAGGCCGCCCGAGTAAAAAGACTGGCAGTTTGCCTTAAACAATGTAATTTTTACTTCTCTCGAGCACCGCGTAAACCTTCTAGCTAGCATATTCCCCCGAACAGCCAATGACCTGCGCTCCCGCTCCAGATCGGCATCATCCCTCAGTTTCTCCGTAACTACGTGCCCGAGATATTTAAAACTGGTCACTACCCTCAGAGTTTCACCGTTAATCTCAATAGGCGGAACATAAGCTGGTACACTTGTTTTACTTTTGAAAACAAGTACCACACTTTTTTTCGAATTGTATCTCAGCCCATGCTCCACCGCATAAGCCTCACAGATTGCCGTCAACCTACGAATCGCGCCCACCGTCGGACCCAACAGCACCATATCGTCTGCGTAGCTGATGTTATTTACGCAAACGTTGTCTATAATGCAGCCAGAGTGTGTACTGCTGAGTTTCACAATAAGGTCGTTAATGTAGAGGTTGAAGAACAGAGGAGAGGTGAGCCCCCCCCTGCCGCACGCCACACTTCATACTGTACTCTCCCGAGAGCTTTCCAGCCCATCTCACCTGGTTACGTTGGTTATCATACCAATATTTAATTTTAATCAGTATGATGAGTTGACGTGAAATTGAGGGTCAACGTACATTTGATCGGCTATCGGTAATATCGGTTTTGTTATGTATCGATACCAATTTATTTTTCACCAGTATGAGTAGAAGTGAAATGATCACCGTATATTTTTACGTACGTAACAGCCTCTGTAGCGTGGTCGGGCGAGCGCCAGCTTATGATGCAGGAGGTTACGGGTACGTTTCCCGCTGGTACCAAATATTTGTGTGGACCACAGATATTTGTTTCTGGTCATTGACACACGTTTCTATATGTATTATAAATATGTAATTTACAAAACAAAAGTAATTCTTACTTTTTTTTTTGAAATGAAAACAATTAGACCATCTTAACATTCAGAAAATTTGTTGTGTCCGATTAGAAATGTCTGATCAGATATTTCTTATAATGTGAATGCTGTAACATGGATAGTTAAATTTAAAGGTAGATAGTGATTTTAAGTTATTAGAAGTTAATTGTTGGTTTGATATAAGGTTATAGTAAATTAAACATGTGAATAGTTTTACCTTTCATATATTAATTATAATTATAAGTGGTCTCAAGAGTGAGTACACAGATTCAAGTTGAAGAATTAAAAGAAGGGATGTGAGGACGTGAAGAACGACCCGCGGCAGCCAGGAGTCTGTACTTAGGTCAGGTCCCCTGCCCGGCGTGTCGCGCTGGCACCTACCGCTGCGTGACTCGCTCGGCGGATCAACGGCTCAGTACCAGAGCTATGTGCTTGTGGAAGCGATGTAGAAAATTAGGGGCTCGCAAAACCGCTGCACTGTCATTTATAACGTTGGCTGAAAGAAGCGACTTGGTGGGAGTTCATAGATAATATGCCACAGCCGATAGAGTTGACCACAGATAACCATAGACAGAGTCGATGAAAGAATACAGATAATATTAGTAGACTATGAATCGATATCAACTAAGGAATCGACTACATATTCCACCAATATCCTTAAAAGAACAATGTGCATTGTTACAATGCATCCAGGAAAATTCTTGTCTTCCGCAAGTCGTCGAAAGTCAGTTGATTGCCACAAGTTTTGGGTTCAATTTCATACAAACCAATGTAGGTACAGCGGACTAAAAAATCTAAGTTATTTATTTATTTTAATGCTTTTATTTTAATTTTTTCTAAAACGTAAAAAGAGAGTTCCAAAATAAAGTGACACTTATTAGATCTATTGAAAAAGTTAAATATATATAAAATAATAGTTAGTGATTTGCAGTAGATTTTTGACCCTTACTCCTTTCCCGTAGTAAATTTAAATGACTGTAGTTGCATTTATATACAAATTCATGCTCTATTTCTTTTAATTGTTTCAAAAAATTGCCGATGTCCACTATTCTCCTGCCACTAATTTCCTCCCACTAATTTCCTCAAAGTTCGATGTATCTTCAGGAAGATGACAAGTTCACAGTCAATATTATCTATGGACCTGAAAGGTACGTGGACGTAAAAAGGCATAATTTACAAATCTCTCAATGATTATTTAATTACTATGTTGTATGTACTAATAACTATGTATGTACTAAAAACTATACTAGGAATTCAGTGCAGGGTGCGACTGAAATAAATTGACCTGAGCGAGCAGGACTCTTACTTGAAAATAAGACATCTTACTACGGTCGCGCGCTCGTGAAACTGTTTTTCGGTGATCTCGCTTCAAAACACTCCTCAGTGTCCACACTAGCACCGTAGTAAATTTGGTCAAGATCGCGCGAGTGGTTACGGTGGAGTTCAGCCACCAACGAATGAATATAAACAATGAATATAAGTTGTGAAAAAATAGCTTTGACACTCACTCTAATGGAGTTTCTGAACGTAAGGCATTAGAAGTGGCTGATAACACGTCAGCATACACAGGAGTCAGTACAGTCAGTCAGTCAGTTGGTGCACTTTGGTCTAGTAATGATTGAGTTCTGCAATGAAGTACTTACTTATTATTATTTCTTAAAAAAAAACTGTACTTCATAATGTTTATTCCCACTTGACAACTGCAATTTATGATTTGATAAATGGTTATGACCTTACGCTGTTAAATGTACAATAGACGTAGATGACACCTGAACAGGAGTATCTGAACTCAATTTTTTCGAATTTGTTTGCTCAGCCAATGCTCGTAATCTGCAAAACAGTAAGTCTTCTAATTTTTTTTTTCAGTTTATCAAACATAAATAATTTCCAAATACTTGTTTAAATCACCACAACAAAAGATTCACGTATATACCCTTAAACCATTTTCACACTTTAAGAATTTTTTCTTGTCCGACACAAGAAATCCAGTTAGATTGGTGGTTGTATGAGACCGTGCACATTACAAGAAATTTTTTCTGATGTCCGATAAGACACAAGAATTCTAATCTAGAAACGTCATCTTCTCAACTATCCTTCGTGAAGGGTTGGTCTTGACTCCCACTTTTCCTGGTTCCCATCGTTCCTGACGGGTCCAGGAACCAGGAATATTTTGTGTAAAAATCTACTATCACTAACTATTATTTTATATATATTAAACTTTTTCAATAGATCTAATACGTGTCACGTTAATTTTCTTATAATGTGAAGATAGTCTTGTCTTTCCCCCACTCATACTGAGAAAAAAAAATGGTATCAATACAAGACAATGCCGATACCCGGATCTGAACCCAACGGATACTCACTGAGATAGATTGTTTTGGGCGATCCTTCTTTTGCGCTAACGGGATATTTTCCTTCCTCTAAGGCTTTTATTGCCCATTTTACATCAAAATGCAATCACTAGCGAGCGAGCGAGCGCGGCGAAGCAGTGTCGTGTCTACTCGCGGCGAGGCCCCGCGGCCGACTGAGCTCGCACGCGAGCGCTCTAACTATATGTTTTATTTCAATTAAATTTTTAAGCATTTTGTATGCTTACTTTTTTCGAAAGATTTAGATCGGAAAAAGAGAACATCTAGGACGGGACTTGAACCCGCGACCAGTCCCTTACAGGGGGAATGCTCTGACCAACTGAGCCACCTAGACACGTCCCAGATATTCGAAATTCTCCGATATATCATATACGTCTTAAGGCGACGTTGGAGATGTTTTATATAATTAAAATAATTAACTTCTATTTAAGAGAAAACCATCTGTACTACCATTTGGGATATGATGTAAGGTTTATGAAAATATAAATTTTGCACTTGTTTTTTCTTTACAATCGCCGTAAAATTGTTTCATTCTAATAAAATTACGATTTTTTACGATATTCACGATTTTTTTCTATCGAGACAAATCACTCTAATCGTGTTTCGAATTGTATAACAATACAAAGCATTTCTTTACCTTTACGACAGTAGGAATATCATTTCTTGTATTTTAGCATTTGATACCCAAAAACTGTTTCTAAGACACCTATTTTACGCTTCTGGACTTACCACTTCGTCTTAAGCAGGCCGTCAAGAATATATCCATATACATAGCTACTACATACATAGCTACCACTGGCTTCCTACTATCTATATTTTGATGAATTTTGTCAAGAAAATTGTATATAGCTATGTTCACCGTTTTATGTTTCCTGAAACCCATTTCTTCATTGCAAAAAAGATTATGCTTCTCAAAAAAGTCATTGACACTGTTATATAATTTTTTTTCTATAATTTTAGAAAAGACTGGTATCAGTGCGACTGGCCGATAGTTGTTCACATCGGTTTTATCGTCTTTTTTGTGCAGTGGCTTAACGATGGAAACTTTTAATGCTTTCGGAAAGACACCATGTTAATACAGTTATTATTAAAAATGTGACATAGTACAGCCGCTATTATGGGTCCTACTAATTTTATCACACTAGTGCGAATGTCATCATAGCCTGTGCTGTGTGTGTTCTTTAGGTTGTTGACCACGGTTAAAATGTCTTGTGGTATAAACAGGGAATTGTAAGATTTATTGCAATACAAATTACTAGTGCGTTTAGTGTACGTGTTACAGGTATTACTATTAGATTGGATCACATCTATAAAATGATCATTAAAGCATTGGGCTATCATTTCCGGGTCTGTTATGCACCTGTCTTCAATATTTATCAAATTAATGTTCTTATTTTGAATGCTCGATTTCATAGAATTGATGACTTTCCAAGTTGCCTGAGATTTATTTGTGCTAGTATTAATTAAGTAGCTATTTTGAGCTCTTTGTGTCAGCCTGATGATACGCTGGTACCTTTTAGAAAAAGATTTAAAGGCCATTTTAGTTACACTATTTTTATGCATTCTGTAGTTCCAGAGCAACGCTCGTCTCTTTCTACTGCATATTTTAATGCCCTTTGTGATCCATTTTGGTTTATTAATTGTTGATATTTTCTGTCTGACTAGCGGGACCCTGCCATCTCTCTATATCCTTGAAGTAAACATTTTTGTAAACACTAATATGCACTTATTCAAGCGCGTAGAAAGTCAACGTCGCTCAGAGAATTTGCATTTGGTGTCATCAAAAACGACTTTTTTTTAATAAAAGCGTCTATGTGATGGCACCTAAGCTTTATAACAAGTTACCAGATGACATGAAGATTTGTAAGAATGTTCCTGAATTTAGGACTAAACTTGTCAAATTATTATGCACCAAAGCGTATTACTCTGTAAATGAGTACCTAAATGATAAACTGTAGCTCTTCATAAAATAAACTTTAATCAATAAAATTAATAAAATGACCCTAAATATAACATTTGACATACCTTCTTAATATTTTGACATTTTTCCATTTGACTTGATTATTTTGACATTAATTGCTTTTACTTTACGTTCTGACCTAATTAACTTATGTATTTGAATTCTGCATGGACATGTTTATCTATTTTGTATGAATTATGATTTACCTAACTCAATATTTCGTATGCCTTTGGCGGAACATAGCTTGAACTATTATTATGATTATAACATCTTTGTGTAACCTATGCTTCATGAAATAAATAAATTTGAATTTATTTGAATTTCAAATCAACAAAGATGGCTTCAAATGACCTCAACACGCGCTTCGGACTACCCATGAGGCCAGGACGAGACGTGTTTACGGGTTTGTACTGATTACAGACTTCACAATCCTCCACGTAACGTTTGATGTCATCGTACATTTTGGGCCAGTAATAATAGAGGGCTAACCTTTTGTGCGTCTTCAAAACGCCACCATGGGCACTAAGTGTGTCGTCATGGTACTTGGTGAGGAGGGATCTTCTATCCTCCATGGGTACCACCAATTTCAGTCAAAGTCTGAAGTCAGAGAATATTTGTTCTTAGATAACCGATATAATTGGTTATCCCGTATATCAAAATTAGGTAATTTCCTAGGGTTTTTCCGTACACTATTCATGGCGTAGATGTAACATGGGTCTTTAGTAGTACTTGCGTCGAGAGAATCAATTTTTATACGTGACAAAGCGTCTGGTACCACATGATCCTTACCCTTACGGTGCTCTATGTCGAAGTCAAATTGGCTTAGTCTCATGCTCCAACGCGCGAGACGACCGGAAGGATTTTTTTGCTTATGGAACCACAGTAAGGAGGCATGGTCAGTGACTATAGTGCACTTTTGTCCCTCTACATACTGCCTAAACTGTTCCAACGCGAAAATCACGGCCAGAAGCTCCCTCTCGGTAGTGCTATAGTTCACTTCGTTCTTGTTGAGACAACGGCTGCAAAACGCGACAGGGTGCTCCACTCCGTCGTGAGTTTGCGTCAGTACCGCAGCAACAGAGTAAGCAGACGCATCGCTAAGTATACGGAAAGGTAAATCAAAATTAGGCATCTTCAAGATAGGAGCAGAGACCAGAGCCGACTTAAGCAGGTTGAAGGACTGCTCAGTCTCAGGGGTCCATACAAACTCTACATTCTTAGGTGTTATTACCCCAAGATCAGTTCCGGGGGAAGATATCATCGCCAACGTTGAAGCAAGCTTGCGCAAGCTTCCCGAGGAACTGGGTGAGAGGGTCCGCCAAGAGTCCTCCAGAATTCTACAGAAAGCCAAGCCACCGAGGAGCAATATCACGGAGAACGAGCGCAAAGCCTTAAAGAACCTAAGGGCTAATAATGATATTGTTATCCTAAAAGCTGACAAGGGTAATACCACAGCAGTCCTCATAACCAAGGATTATGAGACCAAGATCAAAGATCTTCTCGACCCGGCCACCTATAAGGAGATTCCAAAGGATCCAACGGCAAGAATCTTGAGACAGGTAAACAACCTGATCAAGAGTTCGTCTATTCCAGAAGAAATGCTGCGTATTATCAAGAAGTCTGAAGCTCTGCCACCTAGGCTGTATGGGTTACCAAAGATCCATAAGCCTTTAGTACCGCTCCGGCCCAACGTGAGCGCTATTGACTCACCCACTCATCCAGTCTTGAAGTATCTCACCGGACTGCTTCAAGAACATGTCGGATCCTCCTCGTCGTACATCAAGGATTCGCGCCACTTCGTGGAGAAACTTGAGAATCTCAAGCTACACCCGGATGATCGTCTGGTCAGTTTCGATGTCGTCTCTCTGTTCACGAAAGTTCCAGTCAGGGAAGCTATGTCACGTACCCGACCGCTGTTCTCTATGGCCATCGCAGAGTTGTTTGAGTTCGTGTTGACGACTTCATACTTCCAGTGGAACAACACGTTCTATGAACAAGTGGAGGGTTTAGCCATGGGAAACCCCATCAGTCCTGTAGTTGCGAACTTCTATATGGAATTCTTCGAAGAAGCCGCTCTTGAATGAGCGCCCAAGAAGCCTAAGGTCTGGTTCCGCTACGTAGACGATACCTTTGTGGTTTGGAGTCATGGAGACACCGAGCTGACTAAGTTCCTGAATCACCTGAACAGCATCCATCCGAACATCCAGTTCACCATGGAAGTAGAGAAGAACGGGGACCTGCCATTCCTCGATGTCCTGGTATCCAAAAAGAGGATGGCAGCCTTGGTCACCGGGTCTATCGAAAGCCTACACACACAGACCGTTACTTACACAAGGACTCCAACCACCATCCCAGACAGAAAATGTCAGTCATCAAGACCCTGGTCCACCGAGCTAAGAGCATCTGTGAGCCCCAACACATAGGGTTTACACATTACACATACCATTACACACACCAATACACATTACATAAGGGTTTGCTAATTCGAGAGAAATCATTCACAAAACGACGGTACCAGCCAGCCATTCCGAGGAACCTCTTCACTTCCTTAGAGTTAGTAGGAGTGAGATAATTGAGGATAACCTCAACTTTACCTGGGTCCGTCCGCAGGCCGTGCTTGTCAACATAGTACCCCAGGTATTTCAATTCACTCCGACAAAAGTGTGATTTTACCATATTGATGGTCAGGCCTGCACCCTTCAGTCGCTGATAGACTCTATTTAAGAGCTCTACATGCTCCTCAAAGGTGCTCGACACGCAGACTATGTCATCTTGAAATGAGAATACCTTATTGTAAAACTCGGGGCCAAACAGACGGTCCATTAGACGCTGCATGGTTGACCTCGCACCAACCAGCCCGAAGCACATTACATTGAAATGAAACAGCCCACTTCTAGGAACCGTGAAAGCAGTCTTCTCGGCGGACTGGGGAGAGTCGAACGGAATCTGCCAGTAAGCCGCACTCAAATCTATAGAGGTTAAGTACTTAGCATTATTCAGATGGTCTAGAATTTGATTAATGTACGGCAACGGATAGTCATCACTTTTTGATACTGAGTTGAGCTTCCGAGAGTCCAAGCACAGTCTAAGATCACCATTCGTCTTCACCACCATTACCACTGGTGAATTCCAGGCGGATTGAGACGGGGTCACTACACCCATCTCTAGCATCCGGTCCAATTCAGCTTCCAGGGCTTTCTGTTTGTGGGGAGAGAGCGGATAGTAACGCTGCTTGATCGGCTTGCTGTCCCCAGTATCTATGATATGGTGTTCCAGCGTAGTACGACCTAAGCCCACCTCCGTATTCAATGAGTCAAATTTTGTGATGACCTCGTTGATTAGTCAAATTGTTGTAGTCCTCGAGGCCACCATTAAGAGAAACAGACTCTATAGGATTATTATCACTGAATTTATCTAAACTAATATTTTGTGAAATTAACTTATCACCTAACTTAAACTGTTGCCAAAAATCCACACCAAATATCATAGAAGTGGTTATTTCTGGAATAACATAAAACTTAACAACTCGGATTACCGAATTGTATTCTATAGGCAGAGAAATACAACCCAGACATTGCAAGTAAGTGCTGTCTGCAGTTGAAATACGAAAACTCGGATTGATATTCTCAAGATCAAACCCGAGTTCCAGAAAGGTGCGGTGCGCTCCTTTTCCGAGCACCGAGCAGGAGGCACCTGAATCAAGAAGGCCCAATACATTTAAATTTAAAATCTTAACAACTAAGTAAGGTCTCACATCGTTATCCCGTTTAGCAAACAGGACCCTATTAGAAGAGGACTCAGAAATGGGGTAACACTCAGATTTTCTAACAAGGCCCTGGCCTACGCGTTTTTTGAATGGCTAGAGCATTGTGAGCATTCTGGGGTCTTGACTCCTTTGAGACCACACCGGAAACACACCACCTCTTTAGACCGTGTGCAGCCGTATGCAGTGTGACCGCTGTCTCCGCAACGAAAGCATTTGCGTTCGTGAAGGGCAGCCTGAGTCTTCACTGCAGACACCTGTTTCGTCGGCTTTGGTGCGCTCTTATCCTTCCGCTGATGTAGGTCGGAAGATTCAAATTTGTCAAGAACCGGCTCATTGAATGCTTCAGCCCTTGCACGCGCCACCTCCAGGCGCTTACCCAACCGTCTCGGTCATCGATGGAGTTGACCTCATGGAGGGCCAATTCCTTCATGTAGTCAGGTCTAATATTGTGCATGAGGATGTCCAGTTGTTCCTCACTGGGCATTCTACATGACAACCGAGAGAACAGCTTGCATGGTACAAATATAATTCACCAAAGATTCAGACCGGGCTTGTGTACGCTGTTTAATTTCATTGCGGAGCCTATAATCGTAGTCGGGGATGTCAAAAGTATCCCTAAGCTCTTTAAGTAGGTCCTCATACGAGTTAAAAGAGGCTTTATTGGTGCAGGTCCGTCCAAAAGATCAGAAAATGCCATGAGGAGCCTGGGCTTAGTGACTTCCCAAGCACACCTAAGCTCTTCCAACCTTTCAATGAATACACGTACACACGTAGAGCCATCATACTTTAAATTAAAAGAACACAGATTAAGGGGACGTTCCCTATATACTACATTTTCAGAAACTGAGCTGATTTTATTCGACTACCCCCATTCAAGCGATCCTCCTTCATTGCAGGCGAAGTATACCCCATCTGAACTCGACTCGAAGGATCATCATCCTCCGACCCTTCGGATTCTGACTCGCCACTGGGTTCGGCCACTGACACGACCTTTATAAGTCTCTGGCGAATGTTGACTACTTCCGGACAGTCCAGACCACAACGAGTTAATCTGGTTAGGAGATAGTTTGCCCTAACAGCGACTCTGAGGCGACAATTGCTATTAAAAGTGAAATCACCTGATGGAATGATATCCTCCCGTTCCCGGACCTTAGGTTCGCACATCGCCAGTTCCCGCCGCGGCATCAGCAGGTAACGCGACGCAGGCCTTGATGCTGCCACGCCGTATAAGCCGATGGGCTGTGCGCAGCTCATTCCGAAGCCCAACCACTGATGTCTCCGGATCAACTGAAATTCCCATATGGGAGAGTTCGTTAGCAATCTCATCCTTCCTTAAGTAATTAATACCCTTCAAAATTTGTGCCATTATTTATAGATATTTAAAAATTAGTTAAATAACTAACACTGCAAGTCACTAAGTTCCACTATAAGTTTATAAAAGTTCAAAGAATCTTAACAAATACTTGACTATGCAAGTTACTAAATTTCACTAAAAGTTTGTAAAAGTTCAAAGAACTTAACAAAGTTTTTGAATATTTGTACAAGAACCACAAAAGTATATGTTAATTATAACACCACTATTCACAGAGAATCTATTAAGGACTAGCGGCCCGGTACCTACGTGCTTCGCTACGTCAAAATGATCCGCCATGTATTGAATTCAAGGGCTTACCCGGGGTGCCCGGCAACGGACACTTGGGGAGGATCAATCCCTTCGGATACCCCCCACCGGCCAGCGGAGGTGGTTTTGTCGTGTATCGACTAAAACCGTACGGTGTGCGCACGAAAAAAAAAAACTGAGAGATTTTCTTAATATTTTTTTCCGTAAGAACCTTGTACAGAGTATTAGAAAACTACAAAAAAAATATCAGCCAAATCGGTCAAGCCGTTTTCATGCTATGTCGTGACAACGGAAAACGGGTTTCATTTTTATATATATAGATTTCTATTGTGAAAAAAAAACTATACTCATACCTCCACTATAATTTATGAAGTATTCTAATAAAATTTCTATTGTTAGAACCTCCTCAAGACTCATACCTCCACTATATTTTATAAGGCACTTAATAAAAGTTTCTATTGTTAATTCCAAACCCAAACTTCCAAAAATACCGTTATATTTTTGTGAGGTAGAATGTTACTAAACAAAAATTATAAATTTACAATTAAACTGCACAGATTTAACAATCTAATTGCACATATAACACACAAGTTTAAATAAGAAGATGATATAACAAGTAGATTGTTCTAAATACCTGTATGCACAACTTTAAAGATGATAGAAAGTCTAGATGAAAGAAGTTAGAAAAGAATTAATAATAATAATAATAAATATTTTATTTCGGATAATGTACAATCCATAGTTTTGTTAGTAATGCTTAACCTATGTTAGTAAGTACAAGATTTTCATACATACATACATAATTATAATTACTTCACGTGACCGAAGTTCACGTGCTTCTCACGTGAACTTCGACCCAATGCCTCACCATCGGACAGTCTACCCTATCCGCTAGCACACTTAGAATGCCGTTGGCGCTGGTTCGGACACGTTGCAGCAGAGAGGCGACTCTTTTTCTCATGATGACATGGAAGCCATCGGTGTGCATTTCTGCAAACATGCCCGAGGCACTGCAGCGCCTCGGCAGCCCCAACAGCATTCTAAATATGTCGTTGTATTGCACACGAAGTGCGCTGAGTGCCCGCTGGGTATAGCTGACCCATAGATTGCAGGTATAAAAAGATTGGCAGTACGCCTTGAATAGAGACACCTTTACTTCTGCGGTGCATTTTGCAAATCTACGGACCAACATATTCCCCCGGACAGCCAGTGCCCTTCGTTCCCTCTCAATGTCGGCGTCATCAGAGAGGTTATCCGAGACCCAGTGACCCAGGTATTTGACTTTAGAAACTTGCTCTAGTGGAGAACCCCTCAAAAACACAGGTGGTATGGTGTTTACTTCATTCTCTTTTTTCTACTGGTGGTAGAAATTTAATGACACAAATTTGTTACAAAATTCGGCCGGGTAGGTACCACCGTGCACGATTGCGAAAAACCCTCCATAGTAATCCAATTTCGGTTTGATTGCGTTCAGGGATCAGCAAGTGCATAGCCGGGCAGGGGGATTGTGGTCGCAGCACTAGTGGGACCGGTGGGTGTCACGCGGTGCTGCGACGACAATCCTCTTCTGATGAGGCCGTCAAGCTGAGTGTCACCATTGTTAACATGATACGTGTATGTAATGGTGACCCTCTTTCCTGAGACTTTACCTTCAGCTTACCATCAGGCGAGGTGAAGTCAAATTGACGTGTCCTAAATATAAAAAAAAAAAAAAAAAAAAAAGCTCGCAGGGTTGGAAAACGAGTAGCACACTTTTCGTCGAATTGTACCTGAGTCCATGAGCCTCGGCATACTCTTCACATTTTTTGAGGAGCTTCCTGAGACCACTAATTGAAGGACTTAGCAACACCATATCATCGGCGTAACTCAAGTTATTTATCATTGTTCCGTCAATGGAGCAGCCGACGGCGGTGCTACTAAGGCCCCCAATAAGCTTATTTATGTACAGATTGAAGAGTCGAGGGGAAGTCAGACAACCTTGTCTCACTCCACACCTCAATCTGTACTCGTCAGAAAGAGCTCCAGACCACTTTACAACATTTACTTGGTTGTTGTACCAATAGTCGAGAATTTTAACCACCTCTTCAGGGGTATCCGTCTCAGAACGCAATTTCTGAAATAGAAACTCGTAAGATACCAAATCAAAAGCTTTCGACAGGTCCAAAAAGCACGCATACACCGGCGTCTTCCTGTCAACGTAATAACTGACGGTCTGCTTGAATCTTAGAATAGCATCCGGCTCTAAATCCAAACTGCGCATCATGCAGCTTTAGATGCTTGTTAAGGTGTTGATCAAGCAGACCGTCAAGCACTTTAGCCATAGTAGTCGCCAGCGAGATTGGCCTGTAGTTGGACCCGTCGAATGGATCGCCGGTCTTATTCTTGACTATGGGTACAACCACCGTCCGCATACATTTGCCAGGTAAATAGGAGTGTCTTAAACAGAAGGTAAATAGCAGAGATAACACCCTTGGCAGATGTACGCCTGCATACCTCAAGTGCTCAATGCTGATACCATCATGACCTGGGGATTTACCCCTTGTCATGTTACGTATGACTCTAGCTACCTCTTTAGCAGTAAACCCGAGTGGTTTGCATAATGACTCATTAGATACGTTATGGTTATCAGCATTAAGCACCTGTGCGTCTTGAGGACAGTGTTGCCGGGGTGGGGGCTCCACCCTAAAGGTCTTTCCAAACATGTTGTAGCATCAGTCGGTTCTTTGTAGCCGTCGACATAGAGAGGAGCACATGACCTAGGATTGAGCTTGTTGGTCTCCTTCCATTATTATCATGTAGTGATGCCAGAGCGTTCATTTTCATTTGCTCACTATTTTTCTGACACCATCTCAGCCTTGACTTGAATATACGTCGCGATGAACACATATTAATATAAATGAGACCTCTAGTTGGCCTACCAAGGGACAGCCAGACTTTGTAATGATGGCGAGATTCCTCATGGGCCCTACGAACGTATTTATTCCAACCCACAAAACTTTTCTTTTTTCTTAAAGACCGAACAGAGCTCTCCATGGCCGCATTACTTAAAATATTAATAATGTCATTATAAAAAATATCGATTATCTTCTTGTGCCTACCATCATCACACATTCCGTCACAGCATGATCGTAACTCTTTTGGAAATTCTAAGACTCTAAGTTTATCATTACATAACTTTTGATATCGCTCTATTTGTTTCTTATCCCTATCGCCCCAAAGTATACTATTTTTAGGTGCACTACTAGTAGTTACTACTTGCTCGTGCAGTCGATGCAAATTGCATGAGACTTCAAGTGGTAGATGGTCAGACCAAGCGGTACCATCAATTACTCTGACTCCAACAATAGACTGCCTCGCCGCCTCGGTCACTATGCAGTGATCGAGCCACCGAGTACAGCCATGCACATCACTTACATAAGTATACGCATTATTCATAAATTCCATATCCACACATGACCACTGTTGGTCGTTACAAAAACTTAAAAGTTCGTTACTAAAGAGTTCGTTGGGATGGGCATTGAAATCTCCTAACATTATAACGGACTCCACGTCACAACTATCTATAATAGCACTAATCTCACTTATGCAGTCTGTGAATTCTACCAAGTTTTCCCTGCAGTCCACAGGCATGTAAACCGAGAATATTAGCACTGACCGATCAGAAGTAGATACTCTAATAGCGGACAACCGCACACTACTGCACTCTATGACGGACACTCCCTCAAACGCACTTTTTCGCCACAGCAGCGCAACACCACCATACGGCCTGCCACGCACAATTCCGCTGGAGGTGTCAATGGCTGATTTTCCAGTGAAGCCAAACGCGTCATCAATACTACCCAGAAATAACAGGTCATGCGGAAACAACCATGTTTCCTGCAAGGCAACAATATCCGCCTGCCTACATAGTGTCCTAATTTAGTCTACTGATCGCTTGACAGACTGACAATTGTAAGATATTAATTTACTTATTGGCGCACCATGCATCATGTGTGATGTTTGTCTCCTGTTGCCAAAGCCTTTCTTTTCTTAAAATCAATAAAAGGCCGGAAGGAAATACCTTCAGGCCATAGATCCTTATTCATAAATAACTCCTGCTTATGCCTTGGTATAAAAACTTTGTACGAATCATAATCCTTTTTCTGCTTCATTTCTATCTTTTCAAGGGTGACGAAGATGTTGGTTTTACTTAAAATATAATCTTTAATATCAGAGGAGCCAGTTCCCTTATCGACGTTATTTATAAACAATGGCACCTTTATATCTGCAGCTTTAAATTTACATTCTGGCTCGAAATCGTCGAAATCGACCAGTAAATATTTCAATTTTAAGAGTGAAAATATTCAAATTCAATTGCACCAAAAGGCAAAATAGAAATAATAAATTAAGAATCAAAATGGCGGACTTGAACCGCGTATTAAGTTTCAAATGGCAAACCAAAATTAAACCAATCCGTTAATTATCATCAACAATACACAGACTATATTAAGAAATGGGTCACTGACCTTCGATGGACCGGGATTCAGCCGGGAAAGTAGCAAAGATTGGAAAGTGTGCCTATTTAGTGTATGTGACATGAATGTACGTGTAATTGAATATACAATAAACTAATTATACAGTAAAATCCAAATTGAGTATTACTTCCCTTAGGATGTGTTTTACACCGCAGCAATGGTTCCAAGTCTAACGAACGCGATGGGCGTATTCAATTTATTTTACAAAGAGATAACTATCTCGAGAATTAATTTTCACCAATTAATCAACATTCAACAAACAAAATCAAAAGAATGTTCCTTCAAAGCGCGTGGCGAGGCCAACCAAAAACGCGCGAACACAGCGTCTACCAACGAGCTAACCTTAACCAAGCAACGTCGCGCTCAACTCTGTTGTATCGGCGTCAAAGTTCCCGTATAATAATGCGCGGGTACGTAAAGAAAAAATATTATACAAACACCGACATTTTAATACGCGGTACAAATATCAAAATATAAATACTTAACGATTAAAACTAAACAATCCCCCGTCACGAACCAAAGTTATTTCGGATCGCTAATCCAAAGGGAGGCGGGATAGAGTAGTAACCGCTCGTTGAATAACAGAATCCCCAACTAAGACCTCTGCTAATCTTGGAACCCCGTCGGATTCAAACAACAACTTGACTATACGTCCCCGACGCCAGCGCATAGGAGGCAGATTAGCATCTTATATCAAAATGAGGTCACCTATCTTAAGCGGATTTTTTTTGTCAGTCCACTTGACGCGCTGCTGCAGAGTTGCAAATATTCCAAGTGCCAACGTTTCCAGAAACTCTGAGTGAGTTGCTGCAACAATTGAAAGCGTGACAAGCGATTACAAGAAACATCCAAAAACGGATATTCTGGCAGGGCGGTAAGCGGCTGTCCTTTCAAGAAATGACGGTCGTGAATTTAGCACCGCCTCAATTTTAATAAACACTGTCGCGAGTTCTTCAAACGAGAGTATAGTCTCACCAATAACACGACGCAAATGCGTTTTCGCGGATTTAACAACGGCTTCAAATATACCGCCCCAATGTGGGTAAACCGGAGGGCTAAATTTCCAAGTGATACCCCGGAGAGCCATCTCGCGACCCAACGCGCCCTTTTGACTATCAAGAAATCCGTAAACCTCATTTAAATAATTGTTTGTGCCGTGAAAGTTGGTCTCATTGTCGGATCGGATCAAAGACGGGACTCCCCGCCGGGACACAAATCGGCTTAGGGCCGCTACAAATGCTTCTGTAGTGAGCGCGGATACCACTTCCAAGTGAACAGCCAACAAACGAACACACACAAGTATACCTTCACAGACTTAGAATTACGAAGCTGCGAAGCTTTAACCCAAAACGGACCAGCGAAGTCCGTGCCAACTGAAGCAAATGGACGAGAATTAATTACTCGGTCAGTTGGTAAGTCACCCATCTGAGGCTGCATAGTAGAAGCCTTCAAAAGATAACATGGCAAACAACGGAAAACTACTCCCCTAACAAGACGTCTGGCTGACAAGATCCAAAATTCTCGCTGCAAAAGGGCCAATAACGAATTACTTAATAGCTCCATGAGCCAATTCGGCATTTCGAATTCGGCTACCAACACGTATCAAACCAGTGTTGTCCAAAAAGGGATTCAAACGCACAACAGCGCCCTTCAGCTTCAAACGTTCGTCTTTCAAAATTTTGATTTCGGCTGAGAAACTCTCGGATTGTACGACACGAATCCAGCCAATGAGAGCCTCTTGACGCTCTCTTGGAGTAGGGAACGGTGAAAGTCGTTTGGCTTCACGATTCTTAACATTATAACGCCAACGCCTAATCCAAGCAGTAACGTTCAAGAGCTTGTAACAATTACAATATTGAATATACAGAATTAATTGATATATAGAATTAACTGTGGTTAGCGCCACAGATGGCGCTAACCACAAAACCACAAACACAAGGACACGGTCGCAACTACGGTGGTTGCAATCGATGTGGCGGTCTGTAGCAACTCGCCGTCAGAGGGCGAGTGTTATGCGGTCGTATCGATTGTTGTTGTCAGGTCACTCTTATCGAAGTTTCCAGCGGGATATGCTCACCGGTATTTTTCTCGCAAGATCTAGAATTATTTTAGTATATAAGGATGATCGCAGTGACACGATTTTTTATTTGTTGTTTGAGAGGTCATTAGTCCTCTACTCTTAAATTATATCGTCTGAAGTTATTATAGTGAAACATAAATTCTCTTCAGTTTGGAGGTTATAGTTCGTGTGTGTTCCCAGATTTGATCTGGTAAGTTGTTCTTTTAATTGCTGTTAGTCTATTCGCATAATGGAGATGTGTTATTGATAAAAGTGGTGTATCTTCATAACAGGGTCGTTAATTCTGGGAGAAAACCCCGTATACAATATATATACTCTGAGGTGTCAATCGAGGTGACTTGGAGGCCGAGACCTTGAGAACGCAGATCACTAGGGAAGCTCCGGAATCTGCTCTGCCGGTCCCCAACCACTGACGGTCCCAAGGATACCTGAGTTATACAAGGTCAAGTATCAGTTTCCCTTAAACAGTACCGGGTCACTTTATTACTGCTGACCGGCGTGAGGCTGGTGTATTGTACATCTAAGTGTGCCACTACTGGCTGGCATCAGGTAGAAATATATACCCACAACATTAACAATTATATAATTGTGCCAATATCTGTATGCTGCTGCCTTGCTGAGAAGATTGTTATCTGTATGTCTGTATCATATAAGCTCCTAAAATCACTTCTATTTATATTTATGTTTCTACTTCATGTGTAATGTTTCTAAATAACTATCTGTGACTGTGGTATTTCTCTGTATGGAAATATATGTATGTACAACTGTGTATTGCGTTTCATTGGAGATCAGCTGACCTGTGCACCACCTAGAACCTCTGATAAAGGCACCCTGGGATTAAGAAACTCTGTTGCTCACCTGGACTAGCCGGTGTGTAACCCCCAGTGAGAAAAAGTGTTACAAACTGGCTCCCAACTTTTTTTTTCCAAAATAAATTGGTGTGTGCATTAGGGTTTAGAGGGTCTCTGATGAAACTAGTATCTCTGATCTCCGTCTGCGACTCCCCAAGACGTTAATTGGTTGTGCTTGAGCAACTAAGCACGTAATTACTTCTTTTCTTGTCTTTTTTCAGCTACCTACACCTTTTGGCAAAGAGAAGACAAATACTAAATTCTAAAACCTAAATTTTAAAACTAGCTGTCTGTTTTTGGTAAGTTTTTTTGGCTACACTTTTTGGCATAACTACCTACTTCTGTTTTTATTCTTCTGTTTTTCAGTCGTCGTTGCGCTCTCGTCGCGTACGAGTGAGCTGCCGGGTTTTCGAAATGTCGACGTCTAAATTGCTAAAGTGTAGAAACTGTAATTTGGTGGTGAATGAGTTATTAACGTTTGTGCAAAATAAACATGAGATCATGGATTCTGAAAGCTTAGTGAGAATATGTTCTACGGCCTTCGCATCGGAGGACATCAATACAGCTAAGTCACTGTTATTTCAATCTGTTCCAACGGATCTCCGTAATGTTAAACGCAAGAACAAGAGTAAGGACGGCAAGGCAAACAAGGATTTATTTGATATTATAAATGTGTTTAAGCAGGTCGATCCTGAGGAAAAAACCCACCTTTGTTGCCTGTGATTTAAACAAACTACCGCCCGCCGTTTGATCATGTAGATGTAACAAGATTGCCAAAAGAGATCTGTGTGTTAAAAGACAAATTAGGTCATGTTGAAAGTACTTACACCACCACTGATCAGCTGTTACAATTAAAGAATGAATCTGACTGCTATAGATGTGATAACATCGTCAATGACACATTGCTTAACGGCTCGGATAATAGAAACATAAATTTTCACCGTGGTGGTACTCGCGGTGCATGTCTTGCGAGCCTAAATAAAGACAGTGGACCGATGGGGCTATCATATAGATCAATTATTGTTGACGATAACCTACCCCCCACGAACATTAGTGAAGACGCCGATGAGCTCAGTCACGGAGCTCCATCTCGATCGCACTCGCGCGCGATCAGTTGTGCATCTACCTCATCGCCACTCAATCAGCGGGTGCCCGTGGAGGCCGCTACTGCGGTTTCATGCGATACCGCCGAGCGCATGCAGCCTGCGCGTGCGCAGGCAACGCGGGATGCAGTTAGGTCCACTGCGGTTTCGACGGACACGTGCAATGAACCGGCCCGATCAGATGATTGTGACGCGATATCGGCGCCGGTACACAAGTCTTTTGTTGATGTAGTGCGGGCAGAAGGTGAGTGGAAAGATAATAATATGGCAAACGGCTGGACATTAGTACAAAAGAAAAATAAATATAAATACAGATTTATTGGTAATAAAGGTACGGCGTCCACTGAGCCAGAATCCCTTTTTGGACAACACTGGTTTGATACGTGTTGGTAGCCGAATTCGAAATGCCGAATTGGCTCATCGAGCTATTAAGTAATTCGTTATTGGCCCTTTTGCAGCGAGAATTTTGGATCTTGTCAGCCAGACGTCTTGTTAGGGGAGTTGTTTTCCGTTGTTTGCCATGTTATCTTTTGAAGGCTTCTACTATGCAGCCTCAGATGGGTGACTTACCAACTGACCGAGTAATTAATTCTCGTCCATTTGCTTCAGTTGGCACGGACTTCGCTGGTCCGTTTTGGGTTAAAGCTTCGCAGCTTCGTAATTCTAAGTCTGTGAAGGTATACTTGTGTGTGTTCGTTTGTTGGCTGTTCACTTGGAAGTGGTATTCGCGCTCACTACAGAAGCATTTGTAGCGGCCCTTTTTTTTTTTTTTTTATAGTGCGGTAATCCCTTCGAATCCCCCCCCCTCCGCCGGCCAGCGGGGGCGGTTATGTCGGGCTTGCACCGACTAAAACCGCACGCCGTCTCGGGTCTTCAGACGCCGGGGTGTAAGGTTACCCATAGAGCATATCCCTCGCACCCCGGCTGACCCTGGGCCATCTCACCACTAACAGCATCGCTCATCCTGTCTCCTCTGAAAGCAGAGGAGTACGGAGAGCGATGTGTTCCCGCCACGTTGGGTATTGGCCGACGATCAATGCCAACCCTATGAAGGGGTGAAGGGGAAGCCATTGACCGCCGCCCAGGGTGTACCGGCCGCTCCGATTCCGTTCCCCCCGGACTGCAGCGGGATCGGAATTGGAGCGACACTCGAGGAGGTTACCCAACACACACCCCATTTGTAGCGGCCCTAAGCCGATTTGTGTCCCGGCGGGGAGTCCCGTCTTTGATCCGATCCGACAATGAGACCAACTTTCACGGCACAAACAATTATTTAAATGAGGTTTACGGATTTCTTGATAGTCAAAAGGGCGCGTTGGGTCGCGAGATGGCTCTCCGGGGTATCACTTGGAAATTTAGCCCTCCGGTTTACCCACATTGGGGCGGTATATTTGAAGCCGTTGTTAAATCCGCGAAAACGCATTTGCGTCGTGTTATTGGTGAGACTATACTCTCGTTTGAAGAACTCGCGACAGTGTTTATTAAAATTGAGGCGGTGCTAAATTCACGACCGTCATTTCTTGAAAGGACAGCCGCTTACCGCCCTGCCAGAATATCCGTTTTTGGATGTTTCTTGTAATCGCTTGTCACGCTTTCAATTGTTGCAGCAACTCACTCAGAGTTTCTGGAAACGTTGGCACTTGGAATATTTACAACTCTGTTGCAGCGCGTCAAGTGGACTGACAAAAAAAATCCGCTTAAGATAGGTGACCTCATTTTGATATAAGATGCTAATCTGCCTCCTATGCGTTGGCGTCGGGGACGTATAGTCAAGTTGTTGTTTGGATCCGACGGGGTTCCAAGATTAGCAGAGGTCTTAGTTGCGGATTCTGTTATTCAACGAGCGGTTACTACTCTATCCCGCCTCCCTTTGGATTAGCGATCCGAAATAACTTTGGTTCGTGACGGGGGATTGTTTAGTTTTAATCGTTAAGTATTTATATTTTGATATTTGTACCGCGTATTAAAATGTCGGTGTTTGTATAATATTTTTTCTTTACGTACCCGCGCATTATTATACGGGAACTTTGACGCCGATACAACAGAGTTGAGCGCGACGTTGCTTGGTTAAGGTTAGCTCGTTGGTAGACGCTGTGTTCGCGCGTTTTTGGTTGGCCTCGCCACGCGCTTTGAAGAAACATTCTTTTGATTTTGTTTGTTGAATGTTGATTAATTGGTGAAAATTAATTCTCGTGATAGTTATCTCTTTGTAAAATAAATTGAATACGCCCATCGCGTTCGTTGGACTTGGAACCATTGCTGCGGTGTAAAACATCCTAAGGGAAGTAATACTCAATTTGGATTTTACTGTATAATTAGTTTATTGTATATTCAATTACACGTACATTCATGTCACATACACTAAATAGGCTCACTTTCCAATCTTCGCTACTTTCCCGGCTGAATCCCGGTCCATCGAAGGTCAGTGACCCATTTCTTAATATAGTCTGTGTATTGCCATTTTGATTCTTAATTTATTATTTCTATTTTGCCTTTTGGTGCAATTGAATTTGAATATTTTCACTCTTAAAATTGAAATATTTACTGGTCGATTTCGATCGGGTGTCAATTGCGGCTTAATTTGATAATTGAAACAAGTACGTGCTAAAAATCTGTTTAAATTTGATTTGGTGTTTTTCATGTGTCTTATCGGACCCGCCGGGAGGTCGGAATAGATATTTATCTGTGTTTACTTGCTGTAAGTATAACCTAGTAATAGCTGTTTGTGCCGATTTTGCGGGCCTAGTTTGGCATCGGATTTTACTAGACACGGTTGATAAATTAATGATTAAGTTTTACACACGTTTCCACTACGCGATTCTTTAGACTTAAGTTTATATCGTTGGCTTACGACGATATCGGTGCCTCGTAACGCGGTTTGCGAGCGCGAAAGCGACTAGTGGGGCTACGGTTTGAAAACTACCTACTCGTAGTCGCATTTATCGCATTTGCTTCCTCCTTAGTGAGGGGGCTCGTAGCAGAGCTGCTTCGGAATCATTGCTCTGACTACGTTCGCGTACACGTGTTATAATATAATTCTTCCTGTCACTACCCTTTAAGACGGGTGACGTCCGTGTTCCTTGGGCGCCTAATTGAGAGGATGCTCGCCACACGCTGTAGGAACGCGCTGCGAGCTGATATAGTAGCGTTCTACGGTAGTTCTAGACCTAATTACGTAAAGTAACCTCGCCATTTCAACTCTGCTCCCTACAAAGCGCAGCAGTACTTATGGCGCACCTCGTGGTATTAGATAACCTACTACTACTACTAACTACTAAGATGACCTAGATTATTTTATTACCACTGACGAAACAAGAAAAAGGTCGGATTGTGTGCGCTCACATCCATAATGTAGGTACGTACTTACTGCGAGGGATATACTCTATGGGCCACCTTACACACCGGCGTCTGAAGACCCGAGACGGCGTGCGGTTTTAGTCGGTTCAAGCCCGACAACCGCCCCCGCTGGCCGGCGGCGGGGGGTATCCGAAAAAAAATAGGTACGTACTTACTGTGATATTTGAACGGCAATTCTTTTCATGGTATTAAGTATAATGTCACTGTCATTATGGTGCTACTACTTATATCTGAACTATACGCCTCAAGTTTAAATATTTATACTGATTGCAGGTTCACCAAAGCAGCAACGATGATCGAGTGGCAGGGACAGTGGCAGACTACATGCTAGGGGTAGTGGGCACCGATCTAGTATTCCTCATAAGACCCTACCACCAAATGTTCCCTAATTTCACAGACACGAATGCTCTAAGTGAGTACCTACAACCTGGCCCTTTTAATAAAATGAAGATCTTCGCGGTATTCCCGGCTGCATCCCAGGCTCTCAGCTCGGAGCCTAGGAATCGCTTTATCTATTTTCATTTGAAGTATTAGGTCCGGAAAGGAAGCCAGCACCAAAGTCTCATCCGTTGATAGGCAGGTGTACCACCTTGGAGAGGTTGAGATTAGCTCGGACCCTGATAATAACTATCATTAGTGTTTTCACAGCGACTCTACTACATACTACATTATTACTAGATACATACTACATTTTTACTACATACATAATACATTATTACTAACGGGTGATTTTTAAGCGATTGGTTTTTAATTTACAAAAAAAAACAGAAAAATTGTAAAGTATAAAAAAATTACCTCAAATCAAATCAGTCAAGGCCAAATCTCATCGATTCAAGCACTAGAAGACACATCCAGAGATCACACGTGTTATCGGTGAGATACCAGCCGATATGCTCGAAAAAGTAACTCAAAATTGGACTTCACGTATGGATCACCTAAAACGTAGTCATGGCCAACATTTACATGAAAATAATCTTTACAACATTAATGGCAACAATAATTTTTTTGATTTAGAATCCCCAATAAAAAAAATATTTTGGTTACAATTTTTCTATTTTTTTTTTGTAAATTAAAAACCAAACGCTTATAAAATCACCCTTTATTATATTATATAGTAGTAGTAGTATTATATAGTCAGTATATATATACAGGTCCCGGCGCTTAGGTTGACACGTCACGAAGAAGAGGCGTTTTTTATAATTTCACACTTATGGCGGCCAATAAGGGATGAGCGAATGCATGGAAGTCCGTTATGTGAAAAGTGTTTAACTTTTGTAGTAAGAAACAAGCTTATTTTAGCAGGTGACGGTGTCATTAGGTTTATAGATGTTTTTATGAATTCATTCCCACGAGAATGAATTCATAAAAACAATCTGGTTGTCTGCTGGGTCTGTATATATTTGAAGCAAACAAATGAAAAAATGTTTCAATTTTTATCAGGCGTTATGTCATTTTCAGACCTATACATAGAAAAGTCAACCGCGTCAGTACTGAGCGTTATACGTGGTTGGCGAAGCAGCACAAAGCAAAATTCTCTGCATTTCTTCGGCAAAGAGATCGAGTTCTGAACGTTTGGATACCTAGTCTATACATTATAAAATATTGAATAAAACCATTGAAGATAAATCACTTTTTTAATATTGACTTTACCTGAGCGTAGCATCGAACAGTTTTCAAAACTTACGAGAGTTGATAAAAAAAGTTCTCGGCCTCACATTGAAGGACATATTATATTTTTATTACACTAACCTCATTTGATTCACATACTCTTTGGTTATAATCAAGTAATAACTTAAAAACTGTTAGGACTACAGTCGCTAATGCTTTTTAAGTTACAGTGACTAAGTAATATCAAGTGCAGCGTTTTCAGAAAATGGGAAAATTTAACAACGTGCGGTTATCAAGTATTTTATTTCGTTTTTTTTTAATTACCACTGAAAGAGATCAATGAAGGTATGAAATCAACATTAAGGGAATCTGATCTATCGGATACAACGATTTAAACGTGGATGGGAGAGCGTTAGACATGATCTTCACTCTGGCCGGCCCACGACGTTTAAAACTACAGTAAATATCGGCAATGTATGTGATCTTTTAATGAGAGACCGAAGATTCACTATCATGGAGATTGAAGAGACTATGGGCATCGTGTTTAAATGGACACAAAACATCATTGCAAATGTACTTGGGTTTTCGAGTGTCCGCTAGGAGGGTCCCCATATTGCTGAGGAAAAACGAATACGGCTCACAATTTCTCGGGACTATTTGGAAATTTTCGAGGCTGATCCGTTGGATTTTGCCAGGTTTCTGACTACGGATAAAATATGGGTTCATCTTTATACTCCAGAGTCAAAACAACTTTTCAACAGACGGAAAAAATCTGGTGAAACGAAGTCAAAGCAATTTTATCAGGTTTGCCAACCGAGATGGAGTTTGCGTCAGTTTTTTGGAATTCTAAGAGTATCTTCATGATGGACTAGGTAGTTTTTCGCCTTTTGCCAGGTGGCAAAAGGCGAAAAAACAAACTTGGCATACTATTGCACTCTTTTGCATCGGTTACCCAAAGAAATTAAAGAGAAATGGACAGGATCACTTAGCAAAAACAGTGTTGTTTCATCAGGATAATGCGCGCGGTAACATGTATGTTGAATCCATGGCTCAAATTCATGCTTTAGTTTTCAAGCTACTGCCTCGCCTGGTTTATTCGCCCGATTTGGTACCCTCAGATTTCCATGTTTCAACAGTTAAAAAAACATGATGGGCTAAAATTTTCATCGAAGGAAGAAGCCGAAACCGCTATAAATCAGTATTTCTGAGACCTCCAAGAATCTTTATTTTAAACCGTTACTGAAACTTTTTAAACAACGAAAAAACGGAGGTGGTTCTCAAGTCAACGCGTATATTTTTTTTATGTATGACCACGCATAACTTTTTACAGAGTACTCCGATTTTGATAATTCTTTTTTTAATGGAAACAGTATACCCCGTAGTTAGTCCTATATAAATTTGAAAATAAGAACCCAACCCTAAGGGTAGGAAAACAAGGGATGGTTGATTGTTCACTCACTGATTGAAAGGTATGACCGCGTAACTTTTCACAGAGTAGTCTGATTTTCATAATTCTTTTTTTTTTTGGAAAGTATACCCCAAAGTTGGTAAATTTGAAAAAAAAATCTAATATGTATTTTCAAAGTAATCAATAACCAAGCATGTAGTAGAGGATTATAGCCACAAAAAATTATGAAATAAAAACTTTTTAACAAAAATTTAACCGCCAGAAAAACTGAAAAGCAAAAAATAATAAACCTTTTTTATTTAACCTTAATAACTAACTTCTTAAAGTAATGAAACTATATCCGGAGTCGGCGCCCATGAAGGCTTCCGTAGCAGCAAGTTAAATTTTTATATTTGTGTTGACTGCATTATAGATAATCGCTCAGCAGTTTAGAAAAAAATTATTAGAAACTTTTTTTTTTTTTGGTTTCAGTTCTAAGTATACCCCCAAAATTTATTGATTTTTTCTATTTTTGTGTGAAAATCTAAATGCAGTTCACAGAACTACTACTGTACTTACCAAGTTTCAACAGAATAGTTTTTATACTTTCGGAAAGAATTGGCTGTGATATACGGCCGGACAGACAGACAGACATGACGAATCTATAAGGGTTCCGTTTTTTGCCATTTAACGGAACCCTAAAAAATCGGTCGAGCCGTCTCGTAGGAGTGCGGCCACAAGCACCGTGACACGAGATTATAAAGCAGGCTTCACAATAAAGCAGACTAGAGAATAAATCAGAATTGACAATAAAGCAGATTTCACAACAAAGCAGATTTCATAATAGAGCAGATTACACAATAAAGCAGACTTCACAGTAAAGCAGTCATCATACTAAAACAGACTTCACAATAAATCAGTCCTCATACAGAAGCAGAGTTCACAACAAAGAAGAAAGCAGCCTTTACAATAAAGCAGAAAGCAGAATTCACAATAAAGCAACTTTGCAATAAAGCGGCTTCGCAATAAAGCGACTTCACAATAAAGCACCTATTTCAATTAATTTTTTAAGCATTTTGTATGCTTACTTTTTTCTAAATATTTAGATCGAAAAAAGAGAACATCTAGGACGGGACTTGAACCCGCGACCAGTCCCTTACAGTTACCGATATATCATATACGTCGCCGTAAGACGTATATGATATATCGGAGAATTTCGAATATCTGGGACGTGTCTAGGTGGCTCGGTTGGTCAGAGCATTCCCCCTGTAAGGGACTGATCGCGGGTTCAAGTCCCGTCCTAGATGTTCTCTTTTTCCGATCTAAATATTTAGAAAAAAGCACCTATTTCTCAATAAAGCGACTTCGCAGTAAAGAAACTTCGTAATGAAGCGACTTCACTGTAAAGCAAACTTGACCATACATACAGACTACACAAAGAAAAAACAGGCTTTGCAATAAAGCAGACTACGCAATAAAGCAGACTATGCAATAAAGCAGATTTGACAATTAAGCAATCATGGTTCCCAAAATGATGCATTCGCATATTGTCACATCAACATTATGACTAATACTCAAGATGTCACTTACGCAAAATGACACTTACGCAAAATGACATCAGCGTTTCATGTAATCAGGGGCCGTTCAAGTATTACATAAGCACTATAGGGGGACGGGGCGGTCTTTGCTTTGCTTATTTTTGATGACAAGGATGGTGAAGATGGTAATTACGTCAGTAGTAGTTTTTTTTACAAATTTGGCAATAAAAAAAAGAATACATGAAAAGAAAAATACATATAGGTACCAATGTTTACGTAAGTATTTGTTTAAGAGCTTTTACTTACTTTTGCTGACAATGGGGAGGAGGGGGTAAATAATTGTAATAAATCCTGCTTACGTAATACTTGAACGCTCCCTCAGCACTGGCCACTTGAGGTAAGTAGGTACTGGCCACTCGGAAACTTTATCTACCTACTTATTTTAAAATTGTAAATTATACTTCAGTCTGATTATGGTGATATTCAAATGTAGCAACTTTCCAACACATTTAATTTCTTTTACATTTGATTTTTGATTATTGAGTTATATTACAAAATGCAATTCGAAAAGAATCAAAAAAGGTACCCAACTTTGTTACAAAATGGCTATCGTTACAATAAGAACACGAGAGAAAATGTTCATAATACAACTATCTGGAGGTGTGTTAAAAGGAAAATCTGTTCAGCAACAGTGACATTAAACAAGGATATAATAAAATCATTAGATCCAGTATACACAGTTGTCAGCCTGATGACAAGGTAAATCAAGTATTCTGACTCCGCGCTACCTGTAAGAAGATGGTATGCGCAGATTTATCTTCTACGGTTCAGACAATAATTGAAAATACATTTGAACCACTGAAAGAAGCTTTTGCTGAAACAGGAGAATATGTCGATTACATACCATCAACAAAAGAAATTCAAGACAGCTTATATAGAGCTAGAATTTTTTTTCTTGACAGTGAGTGCGTAACGTTTTCGAAGCTAGAAAATATCAGAATTCCCAAGGTTCTAGGAAAGGAGTTTTTAGTGTCTGAAGATGGAGATGAAGACAAGATATTGATATTTTGTTCGAAAGTATCAAGAAAATATATAAAACATTCAAAATTGAACTACTTCGGCAGTGGTACTTTTAAATGCGTTCCATCCCCGTTCTACCAACTATACACTCTGCACGTACACTTAGGATCTACACATAAATCTAACAATGTGGTTCCTGTGATTTACGGCCTTTTGCCAAACAAAACCGAAAACACATATATACGCTTTTTTAAATTGCTCAGTGAAACGTTAGGTATTAAAATGAACTCATTTAAAAGTGACTTTGAGATAGACTCAAGAATAAAATATTTTACACACATCATTGATAACCGATGCTGTGTGTAAAATATTTTCAAACTGCCAAATATCTGGCTGTCATTATCATTATATTAGAGCTCTATTTATGGAAGAAGGCTAAGAAAATAAAATTAAATAAATTTAGTAGTGGCAGAAAAGTTCTCAGACTGATCAGTCAGTTACCACAATTGCCCGCCAGCTGCATCAATGAAACATGGCAGTCGATTCTAGCTATATCACCAGATTGTGAAGAAATGCATTTGTTCAAGCAATATTTTGGCTTTCTACATTTTCTCCTAATGTATTAAGCTGTGCAACATTTCTGCATCGTACTACTAACTGTTTAGAAGGTTGGCATCACCGCTTTTTTTTTATATTTAGGACACGTCAATTTGACTTCACCTCGCCTGATGGTAAGCTGACGGTAAAGTCTCAGGAAAGAGGTCACCATTACATACACGTCAAAAGAGGATCAAAAGAGGATTGTCGTCGCAGCACCGAGTGACGCCCACCGGTGCCACTAGTGCTGTGACCACAATCCCCCTGTCCAGCTATGCACTTGCTGACCCCTGAACACAATCGAACCGAAATTGGATTATTAAGGAGGGATTGCGCAATCGTGCCCGGTGGAACCCACCCGGCCGAATTCTGTGACAAATTTGTGTCATCAAATTTCTACCACTTTCTCTTCACCCCAGTTTGTACCGTTTTATTTTCAAACTGAGAAAAGAAGTAAAATTTTTTGATTATGAAATTTCAAAATCTCTTTTTTGTGAACCAAAACAAAATCGCAAGAAAAGTGATATTGCATTTGATATAAAGCTGTCTGTTTTATTGCGTGAATTACACAATAAAAAAATAACAAATTTACAATTTTTTTGTAGGATTATTTTTAGGGATTTTCTTTAGAAAAGCCCTATTGCTATCGAGTTGTCATTGTCGTCGACGTCGTCGTTGCCAATTTTCTGTCACGGTTTTGGGTATGAAGGAGATGAGCTATCGAGTTGCTGTTTTCGGTAATAGATTCGTGCTGGGCTGAACCATTGCAAGATAAAGAAAAAATCGCAAAAAATCGCAAAAAAAAAAAGTCGCTAAATCGAAAATCCCTTGTATTCTTTCCGCCAGAATGAATGAATGTATGACTGATTTTGAGTGTGTGAGCCCAAGACTCCTCTGGGTGAGGTTGAAGGTTGGCCTTACTCGCATCTTAAGTGTAAGTTTTTTATGTTAATAAGTGTGTAATTTTTTATGTTAAGTGTAAGGTTAGGCACTTATCAATAAAGAATTGGATATTAGTCATTGTCGTTTGCGTATTGCGTACGTCGTTAAGCATATTAGTCGTTCCGCGTATAAGTCAATCAAAGAATTTACTAGTAGTCATTATGCGTATTGGTCATTATGCGTCAGATCGCAATAAAGAAGTCCTCATACTAAGACAGATTTCATAATAAAACAGTCCTCATACTAAAGCAGACTTCAGAAAAAAGCAGAAAACCGATTTCACAATAAAACAGAAAGTGGATTTTATAATAAAGCGACTTCGCAGTAAATCAGACTACGCAATAAAGCAAACTGGGCAATAAAGCAGTGAAATCTGCTTGCAGATTCCTGGAATGCAGAGATCAATTTGTAGAGAGCATAATAACTGTCCTAGATGCTGGAATATTTGGAACGAAGAACGGAAAGATAGGAGTGTATATGCCAAGCAAGTGGTTGACGTGCCGAGGGCTGCGTGGCTAGGGGCCTAGTTGTTAGCGTCGTAGATATAAGTTAGGTTAGGTTATGCCCTGGGACTGGGCGACCCCATAACTAGGCTAGCCTTACCCAGACATTCGGGGCTCTGTCTGGGTTGACCACATATTACCCTAGCTCCTCGTGGGAACTCAATGGATTTTTTTAACTCCCGTAATGACGGCGACGTGGTTCGCAACCCGAAAAGTAGGCTACGGACAGCCACTTTGCTACACTGATTGTTAGGGGAATCATGAATGATAAAATTGAGGAAGTATGTGAGATGATGAGTTAAATACATCTAGATGTTCTATGTGTGAATGAGACAAAGCGGAAAGGTTGTGACATCACCACGCATGGCCAGTACACAGCCTATTGGTCAGGAGTGGCGGAATGCTGCAGAGCCAGCAAGGGTGTTGGTTTACTACTTTCCGCCAGAATGAATGAATGTATGACTGATTTTGAGTGTGTGAGCCCAAGACTCCTCTGGGTGAGGTTGAAGGTTGGCCTTACTCGCATCTTTATTGTAGGGGTATATGCTCCACAAGATGCGGCGTGGAACCGGTCCTCGAGAGCCCAGAGCGAGAGGCAGACCTTTTGGGCTAGTGTGAAAGATGTCTTGAGTAAATGTAATCAAAATGAAAGAATTTTAATGCTTGGTGATTTTAATAGTTGGGTAGGAGTGAAACGTGATGGATATGAGAGTGTGGTGGGAAAGTTTGGCGATGAAAGAGTGAATGAAAACGGTGAAAGTTTGCTAGAAATATGTTTGGAAATGAATCTGGTGGTAACAAACACGATGTTCGACCACAAAACGATTCATTTGTATACTAGAGAAGAAAGAAATCGGAGAAGTATGATTGACTTTGTAATTGTGGATGTACGATTGAGAAAGAAAGTGCTAGACACCCGGGCTTACCGCGGTGTCGGAATTGACACCGACCACTTCCTGGTGGTCAGCCGCATAAGAGGCCTAATAGGCCTAATAGGCCTATAGTAAACTAGAGCGCATAAAAGTTGAGAATTTGCAAGAGTAAGGTATGAGTAAGAGGAGTTTGTCAGTAAATTGAGGAAGAAGTTTCACAATTTGAACGAAATAAGCGAGATTGAAGAACTCTGGAAGTTGTTTAAGGAAGGAATTATGGAAGTTGCAGTTGAAACGTGTGGTGTATGCAAGATAAGAAAAGGGTGTAAACTAGAGACTGTGTGCGTGGAAGTCCGAAGGGCAGTGTCTGAGAAGAAGAAAGCTTGGGTGAAATGGTTAGCGGTACGAGCCAATCAGAGAGTGCAGAAAGCAACGGATGAAGAGGTAAAATTGGCAAGGGATGAGTATAAGAGGTATAAAACTGTGGTAAAAGAGGTTGTGAGAAGAAAGAAAGAGAGTGAGAGAGATGAGTTTAGTAGAAGGTTATCTGACAACTTCCAGCAGAACAGAAAGTTCTTCTGGAAGGCAATAAGAACATCCAGAGGTGCAAATACGACTTCACAACTGGACAAAGTCAGAAACCAGGACGGAAGTTTTGTGAGAGGAGAAGAATGCATGCTAAAGAGATGGAAGGAATATTTTGAAAGCCTATTTGAGAAAGAAGATGTGCCGGCACAAGTTCTTCCCAGGGACTTGAGAAAAGTAGGTGATGAAAGCGATATCAGTATGAAAGAGATTGTGGAAGCATTGAACAGCATGAAATTGGGCAAGGCTGCAGGGTGTGACAGGATTACGGTTGAGATGCTGAGAGCTGGACAAGGCGTGGTAGCTAGTCAGCTGTACCTCCTTTTCAACCTTTGCTGGAGGAGCGGCTGTGTACCAGGAGACTGGTGCAAAGCCGTCATCGTACCGCTGTACAAAGGAAAAGGGTCACAGCAAGACTGTAAGAATTACCGAGGCATTAGCTTAATCAGCATCGTTGCACAGACTGGTTTAACATCGAAAAAGGTGTTAGACAAGGATGTGTGGCATCGCCGGGACTGTTTAACTTATTTATAGACGATTGCTTGAAAGAACTGAGAGAGAGTGCGTATGGATTAAGAATGAATGACTTGACCGTCAAATGCCTCCTGTAACGCTGATGATCAAGTAATATTGGCATCATCGGAACAGGAGTTGCAGGCGATGGTTAATATTATGCATTAACAATTAACAAACAAAGGAATGAAAATAAATGTAAGTAAGACGAAAGTGATGATTTTTGAAAGAGAAGAAAACATGACATATTGTAGAATTCTGATTGAAGGAGAAACAGTAGAACAAGTGAAAGAGTTTGTATACTTGGGATTAAAGTTTACGAGGGATGGAAAGTATGACTGTGATATTGAGCGAAGAGTTTTGGCTGGTAATCAAGTGAATGGGGCCCTGCATAATTTTATGAGCAGCCAGAAAGTATCTAAAGAGGCACGACTAGCTGTTCATAGAGGAGTACTCGTCCCCACACTTATGTGTATGGTAGTGAATGTTGGGTGAGGCGGAAGGAACACGAGAGTAAGCTGAATACTGTTGAAATGAGAAGTCTGAGAAGTATAGCTGAAGTGACCCTGATGGACCGAGTGATAAGGGAACGTTGTGGTATGGCAGAAGATGTAGTGACCAAGATAGAGAAAGGGATGCTTAGATGGTTCGGTCATGTAGAGAGGATGGATGAAAGGAGATTAACGAAACAGATTTATGAGGCGAGGGCTACTGGGCAACCCGGTAAAGGGCGACCTAGGCGTACGTATACCAATCAGATCGATGACGTTTTGAAGAAGGCCCAGGTCAGAATTACCCGTAACCGTGCATGTATGAAAACAATTATGAAATTGGAAGAAGCGGAAGGCGTATGCCAAGATCGTAGCAAGTGGAAAGATGTTGTCTCTGCCTACCCATATGGGAAAAAGGCGTGACTATATGTATGTATGTATGTATTCACAATAAAGCAGACTCCACAATAAAGCAGTCCTCATACTAAGACAGACTTGATAACAAAGCAGTCCTCATACTAAAGCAGACTTCACAATAAAGCAGAAAGTAAATTTCACAATAAAGCGACTTCGCAATAAAGCGACTTCGCACTAAGGCGACTTCGTACTAAAGCGACTTCACAGTAAAACGTTTTCTCAATAAAGCGACTTCGTTATAAAGGAGACAACACAATAAAGCAGAAATCAGACTCCAAACTCAAGCAAACATCACAATAAAGCAAACTACGCAATAATGTACCTACTTTATTGCGTAGTTTGCTACCTAGACCACGCAATAAAGCAGACTACGGAATGAAGCTAACTACGCAATAAGACAGACTACGCAAGCAATAAAGCATTCCAACTATCTCGTACACATTGCTTTTTACGTTTGCGAGATACAATTAATGCATCCGGTGGCGACAGCCGGCTACTCAATGAGCTCTCATTGCGGTCCTTATTATCTGTACTGAACTTGAAAAAAAAAAATGTTTAAGTCATCATTGCTCTGTCGTGGTACTTAATTAAACTATTTATACAAACAAACCTATAACCTCTTCATATCTTATGGATTTCTGGTACTTAAATAAATAAAATACTTTAGACGATGAAGCGTACGGCTTCTGGCTGTCTCCATTAGTGAGGTAGGGCCATGGAGACTAAGAGAGGACAATTATAGGGATAACTGGTAGGTATTGGAACTTGTATGTGTTACTCAAGAATAAAATTCTAATGATATTTGTTATCAACATATATAGTACTTGGTTTCAAATATAAATAACATAGTTACATTCTATATGAGCAATGTACACTATTTACATACTTAATAACTAATATCAACTTCCTTTCCTTTTTGATGAATGTGTTGCATTTTTTCTTAACACTGAGTCGATATCCCAGTTTTTAGATAATATGCTAAAAGTATCTAAAAGTGATGTCTTTTTATCACTATTTTTATTGAGATCTGATATATGGAATAAACTTATGTGGAAGGAGAGAATGTGTAAATACTGCAGTCTTTTAAGTAAGGCTTCTTTGAGCTGCTGGTTTTCGGACTGACGCCAGTATTTGAGGTTCCTGCCGATGACTGATGTCACATGCTCTTTGATGTCTTTCAAGCAAGTTTTCTTTTCGTTGTAGTTCTGTGGACGAAATATTTGAAAGTTACCTGGTTTTCTTTAAATGAACGTAGGCACGACGATAACCACTTTCGCAACCCGGATACATGTTCAACTGATTTAACAGTACAACACGGACGAAGGCTTCCGTTATCGCCGGTTATAACTTATGGAGACATGGCAAACAGTTCCATCAAGATTATACCCGGATAAGGTATAGAACTCTGTCCCGGTTCATTGTGAGGAATTCAGTCAGCTCTATCTTGACTACATGGTGGTACCGGTGAGTGTTTAAGACTGGTAGATTTTGAACAGTCAGACAACAGGGACTACCATTAATCATCCATCACTTCGGCAACCGTACGAAACATGAACAAAAGACATGCGTTTAGCCATGTGGGTACATGAAATACTTCGGATTTCTTCCGGTAGGATGTAAGCTGAACCAAAATGTCACGTGCCGTCTTCGGATCCTATATCGGGATAAATGTGTTCTAGGGAACCGATTGCCCGAAACATCGCTCCGTAACTACGGATGTTTCATAATAGGCCTAAAGTTTTGGTAAATTGTGTGGAAGATTTATTCTGAAAAGTCGTTTTAAATAGAGGTCATAATTTTTCAAAATACAATATACTAAGAAAACCCCATTCATTGTAGCGCTGCAATTCCTGAACACACCACTCACCATCTCTAGAAGTATAGGGATCCTCGATGTCGATATCTCCAGCGAGGTCCAGTACCGCTGTCACCTGGAGGACAAGGTCAAGTTGGCATCTAAGAAACTTGGAGTGCTCAACATGGCGAAGCAGTACTTCACTGCGGAGCAAAAGACTTCTTCTTTATAAGTCGTAAGTCCGGCCCCTTATGGAGTACCGCTGTCACCTTTTGCCGGGGCACCTGCATACCAACTTGACCCATTCAACTCGGTGCAAAAACGGGCGCTGAGGATCTTCATCCCTGCTCCCATACTTACAGGCAGTGTAGAACCTCTGTCTTAGGAAAGATTTTGCCTCTCTGTGCAAGTTCTACCGGCTTTACGATGGTTGTTCATAAGAATTGTTCGTGCCCACGGCCACATTCTATCATCGCACCGTTCGCCACAGACTGGGAATTCATCTTCACACGTTGCGACCGGAAACAGTGCGTACAGTGAGGTATGAGAGGCACATCATTCCGCGCAGCCTCGGGCTGTGGATTGATCTCCCTGCTGTGGTTTTCCTAAGCGACTACAATATGGGGTTCTTCAAGAAGGGCATTAGAAGGTTTTTACATGGTCGGCAGCGCAAGTGTGACGCCTCTGATGTTGCACACGTTCATAGGCCACACTAACTGCTTCCCATCAGGTGGGCCATGTATGTGCATGTCTGCCACCCAAGTGATATAAAAAAAAATAGTCACCTGCACCGCAGAGCAAAGTGCGAGTCTCAGTCGTAAGTGTTCGGGCGCTGCGAGCGAGCGTAAAGCTAGTGCCACCACACCTGCTGACGTCACACGCTCCTCGCCTGGGTAAGACTGGCTGTCTGCTTCGCTCCCTCTAGGGAATTTATAAATCCATTATTATACTGCACTTAACCACCGTATAAGTGAATCGTCAAGTCGTTGATACCGTAGCACACATAATAGGTCTTTACCTATGAAATTACCGATTTTTTCTTACAAATTCATGAGTTCGTTATTCCTGTAATTTAATAGCTATTTCCATTATTTGTATTTATTTGAAAGTTGATTTCAAGATTTTACAACTCTGTGTTAAATAGTGTTTTCATTGGCCGCTTGATAAATTAATTCGATCTTCAAAAACTGTACTTCCTAAATGCTATCCATTTTGATGATAAATTTCGTATTACTTAACAGCTGTCATATTTCAAAAATGTAATAAAAGTTACTGTTTGTTAGCTTGACGTTGTCTCTTTCATACACAAAAAACATCATAAACTTTGGATTTGTCATTTCTAAAAAAAATGCAAAAATGTATACTGAAAATTGGGTTTCCTCCAATTTCTTCAAGAAAAACGGCAATTTCATATGTAACAACCTAATATATACATATATTAACGCCTCTTTCCCATTGGGGTAGACAGAGATAACATATTTCCACTTGCTACGATTCTGGCATATGCCTTTCGCTTCTTAACACTTTCATAATTGTTTTCATACAGGCACGCCGGTTATGGGTACTCCTGACCTGGCCTTTCTTTAAAACGTCCTCGATCTGATTGGCATACGTATGCCTAGGTCGACCTTTACCGGGTTTCCCAGCAGCCCTCGCCTCATAAATCTGTTTCATCAATCTCCTTTCGTCCATCCTCTCTACGCGTCCGAACAATCTAAGCATCCCTTGCTCTACCTTGGTCACTACATCTTCTACCATAAGACCACGCTCCCTTATCACGCTGTTCGTCACCCGATCCATCAGGGTCACTGCGGCTATACTATCGTAGCACATTTTCATAATTCGATTCCCAGCGTGGACACAATATTTTAGTCATCGTCTTAAGTCTGATATACAATCACACATGAATATTATAATGTATTATTAATTAAAAATTGGGAAGTTTCTTTTCCTACTTTGACTCATGTTTTCCTCAAATTTCCAATTATGAGCGACTTAGTTGGTATAATGCACTCCTACAATATAATTGAATGAATTCGATACTACGAGCCATACTTCGGATCTAGTAGCATTAGTTCCGTACCTGTGCGCTGAGAATACAAGTATGGTGGGGTAGCGGTGCACGGTGTAGTGCCAGGGCAGGTCGTGGCGCAACGCGTCGAGGCGCGCCAGGCGCAGGCGCAGGCCGCACGCGCCCAGCAGCCGCTGCGCCGCCAGCAGCGCGCGCGTCGTCAGCGCCGAACACGCGCCGCCGCACACGCACACTAGCGTCATCTGCAGGCGATAACCGATCGACTCTATAATTATTTTTCTAGCCGATAAGGGTCAATTTAGGTTGAAGGATATTTCGCAAATAAAGAGACGTGTGAACGGTGTGATGATTGCTTTGAAACTGTAATCATCTTCCAAGCCTTTTCCCAACTCAGTTGGGTTCGGCTTTTCAAATGTAACTAGGAAGCAGCCCAACTTCGATATTTTCCGTGAAGTGACTGCCACCTGACCTCCAACCAGTGGCGATATTTCGAACTTTTTTGGGCGCCAACTACCCGTCACGACTACCATTATTGTTCGTATGGCAACCGGGATCGACGGCTTAACGTGCTCTCCGAGGCATGGAGGGGTCTCAATGTGTTAAGCATGGTCAAAAAGACCATTCATGGGGAAAGGATTCAAATAGAGACTCACCGTGCCTGGCATTTTGACCATTCTTCTAAAACTTCTAGTAGTAAGGTCTGTTATATACACGGTGTCCGCATTGATACCCATTTGATCCGATGTTCCTTCGGAACCAAAATAGTGCGTGTGTGCGGCATCATAAACATGCGTACGCAAAGACCGCTTCAGCTTCTTACTTGTAAAGTTGTATATAAACTCTCTAATAGATTTGGCGTTGTAGTCTTCTGATAATACGTATTGGCTCTCATGCTGCAGAAGTAAAGACGCTGAATTAAAGTAAGAAGATACAAATTACTCTTCATTCATAATCATACACACACATAATTATGCCTATTAGCCTTAGTTATGCTTATTAACCTAACCTTACGGCCTAACAGCTTCTGCAACGTAAGGACCGCAGGGACACGCCAATGCTGGATAACTAGATTTTGCGTCATATCGCTGGTGACGATATGACGCAAAAACTAGTTATCCATAATAAAAATGGTTGCAAAAGCTGGCAAACCAATGATACAAGCTAGTTCATATTGGCCAATCAACCTACTGCCCATATCAAAGGTGTTTGAGAAAGTGCTGCTGAGTAGACTTCAACCTGAAGTAGAAGAGGAAAATGTAATCTCGGATCAACAGTTTGGGTTCAGACCTCTGCATTCTACAATAGAACAGTCACATTGGAGCAAAAAGAGTACTGCTCAGAATTATTTCCCGATATTCAACAAGGCTTTGACAAAGTATGGCACAAAGGACTCCTATATAAATTGAATCATTTCTATCAAACACACTATTCATGGTTCTGAGATCCTACATAGACGGTCGTAAAATTCAAGTGAAGTTCGAGGAAGAACTATCACAACTTTGCAACATTGAAGCATCAGTGCCTCAAGGATCAGTTCTGGGACCAGTACTCCCTGTATAGTGCAGATCTACATGTCACAGCGGGAACAGCCACATATGCAGACGATACTGCAAGCCTCGCAAGTGGTAAATCTCCAGACAGAGCTACCGTTAACAAAAAGGTGCGTCGTGCAAAAGAACTAGTACATCTAAGTACATCCATTGACGGCCTCTGTGGCGCGGGTTCGATTCTCGCTCGGTGCAAATATTTGTATGCATGAATATGTCTATTTGCATTGGTCTGGGTGTTTCTATGTATAATATGTATGTATTTACAAAAAAAAAAGTATATAAGTATGTATATCCGCATTCTGGAACCCATAACACAAGCTAGTTAAACTTAACCCTGGGGTTATCCTTTCGAGGGCTTACCCGGGGTGCCCGGCAACAGACACTTGGGGAGGACACCGTGCGGTTTTAGTCGATACACGACATAACCACCCCCGCTGGCCGGCGGGGGGGTATCCGAAGGGATTTCCGCACGTAAAATAAAGAATAATAAAAAATGCTTACTTTGGGTCTAGATAGCGCTGTGTAGAATGTCGTAGAATATTTATTTATTTATATTTATAAGTCCACAAACATTACTTTCACTTTGTGTAAAGGAGGCTGCAAGCCTGTGAAACTAAATGAAAAGGTACTGCTTCACAAAGCAAGAGTGAAATACCTGGGCGTCCATCTAGACAGGAAACTTACCTGGTCTACACATATAAAAATAAAAAGAAAAGAAGCTATCCTACAGCTTAAAAATCTCAATTGGCTACTCTAGCGACAATCGACATTATCACTTCAGAACAATATGCTTATATACAAGTGCATAATTAAACCTATTTGAGCATATGGCATTGTGGGGCTCAGCTAGCAATCATCCAGAACATTAACTCCGAATCCCAACAAATAACCGGTGTCGTATTTGTTGTCCTATTAGCGGCATACGACACGATCAATATCAAAAGGCTCCTGGTTAAAATGCCAGGATGACCAATGATATGGATTCCACCCAAATTCTGAGTAAGCTCCTTTATCAATGACAATAAACCGTGTCTTTTACAAACCCCAGGTTCTAAGTGCAGAACAGCCAAAGTCCATGGTACGTTAAAAAAAACGGGCTACCGCAAGGAAATGTTTTAGCGCCGGCACTTTTAATATACAGTGTGCATTTTTCTAGTGGGCGAAAATGGCCAAATACGAAACTATGAGGAATAGCGAAAAGTAGGTACTTAGAAGAGTATAACGCCCGATTTTGACGTAAACTGAAACTGCATCATTAGATTTTTGAAAAATCAACATTATTCAGGCATCGATCCAGTTGATTTCGAAAAAACAAAAAAGCACACAAATATTACATCATTTGATAGTTTCGCTAATGAAGCACAAATTTTGTTTTTGCATGAAACAGTAACAAACATCCATCCATATATCCTCACAAACTTTTAGACTTATAATATTAAGTAGGATGAATGGTATTTACCTTGCTATCCAAAATAATGACAGCCGTCATATCTTTCTTGGTACTTATATCAATACCCAACGATTCAGCAAAGTGGTGGTTCTGTACGCTATCAAGAGCAATCATATGCAGACTAAAATTGTGTGCACACGAGAGTCCCTGAAAGTGCGGTATGTTATGTCTCTCATCGGTACCTTTTCCAGGATAGATTGGTGCACCCATTTCGTGGGCGAATTTCATTATCTTACAGAAGTGTTTTACGTTATCTTGTATGAGATTTTCAGCTGATAATGGGTCGTCCTCACGTGGCACCATCGTTGTCTCTGTTCTAACAAAATATTTAAATGTAAAGATTCATACTCACAACATACCACAGTATGGGATTTCTATTCTCTCAGTACGTTACAAATAATTTAATAAGCTATACAATAATTTAACGGGAATTAGCGATCATGTATAGGTATATACATACCTTTGGATTCAGCCTGTGACCACGGCCAGTGTAACCTGGTCGAAACGCCAGGCAATCCAAAGATATGTATATACCTGTACATGATCGCGTTAATTCCCGTTAAATTATTGTATATCATGGAACGCTAAAGTTTAAAAATTAGAATTTAATAAGCTGTTGAATAATTTACTGTTTTGAATATAATTTGAGTTAATAATTTTGAAACTTTGGCGCTAGTTTCGTTGGTTATAATAACCAGTTTCATCTGCGATTATACCCACATTTGACTTTTCTGCATAAAAAATAAAAGTTCATAGTTAGCTCCGCCATGTAAAAACATGTGGTCATGAAACATATGTTCTCAAATAAATTTACATCGTTTCTTTAAAGTAATCTGGTGCTTGGTATTAGATTAGGTGATAGTTAATAATAATTTGGACTATATACATAAAACCAACTCGAGAATGAGTTGACCGATTTTCATGGTCTTTGATTTTTCAGATTTATTGTCGCCTATAATGTGCCATTTTGGGGGAAATCCCCGCGGTTACTCCCGTTAGTCCAAACTCGAACCAATCAAAACCGCACACTGTCTCAGGTCTCTAATGGCTGGGTGTAAGGTGGCCCAATTACCCAATTCCTTCGCACACCGGCTGACCCTGGACCATTTAATGTAATAAAAAATTTGAGACGTTTATGAAATAAATTCAGCTGACAAGGTAACCAACATAACGGGATTCTAAGGCGGAACGAAGTTTCCCGGGTCAGCTAGTAGTTACATAAAGAGTAATGTTTTGTTAAATATAGGGAATATAAATAAAATTTTAACAAATGGCAGAGCTATCGCCAGTGTGCCACATTGCTAAAGAGATGTTCAATTCGCACGCCCGCAATTTTGAATGGACATTTACTTTTAGATTTGTTCTCTGTTGAAAATTATAACCAATCACTTCAATACGAATTAGTGCATCAATATATACGAAATTACTATCTACTACTTTCCATATTAACGAGGTTTAAGGGCAATCGCTTTTGTAAAATCATTCTTTTATATCCCGTGGTTCTTTATACTCGAATAACACTTACTCTTCCTGCATTGTAGAAACTTCAGGTTCATAATTGAAGCTCTCCTCAAACGTCTGACATTGGTCATACTGTTCGTAAAAACTTCTTTCCGCAGGTAATGTCTTTGAACTACATTCTTGTAGCCAGTCGAGCATAGACGATACCTGAGTATTGTCGTCTACACTGTCCATATCTTTGGATATAGTAAATCCTCTTTTAAAAAAAAAGTTGAACACCCCACTTTTCTGATTCTTTTGCGTAATGTTGTACCATGGATATTTATTATTTTGTGACTCAACTTCTTTCTTATAATACTTATGTTTTTTTATTGGTTTCTTAAACTTGAATTCTTGACAAAACTTTGTGATATTCTTCTCTTGATAAAGTAATCTTTGAACTTGTTGTAACTTCACTAATTCAGATGTCCACTGACTCGTGTCATTATTTTTGCAGTTGTAATACTCCATTGCCACCTCTCTTAACTGAAAAAAATAATATTCCAATTAAGGAAGTAGGTAGGTATATGATTTTTTTTTTTGTGGTGTCGTCAGAAATACATTTGTCTCTTTATTAGGATTTAATTGAAAATATTTTTGTTATTACTATTAAATGACAGGGTTTCTTGTGTCATTTGCTCCTGTTCATTGGCGAATTTACCAGCTGGCGAGTAGATTGATAGCCAATTGGCGGCCCAATTTGTATAGTTTACTGGCAGCAAACTTTAAAAAGGCAACTGGTGACAAAATTTTAATAGCATACTTGCGGCAAATGTATAAATCTGCCATTGCTCTTGCTAGTCAGAGACGAATGACAAAAGAAGCTCCAAAATGCCAAGTCCATTTTAGAGCACATCACCAAATTGTATAAATTATTTTCAGTGCAATAACTTTTGCAATAGCGTTTATGAAAAAGATAGAAAGACCTTTCGCTACTACGGGCCTGAGTACATAATTCCGAACAGTTCCAGCAGAAAGCGCAAGATATTGCAGATGTTTATACTACTGAGACTGACTTTGGATAAGTAAATGGGCTTTCAGTCTAAGAGATTACGAAATTAAAGTTGGCCATCAAACTTCTTTGACCATTCCTTAAATGAGGTCAGTAATCAAAACTATATGAATTAATAAATCTTTAAAAAGCCTTATACTATATCTAAATCAGAGCAGAATATTACCTACCATGGAATACATCGGCAGTTGCTCATACAGCGGGTTTAAAGGCGTAAAAAGTATAAGTATCGGATTGCCATCGACGTATCTCTCAAAACTGAATGCTTTCCTCCACAAAGGTACTATCCTTTGTACCGGCTGTGAGAAGTTCTCCAATAACCAATCCATTAGAGACGACTCATTCCAAGCTTGAATATCACCGTCACGTGATATGTATTCCTGTTAAAAAAAACCTTATTCATTATTTCTAACTAGCAGTTGTCTGCAGCTTCGCCGACGTGGTGTAGTCTGATATATATCTGATATAGTCGTTAAGTTTTCTAAAATATTCCAATTTTCTGCGCAATTTTCTTAATTTTTCTTTCCGTAAGAACCTTCTACATAGTATTAGATAACTTAAAAAAAAAAGAATAAAATCGGTAGTCATTCTCAAGTTATGGCGTAGACCAAGGTAAACAGGGATTCATTGCTAACTTAGTTTGAATTCTGTGGCATAGCAATTATCTATATACCTTTTTTTTTCGTGCGGAAATCCCTTCGGATACCCCTCCGCCGGCCAGCGGGGGCGGTTATGTCGGGCTTGAACCGAATAAAATCACACGCCGTTTCGGGTCTTAATACGCCGGGGTGTAAGGTTGCCCATAGAGCATATCCCTCGCACCCCGAACTTATCTATATACCTACTTAGTTAAAAGCACGCACGGGCTGCGTTCCCACGCTACAGAATGCAGTAAAAAAAAAATTATGTACAGCTTACTCATATTTCATTAGCAAATCTCAACCGCATATCTAACAGATTCTTAAATACTACGATCATGATGTATCTCTTAGGTTATATTAGCATGCCAACCTGATCAGGTGTAACGATCATGTCAGTCAATTAACGACCTCCGTCCTCCATGAGCGCAGGCAGGGTGGCAGGTGAGGCCGCCTGTCACCCCAGCAGAAGCAGGCCGGGACGGTGGGGCGACTAGCGCCCCTCTCCCAAACTGGGGCAAGAAGGGGACACCGTGGTTCCCAAACCCGAGGGGGCCATCTCGAAACCGGAGATGGCCCAGGGTCAGTCGGGGTGCGAGGGATATTCTCTATGGGCAACCTTACACCCCGGCGTCTGTAGACCCGAGACGGCGTGCGGTTTTAATCGGTTCAAGCCCGACATAACCGCCAACGCTGGCCGGCGGAGGGGTATCCGAAGGGATTTCCGCACGAAAAAAAAGAAAGAAAAAAAAGGGTACAGTATCAGGCTATTGCGACGCGAGCGAGGAATCAGGGCTGCACACGCTGGCGGACTGCCCAGCGTGGGAGGCGCCGAGGCGTGACCTCGTGGCAGCCATCGGGGTGGTCCTCTCGCTCGGCAGCGTGATTGCGACAATGGTGCGGAGCGCGAGCTCGTGGGCCACCGCCATCTCCTTCTGCGAGCATGTAATGCTCGCGAAGGCGATGGCGGAGTGCGCCCGGGAGAGGTATAGAACTCTCCCGGCCCGCCGAGCCCGCAACATGCTCGCCGCGCGTCGCAGGCGACTCTGGCGCCGGAGGTCGCTTAAAGACCTCCGTCCTCCATGAGCGCAGGCCTGGGGGTGGCAGGTGAGGCCGCCTGTCACCCCAGCAGAAGCAGGCCGGGACGGTGGGGCGACTAGCGCCCCTCCCCCAAACCGGGGCAAGACGGGGAAACCGTGGTTCCCAAACCCCTCAGCCATCTCGAAACCGGAGATGGCCCAGGGTCAGTCGGGGTGCGAGGGATATGCTCTATGGGCAACCTTACACCCCGGCCTGTGAAGACCCGAGACGGCGTGCGGTTTGAGTCGGTTCAAGCCCGACATAGAAGCCCCCGCTGGCCGGCGGGGGGGTATCCGAAGGGATTCCCGCACGAAAAAAAAAAGTACAGTATCAGGCTTTTGATTTGGCACGTCGGGAAGACAAGGCTAAGATCAGCTTGCTATGGTTTTGTAGAGCATTCTCTGTATCGCACAGCGCAAGTCAATAATTTGATACCTTTATAGAGTAGTTAAAACCGTTTCGGTTTATAAAATATTACAACTTTAATTTCGGTTTCAACTACTTTAAAAAGATATAGAGACAAAAAACTAAATCAATCCTTGACTCTCGCTTTTCCTCTCGACGAACCAAATCAAAAGCCGGCTACTGTAAAGATAGTGCAATCCACGAAGACGCGCCCCACTATTCCTCCTAACTGTTTACAGTATATGTGTGCAATGTGCAAGCTTCCGTCAATGTTTGAGTGTTATCGGTACACACTAATTACCTATGAGTGCACACGTACACTACAATAGACTAATTAGGAGCGAGCTTCATAGTCAAAGTGAAAGATGCTCTACTTCAATTTAATATTTTTTTACCGACTGCAAGGAAAGGGTTATGTTTTTTTATTTGTAGGTGTGGATATTTTATGTGATTATTAGTTAATATACGATAATATTACCATTTTTATAATAGGGAGTAATTATAGACATACGTGATTTTTTTTATTGAACTTTATTGAGAAATGAAAATCGTCAATCATTCGTTTCAGAAATATCTGATTCAGAATCTGATGTATCGCCGAAATTTATAATAAAACTAAAATCAAGATCACAGTGTCTCATGTATTCGTCTTCTATTTTTTCCACGTGCTGACAAGTATTGAACCAGACATCTTTTTCTAAAGATTTAGATCGGAAAAACAGAACACCTAGAACGGGACTTGAACCCGGGACCAGTCCCTTACAGGGGGAATGCTCTGACCAGCTGAGCTCTAGATAGCTCAGCTGGTCAGAGCATTCACACGTCCCAGATATTCGAAATTCTCCGATATATTATATACGTCTTAAGGCAACGCTGGAGACATCTACCGTAATTCTTGCGAACTACGGAAACAATGAATAACTACAGTCATTTTTAAACATTGTTTTTCATCTTTATTTACTCGATCAAATGCTTCATTTAAAATGGGCATAATCGAATTGTAATTTTGACGGCTAGCAACGTCGTTTTTTACAATACCCCAAATGTTTTCGATTGGGTTTAATTCTGGATGATAAGGAGGCAGCTGAAGCACTGTGAATCCATGTTCTTTCAATAATTTGTCAACTTTGTACTTACGGAAGTTTTCTTTGTTTTTTAATACAAGGTTATAAAGTTCAGGTTTTTTGTAGCTTGGTTCAAAACGGATATTTTTTTAATTCAGCCAAGTCCTCATGTCTAATTTTTTGGAGTTGGATGTTGGTATTTTTTCCGAACTAGTATTGTGATAGGCAGCATTATCCAAGACTACCACGGAATTATTTGGGAGATTTGGTATTAGTTTCTCCTTTAGCCACTTTTAAGTAATTTTTCTGTGTTCATGTTATCGTGGTAGTCTCCGGATTTGATCTCTGCTCTATATGTCAACAACGCATTTGGTACGAAACCCTGTGCACTTCCACCATGTACTATAATTATGCGCACTCCTTTTGTTAAATTTAATTTTATTGCTGTTTTAGAACCTTTTTTCGGCCCATGTTTTTTTTTGCACGTGGTTGGTAAGAATATATGATTCATCTGTGTAGACTATAGGTCTACCGGCATTACGAAAAGACTTTACCTATTTTAAATATTTCAATCTTAACATTTGAATATCATGTTTTTCGGTTAGCACCTTCATGTTAGTCTCAGTTTTTCTCCATTTATAACCAAGTTTAAGTAACAATGTTCTTATGGTCCAGAACACTTACATCCATCAAATTGTATACGGTCTTTTAAAACAATATTAAGTCGTTATAAGTTGGAAGTTGACGATGTTCTAGATGATAGTTTTGGATAGTTCTTCAGACTACACCAATATCAAATTCGTCTAAATTAATTTTTCTTGGTCTTACCCGTCTCTTCTTCATAGGTGATGTAAAAATAGTAGTACTTCTGCCTACTAAATATCCACTTCCGTAGTCGTTGTACGCTCCGCACTTGGGACTATGGGAACTGTCGCATCCGTCTTCATAGTTACATTCGATTCCATAGTAGGAACTGTAATTTGCTTCATTGTATTTGTATATTAGTTTCTTTCGCGTAGAATTCTAGTCACTGTGCTTTCAGAAACTCCAACAGCCTGTGCGGTTCTCCATCGCGCATTAGTGAGTTTTTCTGCATAATTTTTACTTGCTTGTTTTCATAAAATCATAAACTTTAGGAACAATTTCTCTTGCCTAAAATTAAAAAAAAACATTAAATAGTTTTACTTATTTATAAAGTTGAAATGAAGTCTTCTTTTAGTAAAATTTACTATTTTCAAAATTAAAATACTTTCCTTTAGTAACTATAAACTTCTAAACAATCATTTACATACCTTTTTTTTTTTTTTTTTTTTTTTTTTATCGTGCGGAAATCCCTTCGGATACCCCCCCGCCGGCCAGCGGAGGCGGTTATGTCGGGCTTGCACCGACTAAAACCGCACGCCGTCTCGGGTCTTCAGACGCCGGAGTGTAAGGTTACCCATAGAGCATATCCCTCGCACCCCGGCTGACCCTGGGCCATCTCACCACTAACAGCATCGCTCATCCTGTCTCCTCTGAAAGCAGAGGAGTACGGAGAGCGATGTGTTCCCGCCACGTTGGGTATTGGCCGACGATCAATGCCAACCCTATGAAGGGGTGAAGGGGAAGCCATTGACCGCCGCCCAGGGTGTACCGGCCGCTCCGATTCCGTTCCCCCTGGACTGCAGCGGGATCGGAATCGGAGCGACACTCGAGGAGGTTACCCAACACACACCCCAATCATTTACATACCTGGCTTTTAAGTACAACACGCTGAGATTTTAACGACATTTAAAAAAAAATTATTAAATAAATAAAATAAATAAAGTGGAGCAACTTTCGTGACGAGTCTGGATTTTCGCAACATAGATTCTACTACTTGTTTGCATCGAACCGCTGACGGTTCGCGACTGACGCTCGGAGCAAACTCCCCGCACCCCGCAATCCCCTCAACCAAAAATAAGTGGGGCGCGTCTTCGTGAATTGCACTATCTGTATATACCTACCATGTTTGCGTCAATGTTCACATTATTGTAGACCCTATTTCTGTAGAATAAAGCTTAACTGAACATTAAATGCGATATAACGTTAGAAACCTAAAGTCTGTGGCGTAGCGGTAGAGCATCGATTGCTATGCCAGAGGTCACCGGGGTCGATTCCCGCTCATTGTAAATATGTATATGTGCCTTGGTCTGAGTTTATGTTATGTTATGTCATTTACAAAATAAGTGTTTTTTTTTTTTTTTTTTCTATGGCGATCCCAACGATTCCGCGAACAACTCAGTTTTTATACTGATCGAAATGACGTGTGAGAGTACAAGTGAAAAACCGCATTCTAGAACCCATATGACGAGGCTCTGTTTAGATTGGGTCTAGATGGCGCTGTGTAATATGTGCTAGAATATTTAAAAAAAACCTTGGTATCATTCCACAACATGAGTCGAGCGTTTGGCACACTTTCAGCTCCAAGGTCAACGGCTAGCTCTTCTGACGTCACTGAAGCGAAACAAATCTCCCCCAATGTGTCTGCTTCGCGAAATTTCAAAGCAACTGTATACCAAACATTATAATATTTCGAAGTATCTGTCAATGGAGTATATCCAACTGCTACAGCCTGTAATTAATAATAATTTACAATACACAACCTATATTATATTCATATAAAGTTGTAAAGTATTACCAGTACACGAAAAAATTTAATACACGCTTTTAAATGATGAATTTTTCAATGAAGTAGTTAAAAAAACCAGACAGTATAATGATAACACAATTCAAACACGTCACGTCTTGAAGTCAAGGTTTTATTACCCCAATATAAGAACCTCTATGGCCAAAGGAAACTGTCATATGTTATTCCGGACCTGATCAACAATCTCCCATTATCTCTTAGAAATGAGATAACACCAAAAAATATCAAATTCAGACGCAAACAATATTTTTTGGCAAATATAACTAATTATTATTGATCTGTCAATTATTTGTCTAACAAAAAAAAAAGTACATATATACATATACATTATTTTTTGCTTTTCCGTTTTTTCGGCGGTTAATTTTTTGTTAAAAAGTTTTTATTATATGAGTGTTCATTGTGTTTTCTCATTTTGGCGCCAATATATTGTACAATATTTTGCGATATTAAAATGGAGTGGGGTAATAAGAGAACCGAATCGCTGTGATTGCATTACACAAAGTAGGTATAGAGCCAAATGCAATTTTTAAAACTCTCCATATGATCGATATTAGTAAAATGTTTGTGTACCGGGCTATTTATAGGTACAATGAGACCTCCTCTGTTTGTGACAGAAAAAGATCTGGCCGTCCACGTAGTGTTCGTACGAAAAAGGCAGTCAGAGCAAGAGTAAGGGAAAGAATTCGAAGAAATCCTGTCCGAAAGCAAAAGATTTTATCTCGGGAGATGAAGATAGCACCTAGAACCATGTCGCGATATTTAAAAGATGACTTAGGACTTGCAGCCTATAAGACACGTACTGGTCATTTCTTAACCGATAATTTAAAAAGAATAGGAAGGTAAAATCGAAACACTACTGAAGCGGTACGCAAAGGGAGGTCACAGAAATGTTTTGTTTACGGATGAGATTTTTTTTACAATTGAGCAACATTTTAACAAACAAAATAACCTTATTTATGCTCACAGCTCTAAAGAAACTTCTCAATTAGTCGACAGAGTGTAACGTGGGCATTATCCGACTTCAGTGATGGTTTGGTGCGGTTTTAGCTATGAAGGAGTGACTGAGCTATACTTTTGTGAAAAGTTATCAAAACATCAGCACAAGTGTTTCAAGATACCATTCTTGAGAAGGTAGTGAAGCCCCTTAACATCACCATGTTCAATAACCAAGAATGGTCCTTCCAGCAAGACTCGGCGCCGGGTCTTAAAGCTCGGTCTACGCAGTCTTGGTTGGAAACGAACGTTTCGGACTTCAACAGAGCTGAAGACTGGCCGTCGTCTGGTCCCGATCTTAATCCGCTGGATTATGATTTATGGTCAGTTTTATAGAGTATGGCTTGCTCTAAACGCCATGATAATTTGGAGTCCCTAAATTAATCTATACGATTGGCAGTGAAGAATTTTCCCATGGAAAGAGTGTGTGCTTCTATGAATAACTGGCCTCAACATGGAAAGGACTGTATTGCAGCCAATGGAGAACACTTCGAATAAGCTTTTTATATTTTAAATTGTTTTATATTTATGTATTAAACTTACACTGTAAAAGTAATAAATGTTATTTGCAATAGAAAACATTTATTTTCTTCGTGGCAGTATTTATGGCAAGACTAGGTATATGAATACTATTATAAAAATGTAAATTAGTTGTGTCTGAACATTGGAGATATTAAAAAAAAAGACTTGGATTATTTAAGCACACAGAGAAATATATTATACAGTTTGTACATACTGTGTTTATAACTCTAGAACATTGAACTTGAATGAATGAAAATAAATAGGTAGGTACATAAAGTTTCGCGATGATAACACTAGTATTATAATTAAACTATGCAGATACTCACATCGCAATATGAGAGCAAATTTACTAAATCTTCTGATGAAGAAACCCTTGTCAAGGGCTTCATCATTAACTCCAAAAAATTCACCATACTAAGTGCATCTTTGGGACCTGTTGAATAACAAAATGGTATTATAATTATAACACAAATATAAAACAAAAACTAATGGCCAGTTTCTGAATTAAAAAAAAGAGAAATTGAAGTTGGGTCTCGTCAACAGCTACTAACTACATACACATAGTTTTATACGGTTTACCAAAGTCTTGTTTTTCACAGAATTATAAATCGAGAGTGAATCTGGCTATGGACCTCATATAATGCACATAGCGCATGTAAACAAATAGTGTATTATATAATTGTGTGACTTAAGTGAATATTATTTTGAAATGAAAACTAAATCAAACATCAAAATTTATGAACCATGCATTAGTTTGATGATTAGGTAATTAATGCTAAATTAACATAATTGATTAAACAATTTTAGTATTTGCCCACTCATCAGTGACTATTAATCACTGATGAGTGGGCAAATACTTACTACCTATACTATCCCTATATACCCTATCACTACCTATAATTCCTTAGATTGACATAATTACTTAGTCGTAATCAATCGGTTGATAAAAAAGTATGAGGTAGAGGATAAACTAGTCATGGGGAAATTGGGAGGCTGATCATTAAAGAGACGCACATGAACAACTTTCAAGTATTGAACTATGGCGGATAAATCTGAAAGAAGTTGTTGCATACCAATTAGACCTTGCGGAAAAACCAGACACCTCTTTGCTAACCATTCCTTGTACTTTGCACTGAAGGTAGAATCACAGAGGGGTGTGTGTTGGGTAACCTCCTCGAGTGTCGCTCCGATTCCGATCCCGCTGCAGTCCGGGGGGAACGGAATCGGAGCGGCCGGTACACCCTGGGCGGCGGTCAATGGCTTCCCCTTCACCCCTTCATAGGGTTGGCATTGATCGTCGGCCAATACCCAACGTGGCGGGAACACATCGCTCTCCGTACTCCTCTGCTTTCAGAGGAGACAGGATGAGCGATGCTGTTAGTGGTGAGATGGCCCAGGGTCAGCCGGGGTGCGAGGGATATGCTCTATGGGTAACCTTACACCCCGGCGTCTGAAGACCCGAGACGGCGTGCGGTTTTAGTCGGTGCAAGCCCGACATAACCGCCCCCGCTGGCAGGCGGGGGGGTATCCGAAGGGATTTCCGCACGATAAAAAAAAAAAAAAAAAAAAAAAAGGTAGAATCACAGAAGCCCAGCCAAAAACCTTTATAGCTGCTTGATTGTATCAAGCATGATGGTGGCTAAATAACGTATTTATATGTTTCGCTGGTATTTCATAATAGTTTTTAGTAATATTAAGTTATGAACATGTAATAACATTAACAAACAGCATAAATTAAGAAAAAAGGACCCAAAATTGATGCCTGTTGTGGTATACCAGTAATTATGCCAATAGCAGAAGATGGAAATAAATTAATAACTACTTAAGCTATTACGTTAGAAACATATTATGTGGCAGTCGAATGTAGAACATTTCCATATATCTTATAATATTTTATGCTCTTTTGTTGCATCGTTTAATATAAACTGAAGATCAGCCCTGTTGAATGCTATTCAAAATGTGTATTGCAATAGCATAAGGCAGAACTAGCAATATAATAGCAAAGCAGCAATAGATAACAGATCACAAATTTGAATGAACTTCGAAAACATAAACTGCTGCTATTTTTTTTTTTGTTTTTTTTGTAGTTGGAATATATTGAGTTTACAAAAAAAAACAAGTTAGCTTAATGTTAAATAAATTAGATAGAAATAAATTTAAAATACTACATCATACCTTTATAAAGGATACCTCTTGATATAGAAGTGTATACCATTAATATAGGCCATGCAGGTATTTTATGATTTTGAAGTCTACATTCGCTTCCTGGGTTCCAACAATTGATTGCAGAAAAAAGAACCTGAAACAATATGACATTATCTCAAATGAAATTTTGCTGCATAATGCTTGTTGGTCCTTGCTGAGTAGGTTAACAAAGATATAAATGAATGAAATTTTATAGAAAACATACACACATTTTCTATGAATTTAATTTAGGAAACGTCAATATCTTGGATACGCATTGAACCCATGACCAGTGTCATTCTGAATGGGGCACTCTGACTGTTTGTAAGAATTCTTTGCAGACGGCTATAACATTGCTCTCAGACATAATATGTTGAATAATTCACCTTACTGATTAATATGTATACAAAATACAGATATTATTTTGTTCTGGGAAAATTCAAGTACTACATTATCAGTTTTTTTTTTTTAAATTAGGTATCAGAATTAATAAGTCATTTATTCTCAGAACATTATTTGTAGTCAATATGGTAAAACTACACTTTTTCCTTTCTATTCCTATTCTATATACTATTGCATTGTACGATTCCCAGCCCTTGTCTTTGGTAACCATAATCAAAAGCAATTGGTAATTCCTAAATAAATATGCAACACTTTTATTATCAACCTACAATTGATAACTTATCTAAATCATAATTATTAAAATTAATTAATTATTTATTATTATTTTTTTATTTTTTTTATTTATTGTTTTATTTATAAATTAAAACAGTTAAATGCTTCAACTTACACTGTCTTTTAATACTGTCGCAGCTTTCTCAAACTCTCCTCTCACATATTGAGACTCTGCATCCCAAGGGGCATAGTACATAACAAAAGAGACATCTGCTTGGTTAACACTAGCAAGCGCACTACTTAATTGGCCTTCATACCAATCTCTAACTACTGAGTCTGTTTTAAAAAACTTGCTTGCTTGAGGATGTTTTGATATCTTAGTTGGTCTAAAAAAAAAACAAAATTAGTATCAGCCGAGTCAGATCAGTTAACTCAAAACTGAATATTCAATGAAAATACTTATAAACCATGACCAATCTGAATTAGATAAACATTTTACATTAACAGTTGAAATGGTTTTTGTAAAATCTAAATCAAATATGAAAACTTTCTTTAATTTTTATATACTTTGATTTGAATATTTTAATATGCTCTGAGAATTCTTTTACATCTCATTACAATAAAAATGTGAAAAGGAATAAAAAAAAACAAATGCTGACAAGAACTACAAAGATTCATTATGGACTTCCCCATACAAATACTCTATGCTGTATTTCCTTTTTAATTTTATTATAAGTTAGTTAACTTACGTGTTGTGAAGGGCTGCGTAAGTTGTTAGAGCAAGGGCTATGCAAAATACCATTTCTTTAATTAACATATTGAGGGTTATCTCCCTGTTCCTGTGTTGAGTTGCAACTTGAGTATTTTCAGCTGAGTTTTGGGCATCTCTAGCAGCACTGGACTTTGTTGTTAATGACGTGACCTGTGAAATATCTTCAGTGTCCGCCGTTGGAAACATTACACGTCATTCAAAAACAATAGTGATAATGAAAGAGGCTCATCGATAATAAAACATTGCAGAAAGATCATACATAAATAATAAGGGTTGGCACTGCTAACATTAGGTGATTTGCATAGAAAATTCATAATAACTTTTCACTCAACAGTTACATATTTATGTAACCTTAATTTATTTTTTATCATTTAGTTTATAAGGAACTTTAGCTCTGTCAGTTAAACGTTAAAATGACATTGACATAAGAACTTTACGTTTATAATCCCATTCCATCGGTGCCATAGTGCAAACAAACACATTAATAAACTAGAGTCTAGTAACTTAAAGTCCTCTTGCAATTTCTTGTCATTCCACAGACATATGATTGAGTTTGAGACGTAGACGGAACATGTCCGATATTTTGTGACCAAATACGAAATGTAGCTCGGAGATGATGGGGCGGGGCCGAACTAAAGCTGCCAACCTCTACGAATAACTGCGTAACTGCATATATCACAAGATAAATGAATTCTAACGTTTGACGGTAGTGTAGCTTGCGTCATGTTGTCAGCGAATACCACGTTATATATATATATTGCGTTTATAATCAGTTAGCTCGATGTGTTCTGCATCTAGAACAAGTAACGTGAAGTTGTCTCTAAATGAATTAGAATCAGCTCAAATGTTTTGGTGCATGTAACTCGTACAGTGATGGGTCGAGGGTTTATACCCAATGGGCAAATAGTTTAGCACCCAATTACTGGGTATAAACTATTGTTCTGAAATAAATGTATGTTATATGTAAACACAGTATAGAAGCATACTTTTAAGTAAATCAAACGATCCTAAGCTTTTCTTATAAGCTTCTACATATACTTTTACATGTTTGGAAGTATAATAATAATAATAACAAATGAAATAATATGTTACAATAGATTATCTATACAACAACAAATATGTAACCACAAGTATATATCTGGAAATACACGATTATTGACATGACAGTATCTGTCTGTCAAACACAAATATTATAAATGCACAAAAATAAGTACCGAAGATGATCACAAGGGCCAAAGCACGACTAGCACGCCCAATAACCCCGGACTCGTCGCTCAGCTCCGTCCCGCAGCCACCAGCAACTTCTCTGGGTGTGACATCGACGTCGAGCTCAAGTTCCAGCGACGAGTTTTTCTCCCCGCCGACGTCGCCAACACCTGTTCGTCGGCAGGGGAGAGGCCGGCCCCCGGCCTGCTTGGGGTCCCGAGGCCCACCGGCCTCGAATAGGGCTCCCGCTGCCGGTGGTGTAGTGCGTCGCATGCGATGGACTCATATTATGAATGAGAATTGCATGCGCGCCTACTATGGGGCTACAGAGGGAGAAACCATTCGAACGGCGTATCTTGACAGGATGCTTGCTCTGTTTCAGGTCCTCGATCCAACCATCACAGTGTCCGCCCAACGATTGTCGGATCAAGTGCGAGCGATCCAGCGGTGTAACCTGTTGGATCAATCTGTGCTTGATCGGCTCCGCCTGGAGGCACAACCTACTCGCGCGACTCCTTCCTTGATACGGGACTCACCCACCGCGTCGTCAGCGCCGCTATCAGGAGTGACACCAGCGACATCGGTAAGGCCCGTGGTCGATGATGGAGATTGTGTGAGTACGACTGTTAGCACCCAGGTAAGTGAGCAATTGGGGAGGGCTTTGGAGGACGCTATTCGCCAGTATAGGTCCGCGCCTGAATCTAGGCCGCGTCTACCACGTCTGCCCACTCATAGGCGAAATCTGGCACTGATGGGAGCCCTGAATGATTTACTATTCCCGTACATGCGCTAGTAAAGTTTTGTCTGATACCCACTCGATCATGTACTGTGGAGCAATCCCCATTTTATGGGGATGGAACCGCCCAATGTGTAGTCGATGAGGGGCTGCCAGGAGCCAGTGCCATGATTAATTTCTGGCGTGGTATCTGGTGAGCGCCCGTCGAACACACAGAGGGCGATTGGATGTGCGTTGTTGAGCGTGAATGTGGGAGCATCGAACCCATGGCGTCTATAACTATAGACCCCGAAGACGTGAGTTGTGCGATCCGTACGGCCCCGAACTGGAAAAGTCCTGGACCGGACGGGTTGCACAACTTCTGGATAAAGTGGATCCGGTGCTCCCATGGGAGCTTAGCGACGCAGTTCCAACAAGCCCTCGAAGTTGGCTCCCTTCCCCGGTTTATGACCACCGGGATCACCTTCTTGCTCCATAAGACCGGTAATACCGTTGAACCTAAAAACTATAGACCCATCACGTGCTTGCCCACTATGTACAAGCTCCTTACATCCATTCTGACCATCAAAAATAACACACACATTGTTGTGAACAATATTTTGGCCCCCGCTCAGAATGGGTGTAGGGTTGGGTCCCGCGGTACTAAGGAGCTCCTCCTCATAGACATGACTATTAGCCAGCAAGTCCGGCGGAGCCGGGGGGCTCAGTCCGCGGCCTGGATTGACTACAAGAAGGCCTATGATTCAGTGCCTCACTCATGGCTGAGGAGGATCTTAGAGTTGTATAAAATCGATGCAACTCTGAGATCCTTCCTCAGTGCGTGTATGGGGCAGTGGACCACAGTCCTTCGTCAACCGGGCGGCGGGGAGATCTCCTCTGACCCCCAGGACTTCATAAGGATTGAGCGGGGCATCTTCCAGGGTGACTGTCTGAGCCCGCTTTGGTTTTGCCTAGCACTGAATCCTCTCAGCACTTTGTTGAGAGTTTCAGGTCTAGGCTACCGGCTTCAGAGAGAGGGTGAGGTTATTAGTCATCTGCTGTACATGGATGACCTCAAACTTTTCACACCGAAACTTCCTGACCTGGTGGAGCTGCTGAAAATCAGGCAGGTTTTCAGCCACGTCATTGGGATGGAATTCGGTGTGGATAAGTGTGCGGTCTTACATGTGCAGCGGGGGAAAGTTGTGAATTCTACGAATTTGCAACTTTCTGAGACTATGACTCTCAGATCTCTCTCTGAAACCGAAACCTATAAGTATCTCCGTATGGCAGAGTCTTTGGGTATCTCAGTAGTGGATATCAAGAAATCGGTAAAGGAACGCTTCTTCTGCCGCTTCACAAAAGTACTCAACAGTCTTTTGTCGGGCGGCAACAAGGTGCGAGCCTTCAACGGTTGGGTGATGCCTCTACTGACTTACTCCTTTGGCATACTGAGATGGACTCAGACTGAGCTGGACGCCCTGGATAGAAAGGTCCGTCAACTGCTCACCACTCATCGCATGCTATACCCGCGCTCGTCTGTTATGAGACTGTACATACCACGGAGGTGGGGGGGTCGAGGCTTTTTAAATGCCAAGAACCTCCACAACCGTGAGGTGTGCAGACTTAGGGATTATTTCCAGAGCAGCGAATGCGGGATGCATCGTGATGTGGTGGCAGTAGACAAGGGTCTCACTCCGCTCTCCTTGACGAACGAGAACTGGCGCAGACCGACGGTATTGAGCGTCGCGGACCGCAAGACCGTATGGGAGGACTAGGAGCTGCACGGGAGGTTCTATCGAGCCTTAACAGGGCCCGATGTAGACCTTCTGGCCTCGGTGAACTGGCTACGCTTCGGGGACCTCTTTGGGGAAACTGAAGGGTTTGCCTGTGCAATTGCTGACGAGGTCATGATGACGAACAACTATCGGAAATATATCCTAAAGGACGGTACGGTCGACATCTGTCGGGCATGCCGTCGTCCCGGAGAGTCACTCAGGCATATTATTTCGGGTTGTTCTCATCTGGCCAATGGCGAGTACTTGCACAGGCATAACCTAGTGGCCAGGATCATCCACCAGCAACTTGCTCTTCGATATGGCCATGTTTAGTCTGAGGTGCCGTACTATCGGTACACACCGGTGTCGGTTCTTGAAAATAGTCATGCATTGCTCTACTGGGACCGCTCTATTATCACGGACAGGACTATTGCTTGCAATAAGCCTGATATAGTGGTAGTCGACCGGCCCCAGCGCCGGGCAATGATCGTTGACATCACCATCCCGCATGACGAGAACCTCGTGAAGGCTGAGAAGGACAAAATCAGCAAGTACCTTGACTTGGCTCACTAGGTTACCGCCATGTGGGATGTCGATTCAACGATCATTGTCCCGATAGTGATTTCGGCGAACAGGCTGATAGCGAAGAGCCTCGACCAACACCTCAAGAGACTCTCGCTAGATGGTTGGGTCAAGGGTCAGATGCAGAAGGCGGTCATCCTCGACACGGCACGCATTGTCCGGAGGTTTCTCTCTCTGTAACCCCGACCGCCGGTAGATTGGGCCCTGCCACGCTGCCGGTGGAGCACTATTTTTTATATTTATAAATAGATGTTTTTTTTATTTTTTATATGTATTTAAAAATGTAATTTATAAGTAATTTTAAAGTGAATAAAGAGATAATAATAATAATAATAATTCCATGGGCCTGATATAGATTTACCAGCATCTGTGTCTTGGCTACGCTTCGGTGACCTATTTGGGGAAACCGAAGGTTTTGTCTTTGCAAATATGGACGAAGTAGTGATGACGAATAACTATCGGAAGTATATTCTAAAGGATGGTACGGTTGACATATGTCGGGCGTGCCACCGTCCCGGAGAATCCCTTAAACATATAATTTCTGGTTGTTCTCGTCTTGCCAACGGCGAGTATTTGCATAGACATAACCAAGTAGCCAGGATTGTCCATCAACAGCTTGCTCTAAAGTATAACCTTTTAGAATCAGAGGTACCGTACTATAGGTATGTGCCCGACGCAGTTCTCGAAAATGGGCACATCAAGTTGTACTGGGATCGATCTATCATCACTGACAGGACTATTGTAGCTAATAAACCTGATATAGTGTTGATAGATCGATCAGAGCGCCGCGCAATAATTATCGATATCACCATTCCACATGATGACAATCTTGTAAAAGCCGAAAAAGAAAAACAAATGAAATATTTGGATTTGGCTCACGAGGTTGTCGACATGTGGAGTGTTGATTCGGCAATTATTGTCCCGATAGTTGTTTCGGTTCACGGACTGATTGCCAAGAGCCTCGATCAACATCTCAAGAGGCTCGCGTTAGGCAGTTGGGTCAAGGGCTTGATGCAGAAGGCAGTGCTCCTCGACACGGCACGTATCGTGAGGAGATTCCTCTCTCTGGAGCCCTAACCACCGGTAGCTTGGTCCCTGTACCCGATGCCGGTGGGCCACTATTTTTTATATTTTTAAATATATTTGTCTTTTTTTTGTATAGAATGTATTTAAAAATATAATGTAATAAGTATTTAAGTGTAATAAAGGGAATAATAATAATAATAAATATTCTATGTTTGTATGTTAAGTATAAATCTTGCACGCCTAACTTGATATTGTTTGGTAAATTTATGTAATTTAAACGAAAAATGTAATAATATGGTATCAAAGGCTGGTCGGATTATGGAGTACGAAGAAGGTCATAGGAACTCCTAAACTAAACAAGATAAACTTACCGCTTGAACTATTTTTTTTTTATCATGGCGAACACTCTGGTGTTACGTGGTATTCGGGGTCTGAAGATGGAGTCTGAAAGTAATCATAGGAACTCCTAAAGTAAGCAATATAGGTCCATCGAGTTTGAGCTCATTTGTTTTGTCTAGGCAAACACCCTGGTGTTATATGTATTCAGGGTCCGAAGATGTAGTAGATAAGTGATCATAGGTACCGCTGTACTAAACCTGATAAACCTCTCAAGTTTGAGTTCATTTGTTTTATTTTGGTAAATACTCTGGTGCTACATGATCTCAACTGTTTGAAGATGGTGACGGTAGGTGGTTCTTTATTCACAAGCTTTTAATTAACTTGCTCTGTATGTATGTTAGATCGGGTCAAATTTTGCAACTAAATTTTGAACTAGTTATCTTCAACCGATTCAGATGAAATTTTGCAGAGATGTTTAATTTGGATGACAATGTATTAATATAGTACGATGGAGCTGGTCTAATGGAGTAGGATGGTAGCCTTTGGATCTCCTATACTAAACAACATAAACCTTTCTAGTTTGGGCTCATTTGTTTTGTCTTGACAATCTCTTTGATGTGACTTCGTATTCAGGGTAGGATGATGGAGTTAGAAGGTGGCCATAGGAACTCCAAAGATAAACAAGATAAACATATCGAGCTTGAACTCATTATTTTTTCTCTTGGCGAACACTCTGGTGTTACGTGGTATTCGGGGTCTGAAGATGACGTCTGAAAGTAATTATAGGAACTCCTAAAGTAAACAAGATAAACCTATCGAGTTTGAGCTCATTTGTTTTCTCTTGACAAACTCGCCGGGGTTACATGGTATTTAGGGTCTGATGATGGGGTAGAAAGTGGCCATAGGAACTTTTAAACTAAACAAGATAAACCTTGAGTTAGGGCTCATTTGTTTTGTCAAGTCAAGTTAAGTTTAAAAAAAAACAAGATTAAAAATTATGCAAGTATTGTACTGATTTCAAAAGCTTGTAGCGCAAATAAAAAATAAAGAATTGACTTTTTTTAAAGAATATGCGAAATAAGTTTTTGAAATCAGCATACAATTTATTGAAGAAGCTTGTTTTAAAGAAATTTATTTTTATTTTTTATTACTTAGTTTAAAACTCACGTAGACTTCACCTTAATCATAATACAAATTACAGTATTTCTCAATCAATACAAAACCTAGAAAAACGGTGCATTTTCAATATTTTTTTTCGCGAATATCTTAGAAAGATGATACAAATTTGCTTCAACGCTATATGTACCAAGCGTACATATGGCGTTGAAGCAAATTTGTATCATATTTTATGAGTAATGTTTATGTACAGGGAAAAGAAAAGGATAGCACATATTATCATATGACTAGAAAGAAATAGATCATGCATCATAGATAAAATTAGTATTACGTGTTCCGTCTGTATCTCGCTGGCGCTCCATGGCCCGCAGCGAAAAATCGACTCCTACTACTGCTACGAGATCTCGGCGCTGCACTGCCCGGGCTGGACAATCCCGGAGCGTATGCTGCGCCGAGTCCGAGATGATGGCTTGGCGGGTGGCATATCGACGTGCGGATCTATTCGAGCGGAGGCCGAATGCCACTATCCGCCCGATACTGTGTCGTCTGCCGATAAACTTCGGTGAGCACTTCTGCCTCCAGATCCCACGGAGGATTCCGGCTAATAGGCAGGCTACGATGCCTTGGGCTCTTAAGAGGTAGGGCCTATTGCGGGCAGTCAAGGCCCACACCTGTGCGCCGTACAGCGACATTGACCGGAACACCCGTCGGCAGCCAATACTGGTTCCACTTAGGTTTGGCAAAAGCCTGCCCAGGGTGGACGCGGCGCCGATGGGCTTCGAAGTGAGCCTATGCAAGTGTTCATCGAAGTGCCACCTGGAGTCGATGGCTAGGTCCAGATATTTGATCTGGGTCCCCACCGGTACGAGAACAGAACGGATCTCGATCGAGGCGCAGGGCGGCGGGTGGCGATAAGGCCCGTGAAAGAACACAGCTTTCGTCTTTTTTACCGCCACTCGCAGGCCCAACGCCTCGATACGTCCAACCTGGGAGACACCCACGGTGGCTAGCTGCGTCACCTCCTCGAAGGTTTCCCCCGGGGCCGTGACGAGAGTGCCATCCGCGTAGCAAGTAGCGCGCCTAGCCTGGGAGGAAAGACTCAACGGAGAACCCAATCATAGCCAATGTTCCACCGGAGCAGCCCAAAGACCGACCCCTGAAGAACAGCGCACGACGCGGGTCCTTGCAGCATACGTCCATCACAGTCCTCGTACAGTATAAGCCTCTCCTGCAGATAGTCCACCTCCAGCTACTTCAGGTAAACGGGTGACCCGTGATAAAGGAGCGCCTCCCTGATGCAGCTGAACGGTAGACTATTTATTTATTAACTTCAGTATAACTTAAGATAAACATAGGTAATAGATATTGGCTAAAATTATCAAGTTAACAAGCAAAATAGCTGTAGCCGAACTAGGACAAGCCTGTACCTCGGCTTACTTCGCCCTTCCCCTCCGGCAAGTTAAAGTTTGGTAAATAGCCCTTCTTCTCATTCGATGCACTCTTTACAGAGCGGTCGTGGTCAACTGCTAGTACTATCCGGTACAGATGTCGCTCGCCGTATGATATCTCGCCATTTCTTCCGGTTCGCAGACATTCTGGTACACTCATGCAAGGGTCCGCCCACTGCAGATTTGATTTGGTCGGTCCATCGCATGGGTCCTCCCACGTGGCCTTGTTCCTTCTACTTTGCCCTGAACGACAAGACGTTCAACGGAGTCATTGCTACGCCTCGATACATGGCCGAAAAATTTTAGTATTCGAGTCTGAACTAGCGTAGATAGACGCTGCTTGATGCTGAGCTCTTTAAGGATGGACACGTTGGTTCGGAATTCAGTCCATGATATTCCGAGCATTCTTCTCCAGCACCCCATCTCTAGAGAGTCTATCTTTTTCTTCTCAATTTCTCGAAGCGTCCACGTCTCGGCAGCGTATAAAAATATGGGGAATATGAGCGTTCGGACGAGCCGGATCTTAGTATTTTTAGTAATATTCCTATTCTTCCATATTCTTTTCATTTTGTCCATTGCAGTTCTCGTCATACCCATACGCCGTTTCACTTCATCCACGCAACCGCCACAGTTTGATATTAAACCTCCCAGATAGATGTAGGAGTGGATCACGTTACAGTTCGCAATCTTAGTCACTTCGGGCGAGTTGTCATTGACGCGGTCAACTACCATCATTTTGGTTTTTTGACGGTTGATCTTTAAACCAAACTCAAACAGACTCACGCGTTCCATCTTCAGAAGCACTCTTCCATACGGCGTGGACAGGTGGCAAATAGGGTGGTGTCATCGACGTAGCGCAAATTCGCGATCCTGTGGCCGCCAACTATTATTCCATCAGCCCAGTCTTCCAAGGTTATCCTCATTATCAGCTCCTTGTATACATTAAACAGGAGCGGAGATACTATACACCATTGTCTGACACCTGCACTCGGGTGAAAAATAACTAGACAACATATCATCTGTCCGCACCGAAGCTGTTCCTTTTTCGTATAGCTGCCTGAGAAGATGGACAAGATTGTTTGGGAGTGCCCATTTCGACAAGTGCGTTCCATAGTTTTGATATGTATTCGGCTAGTCTGGAGGTATATAGGCAATGAGACAACGGCTTATCATCAAGACGTATATTCACAGACTGGCTCAACGTATTACATTGTCTTAACATAAATTATAGGTACCCACTTATTTCTATGTTCTATAAACATATTTTATTTGTAATCTTAACAACTAAATATCCATGAAAGTACTAATTATTCTATCTGAAATCTATCAACAGGTTTCCGTATACGCCGGGGACATCGATGCACAGGTGATGCAGGTGTAGTAGTAACCGTAGGTGAATGTTCTGAAGGAACAACACCTACACTATCTTGTACTTCGATTTCTTTATTGGTGTCTACTATCACGTTTTCGCGCAGTACCCCTTCTACCCCCTTACTTAGCGGCTCGACAACACTCTCCTCAATACTCTGTTGATTATCATTTCCCTCTGGACAGGTAACATCCGAAAAGCGAGGTCGATGACGCATTTGGTCAATGTGCCTTTTATAAAATTGACCGCTATCCGCCTTTACCGAATACCTACGCATACTGTCTACCCCCTGAACAGTACCCTTCACCCATTTGTCTCGCGCACCGTACTCACGTGCCCAAACTAAATCTCCCTCTCGAAAGTTACGCGGAGTACCGCCTGTATATTCGACCTGACGCCGCTGGGCGTCGTGAACTCGGTTTGCTACGATCCGATCAGTACGTAACAAATCTAGTCTCGACCTTAGCGAACGTTTTTGCAGTAACATGGCCGGAGTTTCACCGGTTGTACTATGAACAGTATTCCGGTATGCTAGTAGAAATGTTTGTAACGCCGTGTCAACATCTACCTTATCCCTATGTGCTTTCTTAATCGCACGTTTGCACAATTTAACGGCGTTCTCAGCAGCCCCGTTTGAGCATGGACGATAGGCTGGTGAAAAAAACTGTTGTATACCATTATTTTTCAAGAAATGTTTGAATTCTGAACTGGTGAACGGTGGCCCTTGATCAGAAACTACTTGTTCTGGCAAACCGTACCTAGCAAAAGTCGATCTTAACTTTTTTATAACATTTGACGCGTTAGTGCCTGTCATTTCAAAAACCTCTATCCACTTCGAAGTGGAATCAACTATTACGAAAAATGTCAAGCCTTTGTATGGACCTAGAAAGTCAATGTGAAGCCGGCTCCAAGGGCGAGTGTGATAAGGCCAAGGGTGTATGGGAACCCGCCGGGGCGCGTCGGCCTCTGCCGCACACGTCTCGCACTGCTTGCATATAGCTTCTACCGACGCGTCAATATTAGGCCACCACACATAGCTACGCGCTAAACTTTTGGTCTTCACTATTCCCATATGACTACTGTGAAGTTGCTTTAGAACTTTATTTTGCAAGGAAGAAGGTATAACCATGCGATATCCCCACATTACACACCCGTATTCCGTATATAATTCATTGCGTCTAATGAAGAAGGGTTGAATGTAATCGTCAGTACAAGTTACAGGCCAACCGGATTGTATATATTTCAAAATTCTACTTAGAACCTTGTCACTGACTGTTGCTTCCTTAATGTCGTTACTGGTAACGGGCAAAAAATTCTCGACGAAGTTAACGTACGGACTTTCCTTCTGTATTTCTCCACTATTCCTGTCTTTGCATGGTAGCCGCGACAAAGCATCAGCACAGTTCTTACTTGATGAAACATACTCTATATCATAGGTATAGCCTGCTAACAGTACCGCCCAACGTTGTAGCCTAGATGCGGCCATTACCGGAATGCCTACTTTATTACCTAAGATGTAAGTCAAAGGCTTATGATCCGTTTTAAGAATAAATTTACGCCCATAAAGGTACTGATGGAATTTACGAACTCCGAAAACGATAGCCAGTGCCTCCCGATCTATTTGCGAGTAAGCGCGCTCTGCCTGTGTCAACGAGCGTGACGCATATGCGACCGGCCGTTCGCCATTCGCGGTCGTATGCGATATCACTGCGCCTATACCTACACTACTCGCATCCGTTGTCAAAATAATAGGCAACTCTGGGTTATAGTGTATTAGAACTTCGCTACTAGTCAGTAAATGTTTAACGTCACTGAAAGAGTCTTGACATTTTTTGTTCCAAGTGTACCGAACACCTGCCTTAAGTAAGTAATATAAGGGAGCTAACACTGTACTAATATTCTTTATAAACTTGCCATAATACATGACCATTCCAATGAATGCTCGCAGCTCAGAAACATTTCTAGGGGCTGGTGTTTTAATTATGGATTTAACCTTGTCGGGACACGTGTGAACGCCGTCTTTACTAATAGTGTAACCCAAATAATTAACTGATTTTGCAAAGAATACACATTTATCCTTTTTTAACCTAAGACCGTATTTTTTTAAGCGATCAAATACTTCGCATAGGTTACGCCTATGGCTTTCCCTGTTGGACCCTGTAATAATTATATCGTCTAAAAATACTCCAACTTGAGGTAAATCAACAAATAATTGCTCCAGACGTTTTTGGAAAATACCTGGGCTTGATGAAAGTCCATATACTAGCCTATTATACATAAACAACCCTTTATGGGTATTTATCACCGTGTACTTCTTGGTGTCATCTAGTTCAAATTGCGCGTAGGCCTGAGACAAATCGATTTTACTAAAATGTTCGCCACCCCTCAACCGGAGCAACAGTTCTTCCACCCTCGGCAACGGATAGCGGTCAACTTCTATAACTTTATTGAGAGTTAACTTGTAATCTGCACATATTCTGATATTACCGTCCTTCTTGACGACCGGCACGATCGGTGTCGCCCAGTCCGACCGCTCAACAGGAGTGAGAATGCCGTCGAGCTGCAGCTGAGCCAGCGCACGCTCCACGGGCTCGCGCAGCGCGTAGGCGAGCGGCCGCGCGCGCATAAACACGGGCTGCGCCCCGTCCCGTACGTGTACGCTCACCTTGCCGCCCGTGAATCGACCCAGGCCGTCAGCAAATACCTCAGAGTATTTGGTGCTGAAAGAAGACATATCGAATAGAGAATCTTTGGACATAATCATATTGTTACATTCATACTTTACTATAGGTAACTGTATTTTTAATTCGGCCATCCATTGCCGACCTAAAAGAATAGTTTTACCGTTTTCTATAACAAACAACTCCAGTGTTTTACATCGGTTTTTGTATTTTACTACAGGCAGTATCACTCCTAAGGGTTTAACAGACTCCCCAGTATAATATCTGAGCGTTAATTTACAAGGATTGAGACTTAAATCTTTAAACATTCTAACATAACATTCTCTGCTTATACACGAAATAGCACTGCCTGTGTCACATTCCATTTGAATATCTTTTCCGTTAACGTTCAAATTTACATACACAGGTTTACATTCTACGGCCGCTAATCTACCGACATCAACATAAATTACCTCGTCACTCTCCGTACCATCGCTGTCGTTATTTATTTGCTCGACGTTGACGTTGAAATGCCCTGCCAAGTTCGGACACATGCGTCGCAGGTGCCCCAGCTGGTTACAGACTCGGCAAACATAGCGCACAAACTTGCAAGTGGCTGCGTCATGCCGCGCGCCGCACACCTGACACTGCTGCTGCGCACGCTCACCCAGCTTAGAGGGCGCGGGCGCTGCCGATGCGCGCGGGCCGCGCCCCCGCGTCGCGTGCGGAGTGGCCTCCCGCGCCGCTCCACCGACGTCACGCGCAGCGCCGTGCACCGCCGCACTATATTTTCCATAGTGTGCCGCCCCCTTCCCCCGTGGCAACCTGGTCGCTGCCATGGCTTGATACGACACTTGCACGGGCGTCGTCGAAGGTTCGCCTACCGATCCCCTGTGCCCAACCACCTCTGCCGCGTCTTTTTCCGCCGCCTCCATGCTCACTGCCAACCTATATGCCTTGCCAAAGTCTAACTTACTTTCGGCGAATAACCGTTGTCGTATAATCTCATTACTTATCCCACAAACTAACTGGTCTCTCAGACTTTCTTCCAACCACGCCCCAAAGCCACAGGTCTTCGACATTTTTTTTAATATGGCGGTGTATTCCGATATAGTTTCTCCCTCCTTTTGTTTGCGGTGCCGAAACTTGTACCGCTCGGCTAATTCACTGGGCTTCGGTTGTAAGTGTTTCTCCATAATTACCGTGATCTGCTCGAAGCTTTTGTCTTTAGGCTTATCCGGCGTACACAAGTTGACTAAAAGTTCGTAACATTCTGCTCCCATTACCGTTATCAACGTAGGCACTTGTAACTCACTCGTTATTTTATTCACTACGAAATATTGTTCTAAACGTTCCACATACAATCTCCAATCGTCAGTATTCACTTTAAATTCCGCAATTTTTCCGACCGACATCTTTTACAAATTGCAATCTTATTACTTTATTTATTTCTTACGTAGGTAAGTTCGTATCCTCGTCGCCACTGATATGTATTCGGCTAGTCTGGAGGTATATAGGCAATGAGACAACGGCTTATCATCAAGACGTATATTCACAGACTGGCTCAACGTATTACATTGTCTTAACATAAATTATAGGTACCCACTTATTTCTATACATCACAAGTTTAAGCCATGTAACCGAGTCGAACGCTTTGGAGAAATCGACAAAGCAAATATAAGTCGGCTTGTTAAATTCTCGTGCCTTTTCGATAATCTGGCGAACTATGAGGATTTGTTCTTGAGTCCCCTTTCCCTTTACACACCCGGCTTGCTCTGGTGCGATCTCCCCAGACAGATATGACTTTAACCTTTCATTGAGAATATGAAGCATTATTTTGCTTTCGTGCGATATCAGTGCAATCAGACGGTAATTGCCGCAATTCTTGGTGGAACCCTTTTTATGTAGAGGATTGAAGACTGTGTGAGTCCACTCCCTAGGCCACACTCCTGTCCGCCAAATCCTGTTGCACAGGGTTTAAAACATATAGGTGCCGTGTTCTCCCAAGGTTTTTATAGTTTCAATCGGGATGGCGTCTCTGCCTGTCGCCTTCCCATTCTTGAGATGTTTAATGGCAGCTTCAATCTCAGACTTGAGGATATCTGGCTCTTGATCATCATGATTGGGTTCTGTATCTGGAAAGTTTTGTGATTGCGGGTCTTGGAACAAGGAATGACAGTAGTTCTTCCAGACTTCAGATATCTGAGCTAGGTCTGTTACTACTTCACCTCTACTGTCTTCTATAGCCCAGGTTTTTGATCCCAGCGTTTTTGTTATAAAGCGAATCTTCCGATAAAGATCCCCAGATTCATGCTTATACGCGTGGGCTTCTACCTCTTCGCAGATTCCACAGAGTTAGGAGTTGTAGTCTCGCCTGCATTCAGCTTGGATTCGAGCAGACAGTGTGTTGAGGACTCCAACATCCACCCCTCTGGTCTTTATAACTAATATAATAGTAGTTGAAGTGAGCAGACGTGTTGCTGGCCTTGTCGTTAATTAAATTCAAAAACAGTGCAAAAGTAGTTTTCTAATGGTTATAAGTATACATAACCAAACCTGAGTGTTAAAGTGACAAACTGTGTAAATTTAGTGTAAAAAAACTGATGAAACCCGAGTTATAACATAAATTAAAATTAAAACGGTCCATAAAATTTCAAAAACTTCATCAAAATCGGACTTTGACCCCATTAGTGGTAACAAAAGAAACGGCAGATTTCAATAAATTAGTACATGTGCCTACTACTATTTATGACGTATAAATACCATTCCCGTATTTCAACAAGAAATTTAAATGTATTGGTGGTCCCGTGGTGAGACGAGCCTTCTTCTTTGTATGGATGGACGATGAGAAGTGTGAGATCGAGTCTGGGTGAACACAAGTTTCACTTTTTGAGACTGTATAATTTATTGTGCAGTGATTCAAAGCGTACGAGATCCCTATTATCTCTTAACTATAAACCTAATTATGTGTATAACACAAACCGAACTATAAAGTGAATTGGTGTTTGGGGTCTCATATTAACATGGAGATCCACCGCAAGATGGCGTCTGAAACCTGTTCAGGATGTAAACAAACAATAGAAGATCTGTATCTACAGTGCTCAAAGTGTACAAATAAATATGATCTGCAGTGCGCCAATGTACCAGTAAGTCATTTTTCACTATCAATGTCAAATGAGCAAAAAAACAGCTGGATATGTCAGGAATGCCGATGCAAAAAACCTGCTTTAATTAATAGTCATACAATAGCAAGCCCTTTGATATCCCAGCGTACTGATAGTATTATTAGTCGTCCGTTAGTATTTAATTCGGGAGTTGGAGGAGTGGCATTGGATTCGCATGACTCAGCCAATGTAACCTTAAAGAAAAAATCAACTCAGCCCTTGAATATGAGCCCTAGTACACCAAAATCTAACAGCTCAGGAAATATGAAGGACTGCTCCTTGAATACAATTTTAATGGAGCTGCGTGCGTTCCGGGAAGAAAGTGATAATAGGCACTGTGCTCAAAATAAGACCATGCGTGAAATGTCAGATAATCTCAATGCAATCAAGTCGTCATTAAATGACCGACATAATAAATATAACAAACTTAAGCAAGAAGTAGATCAACTGATGGGAACCGTGAATGTTACAACTAGCGCGCAGACTGCTACACAATTACACTGCGATGACAACACGAGGTGTATATTGGAATTGGAAGTGAAGGGTAGGTCTTTCAGCTGTGAACTGGATCAGGCGAGGCAAAAGATTGATGGCATAGAGAGGTTCATCCTTGGCAATAAAGAGTCGATCAGCAGTGTTACAAAACATCTACATACTATTACACAACCTCAGGGTTTGTCTTCACAATTAGTGGAACCAGAAATATTGGAGAAACAGCTAGTTGAACCACCAAAGCTAACATTACAGCCGGTATCGCCACCTCAATCACAGCCTACTAGGGACGGTGGAAACCTACCAAGTGGGAGGAACAGTTACAGTTCGAGGATATTCACGACAGGCAAAATACATCAACGTTCTAGACGATCAGTAGTACATGCAACTGGAGACACTGATGATGACTTAAGAACAGTACTTCCTACAAAACAAATTCATATTTGGAACTTCCATCCTGATGTAACTGAGGAGAGTATTCGTTCATACATAATGAGAAAACATCCGGATATTAACATTTCTGTAGAGAAACCAAACCCCGAGCATTCACGTCATAACTGTTTCATACTACGTGTTCCCGCACACCTCTTTGACTTTTACATGACACCTAGCAACTGGCCAACGAATACATCATTACAGCAATGGTATGCTTAAAGGAATAAGAACAAAAAATCTACAACCAATACGTTTTTTCGTGAACACAAACAATAGTGAAATAGAAATATTTTATCAAAACGTAAAGGGTCTAAGAACAAAGTTAGATAGTTTTAGAAACAGTTTAGCATCAAATAATTCAGACCTTTATGCAATAACTGAAACTGGTTGCTGTGAATCCATTCAAGATGCAGAAATAGTTCTACCAGGTTACAAAATATTACGATGCGATAGAGTGGATGGTAGAAAACAGGGCTGCGCGCTTCTAGTGGCCACATGCCGCTTTGAGCTGCGACAAGTACGTATCCCGCGTGTGTCGATAGACGAATGCGTTTTTGAACTGGTGTGCGCGACTGTACATTTAAACAATAGATTGCTGTTTTTGTGTTGTGTAAGCTATATGCCACCTAGTAGTTCAGATAACGATTATATGCTTTTATTTAATATAATAGAAAATTTATGTGATATATATAAAACAGTGTTAGTAATAGGAGATTTTAATTTGTATTCTTGTTCTGTAAATGTTGTTAATTATTATGAGTATTTTATGTCATATTGTGAGTTCACTCAAAGTAACACTGTTCCGAATCAGTTAGGGCGTCAGTTAGATTTGGTGCTGAGCAAAGGGTTTAAAGGTGAGGTGTCGGTGAAGGAGGCGGGCGAGTCGCTCGTGGCTAATATTGATGAACATCACCCACCACTAGTGGTCAGTGTGAGCTCTACATATAACGTTTTGTGCCCTACACCTGTCCCCGCGGACGCGGACTATGGTGACTCGCGCAGTATTAGACCGCAATGGAATTGGAATAAGGCCAATTACCAATTATTGTATGAAAAATTGGCTTTTATTGATTGGAGTGCGATGTATCGGATTTGTGATTCTGAAGACATGTTAAACTTTTTTTATGATAAACTTTCATGCATGTTTGACGAATGTGTACCGCGAAAATCACTTGGCCGAAACGAATCGCGCTTCAGTTATCCGGAGTGGTATACCAAAGACATAATTAGAGACATAAAAATAAAAGCTAATCTTCACAAAAAATACAAAAAAACTAAAGATCATGGTGATTATGTAGAATATTCAAAATATAGAGCTCAAGTAAAAAAGTCTATACAGAGGGCACATCAGGAGCATAGAAGTAAAATTCAATATCGATTTGCAAAAGATCCAAAATCCTTTTGGCAATATATAAGATCGCAGAGAAATAGGACAAATAAACAAATGATTATAAAAGACGGTCTATATCTGGCGGATGCTGAGTGTGCCAGAGAATTTGTCAGTTTTTTTGAATCGGTATATACCAAAGAGCCACCGCGTCTCGACCCGCGGGAGGCAGCGTTTGGGGCGAACGCGAATAGTGCACGTGTACATATGGATAGTTTGAGTCTTAAGGATGTAAAAATAGCCCTTGCAAATCTCAAACCAAAACATTCATCAGGTCCTGATGGAATACCTGCTTTTTTATTTAGGTACAGTGTTAGCGGAACCACTGCTTCATATTTTCAACAGCTATTTAAAACTAGCAATGTTCCCGGCTCGTTGGAAAACTACGCGGGTTATACCAGTTCCTAAGGGCAAAGCTGGTCCGGAAATCAGTAGCTACAGACCAGTAGCTGTACTGTCCACACCAGCTAAAGTCTTTGAGTCTGCTATACAGAGGTGCATGCAAGAACAAGTTAGTTCACAATTGTCTGACGCACAGCACGGATTCAGATTGGGACGTAGCACGTCCACTAACCTACTGAACTTTATGGTGCAAGTGGTACCGGCAGTAGATACTGGCACGCAGGTCGACGCAGTATATTTCGACTACAAAAAGGCATTCGACACCGTTGATAATGATATTCTTTTAAGGAAGCTAGCTGACATAGGATGTACGCAGCACATGCTGCAGTTTTTTGCTAACTACATGAGGGATCGGCTGCAATACGTCGATTACAACGGGTGCATATCTGACTCATATTACACCAGGTCCGTAGTGAGTCAGGGTAGCAATTTAGGTCCTCTCGAGTTCCTCATTATGATAAACGACTTGCCAGAGGTTTTTCGACATGGTACATGTTTATTGTTTGCAGATGAACTTAAGTTGCTACTCGAGGTTCGGAATAGGTCGGATTGTGAACGCTTGCAAGACGACATAAATAAAGTGATAGAGTGGAATCAGAGTAATAAGCTCTCCTTTAACGTCTCTAAATGCTCGACTATGTCATTCACCAGAGCACATAAACCTATACAGTACGAGTACAAGGTGAACGACGTACAGATTCAGCGGGTAACAGAGGTAAGAGACCTGGGTGTGATCGTCACTCCACATCTAACGTTCCGGGAGCATATTATTAGGATATGCAAGAAAGCATACAGTAACTTAGGTTTTGTGTTGAGACAGTCCAGTGGTTTCACTAACATAACTACAGTAAAAGTGCTGTATGACGCTTTAGTCAGGAGCCATCTGGAACATAATGCAGTCATATGGTCTCCTTGTGAAGAAAAATACTGTGTTATGTTAGAACGCGTTCAAAATAAATTCTTAAGACACTTATATTTTAAATTATACGGAGTGTACCCTTTTTATCCATTAATGTATCCAACGTTGTTTGTTTTGGGTATGGTGGGATACAACCAACTTAGGGTACGCAGAGAATACGCACTTGCGGTATATGTAATTATGTTATTACGGGGAGTAGAGCACAACGCGGGAGTGTTGAAGCACCTTCAGCTTAACGTGCCGGACGGATATGTGTCTAAACGTAGACGTCCACAGCTGTTACGTGTACCAGCAGCTAGGACTAACTTACGCGCAAAAAATCCGCTAACACGTACAATACGGGTTCTGAATGAGGTACATGACAGAATAGACATATTCTCGGATAGTTTGAGGGAACTCACAAAGGTGATAATGTTTATTGTTTGCTATAGCACATTCACGATTACGATTGTGTAGTGTGGGCGCTCAACAGGGATGAGTTATATAGAGGCGCCCTATAGAGAGCCGTAATATAATTGCTTGTTTGATTGCTACAAATATATTTTAATAAAGGAGATTGATTGCTTAAAAAAGTAACAATAGAAAGAATGTAAATTGTATGGGTTTGATATAAATAGTTTAGAAACTGTGTGTCTTCGACTTATATAGTTTACATTTACACTAGCGTCACTATTGTATTAGGTTTGATATGTACCTGTAATGATAGTGTAAAAGTTATAAATAAAAAAGTTTATCACTCGTCTTTCTTCTACTAGTGCGAGCGTAGCATCTGTCATCCAATGTTGGTGCTTAAGTCTTTCATTCGGTGGCTCAGATTCACGAACTGCATGTTCAATGAGATATTTTGTTCGGCCCCATATCACATCCGGTGTCTCTTCCGCAAGGTTTGCGCCTGCCCATTCCACCCATTTTTGGTCTATAGCTGCTCGAAATTTAGGCCCATCCTTTACTTCAAGTCTCCTAGGCTTGTCAAGAGTTCTTACTGCTGTAAGTTTGAGTTTTAGTTTCGAGACAAGCAGCTGATGGTCGGATCCGCAGTCTGCTCCGGGTAGTGTATGTGCGTTTATAATGGAAGTTTTCCATCGTGACCGGATTAGCACATAGTCAATTTGATTACGGTATTTGCCGTCCGGCGACGTCCACGTATACAATCTTCTAGGATAGTGTTGGAATTGACTATTTGCTATCGCCAAGTCGTTCTCAGTTGCAAACTGTATGAGCCGCTCACCTCTTTCATTGCGTACCCCCAGACCAAATCTACCGACGCACTTGCTAAGGTGTTCAGATTTTTTTCCAATTTTGGCGTTAAAATCACCCACGATTATAAGAAGTTCTCTATTGGGAATTTTAGCAATGGTGGTCTCTAGTACAGAGTAGAACCTCTCAATGACGTCGTCACTTGCAGTGCTTGTGGGGGCATAGACTTGGATGATGTTTAGATTTACTGGGGATGCCTTCAGTTTAATCCGGATTATTCGGTCATCAATTGGTTCATAGCCGATAACACTACTCCTTAGTCGCTTTGGAACAAGAATTGCAACCCCATTCCTGCTGTCAGTGTCATTGCCAGAGAAGTAAATGATATGGCCATCTGTAATGAAATCACCATTGTCCCTCCAGTGGGTCTCACTCAGTCCACAAATGTTTAAGCCACATCTGGTGATCTCTCTCTCTACGATGTCGAGTTTTCCTTGACTGAGTAAGCCTCTTGTATTCCATGTTCCGATTGTCTGAGTCTGCCGCAGCTTCAAGGTGATGCCAGTAGTAGAATTTCCGTGGGGAGCCTGGTCTCCTACTCCTCCATGGCCGGTATCCCATTTCCCACCGCGTGACCCGGACGCAGCTGTCTAAATCTCTTCGGTTGTACTTTCATGTTGACTATCTTGGGATGTTAGCTGCAGTGGTTTCCCGTTGCCTTCTGCGCCAGTCGTTTAAGGACTATTTATGCCCTAAGGCTACTGCAGCCTCTTCTAGCCGGCTGTCCAAGCTAGGTGTGTGGTTATACCGCCACGGCTCGGTCGCCAGAGCCTCGTCCGTTATCTAGCAGGGGGCACCGCGGTAACTGACGCCACTGCCGCCAACTAGTAACGTCGGCGCGGGCAGGTGAGGTTGACAATTGGGGTCAGCAGATGTTTAGGCTGTTCTCCCCCTTACCCCCCTTAATAGCCCTTAAATAGCCCTAGCCAAAAGTTAATCCAAAACAATCGATCAAGTGTGTGTGTGTGTGTGTGTAAATGTGACATGGTATGGACGTATGTGTGTGTAACGGTGACTGTGTGTGTCTGTGCACCTGTTATGTATATGTAGGAAGTGAGAATATGTGCATGTGTGTGAATAATTCATTTACTGAACCTCAACCAATATTCTAGCTCTGGATCGTAATCAGCTCTTCAATTTCGTCGTATGTAAGACTTTATAAGAAATTAGAAGTCTTTTTCTTGCACAAGGACTTGGTGAGTGGATATATATATAAGATTTTATTAACTTTATTTTATAAAAGTGGACCAATAAAAATGGAAAATGCCCGTATAATTGTTGTTTTTGGTTTTTGTAGCCTTAGACATACTGAGTAGCTTCTGCGCTTAATAAGCTGATTAGGATCATAAGTAAGCTTGTGTGTATTAAATGCATTGGTGATGTCCAAAGACACCGCCAACACCACTCCGCAGCTCACAACCTCCTTGGCAGCAGCCTTCAGATGCAAAATTGAACCGTCCATCGAATAGCCCGTTCGGAAACTGAATTGGACGTCCAGCAGGCCGGGAAGCTATACTGAAATTTTCGATGATGCGGAGAGTGACAGTTTTCTCGAACAACTTACCCGCCTCTGCGAGTAATACTATGGGCCTGAAGGCTGTAGCCGAATTAGTGGGCTTCTGCAGGAGTACCAGCTTCCCACTTTTTCTGTAGCCAGGCAAGTTTCCAGCAATTCTCTGAGGCGGTCCTCCATGTGCTGCCCCCATCTCCGCGACCTAGCCCTAGCAATGCCCTAGCCCAACTAAGACCTTCGGTCAATAAATATATTTATTGAGCTGAGCGAAGCGAAGCTCTTATACGTGGCTAAGCCGTTTGGTCGAGACTGTACTCCTCCGGAACCACAATACCGATCTTGATCAAATTTGCCATGGTGATAGTGTAGACACCGCTGAGTGTTTAGAGGGGTCAACTGTTCAAATACAATGTACCATTGAGGAATAATCATTGAAAAACAGTTTCACGAGCGCGCAGCCTTAGCTATGCGCGCGACCGTAGTAAGATGCCTTATTTTTCAAGTAAGAGTCCTGCTCGCTCAGCTCAATTTATTTCAGTCGCACCCTGCACTGAATTCCTAGTGTTAAATTATACCACAGAGTAATTAAATATTCATACGAATACGATACATTAAGCACCGCACTACACTTCTCTAATATCCACATGCTCAAACTTGGAGGAAACTGACGTTTATTATTTTTCTGTTCAACTTGTCATTGACTATTCGCAGCCATTTTAATTTCATTGGAATACGCTTGTTTTGGATTTTTGACGACGAAGTTGTGTCACTTTTTGTGTTCTAACGGCTGATTTATTACAAAAACGTGAAAAATATAGATCCGAACGACTTCGATACGATTAACCACTACAACTACAATTTGCGCATTAGTTAGTAAAACCAATAATATTATTTTGTTATGATCCTCTAAACATCCTTGGAAACTCGTTTGTTGAAAGTTCTAAATTATTAAAACATGGAATCTCCGAGACAGTCAGACTCGGATAATATTGAATATTGGAAGAAACAAGCTAAGTATTATGAACAAAAGTAAGTACTATCTAATGACGCATATTGAAACAAATTTGTTAAATTTACCATGACTACAAACATCTCATGATTCATTCATTGCTATTTAAATTTGTAGGGTTATCGATATTCAACAAGAATTAGATGAATACACTGAAAACTCAGCACAACTGGAAAAAGAACTGGAAGCTTCATTAGTACAAGTTGAGAAACAGAACAGAGATTTGGAACATCAAAATCAACGTCTTAAAAATGAAATTGAAATGTTAAGGGTATGTTAACTATCACAATTAAAGGATCTCAAGAGTTCTTTGTAAAGTATTCAACGATATATTTTACTCTACTGTGCAATTATTTAAAAGTAATAAGAAATTAGCCTATTTACACAAGTATATATGCAACATAAAATGTCCACCACATCACTCACAAGTTGTAAAATAAACACAATGACTGTACAAAGAGTTCATCATTTTCACTTGGATTTCCTCAGATAAACTGCTTATGTCAAAAAAATCACAATACTATTTCATCAAATATAAAAATGAAGAGGCAAGAAATAGTCTGTTGATACATGTTACACTCTGCTACAGAGGCCATAGCAACCTCTCACTTCCTAGTTAGTTCATCAATGTAGTTTCTGTATTTGGTATGAGAATGCTTAAAGCTCACTTGTCTTTGGAATGTATGATAATGTAGTGATAATGAATGGATGTAATGAAAAAAACTAAAAACATTTCAATCAAAAAACTTTGGCCTCATAATACCTTCGGTTTCTGGTGGGATGTAGGAGTATAAGTGTGGGGAACCACAAGGGTGCACTACCCAGGATATTGACCTTGGGCCCATCGACCTTGATACACATTATCTTTGACTGCAGGTGACCTTGACCTTGGTGAAATGGGTTAGGTTAGGTTTAAACTGTGGCCACAATGCGCAAACTGAGTGTGCGCACCGCAGTAGCTGCCGGTAATGCGCCAAAATGACTTTTGTTAGAAGTCAAGTATGATCAAGGTTAATTTAATTCAAATTCAATTACCAGTTGTCAAGGTCACTATAAGTCAAGGCCATTCGAGGTCAATTCATATGGACGTGACCATTTTAAAAACCCAGGGCCAAGGTATCCAAAAGCTCAAGGTCAAATCTTTTTTCTTAGGGTCCCGTTTGGTATCCACCGACCAATTAAAATGCTTTTTAAAGTTCAGTAATTTTCACTTTCTTTTAAGCTAGGTACTAAAAAAAATTTAAGGTCTCTCTAGCTGGAAGAACACAACTTCAACAGTAGAATTAGCTAATTTAGATTTTTCACATTTATTAAAAGAATTAAGGTCACAATCTGATTTAAATACTTGGAAAACTGATGAAAACGTTTTTGTTATTTTTATAATAAAATTAATGTAATATTTTTAGAACAAATTGGAACGGAGTCAACATGAAACAAATGCATTAGAAAATGAAGTAAAAGCTTTAAAAATAGATAAAGAGAAACAGGGAGAGTATGTCAGAGAATTGGAGCAGAAGAATGATGACTTAGAAAGAGGTCAACGGTAAGTGGATTTATTAAAAAGTAAACTAATCTTTATATGAAGGAAACATTTACTTGGTGGAATATTATTATTTCATCTATAATTTAACTCAAACGAAAATTAATAGTATAGTAGAAAGCAAGTTAGTGATTGCAGAATACTTTTCAAAATGTTAATTTCCCTTCTTTATTCAAATACACTTATTAGCAAGTTTTTACTTATTAAAGTATTTTTGTCATCTATCATTATCATCTGAGTGTAAATCCTGATTGCATCCTAAGCTCATACTTAGGGAGTCCAAGGTCTGCTCTGCAGGACTTCCCTTACTTGGTTGGCTCTTATATGAGCAACTACCATCTGACCCCGAACAATCAGCAGGTGTACTGGCTTGTAGGTAAAGTTGACACTTGGTCCCGAAGGTCTTCGTGGGACCACCCTAGGGTACACACTTTTTTGCATCAAGAGGTATAAATAAGTATAATAAATAAAATAATAAAAAATAAAAAGAAAAAAAAAAGAGGTATAAAGACAAAATTTTATATATTGAAGGCCAACTTAGTCATACTTTATTCTTCATGAAAATAGATGATAAAATGGAGTTGGATTGTGAAGATTTAGCTTAGCATGTTTACTAAACAGTGACAAGTATTTCTATTGTTTCCTACATAGCATTTTACAAAAACAAAGTGAACAATAAATTGTATATATTCTTTTTACAGAGTCATATCAGAATCTGTGTCATGCATAGAATCACTGCTAAACCAAGCATATGAAAGAAACGCTGTATTAGAAAGTGAGGTAGATGAAGTTGAAACTTTACGGGTCAGGTTGCAAAGAGCAACAGATGAAGCAAGAGGTAAAGTTATTCCATAAGTATGATGAGCATAACATTATGTAAGGCCGCAATCTATCAGGGTTACAGACTGTAGGATCCTAACAATTAAAGTATTATCATTTTTGGTATACCTATATGTTCACCTAGACTAGGTCAGCCACTTGCCAAACTGATGGTGCTATAATTATAATAACAGCCTTTATTTCCGACAGTATTTCATTTACAGTAGGTACCTATCTTAACTATTCCATATGTAACAATTACATATCTTACAGTTTACTATTATGCATTGATAACCCTGTCTGTATGCCACTTATTGGCAAAGGCCTCCTCCAACCTTTTCCATTCCTCTTAATCTTAGCAGTTCTTGTCCATGTGCCTCCTGCTACGGCTTTAAAATCATCCACCCATCTTCTAGGTGCTCTACCTTTTTTCCTTTTCTTGTATTTTGTGAACCAGTTCATTATCGATTTCGACCATAGTACCTATATATACCATATGGTGCTATACCGCATAATAACTGATTGCCATATTAGTGGTGAGCCCCAGTGGGTGACAATATAACTGGCAAACTTAATTTACTAAGAGCATACGAATTCCGTTTCGTTCGCATTAACAAAGCTAAATTACAATAATTTAGCTTTGTACAATTACAATAATAACTAAAGTTACCTAACTACACCTAACTAAATTAACTTCTAGCAGAATACCTATTTACACTTACTTTCGGTCACATTTCAATATAATCACATTACAGTCAAAGTTGGATGTGGAAAAACTTAGTGAGAATAGCTTTTCTGAGATCGAGATTAGATCGGAACTAAATTTTAACCATATATAACAAGAACCTTCTGAAAAATGTAGTCCTCTTTCAAACATCAATCATTCATTTAGAGACAAATGTCAAATCAATTTCAAATATAATTTATAAGCATATCAATTAAAAGTGCAATTAGAAAAAACTTAGTTCTTAAGGAACTGTTAAATTGTTAAGGCTAAAGTCTCTTGAAGTGTTTCATATTAATCGTGATTAATAAGCCTTCTTTCTAGTAAAAAGATTAGTAAGTAAAAATGGAAATTCCTGCAAAATTATACATTTCGCGAATTGGATGTTTTACACACGCCGAAGCATTAGGCGAATTGGACATTCTGCCCTTTAATGAGCCAGGATAGCACTATATGCGGATGCGAACCGTGTCAACGGAGGCGACTTGTGACCCTAATCTTCTGATTAACGCCGAGGTTGTCCGGGCATGGTTCTTCGGAAAGTACTTTTTGTTGCCAGAAGGAAATACCCGCCTACCACCTTGAGTACTAGTCTGATCATGGAAATACATACTTACCTACATTATTATCATTTATTTTTATACTGTTCTAGCTTAATGATTAAGGATATGTGAATATAATTTTCTAAAAGATAATAATTAAAAAATAAGGCTCTTTCTCGTCATGTACAATACATTCACTAACCAAAATCGTGCACATGCACTGGGGATTGGGGCACTTCTCAGAACAGGAACTTCACAAAAATGAGCTTTATCAAAATGATTTCTTCCTAAAATATGCACTTTTTATTGAAATTAATCATCACCACCATAAAATAAGTAAATATTATGTGGTATATTTCAGATCTGAAGCAAGAGCTAAAAGTTATAGAAAGAGTTCCAAAAGAAAAGAAACCGGATGACAGTGCAATTGAGAATTCATTACTTAATGGGCACAGTCCAAACATATCTCGAACGCAAGTAGAGATAGAAACTCAAACATCTCAAATGTCACCACAAAAACGTAAGTCACAAAAAAAAATTTGGCTGGGTTCACTTTAGCCAAAATCAGACATAAATTTTACAGTGTAGATTACACAATTATACATTTTGTTTGCATAATAATAGAAACTATACCAATTTCAATAAAAATTAAGGTCAGCAGCAAAGTGCAGCAGACTTTATGTTATATTACAAAAATTTGCCTGTATTTTATATTATTGAGACTAAATAAAGTTAAATGTTTGGTCGCGTCAGAGGGTGGAGGTGTGTTGGCGTCAAATTCTTTTTTTGTTTTAATTAGTTCTATTGGCTGTAGGGGTTGGTATTGGGGTTCCGGTTCGGCATCTGTCAAATAGATACGCGTCGAAAGTGCTCTCCTGTTTTAAATCGAAAATCTGTGCTAAAACCAAACATTTTGGGTGTCTTTGGCTAAATTCTTAAAGTTCCATCTGAAAGTGTCGTGAATAGTGCAAAATCTGACTAAAATCAGTGCAAAAAGTGTCATAAAAGTGTTAAAATCGGCTACAAACGACAAACATACCTATATATATAAGTACAACAAGCGCGGGCCAAGCGTGGGCAAACGGAAGCTTCAAAATGGAATTTGACAGCTAAAATTGTCAATCCAACGACAGTGTTGCCACTTCAGAAAAAAAAACAAAATTCGTGTCATTCCAAACAAAGCTCTCTCCATTTCACGCAAAACTAGGATCTACGTTCCGTTACACACAGACTCTGTTGCTTACAACTAAAAAAATATTTAAATATTTAAAAGTATTTAGCCTTTGGAAAAGCTTTTCCATGGTTGCATGTCAGATGCAACCATGGAAAAGCTTTTCCAAAGGCTAAATACCGAATTGGATAACCAAGTGGAGCAAATTAGCAGGAATATTTACGATGCATTGAACGGGGAACTCAAAGAAATGCATATAGTACAACAAGCCCAACACGCAAAAATAAGTGAACTCGAAGAAAGGATAGATATGCTGAAAGGCAAGCTGAACCAATTAGACAGACGAAGTCGTTTAAATAACCTGATCTTTCACCGCATTACGACCCAAAAAGAAGGAAAGATAGATGATTTTATTCTCAATCTAGTTAACAAGAAAATGGAAGTAGCTTTGAAAAGTGAGGAAATAGACTTCATTAGAAAGCTTGGCTCCAACAAAGGCGGCCCTTTCCTTGTTACATTGACAACATACCGCAAAAAACAAGAAATATTAAAAAACAAAAAGAAACTAACGGGAGAAGACGTGTCAGTTTCAGAAGACTTCCCAAAATAAATTTTAGAGGAAAGAAAGCTACTGATGCCTCAAGTGGAGGAAGAAAGAAAGAATGGGAACATTGCTTATATCAAATACAACAAAATAGTGATAAAAAAGGCACCACAGGACCAGCCAAATAAAAGGAAAGAAGCACCATCGCCAGGTCATCAAGAAGGAGAGAGTGGACAAACAAATACCCAAACAAAATTAATAAAAACTTCCACTGCAAATACTCCTCACTCCTCCAGAAAACCTCAAACGCCGAAACCGGCTCCAAAAAACTAAAGCCGAAAGAACCAAATAAACAATCATCCCCCAGTACGGGTGGTCGCCGCGGGGGATTAGACCAACACCCACTAACAAAAAGAAACAACACACTTAAAATTGCAACCTTGAACGTAAGAACTCTTAGAACTGAAGAAAGTCTACAAGAACTCGAACAAGCTTTAAAAGACATAAAAAGGGATATCTTGGGTATTTGTGAGGTGGGAAGACTAGACGAAAAAATCGAAGAGCGTGCAGGCTACATCCTATTTCACAAAGGTGAAGTAGCCGAAGAAAAAGGAGTAGGATTCATAATTAAACAATCCATGAAGCAACAGATTCAAGAGCTAATTGGAATCTCTGACCGTTTAGCTGTATTGACCATCGATATACCGGGCTACAGAAAATTATGGACAATTATTCAGGCATATGCTCCGACAGAGAAAGATACTAGAAACGAAACTAAAAGGTTTTACGAACAACTATCTCAAACTATAACGAAGTACTCGCATAACTATATTATACTCATGGGAGATTTTAATGCTCAAATAGGAGGAAAACTAAACAAGGATGAATTTATCTTGGGAAACCATGGTCATGGGAAACGAAGCCCAAATGGTGAACTTCTTATAGAATTAACACTGGAACACAACTTAACAATTCTTAATAGCATATTCAAGAAAAACAGAAACAACAAATGGACTACATGACAACAAACCACCCAAAAGTATTTACTGATACCACTGTACTTTCAAGATTCAATTTTAACACAAACCATCGCATGGTAAGAAGCTCCCTAAAGTCAGAACCACCAAAAATAATCTAGGAAATTTATGGCTCCACACAGAACCGAACAGTGCAATGATGCAACAGTTAAGAAAATTACCAAATCACTAAGTGACACTTATAATAACACAAAACAGCAATGGAAAAGCGATAAAACTGACATCTTAACAAGTTACGAAAAGCTAGAAAAACAGCTAACTATAACCAAAACTGTCAAAACCCAGGAGATACACATACTCAGTGACAAAACTCTTCAATTTATAGAAGAAAGGAAAAATTTGCTTTCAAGCCAATCCAGGAAAGATTATACCAAACAAGTAACAGAGATAAGTAAAAAGATCAAAGAGAACATAAGAAAAGACAGGAAAACCAAGAGCCTTCAAACCTTAGAAAAACATATAATAAAATCTGGGGGCTTCAAGAAAGCATTGAAAGAGCTGAGAGAGATAAACAAAGAATGGATCCCAAAACTGAACAAAAAGTGCACTACTTCTACTAACAGAAAATATATTAACAAATCAGCCACGGATTTCTACCAGGATCTATACTCGGAATATAATAAGGAAGAACAAGACCGACAGGATATCACAACAGAAAATAGTGAATATTATCTAGTGAAGTAGAAAAAGCAGAAAAATGGAAAATGGAAAAAGCTCCTGGTCCCGATAAAATCACAAACGAGCTCCTTAAAGGCACTCTGGATGTACTTATCTTACCTTTTACCTATACTTACAACAATATTCAATGAGATAATGAACACTGGGATAATACCTCTACAGTGGAAAACTTCGCATATCATCCTCATATACAAAAAAGGAAATAAGGAAGATATAGGTAACTACAGACCTATTAGTCTGTTATCAAATATATATAAGGTATTCTCGAAAATAATCCTGGACAGAATAAGTAAAAAGCTCGATGAAAACCAACCTCGTAAACAAGCAGGCTTTAGACAGAAATATTCCACATTAGATCACATACACACAGTGAAACAAGTAATTGAAAAATATAAGGAATATAACAAAAACTTGTATATGGCTTTCATCGATTACTATAAAGCCTTCGACACCATATGTCATGGATCCATCTGGGAAAGTTTAGACCAACAGGGTATACCTTCTCTTTATATTAAAATCATTAAGAACATATATGCAAGTAGCGAAGCTAGGATCCAACTTGAAACCTTGAAAGATTCAAAATACAGAGAGGACTAAAGCAAGGTGATCCCCTATCACCAAAACTATTCTCAGCCGTACTCGAAAGTATCTTCCGCAAATTAAACTGGAACGACTTTGGCCTTAACATCAATGGCGTCAAGCTGAATCATTTAAGATTTGCGGATGATTTGATTCTGTTCTATGAAAATCCAACGAACCTATAAATAATGATAAAAACTCTGGACGAAGAAAGTAAGAAGGTAGGTCTAATCATGAACAAAGACAAAACGAAATTGCTCACAAACTCCACACCAATAACCATCAAAACTGACAACCAACCACTCGAATATGTGAACCAATACATCTACCTTGGACAGATAATCTCTCACGAAGACCAAACTACCAAAGAAATCAACAGAAGAATAGCAAACGGATGGAAGAAGTACTGGTCGTTGAAAGAAATCATGAAATCAAAAGAGACAAGTATGGCTATGAAAAGGAAAGTATTCGACACCTGTATACTTCCAGTTATCACTTATGGATGCGAAACTTGGTCACTCACAAAACACCACAGAGAAAAATTGGAATGCTGCCAGAAAGCGGAACGAAGTATGACTAGAATAAAAAGGCAAGATAAAGTGAGAAGTAGCATAATTAGGGAAAAGACTAAAGTCACAGATATACTTACACGTATTGACCAACAGAAGTGGAGATGGAGCGGTCACATGATCCGCGATACACAAAACAAATGGGCCTCAATTGTTTCCGACTGGTACCCCCGTGATGGCAAACGTAGTAGAGGACGCCAACAAATGAGATGGGAAGACGATTTGAAACTCACTGCGGGAACCCACTGGAGAAGAGTAGCTAGAGACAGAACCCAATGGAAAATGTTAAAGGAGGCCTATCCCAAGAGGCACACTGAATTACGAGACATTTTATAAGAACCAGCTAACCAGAACCATATTCAACTCCGTAATTCAGATTAAAGGGCTTTATTATTATATTATTATTATTATTGGCTGCAGTGTTAAATTTCAATTTCTTATCACTCTTGTGGAGTATATATGGATCGGCTCCTCCTAGTAGGCGCTCTGTGCGTCAACAACATTCAACAGTGTTCAACTTGAAAAAGTACTTCAATAAGGCACATTATAAATGGACACTCTTTCCTAAGATACAGACAGAATTGTCTGCCTAGTTTAGGAAAAGGAGTCCAGGACTCTTTTTGTCGTACTGGTCTTTCTTTTCTTTATTAGCTTTAGACAACTCTGTATGCCATGTACAAACAACTAATTAAATTAAAATTTATTATTATTATATACATAATACTTGCGCATGCTGTTATAAAAAAAAACGCACACATACAGACATGCGCAATCCTCATCTGTCAAGCAGCAGGTGTGGTTGGCTTAGGCCCTGAAGACCCTATAAATTAGTTAATCATATATCTTATTTTATACAGGTGAAATAAACGGCAATGCAATGACACCTTCATCTCGAGTAACGGCCATAAATATAGTTGGCGATCTTCTACGCAAAGTAGGGGTGAGTGAAATCAATGTTCCTACTATAGTCAAAGCTGTATTAGCTTTTGTTGTAGTACTAGTCATTTTAGGATGCACCAGATAGCAAGGATATCTGCTTATGGGTAATTCGTTTAAAGATATTGTTTATATATATGTATCCAAGTTGTATTATATTATATCGCCTAGTTTTATTTTTATGTATATTTTAGCCATAGAAACACAATTGCTTCCCATTTATAATATACAATTTTATCTTTATGTATACAGTTAAATATCCGGTAGCTGTCAGTATAAAATAAAGATCTACATATTAATAATTATTTATTATATATTTATTGTAAATATTATAGATATGTTTTCAGTCATGGATTTTTAGATTTGCCATTTTATAACTACTTCGCAGAAATTATTTACATTTTCAGATATTTAGTATGTAAAATGTGTTATACTAAATGTATCAATATTTTACTGCACTGGCATATTGTATGGCTGTTTAAAATAGTAATTATGAAGTGTTTAATAGCCTGCCAAATTACAACATGATTCCTAAATGTGACCGACAGGATGGCTGAACGAAACGATATATACATAACACCTCGTGCACTGTTTAGTACCTATAATGAAGTATTTGGTTGCATTGCGTTAAAAAATCTATCAAAGAAATAAAGTGGCCAGCCATTCTGACGTCAGGTTGGTTGACCACTTCCAAGTTCTCATAGCTTTAACGTTGGAATAACCGCGTTGTTAATGTAAAGATTTCGTACCTGCTATGTACGAAACGTAACATATATTTTTAATACAACTTTAAGAAGCTCCTATGAAAAATGATTAATTACTGTAGGTACTATTGATGTCGAGGAAGAGATAAGTGAGCGCCTGCAAAAAAAAATAGCAATTATTTTGAGCATAAACCTAAATAATTTATTTGCAGGCTTTTTAACTTTTTTATTAATTAGTTTCTATAGGAGCTTCTTAAAGTTGTATAAAATATATGTTATACTCGGTCCGACCATTTATTTATCTTTTGACATCGGCTTACTGTTGCATTATTCGTAAAAGCAAACTTTGAAATGCGCCTCAAAAGAAATATATTAATCATATCTATTTATAACCCATTAAAATGCTTTAAATGTCTAAGTTGATTTAATATTTACTATAATTTACTCACGCAATGCAGCAGCTACACAGCTACACTTTACGGTATCTAGTGTTGGGATAGAATGAAATCGCTGCAAATTAATAATCGCAAATAATCGTTCACACTTATTTGCTTTAGTCGACTATTATAGCCTTGCGTTTGCAGTTATGGATTATTGTTTTTTTTTAAATGAAAAATAAAAATGTTTTAGTTGTGTTGTGTAGGGATTAAAAGTTCTAACTATATTATATAAAAACAATTAAAATAGGTAGGTACCTCAATATTATTTTAATATAAGCTTTTATTTAGCTTCACCTGTCCCGAAGTTTGTCATCAAATCTTGCAAATAAAATTTGTTCCACTTCCCGGTAACCGATTGAGCTGAAATTTTGCATACATGTGTATATCTCGTGACAATGAAATATTATGATGACATGGTTCTGATCTACTGATGGAGCTGGAAGGTGGCCATAGGAACTTCGCAATGAAACGACACAACATTATCGAGTTTGGGCTCGTTTGAATCGTCTTGACGAGTAGTTTGTCTTTCAATGGTAACCAGGGTTGTATAATGGAGCTGAAAGGTGGTCATAGGAACACCCCATTAAGTTTCGGCTCGGTTAATTTTAATGTTTTAGTTCTTTTCAACAAGATCATAATAAAAGCTTATTTTAATTGTTTTTTTGTTTAATTCCACTTATTATTATTTTAATCGTAAATTATTATTTTAGTCAATTAAAGACCTGGCATACAAAAATAAGTTTATAAAAAAATATAAAAGTTGGAACTGTCAAAAGTTAAATAAATGGTTGAACCGAGTATATGGTACTAAATCTTTACATTAACAACACGGTTAATACAACGCTAAAACTATGAGAACTTGGAAGTGTGGTCAGCCAAGCTGACGTCAGAATGGCTGACCACTTTATTTCTTTGATAGATTACTTAACGCAAAGGTACCAAATACTTGGGGTGCTTGGTTGGGGACCTCCACGCGGTGCACCCTGGGCAACGGAGACGGCAGCGCCTCTCTCCTAGGGCGGGAGAGACGCTGCCGCCTACGGCCAACTCCGACCGAGGCGAGGACGGCCCTGTTGAGGGCTGTTCGGAAGCTTTCCACGTGTCCCTCTGATTAGCAGATGGCACAGTGGAGAGCAAGTAAGGGGGCTATCTTGAAACCGGAGATGGCCCAGGGTCAGTCGGGGTGCGAGGGATATGCTCTATGGGTAACCTTACACCCCGGCGTCTTAAGACCCGAGACGGCGTGCGGTTTTAGTCGGTTCAAGCCCGACATAACCGCCCCCGCTGGAGACCCCCGCTCTCCAGCGGGGGCGGTATCCGAAGGGATTTCCGCACGAAAAAAAAAAAAAAAGTACCAAATACTTCATCATAGGTACTGAATAGTACCCATTGGTTTTAGTCGGTTCAAGCCTGACATAACCGCCCCCGCTGTCCGGCGGGGGGGTATCCGAAGGGATTTCCGCACGAAAAAAAAGGTACTAAACAGTATACTTGGTCTCATGTAATTATCTCGTTTGGTCCAGCCAACATAATAATTGAAATGCCATTTTATACATTAATATTGATAGATCCCACTAATAACCTATTAGAACTATTTATCTGTCAAACCGCGTTCATTTATTTCTTTAATCGTAAGAACTCGTATTCCGTAAGATTTTCACCTCGTATCTGTTACCTGTAGTAGGTCGTTGCCAGATTCTAAATCAAAGGGACACTCGGAGACAAACCTAGTAAACATCCAAAATCCAGACATTCAGGTTCTGAAAAATCTGGAATCTCTAATTCGTAAAATTTGTAAATACATTTTCGGAATATTTTAGTAAGCACTGTCAATAAAATTATACTGCTTAATAGTTAATGTAACTGACTCATCATCTACCTGTCCTTGTCCCAATTATTTGGGTTTGGTGTAACTTGTAATTATCTTTCGTACTTTCCTGTTTTGTGGAACTGACTATCCAGCCATCTATATAATATAAACTTTTTAAGTTGAGCCAATCTATGCGGTAGCCGTAATAAAAGAAACAGGGTATTCAACATTTTAAGAATCTGAACTTTTTGAGTAGACAATATTTCATAAAGTCAAAGGAAAAGTCAACTTTTAAGAAATTTCAATATAATGAGAATGTAACATGTTGGGAATTAAACATTCTGAACCTGGAAGAGCAAAACATTAACAGGAAGCGTCTCCAAAGAAAAATAAAAGAGGCATTACCACTTTGGTAGAGTAGAGGTTTAGTTCAGCATCTCTTAATATAGTGTGTTTACATTGTACCAAAATAAATACAGCACTTTTAATAGGTTTAGATATGTTATGTTTATACTAGTGAGTGATGGGGTAGTGTATCACATTTCTAGACCGAAACGAATACTAGTATTAGACAGTAATTTACACTATATAAATTATTAGTTCTTTTATTTTTGCATGGTTGTGTTGTGTAGTATGCATGATATTTATTGCTTACAGCTTGAAAGATTTCTTTGCCGTGAGTGTGGTAAGGTTAAATGCTCCTGTGATGCACCTCCAGCCGCTAATCATCATATAACCTCACCGAGCGTCAACAGCTCAAAACCAATTACAGGGCTACACGACAATGAATCAGTCAAAATTGATCCTATAGAGTACAGAAACCAAAGAGACAGACACCACTCTGACTCAGAACATGATCATTTGTCGAAGAAACCTCCTATATTAATGCAGCGAGTATCTGAGCAACCGTTTAGTCGCGCGTCAGCACAGTCAGAAAATGGAAAGTTAAGAAGATCCTTTGCCGTGCGATCGCGAGAGGGCTTAGAAAATCTTTTAAACTTTTCCATTAGAAAAAGCAATGAGCAGGGAAAACCAAAACAAGTACCAAATTCATAAGTCATGTACCTACATAGGATAATTTAGTGAAAGTGTTACTGTAACTCGGCCATAATATTGTATACATAAAATGGGTATGGTGACTTTATACGTGTAGTAAACTGAAATAATTTAAACAAGGGAATATAGAAGAAAATATTTTAGAATTCATAAAATAAACTATTCAAAAGTCTGTTTTCCTTTGTAAACAAAATCATATAGAGACGGTTATTTGTTGTTTATTTTCTGTATGTTCGAATTGAAGCGAATACTTGTAACGTAAATTGCTACAGTTGCAGATATTGATACAATAAAATCGTCATATTATATATTGATAATTTTAACAATCGATAATTTAATAAATATCACGACTGACTAATAATGTAGGAGATTAAATATTTTTGTCTTTCCAAATTATTAGTCATAAATTTATAATATTTTTTTCCACTGTTTTTTTTTCATTGTCTCGATAAGATTTGAAACTATCTTATCTAAAAAAAATTGAAATCTCAAATGTCACTGTACCCATATTTCGTGTAAAATACTATAGTTTTAACTGTGTATAATGGGATTATTTTGTTATAAGTAAAAAAATTGTTAAGTAACTATCATGTGTTTATTGGGATCCAAAACCAAAATTAGACTATACCAGTTAAGAACATTATTTCCAGCATACCATTAGTATATTTTGTACAGCATTGTTGCACAGCGCTTTATATAATAGCAGGTGTTGGTTTAACCGCATTTGTCTTCCAGTCACTTACTAATATTAACATCATTCATTTACTGTGTACTTTTCTTCATTGTAGGCTTTGGAATCAAAGTTAGCGTCGTGTCGTGGTACAGTTAGACCTAAAGAGCACTCACCAAATTCGGCTTCGGATGTGAATAAGGACTACAGGTGTGTACTCAAGAACTAGATACGTCCCCAATATCATCATCACATCTATTTGTGACGTGCCGCCGCTGCGCTAGCTTTTGTCATAATGTGATACTGTATCGAGCGAATCTTTAAACATCGCTTCCAAGATTATCTCGCTGAACATTAATTCATCTCGAGTATTGTGATTTATATCACATCTTTCCTAATTTTACTAAAACTGTGATGATAATGAAATAGTTAAGGATCGAAATATCTATGGTTTTGGCCTACCCACCGGAGTGCCGTGTGAAACAATACAGCACACCACTTACATAGCTACTCGCTTCACGCAACATATATGTTGTTTCTATATATTATCTATAATATATTTCTTTTTAAATGAAGCGTCCATCTAGAAACGTAAACGTAATCAAAGGTTAAGTTAATAATAAATGATATATCACTAGAGTGCACATTTCTCGGCGTAAATTTATGGAGTTATTGGGACTCACCTTTAATATTACAGTAATTAGATGATTAGATACTTTAGTCTATTGGTGGACAACATATTTTGGAAAGATATTTATGTAAATAGTAGGTAAAGAAGTATGTATGAACTTGTTAAAAAAATAATATGAAATTTATCACAAGATTTGCAATAATATTTATAATTTTGTATATGTATTATATATATATTGTAACTACATAATTATTAACATTTTTAATATACAAAGTAAAACCAGCTGTATTTATCCGACAATACGTTCAGATTAGAATATAATAGTTTTATGTCCATATAAACGTTTTAAGGTCTTTTTTTGTTAATGTGCTGTCTCAATATAAAATAATATGTTATATGTACAAGTAGCTTACATAATCAGGTACTCAACACAATGTGAAACATTAAATACTAGTACATGTGACCAGACAATGTAATAACGTATTGATGATTTTGATAACTAATAACTTTTTTGTGATTAACCACTTAGGCTCATTTACACGATGATAATATCTTGAATCTTGTTACATGCCAGCATTGAAAACAGTGAACATGGACACTTCAAGAAACTAACCTTCGTGTAATTGGATCATTACTTTATGGCAATAATTGCATGAGTGTAACACTATTTTCAGCATGCACTAATATTATGTTAAATACGCATTGAACGTCTCTCGTCAAAACTTAAATTTTATTCCGTTTCGCTAGTGCAGTAACAATACAGTAAAAACAGAGAAACCATGTATATTTTTTTAATCATTATGACTTATGAGTCGTGTCTTGCCTTATACACACTTTTATAGTAAGTGTCATTAGTTTAGATGGTGTTAAATTGGGATACCACATTCTGCAACATAACTATGTCCATCTCCTTCATAAGATTTACCTGAGTGATATTCTCATGTTTTTGTATGTGATATATTTAATAAATTGATTGATGTTATAAAAATGATTGATTTTATACTTAAGAAACCATTGCCACAAAATCTTGATAATGCTTGATCTTAAAACCTTTTAAAGCAATCGACGGAACAGTTATGCAAAGAATCGTATCTCAATAACCCATAGGAGCAACTAAGATGAAAAAAGTTGACTAAGAGAATAATGTTATATCTAAACTATTACAACGCTCTTGATATAACATACTCTACATAACAGCGCAAAAAAAAGTTAAATACCCTCACATAATGATAATATACAATTAGATATTTATGTAACATTTTTATGCAATATTGTATAAAAAAAATGTTCTAGTATAATACCTTCACCTGTAGATGGTCAAACATTGGTTTGTTATTTGCGTAATTACTCAATTGTATTTGCCCAGTTTGCTGCAAATAGTTGTAAGTATCTAGCATTTCTACTTTCACGCGTGTGGTGACCAAACAACTTTATTTTTTACGCAATATGAAATATCGAACGATAATAAATAAGTCAAAACTGATTTGTTTTTTTTCGTACCCCTTGCTATATATTTATAACCTCATCCGAGGCGGAGGATTTGTATCGACTCAGAATGTCAACTTCGGAAAAGGTCTGAAAATTCGTTAAAAGACTGCAGAATCGGTTCGACGCAGACCACTTCGGTAAAGTCATAAACCTGACCGATAAGAGCTAAGGATTTAATACTTATAAGGATTGACCAAATTTAGGTAATAGGGTTTATAAATTCCTGTACTTTGCGTCCAAAAAATTGTCTTTTTGTCTCCATTTATCTTGCTAACCTATTTTATGTGATATTTAAATTTAAAATGGCGTCATTAACATTAGGGTCGGAGAAGACGGTTCACGTGCGTGGCCCACATGCCTCAAGAGAGGCTTGATCTCCAAAACGATGAGGTCTTCAATGACAGCCAGGACCTGCCAAGGGGGCTGGTGCATAATAAATAATGATAAATATTTAACATAGCGCTATCTAAACCCGAAGTAAGCATAGCTTAAGGTGAGGGTATTCGATGACTAGGTATTTTTGCCATGGCAAAGTTGCCACTTTACGCCACAGCGAGGCACTGGATGGCGGTCCAATACCTCGGCGTCAACAAAAAAGAAACGTCGTCAACAGAAAAACAAAAAAGATTAACTTAAGGTGGTCTTTTAGTATCAACACAAATAATGACGCAACTGTTATTTACATCTTCTAGTAGCACTTTAGATAAAGGGAATATAGCTAATTCTAGTAATATTATAAACGCGAAAGTTTGTGAGTATGCATGTATGTATGTATGTTTGTTGCTCTTTCACGCAAAAACGGCTAAACGGATCTGGCTGTTGGTACAGGGATAGACTAGTCCGGAATAACACTTAGGCTACTTTTCATCCCGGGATAGGTTCCCATGGGTAGCGGGAACGGGATCAGAATTCTACGCGGGCAATGGCTAGTAATATATAGAATTGTAATATATGAATATTACAATTTTATGACCACGACACGGAAGGAGTGCGGTACGGGCACGGTGTTTTGAAGAAGTGGCTATGCGTATAACATTTAATTTTGCGTCAAGATTTAGTACAACTTATTTTTTTTTTTTAAAGAAAGGTACTCAGTAGGTACTGTAAATATATAAGTTTTTGTAAGACATTTCTATTAAAAGTTTATGCAGTTATTTGAATAGAAGTATCTAAGAGTAATGATTACTTGAGTTTCCAAAAAGTGTACCTACCTATCTAACGGGAACGAAAGCGGAGATTTTTAAAAAGTGTATCTACGAGGAAAGTGTATTTACGGGGAATAAACCGTAAAAAGTAATTTAAAAATATCAATGGTAAAATAATAAAGCAGATTCCAGGTAAATTACATTCTTTGAAGAAAGTACCGGGAATTGATCATTTAGAAAGTCCGCTTGTCCACGCAGTGTTTGAGCGTCACTGGTCGTTTAGTTTGTTTAATGGATTATTGCCAGTAGTTCCGGTCAACAGTACTAATAGGGAATCTAATTCGCAGTATTTCAGTGTAAGTAGTTCCGTGGCGGAACTAGTAGGACATTTTTTCACAGTTGTTCCGCGGGACAAAAATTACTTTAATTTGGATGTTTTTTGTTCCCAGTAGTTCTGTGGCACTAGTGGCACTTTTTTCCCAGCTGTTCCGTCAACGGTACTAGGGGGAAATCTTATTCTCAAGTAAAATGTGTGTGTGTGTGTGTGTCCCCTGTAACTTCTAAAATAAACTTCCACATGAAAATTGGTTTGAACGAGATCTAGTGAGTAGTTTTTTTTTACGTCATAAATCGTAAACCGCAATTTACCTTCCATTCAATGAACTCAAGTATAAAAAATTTAAAAGACATTACTAAGTTACTTGCTGCTACGGAACCCTACATGGGCGAGTCCGACTTGCACTAAGCCGCTTTTTTTGCCATTTGGCTAAGGAACCCTAAAAATAGTTAATTTCCGGTACTTTCTTGTCAGAATACTTAGTATATTTATTTTGTTAAAAAAATATTTTTTTGTAAAAAACTACATATTACACCCAGTTAATATTTAAAAACTCCGCAGCAGTTCTGTTTGATTGTAAACTAGTGGGGCTACAGTGTGGGCGAGCTTCACACAGCAACCTAGACATAACGTGTAGTATGTAGGTGTCGCAAGTAGGCGCGAAGTTTGGATTATTTTATAAGCCTACAACGACATTATTTTATTTGCATACGTACAACATAATAATATAATATGTTATTGCAATGGCCCAATGTATTGGTACATTATACAGTAATGATTTGTGAATGCGTTAAATAAAAATAATATTTGTATATTACAGAATAATCATGAAATGGGGTCGAAAACCGAAAAAAAATAAACAAAACCATTTATTTCAATAACATGCTGCGCAATTATATACCTAAACGTAGCATTTGTAGATTACTGCTACTGTCGGCTTCTTTCAAGTGTTTATATTTTTGATGTAGCTGTAGTAGTTAGCTGTACGCTTTTTGTCGACTAGGGAATAGATGCTTGGTGCCGCGGAATTTCAAGCCCGGACGATCAAGTGGGTAAGTAGTCTGTAGTAGTCAGTCCTACCTTATTGTTTAATTACGGTTACCCTAAACGTATTAGTTTTAGGAATATTGTTAAGTTGAATATTTCGATCAATAACAAGTCAAATAAATGCATAAACTTTCAGTAAAAGTACAGTACCTAGTGAGCTAAAGGCAAGTATTTTTAATAAGCGCATAGACTGAGGGACCTGGTTTCTGAAGTTGTAATTATTAAATCCATATGTATTTTAGGACAACTTTGTTTTTTACAATTTTTAGACAAGATCTTCTAAATATTGACGTAAAACTAAATGATATACGCATGGCCACTTCTTCAAAACACCAAGGTCCATAAAGTATGGATTTAGGGACCTATTTAAAAAAATTGAAAATGTTTTGAATGATGAATTGTTAATCGTGATGAATATTGGTGGGAAGTGTTCATCTGTATTTCTACTAAAATATGAGTATTTAGATTTAGGTTTTACATACCTTGATTCACCAAGTACTAGGTAACCGTGTGTATGGATTAAGGGACCACATTTAATCTGCTGTAACTTTTCAAATTATTATTTTACAAATTTTTTAATCAGTTCTACATTTTCAAGCTTCTACAAATAGTAGGTGACATTAGTTTTTCGAGTCACGATACACCCACGAGGACACTCAATCCATAAGCACACCGGGCTCCAAGTTGCAAGATCTTGATGGGGGGGAGGGTAAACACTAATGGGTTCCCACACACGTATGGGACCCTATTCATATATGTCACCCATGGGGCCCATACGCCCGTGCTGCCCCATTCACTTATAGAGTCCATTACCCTTAGGGGCTCATCAAGGTCTATGGGGCATCTTTCGTCTGTGGAGCCCAATACACATAAGTCACCCATGAGCCCGATTGTCGTCTGACCTATTGCTTGGGCCCAAGATACTCTACGGATCTTGATGGAGCCCATGGGTATTTGGAATTGTACATCTGGCACATTCTCTACGATGTTGCATTTAAGCTTTTAAAAATCATACGATTTCGCTGTGGTATGGGTAATGGACTGCTGAGACGAGGTCTCGGGTTCGATCCCAGGTTTTACCATGGCACACACCAATGACTTTTCGATGCTTTTCGAAGTTATGTGTGTATTTATCGCAGGTTTATAAGTGCCCGGTTAATGGCAATAGGCTCGCCACCTATTACATTGGGACCTAAACATAAACTGGCGAAATGTGGGTGCTAGCACCTCTGCCTACCCCTTCGGAGACATAGGCGTGAGTTTATGTTATGTTATGTATGTTAAATGTAGGTACTTAGCGTAAATGCCACATCGTAGAGAATGTGCCAGATGTACAAATCCAATGGTAAAAAGTTGAGACTCTAACTTTTGCGAATACAATGCTAGTATAAGTACACTGTTTTCTGTGAAGTATTAGTTGTCTAAATAAGTAAGTACTTACACATTGCACAAATATTAAAACTAAGTCATGTATCGGCATTATAATAGCATTAAATATCTTATGACATTAGTCGATTCAATACAAGAATTTGTAATGATTGACATTGGTACTAATAGACGTACTAATGGCGGTACTAAATATTGGAAACAGTATTATATCAGCGACATAATTTGACACGAACCTTGAACACTACCAAATACTACTACTAATACCTCTGAATATCTATGTTTTCATTGCTGATGAAGCTTTTGCTTTGGGGCCTAACTTCATGAATCCGAGCTCCAATCCCGGTTGCATCCAAAGCTTACAGTTTGGAGCCCAGGGTACGCTCTTCTACTTGTCCTTTCCATAATCTGGTTCATTGTGACTTTTACGGGACCGACTGCTGTCTCACATCTTGCTTGGACCCAGATGCTCTACGAATCTTAATGGGACCCATGGGTATATGGACCCCATAGGTAACGTATATGTATGAAGCCCCATAGTATGTGGTGCTATGGGTCTATGTCACCCCATGGGTGTGGGCCCCACAGGCGTATGGGCCTCATGGGTGACATAGATATATGGGACCCCATAGGTGTGGGGGCCCATTAGTGTATGACTCCCCATGGGTTTAGGGGGAACTATGGGTATATGGGGCCCCATCAAGATCTTGCAGCTTTACGCCCGGGGTCTACTCTTCTATTGATCTTTTTCATCGTTTGGTTCAATATACTATATACTATATTACAAAAAAACTTACTTAATTAGTATAAGCTTTATTCCTTTTATTTAAAGTGCAACTAGATCTCCTATGTAAATAACAGTTGCGTCATTATTTGTATTGATACTACAACACCACTTTAAGTTAACCTTCGTTGTTTTTCTGTATATTGACGCGAAACACTGGATGCGGACCGCCAGCGCCTCGCTGTGGCGTAAAGTAGCAAATTTACTAAGCCAAAAATACCTAAAGTCGTCGAATTCCCTCGCCTTAAAAGCTTTAACTGATTCATTAGCATTTTTATGGATAAGAGAGCACCTTTTTTTTCGTGCGGAAATCCCCTCGGCTACACCTACACCCCCCACCCCGCCGCCGGCCAGTGGGGCGATTATGTCGGGCTTGAACCGACTAAAACCGCACGCCGTCTGGGGTCTACGGACGCCGGGTTGTAAAGTTGCCCATAGCGCATATTCCTCGCACCCCGACTGACCCTGGGCCATCTCCGGTTTCCAGGTGGCCTCCTCGGGTTTGGGAACCACGGTGTCCCCGCCTTGGAGGAGGGGCGCTCGTCGCCCCACCGTCCCGGCCTGCTTCTGCTGGGGTGACAGGCGGCCTCACCTGCCACCCCCAGGCTTGCGCTCATGGAGGACGGAGGTCGTTAAGCGGATAAGAGAGTACCTATCTAATATTGTTGCATCATATCCAAATAAACTTACAGAGAAAATATAGTACAATAAATAGGAGAAATGTTTACGAACACATCATTGGCATTTCTTATCACTTTTATTTGTGATATCTTAGGTCTCTCTTACACTATTTGTTTACCGATGAGGACATTCGATAGTAAATCACCCCATTCAACTTGTTTCGGTACATCAACCGGCGGCTTAAACATGTTTACCAATTCTGATATGGATTTGTTAAATAATTTTATCTTAAGCACCAGTGGAGAATTTTCTTCTTCATTTACAACTTCCATCAAAATGTTTCCTGGAATAAAAAAGCATTAATTAATTTTATAGCGATAGTTTTTTTATATCATTTGACAATGATATTTTTGTAGTGAGGCAGCAAAATTTGAAATCAGCAATGCATGTCCCGCGGATGCAAAATAGTCTTTGAGTTAAATCCAAGGACCGGTCACTATGACCGGATTTCTTTTCCTGAGACCTCAAATAACTACAAAACACATCTTGCCGCCAGGTGTGATGGTCCCTTTCCGCCTATTTTTTTGTCGACTTTTTCAATATTTGCGATTGGTCTTCGAAAACGACAATATACTTTGTTGTAGATAAGCTCTTCACAAATATTAAACCATTTGAAGCATCATCGTAGATTATATGGGTTTTATATACCTTTTTTTTTTTTTTTTTTTTATCGTGCGGAAATCCCTTCGTATACCCCCCCCCGCCGGCCAGCGGGGGCGGTTATGTCGGGCTTGCACCGACTAAAACCGCACGCCGTCTCGGGTCTTCAGACGCCGGGGTGTAAGGTTACCCATAGAGCATATCCCTCGCACCCCGGCTGACCCTGGGCCATCTCACCACTAACAGCATCGCTCATCCTGTCTCCTCTGAAAGCAGAGGAGTACGGAGAGCGATGTGTTCCCGCCACGTTGGGTATTGGCCGACGATCAATGCCAACCCTATGAAGGGGTGAAGGGGAAGCCATTGACCGCCGCCCAGGGTGTACCGGCCGCTCCGATTCCGTTCCCCCCGGACTGCAGCGGGATCGGAATCGGAGCGACACTCGAGGAGGTTACCCAACACACACCCCTGGGTTTTATATACCTAACTTTTTATTGCCATTTAAAAAAAAATCTTTGATCTTTGATCGATTCTATTAAAATTTGAAGGAAACTTAAGGTCTACAAAAGTTACAATATGACCAAGTTTCAACTCTTCATATTAATTAATAAGGACGTTATAGAGTTTCAAAATTTCGCGCTATAAACACGGTTTTTTTGCAATTTACCGGAGATCTACTTAACCGATTCAAATCCATTAGAGCTCATTCCATTGGACGCGTCACCATCGGTTGAATCGAAAATGACGTCACATAGCAGCTTACGGGATCGATATTCATGTTCTGTGCTAATCGTGTTCGAGAGAAAAGCTTATTATTTCCATGATAGGATTCTATATAGTGTGGTATACTACCATGAGGAAACAACATATGAGACTGTGAGAGTTGATTTCACCAATGATAGGATCAAGACCAAGGTCAATTAAAACTAAACTGCGTTGTCACGTTTTAGTCAATTAAGTTCACTGAGTACCTAAAGCTTGGATACCCAGTTTAGTAAAACGAATTTTCACTGGTGAAATCCAGATTAAGAGTGAATTTCACCAACTATAATGTATTTAATACCGAGTTTAATTCAACCTAACTGTTATCATATTTTACCTGATGAATTTCATGAAGTAAAATATGAGTGAACGAATTTTCACTGGATTTTTAAGTGTTTGGTGTGTTTCGGTGTTTCTCAATTTAAAATCATAAGCAATCATTGATTTTTATAAATGTAATAAGTACCACCCTACTTTACCTCTTTACGCCATTTTGCAAGGCTCTCTTGGAAGAGAAAAAACACTATCTGGTGTTAGCAACAATTAATTAAAGCCGAAAATCTTGATTATACATAATAGTAAATAATAGTGGAGCTGCTACGTGACATCATCGAAAGCGCGCGAACTATGGCGGCGTTCAAACAGGTTCAATATAATCAATATTTTATAACATAACTTCATAACTTCACGCCTGTATCCCCGAAGGGGTAGGCAGATGTGTATTACACACCCACGATTCGCCAGTTATGTTAAGGTCCCAATGTAATAGGGGGCGAGCCTATTGCCATCTACCGGGCACATTGTTAAGCGTGCGATAGTTCTCATTTATTAATGCACACATAAGTACGAAAAGACAGAGGTCCAGGGCGACTTGGGATCGTACTCGAGACCTCGTCTCAGCAGTCCGTTACGTATGCCACTCGACTATCGCCGCTTATTTTTTATATGTTATTTTTAAAAATAATTTGGACACTTTCTATAGTAATTATATTTTTGTACCGTGTTATAATGAAGTAATAAATTAATTAAACAATTTTTTTTAAATGATGCATTGTCCTTATTTCAAAACCTAGTAAGGGACACCTGCTTGTAAAAACGGGTTGTTGCATTTGGCAGGTTGCTAGACCATAGAGAATCCCCACTGGTCAAATAGCTAAAAAGGCCTAGAAATAAGACTCTTGTATCTGAAACTCCTAGCAAGTACACATCCGCAATGCTGTAAAACGTAAAAAATTATAAAATAGATAATAAAAATTATCTAATTTGCCTCGTGTCCCATAATAGGTTTTGTAATTGCACAGACGCTTCATCAGAGCGTCAATCACGGTTGCATCCAAAACGTGCATTCGGGCCCAAGGACCGCTCTCCTTCTTTCCATGATTTGGTTTGGTTGGCTTTTACTGGAACAGCCTGCTCCATAGCCTTGTCCGTCAATCACCTTGTGTACTGGGACGCAGGTGAGATTGGCTTGGACCCCGAAAAACTTGGCGGGGCCCTATTACTTTGCAAGCGAATTAGCGGCAGTCATTACGAACAAGCATTCGTTAGCTACATTGTGTAGAAAAACGGTTTGGCTCATCTTGTAGGAGATTATGTAAGTCAGGGTGGCTTGTCTAGAACGTCCAGTGTTATTGACGTGGAATTACTCCTACCAGCTGTATTTGCAAGGACTAAAACTATATTTGCTTGATATTTTCTTTATTCCTTACCTTTTACTTTAGGAGAATGCGTTAGACGTAGGAACATTACAAACAGAGGTGATGTTTGCACCATATAAATCAATTTAGATAACGCATATTGCACTACTAGAGATACCACCCTGAACTGAAAAATAAATAAAAACTACTTTGAGATGATGTAGGAAACCAACCGGCAAACCAATGGCGGATTTTAAATAGTTCTGGTATTAGTTGGACTAGATTATCGGGTACTTAGTAAAATAATAGATATAAAGACAGGTACAAAACCACGTGATATAAAACCAAGAAGAGGAAGGATGGGGAGAAGAAGCTATCAACAATGCTGTACAAGTGTTCAACATAATTTGTAACGCGATTGGCTACTAACGGACATTCAGGTCAGTTCTCTGTTGAAAATTATAACCAATCACATCACTGTTTTGTATGTGTGTGTTTGGAGACACTAGTTTCCATATCAACAAAATTCAAAGGCACTTCCTCTTTATTTTATATTCCGTCGTCCTTTCTGTTGAATCGTGATCTTTAACACCAACAGCAGATCACGTCATTCTAAGAACATATATGCACAGTTGAAAGGCAAAAGGGTGCTAGCGACAATGGACATTTAAAGAAAAAAGAGCCCAAATGGCATCCTATACACTTGACTGTATATTGTAATAGTGAGTTTCTTTCTTTAGCTTTCCAACAGTCGAGATATATTTTCCACTTACCAATGTAAACACGATATAATAAAGAGTAGTTGTAGGCAGTAATAATAACAATATTGTAAATGCGACAGTTCCTACAAAAAGTTCTTGGTTGGTATATTCACAGGAGTCAATCCCTCCTCTAAGTGGATTATATTTCCTTCCAACAAATAGCCTGAGCAATGCAATAAGGCCAGATATTTGAATGTTAAATAATCTGAAAACAAAATTGGAATTAAAAGAATTAAAAAAGCCATGCAGACAAGCTCTAAGAAGCTGTCAAGTATACTATAGCTTTACAGGGTGGAAACGTTAAATGTGTCCAGATGATTATTTTGTCATTTCAGGTATTACCTCTCACATGTCATCGGCACATCACTATTATGTACACAAATATGTTCTTACCTGGCTGCATACACATATATGCAATAGGAATGGAATGTAGCTATGCATATCAAATCAGATACTATTGCTGTCTGAAATGTAAATCCTAAATATCCTATGTAGGTATAAATATGAAATATAACATCCAATTTCTCCCCCGATACATCTGAAATACAAAAAATTCTGTTTACGGTTCGCACAAAAATTGTTTGTCATATAACAGTTTTTAGTATTAAGTAATTATATATTAAAAGTACCATCCCTTCACAGATCTATTTGTATTCTTCTGTAATTGTTATATATCGGAAATAGCCGTGACTGCATAAGTATATGTAACCCATTTGACGGTAAGCTGAGGTGAAGTCCAAGGCCACCATTTCAATTGTAGTTAATCGCCCCTGGACGTTGACGGCCACGAGAGATGTTTTTTCACGCTCCCCTAATAGGACCCTGGACTGTAGGAAAATGTGTGTAGGTAAAGCATTCCAGTGGGCCTACCGCCCAAGTGTCGTCGATATCACAGCCGTCGAAATGTTGCGCTGGTCAAGGTCGACGGCCATTTTGTACCGCCCCATTGATAATCGATGCCGGCGCGGCGGCGTAAGAATGAATGAAACGCTGTTTTTGACAGTTAAATAGCTGCCGCCTAAAAAAATTCAAATCAACCGCGTCTCATGAGCTGTCGTTTTGAATATTATTTTCTTTTCCGACGGTTGATTCGTATGCACCTAACACTGGGCTACTATGGCTTTTATGGGTGCGACTGCCGACGAGTGGGTTCTGCCGTCCTATTGCACCTAACACTGGGCTACTATGGCTTTTATGGGGGCGACTGGGTTCTGCCCTCCTATTGTACCTAACACTGGGGTCCCCCCCTGGACCTTCCCAAGGTCCAGGCAGTCCCTCGTATTCTAGGGGGGACACCCGTGCGCCATCTAACTTAGATATTAAGAAACCCCGCGGTCAGGTGGTACGTCCCGGTAGGTCTCTATCAGAGACACTCGGGGACGACCTGACCCAAATGAGCATTGCAGAGAGCAATGTTCAAAGTAATATTCAGTCCAAGGAGTCAATAACCAAGTCCATGTATAAAAGGTTAAAGGCTCGTAGGAAAAAACAGGTTGAGCTATCGAACGTCAAACCCCGGGGCTCGTCAGCCGCAGTGGCAACGACTGTGCCTCAGGGAGGGGCCGATTCGAAACCTCAAAAAGTAAAACGTCAGAGCACCGATCCTGACGAGAAGACCCAGCAACGTCCACCAAAACGACCCAAGACCGCAAGGAACGAGGGAACACAAAGACCCAAAGCGGGTCAGAGTGATCTCTCGGTCATCATCCAGCGGGAGGACGGGGTGGCGATGGACGAAGCAACCGCGGCTGAGATCAGGACAAGACTGACAGACAAGATCCTCAAGACCTTACAGGAGGAAGCCGATGAACGCGGCCGTAACGTGGCATTCGATGCCTCGGGCTTGGTGGCAGAGGGATATTTCCTTGTGACACCAACCACCGAGGAGGCGATGACCTGGTTATTAAACTGCGACTTCGGAGACCAGGATGGAGTACCCCTGATACCCAGGAAGCTCGACAAATATAGGATGTCGATCTGGATCCCAGGTAGCACCGAGAAGATACCTGTAGACGAAATGTACTTTTTGCGAAGGCAAAACGTCTACAGGGAAGAGCTGCGGTTCCCTGAGTGGTCCCTCATTCGCAGGGAAATACTCCCCCTGGGAGTACGACTTGTGATGGGGGTCGCTCAGGAAGTCGCAACGCAGGAAACCATCTGGCTCCATTACCAGGCTACCAGGGTCCACGCCAGGCTTCTGGGCAAAGCACCTGCCGAACCAGAAGCCAGATGCATCTGTAAAGACGTCTGTCCAAAGCACCCCACAACAAAGTCACTGGGTGCGGTGCCGGCCGACAACCCCACCGCAGGGAGTGGATTAAGCCGACCGAGCACAACACCCAACACCACACAACAGGCACGAAACACGGAGGGGCCAAAGCCCGAAGGCGGGGGAGACGGATCGCAAGCGGGCACCTCACAGAAAGAGGTCCCCACTGAATGTCGCAGGCCCCACCGACAGGCTAGCACCGCACACCCCAAGACCCCCCCCCCTACGACGCGGAAGGACCTGACACCCCCACCAGGTGTAGCATCGCTACAACCACATTGGAAAGGGGTGCAGTCTCCCAACGCGAAGACCAAATAGGGAGGGAGCAATAACATACACACGCAGACATACATCAACACAAACAAATGAACACACCCAGAAACACACCACAAAAACACACAAAAAATAAGAATAGTCCAAGTTAATCTCCACCACTGCCATGCCATGAATGAGCTGTGCAAATATGTGGTGGAAAAGAAAATCGATATCGATCTGCTGCAAGAACCACACGTCTATAACGGACGCGTGACTGGGCTGGGCTCACTTGGAGGAGACATCTTCTATCATGCTGATGGTGAGTCAAAACCAAGGGCATGCATCTACGCCAGCAGCAGAGTGAGATCGTTAGAACTAATAAAGGCGGATTATTACAGTGACCTCGCTAGTATTGCAGTGACAGTACAAGCGGAAGCAGGAAATAAAGTAAGAGTGCTCTTTGTCTCTGCGTACCTACCCAGCGAAAGGGACTTCGAGCAATCATCCCAGGAAATGAAGGAAATAACAAGAAAATACCAAGGTAAGAACATTCCTATTATTCTAGGTTGTGATCCCAACACCCACCATGTGGTATGGGGCAGCACAGACTGCAATAAAAAGGGGGACTTACTCCTGGATTTCATTAGTACCACAGGAGCGGAGATTCTAAACGTGGGCAACACGCCTACGTTTGTCACCAAATCTAGAAGAGAAGTGCTGGATATTACTATCGCTACGAACAGTATAAGTCAGTACTTCAAGGACTGGAAAATAGAAGAAAGTGACTCAATGTCGGATCACCGAAGAATCACCTTCAGTCTAGAGACCAAGATAGACAAGATTATGATAAGAAATGGAAGCCGGGAGGTGAAACCTTATTAATAGAAAAAAAAGAAATGGAAGAAGAAGCTAATAGACTGGACGAAGCTCTTAGGGAAGCATACCACAAGGCATGCCCACTCAAGGAGATAAAACCAGGCAAAGGGCAACCCTGGTGGACTAAAGCACTAGACAAACAAAGGAAAAGAACACGGCGAGCTTTCAAACACGCTCTGAAGAAGGACGATGATGAGAGCTGGCGCGCGTACAGAGAGGAAAGAAATATTTACAAGAAAGAATGTAGAAAAGAGAACAGAACAAGTTGAAAGGCGTCCTGCACAGGAGTTGAAAAACAAGCTGACGCGGCACGACTTGTGAAAACATTCTCTAAAGTTAACACATGTAAAGTAGGAAGTATCAAGAAAGGTAGAGAGTTACTAACGGACCCCAAGAGGATACTTGAGGTCATGCTGGAAACACACTTCCCAGAATGCAAAGAATATGAGGATGATAACACGCCGATAGACTCAATCCCCATAGAGGACTCACAGTCGAAGGCCCTTATCACAGAAGAACATTTACAGTGGAGTATACGATCATTCCAGCCATACAAGGCGGCTGGACCGGACGAAATCTTCCCTAAAATGTTACAAGTAGCCAGCAAGTACATAAGCAAAGATATGCTGGCTCTTTATAACAGTAGTATCAGAGCTGGATATATCCCAAGAAAATGGAAAGAGGTAAGAGCAGTGTTCATCCCGAAACCCGGGAAGACATCATATCAAGAGGCCAAATCCTTCAGATGCATTAGCCTCTCCTCATTCCTTCTTAAGACATAAGAAAAAATCCTGGACAGATTAATAAGAGAAAAAATAAACAAGAATGGATCTCCACTTCACCAAAATCAACATGCTTATATGGAGGGCAAGTCCACCGAAACGGCCCTCCATAATCTGGTGACAAGAGTGCAGAGATCAATAGACAACACAGAATATGCACTGGGCTGCTTCTTTGATGTAGAGGGCGCTTTTGACAGAGCCACCCCAGATTCGATAGAGGCCGCACTAGATCGCGAAGGAATCGACAAAGACATATCAGAATGGGTGGAAGCTATGCTAAGACACCGACTGATAAAAGCAGAGATTGCAGGAACAACACACACGGTGATAGCGAGAAGAGGCTTCCCACAAGGAGGATGTCTATCGCCACTACTGTGGTGCCTGTTAATAGACGAACTAGTAAACAAGATTAACAGGATGCACATATACACACAAGTGTACTCGGACGATGGAGTGCTCCTGATCACAGGCAAAGTTCTCAGCGTCATGTGCGACATCATGAACAGAGGCATAAAAGAAACACTAGTATGGTGCAGGAGCAAAGGTCAACCTCAACCCTGATAAAACCAAGATAGTATTGTTCACCAATAAAAGAAAAATAGGAAGAACCGCGCCAGTGCGCCTGCATAACCAAGCCTTGGAAACTGTCAAGGAAGTAAAATATCTAGGGGTAATACTGGATAGCAAGCTCACCTTCAAGACTCACATCAGCAACACATGCCTAAAAGCCAAAATGGCTATGATGCAGTGCAAAAGCGCAATAGGAAGAACGTGGGGGATGAAACCAGCGATAGTGCTTTGGATCTACAAAGCAATTATCCTGCCAAGAATCCTACATGGTGCCCTTGTTTGGTGGCATAAAACTGCCATTGGGAGAAATAAAGCCGAACTAGACAAAGTACAAAGGTTAGCAGCTCTGATGACCACGGGCGCGATGAGGACAACCCCCACAGCCGCGCTCGAAATCATATTGGGCTTAATCCCTTGGACTTAGAAATTAAAAGAAAAGCAACCGAACAATGGTTCAAACTCAGGAGCACTGGCCAATGGACCGGAACCATTATGGACAAAGGCCATGCCAGTATCAGCAAGAATTACGAAGAGAGGCTGTCGATGATCCTCTCTAACAATGACTTGATCAGGAAGGAGAGGCACGGAGGAGTTGAAGGATCTGAGGATGGAACAGATCGTAAGATTCTGCAAGGACACAAAAAGGTTTGTAGGGGCGCCGTGAATGCTGGAATAACCACGCTCTCCCCAACGGGAGGGCAGGGGAAATGGATGAAGTGGCCCACAAGCTTCGTGGGTGGATTGTCCGTCCGGCTTCCGGTGTCCCCAATTGTAATAATAATAATAATAGAAGACGTGAGTTGTGCGATCCGTACGGCCCCGAACTGGAAAAGTCCTGGACCGGACGGGTTGCACAACTTCTGGATAAAGTGGATCCGGTGCTCCCATGGCCACTTAGCGACGCAGTTCCAACAAGCCCTCGAAGTTGGCTCCCTTCCCCGGTTTATGACCACCGGGATCACCTTCTTGCTCCATAAGACCGGTAGTACCGTTGAACCCAAAAACTATAGACCCATCACGTGCTTGCCCACTATGTACAAGCTACAAGCAAAAATTAACACACACATTGTTGTGAACAATATTTTGGCCCCCGCTCAGAATGGGTGTAGGGTTGGGTCCCGCGGTACTAAGGAGCTCCTCCTCATAGACATGACTATTAGCCAGCAAGTCCGGCGGAGCCGAGGGGCTCTGTCCGCGGCCTGGATTGACTACAAGAAGGCCTATGATTTGGTGCCTCACTCATGGCTGAGGAGGATCTTAGAGTTGTATAAAATCGATGCAACTCTGAGATCCTTCCTCAGTGCGTGTATGGGGCAGTGGACCATAGTCCTTCGTCAACCGGGCGGCGGGGAGATCTCCTCTGACCCCCAGGACTTCATAAGGATTGAGCGGGGCATCTTCCAGGGCGACTGTCTGAGCCCGCTTTGGTTTTGCCTAGCACTGAATCCTCTCAGCACTTTGTTGAGAGTTTCAGGTCTAGGCTACCGGCTTCAGAGAGAGGGTGAGGTTACTAGTCATCTGCTGTACATGGATGACCTCAAACTTTTCACACCGAAACTTCCTGACCTGGTGGAGCTGCTGAAAATCACGCAGGTTTTCAGCAACGCCATTGGGATGGAATTCGGTGTGGATAAGTGTGCGGTCTTACATGTGCAGCGGGGGAAAGTTGTGAATTCTACGAATTTGCAACTTTCTGAGACTATGACTCTCAGATCTCTCTCTGAAACCGAAACCTATAAGTATCTCGGTATGGCAGAGTCTTTGGGTATCTTAGTAGTGGATATCAAGAAATCGGTGAAGGAACGCTTCTTCTGCCGCTTCACAAAAGTACTCAACAGTCTTTTGTCGGGCGGCAACAAGGTGCGAGCCTTCAACGGTTGGGTGATGCCTCTACTGACTTACTCCTTTGGCACACTGAGATGGACTCAGACTGAGCTGGACGCCCTGGATAGAAAGGTCCGTCAACTGCTCACCACTCATCGCATGCTATACCCGCGCTCGTCTGTTATGAGACTGTACATACCACGGAGGTGGGGGGTCGAGGCTTTTTAAATGCCAAGAACCTCCACAACCGTGAGGTGTGCAGACTTAGGGATTATTTCCAGAGCAGCGAATGCGGGATGCATCGTGATGTGGTGGCAGTAGACAAGGGTCTCACTCCGCTCTCCTTGGCGAACGAGAACTGGCGCAGACCGACGGTATTGAGCGTCGCGGACCGCAAGACCGTATGGGAGGGCAAGGAGCTGCACGGGAGGTTCTATCGAGCCTTAACAGGGCCCGATGTGGACCTTCTGGCCTCGGTGAACTGGCTACGCTTCGGGGACCTCTTTGGGGAAACTGAAGGGTTTGCCTGTGCAATTGCTGACGAGGTCATGATGACGAACAACTATCGGAAATATATCCTGAAGGACGGTACGGTCGACATCTGTCGGGCATGCCGTCGTCCCGGAGTCACTCAGGCATATTATTTCGGGTTGTTCTCATCTGGCCAACGGCGAGTACTTGCACAGGCATAACCTAGTGGCCAGGATCATCCACCAGCAACTTGCTCTTCGATATGGCCATGTTGAGTCTGAGGTGCCGTACTATCGGTACACACCGGTGTCGGTTCTTGAAAATAGTCATGCATTGCTCTACTGGGACCGCTCTATTATCACGGACAGGACTATTGCTTGCAATAAGCCTGATATCGTGGTAGTTGACCGGCCCCAGCGCCGGGCAATGATCGTTGACATCACCATCCCGCATGACGAGAACCTTGTGAAGGCTGAGAAGGACAAAATCAGCAAGTACCTTGACTTGGCTCACGAGGTTACCGCCATGTGGGATGTCGATTCAACGATCATTGTCCTGATAGTCATTTCGGCGAACGGGCTGATAGCGAAGAGACTCGACCAACGAGACTCTCGCTAGATGGTTGGGTCAAGGGTCAGATGCAGAAGGCGGTCATCCTCGACACGGCACGCATTGTCCGGAGGTTTCTCTCTCTGTGACCCCGACCGTTGGTAGCTTGGGCCCTGCCACGCTGCCGGTGGAGCACTATTTTTTATATTTTTAAATATTTGTTCTTTATTTTTTAATATGTATTTAAAAATGTAATTTATAAGTAATTTTAAAATGAATAAAGAGATAATAATAGGTTCGAAGGAGCCATTAGTGCTGGTGCTACTGGTAATTTCATGGTATCTGTAAATTGCCACCCTTCCCAATGTGCCACACACGGCACCGCATGCCACCGCTGTTATGTTCAAGCAGTTAGTAATACACTAAACTTGACCTTACCTAAAAACAGCCACCAGAGTTGCACATGATAGAGAAAATATTTTCCCAGCATTTTATTAAATGCATTATTAAGTTTCAAGCCAACCGGTGCTCCCATTAACCATTTCAGCAAAAAGTATAATAAATTAATGAGTCTCTGAAATAGAAAATACAAATGATTACAAAGGAAGTGAAATTATGAAACTAATATGAGTACCAGTAGGTTAGTAAAAAAATAAACCACTGCGTGCCAGATATGATTGAAATTTGGTTACTTATGTTATAAATGTTATAATTTTTTGACGTGACAACGTCTTATAATTTGATGGAGACGGCTGCACGAACGAAAAAACATGACGTATGCGGCGTTACCTCGTATGCGGCGTTACCTCGCTCTGAGGCGTTCCATTTAATATGGCGTTGTCACGTTCAACTATCGTCAGTAAACCGAATTTATACCCACCGAACCGAATATAGTTACCTCTAGAACACCCATTAAAGCTGAGCTAATATCTACTTTATCCAGTGGCAGCAATTGTAACACTATGTAGCCCAATATAAGATCCATTAAAATTGCCAAAATCAAATTTCCTTGTTTAATTGTCACCTAAACAACAAATAAGGAAAGGTTAGCAAAGTTCAGAAGTCCGTCAGAAGATGTGGATCTTTTTTCTGATGATGATGATAAATAAAAAGTCTCTAGTAAAAAGGTAGCTCCATCCATAAGGAGCATCAAAAAGTGCAAGGCCCTGGGTGCTAGTTTAGAGATAGAGTATGACTAGTATGTAAGGAAGGATTCAAAAGAGATATCAGAATGTGTGAAAATTGTGCTAAGTCTCCATTGATAAAGATGGAATTGGAAATAATTTAATTTTTTTAATTTTATCATTGGATCTTCATATATTCACACGATCAATTTGATACCAATATTTTATCAAAAACAGTTTACCATGTTTCAATTCAATGTGAAGCTGAAATTAATCTTCACTACCTGTTCCTCATTCTAGAAATAGGATATTATTAAATAAGTTTTATTAAACATGCATGGATCTAGTTCTTCTTTTGAAACACCATCATCCTTTTCATAAATTCTCACCAGTTCTGTTTCCAGAACTAGTAAGAACTAATAATTTTTTAGTCATATTAAAGGGAGTTGTTCAACTTGACTTACTTTATTATTGTGTTTGATAGATACAATAAGCCATTTAATCAGTTTCCAATAGTTATAGATATGCTGCAAAAACATAGAAGAACCCACCCAAGGTGGGCTATTGAAATTTGATTTATGTTCCTCTTTAAATGATTCCCCATTTCGTTTATTTTGAATGAGGTCTACTAATTTTGCAAAATAATCATTTGTTAAAATACATATTGCTTGAGAATCTCTAATATTATGATAATCATATAGTATAGTTATACAATTGTTTGTGTTGATATTTTTTTTTCCATTTAAGATAAGCATCTTGATGTGTATTGTTGAGTTCTGTTCTACTATTAAAAAGTTATTAAATTTATTCGCTAGTTTCGTTTGCAAATTATGTCCCATGTATCCATGTATAGCATTATTTGCCCAATGTTTTTCTTTCGTTGTCATCAATTCTTTATTATCTCCGTATTTGGTGATATAAATTGTAATAGCGTAATCGTCTTCAACGCTGACATACCCCTTGAAATATATTTCTTTTAGGTTACGAGGAAATACAGGTAGCAATATTTTTATTGTAGTGGCCATTATGACTTTATTCAATTATTCCATTCATTTCGAGATATATCATATTAAAACAGTGAATAACAGTTTATCTACATAGCACTATTCAACATTATTTTAACTTGAAGTTTTTAAAAATTGTAAATTGAAACAATAACAAACACACGTCAATGTCCATATTGTTCATAGAGTAATACTTTTTTTTTCCTTTGGCAAATATGTAATGAATGGGAAAAAAGCGCGGGAACCTTGAACAGTAAAAGGCGTCAATATTGTTTAAAATTATTTTTTTTAGCATATTAGTGTTTTAAGTAACTATTCGCTGTGAAAATGCCCCCAAAAAAAGGAAAAAAGCTGATGCCCCTGATGACCGCCTACTACTAGGCTCGGATTCCTCGGATTCCGACAGTGGAGAAAACACTTATCGGGTGTATAAGGTACCAGTGTACTCAAGAAAGTACCCGGAAAATATCAAAAAACAAGAATACATCGTATTTCTTGCCCATCAAGATGATCAAAAGTTCTTCACTGATAAAGACAGGCTTGCTATTTCGCATGCCATTCGAAAATATTGTGTTACAGGCATTCTTTATCTAAAATCAATAAACAAATATAAAATAGGAATCACATTTGACTTGTCCAATAATGCAAATGTTTTTCTACAAAATAAAAAAATGTTAGATGAATTAAGCTTAAAAGCAACCATTCCAGCAGCTGATACCGAGGTCACTGGCGTACTTACTTCAGTCCCTACTGACATATCGAATAAAAGAATTTTTTCGTTGATCGGCAGTTCTAGGAATGTAATTCAGGTAAGACGCTTCATGCGTCGTGTGCGAAGCGAGGGTGGTCCGGTTTCGTACCAGCCCACCCAAACCGTCGCCGTCACCTTTGCGTCCACTGAGCTCCCACAGTATGTATACCTCGATTCATGGAGATACCAGGTAAGCGTATATGTTCCTCCAGTAAAACAATGTTTGCATTGTTTGAAATTTGGTCATATTGCGAAATTTTGTAGAAATGCTGAAGTTTGTTCAATTTGCACTCTAAAGCATAACTTTAGACAATGCCAAGAAAACCCTGAGAATGCCAAATGTATTAATTGTGGTGGCAATCATGTTGAAATATCCAATACTTGTCCCATTAAGAAAGCCAAAATTGAAGAAAGTAAAATAAAGTCAAAATCTATTCAATATTCTGATTTATTTAATGAAAATTCTTTTCCACAATTGACTATGTCCTATATTTAATCTCAAATAAAAAATCTTACTAAATCCGAATTTTTCATGAATATTTTAACAAAAACTATAACTAAAATTGTACTTAACCAAAAAGATACTCCTATAAACTCTGCATCCATTAAAGAAACCTTACAACAAACACTTCTGAATAGCTCCTTTACTCCTCATAATGGATCTTAACATTATGCAGTGGAATGCCCAAAGCATTATAAGTAACAGGATTGTATTAACTAAATTTCTTTACGATCATAATATACACATAGCAATAATATCCGAAACATGGCTAACTCCTCTTAAAGTTTTTAACATAAGGGGATATAATATTGAAAGAAATGATCTTGGCAATAAGCATAATGGTGTAGCGATTTTAATTCAGAATAGTATCAATTATAGAAAAATAATTACATATTTTGATAACTCCTTACAAAACATTTGTGTAAGAGTTACTATAAATAATAAAGAAATAAGTATAGTTAGTTTTTATTGTCCAACAAATTGTACTCCTTCTTTTAATAAACATAAATTTGAATCAATAATAAAATCTGTTCCTGAACCAATGATTTTTGCAGGTGATTTTAATGCTCATCACAAATCCTGGGGATGTAATTCAGATAATCCTAGAGGTCGAGATATCTTGGAAATAGTTGATAATAATAATCTTGTTCTTTTAAATACTGGTGAAGTGACAACAGTGGGTTCGCTGACTTGGCGACCAAATGCATTAGACTTGACTTTAGTTACTCCTACTTTGGCTTTTTCTTCTAACTGGTCCGTATGTAAAGATCCTCTTGGAGGCTATCACCTTCCTGTAATTATAAATATTGAAAATAATGTAAATAGTGGTTCATTTAAAAACAATTGTAACATGCAACTGCCCATTTACCCTAACTTTAAAATGGTAGATTGGAAAATGTACACACAATATGTAGATTTAACAAATTTTCAGCCATATGACTACTCCATTGGATGCATATACTAGGTTTTTGAAAGTTTTACATTCTGCAGTTGATAAATCTCTTCCATATTCTACATCTCAGTCCCCTACAAATTCTCCTTCAAATAGTTTTAGTCAGTTTAAGAAGAGACCCCCTCTTCCATGGTGGAATAAAAAATGTACAGAAGTAGTTCAAAATTCCAAATCTGCTTATCTTAAATTTTAAAACAACCCCTCAGATGAGACTTATATAGAGTTCAAAAGATCACAAGCTTTAAAAAAACTTACACTGAAAATAGAGAGATCAAAAAGTTGGGTTGAATTGTGTAATTCCTTCAATCGATGTACTTCACTTTCACGTATCTGGAATTATATGCGAAGATTTAATAGAACATATTCTTGTAACAATAGTGATGATAGTTGGGTACATGATTTCCTAAAAAAATATACTCCAGACTATGTAAATAATAATATTAATTTTGCTGATAGTGATAATTCTACAAATAATTTTAATCTAATTCATGGAAATCAGATTGTTTGGTTCCTATTTTGAAACCCGATAAGTTAAGAACAGATCCAAATTCCTATCGTCCCATTGCTCTTACGTCTTGTGTTGGTAAAGTTTTTGAACAACTATTAAAACAAAGGTTAGAATTTTATTTAGAAAAAAATAACATTTTACCTGCAAATCAATTTGGATTCCGAAGGGGAACGTCGGCACGTGAAAGTATCTGTCAATTACAGCTTGATATTCAAAATAGTCTAAATAATAATAAATCTGTATTCTTTGATGTTTCTGGTGCCTTTAATAGTGTTAATGAAGATATCCTTTACTCAGAATTGCTTTCTGTTGGAATACCAAATAAACTAGCTAACTGGGTTCCTAATTTCATAACTGAACGTGAAGTTTATGTCAAATATAACTGTCATCTTTATGGTCCAAAATTTGCTTCTGTTGGTACTTGTCAAGGTGGAATCGAAAGGATTCCACCTTGACAAGTACCAACAGAAACCTTTATTTTTCATTTTAAACATACGTCGCTTGAATATGATTCTTGGTTCAGAAGTCAAAAATCTTCAGTTTGCTGATGATTTGGTCATATACGCATCTGGAAATAATTTAATTAGTGTTACAAATACTCTCAATAAATCTTTGGAAGGTTTACACAGGTATTTCTCTTACCTGAATCTTGAAGTAAATGCTTTAAAGTCAAACTTTGTAGTTTTTAGTAATTCGAGCCTCTCTATTCCCTCTGTGCATTATAATGAAGTACCTATTCCTGTCTTTCGTGAAGTTAAGTTTTTAGGAGTAACATTTACTAATAATGTTTCTTGGAAAAAATATAGCGAACTAATTGCAACAAGAGCTAATAAAGCTTTCAATATTTTAAAAACACTGTGTAGTACATCACGGGGAGCTGATCCCAAAATATTACTGCTTTTATATAAATCTCTAATTCGCAGTCACTTCGAATATGGCTTTTTATGCTTTGCAAAAGATACCAAAATAGTAGATAGTTTGGATAAAATACAAAACAAATGCTTAAGACTTATTACTGGAGCCTTCAAAAGTACTCCTATTAATGTAATGCAAGTTGAGTGTAAACTACCTTCACTAAATATAAGATTTTCATATTTAAAAGAAAGATTTATTTTGAAACTTTACAGCAAAAATAACAATCATTTATTTGTAAACTTAAAACATTCCTCTTTATCACCCTCTTCTAATTCCCCATACATACTGTTGGGATTTTCGCAATATGTACAATATCTTGAATCTTTGCAAATTTATAGGTCATCCATTCTCCCCTGTTATCAGGGAGAATTTGATAGTAAATTTCCTGCAATGAACATCATTATTGATCAGAAACTATCTTCCAAAGAAGATGTATTGTAGTACACTTTCAGAGTTTAGTGGTTATAGATTCGTGTATACAGACGGGTCCAAAACTGATTCTGCTGTCTCTTTCGCTATTTTTGATGGTCACCTAAATACAGGTACTGGTTATAAAATAAATACAAAATCAAGTATATTCACAGCTGAGGCTGTGGCTATTCTAGCTGCTTTGAAGCACATTAAAAATAGAAATAATGGATCTAACAAATGGGTCGTAGTTAGTGATAGCATGAGTGTTTTAGAAAAACTTAAGAATAACAAGTTTCAGGCTGACACGAATCATTATATTCATCTAATTAAAGAACTTTGGTTTGATTTATGTTCTGTACATAAAATTGAAGTATTATTCATATGGGTTCCTTCACATGTTGGTGTATTAGGTAATGAGAAGGCAGATTTTTTGGCCAGAACTATTACAAATTCCTCGATCATTATTCCTGATTCTAGCAGTCGTCTTAATGTCTTAGTGCCATGTACAGATATAATCACCTTATTAAAGAATAGATCCATTCAGTTATGGAGGCGATATTGGAACCGATCTGTGCAAATTGAAATTAAAGGCCTATGGTATGCTACTTATAATGTTCCTATTGGATCAATACCCTGGTTTTGCAAAAGCAAATTTTATGCCAACAGGAAATTCTACTCCACTATTCTAAGGCTTCGTTTTGGTCATTGTCGTCTAAGCTATCATCTCTCTCGTCTAAACATGGTAACATCTCCTCTCTGTGAGCATTGTAACTCTCAAGAGGAACAGACTTTGTCTCACATATTCTTTGTTTGCACATCCTTTGGCATTCAGCGCCTTGTGCTAATGGATGAGCTAATTGAAATTTATGGTGAATCTGCATTAGTACCGCGCAACATTCAGACTCTTCTTGTAAATAGCTCCACATACGCAGCTATGTATAAATTTATTGTTACTACAGTAGGTCAAATTTAATTAAAATTTTGTATGGTTTCTCTGTATGTAAATTGAAGCTATTAATTAAAAAAAAATAAAAATAATATTAATATACACGTATATTATATAAGAACCCAAAAAAAAAATATATATATATATATATATAAATAAAAACTTAATAAATGGTAAATTTAAAAAAAAAAGAATATGAACAAGAAGAATAAACTGATGACAAGGCAGCATGGTTATAGAACCTTAGCCTGTTCCGAAAGGAGCAAATTAAAAAAAAAAAAAAAATATATGTAATGAATGCCAGCAATACCAGTATCAAGTAATTTGATAAATTTATCAAATAATTTCCACTCAGAGTTATGGCAATAGACACACTTTCGCATTTTAATAGTTAAGGTACGGACAGACGTGCTCAAAAAATAGCATGCTAATAAGCTTGCTTAAAATTAGCATGCTCTGCAGCTGTTCACATTTGCCAGCAATGAGCATGCTTGTTTTAAGCATACTCATAATAAGCATGCTTTAAAACAAACGTACTGACAGACGTGCTATTTGGCACCAAGTTCTCGGCCAAAATGGACGGTGACCGTGCTATGCAGAACTCAATAAAATAATCGTATTGTTTGCAACGGAATTGTGTAAGAACATTTTGGTGAAAAAGAAAAAAACAAAAAAAAAGGAGAATTTGGGTTCGTAATTGGATAAACAGAAGAGAATCACTGGGAGCAAGTAATCGATTGTTGGCAGAGATGCGAAGCGAAGATCTCGACAGTTATAAAAATCATTTGCGCATACTTCCGCATAAATTTGATGAGCTACTTTCTAAAATTGAGAGTGGCATACAAAAACGAAACACTAGTATGCGAGATGCTATTCCAGCTAAAGTAAAACTGGAAATAACAATGAGATATTTAGCTGTCGGAGATTCTTTATACACATTATCAGCACTTCACAGGGTTGGAAGATCTACAATATCTGAATTTATACCTGAAGTTTGTGCTGCAATTTCCATGGCTTTAAAGGATTACATCCGAGTAAGTAAAACCATGTTGTTTGAATGTTTGAAAAGTTTTTATTTAGTTTTTTAATGTAATCAATCACAGTTCGAATAGGTACAAATAATTTTTAACACGTTTTCATATTTAGAATATTATGTAATCAAAATGGTAGCGTATCATGTATTCATATTTAGAATAACAACAAAATAGCAGCGAATAATTTATGAAAGTTGCATGCCTCACTCAACAAATCTACTTGATCACGACCTTGTTGCGATTGGGCATTGCGTTCGTTCTCATCTGTGTCGTTTTGTATGATTGAGGGACAAAGTGTAGTATAGTTCGAAGTACAAGTGACGGGTTGAATGTTTGAATAAGAAAGCATGTAGGCTTGTGTGTTTGAAGCTGGAAGTGTAGAATAATTGATGGGTTGAATGTTTGAAGATTGAATGGCGTTCGTTTGTGTGTTCGAAATTAGAAGTGTTGAAGTAATGGGCTGAATGTTTGAAGATTGAATGGCGTTCGTTTGCGTGTTCGCAGCTGGAAGTGTTGAAGTAATGGGCTGAATGTTTGAAGATGAATAGGTGTAGGTTTGTGTGTTCGAAATTGGAAGTACAGGAGCAGATAAATTAGGATACATATTTCGACGTCTAGCCGCAGTTAAAATGGCTTGTATTTCAGTTTGTACGCCTAATGCTTCGTACAATGGAAGTTGCCGCAATTGAGACGCTACGTTCAATCCAAAAATACTAAACTCGTCTTCTTCATTTCGGTTGTTTATCGCGGAAGATATATTTTGTAAGCGATTAAGAGCCTCAGCAACACCAGCTGTTTCGCCTATCTTTTTCTTTTTATTTCGTCTTCCTGAATAATCGTCAGATGAGCGTGATTCCTCAGTTTGAGAAATCGACAGTGGCGGTGTCGGTGTCGGCCGTATCGGCGTCGATATCGAAGTCGGCGGCGTTGGTGGCCATTGAGTATTCTGTGTTGATGTATCTGACTCCTGTGAAAAATAATATTAGTTAGGTTTTTGTATATGTACCTACTTGTACTTAACTTACTTATACATACTTATGTTAAATGTTCTAAAAAATGTTGTTATTTTATTTCAGATTCCTTGCTATGAAGAATGGAAGCGCATTGAACATGGATTTCGAACAAAATGGAATTTCCCAGGATGTGTGGGAGCGATTGATGGAAAACATATAAATATTTTTGCTCCTGATGACTCTTCTGATTACTACAACTACAAAGGTTCTCACAGCGTTATACTCCTGGCATTGGTTGACCATAATTATTGTTTCTCGTATGTGGATATTGGAACCAATGGAAGGGCTTCCGATGGAGGAGTTTTTGAACGATCGAGCCTGGGAGCGGCCTTGGAAAGAAATACTCTCAATTTACCAGAGCAATCAGTCATTGTGGGAGACGCTGCCTTTCCACAAAAAACTTATATTATGAAGCCATATGGAACGACACCAACGCATAAAGAAAAAATATTCAACTATCGTTTATCTAGAGCCAGGCGAATAGTTGAAAATGCCTTTGGGATTTTAGTGACAAGATTTCGGGTTCTTCTGAACAATCTAGATATGAAACCAGATAAAATTGACACAATTACATTGGCTGCTTGTTCTTTACACAATTGACTACAAAAAACGTCCTCTATGTATATTACCCAACGATGTGTTGATTTTGAAGACATACAACAACATCTTGTTATACCAGGATCATGTAGAGATCATTTGCGCATAGCCACGGAAAATTTACCAGCAACTCGAAGTAATCACGCCTCTCGACGAGCGGTGGCAATAAGAAACGCTTATGCACAACTTTTCGAAACAACGGAGGCATTGCCATGGCAAAATCATATGATCAACATAGACTTGATAGATACTTACCAACAAGTCGGATTCAACAGATTCACGATAATCGTCCGTGTCTGCCATAAATGATTCCATTTCCGTAAACCATGACATGGGTGGCTTATAAACGTCTGCTGCACCAGCTCCGGACCGCTTCGAACTGTAAATTTTTCTCACTTCGGCGTGATACACAGATCTTAGATTTTTAATTTTAGTTTTAATTATTTTGATAGTTAAACTTGAATCATTCATGTCCTTTAATAAAGCCTCATAAGCATTATTTCGAGCAATATTATTTTTATATAAAGGAGAATGTGTGTTCCACAGGCATTCGTAACTTCGATAATATGACACAAAAAGCAAAGTTTTTTCTTCTCTCCAACGCGACATTATTTATTTCGTTATTTTAAATTGACGTAGCAACTGTCGCGGATCGAGATCGAATCAGTAATAGCAATTAGCATGCTCATAAGCAAACATGTTCAGACGCGCTCGGAGCACGCCCCCTTCCACCCGCGCCTCAGGTAGCATGCCTGAAAATCAAACGTCGGTTGATTTTTGAGCACGCTCGAAATAAGCGTGCTCATTACTAGCAATCTTGGTACACACGTGCTACTCATGAGCACTTGCTCAATAAAAGCATGCTTTCGTGCTAGTAATGAGCACGTCTGTCCGTACCTTTATTAGTATTCCTAATAGGTAATTTTCGTAGATAATAGACCGCGGGCAATCATGTTTTAACAAGTTTTTGTTAAATAACCCGATTTGTGCATTCCTGTATCAATCGGCTGATTCATAGAATACTTGTTCTTACTTGTTGAGTACAATTGAGCGTCGAATGAGCGTCGATGACCGAAGGCAATCATGTTTTAACAAGTTTTTGTTAAATAACCTGATTTGTGCATTCCTGTATCAATCGGCTGATTCATAGAATACTTGTTCTTACTTGTTGAGTACAATTAAGCGTCGAATGAGATAAACGAGTTAATGCATGTTTGTCTTATTCCTGTCGGTGCGTGCTGCTTATGCAATCCTATATAAACAACGGAATATTTATTTTATTTTCATTTGCGGTTTCGCGCGTAATAGATAAGCAGTACTTAAGTTCAACACTTACTTACGTATTTCTTAAAACAAAACAATATCGGAAGTAAAAAAGAAGAGGCAATACTCTATGGAATATATTAAATTCGGATTCATTGAAAATCCCACAAACCTATCGTCACCTCAGTGCCTTCTATGTCTAAAAACATTTTCGAATGAAGCAATGAAGCCTTCAAGACTGCAAGATCATTTAAATAAAATGCATCCAGATAAGAAAGACAAGAATGTAGCATATTTTCAAGACCTAGAGATGAAGCATAATACTCAGCCAAGTGTAGCAAAACTATTTTCGGCAGCTGCTACACAATGCACAATATCCCTTTACAATATCTCTTTGTTTGCTCAAAAAGGCAAACTACACAACATCGGAGAAGAGTTAATTTTGCCAGCAATAAAGGAAGTCATAACTACTGTGCTTCATAAACCGGCCGCAGATATTATCCGAAAAATTCCTATGAGTAATAATTCTGTGCAAAGACGAATTGATGAAATGGCTGAAAACATTGAAGTATCATTGTGCAATAATCTGAAGACTAGTCAATTCTCAATTCAGCTCGATGAGTCCACTTTACCTACTAATGAAGCATTGTTGCTGTCTTACGTGAGGTTTAATAAACATGAGAAAATATGTGAAGAACTATTGTTTGCTAGAAAAGAGACCGATACAAAAGGCGAAACCATATTCAATAGATTCATTGGAAAAGTTTTGTGATGAGAAAGAGATTCCCTTGAAAAATATTATATCAGTTGCTACTATACGGATGGCGCTCCGGCTATGACAGGGTGCCATAAAGGCTTCATAGCGTAGGGTAAGTGCACCAGTGAATGAACACCCACCGGTGAATGAACAAAAGAGAGTTTTTTCATAAAATTAAGAAAAATAAATATTTCTACCAGACATTGTATTTTTTTTAGGATTGACTACATTATCTAACGTGTACTGGTCACGCTAACATTGCTTTGTTTTACATAGTTTTAAAATGAGCACTGTTTAAAGTGCACGTGTTGTGCTGTGTTACGTTTTTATATGAGCCAGAAGTTAGAACTCAGGTAAGACAGATCATTTTGATATTCATGTTGTACATGTTACATGCGAGTCTGAGAAATGAAATGTTCCAAATAAGATATATCGATAGTTATTTTACTGGATAGAAAGCAATTTGTTTGTAATTTCATGAGTTTTTACAATATAAAAGCATGTTCGAGGACTGGATCATGAAAGTGCAATTAATTTAGTGAATGAACGGGGGTTCATTCATTAGGTATAGGCTGTTTTGTTACTTTTAGCTAATTTTGATTCTTAATGTTATGGGAATTAGTTCATTTTGTGTAGGAAGGCTTATTAAAGGATTGTCAATCTTTTGGCCAGTGCTCGAACAACTATGTTCATTTACTAGTTTCTAAAAACCAATGAATGAACTACAGAAATAATCATGTGTTCATAAGAAATAATCATGTGTTCATATACTGGTTATTTGAAACCAATGAATGAACTGTGTTATGTTTTATGTTAATTTCAAGCAATTATCGAATTATTATATTCATTTTAGTACCTAATAGCTAGAAAAATCATTTATTTTCTCAATTTTCATTATAGTTTTCTCTCATCTCTGAAGCTCTGCCACCTAGGCTGTATGGGTTACCAAAGATCCATAAGCCTTCAGTACCGCTCCGGCCCATCGTGAGCGCTATTGGCTCACCCACTCATCCAGTCTCGAAGTATCTCACCGGACTGCTTCAACAACATGTCGGATCGTCCTCGTCATACATCAAGGACTCGCGCCACTTCGTGGAGAAACTGGAGAATCTCAAGCTACACCCGGATGATCGTCTGGTCAGCTTCGATTTCGTCTCTCTGTTCACGAAAGATCCAGTCACGGAAGCTATGTCACGTATCCGACTTCTGTTCTCTAAGGACATCGCAGAATTGTTCGAGTTCGTGTTGACGACTTCATACTTCTAGTGGAACAACACGATCTATGAACAAGTTGAGGGTTTAGCCATGGGAAACCTCATCAGTCCTGTAGTTGCGAACTTCTACATGGAATTCTTCGAAGAAGCCGCTCTTGAACGAGCACCCAAGAAGCCTAAGGTCTGGTTCCGTTACGTAGACGATACCTTGTGGTTTGGAGTCATGGAGACACGGAGCTGACTAAGTTCCTGAATCACCTGAACAGCATCCATCCTAACATCCAGTTCACCATGGAAGTAGAGAAGAACGGATACCTGCCATTTCTCGATGTCCTGGTATCCAAAAAAGGAGGATGGCAGCCTTGGTCACCGGGTCTATCGAAAGCCTACACACACAGACCGTTACTTACACAAGGACTCCAACCACCAATCCAGACAGAAAATGTCAGTCATCAAGACCCTGGTCCACCGAGCTAAGAGCATCTGCGAGCCTCAACACCTTCAAAACGAGTTACGCCACCTGGACTCGGCCTTCCAAGCCAATGGATTCTTTGTCCAGGAGATACGGAGAGCTCTTCATCCGAGGAAATGTTCTCTAACGAACCAGGATGAGGAGAAACCTGCCCCTCTAGGGAAGGCCTTTTTGCCATACATTCATGGTACAACGGATCGTATCGGGAGACTGCTAGAAGCTTACAACATTAAGCCTATTTTCAAGCCCACGACGCAGTTACGTAATCTTCACAGTTCAGTCAAGGACCCTCGTGACCCACTATCTTCAGCTGGAGCTTCCCCTGCTCGTGTGGCTCGGTATACGTGAGCACTACTCAAAGAAGCGTGAAGACCCGCCTTTCGGAACATGAACGAATTTGCCGCCTCAGCCACTTCGACAAGTCAGCGGTTGCAGAACACACCCAGGAGGATGGTAATCATACCATCAAATTTCAGAACACGAAGATTCTAGCCACCACATCACATTTCTTCCCACGGCTATGTCGAGAAGCCAAAGAAATATTCAAGCATCCCAGCAATTTTAATAGAAAAAACGAAGGTTTTCATCTCCAAAAAGATTGGTACCCAGCACTGAAAGCCGCGCGTCATCACAATTCAAACATGACGAAGCCACCACCGTCCCCGGTATCGGGAGGCCACACCCCCTTACTTAGCCTCGACCAATCAGGATCGAGCGCATCGGTTGCGCCGCTCTCAACCAATCAGGAACGATCACGTCGTTTCCCCCCTCCAACTGCGCCTATAAATACGCCAGTGACTCGGGCCTCTACATCAGTCGCAGCGAGTTTTCCGCCTAGGAAGGTTCTCCGCACTGGACGGTGTCCCGACCTGTACCACTGAAGATGTCGACCGCAGTGATCGATGAAACGTGTGGAATACAAGTTTCCGATGGACCACGGCCAAACAGCCCGGAAGCAGTATATTCTACATGCCACGCCGGCCGTGAAAGCCTTAAGATTTATATTCCTTTATATAATTCGGTGTAGACAATTTGCTTTACAGTATTCTTTATGTTGGTTAATTATCTCTTTCTTTATAACTAATGATGATTCCTGACTGGAGTTTGTTTTGATTCTTTAGATTAGACCATGGCAAGTTGCTAAGTGATATTTTAGACTGATATATGTTGATTGCTCTGTGATTTATATAACTGTGATTATAATGAGTCTAGGTTCAAATGAAACTTATTTTCTGATTCAACTGCTTTTCCTTTTACGATATTTCCTTATGATACTATAAGCCATTTTACGCCACCACTGGGTTTCTATACATCAATTTCATCCCTCAGCCACTTAGCTATATTCACTGTGATATTTAAAAAAAACATGAATTAGAAAAAACTATTTCCTCGATTAGTTAAATGAGTTAGATTTGGATAAGAGTCTGATGTTCATTAACTGGAGTTTTATGTGTTCATACACTGGATTTTGGGGTTCATTTACTGGTGATTTTGGGTATTTTTACATAAAATGTGAAATATCTTATTAACTATACATATTAATGACATATTATCCATGTAATTTCAATCTTGAATAAATTTTGAATATCAAACAATAGCAACATTATGGATTAGCCGACCTGATATAGATGCAAATATTTTATAAAGTTCAAAAATGTCTTAGGGGTTCATTCATTGGAGCACTTACCCTACTTAAAAAATAAAATTCCAGATGTACTTGCTGTACATTGCGTTATTCATAGACAACATTTGGTTGCTAGAAAGCTAGAAACATAAGTGAACGACTATTTCAATCACTGCAATATGTCACCAAAGCAGTCAACAAAATCCGTTCCAGCTAGAATATGGGCAGGCGTCAGACGTGAGTTTCACAATTTTCCGAATTTATCAGTATCCTGCAGTAACGACGACTTGTTTGCCTACTGCCAACCTCCTCAAACCTCCACATTAACTTCACCGAACGATACCAGGACATTTTGAACTTGGAAATACCAGGCTGGGTGTTAGATCCGTTTTCAAATGTCAACACAGCAATCTCACCTCAGCTGGAAGAAGAACTTATAGAATTGACAACAAACGAGGAAATAAAAATCAAGTTCAAAAATGGCTATCAAGAATTTTGGCTACAAAAACCTATCCCGCAATTGTACCCTGGATTGTGGTCAATCGTTCAACGATTCTTGATAGCATTCCGTTCGTCATATTTGTGTGAACGTGGATTTAGTGCTGTGGCAACGCTGCTTACTAAAAAGAGAAAACGTTTGCATGTTACCGAACGTGGCGACTTGCGGCTGTAAATTGGAACCTGATATCAACAAACTTATTAAACAACATCAGATTCATCCTTCACATTAGTTTTTATATAAGAATCGATTATGTTTGTTTTATTTTGAATAAAAGATACTCTGCCTGGAAAGATACTATAAAGTTGCGTTTCAATAATCATTCTCATTGGCAGGTGTAGCCCGTAAGAGTTAACTTGAGACCTGAGCGTCGTTATGTACTACCTACTGTGCTCAGGTCTCTTTATTATTTTAGAATGAATGTTTAATCTCCGCTAATATAGCTCACAATAATTAATTAATTTAATTTGAAGTTATAGTGGTTTTTAAGAAGGTGAAAAAATGGGGGCGCAAAAAGTAATTTAGTCTCAAAGTGGGCAGTAGACAAAATAAGTTTGGATACCTCTGATCTAGAGCTACCCCACCCTTTTTATTTTTTTTTTTTTTTTCGTGCGGAAATCCCTTCGGATACCCCCCCGCGTGCCAGCGGGGGCGGTTATGTCCGGCTTGAACCGACTAAAACCGCACGCCGTCTCGGGTCTACAGACGCCGGGGTGTAAGGTTGCCCATAGAGCATATCCCTCGCACCCCGACTGACCCTGGGCCATCTCCGGTTTCGAGATGGCCCCCTCGGGTTTGGGAACCACGGTGTCCCCGTCTTGCCCCGGTTTGGGGGAGGGGCGCTAGTCGCCCCACCGTCCCGGCCTGCTTCTGCTGGGGTGACAGGTGGCCTCACCCGCCACCCCCAGGCCTGCGCTCATGGAGGACGGAGGTCGTTAAGCGACCTCCGGCGCCTGAGTTGCCTGCGACGCGCGGCGAGCAAGTTGCGGGCTCGGCGGACCGGGAGAGTTCTAAGTCTCTCCCGGGCGCGCTCCGCCACCTCCTTCGCGAGCATTACATTCTCGCAGAAGGAGGCGGCGGCGGCCCACGCGCTCGCGTTCCGCACCATTGCCGCAATCATGCTGCCGAGCGAGAGGACTCCCACCCCGATGGCTGCCACGAGGTCACGCCTCAGAGCTACCCCACCCTAGTCATTTTTTTAGGTTAGGTTAGAACTGTGACCAAACGCACGAGCCGATCGAGCGTGCCGCGGCAGCGGCCGGCGAAGTGCCAGAACCAAATCGGTCTTATACGAGGGTCAAACTGAAAGTTCTTAGAACTGGCCACTTATAAACAATATAATAAAAAAATAATTCTAAAATTTGAAAATAGAACTCTTTGCCAATATTACTGAGTATATATTTCATTCATTTATCATTTGTTTTACGATTTGGCGGCAAATTGAAAATTGTCTGTGTCACGTTAACATGAATTTAACACGAGAAAATTTTCGTGCAATGATTTTTTATGACTTTCGATGTCATTTAAGTCAACAAGAAAGTTATGATAGACTACGATTGGCCTTTCACGATGAAGCCCCATCTCGTGCGACTGTTTACAACTGGTTTAATGAGTTTAAACGTGGTCGCACTAATCTCACTGATGATTTACGTGAGGGACGGCCTTCTACGGCGACGACTGAAAATAACATCTGTGTTGTGCGGCGTATGATAGAGACTGACAAAAGAGTGACCTATCAGCAGATTCGGACAAGCTTAGGCATCGGTATGAGTCAAGTGCACAAAATCCTCCACGAACATTTAGCGGTCAGGAAGCTTTGCGCCCGGTGGATACCTCATAATTTGACTGAGGCTCAAAAACTCCATCGTGTGGATTGGTGCCGTAAAATGATTGAAAGATTTAACGGAGGTGACTCTAATGCTGTGTTCGACATACTAACAGGTGATGAAAGCTGGATTTACTGTTATGATCCTGAAACCAAAAGACAATCTGCTCACTGGGTGTTTCCTTTCGAGGAGTTGCCAACTAAAGTGAAGAGAGATCGAAGTGCGGGAAAAAAAATGGTGGCCTCGTTCTTTGGAAGGATAGGTCATTTCGTAACAATTGTGTTAGAGGATCAAAAAACAGTTTCTGCAGAATGGTACACTACCAATTGTTTGCCACTTGTCTTGGAAAAAGTTCGAGAGAAACGACCTCGCAGTAGGATCCTCCTTCACCACGACAACGCCTCGTCGCACACCGCCAAGCGAACGATCGACTATTTGGCGACATCAAACGTTGAATTACTGGGTCACCCGCCGTATAGCCCCGACCTCGCGCCTTGTGATTTTTATTTATTTCCAAAAATTAAAGAAAAACTTAAAGGAAAGCGGTTTATGAATGCTGAAGAAGCGGTGGCTGCGTATCGCGATGCCATTGAAGAGACCCCTAAGGACGAGTGGGCAAAGTGCTTTTCCCAGTGGTTCCATCGCATGCAGCGGTGTATTGACGTGAATGGACAATATTTTGAAAAGATATAATAAAACTAATAACTGGCTAATGTAATCAGTTTTTGATTTTCTAAGAACTTTCAGTTTGACCCTCGTAGTTATTGGTTTAGGTACGGTTAAAACTGCGGTATAAACTCCCAGGCCATAAAAATAACCGTAAATACGTTATTATCTATATACATTAAATTTGTTTAAACTATTTATATTCATTTGCAGAAAAGGAAGCGCAGATAAGGTTAGGTTAGGTTATTATTATTTATTATTAGGTTACGTTTTATTTGTTTGTTGCAATAACTATTGCATTTTATGAAATTCTAATGATAGTGCAGTTAGTTTCGAGTAGGGTGCAGTTTTTCCACTGCGCAAAAAGTACGAAATTCGAAGCATTTCAAGTGATATAGACGGTGTAGCATGTAGTATCTTTTTTTATTTTTTATTCGTAAACTAAGAGGGTGCTGTTTTAATAATAAATAATTTTGGAAAGTGCTATTTAAGATACGTCGATTGGTATTTTTTTTATATCTCAAATTTACAGACTGGGGTGGGGGTGTGCCATATTGGCCTTGGCTGCTATGACGAGCGCCTTTCACTTTATCCCTACTCCGCCATGCTATGCTATGCACTGGGACTCATTTGTGCCCACGCTATTTTGTTTGTTTTTGTCAGTGTTTGATGTAAATGTTGTTTGTCAGTGTTTAATGTAAATGTTGTTATTTTTTAGTTAAATGTCTATAATGTGAAAAATAGTTTCACTTTTACCGTGGTTTCATAAAACCACACAATCCTTTTTTTTATATATATAAATTATAGGGTTACCATATTATCCAAAAATCCACTGCATAGATATCTGCATATATAGTGCAGCCGAATCCTAAATTTACGTATGACGTACCTATGTCAATTGGCATTACTAGTGATGTACCTAAACATACTCTATACTTGTATCGCTGTGACTATTTGATACTAAGTACGTATTTAACAGGTTATTTTAATTTATTTGGCTTAATTTTATTATATTTTGTTTTACAGGTTTTTGTACATAAAATAAAACAAGTTAAAATAATATTGTTATATATGTAGGTATGTACGCGCGGTGCGCCGCTCCCCACACATCTCGATGTACCGACCTAATATAATAAATCAGTGCATAATAAGCTAGCGATTGTTTCACTTGTCCGTCTTGTCCGCATATTTATCAGTGGCGACGAGAAAAAAATGTCTACCGTGCAATTTGGAATTTTAAGTACATTCGACCACAATACACAAATATGGAAAACATATAAAGGCCGGATAACGCAATTCTTTATTGCTAATAATATTAATGCAACTACGGATGTCGCGGGCGTGAAGAGGAAAGCGATCCTGCTTAGTGCACTCGATGAGAGTACCTACAAACTAGCAACAGATTTGATATTGCCTAAGGAAGTGGAAGCTGTACCCTATGAGGACCTCTCCTAGACAACCACTTCACTCCGAAATGTGTTGGATTTGGTGATCGTCATAACTTCTACGTGGCCAGTCAGTAGGTAGGGGAATCCCATTCACAGTGGGCGGCGCTTACGAGGCCTGTCAGCAAAGTGTGGGTTTCTGATCGTAGAAGAAGCTCTCCGTGACAAGTTTATCATGGGGATGCAGTCCTACCTACCTGGCCGATATGACGCTGGCCAAGGTCGTGGAAATGGCTGAGAATCTGAGTGTTGCTCGTGCTGCCATCGCGGCTTCCGCTGGTATGCAGACGGCTACAACTGTTCACGCAGCGAGCTACCAAACGAGCGGATAAGTGGGGATACGGCCGATCGCATCGGCACCACGGTCGCGGACCACAAGAGTCCAAGCAATACTTATGTCGATACATAATATTTATACTTTAATTTTTACAATATACTATACCACGTTTTACTGGAGTTGGAGTCGTCATTTATCTGCCTTTCTGGTCCCCAACATTGGACCTTCGGAGCCGGAAGTCGGATCAGAAGATTCACTACGTCTAAGAGGTTGGCATAGGGTGGATAACGGACACGTTTCCAGTTTTATTAATACCGTGTTCATTACGTTACAGTGTACGCCGCTGGCTGCTTCGTTCTCAGTGATCCTTGTAAGTACCTATTCCTATTGGTTTTCCGTAGCCACCAAAATGAGTTCCGATGAATTAGGCCAATTAAAGCCAAAGTACTAGTGTTTCGTTAGCCAGTGATAATCTCGAGTTGCGCGACCTAGTCAAAACTCGAGGTAATTTGCGTAGTAGGCTTACACTCTTCGGGAAGTTTATTTCGTCATTAGATAAATCTTCAGTGGGTGAACAACAAATTGTTGAGCTAAAGTTGCGCGTGATTAACGCTGAGCAAATATTTACAGATTTTCAGGATTTACAGGTTAAAATAGAAATCATTATTTCAAGTGATTCAGAATTATTGAAGCAGTTAGAGATCAGGGAGTCGATTGAATCTCAATATTACACAATAATGGCGACGGCAAAGTGCATTTGCAATAGACACGAGGTAGTGCCACATGTGCCTACCAAGTGTTCTCACAACAAAAATGGCGATATACAATTGCCCATTATCACGTTGCCTCCTTTTGACGGGTCTTTTGAAAACTGGTTAGAGTATCGGGATACTTATATTTCGCTAATTCATAATACTAATGAAATAACTCCAATAGAAAATTTTCATTATTTACGTTCTTCATTGAAAGGTAGTGCTTTAGAACTTATAAAATCGTTAGAATTTAGTTCAGATAACTATCAGATAGCTTGGGATTTATTAATTTGTAATGTAGATTAAGCTATCTGTATGTGTCTGTATGTGTATGAGGTTTATTGCAAATATACGACAGTTGTATTACAGCATTCAAGTGTTTCAGTCAACTCGTTAAGTAAGTTCCCTAGATGGCGACCGTGACTCGGAAGCCTAGGTGTAGTGGGCTTACATAAGTTAAATAATCAAATCAAGCAAAATAAAATCAGTTAAAATAATAACGAATAGTAAAAATATGGATTTAAAAAACTAAAAATAATAATACTCCTAATATTTTAAGTGTTACTAAGTCGTACATTACATTGCATTACTCCGTGCCGTGATCGACAGTTCCAGCGTTGTCAGCAAAAATCGTGAGCGTGGGACTAAACATTGTTATACTTATGGATTCATGTTACTTGTGACTTCTGAGAATGGAATTCACTACTTGGCTACAAAGCGAACTGGACAAGTGTGCTAATATTATATTAATAACTAGCTGACCCAGCGAACTTTATTCCGCCTTAGAGGCAATAAATGAGCAGACTTTTGACTTTATCAAGGTCAATTTTACCACATATAATTGACCATGGGAATAACATGAATTTTCTAGATTCAGGCCACAAACGTTTAAGCATTGGCCTTGTGATTTGTTGATGGTCATGGCGAATGCAAGACGGATCGGAAATTGAAGTCGTTTAAACTCAAACGGCATGTCGGTTGGGATCATCGGGATCCTTGGAAAAGTACTTCCTCACCTTCGAATTTTCCTTTGAGTATCATCGCGTAAATCACATTGTTCATCAATTTCGTTACCACCAAACGCGTTCCGTTGCACAGTTTTGGTTGGTTTATGTTTCGAAGCATGATTACTACGGAGCCAACCTTTAATCGTAAATTGTGGGGTGGGAAGCCCGGTACATCCAAGGAGTTCAAAAATTCAATTGGATAGTTGGTGGCCTCATTTTCATTTGTTACACAGTCAATTGATTTGAAAGAATGCAGTATACCAATTATCACATTCTGGATTATGAAGTTTAAGTCATTCACATATTTATTCTTAGCCGCCAAAATTGCTCGCTCACTCAACCAGTCATTATTTTTGTGGTTAGTAATGATGTTTGGGAATACTTTGTTGACGAGTTCGTCTTTTGATGAGACAAAGTTACAGAAATTCTGAGGAAATGAAATCAATCCGCTCGATTGGTCGACAGGTACTCGACCATTACCGAATGTCAGTAATGCAACTCTCATGTTTGTTGTCAGCTGAAGTTTCTGTACATAGCGCCATAGATTCGATGATTTGAGGCAAGCATTTATTTCGTCTGCAGCAGTTGATGTTGGAGTTACTGGTAGTGTTTGGCGGAACCCTCCAGACAGTAAAATCATTGCGCCTCCAAAACATCTCAAGTTATTGCGCAGATCAGCGCCATTGTGCATTCGTCCCAGATGATGATTTTCGATGCTGATAAAACTTTGGCCATTGCGGAGTGTTTTGCAATATTACATGTTGGTTCCTCAATAGTTTTTGCTGCTTCCCGGACAATGTTCACGTTTTTTTTATCTTTATAAAAAGTATTCTATGTCATTCTCCTGGTTCTAAGCTACCTCCCCACCAATTTTCTGCTAAATCGGTTCAGCCGTTCTTGATTATAAATAGTGTTCACAATATATTTCTATTAAAAATGAACTATTTATTATAAACCAACATTAAAAAAATACATTCATTTGTATTGGATTATGATAACATTTCGATTTTTTTGACGGTCTGTCATATTTCCGTATTTTTGTTTTTTTTTTTTTTAATAATAATAATCTTTATTCACGCAAACAAAAACATCATACAATATAATATGAGATAGTGTCGCAGTACAGTTATCGGTTTTTGTTACATAACAATTGAGTTCACAACTGGTACCTTAGCTAGGATACGTAGTAGCCTGTATTAAAGATACCAGTTTTCAGCTTAAACTTATACTTCACTAACAACCATAAGCGAGACGGTATGTGACTAGTAATTATGCTTTGGACACAACTAAAGATTACAATTTAATAGTAATTAAATAAATAATAAAAGTAAAGAAATAAAAATAACACTACTAAAAACAGTTCAAGTGTGAGATGTCATGTGTGTGTGTGTGTGTGTGTGTGAGAGTGTATGTTTGTGTGTGCCTGTAGAGTGCGTAGACGTGTGGTAAATGCGCATCTGTCATTTAGTTAAATACTAAAAACAATCAGGCTCTCTGTCTCCCGATACGTCAGCCCCAAGAGCCACTCACGAACACTAGACCTGCAAGCTTTGTTGGACAAATGATATATGGGAAGCAATCTATTTACTTTGTTGTATAAAGTAGGGGCTAAAAAATAATTAAATTTTTGAGAATGGCTGAAATTTGCCTTGTTCGTGACACATATCCTGTCCCTACGCCTTCTTGTGATATTTACATAAGGAGCCGCAGCATGCTGCAAAAGGACCGTTTGGTATATAAATAATTGCCTTACTGTTAAGACTTCGCAATTTCTATAAAGTTCAGTGGTAGGAAAAGTAAACTCACGGAAAGTACTCACTTTAAGGACAGCTCTCTGTGCTCTTTCCAATTCAAGGAGTACTGTTTTAGACGCACCTCCCCATGTCGATATACAATACGTCAATAGAGATTGACATAGTGCGTAGTAAACCCGTCTAACAATTCGGGGCTCGGCCACATGACGAAGGGATTTAAAAATATATATAAGTCGTCTGACTCTGCCCTGTAGAATTTCAAGGTGTTGTGAAAATTTCAAATTGACATCAAGTGTAATGCCCAAATATTTGATGGCTGATGCACTCTCGAGTATAGGGCAATTGCAGTTCTGCAAGCTCATTCTGTAAAATACAAATAAATTGTCGAGTCTCACTCATATGATAGGCCTCCCTTCGAATAAGAATATTCTTAATCTTGATTTGGCATGCTGATTTGCACTTGCGAAGTGAGGTGAGCTTCAAATCATAGCCCGTCGGTCTAGAGATAAGCATATTTAGAAAAACTAAGTCGAGGAACCTCGACTACTTTTTCTAAATATGCTTATCTTATCTTTTTTAACATTATACGTATTGTTTTGTGTCTTACTTAATAATCTTTCGCTTCATTGCCATAAAACTGCAATTCTTATAAATAATTACATATTATAAGTTGAAATTAGCGGCGTTTTAATTTGAACTAGGCTCTACCGTGTGAGCGTCTTTGTCATAGACAACGTGTTTTATGACGAAGTTTGCTTAGAACTTTTAATTTGACAGATTGAACTGAATTTTCGTTTTAATTATATCGCAAAAAGTTCCTAGTGTTGAAATTAACTTATTTAAACATTAAAACATAAAGTAAGTTATTATTATGTTACTTAAGAAATTCTTTGGTTCATGTCATCTACTTAAAACTTAGCTTTACAATGTTTTCTTTTATTGTAGTATTAAAGGACGAGTGGTATCTCGGGCTCTAATTTTGAACAATATTCAACCTTGGCCAAGGCTTTCAAAAGCAGCTACTGTGAGAGATGCAAATAGAAAAATGTAGGAGAACCTATCTCTTTGGAAGACTGTAAAAATGTGGACAACGGTTTGTTTATCTTTCGATTTTACAATACATACCTATAGGTAAACAATTTCAAGCTTTAAACAGTTTCAAATAAAAGGGAGCTTTACGATTTTGCACATGAAACAAGACTCGTGATGGAGCAGAAGTAGTGGAATTATCTGACCTTGAAGAAAAAACATAACATAAACTCACGCCTTTATCCCCGAAGGGGTAGGCAGAGGTGCTAGCACCCACATTTCGCCAGTTTATGTTTAGGTCCCAATGTAGAAAATATATTGGCGATAATAAGTGTTTAGTTTTATTAATATTTGCTTTCATCAGTTTGTAGGGCAAGATAATATGTACCTATACCTGTTATACTTATTTATATACCTCTACATAGCGAATTATGAAAACTAAATTGTCCAAGTGTTGTATGCACAGCATACAACTGGTTTAAAGTCATGTTAAAAACTCATATGTTATACATACACTAAATAATAATATTGGTTCTAGGAGTCACAAAGTTCCTGCCAAGAACCCTGACTCAATCCCAGAGTTGGTGCCCAAAGAAACTTAGTTGATGACTATCTACACCCATTGCTTCATTTGCTAAATGTACCTTGATCGCTACTGGTATCTCTAACACTTCATCATCCCGTGTTAACATGCCATGTAAGTCTATATAATTTGTTGAATATTAATAGATTATTCACAACAATAAATATTATTTTAAACCTGCACAATGTGTTGTGCAACATTGTGGTACTTGTGTGTATAGTTAGTTTTTGAGATAAAATTTTTAAATCTAGTTGGTATATTTGTGATCTTTTGTTCTAAATATTTATATTTTAGAAGATTGGTCACACTGATGTTACAAAATGTTTTGAAACATTATTGAACATTAGCTAACAGTATGAGTTTAGTAAATGAGTGTGTAAGAGTTGCTCCCATAAGAGCCAAACAAACTGAATTTAGATTTTTGGTCTTGTGATTGACCCTTGGTGACCTTAGTAAATGTGACATTCATCTTCACAGTGGTTTCCCAGTTAAAAGTAGAAAATAAAGAAAAAGCATGCACAAACAAAAAAAGGTTTAGTGGGAGTAATTACAGTTCGACCACCACCCAACCCAACTCAAACATGTTACCCCGTGAATGTGTTATTATAGTTCATTCCAAATAATGTTCATAATGCATTTGTTATTGTTGTAGCAACTGCCAGTCGTGGAAGCAGAAGTAGGAGAGTCTTGTCACCACCACCGCAACAGCAGTCCTACTTATCTAGTCTGTAAAGAGGTTGAAGAACAATATTCTGCGCCATAATTACTCGATTATGGACACCTACATACACAATAATGCCGAAAGAGCCCGCTCGGGGCATTCGAGATAGGCTGAAGTTATTGGCAGATCCATTAATAAAATAAAATATTTATTTGTAAACTGTATTTTAATTTATTTAGTCATACAGAGGGGGATATTTATTTTAGAAATAACATATGAACTGGAAACAAAATTATATAAACTAAAATATTAACATTCTAAAAAAGGGGATGGAGTAGGTATGTACAAAGTAAAAGGTAAAGCACCTAAACTTACTTTGTAAAAAAAAATGTACAAAGTAAGTGTTTTGTGTAGGCATTGATGTAAATGATAGACCAAAGGATCACAATTAATATTTTATATTTACTATTATAAACGGACACAGTACCATTGTTAAAATATCTATCTGCAATATATCGGATGCATTCAAGAGTGTTGCCACTCATTATATGCAACATAATGTTGCCACATAACACCTCCCCCCTTGGATATCGGCCCTCTACAAATCCATCCTTTGTATAGGTTTAACTATTCTACCACTTCGAGTAGTTTTGGCAGTGACTGAAGTCACCGGATCATTTTGAGGCCCGCTATCCTGAGTGGGTACATTAATATCTAAATTACACTCAGACATCCGTTCAGATGCTTCAGATTCAGTGAGATCACAAATACCATCTGAAAAGAAACTGTGCACACTTTCACTACTCAAATTCAAACTATTATCTGGTACACTTTCTGTTTGCAGTGTGGGTTCCAGGAATTCTATAACTAAAGAATCACTTGTAGTGTGCACAATGTCTTTACAATTTGGTTTACTATATGATTTTTTCATTTGAGAAGTATTCCTTCTTATTTTACCTCCTCCTTGTTTGGAGATTATAAATGATCTCGGTTCTACACATTTCGAATCAATTTTAGCTTTCTGCCACTTATTACTATCTCTGTAAACTACTTCATCACCTGGTTTTAAATTAACATTTTTTCTCATAGCTTTTCTATTATAAAACTGTTTAGTTAACGACTGTTTTACTACTAACTTATTATACACATTTTCTTGTACTGTAGGCTTTAACACCTCTATTGTACATGGAGACATCCTTACACGTCTACTATTTAGAATTTGGGATGGGGAAATATTTAAATCAGTGAGTGGGGCATTATTATATTCCATTATACCCTCTCTATAATCCTTATCCTCCTCCTTATACTTTTTTAAAATCATTTTACATATGTGTACTGCCTTTTCTGCCATACCATTGCTCTGTGGATATCTTGGAGTGGACGTAGTTAAGATAATATCTTTAGAATTAAAATAACATTTACATTCATAAGATGCAAAAGGGACATTGTCAGCAATTATTTCAAGAGGATACCCAAACCGTGTAAACACTACTTGCATTGCATTTATAACAGATTTAGAAGATTTATTTTTTAATGGCAGTAATTCCATCCAATGTGAAAAATAATCAATAATTACTAAATAACATTTATCATCAAAATCTAAAATATCTGTGCCTACTTTTAAAAATCTCTCCTTAGGAACATCATGGGGCATTAATAGCTCCTTTTTATTATTTGGACTATACTTTTCACATGTCCTACAACATTTAACATATTCATGTATATCTGATCTCATACCTTCCCAATAAAACAATTCTTTTGCACGTCCTAATGTTTTAGAGATTCCAAAGTGACCTTTATGTACTACTTCTAGCACATATGACTTTAAAGATTTAGGAACTATAATTCTATCTTCATAAAACAATAATCCATCTTGCATATAAATTGAATCTTTAAGTTTTTCAAATATTTTTAATTCTTTGGACACATTTCTTGGCCAACCATTATAATAAAATTTACAAACTTTACTCAAAACTGTATCATTATTTGTAGCATTTCTGAATATTATTTTTCTTTCTGGGGACATAGGCAAATACTTTGACACACTGTGCACCATCTGCAACATTTCATTATCATATTCTGTTACATTTAGACTGTTCCTAGACAACATGTCAGCAAAGTGTATTAATTTACCTGGGACATATCGCACGCCTAGATAAAGACTAACACAACTCAAAATCTCACTTTTTTCAGGAAACGAAAAAAAAGTTTAATTCTATTTGTAGTTATTTTTTTAGAAACTTTAAATGTATAATGTTTGTAAATATACAATTAATTATATTACTAATTAACGGTTTGTCATGAAATAGCACAATGACCTTAATAATCTAATTTTTTGAGTTAGACGAGTATTCATTACTAAATATTTATTCAATTATTTTACTAACTCAAATTGTGTTGATGTTACTAAAAATTTTTGAGTTAATGCAGTCTTATTCTGTTTATTTTCTATCTGATCTCTATCAATATTAGTAGTGTATATCATTTATAATGTTAGTGCATTGTTGAAAAATGTAAATAAAACAATACTGTTACTAGAAAAATATTATTTTTATTAAATATTTAAATTATAAACAAATAAGGATAACAAAGAATTACAATTTTTATACAAAATTTCTAGAAAAACCTTGTAAATCTTTGAATAGGTTTAGAAGCAATTATCAAAATTAATGTTTTGTAATCAAAATCACATAAAACAACAAATACAGTAATTCTATAGCAAAAAACCCTATCAATCCTTGAATAGGTTGATTAAACATTTTAACAAAATTAACACTTCTAATAAATGGCACATAGAAAATAAAACATAATTTATTCTTCTGTTAATAAAAATCTCTATCAGTTCTTGAATAGATTGGTAAAACATTAGCAAATAATTAACCATTTTAAAAACATACTTAACTAAAAGAATCACAGCTCTTTAATACTACTTATGACTATTTCAGTGTCATTTATTATTTTCTTAAATAAGTAGGTACGATCGCAAAAATATGAACTGTTAACTCAAAATAACTACAATTATTGTGTAAAAAGACTAAATAGTCATTACAATCAGACTTTGTTTTGAGCTTCATTATTTATGTATGTAAAAAATCTTAGGAATCAGTCATCATCATCATTTGAGATATTACATGGTAATTTGATCACCAAAGTTACTTAATTTATTATAATCATTTATTATAATAGTATCTTAAAGTTTGTCGTAGTGGTTCAGCAATTTTATCTTTACATTTTAATTTGCATTCGTCGGTACATGGAGGTTTCACCACTGCTCTGTTCGGGGCCCTTTTGTTGGTGGAAGTTATATAATTTATATTACGCAGAGCTTTCTTAACATTTGAGACCCAGCATGCAGGGTTTCTTGATCTTTTCATGGACCTCTGAAGGCTCTCAGTTACAGTTGAAGCATGCTCATTTCATGGTTGAGAGGGGAAGGTTGAGGATCGTTTTATGAAATTGTGACAGTATCTGGTATAGCCAATGGCATAGACTGATTACCCATTTCAGTGTTACTGCTGCTTGAAGAGCTACTAGTACCTGATGGTGAACTAGAGCTAGACGAGGTAGAACTTGACGATGGAGACCTAGAGGGACGGGTTGTTTTTCTACAATTAAGGTAGGTTCCCGCGTTGTTAGATAAAACGAAATGCGGATCAGCATCAGAGTCATCAAAATCGCTACATTCGCTATTAACCGGTGAATATAGAACGATGGTCTCACCTCGGTACTGATAGACGGTGCTAGTAATAGGTTGTTGTTATTTTCTAACTCTACATTGTCATTATTTAAAGTTTCCTCAGACGGTTTGTTACTCAGAGAAGGCGTTGCTACCGTTTCTTGCAGGTCTAACTGAACATCGGTGCTCGCAGGTTCGATTAAGTTAATAGGCAACACTTTTTCTAACATTAGAAGACCACAACCCTTCATCTTCTGCAAATAAAATTGACTCATTTGAATTAAATCACAAAGACTATACTAACTAAAAAAAACTTTATAGTCGAAGTAATATCCGCTTTAATTGTATTTTTTCACTCACTGTCAAAAATACAACATCAACGCTAAATAATCCTGAAATCGAAAGATGAATAGCATTTTATTACATTGGAATAAGAGCGAATTTTATTTAAACCACAAATACTCGATCAACTAAAGCAATCTAAATTTATTTCAACAAAAACAAATTATTTTCAGTTAGGTAAATAAAAATACTTACATTGGTTCATCAATATTGCAGTAAGTCGAAATAGTCAGATTATCGTCTCAAAAAAATAAAAAATTCAGTCACTAATACTAGACTAATTCAAAATAATTCCAATAATTCATTGCAGTGAATCACGAATAATAAACTAACTCGAAATACTTGAGTCTTTGAGTGCTCGGATAGCGTCTATACGCGCCGCATCTAGTGATGCACGACTTTTGTTGGCGGGGTTGCGAGGGTATCAAATCTTTAACACTCACTTAAAGGGCCATCAACTTATTATTATTTGACATTTTAATACAGGTGTCTTTGGAGTTTGTGCAGTTTACTACGCAGATTCCTACAATAATAATAACTCGATTTTGAATTATTTTGAATTGTGTTAGTCTTTATCTAGGTGTGCGATATATAACATTTAAATTGTACATTAATAATTTGAGTCGAAGACGTTTCAGTCTAGGTGACCCTAATTTACTTATATGCTTCGTCATAATAGCTATAATAGGTTTATGATCAGATTGTACATCAACATTAGTTCCATATATATACTTGTGAAACTTCTTACAGCCAAAATATATAGCCAACAGTTCTTTCTCAGTCTGACCATAATTCAACTCTGTGTCATTCATAGTACGTGATACACAAGCAATCAATCTTGGCGTACCATTATTATCATTTTGAAACATACAACAACCTAAGCCATACTTTGATGCATCACATTGTAAAATTATCTTTTTCCTGGAATCAAATGGAGCAAGAGCTGGGGCTGTAGAAACTCTGTGCTTGAGTTTATCAAAAGCTTGTTGATGTATTGGCAACCAACTAAACTCCACATCTTTACGCAATAACTTACACAAAGGGGCCATTAACTCACCCATGTCTGGCACGTAGCGCCTAATGTAACTAAATGAACCTATCATACCCTTTAATTGTTCTTTGGTATTAGGTGCTTTTAAACTTATTAAAGATTCAGCCCTGTCTCTGTCCATTGACATTCCATTTTCATTAAATATTTGCCCTACATACTTAACCTCAGTTTGTCGGAACTGTAATTTATCTTTATTGAATACTATCCCCAATTCTCTAGCCTTACATATAACACTTTTCAGAGCCTGATCATGTTCTTTACAAGTATTTCCCATTACAAGTATGTCATCAGCCCAACAAATTACATTAGATATTTTATTGAAGTGAGATTCAAGTACATCCTGAAATAGTTCAGGCCCATTCATCACACCATACGGTAACACTAAATACCTATAGACACCATAGGGTGTTGCAAAACAACACTTCCATGATGCTTTCTCACTCAAGGACAAATGATGAAAACCCTCACTCAAATCTAAGACCGAAAAAAATTTCTTACCTTGTAATTTACATATTAACTCATCGAGGGTAGGTAAAATTTTAGGTTTTTTCACAATATATTTATTCAAATCAGCAGGGTCAAGGCACAATCTTACCTGACCATTTGCTCTTTCAACCATCACGAACCTGTTAATACAAGCATCAATATTTATATTTTCAACTTTAACAATAGCGTTTCTTTTTACCAACCTATCAAGCTCACATTTTAATGGTTCTAGCATTTTATTAGGTATTCTAGGAGATGGATAACATATCTGAGAATCTATATTTGTTGTGACTATGTCAAAAGTACCAGGAACCTTTCCTGTACCCCTGAACACATCAATATTTCGTTCAATAAAATTTTGTTTATCTTTGTCATTGATATTTGACTTGACAGTATAAACTCGCTGTATCAAATTTAACTGCATACAACCTGGTAATCCTAAAAGCATAGATTTGCAATCTAGAATAACAAAATTCTCAGAACATTTTCTACCCTTGTACTCACAAGACAAATTTACCATACCAATAGGTGAAACTTTATTACCCTCAAATGATTCTAATTTTATATTTGTTTTCAACAATTTAAACTTTTGTTTTACATTTATTTTATTAAATACTTTCAAAGGCATAATACTTAAATCTGCACCAGTGTCCAATTTACATTTAACTTTATAATTTTCAATAAATATATTTTCATACCATACATTTACCTTAGACTTGACAGCAACGGAGGACCCACAAAACACCATGTCATTTTCAGAGTCAGAATTTGATACACATTTTGACTCCTTAATTTCTTTATTATCTCGCTTGACCTTACAGCTGATTGCAAAATGATTTTTGATGCCACATTTCTTGCATTTCTTACCAAATGCTGGACACTCTCTCGGACCATGTACCTTTTGACACCTATTACATTTAAACGTGTGCTTTGTTGATTTTACTATATTTTTCTTGTATTTCGTGTACTCCTTGGATTTTGTAGCACAAACTGCTGAGGTCGACGGGTTCATGGCCGTCACCTGTTGTGTAGCATGTTCCTTAGTCTGGCAAAATCTAACCACTTTTTCTAACGTAAGGTCTTCTAAACGGAGTAAAGCCTCTTGAGATGCCTTGTCATAGATGGAGCACACCACATGGTCTCGCATCATTTCATCTACATTTGTATATTCACACGATTTAATCAAGTGCCTACAATCAGTAAGGAAAGTGTCAAACGGTTCGCCTTCTTTTTGTTTTCGTTCGTTAAACTTATAGCGTTCAAAAACGATGTTGGTTCTCGGGTTGACGAATTTTTCAATTTCAATTTTGACCCTCGCGTAAATTTTTATATTTTCCTCATTGATAGGTAACGTGGTTACTATCTTAGAAGCTTCGGGACCCATCATATTTCGCAGCAACGCCAATTTTACCGCATCTGACGCCTTATCATTGCCCGTTACGGCTAAAAAATCTTCAAAAATTTGTATCCAGAACCGCCATTCTGATGACGCGTTTGTACCACCGAGGTTTAAATTTGGAGGCAACTTTACCTGTATATTTTGGTAATCTGCCCTGACTTGGCTCACCGCCGCTGAGTCTCCTGAGTTCGCCGACTGCGCCATGTTTTGTGTAGGCATTGATGTAAATGATAGACCAAAGGATCACAATTAATATTTTATATTTACTATTATAAACGGACACAGTACCATTGTTAAAATATCTATCTGCAATATATCGGATGCATTCAAGAGTGTTGCCACTCATTATATGCAACATAATGTTGCCACATAACAGTAAGTTTAGGTGTCAAAGACTTTATCCCCATCGATGTCGACTGGTAACATACCCAAAAGCCTATCATTGCTACGTTGGATGGCAATGGCAATCTTGGAAGATGAGAAGACGCTCGTTGCGTTCCACACCAAAGGCCTATCCATCTTCCGAGGTACAAAACATACCGTCTGATCACTTATCATCCTCACGCACCAAACCTGCAGGTTCAAGCACAGCCGGAACACCGGCGGTGACAAGAGCCCGGCAGATAATATCGTTTATTATCATTTCGTAAAGATTCATTTTTATATGTTTTGATTTTGCCATTTACACAACCATCTAACTAGAATGTAGGTACTTGTATTTCTTTCCATCCTAAGGTTGCCTGGAAAAGATGCCTCTTAACGATAAGGCTTCCCTTGTACTTCTTCATTCGAGCTCCAATCCCAGTCGCACTTTGGGGCAGGGGTTCCACTCTCCTTTTATTGGTTTCTTTTGGCTTTTGGGAGCGACTGCCATCTAACCTCCAAACCCCATGAAGATAGTCTGCTCCAGGCGCATCTCATCCATCAATCAGCCTAAACGCATTCTGTGAGAACATTTTGTCATCTTCGCACTTAGTTAATGACGTCACATTGTCGAGCGTCTAGTTGTAAGGTGAACCCAGTGATGAGTGAACCTCATGTGTGAGTTTTTGACACTTAAAGTACGTTCGTGGCATGCTGTAAGCAAATTTCGGCCTCGAATATCGAGTAACGACACTGTCGAAGAACGAATTCATTTGTCATTTTGAAAGTTAAACAAAATCTATCGAGATTTGTGTGAACTAGATTTATGAGGGTGTAACAATTAAATGTTTTAGAGTTTTTGAGTTAAATTTAGGAATATTACCATAATGAACATTTTGCAGGCGTTATATTAATACCTATATATAAAGACCAACTATGCACTTAGTTAATTAATTTACGTAAATTTAGTTAGATAGGTAGGTACCTAGTTCTTTCCATGACTGTATTTAATTGCAAGAAGCATCTTCATCATCATCTTAGCGTAGCTACCGGTTGCATCCGAACCTTTCATAGCGGAGCCCAGGGTCCGCTTCCTCTTTCTCCTCCTTTTAGTTTGGTTTATACGGCTTTTATGGAAGCGACTACCGGCTGACCTTCCAACCCTCAGCGGAAAGCCTGCGCTTGAGTGTCGTACATTAGTCAGCTGGTGTATCGGTTTGCAGATTAGGTTGGCTTGGGCCCCGATGATCTTATTGGGGCCCCAAAAACATTCATAGCGTAGTATATTCCATAGATAGCATAGATCTAGATCTTCATTATACACCAACGGTTAACACAGACGCAATGAATATGGGGCTCCATCAAGATCTACAGGGATCAAGCCAAGCTCACCTGCAAGCCGATATACCTACGAGACGTACCGTACCGGCGTAACGTACGAGAAACCCTGCGCTCTGGTGCAAGCTTTCCTCATAGTGTTGGGAGATCAGACGCCAGCCGCTCCCATAAAAGCCAAAACAAACCATCCCACAGTGCGAACCTTAGATGTGACTGACATTGTAACTCAAATGAAGAAGTACAATGGGAAGCCTTATCGCTAGGAGCCATCTTCCAGGCAACCTTAGGATGGAAAGAAATACAAGTACCTACATTCTAGTTACAAGGTGGTTTAGATGTCAAAATCAAAACATAAAAGAAATTATACGTATGACTTAATAAATTAAAATACAGTTGACAAATAAATAATTTATTTTATTTTATTAACACATCTGCCAGTAACATCAGCCTATCCTGAATGCCTCGAGCGGGCTCTTTCAGCATTATTTAGAGATGGGCGTTTTCTTTAAATTTTGTCATCGATGCGCATCGATATTTCGTAAACCGCATCCGATGCCGGCATCGTTTTTTTTGGCATCGTTTTTTGAATGTTTTGGATATGCATTCTCCAAATGATCTAATGCTTTGTCGTTGCCGGCTATTTATATTATTAGAAAAGTTTCTGGTAACGGTGAACTAACGATACCATTTGATTTGATTTAAATATGTAGGTACATATTTATATCAAATCAAAACTCTAGGTAGGTACCTAGAGTTTTATAAAATATTTAGATAAATATTGTACATTAATATTAGAGATTTCGGGATATTATATTAATCATGTAGTGTTTTATGTGTAAGTGACCATGGTAATAAATACCTAAATATTGTACATACTTATTTCAATAGATGTACTGAATTAATTGTACGAAAACGAAAATATGTACTTAGGCTGAAAAATAAAAAATAGGTTTGTAATTATTATCAGTCTTTATTTTTAAGGAAATTGGAATTAACATTCAGAAAAACCAGTTTTTCTAATTTAGAATTGGAAAGACGAGTTCTTCGTTCATTCAAAATATATCCAGCTTTTGAGAATATGCGTTCGCACGGCACAGATGTTATCACAATATTGCATCTCGAGCGGTATATTTCTGCCAAAGTCGGATATATTTTGGAATGACGAAGCCACCATTCAGTGGGATCATTCCAGTTCCCGTTAATACCTTGCCGGGGCAATAAATCGTCGTCCAGGTACAACCGCATCTCCCTGATGGCTTTGGACAATGGTGTCCCTGAAACTTTCGTCTTATTTAACTGAGTGTCGACTTTGTTCCACACGCTTGGTCCAGAGACAGTTGCACTAGGGGCTATTTGCGTTGTGGCTGCGACTTGTCGTGACAAAATGCCTGCCATTATCTCGTGGCAATGTTCTTTTATTGAATTTTTATTTGCATCAGATTTAAACATCTCCAATTTAAAGCGCGGGTCCAACAAAGTGCACAAAGCCAGAGTCCTACTCTGTTCGATATTTTGGAACCTCGAATCAAGCCCACTTTTCAATTTTATTATGACATTTTGAATGATATCAGCATTAATATAAATAGTGTTTTGTAACATCTCCTGGCAAACATCTCGGAGGCTATTGCATAAAGTTATAGCTAGACCCCCAGTCACGTAGTTCTGACCACTCAAACTGGACGTTATTTCTTCAAACGGTGCCAAAACACTTACCAGTAATTCGAGGTTTGTCCACTCTTCTTCCGTCACGGTTGGCCACTCTCTATTTATTACAGCTGTAGTAGCTTTGACGGCCTCACTAAGCTCAATAAATCGCTTTACCATGAGGTAAGTGGAGTTCCATCTTGTTGCTACCTCCATGACCAGCTTTTTTGGCTGTTCGATGCCCAAGTGGTTACTTTGATACTTAATGAGTTTCTCATTAGCTTGAGTGCTGCGCTTAAAATGGGCGACAATTTTTTTTATTTTCTCTATTATTACTTGTATTGGTATAAGGGCTTCTTATACGATCAAATTAAGGGAATGTGCGAAACATCCGTAGTGTTTCCATCGTAATTGGAGTGTTATGGCATTACAAATATTATATGCGTTATCCGACACTGCGAAGTTTACTTTGTCGAGAAGGCTCCACTGGAGCATAATGCTTCTAATTTCTTGAGCAAGGTGTTCGCTTGTGTGACTGCCGGGACATCCCTTACATTCCAATAAAATGGACTTAAATTGAAAATTTGGCGAAATGTGGTGGGCAGTGACTGCTATGAAACTATCATTATTACTTGAGGTCCAACAGTCGGTAGTAACACATACAGTTACCGCTTCAATATTTAATGTTTCTCGACAATCATTTATAGTTTTTTCGTATAATGCCGGTATCAAAGAATTTGATATCGTCTTTTTACATGGTGGTGTGTAGCCAGGAATCCATGACAGCAACTTTTGGAAGCCTTTATCATTCACTATACTAAACGGCTGCATGTCGTCGATAAATAGGTCAAGTAAATCTCTATCAATTCTTTTTTTAATTTCTTGTGTTATGGGTCTAGGTACGTAGGAAACTATTGTCCTTTGTCGGCGTTGTCTAGCAGGAACAATGTTTGTAGAGCGAGTAAGAGGCACCTCTGCGGTGGTAGTGGTTGAGCTCGTAGTACTAGTAGCGAATGTCACTGCTTCCGTTTCCATTTCCATTGGTGGTGGTGGTTGAGGTTGCATTACCTGTGGTAGCGGTACTGGTGGCGTTATCATATCAATTGATAAAATATGTGGATGCTTTTTCTTTAAATGTGACCGTAAGTTGCCTGTAGTAGATTTATAGCTGATGCTCTGGCTACAATATTTACAAACTCCTATAGCCTCGTCTTTCTTATCAAAATGCTCCCAATAGGGGTTAGCTTCCCGTCGTGGCATTATTACAAACGAAATAAAAGTGCAAGTAATTTTAGGAAAAATATGTTAAACTTAATGTCGCTCTCTTTGAAACTTCGTGCGTAATGAAATGAATGACAAAATCAAAACATAACCTTGAACAAGTGGCGGGAATTCCGTACCATAGATATCACTTTCACAAGAATAGATTGAGCGTACCTAATGAAATATCCATGAGTGATTGTCCCTACTCTTAAAAAATATGTAGGTAAATTTTTATTAATTATTTTACAATATCATAACCACCAATAATCATTATTAGCTGGTAAGTAGATAAACAAGATAAAGAAGTACCTACTTAATGCCTCTTTCGAGTTATTTATGAAACTAGGTACCTACCTAAGTAGGTACTTACTGTCTATACTTACTAATTTATCCACTTATTTTGTTTGTATTTAATAAGATAGGACATGTAAATTTTCCTTCACCTTGCCTGGTGGTAAATGAAACGCAAAGTCGCTTCTAGTATTCAAATGTTTAGGATCCGAGCACGCGTTTCGTAGAATTCGTAGGCGTAGGTAAGGTACTTATGAACTGTGTCCCATTCATTAGGTACTAGAATAAACATAAACAATCTTGATGTGTCTTTTAATATTGTTATATTTAAGAACTCAGTTTTAAAAGATTTTACTGTTTAGAAACTTATTTTGAAGACAAAAAATATAAATGAATAACTAGTTAGTCAATTAGTTAGCCTTGATTATTTATTTAAAATGTATTTTTGTAAAAAAGTTGCCACAAGTTATTCTAGTACATAAAGAAAGGGAGTGTAAAACTTTGTTGATTGGTCGCCATTTGTCACCACCACGCACATGCGCCGATCGTATTAAGAGTGAGCGAGTAAGCGATACATGAATGCTTCGGTTCGGGTTCGGTACTGTTCGGTTTGTTATCGCATCGCTCATCGTTTCGTTTCTTTGGTTTCTGTCACACATCTCGGTCGCTCGCATTCGTTAAAGTTCGCATCGGATATTGCGGGGATCCGTTGTTCACGAAATTTGGCATCGGATGCCGGCATCGTACACTGGCATCGTTGCTTAAAAACGTTTTTACAAAAACGGCCATCTCTAGCATTATTGTGTATGCAGGGTGTCCATAAATAATCCAGTAATTATAATGCAGAATATCGGTCCACTTGTTCTTCAACCTCTTTACAGACTAGATAAGTAGGACTGCAGTTGCAGTGGTGGTGACAAGACTCTCCTACCTCTGCTTCCACGACTGGCAGTTGCTACAACAATAACAAATGCATTATGAACATTATTTGGAATGAACTATAATAACACATTCACGGGGTAACATGTTTGAGTTGGGTTGGGTGGTGGTCGGACTGTAATTACTCCCACTAAACCTTTTTTTGTTTGTGCATGCTTTTTCTTTATTTTCTACTTTTAACTGGGAAACCACTGTGAAGATGAATGTCACATTTACTAAGGTCACCAAGGGTCAATCACAAGACCAAAAATCTAAATTCAGTTTGTTTGGCTCTTATGGGAGCAACTCTTACACACTCATTTACTAAACTCATATTGTTAGATAATGTTCAATAATGTTTCAAAACATTTTGTAACATCAGTGTGACCAATCTTCTAAAATATAAATATTTAGAACAAAAGATCACTAATATACCACCTGGATTTACACATTTTGTCTCAAAAACTAACGATACACACAAGTACCACAATGTTTCACAATACATTCTGCAGGCTTAAAATAATATTTATGTCTGTGAATAATCTATTAATATTCAAAAAATTATATAGACTTACATGCCATGTTAGCACGGGATGTTGAAGTGTTAGAGATGCCAGCAGCAATCCAGGTACATTTAGTAAATGAAGCAATGGGTATAGATAAGATAGGCATCATCTAGGTTTCTTCGCATACCAACTCTGGGGTTGAGTCAGTGGTTGCTTCTTGGCAGGAACTTTATGACACCTAGAACCAATATTTTTATTTAGTGTATATTTAACATATGGGTTTTTAACAAGACTTTAAACCAGATGTATGCTGTGCATACAACATTTGGACAATATAGTTTTCATAATTCACTATGTACAGGTATATATATTTTTTTTTAATTCTATGACATTATACACAGCTCTTTCTAGACTCAAAGTAAGCATAGTTTGACTAGCTTGTGTTATGGGTTCCAGAATGCGGATAAGCATACTTATACACTTTTTTTATAAATACATACAAATTATATATATAAACATGTATAAAATAGATATAGGTACATATTATCTTGCCCTACAAACTGATGAAAGCCAATATTAATAAAACTTTCTTCAAGGTCAGATAATTCCCCTACTTCTGATCGTTTTACAGTCTTGTTCATGTGCGAAAGCGTAAAGTTCAGTTTCAAATAAGTTACCTTTTATTTGAAACTGTCTAAAGCTTGAAATTGTTTACCTTTATGTATCGTAAAATAGAAGATAAATAAACCTTTGTCCACATTTTTACACAGTCTTCCATAGAGATAGGTTCTCCTACATTTTTCTATTTGCACCTCTCGCAGTAGCTCCTTTTGAAACTTTTGGCCAAGTTTGAATTTCTTTTTAAGTTCCATTGTTCAATTTGAACCCAAAATGGATGACACTCGTCCCATGGTACTACGAAAAAAACAATACATTGTAAAGTAAAGTACGATGACATGAACGAAATATTTTTTAAATAATATATAATAACTTACTTCATGTTTTAATATTTAATTATGATTATTTCAATACTATTCCTTTTCGCGATCTAAAATAATAACTATTCTATTCTATTCTATTTTTCTTATGGCAAGCGTTGCCGATTCCAATGTCGACAATTCTGCCAAAGTCAAACGTGCGATGGAGATTTTGTGCGCTGACCGAATAGGGAAACAAAAATGTTTGGCAATATTGGACTAGTTGTGAATCTTCTTGGAGTTAGTAAACACACTAAAATAATAACAAAAATTCAGCTTTATCTGTCATGTCAAATCTCAAATCATAAGTTAGAACAAATTTCATCTTAAAAAATGTTGTACCTGTGGCAAAGACGTTCACACGTAGAGCCTAGATTAAAATAAAAGGCCGCTATTTTCAACTTATGAATATGGAATTATTTTTAAGAACTGCAGTTTTATAGTAATTTAGCAAAATATTATTAAATAAGACACAAAACAATACGTATAATGAGAAAAAAAGGAAAGTCAGAAAATCTTGACTTAGTTTTTCTAAATATGGTTATCTCTAGTCAAACGAGCTTTGATTCGAATCTCACTTTGCTTCGACAGTGCGAATTCGATGTTTAAAGCATGCCAAATGAAGGTCAAGAATGTTCTTGTTCGAAGGGAGATCTATGGACTGAGTGAGATAGGGCTTTGCACTGGCGATGATTTTAGTCTACGGAGATTATTCACCGGTTTTCAATAATGTCCGGTAATTGTTCGGAGAATTACCGGAGATTTTACGACCTAAATAGTACGTCTTAAAATGAAAATGTATTGTTTAATGAATACTAGGGAATTAAACGTTATTAATATCACATTAGTATTACGTTTTACCCATTGAATATTTTATCTCAAACATAAATTCATATTTTGTAAATCAACAAAATATTACAGTTTATTAAGCATTTACAAAAAATATTGTATAGAAGCAGTAATTATTACTGATGTCAATAAAATTGATTCAATAATAACTAATGAACATTAGGCACACCGGTAAACATTAAAAATAAGTGAAGTAAAAATTAGGTATTTGAATAAGATTACAGATATTCATTTAAGAAAACAAGTGATTGTGGTTCAAAAGATATAGCAATTTAATTTAGCGCACAGACGTTCTATACCTACTTTTTGACCACTCACACTATTCAGTGGTTTCAAATGATTATATTGGAAATATGGTCTCAAAATTACAGAGACTAAAATTGCCATAAATGAATATTGTGTTAATGTATTTTGTTTTCGTTACACTTACTAAAATCATCGTCTAATAAATTATTGTATTTTATTTAGAATAAATGAAATAAACACCTGACTTTTATTTAACTGGATAACAAAATTCCGGAGATTAAGAAAAAACCCGGTGATTCGCAAATATGCCGTAATCTCCGGAGATTCTCCGATTAATTAATTAAGTGCATAGTTGATTTTTATATAGGTATTTATGTAATGCAATAACGCCCCCACAGTATTTAATACAGTTATATTACTAAATTTAACTCGAAACCACCGGCTTTAGTTGTTACACCCACTCACATCACTAGTTCATCACAAATCTCGATAACTTTCGTTCAACTCATAAAATGACAATTATATTCGTTCTTCAACAGTGCGGAAATTTGATATTCGAGGCGAGAATTTACTTACAGCATACCATATCCATACATTATATGTCAAAAAACTCACGCATGACTTTCACCTTACAACGGCGCTCGACCATGTTACATCACCAAATTTACAGAATGCGAAATTGAAATCTCACCGCGAATTCAGCTGTCGATATAGTGAAATGTTCTTACAGAATGCGCTTGCTGATTTGCACTTGCGAAGTGAGGTGAGCTTCGAATCATAGCCCGTCGGTCTAGAGATAAGCATATTTAGAAAAACTAAGTCGAGGAACCCCGACTACTTTTTCTAAATATGCTTATCTTATCTTTTTTAACATTATACGTATTGTTTTGTGTCTTACTTAATAATCTTTCGCTTCATTGCCATAAAACTGCAATTCTTATAAATAATTACATATTATAAGTTGAAATTAGCGGCGTTTTAATTTGAACTAGGCTCTACCGTGTGAGCGTCTTTGTCATAGACAACGTGTTTTATGACGAAGTTTGCTTAGAACTTTTAATTTGACAGATTGAACTGAATTTTCGTGAGTGCATACAGGGAGAGCGCGGGAAACTCGTATCGAAAGGGCGCCTTTTTAAAACCTAAAATTTTTAAATCGTTATTTTATTATTTATTAAGTTAGTTTCCTTTTTTTTTTGCTGTGATGGGGAAGAAAGGAAAAGCAAAAAAAAGAAAGAAAGATGAAAATTCGTCCTTGGTGTCCTCTGAAGACGACGGTGGAGCCTCAAGCTCTTCGGAGGAGTCTGTACCACCGGTAGAGAAGGATAAGTATCGGGAGTTCAGGATTCCTGACTACATTAGGTCTTATCCTGAAAACGGAGGCAATTTCGAATATGTAGTGTTTTTGGAAAGTGTCGACTTGGTCCCGATTGGAGATAGAGACATGATGTCCCTTTCATCCAGCATTAAGAAATACAACAAAGGCGTTAAACAATTATTACGCATGAACCGTTACAAAATTGGTGTTATTTTTGAACGTCCTGGCTTAGCCAATGCAGCCTTAACTAATCGGAAATTTTTGGATAATTATAAATTGAAAGCCAGTATTCCTGCAGCTGCTACGGAAAATACAGGTGTCATTATGCATGTTCCAATTGACCTGAGCAACGAATACATTTATAACGCTATAACTAGCACAAAAAATATTATTTCTGTCCGAAGATTCATGCGTCGCACTATTTCAGAAGGAGGAGGGGTGTCCTTTCAGCCTACGAAGACGGTGTCCATCACATTCTCGTGTGCAGCGATACCTGATAGTGTCGACCTGAACAGCTGGCGATTTGAAGTACGTCCATACATTCCACCAGTAAAACAATGCCTGAAGTGTTTAAGGTATGGTCATATAGCTAAATTTTGTAAGAATGCTCAAAGATGTTCCATATGTACAAAGGACCATAATTATAAAGAATGCCAAATACCACAAACTGAGGCAACATGTTGCCATTGTCAAGGCAAACATGTAGCTATTTCGTCACAGTGCCCAGTCAAACAACAAAAAGTGGAAGAAAACAAAAAGAAAATTAATAAAAAATCATATGCTGATTTATTCAGTGAAAAGTCATTTCCATCTCTTTCAAAGTCCAGTCCTGCTAAACAATTACAATCACTAGTTGAAACAGAACCAATTTTAAACATTTTAATACAGACTTTAGTAACATTAATTTCTCAAAATAAAAATAATGAAAAGAGTATTTGCACTCAAAGCATAAAAGATGTTCTGTTATCAAAAATTCAGAATAACATAAATAAACCTTAATTTTATGGATCAGCTAAATATTGTACAGTGGAATGCCCAGAGCTTCAATAGTAACAAACATGCTTTTTCGTATTTTTTACATGAGTATAACATACATGTAGCTTTATTGTGTGAGACTTGGCTCAAGCCTCACATGAGATTAAGTATTAAAGGATATAATATAGTAAGATTAGATTCAGGTAATACACACAATGGTGTAGCTATTTTAATACATAACAGTTTACAATTTAGTAAAATAGATACTATATATGATGATTCTATACAAAATATAGCAATTCGTTTAAAATATGGCAATAATAAAGAAATTTCATTAGTCAGTTTTTATAGTCCCGGAAACGCTTCATTTTCTAAGTATAAGTTGGATAATTTAATTCGCAGTATTCCTGGTCCTCTCTTGGTAGGTGGAGATTTCAATGCACATCATTCGGCTTGGGGATGTCACAGTGTGAACATTCGCGGCCGAGAGGTGCTTGAAATCATTAATGACCGTAATTTGGTTTTACTAAATGATGGAGAAATGACTACTGTAGGCTCTGATAGGTGGCAAAGAAATGCACTTGATTTAACTGTAGTATCAGCTTCAATTTCATCGTCTTGTAACTGGTCTGTTCACGACGATCCTTTAGGTAGTTACCATTTGCCTGTAATTACAAGGGTACTAATTATTAACAATTATAATATCCCACATGATACAGAAACCTCAAATTTACCTAAACATTTTAATTTTAACCTGGTTGATTGGGAAATATATAAGAAGAGTGTTGATAGTTTGTTCATTGATTTTAAAATTAATCAAGATAACCCACTACAGTCATACAATGACTTAGTAGAGTTATTAAATTCTGCTATTGTTAAATCATTACCAACATCTTTAAGACCTGCTACATCTTTTGATACAACGTTAGTAAATAATGTTCGTAAAAAACGCATCCCATTACCATGGTGGAATCTGAAATGTACTAAGGCAGTAGAAGACTCTAGGAATGCCTATAAAGAATTCAAGTACAATCCCACATTAGAAAAGTATATTGAGTTTAAAAAATTACAAGCACTTAAAAAGTTAGTGTTAAAAAGAGAAAGATATTTAAGTTGGATTTCTCTATGTGAGTCATTTAATAGAACTACTCCATTATCTAGAGTTTGGCAAATTTCTAAAAGATTTAATAAATCATTTACACCTCCATGTAACACTATTTCTCCTTGGGTATTCGATTTTCTAAAAAAATATACTCCAGATACAGTTGAAAGGCCATTCCAATCAATTCCTAATGAAATAAAAGTTTCAGGGCATTATGCATATCTAACTAATCCATTTTCTGTTCAGGAATTACAATCTGCAATATCATCTAGACGTGATTCAGCTTTTGACCTTGATGGAATACCATATAAAATGTTAAAAAATGTATCAATTAAGGCACTTTCTGACATACTAAGTGTTTATAATTTACTCTGGCAGGAAATGATCATCCCCAATGAATGGAAAACAGATTGTCTCATCCCAGTTCTCAAACCTAACAAAGTAAGACACAAAGCAGAATCATATAGGCCAGTAGCATTAACATCATGCATGGGAAAAACCTTTGAACAATTAATTAAACAAAGGCTAGAATTTTATATAGAAAGTAATAGTCTATTACCATCTAATCAATTTGGCTTTCGACGTGGTTGCTCAACTAGAGATAGCATTTCCCATTTGCAATTAGACATATACAATTCTAATAAAATGGACAATCATTTTGTTGGTGTCTTCTTTGATGTAGTGGGTGCATTCAACAACATCAATCTGCACATTTTGTGTGTTCAACTTCGTGCCCTTGGTATTCCTGAAAAAATTATAATATGGATCTTTAACTTTTTACATGGTAGAGAAGTCTATGTTAAGGTGAATAAAAGATTAATAGGCCCACGTTTTTCATACAAAGGGGTATGTCAAGGTGGCATCCTCAGTCCATTGATTTATCTTCTATATATACATAGACTAAACATTGTACTTGGTCTTGAAGTGGCAAATTTGCAGTTTGCAGATGATTTGGTTATCTATGCTTCAGGTTCAGATATAAGTTCTGTTGAAAGTATTCTAAACACAGCTTTAACTCGGCTAAAGAACTATTTTCATTATTTAAACTTAGATATTAGTCCAGAAAAATCTAAAGTCGTAGTCTTTGGAGAGTGCGAAACAGTCCTAAATATTTATTACAATAATTGTGTTCTTCCAATAGTGAATGAAGTGAAGTTTTTGGGTATAATTTTTACAAGCAACCTCTCATGGACTAAGTATGTTGATTATCTGTTAGGTAGAGCTAATAAAGCATTTAATTTCATAAAGTCACTGTCAATTGCAGCTGATCCTAAAATTTTGCTGATGCTTTATAAATCTTTAGTCCGTAGTCATTTTGAATATGGATTTTTATGCTTTGGGTCTGATCAGAGATTGGTTCATAAATTGGAGATCCTTCAAAACCACAATCTTAGATGTGTAACTGGTGCAATGAAGACAACTCCAATTAATTCACTTCAAATTGAGTGTAGCACTCCTCCTATGAATATAAGATTTCAGTTTTTAAAATCCAAATACATTCTCAAACTTTTATCTTTTGAAAATCATCCTTTACTAAAGAAAATGTTATTTTATCACAGAGTATACAGTCCCTCTAATTCCGTAAATGTCCCCTATATATTTCATGACTTTTCTAACGTAATCAGTATTGATGATCAATATCAAATTGAGAAATGTAAAGGCAGATGGCCGTGTTACTCTGGCAATTATATCAGCAAATTCTGGCCCATGGACATATACATTAAACGTGACCTACGGTCTAAAGAAGATGTCTATCAGTTAATTGCAGAGTTCCCTGGGTACAAGCATATATTTACTGACGGATCCAAAAACAATAGAAATGTTTCGCTAGCCATATATCTACCTCATCTTACTGTTGGACATGGAGTTCGGTTACCTGGAGCCATGACTATATTTACAGCAGAATCTCTAGCCATTTTAACAGCTCTGCAGTATATACAAGAAAAGAATCTTGGGCACACAACTTGGCTTGTAGCGACCGACTGCATGAGTGTTCTCATGGCCTTACAACACCCGAAACTGGACGCCAACACCGGAAATATTTTATATGAGATTCGGACTTTATACGCCTATCTTAGTTCTAGAGGATTTATGATAAGTTTAATATGGACACCCTCCCACATTGGAGTAACAGGAAACGAAAACGCAGATCATCTTGCAAGAGTTATCACTGACATTGACATCCCAAGCCCAGTGACGAGAAATGTTGCCATACCAAGTTCCGACCTGCTTACTAAATTACGTGAACAAAACACCTGTATTTGGCATGAGAACTGGCAAGAAACACTAAGAACTAAAGGAAAATGGTATGCGAAAATAAATCAAACCATTGGTTCTGCGCCCTGGTTCACCAGATCTGTTCTTCCTAAGAGCAGAATATTTTACACTACTATAAATCGTCTTAGACTTGGACATGGAAGATTCAATGCACATTTAGCCAGAATGAAAATTATAACATCGCCTGTTTGTGACAATTGTAACTTAGGAAGTGATCAGACCCTAGATCATATAATTTTTGAATGCCCTGCATATGACTTGCAAAGAATTCCTCTAATTGATAATTTATTGGAAATATTTAGAACGCCAGCAAGCATCCCGCGCGACACTCAAGGTTTGCTGGAAAATTACAGTACTTATGTACCACTGTATAAATTTATTGACAGCACTGGATGGGCAATTTGACCGTTCGGTGCGACTTATTATAAGGATATGAATGACCCGGATGATATGACCTTACTTCACAACATGAATAAGACGAATACACGGATATGACATTAAATTATTATGATTTTGACTAATTATTGAATACTGAAGACGTGGCTCTGGCCTAAAATATAAACTACTACTACTACTATAAACTACTAAGGACGAGGCTGCGGCCTTATTGACGTTTGGACAAGAAAGAAGGAAAAACTGAAGACGAGGCGGTATGGTCCAAGATCGTAGCCTGCCCGACACGGGCGAAGGAAAAAAAAAAAAAAAAAAAAATGAATTTTCGTTCTAATTATATCGCAAAAAGTTCCTAGTGTTGAAATTAACATAATTAAACATTAAAACATAAAGTAAGTTATTATTATGTTACTTAAGAAATTCTTTGGTTCATGTCATCTACTTAAAACTTAGCTTTACAATGTTTTCTTTTTATTGTAGTATTAAAGGACGAGTGGTATCTCGGGCTCTAATTTTGAACAATATTCAACCTTGGCCAAGGCTTTCAAAAGCAGCTACTGTGAGAGATGCAAATAGAAAAATGTAGGAGAACCTATCTCTTTGGAAGACTGTAAAAATGTGGACAACGGTTTGTTTATCTTTCGATTTTACAATACATACCTATAGGTAAACAATTTCAAGCTTTAAACAGTTTCAAATAAAAGGAAGCTTTACGATTTTGCACATGAAACAAGACTCGTGATGGAGCAGAAGTAGTGGAATTATCTGACCTTGAAGAAAAAACATAACATAGACATAAACTCACGCCTTTATCCCCGAAGGGGTAGGCAGAGGTGCTAGCACCCACATTTCTCCAGTTTATGTTTAGGTCCCAATGTAGAAAATATATTGGCGATAATAAGTGTTTAGTTTTATTAATATTTGCTTTCATCAGTTTGTAGGGCAAGATAATATGTACCTATACCTGTTATACTTATTTATATACCTCTACAAAGCGAATTATGAAAACTAAATTGTCCAAGTGTTGTATGCACAGCATACAACTGGTTTAAAGTCATGTTAAAAACTCATATGTTATACATACACTAAATAATAATATTGGTTCTAGGAGTCACAAAGTTCCTGCCAAGAACCCTGACTCAATCCCAGAGTTGGTGCCCAAAGAAACTTAGTTGATGACTATCTACACCCATTGCTTCATTTGCTAAATGTACCTTGATCGCTACTGGTATCTCTAACACTTCATCATCCCGTGTTAACATGCCATGTAAGTCTATATAATTTGTTGAATATTAATAGATTATTCACAACAATAAATATTATTTTAAACCTGCACAATGTGTTGTGCAACATTGTGGTACTTGTGTGTATAGTTAGTTTTTGAGATAAAATTTGTAAATCCAGTTGGTATATTTGTGATCTTTTGTTCTAAATATTTATATTTTAGAAGATTGGTCACACTGATGTTACAAAATGTTTTGAAACATTATTGAACATTAGCTAACAGTATGAGTTTAGTAAATGAGTGTGTAAGAGTTGCTCCCATAAGAGCCAAACAAACTGAAATTAGATTTTTGGTCTTGTGATTGACCCTTGGTGACCTTAGTAAATGTGACATTCATCTTCACACTGGTTTCCCAGTTAAAAGTAGAAAATAAAGAAAAAGCATGCACAAACAAAAAAAGGTTTAGTGGGAGTAATTATAGTCCGACCACCACCCAACCCAACTCAAACATGTTACCCCGTGAATGTGTTATTATAGTTCATTCCAAATAATGTTCATAATGCATTTGTTATTGTTGTAGCAACTGCCAGTCGTGGAAGCAGAAGTAGGAGAGTCTTGTCACCACCACCGCAACAGCAGTCCTACTTATCTAGTCTGTAAAGAGGTTGAAGAACAATATTCTGCGCCATAATTACTCGATTATGGACACCTACATACACAATAATGCCGAAAGAGCCCGCTCGGGGCATTCGAGATAGGCTGAAGTTATTGGCAGATCCATTAATAAAATAAAATATTTATTTGTAAACTGTATTTTAATTTATTTAGTCATACAGAGGGGGATATTTATTTTAGAAATAACATATGAACTGGAAACAAAATTATATAAACTAAAATATTAACATTCTAAAAAAGGGGATGGAGTAGGTATGTACAAAGTAAAAGGTAAAGCACCTAAACTTACTTTGTAAAAAAAAATGTACAAAATAAGTTTAGGTGTCAAAGACTTTATCCCCATCGATGTCGACTGGTAACATACCCAAAAGCCTATCATTGCTACGTTGGATGGCAATGGCAATCTTGGAAGATGAGAAGACGCTCGTTGCGTTCCACACCAAAGGCCTATCCATCTTCCGAGGTACAAAACATACCGTCTGATCACTTATCATCCTCACGCACCAAACCTGCAGGTTCAAGCACAGCCGGAACACCGGCGGTGACAAGAGCCCGGCAGATAATATCGTTTATTATCATTTCGTAAAGATTCATTTTTATATGTTTTGATTTTGCCATTTACACAACCATCTAACTAGAATGTAGGTACTTGTATTTCTTTCCATCCTAAGGTTGCCTGGAAAAGATGCCTCTTAGCGATAAGGCTTCCCTTGTACTTCTTCATTCGAGCTCCAATCCCAGTCGCACTTTGGGGCAGGGGTTCCACTCTCCTTTTATTGGTTTCTTTTGGCTTTTGGGAGCGACTGCCATCTAACCTCCAAACCCCATGAAGATAGTCTGCTCCAGGCGCATCTCATCCATCAATCAGCCTAAACGCATTCTGTGAGAACATTTTGTCATCTTCGCACTTAGTTAATGACGTCACATTGTCGAGCGTCTAGTTGTAAGGTGAACCCAGTGATGAGTGAACCTCATGTGTGAGTTTTTGACACTTAAAGTACGTTCGTGGCATGCTGTAAGCAAATTTCCGCCTCGAATATCGAGTAACGACACTGTCGAAGAACGAATTCATTTGTCATTTTGAAAGTTAAACAAAATCTATCGAGATTTGTGTGAACTAGATTTATGAGGGTGTAACAATTAAATGTTTTAGAGTTTTTGAGTTAAATTTAGGGATATTACCATAATGAACATTTTGCAGGCGTTATATTAATACCTATATATAAAGACCAACTATGCACTTAGTTAATTAATTTACGTAAATTTAGTTAGATAGGTAGGTACCTAGTTCTTTCCATGACTGTATTTAATTGCAAGAAGCATCTTCATCATCATCTTAGCGTAGCTACCGGTTGCATCCGAACCTTTCATAGCGGAGCCCAGGGTCCGCTTCCTCTTTCTCCTCCTTTTAGTTTGGTTTATACGGCTTTTATGGAAGCGACTACCGGCTGACCTTCCAACCCTCAGCGGAAAGCCTGCGCTTGAGTGTCGTCCATTAGTCAGCTGGTGTATCGGTTTGCAGATTAGGTTGGCTTGGGCCCCGATGATCTTATTGGGGCCCCAAAAACATTCATAGCGTAGTATATTCCATAGATAGCATAGATCTAGATCTTCATTATACACCAACGGTTAACACAGACGCAATGAATATGGGGCTCCATCAAGATCTACAGGGATCAAGCCAAGCTCACCTGCAAGCCGATATACCTACGAGACGTACCGTACCGGCGTAACGTACGAAAAACCCTGCGCTCTGGTGCAAGCTTTCCTCATAGTGTTGGGAGATCAGACGCCAGCCGCTCCCATAAAAGCCAAAACAAACCATCCCACAGTGCGAACCTTAGATGTGACTGACATTGTAACTCAAATGAAGAAGTACAATGGGAAGCCTTATCGCTAGGAGCCATCTTCCAGGCAACCTTAGGATGGAAAGAAATACAAGTACCTACATTCTAGTTACAAGGTGGTTTAGATGTCAAAATCAAAACATAAAAGAAATTATATGTATGACTTAATAAATTAAAATACATACAGTTGACAAATAAATAATTTATTTTATTTTATTAACACATCTGCCAGTAACATCAGCCTATCCTGAATGCCTCGAGCGGGCTCTTTCAGCATTATTGTGTATGCAGGGTGTCCATAAATAATCCAGTAATTATAATGCTTATATATAAATTATATGTATGACTAAATAAATTAAAATACAGTTGACAAATAAATAATTTATTTTATTTTATTAACACATCTGCCAGTAACATCAGCCTATCCTGAATGCCTCGAGCGGGCTCTTTCAGCATTATTGTGTATGCAGGGTGTCCATAAATAATCCAGTAATTATAATGCTTATATATAAATTATATGTATGACTAAATAAATTAAAATACAGTTGACAAATAAATAATTTATTTTATTTTATTAACACATCTGCCAGTAACATCAGCCTATCCTGAATGCCTCGAGCGGGCTCTTTCAGCATTATTGTGTATGCAGGGTGTCCATAAATAATCCAGTAATTATAATGCAGAATATCGGTCCACTTGTTCTTCAACCTCTTTAGAGACTAGATAAGTAGGACTGCAGTTGCAGTGGTGGTGACAAGACTCTCCTACCTCTGCTTCCACGACTGGCAGTTGCTACAACAATAACAAATGCATTATGAACATTATTTGGAATAAACTATAATAACACATTCACGGGGTAACATGTTTGAGTTGGGTTGGGTGGTGGTCGGACTGTAATTACTCCCACTAAACCTTTTTTTGTTTGTGCATGCTTTTTCTTTATTTTCTACTTTTAACTGGGAAACCACTGTGAAGATGAATGTCACATTTACTAAGGTCACCAAGGGTCAATCACAAGACCAAAAATCTAAATTCAGTTTGTTTGGCTCTTATGGGAGCAACTCTTACACACTCATTTACTAAACTCATATTGTTAGATAATGTTCAATAATGTTTCAAAACATTTTGTAACATCAGTGTGACCAATCTTCTAAAATATAAATATTTAGAACAAAAGATCACTAATATACCACCTGGATTTACACATTTTGTCTCAAAAACTAACGATACACACAAGTACCACAATGTTTCACAATACATTCTGCAGGCTTAAAATAATATTTATGTCTGTGAATAATCTATTAATATTCAAAAAATTATATAGACTTACATGCCATGTTAGCACGGGATGTTGAAGTGTTAGAGATGCCAGCAGCAATCAAGGTACATTTAGTAAATGAAGCAATTGGTATAGATAAGATAGGCATCAACTAGGTTTCTTCGCATACCAACTCTGGGGTTGAGTCGGTGGTTGCTTCTTGGCAGGAACTTTATGACACCTAGAACCAATATTTTTATTTAGTGTATATTTAACATATGGGTTTTTAACAAGACTTTAAACCAGATGTATGCTGTGCATACAACATTTGGACAATATAGTTTTCATAATTCACTATGTACAGGTATATATATTTTTTTTTAATTCTATGACATTATACACAGCTCTTTCTAGACTCAAAGTAAGCATAGTTTGACTAGCTTGTGTTATGGGTTCCAGAATGCGGATAAGCATACTTATACACTTTTTTTATAAATACATACAAATTATATATATAAACATGTATAAAATAGATATAAGTACATATTATCTTGCCCTACAAACTGATGAAAGCCAATATTAATAAAACTTTCTTCAAGGTCAGATAATTCCCCTACTTCTGATCGTTTTACAGTCTTGTTCATGTGCGAAAGCGTAAAGTTCAGTTTCAAATAAGTTACCTTTTATTTGAAACTGTCTAAAGCTTGAAATTGTTTACCTATATGTATCGTAAAATAGAAGATAAATAAACCTTTGTCCACATTTTTACACAGTCTTCCATAGAGATAGGTTCTCCTACATTTTTCTATTTGCACCTCTCGCAGTAGCTCCTTTTGAAACTTTTGGCCAAGTTTGAATTTCTTTTTAAGTTCCATTGTTCAATTTGAACCCAAAATGGATGACACTCGTCCCATGGTACTACGAAAACAACAATACATTGTAAAGTAAAGTACGATGACATGAACGAAATATTTTTTAAATAATATATAATAACTTACTTCATGTTTTTTTTTTTTTTTTTTTTTTTTTTTTTTTTTATTATGGCATGTATACTAATATGCCAACGTCAAGTGAAAGATTGAAACTAACTTTATTTCGATAATTTAGAAATTTTGAGACTTCTTGCAAAGATTCATCTGAAATAAAAAGATTAATGTGTACAAAACTATACAATCAATGAAATAAATAGATAAAACGAACAATGAAAAACATAAATGGGAGGAAAAGTAAAACTGGAGGAATGAAACGAAAAGAAAAATAAATTATCTAAACTAAAATAATAATATGAATTAAAACTTTAATTTATTGAGTGTAATGAAGTCGCCAATAATGTGTACAATAAAAGGATTTAAAGATGACAGAAGTAGATCTATATGAGTAGGAAAAGGATATTCATGTTCTAATAATGATGAAATAAATGATGAGCGATCCATATTTGAACATGAAAAGAAAATGTGATTTAGATCTTCCTCAGCGAGCCCACACTTACATAAGGAAGAATCCAAAATTCTCAATCTTTTTAAATGAACTGCTATGCAACAATGACCGAAACGAAGACGACAAATAGACGAAGTAATATACCTTGATGCATAAATTTTACTGAACCATGGCTTAGAGGGAATAACACATTGGATTTTAGAGTATCTGGAACCCTTAAATTTAGAATTTAACTTCCAAGAACGTGACCAAGATTTAAATAATTGAGGTTTAGGGGTCAATAAAAGGTCAAAAAAATAATTTTCAAATGGAATATCGTCTCCAGAAAAGATTGCCTTTTTCGCAAATTTGTCCGCCATTTCATTGCCATAAATACCGCAATGACCAGGAATCCAGGCCAAAATTACTCTATACCCATACGATTTGCACAGAAGTAAGTCACGTTTGATGCTTAACATGATATCAGATAGATTACCTTTAAACGGATTTGATTGTAAAGAATGTAAGCAGCTTAAAGAGTCTGTAAAGACAATCGACTGTTTAAGCTGAAATAACAAAATATATTTAACGGATTCATGAAGACCTCTACTTTCTCCTGTGCAAACGGATGTACCTGGAGGGCATTTCACGAGCTGATGGGTATTATATTGCTTATGAAAAATGCTGATACCAACGGAACCTAAAGGATCTAATTTGGAAGCATCAGAAAAGATGGTATTCCAACCAGCCCATTTTCTCTGAATTATATCGTTAAAAACTTTATGAGCACAGACAATGTCTTTATCGACACCAAAGTTAGTTATAATATCTGGGGTGTAAAGAACGGATTCTAGACTATGCATGAAGATTGGAAGTTTTGGATTATTATTAGTAGGATACTTAAAATTTCGAATTTTGAGAAAACTTTTGACTAAACAGGGAATAGATTCATCACTCCACAAGGAAAATTTATAATGATTAGACAACATAGCTAACTTTTGAAAAATAGGGTGATTTGAAAATTGCCAACGGTAAATTAAAAATCTATCTGCCAAATATTGAGTTCTTAAAACTAAAGGTGGTTCCACGCATTCAACCTGTAGAGAATTAATTGGAGTGGATTTCATAGCACCACAAATAATTCTTAATGCCCTAGATTGGACGGAATTGAGTTTGGTAATACAAGACCTATTGGACAAATTTAGGAGAAAGGAGCCATAATCTAAAACACTTCGAACCAAAGCATTATATAATAACTTTAGAGAATAAGGGTGAGCGCCCCACCAAATACCAGCCAAGCATCTCAAGATATTTAGCCCTTTCTCACATTTACCTAAAATATATTCAGTGTGTAGACGACCTGATAGTTTCGAGTCCAAAATAACACCTAAGAATTTAACACTAGAAGCTGTAGGGATTCTGACGTCTTGCATAAAAATGTTAATCCTAGGAAGAAGGCGTTTGCGGGTAAAGGTAACGACAGAGCATTTCTCAGGAGAAATGGTAAGGTTATTAGAGGCCATCCAGAATGTCACCGAACTTAATGATCGGGATATTGAGTCTACACATACATTTACATCAGGACCAGATGAGTAGAGAACAATGTCGTCAGCATATTGAAGAATTTGGCAATTGGGAAAGGGGTGTGCATCAAGATCCGAAGTATACAAGCTAAATAGAAGGGGGCTTAAAACAGAACCTTGAGGAATTCCTTTATATAAGGTTCTCCTTTTGTACTCACCATTATTGCATTTGATGAGAATGGATCTGCCATAAAAGCTATTAAAAATATAAGATACAAATTTCGAGGGACAGCCCATGTTTAATAACTTACGTCTAAGGGTAAATAAACACACATTATCATATGCGGAGCAAATATCGAGGAAGGCTGCTACAGTGTAACCTTTCAGTGCCATAGACAGTTGAATGTCCGACACTAAAAGAGCTACACTGTCTAAGCAACTTTTCCCCTTACGGAAACCATATTGATTAGCAGATAAAAGGCCCATCTTTTCCGAGAACCATTCTAACCGATTTTTGATTAAGTGCTCAGCCACTTTTGCCATGGTAACAGACATTGCGATTGGTCTGTAATTTTCGACTAAGTTACTTTCTTTCCCAGGCTTTAGTATGGGGACAATAATCTGGGATTTCCAGTCCACAGGCATGACACCATAATTTATGCAAATATTGATAAGTGATAAAAAATATTCTAAAGTATTAACACTAGCATTGACTAAAAACGAATATGGGATTTCGTCTATCCCCGGTGAGGAGTCTTTTACTGACGATAGGACAAATTTTAGTTCTTCCATGGAAAATGAAAATGAATATTTAGAGTTACAAAAATTTGTCGGAGTAAATGAATCATTGCAGATAGGTACAAATGAAGGCGCCAATCGATCCAGAAACTTATCCACCCATTCAACAGAATCGGGGAAAGAGGGGCACGATGGCAATAAGGAACGTCGGAAGATTTTTATTTGTTTCCAAAGAATATAGGAAGGAGTATCAGGGGAGACTCGCTCACAAAAACGTTTCCACCCATTAATTTTCTTTTGTCTTAGAAGGGTTTTAGCCTCACCACATATTTTATCTACAGCTGTCAAATTTTCACTACTCATATTGGCCCTATATGCAATTTCAGCCCGCTTCCTGCGATTGACCACCTCCGTACATTCCTTATCCCACCAAGGAGGTAGGGGGTGACCTTTAAAAACTGCAGACTTTACCGGTAAATTTTGCTCAGCCGCAGATCGTAGAGCCTGTCTCAGGAATTCATAACAAGCATCAACATTTGAAACAGTTATAAGAGGGAACGTAAAAGAATATGAAAATAAGAAATCAGAAAATTTTGACCAGTCTGTATGAGCATTAATGCTGTATTTTATGCGGGGCTTGATTTGCTTATTACGTTTGTTAAAGGGAAGATTCAAAATAATGGGGAAGTGGTCGCTACCATGACTCGAAGGAAGAATGTCCCATGACATGTCAGGGGCTAAACAGGAGGAAACCAGGGAAAGGTCAACTGCACTCTTATGTTCATAGGGCTTTGTCCTGCGGGTTGCAGAGCCAGAGTTGAGTATATAAAGGCCTGCAGAATCTAAATGCTGAAGAAATTCAAAAGACAGCTCATCATTAATAGCACATCCCCATGTTTGATTGTGGAGATTAAAATCTCCTAAAATAATTAATGGATTGTGAAGTGATGAAATAAAACTGAAGATGTCACGGAGAATGGAGGATGAAGGGTATGGAATGTAAATTGAAATATAAATAATATTATAGATTTTCACACAGACAATCGAATAATCGCTGTGAGAAAATGGATATGGTATATTTACACTATGTACAGAGGTGCTGATGAGGAGGCAAGAACCCCCATAACCATCAGCACGATCATCACGATAAACATGATAATTTTTGAAAATGAATGTAGTGGATGATTTCAGGTGTGATTCTGAAATCGCAATGATGAAAGGAGTAAATTGGTTACAAATTAACATTAATTCATACTTTTTGTTTATAAGTCCTGCGCAGTTCCATTGGACTGCTTTGGCTGGTTGATCCATTACTGGTAGAAGGAGAAGAGATATTCAAAGTGGTGGCAGCGTTGGACGGTAGACAGTGAGAAGCGGACAAAAGAGAAATAAGGGTTTTTATTAAGTCAGCTATAGAAGGATTTGAAGGAGGAAAGGCAACAGGGCATTTTGGGAGCTTAGGGTCCATAATAAGCGCCCTATGCGCGTCCTTATCATAGCCTACAGGGGTAAGAGAAGGTCTCTTACGGTTTAAAAAGATCGTTTTTCTGTATGAAGAATTAACAGATTCCGGAGAAGGTTTTGAATTTTGTATGCCAGATAGGGGAACAGTATAACTTGGCTTGGAGACCACATCTCTGTATGAAATTCTCGAGGGTGGGTGAATTTTCGAAGCTTCGGAATATGACATCGATCTATCAGCCATTGAAACTTTTATCGCCTTCTGCCTTTCAAATTCAGGACAAGACTTGCTTGTGGCGAAATGTAGACCACCACAAAACAAACATTGACCTTCGTCAGCCTTACATGAATCCCCAGTGTGAGCATCACCACACTTAAAGCAGCGCGGTTTTGACCTACACTGGGTCTTTGTATGTCCAAAACGGCAACAATTGAAGCATTGAATAGTAGGATAGTAATATTGACAAACTGGTAAAGAATTGTAACATAGAAAAATTCTCGCAGGGAGAGCTTGACCATCGAAAGTCAAGACACAGGATTGTGAGGGCTTCCATACTTTGGTACCCTCTACATCCACTTTATAATTTATACGCCTAGCCTTTAAAACTGCGCCATAGCTAAGTGGAACTGTGACATTGTCCAAAACTTCTTCCATGGACCAGTCCGCCGGAATACCTCGGACGATGCCCATTTTCGTTGTGTGGAATGATGGGATGAAAATTTTATATCCATGATTATCTAAAATTTTTGATGCAATGAATTCATTAGCCGAAGAAGCAGACTTGAAAGCAACAGACATTCTGTTTCTTCCGATTTTGAGTAAAGACCCATCCGAAATATTTTTCATATTAAGATTTTTGAGAAGTCTTCCAAAGTTGACAGCATTAATTGAAGAACCTTCATCTCCTTGTTTCAATATGTGAACATTAAATGGACCCTTATCTGTAGATAAATATTGTTGTCTTCCAATAGGCACATTCTGCAGAACATGCGAGACAACAGTTGACTCAGTAGGAGGTAAAGAAATATCAAATTGTGAACCCATTTTGGCAATGGGCGGAGAAACTTGACCCAACGGTATCCCATTTTCAGAAGGAGTAGCTTGCCCTAGTGGCAAACTATAATCTACAATGACTTGGCTAAGTTTTTTCTTTTTAGAAATATTTTTCTTTTTCGACTTTTTAACGTTAAGACCTAAAGTTCTAAGGTCAGAGTCCGAATGTAAAGGACTATCATCCGCAGATATGTAGTCTACTTCTATATTAGCTCCCGGAGACGGGATACTTTCAGTTGGGGAGAGATAATTCTCCCCATCCGAGGAAACCCCCATCCGACGCGACCGTCTTTTGTACTAAACAAAAGACGGTCGTTACAAAACAAAATAAAACTGAATGAAAAAGAGAAAAATTACTTACAAAATACTAATGAATTACAATAATGATCTTACACTGAAAAAAAATGAATGAATTCTGCAAAAGAAATAATATTAATTATAAAATTCGGAGACAACCAAAAATGACAACCGAATTCCACGACAATCACTTGACGTTCCCGCTCCCAAAACTTGACTCACTTCATGTTTTAATATTTAATTATGATTATTTCAATACTATTCCTTTTCGCGATCTAAAATAATAACAAAAATTCAGCTTTATCTGTCATGTCAAATCTCAAATCAAAAGTTAGAACAAATTTCATCTTAAAAAATGTTGTACCTGTGGCAAAGACGTTCACACGTAGAGCCTAGATTAAAATAAAAGGCCGCTATTTTCAACTTATGAATATGGAATTATTTTTAAGAACTGCAGTTTTATAGTAATTTAGCAAAATATTATTAAATAAGACACAAAACAATACGTATAATGAGAAAAAAAGGAAAGTCAGAAAATCTTGACTTAGTTTTTCTAAATATGGTTATCTCTAGTCAAACGAGCTTTGATTCGAATCTCACTTTGCTTCGACAGTGCGAATTCGATGTTTAAAGCATGCCAAATGAAGGTCAAGAATGTTCTTGTTCGAAGGGAGATCTATGGACTGAGTGAGATAGGGCTTTGCACTGGCGATGATTTTAGTCTACGGAGATTATTCACCGGTTTTCAATAATGTCCGGTAATTGTTCGGAGAATTACCGGAGATTTTACGACCTAAATAGTACGTCTTAAAATGAAAATGTATTGTTTAATGAATACTAGGGAATTAAACGTTATTAATATCACATTAGTATTACGTTTTACCCATTGAATATTTTATCTCAAACATAAATTCATATTTTGTAAATCAACAAAATATTACAGTTTATTAAGCATTTACAAAAAATATTGTATAGAAGCAGTAATTATTACTGATGTCAATAAAATTGATTCAATATTAACTAATGAACATTAGGCACACCGGTAAACATTAAAAATAAGTAAAGTAAAAATTAGGTATTTGAATAAGATTACAGATATTCATTTAAGAAAACAAGTGATTGTGGTTCAAAAGATATAGCAATTTAATTTAGCGCACAGACGTTCTATACCTACTTTTTGACCACTCACACTATTCAGTGGTTTCAAATGATTATATTGGAAATATGGTCTCAAAATTACAGAGACTAAAATTGCCATAAATGAATATTGTGTTAATGTATTTTGTTTTCGTCACACTTACTAAAATCATCGTCTAATAAATTATTGTATTTTATTTAGAATAAATGAAATAAACACCTGACTTTTATTTAACTGGATAACAAAATTCCGGAGATTAAGAAAAAACCCGGTGATTCGCAAATATGCCGTAATCTCCGGAGATTCTCCGATTAATTAATTAAGTGCATAGATGATTTTTATATAGGTATTTATGTAATGCAATAACGCCCCCACAGTATTTAATACAGTTATATTACTAAATTTAACTCGAAACCACCGGCTTTAGTTGTTACACCCACTCACATCACTAGTTCATCACAAATCTCGATAACTTTCGTTCAACTCATAAAATGACAATTATATTCGTTCTTCAACAGTGCGGAAATTTGATATTCGAGGCGAGAATTTACTTACAGCATACCATATCCATACATTATATGTCAAAAAACTCACGCATGACTTTCACCTTACAACGGCGCTCGACCATGTTACATCACCAAATTTACAGAATGCGAAATTGAAATCTCACCGCGAATTCAGCTGTCGATATAGTGAAATGTTCTTACAGAATGCGCTTGCTGGTCGTGAGGAGCATGGCACGAGTGGACTTTAAGAGACATTGAGCTCGGTGGCTGGGTTGGTAGCCTAAAAGTAAAGCTCATAAATTTGGTTTTGCTGGCATTTAGAGTCAGAGAGTTTTGAGCCAACCAAGCTGAGATCGAATTAAGTCCAAGCTGAGCCGTTGTAAATGTCTCTTGCCAGTCATTTCCCGTGATAGTGAGAGCTGTATCATCCGCGAATGTTGTGATCCTGATGTTAGGCAAGCTTATTTGACAGAGCTGGTTAATATACACCAAGAAGAGAGTTGGACCGATCACACTGCCCTGTGGAACACCAAATGTAACAGGAAGTTCGTTACCCATATGTTCACAGATTTTAACACCTTGGGTTCTATGTTGTAGATAGTTTCTGAAAATGGCAAGGGGCAGTCCTCTAACACCAATGCTCTTTAACTTTTGCAGCAGGAGTGGAATAGAAACTGTGTCAAAGGCTTTTGCAGCATCCAAGAAAATTGTTAGGACTTTCTTCTTACTGTCTAGACTTTTCACTATATGGTTTGTTAGGTCTAGGACAGCATCAGAAGTAGATTTATTCCACCTAAAGCCATATTGACTTGGAGATAAAAGGTTTTTATCTTCAAGGTAATTCATTAGCCTATTATTAATTATACGTTCCAGAATCTTTGACATTATGGGAAGCACTGCAATTGGACGATAATTGTTGACGCACTCTCTATCCCCGCTCTTGTAAACTGGATGAATCAGAGACTTTTTAAAGTAGGTGGGAAATGTGCCAGAGTCTAAACAAAGATTATAAATATGTGTAAGAACGGGTATCAACTTGGTACTGTATCGCTTAAGTAGAACTGTTGATATATTATCCCATCCTACGGCACAATCCGATGACAAGGAAATTAAAATAGACGCAACTTCCTCATAGTCCATTGATAATAACACAAAGGAGCTACAAGGGTTCACAGAAGACTCAGTAAATGTAAGTTGAGGGAGAGCGTGGATGGACGGAATTTTAGATGCGAGTGTTTTACCAACATTTGCGAAGTACATATTTACTTTATCTACTGATAGCATGGGGGTTGAGGCAGATCGAAGCAAGGAGGCAGAACTTAGATTCAGAGCAATTTGTCACTCTTTTAATAACTTTCCAGATCTTTTTGTTGTCAGAACCAGCTTCCACGAGTTGTGCCTTATCATATTGCCTTTTCACTTTTTTTAGAACTTTGTTGCAGAAGTTTGTATCTCTTATATGTTAATTTTAGGATTTCATCATTAGGATAAAGTTTGAGTTTCTTATGCATATTGTCTCTATTTCTGATACAACGAAGAAGGCCAACAGTAATCCATGGTTTAATAAGATGATTGCGTTTCGATATTTTTACCACTTTAGAGTTTTCTTTAATAGTAATCCTTAAAGTATCCACTAGGAGTTTTGTGGCCATATTTGGGTCCTTTAGACAATATACTGATTCAAAATCGAGTTTATTGAAATCATTATCAAGAGTTGTATAATTGATTTTGCTGGAAGTGGAGCGATTATTTTTAGAGTACATGAATTTATGTGGAAGACTTAGTAAGAGACTGTTATGGTCAGTCACAGAAGAGCCAAGAACTAGAGTGAGTGCTTTATGTTTGGATTTTAACATGAAATGATCTAAACAATTAGGGCCGCGAGTAGGTAGCGAATGTGTGGGGGTGCTTGGTTGGGGACCTCCACGCGGTGCACCCTGGGCAACGGAGACGGCAGCGCCTCTCTCCTAGGGTGGGAGAGACGCTGCCGCCTACGGCCAACTCCGACCGAGGCGAGGACGGCCCTGTTGAGGGCTGTTCGGAAGCTTTCCACGTGTCCCTCTGATTAGCAGAGGGCACAGTGGAGAGCAAGTAAGGGGGCCATCTCGAAACCGGAGATGGCCCAGGGTCAGTCGGGGTGCGAGGGATATGCTCTATGGGTAACCTTACACCCCGGCGTCTTAAGACCCGAGACGGCGTGCGGTTTTAGTCGGTGCAAGCCCGACATAACCGCCCCCGCTGGAGACCCCCCGCTCTCTAGCGGGGGCGGTATCCGAAGGGATTTCCGCACGAAAAAAAAAAAAAAAAAAAAAAAAGGTAGCGAATGTGTGGGCAGCAAACCATGACATGCCGCAAGATTGAGGTAACTAACACGACTTTCTTTTATATATCTATATATATATAGATATTTGATATAAAAATAAAAAACAATGGGAAAACCACAATCAAAAGTGGAACAGAAAGAAATAATAATTAATCAAAACGGGGCTGGGAATGCAGCCTCCGCCGTTACACCCGACTTTGCGCATAATCAAAGCATTAATCAAGGACTAATTATAGCCCTATTCATCATAGCTGGAATTGCAGGAGCGATTTTTGGATACAAGCAATATAAAAGTGCCAAAAACAAATGATAAGAAAGGAGGTACAGGCAAGCCTCATGAGACGTTTGCAGGACCGTCTTTCCTTTCGTAAGAAAGACAGAAATGAGGAAATTAATGAAAAAGAAACAGTGTAATACAGTGTACTCGTAATAACCGTGAAATAGTGGAATTCATCGTTCCGTTCAGTGTTCCGTGAATGGTGATTAAAGGAAATACATAAAAAATGAAAAAAAAAAAAAAATAAGTAGGGACATTTTAAGGCCAATTAATGAAAGTCTTGCGATAAAACGGTTTTCAGATGGTCTCCGTAACCGCAGACTGGGAACCATCATCGCAGCTCGCAACTACAGCAGCTTGAAAGGCGCTATTCGTGCGGCGGAAGACGAAGAATCTTCGCAGCCTACCAACCAAGTAATGATGAACATGAGAGGTAAGTTTAAGATCTAGAGGTGGTGCTCGTAACTGGCGACGTCCGGGCGGCCATTTTCCCTCCAACGAACCACCAAGAGGTAACTTTTTCAATTCTAATAGGGGACAAAACGGAAATTATTCTTTTAATAACAGAGGTCAAAATAATTATCGATACAATTTTAATAATTTTCGTGGACGATCAAACACAAGACCTTTCCGTGGTTACTATAGAGGCCGACCACTGTACCATCAGACACCACGTATCCATTATGCCGATACAGATAATCAAACTATCGGGGAGACGTCACAGATAAATTATACAACACAGAATAACCAAGAAAATGAAACTCAAGGTTGCTCTCAGTTTTTTCGAGCATAAAATTTTAACAATTCAGGGTTTATTTTGCGTTCAATTTTACGTAGGTAATTACAAATGTAAATTTTTAATAGACACTGGTGCGACCTTATCTGTTATACACAAAGATAAGATTCCTTCCAATGTATCCTTACAAAACATTAACACAGTGATTCGAGGTATAGGAGGTAACATATACTCAAATAAAATAGCTAGGCTTACTTTATATACAAATCAAAAACATTCAATTCAACATGATTTTCACGTACTTCATCGTATGCCATGAGAAGTTGATGGAATAATTGGATTCGATTTATTGAGAAATTTTAGTGCCCTAATAGATTTATCGAAAAATATTTTAACATTGGAATATACAAAAAATAAATTTGAATTAGAAATACTTAAAGATAATTCTAGAAATAAAGGACGTTACGTACCGCGAAGGTGTGAGTCTATACATTTCATAACTGTGCCTCAAACACAAGGTGAATATTTAGTGTTACCACAGCAATTGCATGAAAATATTTTCATAGCTAGTAGTATAGTAAAGCCAAATTTACAAGGATTTGTTCCAATAAAAATATTAAATACCAGTAAAACAGATATCATATTACCAGAAGTTAAATTAGAATTAGAATCTTTACAAGATTATATGATTTGCATACACGAGAAAAGTTATTCCAATGCAGAAAGGGTTAAAAAACTGTTATCAATACTTAAATTATATAACTTGCACCCACAAGAACAATTAAGTATAGAACAGATCTGTGCAAAGTGTTCAGACGTATTCTTTTTAGATGGTGATAAATTAGGAACTACAAATGTAATGAACCAATCCATTACAATGCAACCTAATTTTAGCTCGAGCTATGTTAAACCATATAGAATACCACAAGCTATGAAACCAGAAATAGAAAAACAAATTAAAAAATTTATTGAAGATGACATCATTGAACCTTATAACAGTGAATGGAATAGTCCAATTTTTTTAGTACCAAAAAAGAGTAATGAAGGTAAAAAATGGCGCTTAGTAGTTGACTGCAGAAAAGTTAATGAAAATATTCAAAATGATAACTTTCCTCTTCCAAACATAGTAGACATCTTAGATTCATTGTCAGGATGTGTTTATTTCAGCCATTTAGATTTGTATCAAAGTTTCTTTCAGGTCTCTTTAAATTCTAGTAGCAGTGACGTCACATCCTTCACTACCAACTTAGGACAGTACCAAATGAAAAGGTTACCTATGGGATTTAAGATAAGCCCTAGTTCCTTCTCTAGAATGATGTCTATAGCTATGTCTGGTTTAAATTATGAAAAATGCATATTGTACATTGATGACATACCTGTTTTTGGGCGTAATTTAGAAGCCCACAACAAGAATTTAATGTGTGTCCTGAAACACTTAGTAAAGTAAAAAGTTAATTTAAAATAGAATCCAACAAAGTGTGTATTTTTAGAGAAACAGCTTGTATATTTAAGTCACACAGTCACAGCTGAAGGTGTTTTGCCCAATAAAGAAACAGTAAATGCTATTCAAAATCATCCGACTCCTAAAAATGTAGATGAGGTCCGTAGATTTGTTGCTATGTGTAACTATTATCGAAAATTCATACCACAATTTGCTAATATATCAATGCCATTAAATAAATTAACAAAAAAATATGCTACTTTCTATTGGGATGCTAAATGTTCAGAGGCATTTGAACAATTAACAAACTATTTAATATCTCCGCCTATCCTTCAATATCCTGATTTTTCTCCAGAAAATGAATTTATTTTGCAAATAGATGCCTCAGGATTTTCGATTGGTTCTCTATTGTGCAATAAAAATTTAAAACCTATAGCATACGCCAGTAGACCATTAAACAAGTCCGAATTAAATTACGCGACTATACAAAAAGAACTTCGAGGGCAAAGACAATATAGTTGCTGATGCCTTTTTTTTTTTTTACGTGCGGAAATCCCTTCGGATACCCCCCGGGGGTGGTTATGTCGTGTCTCGACTAAAACCGCACGGTGTCCTCCCCAAGTGTCCGTTGCCGGGCACCTCGGGTAAGCCCTCGAAAGGATAACCCCAGGGTTGCCGGCGGACTTTAGCCGCCACCGCGGCCTCTCCTGGTGGAGTCGGGTTTTATCCCGCTTCGGTGAGTTGGCAGGCGTTTGTAGGGTACACACGACACGCCTCCGCCACGGCCTGAGTTGCTGATGCCTTAAGTAGAATTACAATAACATCAGATGATTTGAAAACTATTAACGATCAACTTACAGTTATGACAAGAGCCCAACGGAAAGGAAAGGAAAAAACAGATAGTAGTGTAGGTGACAGAACCACATCGGTTCTTCCCAATACGCCCACCGATCGAAGGCCTGATCACCCCAAGGTCGTGGAAATAATTCGAGCCTGTTATGGAAAAGCATCGTAAACGACAGAATATAGGTATTTTACTTTTTTTATCGTAACGTAAATCTAAAATTATTTAGACCCTAATTCAAAGACCCTTAAACTTCTATTTGCATAAACATCAAAATTACAACAGGAAATATATAGTATCGCAAACGACAAAAGTCAACGTTTCAAATATTAGAACAATCAGAACTATCGTAACCAACTTATCGTAAGTAACGTTTGTCACTTACGATAAAATAGATAGTTCTAAGATCTGCCCAAAATCTGTGTTGCGTTTAATTATCATATAAGCATTTTGTTTATTTTCCAGATCTGGCGGACAACCAGTTCGGTTTCCGCCGGGGGCGCTCCACCGTGAAAGTGATCATGCGCGTTAGGCGCCTGGAGGAGGAAGTAGTCTCGCAGGGTGGGGCGGTGGTGGCGGTGTCTCTAGACATCGCCTAAGCCTTCAACACCCTACCCTGGAGCTGCGTTAGGGAGGCTCTCGCGTATGACGGAGTGCCTCCATACCTCCGCCGCATTGTCGAGGCATACCTATCCGAGAGGGCCATAGTTTACCCGAGCTGGCTAGTGCCAGGGCGGCGAGAAGTGTCGTGCAGTGTTCCACAGGAGTCGGTCCTAGGGCCACTCCTGTGGGACATCGTGGGTGCTGCGCAGTCCGTTGCTCGAGGGTGTCAGCATAACTTGTTACACCCTCTTTATGGCGCGGGGAGCAAAGTACCGAAGCGCGGCACTAAAGGCCACGGCAGGGGTTGCTCAAGTCGTGGGTCGAATACATCGGCTGGGACTCGAGGTAGCTCTCCACAAATCCAAGGCTATGTGTTTTCACAGGCCTCGGAAGGGGCTACCTGCGTGAACCAGCATAACCGTAGGGGATGTAAGCATCGGCATCGAGCCCACGATGAAGTACCTTGGGCTCGTACTCGATAGCCGATGGGACTTCGGACCTCATCTCCGAAGTCTGGTCCCGAAACTGAAGGGGGCTGCGGTCGCGCTATCGTGGCTGATGCCCACCGTTAAGGGACCCAACGCCCCCATTAGGAGACTGTACCTGCAGTGCTATTCTCTACGGTAGCTCGTCGACGAGCTCGCAAAATGCTGCTTTGGATTTATATTTTATTTTAATTTTGATTTTAATTTATGATTTAGATTTAGATTTAGATTTAGATTTAGATTTAGATTTAGATTTAGAATTAGATTTAGATTTAGATTTAGATTTAGATTTAGATTTAGATTTAGATTTAGATTTAGATTTAGATTTAGATTTAGATTTAGATTTAGATTTAGATTTAGATTTAGATTTAGATTTAGATTTAGATTTAGATTTAGATTTAGATTTAGATTTAGATTTAGATTTAGATTTAGATTTAGATTTAGATTTAGATTTAGATTTAGATTTAGATTTAGATTTAGATTTAGATTTAGATTTAGATTTAGATTTCTAAATCTAAATCTAAATCTAAATCTAAATCTAAATCTAAATCTAAACCTAAACCTAAACCTAAACCTAAACCTAAACCTAAACCTAAACCTAAACCTAAACCTAAACCTAAACCTAAACCTAAACCTAAACCTAAACCTAAACCTAAACCTAAACCTAAACCTAAACCTAAACCTAAACCTAAACCTAAACCTAAACCTAAACCTAAACCTAAACCTAAACCTAAACCTAAACCTAAACCTAAACCTAAACCTAAACCTAAACCTAAACCTAAACCTAAACCTAAACCTAAACCTAAACCTAAACCTAAACCTAAACCTAAACCTAAATCTAAATCTAAATCTAAATCTAAATCTAAATCTAAATCTAAATCATAAATTAAAATAAAATATAAATCCAAAGCAGCATTTTGCGAGCTCGTCGACGAGCGCAACGCTGCGCGCAAGGCTGTGTCCTTAGAGAATAGCACTGCTGATCATAGTTTTAAGTTGAATAATCAAGCCACTTCTAGTAACGTTTTGACTCCCAAGATAACACGCTGCGGCCGTGTTGTCAAGCGATCGATACGTTTTGCTTAGTCAACAGCAACGAACTAGAACTGGAATGTTTCGCAATGTACCATATGCTTATAGCGTGATTATAAATTATAATTTGGACTGTATCATCGAAAGTACATCATAAGCGATTTTGTTATATTTTGTGGGTCACGCACACCACATTATTTTTGTTATATACACATATTATACACTTATACACTTAATTTAGGATTATTTAAAGTCCATACAGTGCCTCTACATGTTTAATTGTAACTTATTCGTTGTACAAAAATCATATCAGTTGTATCATTTAAGCAGTACATCAAATGTAAATCATGGGTTACAATCAGAGTAAGCCTCAACAAAACAATGTGGCTATTGCCCAATCTGTGTCAAACGAACTCATCGGTCAAAGAGTTAATTACTTGGAGATTATTTTAATGGTGTTAGCTGTGGCACTTGGGTTGATATTAGTGTAGTGGAGCAGGACACAGTGTAAAAAACGAGTCCGTAACTGGTTGCGCAAGGAAGCTGCCGTTGTGGGACTGTCTCCACCACTGGTGGTTAAGGTCCAGGCTGTCCAGCCACCAAACCTAACACGCCCTGCGGAAGTGTATTGACTTTATCTTTATTTTTATGTATACTTTGTGTGAACCTTTGTGTAACTTTGTGTAATCTATGACTGAAGTAGTAAAAATTTGGGTACCTAATTTTTTTGTAATGTAAAAATTTTTTTGTAAGAGGGGGGCTACTGTAGGGACACAGTATGCCAGTGTAAGTTGAATGTAAACGTGTGTGTAAACGGATAGTGACGGCTGCGTCCGTTAAATAAGAGAGTCGTGAATATACTCTAGTACTGAAATATCGTGTATAATTTCTTAACGCTAAACTCCTTCTGATATAGGTAACCTGAGTTAGACGTACTTACCTAAACATAATATGATAGTGATATAAGACCAATCACTTATAATTAGAATGACTTAATTTTGGTTAAAAACGAAAGTGGAAATAAAATGGAAAAATTATATAATGGTCCATATATAGTTTTGGAGGATTGCCAACCTAATGTTAAGATTCTTAAGGATAATAAAATAGAATTAATTCATAAAAACTGCACTAAGCTCTTTAAAAAATAAAATGAAACAAAGTATATGACTTTATATTAATTTTGTTTATTACTGCAAATGTAATAGATACTAACTTAACGTAAATGTCAATATAAAAAAAATGTTTTCTTATTTTTTTTTCTTCTTTAGGGTAGATGTTATCATAGATTATTATATATATGATGTTATGTAGGTTAAGCTATCTGTATGTGTATGAGTATGAGTTTTATTGCAAATATACGACAGTTGTATTACAGCAGTGTTTCAGTCAACTCCTTAAATAAGTTTCCTAGAAATTAACCGATTTGATAACAGTAGGTTATTGATTAATAACCACATTAGGTCCTTGCTTTGTATTAAATCGATGATAAAAGAGTCACCTCGTCAACTACGGTAGCTAATTGACTAGATATTAAAAAACTTGAGAGCGTTAAAGATCATGGGTGAGCCCACTCAAAGTTGGGATACATTAATATTATACTACATTACATTATACTACAATATTAGATAACGAGTAACGGACGACTGAGAGGCATGCATGGATCTCCACTCGCCCCGCGCGTGCGCTTGTCTGCTATAGTTGGGGTGGCAAGTTAAAAAACCACTTGCTTAAATAATGAATGGTTCAATTTTTTTTTATGAAAAAGTAAATTATATGAGAAGACCAACTATTATTTTCAATAAAAAGGCAAATCAAATGTAAAAACAAATTACACTATTATTTTCAACATTGACAGGATGCTATTACTATTATTTGTTACTATACTGTTATTTGAGGTGACATCACTAGCAATTAAAAATATATAGTATCCGAACGATATAACCTAGCTGGATCGTATTACAGAATGAGTACCTAATAAAATGTTTTCTAGCATTTCAAATGATATTAATATTAGGAAACATTTTTTTTAGATTAGAGTTATGATAATGTATATCTTTTGTTTGTAATTAATTAGGGAGTATTATTGAAATTAGGGGGTATTATTGAATTTTGATTTGAAAAGATGACGACGTAACAAGGATAGCGACCTGTGGATGTCATACGTAACTTTAGGATTTGGCTCTACTGTAATCGGACAATGGTAAATAATTTACCAACAGAAAAACTACCCCCTCCCCTTATTTTTTTATAATTTTGATAACAAATATGAAATTAGCGACCCCCAATTGTCCATATATCAATGTGACTTTTAAAAATAATGCACATAGGCTCGCGTTTGCTTTAGGGTTAAACTAGGAATTCAGCGCAGGGTGCGACTGAAATAAATTGAGCTGAGCGAGCAGGACTCTTACTTGAAAATAAGACATCTTACTACGGTCGGGCGCTTAGCTAAGGCTGCGCGCTCGTGAAACTGTTTTTCGGTGATTATTCCTCAATGGTATATCGGACAGAACCATCTCGCTTCAAACACTCCTCAGTGTCCACCCTATCACCGTGGTAAATTTGGTCAAGATCTTGCGAGTGGTTACGTAGGAGTTCAGCCACCAACAAACGGTTATGCCGCGTATAAGAGCTCAAGAAGAAAACTAAATTATAAAATGATACCAAAAAAATACATAATTTCCATTTTCAATATTTGTTCAAAGTTACCTCCAAGTATTATCAACTATTTTCGTCAGGTAGTTAAAATCCTTTGTGTCAAACCTACTACGGTTATACTTTTTTAGAAAACAATTATCCGCCATTTTACTTTCGAGTTTGATTGATTTGTTGGCTTGTAATTCCTACGATGTAATGTAATCCAGATTGGAAAACGTGCTGGTATTCTGTCGTATGGAAATTCATATTAAATAACTGATGATTTAATGATCCATTTAATAACATAGGTTTTGATAGAGCTGTTATCTCTTACCGATTCAATATGTCAGCACACGAGCAAATGAGGGCAATGTTGGATCAATTGATGGGCACTGCTCGCAATGGTATTGTATTTTAATTATCTACGCTAAAACATCACAATGATAATTGTTTACAATCAATTAAACTTGTTTTGCATATGATAAATGATTAAGTAATTGTAGAAATTAGAATGTAAATTGTTCCATGTATCTCATGAGAATTTTGTAATTTTCAGGTGAATCCGACAAGCATGGAGTTAAATTTTATGATGATTCGGTGTGTAAATCGTATCTATTGCAATGTTGTCCACATGAAATACTATCCTCCACGGTAAGTCATTCTGTTTTGATGTGATTTTATGGGCAATAATTTCTGAGTTTTCATTAAATAAACTACTAGCAAATCATATTTTGTACTAATAAATATTACATTTTAAAATATATATATATAGTTAGTTTATGATAAATTTTCCTATTAATGAAATCTCAGCATTTTTTTTATATTGGGACCACACATATACTAAGATATGATCATTATAATTGAAATTTAATACTAAAGAGCATATGCTATTTGAAATGAAGTCATCTTATTGTATGTGTTTTGACTTTCACTCTCACATCTCTTGTCATATGATACTGAAATGACGCTGAAGAAATCTTACATCGGAGTGGCATTAACTGTGGTGAAATGTGCTTTTCAGAAAATGCCCAACACTAGTCTTTATTGCTCATCACAATACTTAACAGATGAGGGATAGATTGTATGAGTTAGGCTGTTCTGTAAGTACCAAGATGTACGTATAAAAACATTTATAGTTAGCTGATTGTATTACTACTGCTAAGCAGTATTTAATTTTAATAAGGCTCTTAAAATAATAAAATTTTCCAACGGTTACTAATGCTGCTTCGGTGAGTACATGTGAAAATTTTAGGAACATGAAAATCTTAAGCCTGGTGAGCGCAATTTGGTGTCATACATTCTAACTACATTGGGTACGTACTGTGCTGTTTAAATGGCTAGCATATCCAATAAACTTTTGCATGTATTGAGCAAGGAGATATAAAATCCAAAATTCTTGAACATACATAAAATGCAACTGTATTCAAGTTTTAGATACAATTTTATTAAATTTTCAATCAAATAGAATAAACAGTTATTTATTTTTGACATTAATGTACAAAGTATTATAATGAAACATATGATTGCATTCTTAATATTCAGATTTATTACTATTTTCTCATTTCAATACATATAAACATATTTGTTAAATACTACACATTACATTTAATAAGCAAATTACGAAAAGCAAGAGATTTTGGACTCCAAGGTGCAATCTTTTGATGTAATCTGAATTGATGCTTGGACGAAAAAGCCTTTTAATAAGTAAAAAAAAGCATTTGTTGTTGTGATGAAATTTGAAATATTGAAAATGGGAATAATGATGAAGTACAAAGTAATTAAATAAAAATGTTTCAAAGCAGCCTTTTATTTAATTTTCTTAATGATATTCTGTATTTCTGTTTTGGTGTCTGAATATACTTGGTCTGGTTAGGCTAATCAGGAGGGTGTTTTCACTATCATTTGTAAGTATTTATTATACATTTACATTATCCTGTGCGTGAACCGGGTCTGTCTGAGCTGTGGTGATTTAGTATGTATTTCTTTGAAATATTTTTTATAAAAAAAATTGTGTATTGCAAATATTTTTTAAGCAATTGTGTCCTTCAGGAGATGAAATAATACTGATTATGTAGATTAATAAAAAAAGAAACAATCATATTATATTATATACATTACCTAATATTTACAATTTCCTTAGAACCCTTAGTATTCATTCGATGTTATTTTTTATTGCAGCGAATGGATTTAGGTGAGTGTCCAAAAATACATGATCTGGCTCTACGTGCAGATTATGAGTTAGCATCAAAAACCAAAGACTATTTCTATGACATTGATGTAAGTATAATAAACTCATATTATTTTTGATTTATAATGCAAGTATAGAGCCATAGTTTCTCATTGATCGCTAACTGCTTGCTATAACTGAGACTACAAAAAGCACTATTTATGAGCATGTACAAATATGCAGCTGACAGCTGAGCCTTAGTGGCTGTCACTCCATCAGTGGTTCTATCTTATAAACTGTGTTAGCTAGACAGTTAAAATTTTCACCGATGATATATTTCAGTTTCCGTTATACTTAACAACAAATACAAGAAAAAAAATTAAAATAAATATTTCGCTTAAATATTTATCATCTATCTCATCTATCCATACAATAAACATGATTGTTTTGCAATTTTTTACTTCATATTAATAACTATAATAACCAGGCTGTATCTAATGAGCTGTGATAGATAGACATTTAAAATTTTCACAGATGGTGCATTTCTGTTGCTGCTATAGCAACATATACTAAAAACAATAAAATAAATATTGAATAATGGCAACAGGTAGACACTTGAAATATTCACAGAATATTTAATTGTATATTCACTTCAAAAATAGATAATTAACTTAAAATAAAATTAATTTGGGGGGGCTCCCATTGTATAGATAATGGTATACAATTCGTGCGCCAGTCCGACTCGCACTTGGCCGGTTTTATTTATTTTCTATACTTAGATGTTTTTCTTAGAATCTATTGATAGTGATGAAATAATCTTCATTAAACAAATCTATTATTAATTTGGACGATTGTGAATTCAATACTGAATACTGTTATTTTTTTCAACTTGCTGAAGGGTGAATGCTAGGGGTCATCAGAGCTATTTAAAGATGTACAGCTCAGTCTTTGGAACAAGGACTATCTCTCTCTTTTGCAATGCTTCCCATTTGTTAGTTCAAACATATATTTAATACAGTCAGTTTTTTGATTATCCAACAAGATATTTATAAATTTAGAGCTAAAAATGAGTCCTCTGATATCAACCTGAGTGTGTCATATTATATACTTTGTCAAACACCATCAAACAATTTTGACCTGGCAATATTTAGATGGGAATGCATAAAAGCAACTAGTACATAATTGTTAAAAATTGTTGTTGAGTCCTATTAAAATTTTAAAAGGATGCTAACAGTGTATTATTATAAAAACAAACAAATAATAACAGAAGAATACAATAGGAAAAACACAATTTTGATTTCACATTTATTAATTTATCACTTTTAATATTTACTTCAGATGAGTGATAGTTAGTTAATCTCTTGCATCACAAAATACATGAGGGTAAAAATTAAATCTACACTCCTTTACTGTAACTATATAGACTACTCTTGCCACACAACATTTTTACATAATTTATGTACAGTCAGCTTCTTATATAAAGATACAGATAACATATCTATTTCTTTATATTTTTGGATACTTTGGATGCTTAGAAACAATTGGCGCTGTGTTTGTTACAATTATTATGAACTCATATTTGACGATGTTCGTGTTCCGATATATTTGTGCAAGATGGGTGATATACATAATTAGAAGACTTCAGTTTGATGGCCTCTGTGGCGTAGCGGTAGTGCATTCGACTGCTACGACAAGTGGCGCGGGTTCGATTCCCGCTCAATGCAAATATTTTTTTGCATGAATATGCATATTTGCATTGGTCTGGGTGTTTCTATGTATAATATGTATGTATTTACAAAAAAAAAGTAAGTATTTAAGTATGTTGATCCGCATTCTGAAACCCATAACACAAGCTAGTTAACCTCTGCTTACTTTGAGTCTGGAAAGCGTTGTGTAGAATGTCGTAGAATATTATTATTTGGTTGTATTAATATCATTGATCACTTAAGGAGTGCCTATATATCTGGATATATGTTATTTGTGACTTTATATAAGAAGCTGCCATGACTGTGCCTAGGTCTATACTTTGCTAAACCTTTTCGAACTTAGTCAAGTGTCTGATCAAAAATTATGTTCCTGACTACTTTCAAAATAATAATAAATCAATCTTCCACAAAAAATAACAGAATTTTTAAATGTCAACATAGGCGACAGAACATTTAGAGGCTTTTATTGCCGACTGCGATCGTCGTACTACGGCGGCCAAACAGCGTCTTGCTGAAACTCAAGAGGAACTATCTGCTGAAGTTACCGAGAAGGCAAATGCAGTACATGAGTTGGCTGAGCAGATCGGTCAGAAGTTGGCCCGTGCCGAGGCACTTGGAGAGGAAGGCATGGTAGAAGAGAGTGTTAAACTTATGGGCGAGGTGAGATTCTTGAAACTGTACCAGTAATTTACATAATACAGCAACGCAGACAACAGCGCGGGGCGAGCAAAATACCCGCGGTGCGCCCTTATTATTACTCCCATTAGCTTGCATTTTGCCTACGTATGCTACCAGGCGACATGAGCTATCTATAACGCGGACAAAGTGCATATTATTGTAGTACTAATAAGAACGCGACGCGGGCATTATGACTGCCGCGCGTCGTCATCTGGGCAGCGTCTGACATGCAATTATGCATATGCATATATTGTTGAAATGAATTAGTCTTGAACAGTGCATTCAATATTTTTGATCGCCTTACAATCTCATAAAAATCATAGTAAACCTGTTTTACATAGACGCGTTTAGGCTATTTGCTCTATCAAATTAACAACTAGAGGTTCATAATCGAGATTGGTCCAGCTTGCAGTGCAGCATCGGACCTTCCTGCAGAAAGAAGTAGGTGTAGGCCTTCCTTTGTTCTATTCAGGCCTCGTTGCGACCCTTGGTTTACCGCGGTTTTGATACCGTGACTTTCTGCGAGGATGACATCTCGCAGAAGTAGGTGAATATGCAGATCCGAGAAGTGGAGAGATCCCTGGCAAAATCAATCGCTGTGAAAGCGATAGAGACCCGCATATGTGCCCCTCATGTCGACATGAGTATTTCTGTAGGTGGATGCGACGACGCGACGGGATTTGTGCCTTCAGTAGAGCCTTCTGCGAATGGTTGATCCGTTTGTTACACGTCGTGAGCTCAGTTAGAAGACGGAGCCCACATGCTCTTTGCGAATTAACAAGTAATTGTATTTCAATAACAATAATGCTGAAGTTATTATTTCAATTTACAGATTGATGAATTACGCAAAAAGAAAGCTGTTGCCGAACAGGAATATCGAAATTCTATGCCAGCTTCGTCATATCAACAACAAAAACTACGCGTATGTGAAGTGTGTTCTGCATATCTAGGTATACATGATAATGACAGACGACTAGCTGATCATTTCGGTGGAAAACTTCATCTGGGATTCATTACTATTCGAGAGAAATTAGCAGATCTGAAGGTGACACAACTTTTGAATTTTTTTCTTTATACTTGATTTGAATATTTTACTGATGTTCATCTTATATTTTAGAGAACTGTAGATAAACGGCGTGACGAGCGTGGTGCTTCAGAACGTGAACGGAGCGGGGGCAGACGCCATTATGTAGGTGGTCGCGAGCTGGACCGTCGCGCTCGACGTCACCGCGAGTCCGCGAGGGACCGTGACCGTAATAAGGAGACGGAGCGCGACCGTAACAAGGAGACTGAGCGCGATCGTAATAAGGAGACAGACCGTAATGATCGTGAAAGGAAGGACAGAGACCGCGATCGTGAACGTGAACGCGATAGAAGGTAAATTCCAATAATGTAAAAAGTAGATACTTAAGCAATTGATTTAAATGTTACAAGCGAAGGCAGATATATAGCCGGTTTTTTTAGTATTACAACATTCTAAGTACCCTCCAAATTTACTTCTTTCCGTCAGAAGAGTGCGTGCCTGCCACGAAACCGTTTTCCCATTTTAAAAGTAGAATATAAGCAAAAGTATATTAATAAATTTAGTTCCTTCTTAGTTGAATATTAGTTTCTGAATTAAGAAATTGAAGTTCAGGCGTCTACTTACGCGACTCAACTTCAGTTACAGAAACTAGCCATATATGGTTCTCACAGTCATCAGAGGAATTTGATGCCTTGTGTAATCCTTATTACTAAAATTTATTTACTTTAAATAGTGATTATTGATGTTGTCTCGATTATTTATTCAGTTAATAGTTTTACATATATACACTATGTTTTCTTAGCAATGTTCCAGGCGTAGTTCTGGATCATAACTCAATTATGTGTCAGAAATATCAGCCCCGTAAATCTTTCAACGTGGTATATCTACACTGTATACCTTCCCCGTTTGTCTGTGTCATCAATACGTACCTATTGCAGCTATGAAGAAATTAGGAATTTAAACACCATTTTCGATAACTCATGAATAAAATGTTTAATTTTTTAAACAGGCGCAGCCGATCACGTAGTCGGAGCAGACGTGAAGAATCTACTGAAAGGCCCCGCGGGCGTGACAGAGACCGAGACCGTGAACGGGAATCGCGCGCTCGTCGTAGTCGCTCAAATCGTTCCAACTCGCGAGAACGCCGTCGAGACTAGCCTTGTTTCAACAACAAAATTAATAATTGTCCTACTTGTCTCTCAAATAAATGTGTGACTGCTACCTTAATAAGGGCAACACATGTCATATTCAGTCTTATAAACTATATTTCGTTTTAGGTTAATAGAAAATATGCTAAGTTTTTTGACACAATTCCTATCTAAAATATTTCTTTACTCAATGTGGGTGGCTATCAGTTCTTTCTTTTTTCAATTTCATATTGTTTATTATTTAATCTGTATAAGTATGATTTTTAAGTGAATTTTATTTTATTATCCAAAATATAGCATATATATATATTTGGATTAAGTGACGATGCAATAGATATTATTAAATACCTACTATCACAAATTAACTATGTTTATTTTATCCTCGTAAATATAATAATGTAAAGGCTAACAAAACTTGCATCGAAATACTTTTGCCTCAGTAAAGCCATAACATTGTTAGCCGTCATACAATAGTCGAAATTAGTAAGCGTATTGGTTGAATGATTCGACACGCTATAGGGAGCAATAATTACCATACCTAAGGTGTATAATGTAGCTACTATATTGCGTAGTGCATAAACTTCCACAATCGTTCGTATCGTTCAGTTATCTAGGATAGATAATACCTAATATAAAGTTATAATTTAGTTTTAGTATTTGTAAGACTTGTTAGACGTAACATAAACTGAAATAGCAAATAGGGTGTTTGTTTGATAATAGACTTACAAGGGATTGATGTGATTTCCGGTAAAGAAGTGATATTAAACAAAATATTGTCAGGAGCAATTGGCCTACCATGCATGACGTGCTTAAGAGCGATCGTGTTTTGGCACAGAGGCCGCCGAGGTTCAGAGGGAGAAGGATGGAGCTATACAGCCTATATAGCTTCTATCCCCCTTCCTCTTGACCGCGGCTGTGCTGCGGCTCACACGATCGCTTATAAGCATGTCATGGTAGGCCAACAGGTCAAAAGATATGAATTTCATAATATATGAAAGCAAGATGTAAAATGTAGTTTATTTGCTTTTTGTTTGTTAAAATTAAAATCATTATGATTACTCCTGTCTTTGAATTGTACTAAACTTCAACGCATTTCCTTGAACGCATGTCCCAACGAATATTCATCCCGCCCGGCATACGCATACCCCGGATAACCGGGGGTACGAGAGAATTGCCTTAATAGGCATTGAAGTGCCATCTTACACTCCGGCATTGAGACCCGAGACGGCATGCGGTTTTGGTCGGTTCGAGTCTGACATAACCATGGGGATTTACGCAAAAAAAGGCACGATAGGCGGAGACAAACCTAAACAAACAAAAATGCCCGATTTTCATGAAAACTAAAATTACGTCATTGGATTAAAAGAAAAACATTTCTCATAGCCAGGAATCGAACCCATTGGTTTTCAACAAAAAAACTTCGCGATGACCAAATCCTGAATGCGCAAATGCAACTAATTCATGGACATATAAGCGTTGGTCATTTTTTAGAAAAGGTTCGTTAGATTACAAGTATATTTGAATTTTTGTTAGATTTTTTTTATGTGTGCGTTCGCGCAGCGGAATGTTGAATTTAAAGATTTTAATCATGCAGATACTTAGTGTATGACGTCGTGTAATTGTGTATGGTAAAAAAAATTTGTGCATGCAGCCATTGTTGAGAAATTTGCTAAAATCTGATTCCGCTGGGCGAACGTTGTCCTGGCGGAACTTTTTTTAATCCATGGACTTTTGGAATACGATTTACTATGCAATTCCTTTAGAACGTTGTGATATTTGACTGCTTTGTAAACAGTGGTCTATTCATGTTAAATTGTCCTATAACTCTTTAATTACTAACGAAACATCATTGATACTTGGCAACATGTTGCAGACACTCTTACAAGGTTTGTATAAACGTGAAAATCTAGACCCCTCAGTGCATACTTTACGAACTAAGAACTATTATGCGTATTTTACGTTTAAATTTTTATCTTTTAATCCCTACTATTTTTTCTAAATCTGTTTTTTAAACAAATATAAACAAATTCAAAACAACGTATGTAAAAATCTATAGCTCTCTATATAAGCGCTTTATATGAAAACTAGCTAATGACCAAACGTTCGCGTAGCGGAAACTTGAATTTCTCCAAAGTTTATGCATGCACTAGTTTTATTCATACATACACAATTACACACAAATACACACTAATTTTTGGACACATTTTTTTTCTTCTAAGTCCATGGATTAAAAAAAGTTCCGCCAGGACAACGTTCGCCCAGCGGAATCAGATTTTAGCAAATTTCTCAACAATGGCTGCATGCACAATTTTTTTTTTACCATACATAATTACACGACGTCATACACTAAATATCTGCATGATTAAAATCTTGAAATTCAACAACATTCCGCTGCGTGAACGCACACTTTTTTTATTCAGACGCAGAATTTGTGTTTATATCTTAGAATGAAAATTTGTGTTCATTAAAATGAAAACAAAATAAATTTTAAAATTTATCGATAACTTATACTTATTTCGGTACACACTTGCATGGTGGGTGGAGGGGTAATCGTGAATTACTCCTCCACCCACCAGTGGGAAAAACCATTTCGGGACCCAAAAAAACTCATCTGTGTTATTACACCATTCGATATTGGCTAGTAAGGAACGATGGTAAGATCTCATTTTTACCAAAATAAGTTTTTTCTCCGATTTTACTTGGATTATTATTTTCTTTGCGGGCAAGTCCCGTCCTCGTTTGCGGGCAAAGTCCCATGTCATCATGCCTTTTGGGCCACTTTACACCCTGGCGTCTGAAGACCTGAGAAGGCGTGCGGTTTTAGCCCGACATAAACCAAGAGGATTACCGCACGAAAAGAAAGGGGGCATGTCATCATCCGTCGCATCCGATACTTTTACCTCGAAGCCAAGGGCCCGTTTTCTCTTTGTACTCTTAGATTTGACTTATCTTGGCTTTATTGGGAGTGCCAGCACCAGATTCTCGTCCGTTTATAAGCTGGCGTACCGGCTAGTACGTGAGGTATGCCAGGCCTGTCAAGATCTTGGTGGGGCCCCATTGGCTCCCATACCTACATGTCAACGACGCTCATTGGGGCACGCTCTGAGACGAATATACAAAACTCAATTTTCAAAATGAGTAAGTTTATCAGTTATACCTAATATTTGATTAATATTTTGTAATTTGTGGTTATAAACGGTTATCATTTATCTAAGAAACATCTGCAAAGTTATTGTTTTTCCGCATTTTACATTTGCAATTTTTTTTATTAAGTTCTTTGATAATTAATATTTGTCTTACTATGAAGTTATTTCAATTCTAACTCATGTTGGGTGTTAACCAAGGTTAGTACTATCTAAATTATGTAACTTTTGAACTGTTTTTCATATCAAAGACTTAGAATAGGTATGTTTTTTTAAATCTTAATCAAACCACGTTTTCTCCAATTTCCGTAAGAGGCCACGGAGGTCGACTGCAGCCATTCGCCCGGTAAAGCGTTCGTCCGAAGATACACTTCGGCCTGCACTTCCGCCTCCAAGTCCCACGGGGGAGTTCCGGTCAATGCGCATGCTACCTTCGTCTCTAGGGTGCAGAGTGCGTATGACTTTGTCCGCCATAATCCTCTGAATGAGCCACAGGCGGGCCCTATTCCCGGCGGTCAAGGCCGCCGCCCACACCGGCGCACTGCATAGCCCCAGTATATAGTATACAGTGGTATGGCGCCATGGACCGGACAATCCCCGTGAACAGTCGCCTGAAAGCGACGTTGGGTCCCCCTAGGTTAGGCAAGAGCTGTCTCGGAGGATGATGACCAACCTCAACTTTGAAACGGGATGTAAAATAAAATAATAGTTTTCATTTACAAGTTATATATTTGCTGACTTAATGTGGAGCATTTTATGCTTCCCTATGTATCTAACATTTGTTTCAATAATATATGATACTTATGCAAAATACGGTCAAAGAAGCACCTAAGGCGGTTTCGATTAAAATTTTAACATTATACATAAGATAAAATAAAGATTACGCATTTTGATCTACAAACATTTGAACTAGTATATCTGTATAACATAACATCACATACAAGATAAAAGATGTTTAACAAAAAGGCTAGGCTGAAGACAATAAAAAATTTGGTTAATATAATTTAAATTCTTATTGATGGGTAGATGAAGTAGGGATAACCCACCCTAATTTTATCAAACCATTAGTCAATGTTGCACTCACCCCATCAGTGAGACAATTCGACATTGACGACATATTTATTTAACTTTTAGATTTTTCTTTTCTAGAACCGATTTAACATCATGAGACATTATATTATTATGAGCATACTTATTTATGTCGTTGTTCGAAGAGAATGTAATGTATGCCCTTGTCATATGATATGCTATAGACTAGAAGGTAAAGTATAATATTAATTAAATAACAAACAATTAGGTTAAAACTAATAAAAGAAATAGATAAACATCTTTTTTAGAAAGATAAAAACTAGGAACATCAAAAAAAATGTATTTAAAGTTTTATTTAAGCTTATACAATATGTACACAGTATCTATCTACTTGCGGAATTAAAATTCTCTAAAAAAATGTTTTTACCTACTAATATTTTGTCTAGTCCTACGGTGAGTGGCAACACTTAAAAATAAAATTTCGTAGTAGTAAATTGCGAACGTTGCGTATAGCGTTCAGCCTCTTTGTCTTATGTCAGTATCATTAAACCATTATTGTAGTATGTAATTTAATAGAAAGACTATCGGTTACACACAAAAAGGACATAATCCAGTACACGCAAAGTAGTGACGATCTCTCCTCTACCTCCGAGAGAGATATAGAGGACAAGCGCCTCACTTTCTACATTATGCTCATTGAACAGTGTGGACGAAACACCTCGACTGAGCTTTGGTTAGTTCAGATTTACATACAACTACTATGATTTAAAGGCAAGACAGACTTTTTGAAAAATGTAATTTTTACTGAATCGGGCTTCTGGTTTATTCCTGCTTTTTATTTCTGTTGTATTAGGTATGTATCTAGATATTTCCACTGTATAACAGGTATTATTGGCAAGAATTGAAATTGATGGACTAGCAGTGTCTGAAATGGCCGAGTGACTGCAAAGGGAAACCGGTAAGACCTAGGTAGGTACTATCTTAAGGCGTACTTGGTTTGCCGGCCACACAAGCTACCGTCAATAAACACAGTGCGTTTTTAGTCAGTTCGAGTCCAACATACCCACCTCACATATGACATGCAATGTAATTCATATCGGAAAACAATCACAATATAAACTGTGCTGCAATTGATTCTTAAATAAAAATATCGCTTACATGACATATTACATATTTTTACTCAATAATAGGTTTATTGAGTGTAGGTTTGTACCTATAACCATCGACTAAAATATATATTACGGTTGAAAATTGCTTATAAAACGATGAGTTATATATAAAAACGAACAAATGTAATGATTATGGTAGGTATATTTATTAAACAATATTTTCTATATTTATCTAAACAATTATAGATAAAAACATATCTATGAGTTTAAGATGAGATCAAAACTAGTGTCAGTCTACTGAAAACGAAAATAATGACACGAAACGCTGCCGAAACATTGTATCCGAATGAAAAAAGAAAAGAAAAAAGGAACCCTTTGTTTAAATTTGAACTCAGCAAAAGAAATATTGATCTTCAAAAACGGCGATAGATAAAATATGTTTAAATACTTCTAGATTCGTGGCTGACCATTTTTAATAATCAATATGTTTTGGTTATTTCACTTAAAGATTTTTTTTGCTTTACTGACATGCTCGTAACTGTGTAGCATTAGGTAATATAATATATGATAATTGTATTCATAATTTTCTGTCGTTTAACATTTTGTATCCTTATTTAGAAAACAATATATTTCGAAATATTGATATGAGTGGTATAAAAAAAAATTCATGGCAATAGTGACATTCAATTAAAAACGACTAATATAGTTAATTTTACTAACTAATGTCCATGTTACAATAACACAATTCTAATACTATTTCTATATAGATAGACTATCTATATACTTACAGTAAAATCATAATACTTATATAAAAAATATACATATATAAAACAGTGAAGAATCTAGGAAACATCATTTTATTTTTTAAATATATATTCACGCCTGTATATCCTCATAAGGTTTGGCAGAAGTATATAAACATTGACATTCTGGTTTCTGGCCCCGCGTAATAGGGGGACCCTATTGGCGTCATTACGTAACTTTTTTAGACTACGTGTGCCTAATGAAAATTTTCAAAAGGAAATAAATAATAAGACTTCCGTCTATAATTTAGGCTAGATCTCACCAGTAAAAATCCGTTTAACTGTTATCTGACTAAACCAAAATTCATTGAAAAAATGTGATAACGCGTTTCAGTTTAAATTGAAATCAGTTCCTATCTATAATAATTGGTGAAATCAGCTCTTATAGTTGATTCGTATGTAGCATTATATCGCTAATGTGGAATCGTTGCCTCAATGTTTAAAATACAATCATCTTATTGTCTATGTTCTAATATCTAGAACTACATATTAGAATTATTTAAAACATAGATATTTTTAATTATGGTCTGACTCTAAATCGAAATTCTTGTCCCATTAATTTATTTAGACATATAATTTTCCACAATACCTATTGCGATTGGGACTAAATTTCAGTTTTGAAATACATACGTACAGAATCTACAATTATAGAGATGTCGATAAAGTAAATAAAGCATGGCGCATACTTATATCATTTGGTTTAAACCAAACTGTCAACCACTAAATTCGGCCTAATGCAGCCGAATTCGTGGTCGTCAAGTAGATCTTGTGGTAAGTATCTAATGACATGGCGTTGGCGCCATCACTCCTGAAGGTATTATGGCGCCAACGCGGCAAAAGACACATCGAAAATTGGTGTAAATACGACAGAACAAGTTAACGTTAGACATAACGTCTTCGATAATGTGCACAAGTGTAAGATAGTGGCATATTACCGTGAATTGTGATTTTCTGTGTTGATATCAAAACTCCATAGAAACCTCTAGTAAAGTCTCTACTACTTTACTGGGAAATGGCTTTGACTTCACTATGACGAACTCTACTTGACCTTGACTAATTGACGAGAACGCTGCATAATATAGAATTCATATGCAAATAACTTGATTTATAAAATTACTTGACACTGGCATATACTCAAATCGATTGAGTCCATGTCAAAGAAAAAAAAATGCTTCTGAATACGAGTGAGCAGTCTGTGTATTTAAAATTCAAACATATTCAGCGCATAAGTAAAGTCCACGAATCGTGTCATTTTCGTAGATTTAAAAACTTAGAAATTTTTAGAAATAAATTACATACGCAAACATTATATTACGTATAGGTGTACGTCGAAGGATGACTAATATACACCATTGCAAAGAAAAATGGCCACAAAGATCAAGTCTATTTGATCTTAATTTTATGTAATTTTAATTTGAAGCCTAGCATTTCTGATAGTACCCCTGACAGTGCGGATAGTATTACCACTTTGGTGATCGTGTAGAGGTAGTGGTTGGCACATATCCCAGATATCTTGAAGGGCGAATCTAGTTCCTGTAACACAATAATATAATAGGTAAGATTTTTTAAAGAATACTTATAATTAATTACTAAATTGCCTGTTTTAGGAGTGGGCCCACGTCGATAGTGCAATAGCCGGGGTTCGAACCCGTGAACTATCAAGATAGAATCATTTAAGATATAAAGTTGTTTAAGCACTGATTAAAAAATAGCCGAGGCTAGTAATATATTGAACGGAACTATGATAATCGTATTTCATAATTCTTTTTTGGTTGTATGCTAAAGTTATTATATACTTACCATCAGTAAGACCTTATGTTTTCCCGGGATGAAAAGGCGGTACAAATGCAATGAGAATTAAAAAAAAATAACCTTAAGTAAATCAGCTGCGAGTTTCAGTACATTATTGGCGACAGTTAATTGCTCTTTGCTCTCCGGCCTCTGCTCGATGGCGAGGTGCAGGTTGATCTGTTCCGTCAGTATAGCGGATAGGCAGCAGCGGTACTTTTTATTGACATTACTGCCGAGTGTCAACAAACGCAGTAGGTATATACCGAGACAACAACTCCACACCATTGCTTCCAGTAGCCAGCCGCATTCCAACGTCACTGAGTCCTGGATTCATAAGTTATTTTTGCAAATATCAGCAGAAAATGATTTTTTTTGCATCACAATTATTTGGATGGGCCTAAAAATACCTGAGCTATGAAACGTACATCTGAAATTTCACACCGCAGAAGCGATTTTCCACGTGTTTTCACTTGAAATACAGGGTTGTTTGCGGCCGCCAGCGTTTGTTTCAACAAGGCCTTAGGCCGAACGAAATATCACATACTATCTTCGGGCTCGATTACCGGAAACTTCGGTTCGCAATTTCGGCGGTACGTTAGATAGTATATTACTGGTTATTCATAGTTCACCAAAATAGATTAAACTGTAGCTGGAGTATAGTATGAGGTGGATTTTTCAAGCGGGCGTGGAGGACCAAATCTGAACTATAAGAAATAGCGAAAAGTACTCAAAGGAGTCTCGGGCCGACTATGATGGAAACTAAAAAGGAATGTAAACGTAAAAATATTGCTTTATTATTTCCCCTAATAGGTTGCATATTGTTATGTTATTACTTATAAACTTACTTTCAATAATTGTGCGCTGACGCATGCCAACAGCACTAAAGTTAACACAAATGCCGCTGATACAATCACGTCAACGGACCTTTGAGGCCCGCGCCGCTGAAATACAACATGCAATAAAAAAAATCTCTTTGTAATGAATCCATAAATGATACAATGTCATTACTCTACTGATGTGGAGTATATTAAACATACATTTTATTCATAAACATTTAAACAAGAGGAATATGTTTCTGCTGGTTTAGTTTTTGCACATGACCCCAAGCACTTTTTTGAATTATGCTAAGAATTTAAACGTCTATGTTTGATAAACTTAAAAATTAATAACAATCTTCAAAATATGAGAGTATTATTTTAGGAATTCGTAATAAAAAGGTCATATTTTAGTTTTACGCATAATTTAGCTTTTCGTTAATATATGGCGGTGTTCTCTGCCATAATAAAAATGTAATATAAAGATAATTGCTCTATTGAACTCACCCTCAAATAAGACCTGGTCGACAACCATGTTTTGATGTTTCTTACAGTGTTGAGTCTGAAATGTGGCAATTCCGACTTGCGTGCTCGGCGTGCGGAGGTCAGATGTGAGAATAACTTAGCGTAAAGAAACCGCTGTTTGAAAGCCCGTTCAGCTACGGCCAGTAGGAAGAACACCAGAGCGCTGAGGGCGAAACGCAGACAGCAGGATAGCAGGTTCGTTGATATTACCCTGGATGGAAGGAGTTAAAGAGAATAATATACAATAACTCAGTTAAAAGAAACATTGGAAAAAGCGGTTGAAAATAGGTCTCTCCTGCCTCGTCTATTTTTATTCTTACTACCAATTGAATTGAAAAGTTTTTATATGAAATAACTATTAAAATAAAATTTATAATAAATGAATAAATATTCTACAACATTTCAGACAGCGCTATTTAGGTCCAAAGTAAGCATAGTGGTAACGGAAATCGAACCCGCGACATCTGACTTAGCAGTCGAATCAGGTATCTCAGAGGTATATTTGTTCAGAGCTATCCTACTAGCAAATGGAGAATCCATTTGCTACATTACTATTCCAACACCTATGAGCCATAATCATTTTTATTTGGTTCTGAATTAAGATGATTGGTAACTTGGAACGCGTTAAGCTACTTTTAATGGCGACTATACTTTCCCTTCCATTGTAAAAAGATTACATACCAAATATTATCACCATAAGCTCCATTAAAAAGTGAAAACATTGATCCCTGGCTGTAGTTGGCGACCAGTGAAGGAATGTAGGTGAACGGAGACAAGGTTTGCAGCTCTTCCTCAGTTCTTGTATCTTGTTCTATCGCCACCTGGCAACAGTATTATTATAATTTAATTTTAGGTTCTGTTTAGCGAAATCGGCAAAAATCTTGGACAATCCTCAAAAAGTTCTAGAACGAGCACTAAATGGCCAACCAATAAAAGGGCTGATCAACCAATGACGCGAGCCCTTTGACCCGTGATTAGTTTTATATATTTATGTGGGAACGGAACGTAAGAGTGAGCAGGATGAAAGGCATGTGAGTGAAGGAGATGCATGAATGAAGGCGGGGATATGTCAAATTCGAGTTTGACAGAACGGAATGTGAGTTTTGAATGGGGACAACGGAAAAGGTTACAGAGAGAACAATATATTATAATATTACAGAAAAGTTTGGTGTTTTTCTTGCGAAGACCGATATTCCGCAAACTTTGGGGGCCTCTCCGGGATATCGTCAGACGAAAAGAAGTGAAGACGATCAAGACATTATACAACGAAAACATTTGAAGCTGACCGGGCTTGGCGTATCCAACTACGAAGACGACAGGTGGATTATTTCACGCTCACAAGGTAAAGACGAAGACGACGACTTAGTACCTATACCGTTGCAATTATTATACAACGATGCCAGAAGACGACGATAGCATTCGAAAAGGTGAGGCCGGCACGAGTTCGTCGCAGGTGGCGGCGGCCGCCATGTTTAACAATTGTTACGAAGGCAGTATTTCTCAGTTTAGCGGTGAAGATAAATCGTATTCATTAGCTAAATGGGCTCAGGATATCGAAGATAACGCCGAAATTTTCGGATGGATTGCGCAGCAGAAGCTGGTTATCGCGCGCAGATATCTTTGTGGCACTTATGGGTCAAATCCGAAAAGGTATTTCGAACATACGAAGAATTAAGAAATGCCTTGCAAAAGGAATTTCCCGAGGCGCTCAATTCGAAAGAAATGCACGAGATGATGGCATCAAGAAAGAAACGAAGAGATGAGAGCTACTACCAGTACTTGTTGATCATGAAAAAGTATGGTAAAAGAGCCAAATTTCCCGATTATGTAGCCATACAGTACATAATCGATGGCATTGAAGACCGGCCGGAAAGCAAAGCTATCTTGTACGGCGTAACTCAATACAGTGTGCTCAAGGAAAAGCTGGCCATATATGAGAAGATGAAGACGGATACGAGAAGGATAGCGCGGCCGGAACACCTGAAAAAAAAGAAGCATCATCATCCCCGGGTGCATCCACGCGGCGTTGCTACAATTGCGGAGAAACCAATCATGTGTCAGCGCAATGTCCGAACGGCATCAAGTGCTTCCGGAGCAATAAGTATGGCCACATTGGAGCAAAGTGTCAACAGATAGGCGGAGATTTTAAGTCGGTAAAGCCGTCGTCCAATGCACTTACGGACTGAATTTAGACAGTACAATACTTCGACATGTAGCAAACTTCGAAAACACATAGATCGACAAGTCATTGCTTCGACAGACAATTATTAGACAACACACACCTTCGAATTACCACTACTTCGACAGACGATTATTCGACAGACAATACTTAGACAAGACACATCTTCTAATGACCACTAATGGCACTAGTTTGACAGATTTTTTTAACATCCGTGCGGGTGGCAGCCATGACGCGTCGGTAAAGCAGCGGTCGGCCATGTTTGGAACGGCTGGTAAGAGTGCGCGGGCTACCGGATGCGAGTGTGAAGGCGGCCATGACAGCGACGGAAATGTCATTAGAACTTCAATGTCAGTTGTTTCAAATCAGCAGATTGTAAACAAAAACGTTGAAAGCAATAAACCTGTAAAACAGTGATAGTGGCGGAAAATCATCATTCCAGTGCCTTGATAGACTCGGGCAGTGATGTCAACTTGATCTCAGCTGAACTGTGCGGTAAATTATTCAAGGTGGACCTCAATGTTGACGGTTTAACATTGACGGGTCTTGGACGTTCAGAAGTGCGATCTTTAGGACGAATAACGACGACGATTAACGTGGATGGACAAAGTTATAGCGGTGTAACGTTCCACATGATTCCTAGAGACTGTATGCCTTATGATATAATTATAGGTCCTGAGTTTTTAAAGGGTGTGACTGTGCTTATGAACGAAGGAAGTGTGTCGATCTTTAAGGACGAGGGTGATTGGTTAGCTAACGTAAATTGCATTACAGATGGAGTTGAATCTTTGCTTGAACATGTCCATGACCCACTGGTGAAGCGGGTAACAGATCATTGCATACAGTTCAGATTTAGGAGGCGCCTTTGGAGCTAAAGATAGTTTTGAAGGATGATATTCCTCTAGCGCAGCGACCCAGAAGATTGTCACTAGTGGAGCAGCTTCTCTACAATAGAGAATCAAATAGACGAATGGTTGAAAGAGGGAATAATCAGGGTAAGTTTTTCAGAATACTCTAGCCCGCTGGTATTGGTGAAGAAGAAAGATGGTGCAACCCGTGTATGTGTTGATTATCGGCAACTGAATGCCAAAATTCTGAAAGATGAATATCCTCTACCGATTATCGATGATATGATAGATAAGCTACCTCAGGCAAGTTTTCTTGGGCTAACTTCTTACTTTAGGAAGTACATAGAGCACTATGCTGTCATAGCAAGTCCACTCAATGATTTGTTGAAAGATAATGTAGATTTTGTGTTCGGCAAGGAGCAACAAGAGGCTTTTTCAGCACTTAAGGAGAGGTTAGCATCTGCTCCAAGTGCTGAAATTATTTGATAATAATTTAAAGATTCAATTACATACCGATGCTTCAAGTGCTGCCATAGCTGCTGTTTTAATGCAGTACCACCCTGATAGTGGTCTTCATCCAGTTCAATATATGATTCGTAAGACTACCGAAGTGCAACAAAAGTTAGGAATTAGAGGCTCTGGCGATAATTGTTGCTATAAAAAAGTTCCGACATTACTTGTACGGTAATAAGTTCAAATTAGTAACCGATTGTAAAGCTTTTCAGCAAACCTTAATGAAAAAAGAACTCAGTGCAAAGGTTGCCAGATGGGTTCTTACGTTGAATGACTATGACATTGAGGTTGAGCATAGGGCAGGTGAAAAGATGAAACATGCAGATGCCCTCAGCCGGAATCCATATGTAGCTACTATAACTTCCATGCACCAGCGTATTAGGCAAGCTCAAGATCAGGACGATGGTCTCAGAGCAATTAAGGGGAGGTGCTCCAGGAAAAGTCTTATAGAGATTATGTAATTGATGGAGGCGTATTATATGAAGGATCAAAGAAATTGTTGGTGATTCCCAAAACTATGGAGAAAGAAATAATAATGAAGGTTCATGGGAAAGGTCATTTCTCTAGAAAGAAAATGAAAGAATTAATTTGTCAAGATATGTCAAGATAGAAGATTTTGTAATTTCATGCATACCATGTTTACTGGCTACCAGGAAGAAAGGAAAACAGCAGGGATTCTTGAACCCTATAGAAAAGGAAAGTGTCCCTTTAGATACAATGCATTTGGATCATGTGGGACCATTAGCCGAAACCAAAAAGTTATACAACTATATTCTTACCCTCATAGATGCTTTTACCAAGTCTGTGTGGTTGTACCCTACAAAGAGCACATCCAGTGCTGAGACGCTAAGCAAGTTAAGAAGCCATCAGCTAATTTTTGGAAACCCCAGGAGAATCATAACTGATAGAGGGACAGCTTTCACAAGCAATGAATTTCAAGAGTATTGTAAAGAGGAAAGTATTCAGCACGTTACTATCACCACAGGGATACCAAGAGGCAATGGACAGGTGGAGAGAGTCCATAGGATAATCATTCCCATGGTGACCAAGCTTTGCATAGAAGATACAGGTGCGTGGTATAAACATATTAGTAGAGTACAAAGAGCTTTGAATAGTACCTACCAACGAAGTATTGATACTACGCCCTATAATTTGTTGGTTGGTACCAAGATGCGATGCAAAGAGAATGTGGAAATGGTGGCACTACTACAAGAGGAAACTGCCATACTGTATGACCAGGCTAGAGAGGAGTCCCGGTTAAGGGCGAAAGAACACATATTGGCCAAGAAGAAAACAGAAAGTATTACAACAGGAAAAGAAAAGAAATCCAAAAATATGGAATAGGGGATCTAGTAGCCATAAAGAGGAAGCAGTTTGGAACAAGACTCAAGGTAAAACCTAAATTTCTAGAGCCTTATAAAGTTACCAAAGTTTGTTCAAATGATCGCTATGACATGGAGAAGGCTGACAGTTCAACTGAAGGTCCAACTCGAACCTCTAGCTCAGCGGATCAAATGAAGAGGTGGCCGGAGGGAAATGAGGGATAACAGGTACAAAAGGTGAGTATGATGTATGCAGGAAGATGAGGGATGTATGGGATAGTATGAAAAAGTAGGCTTAATTTATAAATATGTACTTAGTTACTTAAGTGGTAGCCAAGACTTAAGATTGCTATCATATTGTAAAGCTGTGTTTACATTCTTTTTTTTGTGTACTAAGATTAAATTATTGTTGTTCTTTAGTAATAAGTAAAATGTATGTATGGAGGTGATGGGTGTCTGAGGACAGACACAGTGAGCAGGCCGGCCGAATGTGGGAACGGAACGTAAGAGTGAGCAGGATGAAAGGCATGTGAGTGAAGGAGATGCATGAATGTAGGCAGAGATATGTCAAACTCGAGTTTGACAGAACGGAACGTGAGTTTTGAATGGGGACAACGGAAAAGGTTACAGAGGGAACAATATATATAATATTACAGAAATGTTTGGTGTTTTTCTTGCGAAGACCGATATCCCACATTTATGAATTGATTCGCGCGCCTCCACCGTTGCGCCCTGCGTTTTCCACCAAAGAGACTCAAAAACTCGTTCTGTGCACCTAGAGTACATTGTCAAGATTTTTGCCCATCATTATACTACTAAATGCTATTGATTGGAACTGATCGATTGTTACGCTATAGTAGGTAATTAATGGAAATTGAAGCATGCACTTTTTCATTCGAACAAAGTTAATGTTACTGATCACTGTAAGGCTTAAATTGGACTCTGAAGGATGATTTTTCAAGTATTATTGTACTGATACTCGTAATACAAGATTTTAGGTAACTGTGAACTGAGTTTGCACTGGCGTGCATTAGCTAAAGTCATAAAACCTTTATTCTTTTGATATTCAAAGAAACATTCAGATTTATATTCAATATATTGTAATGATAATTTAATATACCTACCCTGTTGCGGGGAACTATCATGTCCTGGAGTGGTACAGACATTAATGGAAAATAACAATAAAGATTGAATTATATAGGTTATAGCGCAGCAATTTATGCAGTAATGAGTAAGTACATTAGATTTGTTTGTCTCACTTGTACTTTTATAGCGGACTTTGAATGTTTTAATAACGGTAGCACGAAGGATTTGGGTATCTGTTAAGCTTCACCATCATCCCAGCGGTCGATCCCGGTGGTATTCATCATCATCATCATCTTGGCGTGGTTCCTGTTTTCTCCGAAGCTTCCACCTTAGAGCCCCACTCCATCTCCTTCCTTAGAGTTGGTTACTGCCGTCTGACCTCTCAACCCTGATAGGCAAGCCGGTGCTAGAGCTTGGTTAATTAGCAAGTGCACAGGCTTGCAGGTTAGGTTGGCTGGGGCCCAAAGGTCATGGTGGGGCCCCATACACCCGGTTACATACATAACTAAACGTAACCACTACGTTTCACCAATAATAAATGGTACCTGGAGATGACTACATGAGAAAAAAGGTTAACGGTTTGCTCTGATTTCAGCTATCCAAGACAGGTCCAGGTAGCTCAGTTGTCAGAGTATTTCCCCTAGAAAGGGACTGTCGGGCCGTTCGTGTTCAAGTTGTGTCCTTTTTATCAAAAATGTACCTGAACAAGCCGAACGATGGGTGCGATAAGTGCTACAGCGGTTGCCATGGCAATTCCAGCCCACAGGCAGCCGTCAGCTGCCATGGCCCGTTCAGCGCGGGCCACCACGTACCAGCTGATGTCCACTGCGGAAAGTTCTGCCCGAAGCGTTGAACTGCGTTCCCACATCGTGCATTTCACTGTTTATGATACAAAACAGTAGTATAAATTAGTTCGATTTGATGTTATTTAGTAAATATAGTTACTAGCCAGCTATTGCGGCTTCGCCCCTGGCTACAATTTAACCCATACATGCATTAGTTAAAATTTGCCCGATTTGTTGACATATGATTACTGCTCCGCTCCCCTGGGTAGTAGCGTGATGATATATAGCCTATAACCTTGCTCAATAAATAGGCTATCAAACACAAAAATATTTTTTTAATTTGAACCTGTACTTCCTGTTTAGCACGTTCTACCAAACAGCAAACTTTTTAGCTTTATAATATTATTAGTATAGACGTACTCGTACGGTCAGCGTTAAAGGGGGAGGGATAGCATTGGCGGACGACTGCTCGCGAATATTATTGTAGGTGTGCCTTATAAACTAATGTAGTTTTGCACCATACCTGTATCACTGCTTGGATCAAGAATAGCGAAAGGATCCCAGGAAGTATCAGCCGTGTACGGAAAGCCAACATCGGAATGCTCTCCTTCTGACTGAGATTCGTAACTGCTTTCTTCACCTATAGGAAATATAACAGAAAAGACGTATTACATAAAAAAATAACATCGTATTAGTTTATAATTAAACACAAAAAGTTCTGAGATAATTAGGGCTCTCTATAAACGTATCAAGTTAAAATTGAGCATTGAAATTATGAGCTAATGAACTATTATGTTATCTGAACTGAGGTCTGTGAGGTATGACCACTGGTGGGTAATAGGGAATATGCATAAAAAAGGGGGGAAATGTTTTTATACATTCTATATTGCTATAGAATCAATTCTATAATTTTTTATTCAATAAAAGCCTTTGTTCATTAAGATAATTAATAAAAATGTTCAAAAATGGAGTGGGTATTTTAAAACATCTAAACGCTCACTATTACTTAGACGTAATGTGACGTCAGTGTACGTACGTAACTTATAGTCTGTTCGTGGGCAGGGACTGGCTCACTGCCGGTATATGACGTTACCTAGTTCTAGCTCGTCGCCAAGGTGGTGAACGTTTAAAGGATCCAAATTTGTGAGCTGTTTTAAACAGTATTTTTCTTACCTAATTTAAGTTTCTAGAACGGGATGTAAAAAATTATGTATATTCCCTATCGTTTACAAGCCATAGAATGAGGAGCGTGAAGTGACGATTAGGTAAAACCGTTATTCTTAGCTGTCATAAATAGTTTTGATATGATATGCGATGGATGTGCCTACAAATATCCTGAGGGACTGGTCTGATTACAGCACCATTGTGCTCTTTGAGTTGAAAGGGTCATTTCTAAGTCGCCTTATGGAAAAACTGCTATTAGGCAGAAATGGTGACATTAAGTAGACTCCTAGGTTATATTCACAATACCTGTAACAGTGGTAGTCAGAGGAGGATAAAACACAATGCTCATGTGAAAAATACCGATTTGCCTGCTCGTAACCTATCCATAATAACGGTTTATCCTTGTATTAAAAATAAATGACAATGGTTATATCGTAATGAAAATAACGTATTTTTTTTATTCTGTAATAAACATTCTATTATTACGAAATAGTCATTTAGCATCTTAGCCCACGCGTCACATTGTCACAGAAAAGACCAATATTATAAGAAATTCATTTGGCACAGAAATAGATTACACCTGGAATAGCACATAGGTATCATTTTACCCCAGGAACAGGGTCTAGGTAGGTCGCGAGAACAGGATCAGTATGTCACGCGGGAAACAATTATTTAAGAATAAAGTGACACTCGTAATTTAATTCGATAAAATTATATGTTGTAAAAACCACAAATGAACGAATATTGGCAAAACTAAACTTTATGCCAACAAGGACGCATCCATACCAGGCATAATGTTACCCACCATTTGGCTGATTTACTCCTTTTCAATATTATATAATGGAATATTACCTTCAGATTTCTGTCAGGGCAGTCGGCGGTCAACATTAAACATGGTGTGAAAGTGTGCTAAGTGAGGAGCGTTCCTAAGAAACACATACAGAATTAGTACAGAAGTTGATTAATAAATTTATGCTTACTGTTAGTAGTTTGCCCAACCCAATCTGACATGGTATGGTGGGATGGAAGAGCGATGGATGGGGCCGACGCCGAGCATTCTCCGTCGGATGACGATGTCTGGTAATTGCCTAGTTTCTATAGAAATTTATTCATTATTCAATACAAAATATGCGGTATTCAGTGTCTTAAAGACAAATTTCGATTTATGGCAAGCATTGAGGTCCAATTCATACTATAGTGCAAAGACACGCTATACTATTATCTCAATTTGATAAATCTGTTACTATTTGCCGACTGAATCTTTGATTAATAAGAGTTAATAATTTTCATTGGGTTATTTCGACTTTACAGTATAGAAAAACTCATGTTGTATTATTATACGCATGATCAGAACTAATAATAAACGATATGCACTTATTATTACTTCAAGTGAGGCCTGAATAGTTCGTTAGTGCACTTTTACTACCACATACTTCTTATGTCTATACTGTTGACTTGCTTGAGATCAAATTTTTACAATACCTACCGTATTTTAGAATTTCGTAAATATCAACGTGGACTTTCTTTTCTGGTTTGTAGTGGCACACTTTTAAATTTTAAATGTTTTAACTATAATATTTATCCCCCTAACTTATCTTGAGTTAATATGTTTCTTTTTTATAAATATTACAAATTAGATGTATATTATTTTGGTCCCTATAAATCATTGGTACGATATCCCAACTCGACGATGTAGGACTTTTGTCAAATTGAGAATTTACCATGTGACCATGACTATAGTACAAATTTTCCTTTACTTCAATTTAGTCAAAAACAGAATTTTAGAAACAATGCAGCATGCGATTGATTATACTGTTATTAACATGCCAAACTCCGAACGTTCAATAACTACCTGACTTTGTGTGCCGAAAATTCCTTTCACCTATCCCCTAGTGTTAAAAGATAGGACGAGTTAATATGGTGTTCAACTTTTCATAATAAGTGCTTCTTGAAAGAAGTAATAAATTGTAAGCATGCAAATAATAAAAGGTACCGTGAAACAGTCAATTGCAATTATCTATATCCTAAACTGGATACCACAAATACAGGGTAACAAATTGAATGGGAAAGATTAAATCATAGTTTAAAATCAAATCTGGACATCAATAACAAAAACATGATGTTCAATTCCTGATCAGTGTAAATATGTGTATGCATGATATGTCTATTTTTATTAATCTGGGTGTAATATTAATATTATCACCCATTACATTACATATTACTGTAATACAGATACACGAACTAGGACAAATATTTGAAGTCACCGTAAGTCCTGTAGCTGGCCTGGCAAAATTAGTAGAATTTTTCCTCCAATAGATGTCTACAATAATTATAGATTCCATGTAGATTTTGTACAAAGAGGTAATTGATGGCGTGGTAATAAATTTTCGTTTACTTCAAATAATTTCAACCGGGCTTTGGGGCACTGGACGGGTGTCTACGTAAACTGTCTACGGTCGTCAAGGTCAAGGATCAGAGCGTAGAATGAGAATACAAGCTAGGGCTATAGACTGGCTATCAGCGTATAGAGGAATAGAGGTAGTTTATTTATTGCCAGGCTATGAAATTTTCCCATAATATAGGTAATAAAACCTCATATATGTACATTCTCAGTCTACGGAACAGAGCCAGGTAGCATAAATCGAATTAAATAAAGAAATGTTTTACGAAATTCTATCCAGCGCTATCTAGACCCAAAGTAAGCATAACTAGCTTGTGTTATGGCTTCTAGAATGTGGATATACATACTTAGATACTTTTTTTGTAAATACATACATATTACACTGCAAATGCAAATATTCATATTCATGCAAATATTTGCTATGATCGGGAATCGAACCCGCGACCTCTGACTTAGCAGACGAATGCTCAACTGCTACGTCACAGGGGTCGTTTGATTGCTCTGTGCTCTTGAAAAATTCCAGTCATCCTAAGGTTGCTGGAAGCTCTGAAAACTTTCATGAAATAATAAACAGAATAAGAAATATAATAACTTTGTGCTCTGAGATTATACTATTTTTACTTCAATTATTGATACATATATTTTAGTTTAGCCTATCTATTTGACTTATATGTATATGAATGATTATGTATGAATTTAAGCAACTTCTATGGTGCCACCATAGTATAGTGGGTCGATATAATTTATAATTAAATCTAAATCAATAAAAAATCCAAATCAGAAATAATATGATTATCAAAATCAAACAAAATGAAAAACAAAAAATTATTAAACCTATGATGTGATCTGTGTTGTGGTGTGTGGGTGTGTATGTGTGGGAGTAGGGAGGTGTGGGGGGATGTGTAAGTGTGTGGGGATGGGTACCTGCATGTAAAAAGTAACTGTCACTATTTAATATACGAGTACTCCAGGAAATTTTCTGTTGCAAGGTAAGTGAGTGATTTTAACCAGACCGTTAGTACTTTTTTGTACTTATAATATTGTGATTTGTATAAGTTTACGTATTTATTTATTCTATTATATACTCTCAATCACAACACAAGCCATTCGCATTGGACGTAAGCATCACCATGCTCTCATTACTATTTACGTAGAGTACAGCGTCAATAGCTGATGATCGTATCCAGGTGTCAAAAGTAGCTGATGCTACAGTGTCAAAAGTGTGGCGATAACGTTTCAAAAGCTGATGATGAGTACAAATTCACCTTGACGTTCAAAATTCAAGCCAAGTAAAATAACTTTATATGCATTCCGTATTTTTTTTCTATTTGCCATCCGATTAAATTTAGATTTTAAAAAGGTAGTCTAGTTTAGACAGTTTTGTACAGGTCCCGACGCTTAGGTTGCGTCGGGAAGAAGAGATAGAGTCCGGCTAAGATCGACTTACTTCGGTTTTCTAGAGCGTTCTCTCCGTCGTACATCGGACTCACAGTACACGTAGACAGATCATGAACTATTGACTAGCTATCAGCGTATACGAGAAAGAAATAGCGATAGTTTTTTTAATTGCCAAATTATGAATTCTACCCATAATTTAGGTAATCTTAGCCACTCTCTTTGCTTCCCTATATGCCAACCAAAACACAGTTTACTGTAACAGGAGAATCGGCTCCAATATCTATAAATAAAAGACATGTCAATTACGACAGAAGCCAAATAAAATAAATAGTGAAAAAGAAACTTAAATATACCCTAGTGTCAATGAATAAGGTTGGTTTTAATTATCCTGAGAAACTTGTACTCTAATCTATATCTTTTTTTTTTATCGTACGGAAATCCCTTCGGATACCTCCCCGCCGGCCAGCGGGGGTGGTTATGTCGGGCTTGAACCGACTAAAACCGCACGCCGTCTCGGGTCTACAGACGCCGGGGTGTAAGGTTGCCCATAAAGACATAAAAGGCATCTACTGCCAAAATTTCAAGGCTGTAGGTCTAGCGGTTTAGGCTCTACGTTGATGATCGGTCATTCAGTCTGTCAGTCAATCGGGACAAGTTATTATATAGGTATAGATTATACCTATATAATTAGATTTTAGATTATACCTATATAATAAGATTTTATATTATACCTATATAATTACTTGTCCCGATTACCGAGCCCGACATAACCACCCCCGCTGGCCGGCGGGGCGGTATCCGAAGGGAATTCCGCACGAAAAAATAAAAAAATAAAATAAAAAAAGGCATCCCACTAAGAAAGGATTTTTGGAAATTTCACTTCTAAGGTGGCAAAATAAGGGATGAACGTTTGTATGAAAGTCCGTCATTTTCAAAGATAGAAGCACGAAATTTCATAAACCTGCTTTTGGTTAGAAATAAACGAACAAAAGCGTTTTTCTAAATTTTACCCCTAAGAGGGTGAAATAAGGGTTGAAAGTTCATATCGGCAGTTCGTCATTTTTGAAAATAGAAGCATGATAATGAACGATTATATGGTAAGTTCAGTTCAGTTCAGTTAAGAAGCACGAAATTCAATATGAAAGCTTCTTAAAGCTATCCTATATTTAACATTGGACCCGAACATGGCGTTGCAATCGGGTTATAGGTAATTTTTTATGAAATTATTCCTAGGCGAAGCGGCCCCGCTGGTGCTTTCATACCATCGGGCAACTTTGTGAAACTTTAGCGCTATACTTACTTTTGACGCTCAATGGCATCACCTACTTTTGACGCTCTGTAGCATCATACACCTGGGTATGATCATCAACTTATGACGCTGACTGTACCTACGTAAACCGTGATAAGTACATGGTGGTGCTTATGTCCAATGCAAATAACTTATGTTTAATTATTCTTAATTTGGTTTTTCCATCAATTTAGTATATGTTACACTAAATTGATGGAAAAAGCAAATTAAATTTATTAGAACGCCATCTATGGCAAATCATCATCATCATCATATCAGCCGTAGGAAATCCACTGCTGAACATAGGCCTCCCCCATCGACTTCCATTCTATGGCAAATATATATATATATGTATACTAGCTGTGTCCGCGACTTCGTCCGCGTGGATTTCGATTTTTATGGTTTTAGTTCTTTTGCGCGGAACCCTAATTTTTTGTGGACCAAATTGTGAATCTAAACCATCCTCGAATCCCCTTGAACTCACACAAAAAAAAACATCAAAATCGGTCCAGCCGTCTAGGAGTTCAGTGACATACACACGCACACAAGAAATATAAAGATAGATATATATATATATATATATATATAATCAATATCCTTGTGGCTATTTAAACTTATCAACAACATAGTTATATCTATATATACATATATAATATTAATAACTTAATTATTAAAGCTGTCACATATAATGTTATTAATTTTCTCATAACTATGTTGTTGATAAGTTTAAATAGCCACAAGGATATTGATTTCTAGTATTAGGTTTTAGAAACCTTTACACAGCTTAATATGGCCAAAATCGGTATTTTTTTATTCATATTTAAAATATAATACTATTAGTGTCATCTATTGGTGAAAACTTATTACTAATTATAGTATTTTAGTTGGGTATACATGATATTATACATACATATTAAACATTATGTTGATCCGCATTCTAGAACCCATGCTACAATTTATGCTTAGTTGGGTCTAAATGGCGCTGTGTAATGTCCTAGAATATTTATTTCAACTTCAATTAACTTGGCTGTCAATCATTAATTCAAGATGTTGGCAATTGCAATTGATAGTTTCGACATTACACTAAAATAAGAGTGAATAATTCACCTTTTCTTTCTTTTTGCCAGCGAAATCATCATCACTTGATTCTCGAATACCGTCTTGAGCCCAGGAACCTCTGAATCGGACACCAATTCTTTTGCCTGCGTTAGGACTGCTCGTTGGGATAACACCGTCCGAATCTGGATCTTCAGACTTTTCATCGTCCTCTTTCTTCAGTATGTTTGCATTGATAAAAACCTTGGGCTCATTGTCTATATTAAGGTTTAATTTTGCGGTAATTTTATCACAGTTATTTTTTTCAATTGTATTACTGTCATTAAGAGTAGCTTCTTTTTTTATAGCTACGTTTTCTGATTCATTTTTTATTCTATCTCCTTCACTACCGTTAGAATTGTAGCCGTTTAGACTTTCGAAGCCATCGTCGCCATCGGCTAAAGCTCTGGCAATGTTGTTCTGCCTCACGTTGAAAGATTCTAGTTGTATCTTTGTTAATATGTTAGTTTTTGGAAATTGGAAGGAGGAACTTGGTGTAGCGTCATTTGATGGTGGCGTAAACGTCACAATGGGGGTGGGTAAGTCCGGTTTCTTCCACACCATATAATCTTCGTCATCTGAATCTTTTACTTTCACCTTTATCATTGTCTTAGGTTTAATTGGTGCTTCCAATTTATTTACTAAAATCTCTTTGGTCAATTCTCTTTTCCGTTTCCTGTAATTTTATTATACTATGTATTTTGTATCTATAAATATATCTATTTTTGTTTTTTTTTGCACGTTTGGAAACTCCCAACAGAGCACGGGGCACATACAGAAACCTCACCGTTAATAGCGGTGCTAGCGGCAATGTCGGAATCGAACCAACTAAAATCACACGATGTTCTATCTTTTAAGCCTTTTACCGAAGATAGTATATATTCTTAGACTAACCACCAGTTTTAACATAGGTGGACACGCCGAAGATCCGGGGTCATCCCCCCTCCGTTTAGAAGGCGTGCGCGGAATAGGTCGCGCCACCATTTTGGAATCTATTAATAAACCTTCCTAACAATGACTTTTGTAGAGGACAAAGTTATAGCATTCATCTATTAATGCGTAAACCTGTTTGTTAGATATTTAGTAACGATTGTATTATATGTATAGATTAGTAATTACAGACCAGTTTTTGTTTTTCATATACACATAAATTGACCGCCGTGTTTATAAATACTTTTATACTCTTTGTTAATTAAAAAGCAGTCTCACATATACAACTGCGCGTGCACTTCGCTGGGGTTAGCATCTTCACTACGAGACAGAAAACCGCCTTATAGTGGAGACTGCCTACGTTTTGTGATGCTATATTTCACTGCTTGCCTTTTGATGCAGCGAGGGTTTGCTGTTTCAGGTTCGAAGCGGTGCATATGGTCTGGTCAGCCTAACCCTTGCCGGTACCAGATAGGAATGGGGAGCTGCGAGGAAGAATACCTCTTTAAATATACTTTTCACATATATTTTCTTCTTTGCAGCGAATCTAGTCTACTCTTGCTGGTGTAACATTAACCCGTAAACCTAGCCGGCCACGGACTACTGTTCTTGGTAGTGAGGAAGACAACCTTTGTAAAAATATTAAACAGGTTTCTGTGGGCCTGCGATGATGTGAATAAGTATTCGTTTTTAGGGCAAGAAAGAGGGATGGGGCTATACACCCTATATGGCCCCATCCTTCTTTCTCGCCGGTAAAACAAACGCATAGGCCCACTGATGGCAGAGAAAAGGGCAGCTCGTCATTCGGTTAACAAGTCAGAAAAGTAGATTGCTAGTATCTTGAGATACTACTCAGAGCTCTTCTTGCTACACAGAAAAACGTTAGAAATATAATTTTATTGACAGTAGGTACCTAAGTCCATTTTCAGCAATTTCAGGCCGCGACTGTCTCCGTCTGAACTTGGTAGGTTTAGTGGAAGGCGTCTTGCTTTGACTCGATGTGACACTTTCACCGGAGCCGCCACCGCTGCCACCTTCGCATTCAGATCTCGACCGCCTATAATTACAGTTTTCAGTATTCATCTCCTCCATTATAAGCGAGTTATTTCCCTTGAGGTAGCTACTGATCATAAGCACATTTTGGAATATAGCGAATTTGCAACATAAAAAGTAAGAGTTATTTATGTTATGTTTATTCTGCATATCCATTTAGGTGCATTAACAAAGAATATTAAATTATTCAATAAGCATCGGTCCGATAAAAAAAAAGAAATTCATGTTAGTAAATACATGTAGTATCTGCAAAGAATAAGTAGTGATAAACATAGATAGTATCGCAAAATTACCTGAAGTATCGTGGCAATTTCCTGCGAAAGGTGGCGCGCGGCCGTACCCGAGCTAACTCCATCTCAGTTGTACTGACTATCTGAGAGTGTACTATGCTGAGAACTATCATTAAACCCAACGGAACAACCCAACAGTTTGGCTGGAAAATAAACAAAGTACTAGTTACTGAGATACAATTTTAACTAAACACTATACTATACATCTAATGTTAAACTCAATTGATTAAGAAAATAAATAAGTACTAAAGCGTTTTAAATATAATGTTATTAAAGCAATTCATCGATACACATACTCGTAGTCAAGCCTCTCTCCTATTTGGGTAGGCAAAAACAATATCTTTTCACTTGCTACGATCCTGGCGTACGCCTTTCGCTCCTTCTACTTTCATATTGTTTCCATACATGCACGCCGATTACTTTAGTCGGTTAATCAATACCCTAAATTCATTAAACGTGGTGTGATGAATGGTACCTTGTACCCACGTAATTATTTTTTAGATTTTAGTCCATTAGGTATCTGCATCATTATTATGTTTTAGTACAATAAAAAAATCTGCAGCGCGAATAAGCAGGTACTTGTTTCATAATTTTGATGCACTATACTAAACTATCAGAGACGAAACTCGCCTCGCTAACACTGTCATATGGGTATTCTAATTCTTAGATTGGAAAGTTAGACAGGTACCATTTTGCACAGTATCTTTAGCGATAAGACTTGTTCATTTCGTGACTGTACATTAGGTATGTTAAAACGCGCATGTCAATCCTAAAAGTTCACAGCTCTCCCATATTTGTAAAACAATCTGGCTATTTGTAACCACAAGCTATTGTCATTCCACATAATTAACATCTAGTGCACATTTGCTGACTATAATTTGAACTCTAGATCCTAACACTTTAAGAAGAACGTTGTATAAACTTACATCTATATCCACGGTGTCTGGAGTCATAAAATATATGGAGATATTGACAACCTGCATAAACCATAATGTCAGTAGGAACTTCGCACACGCTGGCGATGTTTGTTGTGCCCACCATTGGTAGAGCGCGGGTAGAAACAAGAGTCGGACTAGAGCATACCACACCACGCGGCGCATGCCAAGAGTAGGTTTTGCTTTTGGAAACGATGATCCTGGTGACAAATATTTTTTTATTATTTAAATTGAGTTCTCACGTTTTATTCAATGAAGTCATTGAGTATGTATAGGTATACGTAGTTATATATATTGTAACGAAATGTAGTTTGCCATTGCAGTTCCTATCGTCGGTGACATCCAGTCAAGTCACGTAAGTACTTTTTAAATATTCCCACTGACCAGTAAATTTGACTATTATTGTAGTACTTCAGTACCTCTTTTTTTTTTTTTTTTATCGTGCGGAAATCCCTTCGGATGGCCGCCGGCCAGCGGGGGCGGTTATGTCGGGCTTGCACCGACTAAAACCGCACGCCGTCTCGGGTCTTCATATCCCTCGCACCCCGGCTGACCCTGGGCCATCTCACCACTAACAGCATCGCTCATCCTGTCTCCTCTGAAAGCAGAGGAGTACGGAGAGCGATGTGTTCCCGCCACGTTGGGTATTGACCGACGATCAATGCCAACCCTATGAAGGGGTGAAGGGGAAGCCATTGACCGCCGCCCAGGGTGTACCGGCCGGTCCGATTCCGTTCCCCCCGGACTGCAGCGGGATCGGAATCAGAGCTACACTCGAGGAGGTTACCCAACACACACCCCAGTACTTCAGTACCTACCTATATTACTACTGCGTGTTTAAAAATGTTTATTTAGCACTGCACCTACATAGTGTCAGTGGTGCTCGTACCGAAACACTGTACTGTATAGTATAAAAATATTCCTGCAAGTCAGCAATAATTGGAACCACTTTCCTGTTATCCCACTGTGGTCCACTAAAAGTAGCTTTCGGAAACCAGTTACTGTGCCAACAGAACGTAAATTCCCTTCTTTGCTTCAGCATAGTGTGTATGTTGTAATAAACAAGGATACGGGGCTCCAATTCACAATTTGTCTCCGCAAAAGGTACTTTAGCCCAACACGGTGTATGTGCGCTGTGCTGAAGAAGGATACGGAGCTCAAATTCACACTTAGTCTCCGCAAAAGCTCCTTCAGCCCAACACGGTGTGTGTGTTGGGCTAAAGAAGGATTTGTAGACCTTTTTCACAATTTGTCTCCCCAAAAGCTTCTATAGCCCAACACTATACAGGTGCTGTGCTAAAGAAGCATTTTTAAATACGCATTGATACTACCTTTTTTTTTTTCGTGCGGAAATCCCTCCGGATCCCTCCCGCCGGCCAGCGGGGGCGGTTATGTCGGGCTTGCACCGACTAAAACCGCACGCCGTCTCGGGTCTTAAGACGCCGGGGTGTAAGGTTACCCATAAGAGCATATCCCTCGCACCCCGACTGACCCTGGGCCATCTCCGGTTTCGAGATGGCCCCCTTACTTGCTCTCCACTGTGCCATCTGCTAATCAGAGGGACACGTGGAAAGCTTTCGAACAGCCCTCAACAGGCCCGTCCTCGCCTCGGTCGGAGTTGGCCGTAGGCGGCAGCGTCTCTCCCACCCTAGGAGAGAGGCGCTGCCGTCTCCGTTGCCCAGGGTGCACCGCGTGGAGGTCCCCAACCAAGCACCCCCGCATTGATACTACCTAAAAGGAAACAAGCAGTGGGCAATAGGTACTAGACGTTTCAAAATATTACAAACAGTACTAGCACTATCTAATTTTATATGCCCCCGTTAGCGCCAATGAGGCTTCTACTTTTAGGTACCTATAATACTAGATCGTTGACTAGTACTTTTCCAAGGAAACTTCAGCTTCTAGTTTCAGGTTTCTAGCAGCTACTAATTACAGTCCCTACAATGCAATCGAATACCTATATATGTGTAGAAACAATCTGTAATACCTCTAACTAAGTCAACGTCGATGAGATAAGATCGAGCGTGACTCGAAAAGTCCACGATGCGGCGGCGGTACGTCCCGCGCATCAGTAGTTGTTCTACCATCGTCTCCCATTCTTCTTTGTCGTATGAGCTTATCTTCTTCTGGTACCTGTATCATGTAAATAATATTATGAAATCGTACGGCTCACTTTGGGTCGAGCACAGTTCTCCAGGGTCTTCCTCAGTCGGGACTGGGAAATATTCTAGAGAAGATGGTAGCTCGTCGTGCTCTGTGCGTAAGCTCACTTCAAGTTCATAATGAACTTCGTTACTTGTTTTTAAACTTGTTCAACAGTGTTACCGACATCCAATTACTGTAAAGTTATGCGGTATGGATCTACGGAGCTGAATATCCACCAGTCCTGGGTTGATCTTGACGGTGGCCAAACATTGATTTTTATTATAAAACTTACAGAGGCGACAGGGTAACGTCCGTTCCCGTTCGAATATTTGAAGTCACGCGTAAACAAGCCGTGACTTCTGTACCAGAAATTGTCCAACAGAATCTAGAGATGGCTCAACAATCTCTTTATCGTGTCATTCACAAATCTCTGATTGGCATAAATACGCGGCAAAACAAAGTAGCACCAATTAGTATGAGCCACTTCCAGCTCGCTAATAGTTACCTATTTTAACTAGATGTGTCATTCACAAATCTCTGATTGGCATAAATACGCGGCAAAACAAAGTGGCACCAATTAGTATGAGCCACTTCCAGCTCGCCACTAGGTACCTATTTTAACTAGATGTATTAACAATGCCTACTCCCGTAAAAGGAAGAGATCAGTTTGGAGACACCTTTTGGAAAAAAATATCGGGACAACAAGTCATTGGAAAACAGTGAAAAGACATTGTAGGAAAATGATTGACATATTAACTTTATAATATATATCAATCAATCAAGATCTATTCCACATCACCACGGGCCGCTTTAGTTACTGAGCGATCGTACCATCACCTTTTTAGGGATTTTCTTTAGAAAAGCCCTATTGCTATCGAGTTGTCGTCGACGTCGTCGTTGCCAATTTTCTGTCACGGTTTTGGATATGAAGGAGATGAGCTATCGAGTTGCTGTTTTCGGTAATAGATTCGTGCTGGGGTGAACCATTGCAAGATAAGAAAAAATCGCAAAATCGAAAATCCCTTGTATTCGGCTGAGCTCGTCTCAGGAATTCAACTTGTTTTATTTTTTTGTGCGAATATGCCCTCGGATACCCCCTGCCGGCCAGCGGGGGCGGTTATGTCTGGCTTGAATCGACTAAAACCGCACGCCGTCTCGGGTCTACAGACGCCGGGGTGTAAGGTTGCCCATAAAGCATTTCCCTCGCATCCCCGCTGAGCGCTCGTACCTTGCGTGTAGTGTCGTGAGACAAAATATTAGGAAATACTATTTATAATTTATAACTAACATTGCGTTTTGTTATAGCAGTTTAATAAACCATTGTCACTCACCATGCTGCCAGGTGCTTCATGATGTTCTGTAGTCACGGAGTGAACAGTTTGAAATAGTTTCCTTTTTAGTGTTACTAAAAGCTAAAGAATAAAGAAAAGGTAAACTGCATGTTTCATATTAAAATATGTAAAGTAATATAATACTAGGTCTGCAAGGCGAATCGCTGCTTGCAATGTTGAGCTGAGTGAGACATCGTGATTTGAACAGTGATCATTCCTCCGTGGCAAGTCCGATTTTGAAAATTCTTTTTGAAAGTCACAACTCTGGACATGCTTTCTGAGCGTGTAAAGTTTGGTCAGTGTCTCGAACGGTTATTATGTAATTCCATCTGGAATTTTTTTAACGGTGATCATTCCTCTGTGGTAGCATTAATTTTTTCAAAATATATCCATAAACCTTCCTCTGATTGACCTCTTTAATCATGCCAATTTTGGTTTTGATTGGATTAGTAGTTTAGGAGGAGACCTGTGACAAAGAAAATCCTGAAGTCTGGTATGAGGAGCTTTCGCTCGACTTCGTCTCACTCAGCTCAATGAAATGACAAGGAAGACATGATGGTGGGCGAAATAATTAACAGTAGGTAACGTATTCAAGTATTAATTTAAAGTTACAAAAAAAATCCGTTCCCGCAGGAGGAACGCACAGGTAGATTTCGTGAAGCAATTAATATTATTTTATATAGAGAACTACGGACTTTAAACAGTTTAATTTTTTTTTCTCGACAACGGTAACTTTTAGCGAAAAACTTTTCAGACATTTATTTTAGACTTAATAATGGCCTATCGATTAAAAATGTTTCCGACAGCAAGAATGTTCACCGGTTAGAAGTTATGATTTTTTTCCCGAAAAATTTTGATTTTTCCCCCTCCACTTTTAGTTAAAGTTTTAATCTTATAGGTTTATAATTAAAAGTTGTTGGTATTCATGTATACTATGGGATAAAATTAGAACTGTTCGAATATCTTTTATGGAACGTGAAATTTTGAGGAAAAACTGATTTCACAAAAAGTCAGGCCCTACCGTCCCCTTAGGCCGGATTCCACCCGTTCGCGAACTTAAACTAAGTTTACACCCAAGCAATTTTTGACCGCAGTTTGAAAGCGATCGGGGCAAAAATGCGACCGTGAGAGTGCCGCAAATTTTGGGAAGTGGAACCATACATACATATATATATAAAAATAAACTTTTTGACCAGTGGTCATTTCGGACTCAGGGAGTCATAACTAGACCTTCTATGAAGATTTTTTTTTTAAATTCGACAGTAGTCAAGAAACCAATAGGTAGATCGATTTCATCGAAATCTACCTAAAATGACGAGGGTGATTCAGAATTTTAGAATAATATAGTCTTACATTATAAAAAATCGAATGTACCATGATTTCAAATATAATATGTAAAAAAACTAGTGTGCGATCCGTGAAGGTGTATATAGGTATCAATATTAGGTTCTGCTCATGTAATCCTTTACGGAAAATAAGTTAAAAAATTACCCCACACTAACTGCAATAAAATTTAGGTTTATGTGGAAACTTACATGGCAACACAGGAGGGACACTTTGTGAATAAACCCTCTCAAAAATACACAAGGGGGCGCGACGGTACAGCCTGTGGGGGGCTGTGGTGTGGACCGCTGCTAAACATGATTGGATATCTTCTATGTTGTGGTGTCACTTTCTTAGATTTTGGGGAGATATTGGGTAAATAATGATCTAGGAAATGGCATTTAAAATTCTGGTAGTAGGTACACTTATTTTCATTTATTTTTTATTTCATTTCCTACTAATATTATAAATGTGAAAGTTTGTGAGGATGTATGGATGTTTGTTACTCTATCACGCAGAAACAGCTGAATGGATCTGACTGAAATTTGGTACAGGAATAAATTATAGTCTGGAATAACACATAGGCTACTTTAATCCTAGGATAAGGTTCCCATTGTTTGCTGGAATGGGATCAGAATTCCACGCAGGCCGAACCGCAGGCAATAGCTAGTATGGTTATGTATTTAGGCTACCTATGTGCCCCTTATTGATCAGACACTAGTTATGTTACATTTTGTATAACAGCAAACAAGAAAAAGAGACAATAAATCAGATAACAAGAATTCAATATTTTTGATTATAAAAACATAATATATATATTTGGGTGACCAAGCTTAGCTTGGTTTTTTAATTCAATATTTTCTAAAAAGCGGCCAAGTGCGAGTCGGACTCGCCCATTAAGGGTTCCGTAGCAGCAAGTAACATGATAATGTTCTTTTTTAAATTTTTATATTTGAGTTTATTGAATGAAAGGTAAATTGCGGTTTACGATTTATGATGTATTAAAAAAAAACTAGTTACTAGATCTGGCTCAAACCAATTTTCGTTTGCAGTTTACATGGTAATGTACATCATATATTTTTTTATCAATCTCTTATTTTAGAAGTTACAGGGGGGGGGGGGGACACATTTTACCACTTTGGAAGTGTCTCACGCGCAAACTTTTCAGTTTAGAAAAAAATGATATTAGAAACCTTAATATCATTTTTGAAGAACTATCTATAGATACCACACACGTATGGCATAGATGAAAAAAAAAAATTGAGTTTCAGCTCCCCAAAAATTTATTCTTTTTTTTTATATTTTTGTGTGAAAATCTTAATGCAGTTCTTCATTTTTTTTTTTTTTTTTTATATATTTATTCCGTCAATTGACTGCACCCCGCTGGATGGTGAGAAGCTAGGGTGAAGTCCAGAAGATATGGGCCACCATCCCAGATGCTGACGATCCCAAAATGGTAGCCCCTATCTTGACGGCCTCAAAAGATGCGTTCACAGAATACATCTACCTACTTACCAAGTTTCAACAGCATAGTTCTTATAGTTTCGGAAAAAAGTGGCTGTGACATACGGACGGACAGACAGACATGACGAATCTATAAGGGTTCCGTTTTTTGCTATTTGGCAACGGAACCCTAAAAATGAAACCTAGCTAGATCGATTTATTGCCCCAGAAACTCAATGTATACTAAATTTCATGAAGATCCTTCATGCCCTTTCCAAGATTCATACTATATATATATATAAAAGAATTGGTCATTTAAAGGTTTTAGATATTATCTGTGACATCAATAGACAACACAAGTGGAACATAAAATCATTCATGACAAACAAGGTTGGAGTAAATTCTTTCTTGATTGAACTGGTTTAGTAGGAACTTGGCCAAACCAGTTACAATAAAATAATTTAAACATGGAAGAACCAATAATCCTATTTCGGTTGCAACTATTATTGAGACATAAATACAAATAAAGCAGTATTTTTATATAAAAGTAAATTTAGTTTTTGTTCATTGTATGATGGTTCAGATAACTATGTTGATTTGAATAGTGCCAGTTATTTTTTTTATGGTATTTATAATCAGACGGATGTTTTGACTTTAACAAAAAAAGGGAATCCTCATTTGAATTTCAAAGTAGGTATTATTAAAGGTACTTACCATTTGGCTGTATTTAAACAAATGGACAGTCAGATCACTGCTTAATATGTTATTATACAGATCAGAAATCAGTACTTTATTACCATAATTGATAAGCGGTCAATACTTCGAACAAAGGCTGTTTGATTTACTGTAATCACATCAATCAATTGTTACACAAATTTCAATTTCAGCTCAGATCATACCCCTTACGATCAACTATAATTAAAAGTGTTAAAGGTCACCTTACAGGTCTTGTACTTGAATATAAACTCAAAAATATTTTGTAAGTTTACCGTTACGTATATTTCACGTTATATTTTTCTTAGGTAATGTACTAAAAAGATGTAGTATATATACATTGAGAGCATGTGTTTTAGATAATACACTTCACTTTAATATACAATCACTGGTTTAGTAACTTATGCTCAGTAATAACTTATTATATATAATTAAATATTCGCGATTTCTTAAGCATTATAGAGAATAACATATAAATACGTCCACTTTTCTGGTTTTGACAGTTTTAAACTAACATTACCAACACTTTAATATTGACTGTCAATATGATAGATTATTTGACATTCAATGAGCGAATGTCAACATGGAACGATATACCTAGTCTTGCCATAAATATTGTAACAAAGAAATAAAGTTTTTCTATTGCAAATAACATTTATTACTTTTACAGTGAGTTATAATAATAATATAGACCCCGACGCCCACCAGCTTCGAAAAGGGCCCCCGCTACCGGTGGTGATGTGCACCGCATGCGATAGACAAACTCCATAAATGAAAATGTCATGCGGGAATTTTGTGGCTACAGAGGGAGGAATTAACCTCACTGCGTACCGTGCTCGTATGTTGCCTCTGTTTCAGGAACTTGAACCATCTGTCAACGTTTGGGCACAACGCCTGTCGGATCAGGTGCGGGCCATACAACGCTGTCACTTGTTGGATGACACCGTACTTGAGAGACTTCGCTCAGACGTGCAGTGTAGCCTCGTCACCCCTTCTTCGTCACGACCTGTGGGACATATTTCTACTAGTGAAACACCACAGGCTGCCCCTGATGATGAAGTAGCGGATGACGGGACTATAACCATAAGTACTCAGTACACTGATAAATTAAGGAGCGCTTTGGAGCTTGTGATTCGCGAGTTTTGATCCACTAGTAGCATCAACAGACCGCGGCTATCGCGTTTGCCTACGCATAGAAAAAACATAGCGCTAGTGTGTGCCCTGGACTCCATGTTACCACAATATTTCGACTCCAGTGTCGACCTTACTGATACACACTCAATTCTGTATTGTGCGGCGGTCACGGTATGGCGGGTAGCTGGCGTGAAATTCTCAGGAACTGAGACAGCTACTCGACCTAAATCTACCGTGCTTGGCTGGCAATGCAGAATTGAGCGTCGTATCGCGGAGACTAGGGCACTCATTGGCAAGCTGAGCTGCTTCAGGTCTGGCAATACACGCCCGAGAGTAATACGCTTTGTGACTCGAGCATTTTCAGGGACTAATGTTAGTCCTCGTGAATATTTGCTACGTGTCACAGAGCGCATTGACTTCCTGAAGCAGAAAGTTTATGCGTGGGCGAACCGTATACGGCGTTATAAGAAGAGAGTGGATAGATACACTCTGAATCGTTCATTCCAAAAAGATGAGAGGTGGGTTTATAGAAGATGGGAGCAACCTAGGGTGAACTCATCTAATTTCGTGACAAAAGGCATTTAAGTAATAAAATACAATTAAATTATTAATTACTTTAATTCAGTCTTAGTATGAGTTTCAATCAGACTTTTATGAGGAATATAGGCACAATTAATCACATTTTTTTCTAGAAACCTAAAACTTATAGCAAATTTACTACAGCAAGTCAACTTGCCTAATTCCGTGGTGACCTCTTTAAGTCCGTGATAGCTACTACTTTATTTCTGATATAGCGGAATTAGGAAGTAAACTTTATAAAAGTGTACAAAATTTATATCATAAAATTAACATAAACATAAAGAAATAAGAGTAACATTTTAGTAACAACTTTTAGAATTCTTCTTCGGCGTAACACATATCACATTTAAAAATCGTCAGCTTAGCCTCAAATTCTTGACTTTGGCAATGTACGTGGTACGTTTTGAAGCAGAAGGAACAAGAAATCCAGTCTGCTCCATTTTTAGAAGCTGCATCTTCTGAGTACCACCTCTTACATATTTCACACAGCCAATCATCGTCTTCAGTTCTATTTTTCTTCTTAAATTGTTGCTTCGAAGGTGTAGTATTAGTTTTATATGCTCTATTACTTCTAAATCGCTTAGTTTTAGATGTGACGCTAACAATAGCATCATCAAGGTACTTGTTAAGTTCAAGGTTGTTGTCTGTTTTAAGTCGCTTAGTCCTTGAAGCACCAGAAACAGCATCGTTTCCTAGGTTCTTGTTGGCTGTTTTTGGTCGTTTAATGCCTGATGTACCGGCTACAGCAGCGTTGTTTAGGTTCTTGTCAACAATAGGGGTTAAACATCGTGCGTGAGGAACGGTCCTTCTTTTTGTTTTTTGATTCTGCTCAAACTTGGGCACTTTTAAAATTTCGTCGAATTGATCTGGGAGCTTTTGTTTTGATACCGGAGCTGGAATTATAACTTCTTCTAAAATCCGAATTTTAGGTGTTTTATTTTGTTTAAGTGGTTCAACTTCTTCAGTAGAATTTGAAATAATTTGGATGCAGAAGTCTTGTGATGTTGTTGGTTCGGAACATTGTTGATCATATGAGTCAAGAGATTTCAGTACAAGTGGTGCAAGGATTACTTCAGAATCTTGGGTTGTAGTAATTTCGGGACAGAATTGGTCGGAGGAGTCTGAAATTCCTAATACAGCTGCAGTTGAGATCGTGTCATTATAATGAGTGATTGTATTAGAACAACGCTTTGAGGGAATTCTTACTTTTCTTAGCCTGCTGGATTCTTTTTCTGCAGAATCATCGTTCTTAAATATATCTATACTATCAATTGTTTTAAGTTTTTGTTGAGAAATGACAGGCGAATCCGTAGTCTGAACCGGATCATTATACAATATTTCGTCTAGGTGTAAAAAATTTATGAAAATCATAGCGGGTTGGGTTGTCGCAAGGATTTTTCATTTTGTGATTTTCGATTATGGTCCTCCAGGCTAATTTAAGAGGCCGGTGAATACACACGTCCAGTAGTTGAAGTATGGCACTCGTGTGTGATGGTATTGTAAACAAAATTATTTGTTGTGATCGAGCGTAATCAAGTACTGGTGGCACAACGTGACTTGCGTGTGAGGCCCTTATTAATAGAACAGGTCTCGCTGGAGGGATACATCGAACAAAGAATTTTAACCAATCTAGGAATTGAACTATTGAGCCCGTGATGAGCCTACCCGTGATCCATCCCTTTGGAGAAAATTGTACTTGGCTGTTTGGCATAAATCCTTTTGTCAGTAGTGGTATGATTCTTACACCTTTAAATATAATAAATGGAGGAATATAACATCCAGTCGCATCAATGCACGCCAATAATGTGGTTGTTGTACCCTTTTCTGCGATGTTCTGTTATAAACATATTTTTTTCCAATGCTTGTCACAATTTTGTTGGGTTTGTTAACAAACATCAGGCCAGTTTCATCGCAGTTCCAAATTCTTTCGGGTGGAATATCATGTTTGTTTATGATTTCTTCTAATTTTTCATAAAAATTTTCAAAATTTTTGTTGAACTCAAAACATTTTCAACGGCGGTTTTGAGATCGAGCTCCGAGTACTTCCTGTTCTTCTCGTTGCGGTGCATGATAACTGAAAGTAAACAAGCAAATTACAATAATAAGTACCTACATACCTGCTACTTATGCTTAGATTTCAGGGTCTGTTTGCAGCTAGTACGAGTAAACTACTCACTTAATTACGTGACAAGAGTCACTCAGTGTGTCAAAGAAGTGTCACTCAATTCCGTGATAGTTACATATAATATTCGCTCAATGTTGTTATTTTAATTTAGAAAAGATAAAACAAGTAAAACAACATTCATATTATCTATTAAACTCAAAATAAATCAATACTTTCAGTCAAAACTACAAATAATTGAGTATAACTACTATAATTCGGTGACAGTACAGAAACCAATGAACCGCGAAAACGCTAATATTTTTGACGAACAAAATAAGCTCTACCTCTAAAATTACGCAGAATTATGGCAAATTCTTTACTGCCACATCAAGGGAATATCAATTACAATTCATTTCATTAGAAAGAAGCTAGGAAATCGGTTAAATACTTACAGAAATACAGCAAAGTTCGCCACCAATTCACAAACACTGCCGAAACTGGCGAAATTTGCGCGCGAACTGTCAAAACCGCTTGTTGTTACCATCTCGCTCACTCGAGCGGCACCATACTTTCCAGACGAGTTTGTGCTTTATTACCAAAGCATAAGGTTGTATTTTAAATGATTGATTTCACTCGCATAGCCCAATATTAGCGCTCAAACCTAATATCACACAATTAGGCAAGTCACATAATTAGATGAGTTCACCCTAATTCCGATGTGGCTAATATGTGCCGACCGAATGCTAAAGACACCAGTTCGTTCTGGCGCAACATTTGGTCGGTGCCTGTTAGTCATACAGAGGGTGAATGAATACGGGTTGACAGGCAGTCATGTGAGTCAATACAAGCAATGGAGCCAATAGTTTATCACTGAAAATGATGTTGCCAGTGCAGTCCGTTCGTTATCAAACTGGAAATCAGCGGGACCGGACGGACTGCACAATTTCTGCCTAAAATGGCTCCATAGCTCACATGCCTGTCTGGCATCACAGTTCCAGTCATCACTCGAATCAGGATTGCTCCCAGCTTTTATGACTACAGGTATAACCCTCCTACTCTACAAATCAGGTAGTACACGGACCCCAAAAATTATAGACCAATAGCCTGTTTACCAACAATATATAAATTTCTTACATCCATTCTGACAGCTAAATTGTCATCTCACATAGTGGATAACTCTATAATGTCTATCTCTCAGAATGGATGTAGAAGTGGGGCACGTAGTACGAAGGAGCTCCTTATTTTTGACATGGCCATTAGCCAACAGGTCCGCCGTAACCGAAGGAATCTGACGACATGCTGGATTGACTACAAGAAAGCCTATGACTCCGTGCCACATACATGGCTGTTGAGGGTGCTGGAGTTGTATAAAATTGATACAACTCTAAGCACCTTCTTAAGAGCATGTATGGGGCAATGGAGGATGGTTCTTCTTTCTTCAGGGTGTCGTCAGGTCCTTGGGGATGGTGTACCGATTAAGATCGAGAGGGGTATATTCCAGGGTGATAGCCTGAGTCCGTTATGGTTTTGCCTGGCACTGAATCCTCTCAGTACAATGTTGGAGAATTCAGGGCTAGGCTATCAGTTGCGGAGAGGAGGTCAAGTTATATCCCATCTTCTTTACATGGATGACTTGAAATGATTTGCCCCCACCGACTCCCACCTGGTAGAATTACTTAAGGTAACTGAAACCTTTAGTAATTCTATCAGAATGGAGTTTTGTGTAGACAAATGTGCAGTCATGCATGTTAAGAAGGGTGGGGTTGTGGAATCTGAAAGAATTGAACTTTCAGATTCTACACAACGGAAATCTCTCCCGGAAATCTCTCTCGGCTCTATTGTAGCAAGCGTCGGTAGCTTAGTGGTTAAGGAGACAACCTTACGATCGAGAGGTCCCGGGTTCGAATCCTGGCCATTACACTACCGACGTGAACCCACTCCTAACACAAGCAATTTAGCTTAGCTGGAGAGGTTAGGGGGAATATTAGTAATTTCGGTTACTAATATTCTTAAAAAAAAAAAATACTGATACCTATAAATATCTTGGTATGTCACAAGCGTTAGGTATTACTGAGGCTAATATGATTCTTTGGGTGCCTGAAAAAAGTCCTAAAGAGTCTTTTATCGGGCGGTAACAAGGTTCGAGCCTACAACGGCTGGGTTATGCCAGTCTTAGTATACTCCTTTGGCATACTAAGATGGACTCAGACCGAGTTAGATGCCCTGGATAGGAAAGTCCGTACGTTGCTAACTGCAAATCGTATGCACCACCCACGCTCATCAGTAATGAGATTGTATATCCCACGGAAGTGTGGAGGTCGCGGTTTTTTAAATGCCAAAACTCTCCAGAACCGTGAGATATGCAACCTTAGGGAATATTTTCTACACGTTGACGTGGGTGTGCACCGAGATGTAGTGGCAATAGACAACGGATTTACTCCTCTCGCTCTGGCTAAAGAGAACTGGCACAAACCGGTAATACTTAGCATCGCTGATCGCAGGGAAATATTGAAGAGCAAAGAACTGCATGGACGCTTTTATCGGGCCTTAAATGGGCCCTACGTAGATATAAAGCCATCAGTGTTCTGGCTACGCTTCGGTGACCTCTTTGGAGAAACCGAAGGTTTTGTCTGTGCAATTACAGATGAAGTTGTCATGACGAATAATTATCGGAGGTATATCCTTAAGGACGGTACGATTGACATATGTCGGGCGTGTCACCGTCCCGGAGAATCCCTAAGACATATTATCTCTGGTTGTTCTCGTCTTGCCAACGGAGAGTATTTACATAGACACAACCAAGTGGCCAGAATCGTTCATCAACAACTTGCTCTGAAATACGATCTTGTAGATTCGGAGGTACCGTATTACAGGTATGTGCCCGACCCAGTTCTTGATAATGGTCGTGTCACGTTGTACTGGGATCGATCAATCGTCACTGACAGAACTATTGTAGCCAATAAGCCTGATATAGTGGTGATTGATCGATCAGAGTGTCTCGCAATAATTGTTGACATCACCATCCCCCATGATGACAATCTCGTGAAAGCCGAAAAAGACAAACAAATAAAATATATGGACTTGGCTCACGAGATTGTCGACATGTGGGATGTAGATTCAGCAATTATTGTTCCGATAGTCGTATCGGTTCACGGACTGATTGCCAAGAGCCTCGAACAACATCTCCAGAGGCTCGCGTTAGGCAGTTGGGTCAAGGGCTTGATGCAGAAGGCAGTGTTCCTCGACACGGCACGTATTGTGAGGAGATTCCTCTCTCTGGAGCCCTAACCACCGGTAGCTTGGTCCCTGTACCCGATGCCGGTAGGCCACTATTTTTTATATTTTTAAATATATTTGTTTTTTTTTATATAGATTGTATTTAAAAATATAATTTATATTAAGTATTTAAAGTTAAATAAAGGAAATAATAATAATAAATATTCCACGACATTCTGCACAGCGCTTTCTAAACCCAAGGTAAGCATAGTTTAACTAGCTTGTGTCATGGGTTCCTGAATGCGGATAAACATACTTATATACTTTTTTTTTGTAAATACATACATATACACACAAACACATACATATAGATACACCCAGACCAATGCAAATAGACATATTCATGCATACAAATATTTGCACTGAGCGGGAATCGAACCTGCGCCCCCTGTCGTAGCAGTCGAATGCTAGTTAGTTTAATACATAAATATAAAACAATTTAAAACATAAAAAGCTTATTAGAAGTTGTCTCCATTGGTTGTAATACAGTCCTTTAAACGTTGAGGTCAGTTATCAATAGAAGCACGCACTCTTTCCATGAGAAAATTCTTCACTGCCATGCGTATGGTTTGTTTTAGGGACTCCAAATTATCATGGCGTTTAGAGCAAACCGTACTCTCTAAAACTGACCATAAATCATAATCCAGCGGATTAAGTTCGGGACTAGACGACGGCCATTCTTCAGCTGATCAAGTCCGTTCGTTTCCAACCAAGACTGCGTAGACCGAGCTTTATGACTCGGCGCCGAGTCTTGCTGGAAGGACCATTCTTCGTTATTGAACATGGTGTTATTAAGGGGCTTCACTACCTTCTCAAGAATGGTATCTTGATACACTTGTGCCGATGTTTGGATACCCTTTTCATAAAAGTATGGCTCAGACACTCCTTCATAGCTAATACCCCACCAAATCATCACTGAAATCGGATAATGGTCACGTTGCACTCTGTCGACTATTGGGAAACTTCTTTATAGAGCTGTGAGCATAAATACGGTCATTTTGTTTGTTAAAATATTCCTCAATTACTAATATAAAAAATTCTCATCGGTAAACATAATTTTTCTCTGACCTCCCTTTGCGTACCGCTTCAGTAGTTGTTTCGATTTTACCACCCTATTCTTTTTTAGGGATTTTCTTTAGAAAAGCCCTATTGCTATCGAGTTGTCGTCGTCGACGTCGTCGTTGCCAATTTTCTGTCACGGTTTTGGGTATGAAGGAGATGAGCTATCGAGTTGCTGTTTTCGGTAATAGATTCGTGCTGGGGTGAACCATTGCAAGATAAAAAAAAAAAAAAACTGTCACGGTTTTGGGTATGAAGGAGATGAGCTATCGAGTTGCTGTTTTCGGTAATAGATTCGTGCTGGGCTGAACCATTGAAAGATAAAAAAAAACGTGATTTTCTTTAGAAAAGCCCTATTGCTATCGAGTTGTCGTCGACGTCGTCGTTGCCAATTTTCTGTCACGGTTTTGGGTATGAAGGAGATGAGCTATCGAGTTGCTGTTTTCGGTAATAGATTCGTGCTGGGGTGAACCATTGCAAGATAAAAAAAAAAAAATCCCTTGTATTCGGCTGAGCTCGTCTCGCGCGATACGCGATATGGTTCTAAGTGCTATCTTCATCTCCCGAGATAAAATCTTTTGCATTCGGACAGGATTTCTTTGAATTCTTTCCCTTACTGCTTTGACCACCTTTTTCGTACAAACACTACGTGGACGGGCAGATCTTTTTCTGTCACAAACATCGGTCTCATTGTACCTATTAATAGCCCGGTACACAAATATTTCACTAATACCAAGCGTATGGAGAGTTTTAAAAATTGCATTTGCCTACATACCTACTTTGTGTAATGCAATCACAGCGATTGGGTTCTCTTTATCAATCTACTCCATTTAAATATCGCAAAATATTGTACAATGTATTGGCGCCAAAATGAGAAAACACAATGAACAATCATTTAAAAATGACAGATTCCAAATTCAAATGTAATATTTTGTTTATTTTTAATATGTATTTATGGCCAGACTAAGTATTCTTAAGATTTTAGATCCATCTTTACATACTCAAACAATGGAGCTATTATATTAAGTTGTTTATATTAAATAGCATTGTGGCATTGCATTGCATATGCACAATAGACAGCTACTAAATATATAAATAAAATAATTCAGCATAGCTTCGCTCGTAGTATATTACTTACTCTGTGCTTCTTAATATGCAGGGTAGAAAAGAATGGATGCCTGAGGGATTTATGCATGGGGTGTGGCATTTTCATTTATTTAATCAAATATTATTTAATCAGCCTATTCTCAGGACTTTCAAAGATCTCATCACTAACTGGCGGTTCATAACGGTGTGCTAGTCCTCACATTAATGTATGGTGAATATTGGGTATGGCAGAAAAATCGCGAAAGTAGAGTGAATACAGTTGAGATGCGGTCATTGCACAGTATATGTCGAGTAGGTAAGGACAAAAGAGTCGTTCCTCGAACTAAAACACTCGGCAATATTCATGTAGGTTAACCTAATATAATATTTAGTAGGTTTATGTACATATTTCATTTTATATTCATATTATTCTTAAATCCCATTTTCACCTCCTTTTTTACCTTTAACCTAACTCACTTGATTATAAAATACACGCTGTCTTAACCACGTGCAAGCAAGCAGGAAGGCACGCATGTTGCAAGCGAGCATGCATGTAGTCAAAGATGCGGGCAAGCAAGGCATGCAAGAGCACAGGCGCTTTGGAAAGTGCAGTCATTCCGCCCTTGCGTAACGAAGCTCGAGCACCTATGATCGCTTCCGCAGTTTCGACTTTACATACCCACTCAAATCGCTATAAGTGGGCCTATAATATTTAAAGAGTTCCCATAATTTCTCCAGAATTCCATCGTCAGATCCATCACTGATCATCAGCTGGAAAGTTTACCTACCCTTTGAACCAAAAAAAGAATTATCCAAATTGATCCAGCTGTCTTCGAGTAATCGGAACATGTAGGCCTAGGCCAAGGTATGTACCTACATCTAGATTAAGTAAGTAGGTATCTATAATATTATAAAGTTGAAGAGTTTCTTTGTTTGCTTGAAGGAGCTAATTTTAGAAACTACTGGTTCGAATTGAAAATAGCTTTTGTGTTGGATATAGAAGGTTATAGGCTAATATCATCATGCTATGAACGCAAATTAACCCAGGAGAGCGGCGATGTTGACATCGCCGCTCTCAGATCGGGCAAATTTGCATAAGTACATTATTGCAGAACTAATAAATTACAGACATGTATGGGGTGGAGTAGTTACTACGGGTGCGAATGACGGGCGAAGTCGCAGGGCAAAGCTAGTTAAAAATATTCTGTAAACTGAAAACCTCGTGTCTTTTTAAAAGTCGGTTAAAAAGAAAGTACTTACATTGAGTTCGATCTAGTAGGTAAAGTAAATAAGGGCTGAGAAAAATAAATCATGAACAAGAATATAGTCAATTTATTATTTTAACAATCATAAACATTATATACGTGGGTTCCTACGCCTATTAAAACAAATACGTATCTAGATAATCTTCGTTGTTTTAATAACAATATTTAGGCACTTAGACTTATTGCTAAATTCATTATGTTAATATTTACAAGTATCTAATAGTCCAGTCATTTAAGCTTAAATTAGGTAAGCCTGCTATAAGTCTGTAAATACTTGTATATTGACACCCTAAAAGTTCACTCAAAACCTACATATGGTAGGGTGTACGTAACTATTAAATTTCAAGGTCAAAGGTCACAAAAATCGTTTTTTTGCGCTTTTTTTGTAAATATCTCATTTCCTATGGGTTTTTTGCTATTTGTGTTTATTATCACTATTGTAGAATACAAAATTCTCTACAAATTTTGTTTCAAAAATTTTTCATACGGTGAACCGTTTTCGAGATAGTAGATGACCTTTGAAATTTCAAATTTAATAGTTGCGTACACCCTACCATATGTAGGTTTTGAGACAACTTTTAGGGTGTCAATATACAAGTATTTACAGACTTACAGCTGGGTATCTCGAATTCCGAGGTGAACTTACTATAATGACTGGAGTATAAGAGTTTTAGTGGACAACGATCTAATCGTATTTAATTTCACTTTAGAACTACTGACAGTGGCTTATGCTAAATGAAAAACAGGGGTAAGATACTTTGATCAAGGTATTAACTTGATTAAAAAGTTATAATTATCACCGTATGTTATTATTACTGTTACTGTCTACTGTGTTGTGAAGGTTAGTGTCGCCAGTGTGTAAAGTTATTTTGCTTTCAGTTTTGTATGCCTATAAGTTTATAAGTTACCAAAACAACCACAGATTGCTGACAGGTGGCGCTTATGATATTATTATACAAATCACAGTAAAATGCTTACGACAGGTAGGTACTTGAAAATTCTTTATAGGCAATCTGTAAATACCTAATAGTTCTGAATTAAAATAGTTTCCAGAATGATTGAGACTATAGCCCGCAGCTGCGACAGTCCCTTGTTGGTAATACTCTGTTAACCGATTAAGTGCCACCTTGATATTTACAAAGTACTACCACTGGCCACAAAGATTATTAATGGACGTATGAATGGACGCATATATGCATCGTTGGCCACGAGTTGGTTAATTGAAATACCTGGATCTGTCCTGGATAGTTGAAATTCTCGCCTACATACTTATGTCGTATAGGTAGTAACTACTATTAGAACAGAAAGATGACCGAATTTTTGTTTTCGACGATTTCTAAAAATGAAACCCCCTGTATACTAAATTTCATGAAATCGTTAGCCCTTTCCGAGATTCAGATTGTATCACCAACTAAGTATTTAAAAAAAAACCACCAAATTGCCACCTTACATCCCGGCGCCTGAAGACCCGAGACGGCTTGCGGTTTTAGTCGGTTCAAGCCCGCTATAACCTACCCCGCTGGCCGGGGGGGGGGGGTATCCGTGGGGATTTCCGCACGAAAAAAAAGTACTATATCTCAATGATCGACGAAACGTCTGGAATTCAAGTTTCCGATGGACCACGGCCAAATAGCCCGGAAGCAGTATATTCTACAGGTATCTAGACGATTCGGATTCGGATATGAGCTTACCAGCGTTCCTGTCCTCTGTCCACAGTACGGAAGAATTAACCAGGAAAATCTTTGCACCTATACTGGTTAACTCTGAAGTACGGTGTAAGACTGATGCAGTGAATGCTTTTTTTTTTTTTACGTGCGGAAATCCCTTCGGATACCCCCCCGCTAGCCAGCGGGGGTGGTTATGTCGTGTCTCGACTAAAACCGCACGGTGTCCTCCCCAAGTGTCCATTGCCGGGCACCCCGGGTAAGCCCTCGAAAGGACCAGGAAAATCTTTGCACCTATACTGGTTAACTCTGAAGTACCGTGTAAGACTGATGTAGTGAATGCTTGGAAAATTGCATGCCCGTACACCGATTTACCAAAGAACCTTTTCTCACAACGACAGTGGGACCGCTTTGGAGTTTAGTAAGACAACATTTAATAAATGCATGTTCTCATGCCGCAGAGCGTGCCCGTTTGCTGGCGGTAGGAGTGTGGGAGTTGGGTCTTTGGTTACAAGTTCTTCCGTCATTCAACGTAGGAAATATGTTAGATGAGGCTACCTTCCGCATTGCAACATGCCTTCGTTTAGGAGCCCCGTGTGTTTCTCCGCAACGATGTCGCTGTGGGGAAGCCATTATGAACAAAAACCACCTAGTAAGTTATTAATGTGCTTTTTGTCTATGCATACTTTGGGGACAATGGTCTTGAAATTGACACGCGATGCTTAAAAACCAGCCATGTGTGAGTCAGATTCGCTCACAAAGGGTTTCGTACTATTATCTATACAATAGGGGCCCCTAATTTATTTTATTTTAATTTAAATAGTCATTTTTGAAGTGAATATACAACTAATCTGTTAAAATATCAAGCGTCTATTATTATTATCGAGCAAAAAATGGCAAAATCACGTTTCTCGTGTGGGAGCCCCCTTAAATATTTATTTAATTTTGTTTTTAGTATTTGTTGTTATAGCCGCAACAGAAATACATCATCTGTGAAAATTTCAACCCTTCAGCTATCACGGTTCATGAGATACAGCCTGGTGACAGACGGATGGATGGACAGCGGAGCATTAGTAATAGGGTCCCGTTTTATCCTTTGGGTACGGAACGCTAAAAAGAGCATCTGGCAAGCCTAGTCTTGGTTGAAATACGTACTACCAATGCATGAACCCAAGGGCCAACCAATCTTTAGTGATCCTTGGGTCTATTCTCGTATCAGCTAACTGCAAAATAAAAACTCGTCAAGATCTTACTTGACAATTGGTTCGCTCGTGAATTGACTTATATCAATTTCAGCATCTCCGGTGGCAGCAAAAAGGAGATTAAAATTACACCGTAATTCAAGTTCTATTTCCAACCACAAAATATTTTGAGGCAGAATTTTCAAAAAGCAATATATTCTTTAATTTCTTGTAAGACTAGATAACTAAAATACATTCTACTTTGGTTTTAACATCTCTAAAAGTAGTATTCCTTATGAGTAATCTATTAAAGCACAACATAAAATTGCTAAGTTACTTATAGGTAGGTACAGACGATGACAAATAACTTGAGTGCAGAAGAAATCTATTGACTGAGTCCCTATAAATTAATCAAACTGTATTCTTTTTAACAACGAGGTCGAGACTATAGACAGAGTGAGATTCACATAAGTTACATAAAGTTTAATATAAGATACGTGTCCCTACGTATATTTAACCCCCGACGTAAAAACGACGGGGTGTTATAAGTTTCAAATATCTGTTTGTGGCATCGTAACGCCCGAACGGATGAACCGATTTTAGTTTTATTTTTTGTTTGAAAGGTTGATTAGTCGGGAGTTTTTCAAATATTTTTTTTATAACAAGTTAAGTATGTACAAAAAGGTGCAGACAACCATGAAAGCACCGTGGGATACAAACTTACTCACTATTAAAGTCTAACTATTTGTAATATTGTATTTTGTACTTGTCAGACTTGGAATGGTTGACCCAAATGCTTAAAAATAACATAACACGTTTTTACTACAGTTAAAGTTCAGTGGTTAGTTCGTCTTGAGGCCGCCTCGTCATTTCAAAGAATTCATCTTCTAGCCAAACGCTTTCTCTTCTTACAATCGGTCTTCTCTCCCACGGGTCGGAGAGGACGATGATTTCTCTTTCCCTCTCTACTTGTGAATAGCTGGGTGGCCTGCCAGCGTCACTCCACTCGCTTTCCATCTCCTTATCTGTGTGACTGTCATACGAAGTGGGGGAATAAGAGGGAGGTTTGAACGTCGAGAAAGATTGCTGGGTTGTTTCTGAGTCAGATCCTTGGCTCGGTGGGGCAGGGAGAAAATTAACTAGTTGGCCCTCTTGTTCAGGATTTACAGTTGTTCGACTGTAACGCTTGAGGATTCTGTAACAAACATAAGTGATGAGATTGATACCTGGTTTCCAACTCCCTATATTGTTAAATTATGATGCCCATAATATACGTGTCTGCATTTGTAGGTTCCAAATGAAAGACCCGTTTCAATTTCAGGAATTTTACTATTTGGAAACTATAACAGGATGGTTCTTTAACCGTAGGTACCTATATGATGATAAAATCTGAAGGTCCATCCACACACAAACATCAGGACCGTGCCCGGGCTGTGAATGGGCCTTGCCCCGTCACGGGCTCAAAAGATATAGTTTCATTTTATAAAAACTCGTTCACACACGTCCGTGCCCGGGCCGGCAACGAAACTTCATTGTCGTCATTCGTCCCGGGTACAGCCCTGATATTATGTCTAAAAATTACGAGCGCTTTTCAGAATTATTATGCATATCTATTTCACAGGCACAATTACTCACGTACCTAATCTTGAAAAAATATAAAAAGTATGTGTCTATTTTTGTCGTTACAATACAATTAGGTAAGTTCTCAACTGGTAACTTAGTTAGGATTTAAAGTAGCCTGTACTTATAATCCTATATTCCCATCTGTCCTGTTGAGTAGTTCTGTTGACAGGACTAGTGGGACTTTTTATTCCCATTAAATAAACACACCATATATAATTAAGTAGTGATGGCATCGAATTCCCGGGAAAATAAGTAGTCACACAGAAAGTAGTCATTTTGAAAAATTAGCCATTCTGAACAAGCCACTTCGTTGATATGCATACTTATTGAAACTCCTTTCAGATATAAAATGTTATTAAGTATTTAATCGTAATATCTGTAGAGGTTTGCTATCAATTTGAAAAAGCATATTGAAAATGATGGCTTTATCAGAATTTGTCTAATACAACTCATCAGTGGAGATATTAGCGTCCCTTTATTTTTGGAAAAACTTCGCTAAAATATAACATAACAACATAACATAAACTCACGCCTATATCCCCGAAGGGGTAGGCAGAAGTGCTAGCACTCACATTTCGCCAGTTTATGTTTAGGTCCCAATGTAATAGGTGGCGAGCCTATTGCCATTAACCGGACACTTATAAACCTGCGATAAATACACACATAACTTCGAAAAGCATCGAAAAGTCATTGGTGTGTGCCATGGTAAAACCTGGGATCGAACCCGAGACCTCGTCTTAGCAGTCCATTACCCATACCACTAGGCTAGCGCGGTTTTTTAGGCGGTTTGTTAGGCTACCGCTAAAATATATACACATTTATTGTTCATGTACTTAGTATAGTACATAGTACTTACCTAACTTATTATTATTAAAATACCTACATCATTAGTCATTTTAAATGAACATCTGAAATATAGCTAGGTAGGTAATATTAATTATATTAAATCTTCATTTAATATAATTAACTGGCAGAATAAATTATGGGTTTCTACTTGCATACACGTAGGCTCATTTCCATCACTATTCTTTGTACGTATAAAAGGTGTGTTTATTTATCAACAGAACTAATGGGAATAAAAAGTCCCACTAGTCCTGTCAACAGAAAAATTCAACAGGACAGATGGGAAAATAGGCTTATAATATATAAGTAAAAATAAGTTACCTAGGTAAATATAATAGTCAGTTTCATTTCTATACCGTATTAAATGGTCATGGTAGGCGCAGGTAATCAAATCAGTTAGCCATAAAAACAGTGGATCGAAACGACATTCAAAGAATCAAAATGAAATAAGCACTATTTTACTGCGTGGTAACACTGGTAATACTTCGTGGCTATACGTATTTGAATCTTTTTGCAAAAGCAGAGTCTTCGGTCAGTGACGAATTTTGTTTATGAAGTATATATATAACATACCTATTATGACCTACATAAATACATATACTCCCACCAATAATCCTAAAGGAGTAGCCAGATAATCCTAAAGAACACATTTCGTCAGTCATATTCGGCCTCACGTAATAGGGTGCGACCCTAATGTCGTGATGGGCCAGATACGTAGGTCAGTAAGCTCCTGCTGTCTTATAGCCAAGGATAGATAGTAGTAGACGGAGATGGTATTATCTCACTAGACCTTGCATATATGCATGAAATATGTAAAAAGTAATAAATAAAGTTACCTTTCCGCCCAACTGGCTAACCTCGGCCACTCCTCAGGCACGACAGGCACCTGCTGTTTGTTCAACAGTATGAGCAATTTAGCCAAATCACTCAAGATGCAACTGTAAAAAGACTTAGTATTAACATAACACAGTTAAAGTTTATTAGATGCGTAGATATTTAAGTAAAGTAAGTAAAGTTAAGTAAGTATCTTGAATATTTATAGTATATCAAAAGGAACGGTAAGTCAGTTGGCAGGCGTGTCATGTCGAGTCGTAAGGTATTTGCGATTTCACGAATTCCAATACATAGTTGTAAATAGTGTCTGTCATGTACATACTAACTTACACATTTTATAATATAAATACTAATGCGAAGGAAGGAAGGAATGCTGTCATAATAACAAAAATGCCTACCATAGAAACGAACATAAAATATGATACCTATAAGCAGAACATCAGCAGCTATGCCCCACTCATCATCATCACCATCATAGCGCTAGTTCAGGTTGCATCCAAAGCTTGAACTTTGGAGACGTGACCCCAGTCTCCAAAGTTCAAGCTTTGGTTTTAATTGATGATTTGGGTTGGCACTTAATTTTGCTTATATTGGCTTTTACGGGTGCGACTGCCGTCTGACCCGTATCCCTGAGGGAAACCCTGTGCCATAGCCTCGTCCGTTAACCAACAGGTGTATCGGTTGGCAGGTGAGGTTGATTTGGGCCCTGAAGATTTTGATGAGCTCAGCTTCATCTTAGTATAGAAGTATAATACTTACCTAAGTTACTTACATATATATCGTACCAGGTATTATATATCGTACCAGGAACACTAAACTGGGGTGTGTGTTGGGTAACCACCTCGAGTGTCGCTCCGATTCCGATCCCGCTGCTGTCCGGGGGGAACGGAATCGGAGCGGCCGGTATACCCTGGGCGGCGGTCAATGGCTTCCCCTTCACCCCTTCATAGGGTTGGCATTGATCGTCGGCCAATACCCAACGTGGCGGGAACACATCGCTCTCCGTACTCCTCTGCTTTCAGAGGAGACAGGATGAGCGATGCTGTTAGTGGTGAGATGGCCCAGGGTCAGCCGGGGTGCGAAGGAATATGCTCTATGGGTAACCTTACACCCCGGCGTCTGAAGACCCGAGACGGCGTGCGGTTTTAGTCGGTGCAAGCCCGACATAACCGCCCCCGTTGGCCGGCGGGGGGGTATCCGAAGGGATTTCCGCACGAAAAAAAAAAAAAAAAAAGGTATAACACTAAACTAAGAACCGGGACTGCCTAACGGGAGTGCCGACAGAAGTGAATACTTGAACAATTACGAGCGTATTTTTTGAAACGTCATCATCTGTCCCTCCCTCCTCCCTAACCCTACCTCATTCCTTGGAAATTTAAGGAGAATCTTTAACAGTAGGAATTGACTAAAAGAAGAATTAATTGATCAGGAAATACTATACTTTATGAGGAATATAACATAAATAAATAAATATTGTAGGACATATTACAAAGCACCATCTAGACACAAACTAAGCAGAGCTTGTCATATGGGTGCTTGTATGCGGATAAACGTACTTAGATACTTTATGCAGTATTTGCAATGAACGGGCACTTAAACGGTCAAACGCTCTTAAACACTGCAAAATAATATAGATAATTTTATGTACTATGGGATCGATAGTTTTCTTCTAAATATGTAAGTAGGTACACGCATGTTCTACTTACAAGTACTGGTTGCACAACTGTGTAGCCAAATCCATCATCGCAGTATATAAACCCACACTATCCTATCTAGTTAACGTAAACAAAGATGCAGTGTCTCAACACGATTGAACTTTGTTTTTTGTTGGTAGCTTGTCAACACGGCACGTTCGCAGCGTTGTTAATTTATTAGAACACGCTTGCAATCTGTTTATTTCTATTCATTACATGCAGTCTGTCTTTGGGTCAAGAAAAAAGTTTGTAATGATGAATAAGCATGTTAAAGGAACTGCCATGTGCATTTTTACTCTATGGCCTGCAAATATGATCAAGAAAGTACTATTATCTATTCTGTGTCCAGAGACAATATCTGGGCTTTGCTCATACGTACGTAATTGTCGAATTTGGTTGCTAGGGTGTATAAGCCTCATCAAGATTTTCTCAGTCGGTTCGAATCCGACATAACCACCCCCGCTGGCCAGTGGAGACGTATTCGGGGGGGTTTCCGCACGAAAAAAAAGAAGGAGCTCAAGCCAACCTCACCTACAAACCGGTACGCCTGCCGATTAATGGACGAGGCTTTGGTGCTGACTTTCCGGTCAAGGTTGGGGGCTCAGACAGCAGTCGCTACGGTAAGAGCAAAGATAAACCAATTCATAAGGAAAGCAGGAGTAGGGGAGCGGACCCCGGGCTCCAAAGTACGAGCTTTAGCCAAAGGGGTAGAATCGGGTTGTTAGGGTTTTGAATTTTGCTGCAAATCTATTTCAATATTTCATCTAAATTATAAATTTGATAAAAAAAGGTATTGTTGAATCGTTAATTAATATAGTTAGTTGAGTATCATAATAAAATAAGGTTTTACTCGTAAATATCAGTGTAGGTATACGCGTTTCATAATTCATGTACTTACATTGTTTACTCATTCAGCTAGAATAAAATAAAAAACTTACAATCGATACATGAATAACATAAGTTATTCTTTAAAAAATATTACAACCTGTAAGCCATAGCAGCATCGTTGTTCCCGAGCTGATAGAGTTCTCGAACTTGATGTCTCGTGTGATTCAGTATCGCCAGCAGCGTGTATGCGTGTGGCTGCAAAGTTTACAATATGTGCAATGTTATCTTTTGTTGCTTAAGTAACCCTAAATTAGAGCGTATCACGAAGTGTTACAAGAAAGTATGTATGCCACATCGCATCGTGAGATCTGACGTGGTCGTAGAAAAATGTCATGATCTATTGAATTTCTTAACATTGAATGTTTCAAGTTAAGTAATCCAACTTGAAATATTTCTTTATTTCGCCATTTAAATGTGACGAGATTTAATTTTTTCTTGAAGTAATTAGGTATCTGCCCATGTAATAGGTACCCGATGAATATTGCTCTAAGGGTCTCAATTTATATAAAACATGAAATCACACGATAATAAATATTTACTTAATTCATGTCAAAAAGTTTTTTTAATACATTCTCCAAAACTTCATCATTAAAACAATTCGAAAACTTATCATAATTATTTAAGAATTTTGGAATGATAAAAAATATATTATTGAAATTATTTTAGAATAAGACGTTTGTCTTTACTGATCATTTCAAGCCTTGGTACTTATTATTTGACATTTTCCCTGTATTTGTTATTGTAATTATTATGAATATTGAAAATGTAATCAATTAACAAATAAATATCCAACGACATCTTAATGTACGGTATAATTTAAATTTCTTACTCGTAAACAGTCCAGTTGTTTATGAAACTCTCTAAGTCGCGTGTCATCATCTTGGTTCGGTTGTGGCAGTGGCTGCGGTTGCGCACGTTTACTTCTGCATCGCGCGTACGCAGCTGCTGCAGCTACCAACGTGATGCACGCTATAACGCCGCATATGCCACCGACTATCACCTATAAAAATTCAGAACCAGAAAATGCAGATTCATTTATGAGTGCGTTGTAATGTACCTAATACATAAGTATTTACACATTTATAACTGGCAGATTTCAAGTCTTACCAAGACCTTTCTAATAAAACCGCATCAAAATCCGTTCCGTAGTTTATGTGTCCATCGCGAACAAACAGACAAGAATTCCAAAAAATATATTTTTGTGTTCGGAATCGTTAATTTAACGTAACTCAAGTATTGTTTTTAATATCTCCAATTTACAGATACAACTAATTTACAATTTTATAATATCATAGATGTAGGCTCAAGAATTATTTATGTTGTGGTAGTGATTAACTAGAAAGCCCCTATAATTTGGGGATTAGCGGGCAATTATCCCCGTTTAATTATGTAAAACGCCAACTGCATGTCCGGAACTAAATTTCTAGTCCAAATAGTTATCAGTGCAGCAACGAACGAACACTACCTGGCAAGAAGTCATTAATGAAACAATGAAACGAGTAGTTTCGTTGAAATTATGATATTACGTCTATAGGTAGTAAATTTACATACCGAGACAACGTAACTCAGCTGGCGATGAACATATTGTTATGTATTAATTGTTTAAATACTCTCACGGTACGTGAGAGTATATAAACTTGGGCATATTGTACACTACACTTTTTGAATATTTGTGAATAGAAGCACACTAAATAGTGAAAGGAATAGTTTCAAGAAAACAGCTGATGTCACCAACATCCTTGAGCCCTTACAGTTGCGTAGAGATATTACTTCTTTGATAGTATTTTACTGCCTTTACCATGGCGAGTGTTTCGATAAGCTCTTCCAATTAGTTCCACCCTCTTCTTTTCTATACCGGACAACACGTGCAAGGTTGAGATATCACCCTCACACGGTGCAAACAATTCCATCAAGAACTGAGCGGTTTGAACTAACGGTTTGAAAGAACTAACCTCTTTTCTTTGCCGCACCATCAAGATGTATGTGGGTTTTTGCGGCCAAAGCCAACCTCACGTGCAAGTCGCTACACCTTCTGGTTGACGGGCGAGACGGTAGTCACTCCCGGAAAAGTCAACATACCAATAAAAAACAATAAGCGAACCCGGTTACCAAACTGCACACTTTGGACAGAACTGGGCAATTGCTATGAGGATAATGATGTATGGGCGGAGTATGGGCCCCGAACCTGACGGCCAGTAACGTCGGAATCCTGCGATCCCCCTTGCCGATGCTGGCCGTCAGGATCATAAGAGGATACCGCACGGTCTCCTTTAGGTGGCAAGTCTCCTTACCGGGAAGCCTCCATGGGACTCAGACGCGAGGGTCTTTGCGGCTATGTACCAGTGGCACAAGAAGGCGCTGGAGCGAGAACTGAGGCGAGCCCACGAGAAATCGAGGGACATCGTTCCCAACTCCACCAGCTGTTCATGGAGGAATGGAAATAACGAGTTGGGCAACCAATTGCAGGACAATTATGGCGGTAAGACATGGAAGAATGGCTGGAGAGGTTCGAGAGTTCGAATTCTGTTGACAACAATTTTTTTTTTTTTACACTTAAGTAAACCAAAATAAATATATTTCTTCATTATTCTTTTCTTTTATCACACCCTAATGAGACAACAATAAACAGCCTTTCTGACAAGCTCAGCGTGCGTGGGTAGTCGTAGATAAACAGGGGCGGCATAATCGTATATTGCACACGGACGTTCAAATAGTTAGCGGCGGGCCTGATCTTACATTGGTCGCTACTTATGTATGTTATGGGTTCCGTACCCAAAGAGTAAAACTGAGCCCTATTACTAAGAGACCGCTGTCTGTCCGTCCGTCCGTCTGTCACCAGGGTGTATCTCATGAACCGTGATAGCTAGACAGTTGAAGTTTTCACAGATTATCTACTTCTGTTGCCGCTATAACAAGAAATACTTAAAACAATAAAATAAATATTAAAGAGAGCCTTTAATATTTATTTATACGTAGAAGAAACGTGATTTTTTTTTTGCTGCTTTTTGGCTCGATTATAATAAACGCAACAGGTAGACACTTGAAATATTCACAGAATATTTAGTTGTATATTCACTTCAAAACTAAATAATTAAAATAAATTAAGGGGGGCTCCCATTGTATAGATAATGTTTAGCAACTCTTCATGCGAAAGTCCGACCCGCACTTGGCCGGTTTTTATTTTTTATTTTGTTAAGTGTTTTTCAGACAAATTGTAAATATGTTTCAAAATGATGTCAATACTACAATGCACCTGGTCTACCTACAGTTATAATATAATGTTTATATATGTGTATTGATACTTGACAATGACATTGAGGTGTTTAATAGGACGTAAGAAAGGATACCTATAATACATAGTAGATTGTTACACAATCTACTATTTATTATAGTTACACAAGGGTTGAAAGTCAACCATTTCAGCCGAGATATTTCTGGCGCTCGAACGAAGTGAGAGCGCCAATGGTTCGAGGGTAAAATAGTGACATTCACCCGAGGTAAACACTCTACTTTTCATTTCGCCCTTCTCATTAGAAAATGGCAATGGCAATGTCCCTTTGCCACTGGTATCTATTAATGTAGATACGCATTACGTGAACAAGGTTACCTTCAATCAGAATTATGGAGAAAGTGTAACTTTCTCTTTAATAACAACCATTTTAAACATTTGTAAGTAGATTCCTATTACTTACTTCTTTATTAAAGGTGTTTTCTATGTTTATTAAATAAATAGTTATAATTAGATGATGTGCTATTATGTAGATACCTACCTACTTAGGTAAGACATAAGTACAGTCAACGACAAATGTAGCTTAACAAGTTCTAATTTATAGTTCCCCTTAGCTCTAAAAACTATCATAAAATAATAAACTAAACATCAAAGATATTTAGTTTATTGAGATTACTACTTATCATAACATATCAGTTACTGGCCCATGTATTCCAATGTAAAGGTTTGTAAATATTTTATTGTTCAGCCACTTTTGTCGTTGACTGTACACTTACTTCGACTAAATCATTTGGTCGAATTAAGTAGGGTTAATAAGAAATACGCATAACTTACGTACTATGTACCCTTTTTTTTTCTTGCGGAAATCCCCTTGGATATCCCCCCCCGCCAGCCAACGCCGCGCGGCGAGTATGTTGCGGGCTCGGCGGGCCGGGAGAGTTCTAAATCTCTCCCGGACCCACTCCGCCATCTCCTTCGCGAGTCCACGCGCTCGTGCTCTGCACCATTGCCGCCATAATGCTGCCGAGCGAGAGGGCTCCTACCCCGATGGCTGCCACGAGGTCACGCCTAGGCACCTCCCACGCCGGGCAGTCCGAAAGCGTGTGCTGCCCCGACTCCTCGCTCGCGTCGCAGTGAGGCACTCTTTCGGTGGCTTCTTCCTGATCCGATGCAGGTGATCCCCGAAGCTAACTTACCGGAGATCACCTGCGTCAGTCGGTACGAGAGGCTTCCGTGTCGCTTCTCTAGCCAATCCTCCATGATGGGCCTTACCGCCGCTATTGCGGCGTGCCCTAGGTACTTTTTTTTTTTTTCGCCAAATAAAAACAGTTAATTTTTTCATGCAAAAATTAGGCTTTCGCGTTTAGGGTTCGAAGTTACCGTTAGATGTGCGATTTTAACGTTTTGTATAGATCAAAGAACCGTAAGCTAAACAAATTAAAGCGGTACGATATGCTTGAATATTATTTTACGTATATTACGCACACATTTGTTTATTAAGGAAAGGTACATAAATATTATACAACATAAAGCATTCTGTGGATCTTAGACATGTAGTTATCACGCAAGCCTTTCTTCACATTTGGCGCGCTCGGTTAACAAACGGCCGGGATCCATCTGGCTTTTTCCAACTGTATTTATGTATTATACTTATCTCCGTAATACCGAAATAAAAGATTAAAGTCTCTCGACTAGCTGTAAAATGGCTCACGATGCATTGCTAGTCCCATGGTTTGAACTCGAGTGATATGTATTAAACTTAAATTTCAGTGTACCTACCGAATTTGTAATTCTATGGCAATTGATACTTGAATTAGCCGAGGGTTGCATACTTGGCATTACAACAATAGTAAGTAAATTGTCACTAATTAAAAAAAAAAAACTTGACGCTGTGTGAAAACCAATCGATGCGAACGATCGATTGGTTTTGGACTTAGTTCGCTTCTAGACCCTGGTAAGACCCTTGGTAAATTAAACGATAAACCACGTCGGGGGCCGTAGGAAAGATGCATGATAGACTGTACCGGAAGAATACATTTTTTTTGAGCTATGACATAATATTTAAGTAATTATTTGCGTTACCGCGAGAGTTAATTTGCATTTCATTGCATAATAAAACTGTGTAAATTTTGTACGAAAGTACTATGTATTTATACTATGCTTTATGCTTCTTGGTTTGCAAATATTTTTTGAAAATGATTGTATGTTTTTTATTAGTAGATAGGTATATTTTTATAACGGCTGTTCACCTCGCCTGATGGTGAACTAAAAGTATAGTCTCAGGAATGAGAGTATTACCGGAGATCACCTGCGTCAGTCGGTACAAGAGGCTTCCGTGTCGCCTCTCTAGCCAATCCTCCATGTTGGGTCTTACCGCCGCTATTGCGGCGTGCCCTGATTTAGATAGTACCTATATATATACTACATCCGTGCGCGTACCCAAAATGTTGCATCACAACTCTAATCTATAAGACGTTTAGCTTTGATGTTCTGTTCTGTCCAATTTGTGAAATTGGGCTAATATGTTAGGTAGAGATATTTATACAGAATGCGTAACGTGAATTATTATCACATAACACTCGTTATGTTTTGGTATATATCAGACTTTAGCTAGATTACACTTTCGATTATAGGGATTTCTTGGAACTGCTTTACCTTTAATAATATGTTTTTTTTTGTTATTATATATTATGTTACCTGCTGGTAAGTGATAATGACATTGTGTCGATAATGGAGCACGTTTGCCTAGAAGCTACTTATACACTTGAGACTTGATTGTTTATATGTTTCAATTTTTAGTTACAAATACATCTCAAATTCGATGATTGCGGCAAAAAAGATATTTACCTCGTTGTACGTCTGTGCCGGGTAGCACACCCTACCCATGAGGTGGTCGTCATGAGCCCACGCTTCCCTGCTGCCCGACGGACAGCTGTGTGCGCAAGTGCCCCCTGGCCACACTAACAGCCTGGCGCACTTCACGCAGCCGTCTGCCGCACAACGTACACATTCCGCTCCACAGCCTGCAAACAATATTCACGGTATTATGGTGCACTTAGTTAAAAATATACAATTTTGTTTTGTTTTAAACCTTTAAATGCTTCACCATCATCATCATCATGTCAGCGCTGTTCGTCCACACGGTTCGGTCCGCTCACACCACCACCAGGGTACTCATGTAAATATACCTACCTACTGTCATGTGCCAGAGGAAACCTGAAAATCTTTAATGCGTCTTCGCCAATCGGAAATTTGTATCAATGAAAGAATACAAGTATTTCTACTTACATACCTGTATTCATTTATAGATATACATTTCACTTCTACTGGTTGATTATAACATTTCATGCCATTTAAAGATTCTTTTTTCCTATAAATATGATGTAACAGGACGTATATTAAAAATATTCTTAAAAATATGTATTTCCACTGTGATTTCAAGTAGGTAGCTATTTACGCAAACGAAATGTTTCATATTTGTGCGATGCGATATTTGATTAAGTTTATAAAAGAGCGGCCAAGTGCGAGTCGGACTCGCCCATGAAGGGTTCCGTAGCAGCAAGTAACATAATAATGCTTTTTTTTTTAAATTTTATGTTTGTGTTGATTGAATGAAAGGTAAATTGCGGTTTACGATTTATGACGTATTAAAAAAAACTACTTACTAGATCTTGTTCAAACCAATTTTCGGTGGAAGTTTACATGGTAATGTACATCATATATTTTTTTTAGTGTTATCATTCTCTTATTTTAGAAGTTCAGGGTTACAGGGGGTGTAACATTTTACCACTTTGGAAATGTCTCTCGCGCAAACTGTTCAGTTTAGAGAAAAATGAAATTAGAAACCTCAATATCATTTTTGAAGACCTATCCGTATGGGTTTGATGAAAAAAATATATTTGAGTTTCAGTTCTAAGTATGGGAACCCCAAATTTTTTTTTTTTCTTTTTCTATTTTTGTGTGAAAATCTTAATGCGGTTCACAGAATACATACCAAGTTTGAACAGCATAGTTCTTATAGTTTCGGAAAAAAGTGACTGAGACATACGCACGGACAGACAGACAGACAGACATGTCGAATCTATAAGGGTTCCGTTTTTTGCCTTTTGGCAACGGAACCCCACAAATGATTAACTTTTTGTTTCGACCAAAATTTAACAATTGAATTGGTTTATGTAAGTATAGAAAAAAGTATTGCTGTTGCTGTTAAATATGTCTATAATTTCATTAATTCTTAAAAATATGCGCAATATCTAAAATATTCAAAAAACAAAATATTATTAATCCTTTTACGCCACCTTGTTTACAACCATTCAATAACGGTACAAACTTCACATAGGTACAATTAAAATAAACTGTGTGTGTACAATAAAAATATATAATAACAAGAATTTGTGCTAAAAACTTGATATAAAACCGGCAAACTTATGTGTGACTTAAGTGTAACGTCTTGTTAGAGCGTATAATTAGGAGTAGGTATTTTGAATTATGACATATTGACATACTATTCTGGAATTTGATAATAAAATCTCAGAACTAGGCAGACAAGATATTAATGATCTGTTTAATGACATAAATATTACGAATCTTGCAGAAAGACGTTAAAGAAAATTTAATTGAATTTAAATAATTTAATTGAAATAGAGTATTGAACTCTTCAATCTCTTTAACCTACTCCGAAAAAGATAAGGTTGTCAAAGTAGTTGAGTGTTTTTATTATGTTTCCACTTTATGATCATATTAACACTATCATGAACCTATTTTCATGAATGCTATACCTTTTTATTAACGGTGGTCTCATTGCAAGTTTATAGGTAAAATGTTAGTTAACAGAAGAAGTTACAGTATGGGGTTCTTGAAAACGGACATCAATGAAAAGGTATTTGCAGGGTCATAAACACTGTGCACTTATCATTACATAGGCCGTATGTTGGATCGCCACATTAGTGGTACAAAATATATTTCAAATGTTTATAATTTATATTTCATTATTGTTCACAGCTAACTGAAATATTGTCAATAGGTAATATTTCAAACAGCACCCAAGCATCGTATTGAAAAAGTTCGGTACTAGACGAAAATTGTACTGAAAAGACAGAATTCCCAGTGTAATTACAGAAAACACAGACCTTCGTAGGAATAAATGTTTGTGACAGTTTAAAGGTAAATACGGTACATTGAATCGGTGACGACTTTGACCCTGCGATAAATTTGAGTTGTCTATATTTTGGTCCGTGGGACAGAATAGCCTAAAGCCGAGACGAATATCATCCAGGGTTTAATTTAGATAAATTTATTTAACACTCGCTGTTCCCCGCGGATCCACTCGTATGAAATACTAATCCCATTCTCACGACTAACAAAAACCTATTCCCTGGATAAAACTATCTCTGTTCCAAATTTTATCCAGCCGTTCCGGTGTGATAAATGAATAAATATTCTGCTATATTAAACACGGTGGCAGCTCTATCTAGAGCCAGAGTAAAACTTAATTACCTAGTATTATGGGTTGTAGAATGCGGATACACATACTTAGGTACATTTTTATTTGTAAATACATACCCACAAATTCATCATCCTCATCATAGCGATTTTCCAGTTGCGTACAAAGTTTGAACTTTGAAGTTCGAGGTTCGCTTATTGTTTTTGATTGGTATGTCGGCTTTTCCTTGGGCAACTGCTGTCAGTCTATTCCGTTATTTAGCAGGTGCACCGACTAGCAGGTGAGGTTTGCTTGGGCTTCAAGGATGTTAGTAAGGCCCCCTTATCCACATTATTATACATAGAAATTTGCTAAGTAACAGTAAGAAAACTTTTCCATTTGTACCAAATAGTAGTAAAATCACAAGTAACTTAGTCATAATAGTCATACATTTATAATAGCTATGTACTCATATCACCTATATTCACACCTTGACTTTTCACATCGTTGATGTTGTGTAAACAACGACCTACGTACTTAAAAATTGACATTGGAATATTTCGAATTTCTATGCTAATAGTGGTACCCACATTTGGGCGTAATGTATGCGCGGCCGATGTACAGTGCGGCGACGCGCGGCTCCTATTCGATTACTACCCACGAACCCAGACACTGGTCTGGTGAATGTGAAATTTCACCTCAATTGCTCGGCTACGACATACAAAGTCATAAATTTATGTTCATTTTCAATTGGTGAACTGCCACTGTGCCGAAATGCCTTAAAACGCGCGTCCAAACCAATATCTAAGCGGAACTTATGGAACTGAAGTTCATTATATTTTTATTACGTAGGAAAAGTAAGAGACTCTATAACACATTCATTTGCATAAATATCTTTACGAGCAGTTTGATTACTGCATAAAATGTGCATGTAGAAAGAAATGTAGAATTTTCAGCTTACATCGGGACGATTACATTACACTATTCTAAATGCGGACGTTTAGATGGATGTTTGTTACTCTACTATCATGCCAGAAAGGTTGAACGGATGGGGATCAAATATGGCACAGAGATAAATAATTAATCTGAAATCGCACGGCTACTTTTTATCCTGGAAATCTGCTCAATAAAGGTTTTTATTGACCTTTGACCTTTTATTTATTTTAACCTTTATTGAGCAGGTTAGTTTTAGTTAAACGAATGTTAAACCTTAGAAATCGTTCTTGACATTAACTTAAATGCTACGCCATGATATTTACACAGTAAGTTCTAATTTCTGAAGCAATGACTTTGAAAATCAATTAATATTCAAATTCACTGATGTGGATCGTATTTCGATACTTTCCATTCCGTAGGGAAAGTGCGGCAATATGCGATTAGTGAGTTGCTGTGAAATGAACGGCACCGGTCGCGCAAGTAAATATACTTAACAACTTTATGATTAACTTTGCTTCCATATTTCGAGTTGGTATTATACACGTTTAAATTGTTTGTGTTTACATTAATGCAGGTATGATTCAAGTGGGGTGTATGTTGGGTAACCTCCTCGAGTGTCGTTCCGATTCCGATCCCGCTGGAGTCCGGGGGGAACGGAATCGGAGCGGCCGGTACACCCTGGGCGGCGGTCAATGGCTTCCCCTTCATGGGGTTGGCATTGATCGTCGGCGAATACCCAACGTGGCGGGAACACATCGCTCTCCGTACTCCTCTGCTTTCAGAGGAGACAGGATGAGCGATGGTGTTTGTGGCTGAGGCCACCATAGGGTCCTGGGGGATCCAGGGGCGGGTTGGCCCACTGCTAACGCAGGGGCCGACGGGCACTTGTGCCGCCGCCGGTGAGAGAGGACTAGCCATCCTCTCGCGTTCCGTAATCGGCAGGTGATCAGCAACGACCTGACTGGTGGCTCCAGAAGGGTACGCTGTGAACTTGCTGACCGGAGGGCTTGCCTTTATTGGCCGGCCCACGACAAGGAAAAGTCTATAACACCCGACAGCCAAGTCGTAAAAACCTATGGATACCAGCCGACCTCCATAGTATATAGGCACCTTTCCCCCATACTCGTGGGATATGCTATGAATACAAACGTATCTATCAAAAAGAAACCGGCACCCGAAAATAAAACTAACGAAAACGGCAAGAAAATGGACATTGAAAAAAATGACGGAGTCTGCGCGGAGGTCGCGCAGCAGGCGGGCGTAGAGGTGACGCCAAAGACCGCGGCTGTGTCGGAAAAGTTCGACACAGCCAGCGAAAGGAGTAGGGCGAGCAGCCCTTTAGGATTGGGCGTCAAGGCGCATAAGCGCAAGCGGCGCCCAAGAAAGCACCGAACGGAGGAGGACGTGTCGGATGAGGAATACACCCTCACCGGGACGACCTCCTCCAGCGACGAGACAATGTGGGCACCTAAGGTGGCTGCAGTCCGCCGAGGGGCGCGAGGAGGACTGAGGGGTGGGCAACCCAGTCGGGCCCCCTCGGCCACTGGGAGGGCTGCGGAAAAATCGCCGCCGAGGCCTTCCACCTCGGCGGTGACGGAACCGAGCGGGAGGACGCGGTCTCTGATGGAGAGAAACTCCAGCAAGTGACCGCGTCTTTCCGGGGGTCTCCGAACCCCGATCAGGAGGCGATGCTGCACATTGTGCTCGGCATCGCCTCCGAAAATGAGGCTCTCGCGGCGCAGCTGGCCGAGTCCCGTCGGGAGACGGCTCGACTAGCTGCAGCCGTCGAGGAGCTGAGGAGGGGGATGGCGAGCCCGACTCAACCAGCGCAACCGGTGCAGCGAACGCAACCAGCGGAGCGCGTGACTCGCTCGTCCGCGAGGCAGTCGGCGCAGCAGGCGCTGTCGGTGCAGCTGGAGCGGCCGGTGCAACCGGTGCAGCAGCCGGCACAGCCGGCTCGCCCACCGGCACCGCAGAGAGTACCACCGGCGGAGCCTTGGTTCGCGTACATGGAGGCGCTAGAGGAGCGTATGATGAGTCGGATGGAGGCCCTAATGGACTCCATCCGCCGTCCGCCTCTGGCGCCACCGGTGGCCGGCTACGCGACTGCAGCCCGGAAGGGTAATACCCGCCCGGCTGCAGTGGAGGCTCTGCCGGAGCCGGCTCGTCGCCCCGCTCCCGCTCAGGGCCCCGCTCCCACTCAAGGGAAGGGAAAGGGGAAGGGCAAGGGCAAGGGGAAGACGTCCCCAGCCCAGGCCCCAGCCCCAGCCCCAGTCGCGGCTCCGGTAACCCCCACTAGAACCCCCTTGGAAGGGGGTTGGGAGGTGGCTGGAGCCAACAAAAAGAGGCGGAAGGCCGCAAAAAAGGCCGCCAAGAAGGCCAGGAGGGCCGCGGCCGCCGCGAAAGCAGCGCCGGGGAAGCTCCGTGCCCCCCGCACTACGGCCGTCGTCGTCACCCTGACGGCGGAGGCAGCGGGGAGAGGCATGGGGTATGCCGAGGTGTTGGCCAAGGTGAAGGCCAACGTCGACCTCAAGGCCCTCGAGATCCCGGGCGTCCGGTGCAAGAGCACACGGACAGGAGCCCGACTTCTCGAGGTCCCTGGCGCCGCCAGTGGCCCCAAGGCCGATGCCCTAGCGGCTCGGCTGAGGGAGTCGCTGGACGCAGCCGACGTCCGGGTGTCCAGGCCCATTAAATGCGCAGAAGTGCGCATCACGGGCCTGGACGACTCCGTCACGGCTGAGGAGCTTAGGCTCGCTGTGGCGGAGGCCGGGGACTGCTCCCCGGACACAGTGAAGGCCGGAGCTATACGCTTCGGCCGCGGTGGACAGGGGGCAGCAGTTGTCGGCTGCCCTATCGCGGCGGCCCAAAAGGTCGCTGACGGGCGGAGCCTCCTGGTAGGAGGCTTCCTGAGGGCGCAGGTACGGCTCCTGCAGGCCCGACCGGCTAGGTGCTTTAGGTGCCTATCGGTGGGCCATGTGGGGGTGCACTGCACGGCGGAAGTGACGGCGGGTGACCGTTGCTTCCGCTGTGGCCAACCCGGTCATAAGGCCGGCACGTGCGATGCCCCGTTGCACTGCTTTAGGTGTGCAGCGGGAGGCAAGCCGGCCGACCACAGGGTTGGAAGCAAGGCCTGCGCCGGAGGGGAGCCGAAGCCGGGAGGCCGGCCTTCCGCCTCCAGTTCACAGCGGGATGCGGAGATGGGGGTCCCATAATGGATCCTCAACTCCGCATCCTGCAGGTGAACGTTGGCCACGGTGCCCATGCTCAGGACCTTCTGCGCCAGAGCATGGCACAGTGGGCCATAAATGTCGCCGCTGTCGCCGACCCATACACCCACCGGTTCCTCGGGCCTACCTGGGAAACCGCGCTGGATGGGTCGGCGGCACTGGTGCACAACCCTGCCGCCGGCAGCCCTCCTCTTGCCGTCGTTGCAAGGGGACCCGGCTGCGTGGCGGCGGCGGTTGGGGACATAGCGGTCGTGGCCGCTTATATCACGCCGAACCGAGACCAAGCTGCATATGAGCAATGGCTCCGTCAGCTGGCCGTCGTCGTCAATGCCTGCCAGCCCCGTCCGGTCCTTGTGCTCGGGGACTTCAACGCCTGGTCGTATGCCTGGGGTTCCCGACACGAAAGGGGCGCGACGGGGCATAGAGGCAGGGCACTGGTGGACTGGGCCGCACGACTCGGCCTAGTCCTCCTAAATCGGGGAGCCGTGGACACGTTCGTGACCTCGAGGGGTAGCTCCATCGTGGACCTATCGTTCGCGAGCCCCTCGTTGGCGCAACGTGTTCAGGGCTGGCGCGTCGTTTTGGGGGAGGACACAAGTTCGGATCACCGATACATTCGGTTTGACGTGTCCCCCCCTGCGAGCGACGCGCCGGCTGCACCGGCTCCACCCGAGCCACGTTGGGCGCTTAAGCGACTTGATCGGGAGCTCCTCCTGGAAGCCGCCATCGTACAGGCCTGGGCCCCTGCGCCGGACAGGCCTGTCTGCATAGACGATGAGGCGGAGTGGTTCCGGGAGGCCATGACCCGTGTCTGTGACGCGGCGATGCCTAGGGCTCCGCCCTATAATCCGAGGGGTCAGGTCTACTGGTGGTCGTCGGAGATCGCGCAGCTCAGACGGGGCTGCGTGATCACGCACCGCCGGTGGGCCCGATTCCGTAGGAGGCGTCGCCGCCCCGCAGATGCGGAGGCCCGAGAGGCGGAGTTGTACGAGGGATACAGGGAGGCCAGACGAGCCCTCCGAGCGGAGATAAGGCGTTCCAAACGGGACGCCTTCCGTGAGCTGCTGGAGACGCTGGAGCGGGACCCTTGGGGGCGGCCCTACCGGATGGTGAGGGGCAAGCTGCGCCCCAAGGCCCCGCCGTTAACCCGGTGTCTCCAGCCGGATCTGCTCGGAGGAGTTGTTGGCTCCCTGTTCCCAGCGCGGGCGGTGGAACATGTTCCACCGCGGATGACTCCGCCTCGGTTGCGCATGGCGCCCGACGTGGAAGACGACGACGTGCCCGAGGTCACTTGGGTAGAACTAGAGCTGGCGGTGAGAAGGCTAAGAGCCAAACACACCGCCCCGGGACCCGACGGCATTCCAGGCCGAGCGTGGGTCCTAGCTCTAGTCGACGACGCTCTCGAGCCCCGACTGAGAGGGCTTCTCAGCGCATGTTTGGAGCGGGGCCAGTTTCCGAAATTGTGGAAGACGGGGAAACTGGTCCTCATCCGAAAGGAGGGGCGCCCGGCGGACTCGCCGTCCGCCTACCGGCCCATAGTGTTGCTCGACGAGGTGTGCAAGCTCTTTGAAAGAGTAATTGCGAAGCGCCTCGTCGAGCACCTCTCAAGAGTGGGGCCGGACCTGGCGGATGGCCAATATGGCTTCCGCCAGAGGCGCTCCACCGTGGATGCCATCATGCGCGTGAGGGCTCTGGCGGAGGATGCAGTAGCCCGGGGTGAGGTGATGTTGGCGGTGTCCCTGGACATCGCCAACGCGTTCAACACCTTGCCCTGGAGTTGCATTAGGGAGGCGCTCGTGTATCACGAAGTGCCTCTCTACCTCCGCCGCATAGTCGGGGCGTATTTGACGGAGAGAGCCGTCATCTACCCAACCGTGACCGGTCTCGGTCGGCGTGAAATGTCGTGCGGTGTTCCACAGGGATCGGTCCTGGGGCCGCTCCTGTGGAACATCGGATACGACTGGGTGCTTCGCGGTGAGCTCGTAGGCGGTGCCGCCGTCACGTGCTACGCGGACGACACGCTCGTGACGGCGTGCGGGGCGACGTACCGCGAAGCGACCCGAAAGGCCACGACCGCGGTTGCCCAAGTCGTTAGGCGGATCCGGCGGCTGGGTCTCGAGGTGGCCCTGCACAAAACCGAGGCCCTGTTCTTCCATGGGCCTCGGAGCAAGCCACCCGAGGGATCCAGTCTCATCGTGGGAGGAAATCGCATCGGCATCAAGCCCCAAATGAAATATTTGGGGCTCGTGCTCGACGGCCGATGGGACTTCGGAGAGCACATCCGAAGTCTGGCCCCCAAATTGAAGGGCACAGCTCTTGCTCTGGCTCGGCTGTTGCCCAACATGAGGGGGCCCGATGACTCCTGCAGGAGACTCTACGCGGGGATCGTGCGGTCCATGGCCCTGTATGGGTGCCCAATATGGGCGGAGGCCCTGAGGACCAGAACTGTGCAGATGCTGCGCGCTCCGCAGCGAGTTCTGGCCATCAGGGTCATCCGAGGGTACCGCACGATCTCCTTCGAGGCGGCGAGTCTCCTTGCCGGAACTCCGCCATGGGACCTGGAAGCGAGAGCCCTTTCGCAACTGTACCAGTGGCGAAAGGAGGCGCGGGAGCAGGGATGGAACCCCGAGCCTCGAGAAATCGAGGCCGTGCAGTCCCAGCTCCGCCAGGCCATCGTGGTGGAGTGGAAGGAACGACTTGGGCAACCAAGCGCAGGGCACGCCGCAATAGCGGCGGTAAGGCCCATCATGGAGGATTGGCTGGAGAGGCGACACGGAAGCCTCTCCTACCGACTGACGCAGGTGATCTCAGGGAAGGGGTGCTTCGGGGACCACCTGCATCGGATCAGGAAGGAGCCAACGCCTGAGTGTCATCACTGCGACGCGAGCGAGGACTCAGGGCTGCACACGCTGGCGGACTGCCCGGCGTGGGAGGCGCCGAGGCGTGACCTCGTGGCAGCCATCGGGGTGGGAGTCCTCTCGCTCGGCAGCATGATTGCGGCAATGGTGCGGAGCGCGAGCGCGTGGGCCGCCGCCGCCTCCTTCTGCGAGCATGTAATGCTCGCGAAGGAGGTGGCGGAGCGCGCCCGGGAGAGACTTAGAACTCTCCCGGTCCGCCGAGCCCGCAACTTGCTCGCCGCGCGTCGCAGGCAACTCAGGCGCCGGAGGTCGCTTAACGACCTCCGTCCTCCATGAGCGCAGGCCTGGGGGTGGCGGGTGAGGCCACCTGTCACCCCAGCAGAAGCAGGCCGGGACGGTGGGGCGACTAGCGCCCCTCCCCAAACCGGGGCAAGACGGGGACACCGTGGTTCCCAAACCCGAGGGGGCCATCTCGAAACCGGAGATGGCCCAGGGTCAGTCGGGGTGCGAGGGATATGCTCTATGGGCAACCTTACACCCCGGCGTCTGTAGACCCGAGACGGCGTGCGGTTTTAGTCGGTTCAAGCCCGACATAACCGCCCCCGCTGGCACGCGGGGGGGTATCCGAAGGGATTTCCGCACGAAAAAAAAAAAAAAAAAAAAAAAGGTATGATTCAAGCGATTTCAATGCAACTGCCTTCGCGTTTTTGGAAAGTTGTTGAGTGCGATGTACTTCGATCAATAAACATTCGACGCTACGATGGCAAAGCTTCTATAGGTAATCGAATATCTTCTTGGGTATCTTCTTCCTATAGGTATTCTATATTCCTATAGGTATCTTCTATAGGTAATATGGCCCCGAGGGGGCCATCTCGAAACCGGAGATGGCCCAGGGTCAGTCGGGGTGCGAGGGATATGCTCTATGGGCAACCTTACACCCCGGTTGTTTGGTCTGTAGACCCGAGACGGCGTGCGGTTTTAGTCGGTTCAAGCCCGACATAACCGCCCCCGCTGGCACGCGGGGGGGGGGGTATCCGAAGGGATTTCCGTACGATAAAAAAAAAAAAAAAGGTAATCGAATATCGGAACAACAATATTGCTTGGTACTCGTAACTATCATAAAAATGGTTTCTTGTATGTGAGCTAGTGAGGAACTAGGCAAATAGTGGTGGCTATTGTAGAAACATACTCAAGATTCTGATGAGGTCGGTGTATCCTGGATATACAAAAATCATTTAAAAATAAAATCGCCTTATAAAGTGCCAGGGAAAACAGATCAAGTCTTGGAAGGAATGAATAGGAGAACAGGCTTCAAGTGGATGCAATTGGGATTGGTGCTCGGATAAGGGGGAAGAGTCATGTGCCAGGAGTTATGTATTACCCGGGGTGCCCGGCTATGGACACTTGGGCAGGACACCGCGCGGTTTTAGTCGGTTCATGCACGAGATAATGGCCGGCCGGGGTTTAGGCGAAGGGATTTCCGCACGTAAAAAAATAAGGGTTCCATCGAAACCCTATAGGTACATTCAAATTTGCTCAGTAATTTAATTGTTATGGTAACATTAAGTACACTTCTGTTTCGGATGGTCGTGTTAAAAACCAATACTACAAGTTTGATTGTGTGATTTATACATAAACAACCGTAATCTAGTTTATGTCGTCTTCGCCATTAAACAGCGATGAAAGAGAATAATTGTTAGAATAAGAACTTACTCATGTTTCTTCGCAAGTACGTCTGTAATAGTTCTAATTTGCTGGCGATAGAAAATAGAAATCATTTTTATTTCTTGCTGTACTTCAGTTCTCATCGGCTGTTTGCTTTGCATCACAACACAATGTTATGTGTGAAAGTTCTTAATGTTTTCAATTTCTTCATCAATTTTTATATGCAATGTAAAATATTACAAGTAGCGCGAAGTGAGGTAAAGTAAGTTTTATTGATACTTTGGGAATAGATTACAAACATCACAATGAATAGAAACTAGAAAAGCAAATTGAAAACTATACGATTTATAGTGTTTTAGAATCGAAAACTATACGATGTATACGATGTATTTTTGGGATATTTGGGATAAATAAGATATATATATATATATGGATATATAACTATATGTATATATCTGCGCGCCTTGGCTTCACTCCGCTGCATTACTAACACCTCAGCCGTGGACTTTCCAATATTTTTCTTTTCTTTCATGTAAACCTTGTCCTGACATTAACGAACACACAAATAAAAGAATTATCCAATGTGGTGCATTCGTACGGAAATTATCAGCGATTCATTTTTATTTATATAGACTAGCTGCCCGCCCTAGCTTTGCCCCGGTGCAGTTACAGCACATTGTCCGTGGACTTTCCATTTTTTTTATACAGACCTTGTCTTGAAAATAACGACACAAAAAAAGAATTCTCTAATTTGATGCAGTCGTTCACAAGCTATGCGCGTACATATTTTGGCGTTTCATTTTTAGGGTTCCGTAGCCAAATGGTTAAAAACGGAACCCTTATAGATTCGTCATGAGTCAAGAGAGACACTTCCAAAGTGGTAAAATGTGTGCCCCTCCCCTGTAACTTCTAAAATAAGAGAATGATAAAACTAAAAAAAATAAATGACGTACATTACCATGTAAATTTCCACCGAAAATTGGTTTGAACGAGATCTAGTAAGTAGTTTTTTTAATACGTCGTAGAGCGTAAACCGCAATTTACCTTTCGTTCTATCAACTCAAAAATTACTAAAAATACTAAATATTAAAAAAAAACATTATAATGTTACTGGCTGCTCCGGAACCCTTCATGGGCGAATCCAACTCTCACTTGGCCGCTTTTTTTATTCAAATAGATTAAAATTATGAAATCAGTTTTTACTACTATAAATATATCAAGCTGATATGTAGCATTGTAGCTGATATGTAAGCAAAGTAGATATGCGTTGTGCGATGAAGAATACAAAACCGAAGCAAACCAATCTCAGACGTGAATTATACAGATATGGCAAGATGCATGAGGCATATTATAAGGTGTCATAATTAAAGTAAAAGCGTACGTATCGATGTGATGTTGCTCTGCGATTGCATCGATATTGCTTTGAATTTGACTTACACCTTGTGTCTTATGTCTCTTGTCTTTTCTGTATAATTTACGCCTCAGCCGGACTCTCACTCCTCTTCTCGACGTGCCAAATCAAAAGCTGGCCGGTCCGCTGGCTGGCGGGGGGGTATCCGAAGGGATTTCCGCACAAAAAAAAAAAAAAAAAAACGTACTATAAGTCAGTAGGTATCATGTTGCGTGTTGTAATGTCATGCCAATTTCACGTTAAAGTGAATAATACTTTATTTCCTTAACGTTTTAACAATAATTAACATTCAATATAGGCATTAAGTGAAAGTAATACGCTAAATTATGAATTAAGTATTTACTTCCCGTTGAAGTGAAGTGCTTGCAAGTATCTATTAAATACTAGGCATGCCTTTTAAGTTCGGTCGTTTCCATATTTCCCGGCAATTTTGAATTTGCAACTGTTCTTCATTCGAATGTGTTAAATTTGGAATCTCAAAACAGTTGAAAGTATTAGGATTAATGCTATTGTTTGGTCACAGCGTCGATTGGAATCTGTCAGGTTACGTACGATAATGAATCTTTCCAAGGAAAATACTCGTGTAATAATTTTCTACAACTTTAGAAGAGGCCTGACACGGCTTCAGTGTTTTGAAGAGCTAACATCTGTGTTCAGTGATGAAGCCCCATGTCTGCGGACTGTCGATCGCTGGTATTTAGAATTCCAGCGTGGACCTACTAGTGTTAGTGACAAATCTCGCGAAGGACGCCCAAAATCCGCCTTCACTGAAGATAACATCATTGCTGTGAGACAACTAATTCCCGAAGATCGTCATGTGACGTATCGAGAGATAGAGGCTCTATTGGGCATCTCAGGGACAACCATTTAGAAGATCTTGCATGAAGTGCTTGGTGTGCGAAAGCTAGTTTGCCGTTGGATACCACATCTGCTTTCCGACGATCACAAGGCGGCCCGCGTCAGATGGTGTAAGAAAACTCTGCAAAGGTTCAACCGAGGAGAGTCCAATCACGTCTACGACATCATCAATGGTGACGAATCTTGGATCCTGATTCCAAACAACAATCTACAATCTGGGTCTTTCAAGACGAGCCAAAGCCGACTAAAGTCGTTCGTTCTCGAAGCACTTCAAAGAAGATGGTGGCCACGTTCGTTGGAAAAACCGGCCATGTTGCGACTACCGCACTTGAAGATCGTAGAACGGTTAACGCAGAGTGGTATACCACAATTTGTTTACCACAAGTCATCGCCAAACTTTGAAAATCTATCTCAAAGCGACGCATAATCCTGCACCACGACAACGCAAGCTCACACAGCGCTCGTCAAACGATTCAGTATTTGAAGCAGGAAAAAAAATAAATTCTAGACCATCCCCCATACAGTCCTGACCTAAGCCCTAACGATTTCTTTACCTTTCCTGAAATTAAAAAAAGTCTTCGTGGTCAAAGGTTCCAGTCCGGTGAAGAAGCAGTCGACGCTTTCAAGTCAGCCATTTTGAACACCCCCACTTTAGAGTGGAATAAATGTTATAACAATTGGTTTGAGCGAATGGAAAAGTGTATTAAGCTACGTGGTGAATACTTTGAAAAACAATAAAAAGTACTATAAGGTTCTAGTTGTGTTTTTTTCTTCAAACGACAAAACTTAAAAGGCATGCCTCTACACTACATATTATAATATGTAGTTTACTCGTTACGGTTTTATAAAATCGTAACCAGGAAAAAAACTGTATATTAAATATTTTTTAGAAAAAATAATTGCTGTGTTTTAGCAGCAAAACCAATGACTGAAATATATTTTTTAGAATTTTAACCTGTTTGTCTGTTGCTCACAATGTTTAAGCATCACATAAAAACCGAAACTGATTCAGCAGAAAATTTTCATAAACCTTTTCCAAGTGTCCGCTTATAAGCTTCGCTATACAGGGGGTTCCACGGATATGCCAGGTGGGGGCTATTGTATCTTAAACAATGTAGATAGAGTCTTCTTTCAAGACTTCATTTTGATTGTAAAAATAATTTATATTCGAAGTTTTTTGAAGTTATCTGAACTTAACTTCAAATCGAACTCGCGAAGTGGTGAATAAAAAAACACCTGTTATTTTACTATTCCGATCGAAGGCAAAAATCCTAACGATTATTTTTTCCTAAAAACATAGTGTCTTAATCTTAAATTAAAGACCAGGAAATTTTACATTTCTTTAAAAGAAGACTTGATTTAGAGATACTTGACATTTTAAAAGAGAGGCGAGATTAATAATAATAATCTTCCCGATGCAATACGACGAAATCTCATTCTTCAGCAAGATGGGGCTCATCGTCGACGTGACATTCCCAATGAAGGCCAAACCGAACCAATTTTCACAGTTCCTTTAAACTGTGATAATATTGCTAGTATTTCATTGACTGTATTTTACTACCGACCTTCTTTTATTGACCACCTTGTATCTACAGATCATCATTACAAAGTTTGCTAAGCATAAAGTCGCCTATTAGTCAAGAATTCTATAACAAAGTATGGAAAACCATTTGTTCGTACGTCGCACAAATACGATTGCATATCAAAAATGGCGTTAGATTTAATAGGTAATGGGACGCGCAATCAAGAAATTCAGTATTTTACCTCTATGCGGAGTTCTACCGACGTGCTATTAACCCTAAAATAAGCATTCGACTTTGTTGGAAGGCTTAACGAGTAGGTATACTATACATACCAAGCGCAGGGCACGTCGCAATAGCGGCGGTAAGGCCCATCATGGCGGATTGGCTAGAGAGGCGACACGGAAGCCTCTCGTACCGACTGACGCAGGTGATCTCCGGGAAGGGGTGCTTCGGGGACCACCTGCATCGGATCAGGAAGGAGCCAACGCCTGAGTGTCATCACTGCGACGCGATCGAGGACTCAAGGCTGCACACGCTGGCGGACTGCCCGGCGTGGGAGGCGCCGAGGCGTGACCTCGTGGCAGCCATCGGGGTGGGAGTCCTCTCGCTCGGCAGCATGACATGCGACAATGGTGCGGAGCGCGCCCGGGAGAGATTTAGAACTCTACCGGCCCGCGCCGAGCCCGCAACTTGCTCGCCGCGCGTCGCAGGCGACTCAGGCGCCGGAGGTCGCTTAACGACCTCCGTCCTCCATGAGCGCAGGCCTGGGGGTGGCAGGTGAGGCCGCCTGTCACCCCAGCAGAAGCAGGCCGGGACGGTGGGGCGACTAGCGCCCTTCCCCCAAACCGGGGCAAGACGGGGACACCGTGGTTCCCAAACCCGAGAGGGCCATCTCGAAACCGGAGATGGCCCAGGGTCAGTCGGGGTGCGAGGGATATGCTCTATGGGCAACCTTACACCCTGGCGTTTTAAGACCCGAGACGGCGTGCGGTTTTAGTCGGGTCAAGCCCGACAGAACCACCCCCGCTGGTCGGCGGGGGGGTATCCGAAGGGATTTCCGCACGAAAAAAAAAAGGTATACTATACATGTTTTCCCGTAACTCATTATTTTATTCTTTTTATTTGAAATTTTAAGCACTAGAATTCTTGTTAATTATAATATAAATATTACACACTAAATGCCGGTAACCTTGGGATTATCCTTTCGAGGGCTTACCCGGGGTGCCCGGTAATGGACACTTGGGCAGGACACCGTGCAGTTTTAGTCGATGCACGACATAACCGCCCCCACTGGCCTTCGGGGGGTATCCGAAGGGATTTCCGCACGAAAAAAAAACACACTCATTGCGTAAGGCGATCAATCAAGGTCAATCTTAGGGTTGGTGATAGAGAGATCAGTCGAAGTAGTTTAGATATTCTTCAACGGTACGATACACTACGTGAAGATAATATTTTAGAATATATTATAGGTTGCTATATTTTGTAGTCCTTGTTGTGTGTATGTGTGTAATAGATGCTTCAAGAATTCAAGCAGTAATATTTACTTATTTCGGGACTGAAGGTTCGTAATGTGGCCTTAACGTTATACGAGTTAAGTGTCTTTTGTAGGGTAGTTTCTGATTTGTAAGGCAGATAAAAAAGATCCTATCTCCTGTAGGCCATGTCCTCGAAGAAAGGATGACAGGGCGGGAGCGCTGCGGTGGTAAGAAATGCATTATTTTATAAGGAATCATCGCTCTGCATTCGCTATCACTATGTAGCATGCCGTTGAGGAGCAGTCTTAGGTTTTTTATGGTTTAAACATATGATATCCAGGACTCACTCACGTGTGTCGTTGATTTCTGGAGGCGCGTCTGCAGGCCGCAGTTGCGCGGTCGCAGTGCTAGCTGCCGCGAGCACCGCGAGCGCCACCAGCGCCGCACACGTCATCGCACTCCGCTCATCGTGATATCACTGTGGAGATGTAATGGTGAAAGATGTAATCATGCTTTGCAAATAAAACATACATAGAAGAACAGTAGGCCTTGTTTAATATTTAGGACTAACTGTAAATTAGCTCATTATTTATAATGTGATGTAAATCATTTGAATAATAAGGGTGTAAGAGATACAGGCATGCAACATATAAAAGTTGCGTAATTATTATTAGTGACCAGGTTTTACTCTAGATTTGTGTGGATTTCCATTATTGTGAATGTTTACAAGTTCTGTAGATTAAAGGCACACGTTTCTACAGGAAAAATGGCTACCTTATTGTTAAGTTTCATTAAGAGGCCCATGGGTTGTGTGGAACCTATAATATAATAGATTGATGAAAATTTTGATAAAAGAGCTGAAGTACAGGAAAAAAAAAGAAATAAAAAATTAAGGTTTGATTTTATCACTGCTAGAGCTCCACGTCCGTAGTGTAGTCCAATTTGTTAAATTTTTTGAATTTCATTGAAGTTTTTAAGTTCTTGTGTCGAAGAAACCTTATCTCTTTTGTATAAATTTTGTCGAATTTTGTTTGAACATAATATTTCGTTTGACATTGGCAGTTTTAACACAGAACTGATTAAAGAAGTACAGAGCTATTAATGTACACCAATTTGACGTACATAGTGATTGTTTTAGTTGATTTAATTTCATGTATAAATTTTTAAGTAAATTTATTTGTAAAATAATTTCTTGTAAATTAAAATCGGCTTACGGCGACATTCAGGATAGGACTTGAACCCGGCACAGTCGCTTTCTTGTCAATTTCAATATTCTATCATCTGAGTTACTGACCTGTCCTGTATGGCTGAAATCTCATCTTGGTTAAATTGCTTCTTTAATCCTGTGACCTAAATTTACACTTATGGTTGTTCGATTGTGAGTTCCTGGGTAAAGTATGACTTGGGTAAGTATAATTAAAGAAATCTGTTTTGGATTTGGAATGATTTCACAATTACATGGAAAATTGCTCAATAGAATGGTAATGATAGGTTCGTCCCCTATTACGTGTGACCAAAACATAGGTATGGCTGGTGAAATGTTGGTGTAGCATACGCTTATGCCTACAGCTACAGGTAAGTAAGTTTTGGGTCTTCTTCAGTTTTATAACTCTTCTACGTTAGCGTTACTAATGACAGAACTTCCAGACACTCATATTAATGTACCTAATGTTCTCTTAGGAACATACACAAAACCACGGTTTAACTTTCACTATGCTGTATACCATAACGTTACGTTGTACATCGCATCGGCAACTACATTCATGGCCATCTCTTAGTGATAAAAATTCTAATATTATTAGCGTTTTTAGGGTTCTGTATGTCTACGACTTCCGTCCTTCATGAGCGCAGGCCTGGGGGTGACAGGTGGAGCTGCTTGTCCCTAGCAGAAGCAGGTCGGAGGGCAGCGCGATGCGCGCCTCCCCTTTTACGGGGTTCCTAAACCCGAGGGGTCCATCCTGAAACCGGAGATGACTGGGTCAGCCGGGGCGCGAGGGATTGCGTTATTTGCCACCTTTCACCTGAAGATCCGAGATGGCTTGTGGTTTTAGTCGGTCCGGGTCCGACATAACCACTGGCCGGCGGGGGGATTACCGCTTGAAAATAAGGGTTCCGTATCTCAAAAGGAAACACGGAATAATTTACAGACCAGTTGGTTGTCCGTCTGTCTGTCAGTCAGATTGTCAAGACCTTTTTCTCAGGAATGCGTGGAGGTGATAAGTAGGATTTAATATCAAATAATCAGGTCTGCAAGATTCGCTGTCTAGGTCTATACATACACTGTCTAGGAGTATAGCTTGCTTATGTATACTCTAAGTGTGGAACCCTCAGTGTGCGAGTCCGACTCACACTTGACTGGTATTTAATTTATTACTGGCAATTTCCCGTTACGTTACAATGCCACTGTATACACTATTTATTGCAAAAGTGTTAAAAATTGCATTGAAATAATGATTAATTTTTGTTAAAATACCTACTTAATTTTATGCATATAAATAAATTATTTTAGTACTGAGAATGTAAACCTGTGGCAGAAGGTGAACTTCTCGAAAAGGGAAGCTGCCGATGTGACATAGGTAATTTATTGATTTTAATCTTAGATCATGCCATGCTATGGATTGAACCACGGTATTAAATTCAATAAACTATGTTGAAAATAACATACTGGTACATCTTTTCAAATGAGATAGACTATCTCCGTACATAAACATTATACATCCATCCATACATACATAAAACTTAGCATTACATTTATTATAAGCAACATAAATCGATAGAAATGGTGCAATAAGAGGTTTGCATAAGAATCAATAGCGGCGATAGCGCAGTTGCGTACGTAACGGACTGCTGAGACGAGGACTCGAGTTCGATCCCCAGTCGCCTCGGGCACACACCTCTGACTTTTCGTAGTTATGTGTGCATTAATAAATGTTAATTATCGCTCGCTTAATAATGTGCCCGGTAGATGGCAATAGGCTCGCCCCCTATTACATTAGGACCTTAACATAACTGGCGAATCGTGGGTGGGTGTGGGTGTGTAATTGATAATGTCTCTGGTACTTGTAGGCACTTTAAAACTCGCATATTCTAAACGGCTTTCATTTCTATCTAGATTAAATCATCTATTTCCGATATCTGTGACTAATTCAGGTTTCAAAAGCATTTGTTCTACGAGTTACAGTTTCTCCAAGATCTTTACGCTTTTACATTACTTTTATCGTATCCATTAACACAGCCCGTTTTTGTGGGAATTCCAAAATCATTTCAGTTAAGTCTTTTATCAAAGTTAAAGTCTCTACTTGTCTCTGTCTCTTCTGTACATCTACTGTTTTTAAAAAGTAATGCTACGGCTACAACAATAGGCTTGTCCCCGAGGTGAAATTAGGAATCAAATCTTTAACTACGAGTATACGATATGTATATACATGATCGCGTTAATTCCCGTCAACATTATTGTATACAATTTGATTACGATTGCGGAGAGCTACGTCAGTCAGCTGGTTTACAGGTGTGGTTGGCTTACACTCCAGCTTGCTCGTATGGTTGCAAGATCATAGTCGAGTCCCTTTTACAACACAAAAACATTCGTGAGTCAATTCCACAAAATCCTTGAAATTTATTGAAGGAAGAAGTAAGAACAAGAAACGTCGTGTATAGTATTATTCGTATAATAATAATAATTAAATTTATTGGTTTCAAATGAACATCAGTTTTCTGAATGCATCTAACACCGTTATGTATCGGTATTAGATGCATTCAGAAAACATAGAAAGTAATAATTTAAGAACAAGCCAATGATTCTCTAAACCCCACACTAGGGTACCCTGTGTCGTGGAGTTCAGTATCTTCCTAGGTAAGTTATATAAAAGAAAACAGAATAAAGTACCTTACTATGAAAAAAAATTGTTGCGACGAAACATATGTGCACCAATGTAATGCATATATAGGTGTGTGTAAGTGCGTGTGTGCAGTGTGAGGGTATGTATGTGTGTTTATGTGTGTATATGTGTGTGGGTGTGTGTGTGAGTGTATATATGTGAGTGTATATATGTGTACGTATGTGCGTGAGGGTGTAAATGTGTGTTCTTCTACTCTAACACCTCCACGAGCGCCTCTGTTTCAGCATAGTTATTTGGCTCCAACCACTTTATTATAGTGCGTTTAACGTTGAAGCACGTCATATCAATTATATTATAATTTGTCTTATAAAGTTTGGTGTATAAATGGGGCCCGAGGATCGCAAATGATCTACGTGCAAAAGAGGTGCGTACCCTTTTTTTTTTCGTTCGGAAATCCCCTCGGATACCCCCCCGCCGGCCAGCGGGGGCGGTTATGTCGGGCTTGAACCGACTAAAACCGCACGCCGTCTCGGGTCTGCAGACGCCGGGGTGTAAGGTTGCCCGTAGAGCATATCCCTCGCACCCCGACTGACCCTGGGCCATCTCCGGTTTCGAGATGGCCCCCTCGGGGTTCGAGATGGCCCCCTCGGGTTCGAGATGGCTCCCTCGGGGGAGGTTCGTACCCGGGGCCGATGTCCCATCTGTATGATGAACGCGCCAATTCCTTTGCGATCCTGCGGAATCGGAGTAAGGTCGACGCAATTAACAATTGTCTCACACGTAGAACGCTACATTCGGCATAGAGCATATCAGTCGGATAGCCCGACGACTTTTTATTACCTATATTTAGGATAGCCCGCTGTGCTCTCTCTAACTTAAGTAGGTGTGTCTTAAGAGCTACTCCCCACTCCGATACACAATATCACTCGTATTACTTACTATAATACGAATAACACTATATATAATAGAATAAAAAGTCAATTATGTTGTTTCATGTTAGGTAGTTCAGGAAACCAAGAGTCAAATATTACCATGAAAATGCAAAATTATCAATCTTTGAAGCTGATAGAGCCCTAAAGATATAGATATATCAGTTTTTTTATTTTGGTAATCTACGATTAATTCCACAATTTTTGAGAGGTCTTGCGTTAAGGAAATAAAAAAACATTTTAACGGGACACCCTACTAACAGTATATAACGTTAAGTATGTCATTTGTAAAGAATACAAATTGTTAATTGTAAGAATAGCATCTCCACGTCTGAGTCACGATCCTTGAACTTGATGACTTCACCGTACTCTGTTTGGTTAAACAAAAAATCCTTAATTTACTTTTGATGTGGGTCACACGGTCTCGTCGTCCTGTCTCTCGGCATAACAGTACGGACGGGTTTGCAAATTAGTCGGCATTGGCATTCGATAACTGCCACTGAATGCTTCGCACACCTACGCACCACGTGTTCAATATATTTGTGTGTATATGATTAATACTTGTTGTAGTTTTTGATTGTTATCATATGTCGACTTACCTACCGCTTACTGAAGTAATTAGGTTTAAGTGAGCTCGTGATGTACAATGTTACTGAAGTTATCATGGGACAGAGATGTTTCATCCTCTTTTTGTAATGAGCACTATTAAGGAATCTTGTATTCATTAATAGAAGTTTATATCTAGTGGGGTATATGTACCCCAAAAGACCTTCGGGGTTTAAGCTAAACTGACTTGCAATCAGGTAAACCTTCACGGCTATGGTACAGGCTTTCCTCTTGGGATTGAGGGGTCAGACTTCGCTCGCTTCGCCCATATTGGCCGAATAGGGAGTAAACTCGTTTCATACCCAGCAGGTAGCAAAGCGTTTTGGTCCCTGGCTAAGTCGGTCGAGTCGAAAATAAGAAAAAGAGATAAACAAGACCAGTTGTAAAACAGTTTGTGGCTTTGTTACCTACGGAGAGCTTCACAATAAAGTTCGTGGTTGTACTCTAACAGATGTTATTCTCAGTAATATACTTCCAACATCGTTGTATTATATAAAATATACGCGGGTCCGCTCGCGCGGAGGTCGGTTATCGTTTGTTGGTCATGTCTCCAGTTCTAATTAACCAAAGTTCTAAGTTACTCTTTATTACATCAGCTACCTGCCAATAAAAGTCCCGTCAAAATTGGTCCAGCAAATTCAGAGAATAGCCGGAACAAACAGACAAACAGACATACAGACAGACAAAAATGGTAAAATATGTTATTTTGGTGTATGTCTGTACACATATACATGTAGTAAAAAACGGCTATTTCAATATTACAAACAGACACTTCAATTTTATTTATATGTATGTATAGATAAAAACCCAGATATTTATACTTTATGCACTAATAACTACTACAATGAACGTACAAAATTAATACAAAAAATACAACACAAAAAAAAAACAACACACAATCATTTTCTACTAAAAAGAATAAATTAATTAATAGAATTTGAAGTAAATAAAAGCAAAATAAACTCTATCATCCACAGTAAGGTACAAAATACAAGAAATGCAAGGCTTAAATAAACTAGAGTCTCAGAAGCCACCTAAATGCACGTAATAGTTTAAGATACATAATGCAATGCCAAATCCTGCTTACTAGAGTAAGCAAGATTTGGCATTGCAGTTTTATTAGACTGGTCCCAATGTGCTATTAAGCGGTCATGATTAGCGACCTAAACTCATAAATAAATATATTAATTAAAAAAAAATTTGCTTAAATAAGCAGGTTACTTTTTGATATGTACAAAAATTCAACAGCTTTAGAAAATGCATGCCTTGGTTTACTGGGATCATCACAGAGTTCATTGGGGTTGCATTCAAAGTTTGTACTTTGGAACCCGGGGCTCTCTAGATGTGAGGTAGCTGGGGTGCTTGGTTGGGGACCAGGGGTGCTTGGTTGGGGACCTCCACGCGGTGCACCCTGGGCAACGGAGACGGCAGCGCCTCTCTCCTAGGGTGGGAGAGACGCTGCCGCCTACGGCGAACTCCGACCGAGGCGAGGACGGCCCTGTTGAGGGCTGTTCGGAAGCTTTCCACGTGTCCCTCTGATTAGCAGAGGGCACAGTGGAGAGCAAGTAAGGGGGCGATCTCGAAACCGGAGATGGCCCAGGGTCAGTCGGGGTGCGAGGGATATGCTCTATGGGTAACCTTACACCCCGGCGTCTTAAGACCCGAGACGGCGTGCGGTTTTAGTCGGTGCAAGCCCGACATAACCGCCCCCGCTGGAGACTCCCGCTCTCCAGCGGGGGCGGTATCCGAAGGGATTTCCGCACGAAAAAAAAAAAAAAAAAAAAGGTAGCACACTGCGGTCAAAAAAAATCTTCATAGGAGGTCTAGTTATGACCCCCTGAGTCCAAAATGACCACTGGTCAAAAGTTTATATATATATATATATATATGTATGTATGTATGGTTCCACTTCCCAAAATTTGCGGCACTCTCACGGTCGCATTTTTGCCCTGATCACTTTCAAACTGCGGTTAAAAATTGCTTGGGTGTAAAGTTAGTTTAAGTTCGTGAACGGGTGGAATCCGGCCTAAGGGGACGGTAGGGCCTCATTTTTTGTGAAATCAGTTTTTCCTCAAAATTTCACGTTCCATGAAAGATATTCGAACCGTTCTAATTTTATCCCATAGTATACATGAATACCAACAACTTTTAATAATAAACCTATAAGATTAAAACTTTAACTAAAAGTGGAGGGGGAAAAACCTAAATTTTTCGGGAAAAAAATCATAACTTCTAACCGGTGGAACATTCTTGCAGTCGGAAACATTTTTATTCGATAGGCCACTTTTAAGTCTAAAATAAATGTCTGAAAAGTTTTTCGCTAAAAGATACCGTTTTCGAGAAAAAAAATTAAACTGTTTACAGTCCGTAGTTCTCTATATAAAATAATATTAATTGCTTCACGAAATCTACCTGTGCGTTCCCCCTGCGGGAACGGATTTTTAATCATTTATGATACTGAAAGATTTTAAAATGTCAACAGCTACACATATTTTATTTTTATAAAAAAGCTTCGGTTCTGTATACCTACTTTTTCATGTGACAAAAGAATTGTGTACAGAATTCAGTCTATCCTTCTAAGGTCGTTTGGAACGATTGGTAAACTTTAACCGTGGCGGAAAGAGTGTCATCTGGAATAGCGGGTCATAGAAGGCAGCCAACTTGTATTTCGTATATGCTTATTAAAAAGAAATGCTGGTTTATCTTCACTTGGACAGACCTGCTAGTTACAAACTACCTCTCGAAAATACGTCTGACGACCCGTCGTGTCGTATACCTACATTATGTGGTTTTAGTCGATCTTACAAGAACCACGTTGTTCTGTTGATGCAGTTTTACCTAGTGAAGTTTCCGAAGGAAAAAAAGCTCATACGATGGTTAATCGAATGGATAAAAAACCTCGTGTCCCGGTGTTTGTGGTCGAACCATATGGGTCGAATTCCTCCAAATTCGAAACGGCTCGACCGATTTTTTTTTGTATACTTGGTAGGTCTGTATCAGAATAGTTCGTGAAGAAATTTTCTGTCTCCTACCACCACCACCCCCAATTTCTTAATCACAATTTCATGGACGATATACTGTAAAAACTGATATAACTGTCGTTCATTGACGTGAAGTATTTACATGAAGGTGGCGTGGCACTTAGACTTACGTTCGATTTCTTTGATGAAACCTACTTCCTACTAATCCTTACTAATATATAAATGTGAAAGTAACTCTGTCTGTCTGTCTGTCTGTTACGCTTTCACGCTTTCACTGAACCGATTTTGCTGAAATTTGGTACAGGGGTAGATTAGACCTTGGGAAAGGACATAGGCTATGTTTTGTCGCGATAACCTACATCTACGCGGGCGGAGCCGCGGGCAAAAGCTAGTATTTTATAAACGTCAAAGTTTGTGAGTAGGTATGTATGTATTTATCTTAGTTGCTCTTTCACGAAAAAACGGCTGAACGGATCTGGCTGAAATTTGGCACAGGGATAGATTCTATACGGGAATAAGACATAGGCTACTTTTTATCATTGGAATAGGTTCCCATGGGAAACAGAATTTCACGCGATCGAAACCGCGGGCAAAAGCTAGTAATTTATATGACAGAACAACGTTTGCCAGGTTAGCTAGTTTTTTTTGTATAATATTAAAATACAATACGTATCATATCCAAATTTCAAGTAATGGGTGATGATTATGCAAATAGGAGCCTACTTATTATATACATGTGTTCTGCTTAAAGTGGAAGCGTTAGAGTTCCACCACTTTATTGTACTAAATAATCTCGGTGAGTAATCAGCGATTATGAAATACTATTGGTCTTAGGTGTTATTGGAATAGGTATGTACTCGTATGTATTGTAATTTTATAACAATTGGAGTATGTACGTATTGTAATTCTATAACAATAATTTTGCATCAGAACTTTATCATTTACGTTCTGACGAACCAGCGAATAGCATAAAATGATTAAGTATTTGTATATGGTTTGATTTAGGTCCAGTATTCGTACCTTTTTTTTTTTTTTTTTTTTTTTTATCGTGCGGAAATCCCTTCGGATACCCCCCCGCCGGCCAGCGGGGGCGGTTATGTCGGGCTTGCACCGACTAAAACCGAACGCCGTCTCGGGTCTTCAGACGCCGGGGTGTAAGGTTACCCATAGAGCATATCCCTCGCACCCCGGCTGACCCTGGGCCATCTCACCACTAACAGCATCGCTCATCCTGTCTCCTCTGAAAGCAGAGGAGTACGGAGAGCGATGTGTTCCCGCCACGTTGGGTATTGGCCGACGATCAATGCCAACCCTATGAAGGGGTGAAGGGGAAGCCATTGACCGCCGCCCAGGGTGTACCGGCCGCTCCGATTCCGTTCCCCCCGGACTGCAGCGGGATCGGAATCGGAGCGACACTCGAGGAGGTTACCCAACACACACCCCCCAGTATTCGTACCTATTCGAAAACTGATTGTCAAAAATTCTGACGGATAGGTATTTTTAGTTCTTGTACAAGTATATATTCACTTTCACCTGTCCCGATATTTGTCATCAAGTGTTTTGATCCAAAGTAAATTTGATCCACTTCCCGGTTACCCATTAGGCTGAAATTTCTGTACATGTGTAAATCGCGTGACAGTGCAATATTATGAAGACATGGTGCTGATCTGATGATGGAGCTGAAAGGTAGCCAAGAACTTTGCAATGAAACCACACAACCTCATCGAGTTTGGGCTCATTTGAATCGTTTTGACGTCTAGTTTATCTTTCAATGGTGACCAGGTTCTGATGATGGAGCTGGAAAGTGGTCGTAGGAATGAAACGATGCAACCCCATCGAGTTCCGGCTCGTTTGATTTTAAATTTGTAGTTCTTTTTATTAACAAGAACATAATAAAAGCTTGTTATAAAAATAGTTTTTCAATTCCACTTGTGGTTGTGAACTTTATAGTTTCACACCTGTAACTTCATTTCTAAATTTTAGATCTGTGCGAGTTAGTACGATAGTAAGGGTTTTACAGTGATTATTACTTAGATATGTAGTTTAATACTCGCTCTTAGTGCTCCATCTAGAGTAAAATACATTAACCTACATCCACTTAAAGCACTCGCTTAGCTTATAAACTCAATGTTGCTTGTGCTCTTAATACCAATGCAATAGTTTCATTTACTTACTTCTAATTTATTAAATCAAGCATTTATAGTCAATCATAAAATTCCCCGATTTTCATTGTTTGTGTATAAGGTAGGTATAATGGTCCTTTGGAATCATGTGAGCATTTTAAAATTTACTGATTTATATAAATACTAGTATCGCCGCACGGTTTCAACCGCGTAAGTCCTGATCCCGTGTTACTCACTTACTCGTTAATGTAGCAGTCTAATGGTGAAAGAATTTCAGTCATGAAATCAGTCCAGAAGTTTCGGAGCCTATTCAATGCAAACAAAGAAATCTTTCCTCTTCATAATATGAGTTTAAAAAAATTAATCGCTAAATATGTTGCTAAGCGTAAAATTACACTGTGACAGATCAATAACTATTGACAGAACGTAGTCTGTCGGGGTAGCTAGTAGGTATATTATATTTAAATACGCAATAACAGAGTCCATAAAAGTACATTTGTGTGCAAGTCATGATCTTATTTATAATTTATGGTGAAGGTTAGTAGGTACCTTTGCCTGATATCATTTAAATCAACTTGTGCAGCGTATTCGATTATCTTGACATCAGCACAGACCAACGGGTACAGAGTTCGTGTTACCTTCCTGTTTGTGAGTGGGTTCGGTATAGGTATTTGGCTTTGCTAATACTCAGGTGTGGACACCGGGAACCGCTTACAAAAGGTGACCCCGGTCTATTTTATTGCCGGTCAGGGTTAAGGCTTAGCCGAGCAGAGGTTCGTTCTGGACCATGTACACCATTACGTAAAAATATAGAGATAGCGAACCCGCCCACACCCTTTTCTAATAATTTAATGTATTACAATACAATTTTATTGGCCTATGCTAATCAGAGTGACACGTAGAGAAATCAAGTAACCATAACTTCAACCTTCTTCAGACCATTAGATGGAAGCAGTTTTATCTCGAACTAAGGAAGGAAGAGGGGTGGATTTGCCTGCCTGAGTCTGTGTTTCCGGAAAGCTATAACCTCGGAATCTTCAAGTCTCGAGTGAATAGGTTCCTTCTAGGCAAGCGTGATCCATCGCAGACCACATCGTCACTTACGACCAGGTGAGATAGAGGTCAAACGGAAGCCTATCATTCATAAAAAAAGAGATGTTGCTGCTTTAGTTGCTCAGACAGTACCACGAGGAGGTTTTCTAGCTCAAATGCATATAGTTTGACTCAGTATTATAAAAAAGTATTTCTGATTGCTTAGTTATATTTCAAAAATACAAATATTTATCTGGGTCTTATTTGCGTATAATTCACACCATTCTCCAAAACTGTATACATTTATATTCAATTACAATCAACTATTACATTCACGACATATAGTTGGTGATCAGAATTACTACTATTCCTTTAATTACGAACGCCTAAATTTTTTATGCTAAATGTTTACATACCGAATATGTTCAAAACATATTTATGCTTAATTACACTTATTGAGTAATATACCATATAGTTCAGTTCGTTGTCCGATGTATCCACTTTAGTTACATAGCTGTAATTACAATCAGACTAGGTACCTACTCCTATTTATGTACAATACCTATATATTAGGTTAGTGGTTTTACATACAGGTTCTTGTACTTACGTATAAGAAACTGTATATAAAACCTCTTAAATAATATCTGTTCAATAATTATGATACGAATCTTTTAGGAAGATTGTGTTAAGACAGCATTATGTAAATACAGGATATTTTACCTATATAGGATGGTTAGAGTAAACCGGGCTACTACATAGAGCGCATGCGCGTGCGACTGTGGCCGGAGTCGTACCTAGACGCGGTGAAAGTTGCCGGTGACGCACTTTTGTATTCACGCAACTCACGATGTACCAGTAATTTACGCCACCAGTGCAATGAGGCCCTCCACACCTCTCTTATTAATTCAAAACGTGTTAGAAATTCAGGGATCTCTATGTAATCTGGCAGCTCATATTAGATTAGTCGTTTTGTATAAATCAGCGGTCATGGCCCTTAGAGCCGACCCGCCGGATCTGCCCGGAGAGACATGCGGGCTTCTCGACCGTAGAAACATCCGGGACTGTGTCGGTGCTCTTGTATCTTACTTACTATTTATAACATTCATCTAGTTTTTTTTAAACTTTGAAACAGATCAAACTTTTCATGTGTGGATATTCTAAGCTGGATGTTACCGTTTTTGTTCCTTTGTTTTTGTACTTGAAGATATGTTTTCATTATTGACAGTTTTCTCAAAAATAAGTGTTAAATATTTAGTATTTGTATGAGTAGACATGCAGCATTTTATTATTCTTTAAAAAAATAAATGTTTGTGGTCTATGTCTTAACGCATTGTTAATTTGGTTGTGTTGAATCTTTACAGTTCTGTTGTTGTCAACATAAACACACTCATAGGTGTATCTAAAAACATATAATACATAACAGCATAAAAAATGCATAGAGGTGTTGCAACGAGTGTTTTCTCATTGATTCATTATATTGTGTCACTAATAGGAATAAGCTTTTATTAAATATTAACATTTATCAATGCTGTTAAACGAAAGTTTGCCTAGTATTAAAAAATAATGGATTACTTTTCTAAAGAGCCATTTAGTCGGAGGATTGACCAGGTAAAAAGTCCATCTTTTTAGCTTCCTCTTGTACAATTTTAAAATATTCTTCTTCTGCCTCACGATCTATTTCTTCATCATCAATAACAGCTTCTGGTACCTCAGTAACTGCAAGTTCCTCTTCATTTCGCGCTTTTAAACGAATTTCTTTTATACGATTGTCTAAGATGTGTTCACGTCTTGTTTCTCTTTCATAAGTTTGTTGCATAAGAAGCTTGTCCCGATTCCCCGGTATCGCCATACTTTCGGATAATTGTAAAAGATACAGAGAACCCTGACTATCACCAGCCGCCACCAACTGACCGTTGTTTTGAGGCGTCATTTTAGTAAGAGTATGATCAGATAATTTTAAACTTTTCACTGGTTCCTTGTAATTACGAAGAATGTCCCAAAAGTAAAAGAATCCACCCGCACATATCGACATGTAACTTGAATATCTTAATGGTGCCCAGGAGGCGTCAGTCACCAAATATTTATAAGGATTGGTAACTATTATAGGGGCCGTGCGAACTTCTTCGCTCCATATCCGTACTGTATAATCACCACACGTAAGAAACATTCTGAAAGTGCACATACTTCGTTGAATAGCTTGCACTGGGCCACTGTGAGCATTCCAATATGAAACTAACTTATCTGAATGACTTCTACCCATACGATTAACGTTAACGACTAAACCCGATTCAGTTCCACAGAGGAACTTTGTTGGTAAACCATGATCGTATTCTAAAAAGCTGATGCCCTCAGCATTGCTTTGATTTGGATTATCCGATGGTAAAATATTGATTGATATTGGTAGTTGATCTATAGGTGTTGAAAGATTTCTCAAGTCCCACCACAGACATTGACCGTCAGATGATCCACTAAAGAAATCAGTGTGAGTTCGTGAATGTATAAAACGTAATGAAGTGACAGACTCGCGATGGGAGTTGTGGACAGAACTGGAAGTAACAGCTTGGCTACCTTGTCGAACATCAAATACATTCACAGTACCGTTTTCAAGACCACATAATAACAATTCAGGTTTTATGGGAGAGCATGCTAACTCCCAGCAAGGATATTCGGGATATATTTTGAATATTGGCTCTGTCTGTTTATGCACATCCCAGAAATAACATGTGTTAGAATTATTTAGTTCAGGTTCTGGCATACAAGTTTTATAGCAGTAAGCGACTGCTAGCTTAGGATTCTGTTCATTGGTAAATTTCACACATGAAATTGGCCTTTGACTTTGATCGCGGAAAACATTAGTAACGCGGATACTGTATTTCTCTTTAGGTTCTAGAGGTGGAATACCGGCAAAGTATGCCTGATACATTTCTATAGCATTGTTTTGATTTATATAATGTGTCATCGATGGTGCTAAATGTAAAATGGTTTCACAGTAACTTTCATCGTGCATAACTCGACGACGATGTCGGTTTGTATGTTCCTCGTTAGATGGATGCACTTCTTTTGGCCAGCCGCCTTCTACATGGTTTATACCTTGTTCACGAGCTTCCAGCATTGGTGTATTCATCTCGTTTTCTGACATCCGTATAACTGCTTGTACTTCACGATGGACAGGATTTCGAAGTATGTAATCTTTTTGGTTTTCTTTTGATGAATTGATAGAATCCAGCATTTGAGCAGGTACAGCATGAAATAATGGCTGTCTACCGAAATGTTTTCGCAATTTCATATATTCATACGTCGTTTTCACATATGAAGACATTTTAATATAATAAAACTGATTCGCTATTAAGGAATCGTGGAGTAAGTTAGTTTTCTGGCCGTCAAGTGAGTAAATATTAAATCAATTTGGCCATGGTGTAATATTGATGACGAATTAAACAATATCAAGTATGACTAGAACGTCACGATTGTCTGTGAACATATGTGTCCTTGTTTGATGGAGTTGTTTTCTGAGCCATTACTGAATAATTATAAATATGATTAAGCAGATCTTATAAGTAACTTTTGAATTTAAGTTCCTTAACCATTGTTAATATGAAATAATTGCTATAAACAGCTAGGAATAATTTTGCTCCAACTCAAAATGATGTAAACGTACAGTAACGAATAGGTTAGTTCCTTTATCGTATTTCCCGTAGTCGAAGTTTGTCTTGTACCAGGAAGTAGCGTAACCACATTGTTGAAGGCATGATGTTGTTATGCGGTTCGCATTAATATGCATCGAGTCCATATGGCAATCGTTATGTGCGAGAGGTGAGACGACTCTCGATGTTGCGACTTTGTTCTGATTCACTCTACTTATTCTAATTTCAATACTTAACAGTTCTTTATCAAAATAATTGGGAAATTAAATGCCTAATTACAGCCTTATTGTTCTAGTTAAAATATTCAGAAAAACTTATCGATGTTAGCAGTTTTAGAATTTAAATTAGCTGTATTATTACTGGTTTTATGTTTACTTTATTTAATTCTGTCAATCATGAATTACCTGTTCCAATTTAATTAAATTGAAAATAATTAATACCTTATTTACAGAAATAATTTGTGTCAGGCTTCTGATAACATTCGATACTGCTTAATAAAATATTATACACATTACTTTGTTTGAATCATGTGTTATTTTCACACAATGCGTTCTTTATTTCAATGGAGACTTCAATGCAAATATAATATTCCTACTAACAATGTCAACGAACTCATAAAAAATATGAAAACATATTGTACTTCCTTACCATAAAAATATATACGTATTCCATACCACTTTGTCCAATCACTTATCAGTCACTTCACGTCATTGTATAATTGCTGTTTCTGTATTGGTAACATAGATTGTATGGATACACTGTCACGAATTGGCACACAAGTCACAACACTATATTTTGCGTCACGATTAGAAATTCGAATTTGGTGATAGCAACATGCGCTCGCGCTGCGCCCGTACACACAGACGTCTTAACGGTGACTGGCGCGTGACGACACTAACGACACTACACTACTGTAGCGGAGGAACCGAGGCTCTGCACAGTCTGCACTACAGTTTACACTACACAAAAAGAGCGCAGTCCTAACCTCGTTAGTACTACGACTGGTTTTGCTTTAACTGTGTCCCGCCAATTGATGAGTTCACTTATCATCAAACAGCTAGCTAACTCAGCTAATGTAGACAGTACCTTCGCCAGGTCACGCGGTGTATGTCGGTACAATACGCTCTCGCCCTTTTTCAACTTTTACTGTAAAGCTCTTGTCTCAGAGCAGAATTTAAATATCCATCATATTGATTCATTTACTTATCAGGAATGCATTTTGTGAATAAGTCTATTAAGTACAGTTTATATAATTGTTGAAAAATGAAATTTATAGTTAGGCATAATGTAGTAAAACTATTATACGGGTTTATGTACCTGAATTTATAACAAAGGTAAAATGCTATTTAAATGGCTAGAAAAGTGTATGGTAATGTGGGGCAGCCTAATTACTGAGTCACGACCGCAGGTGCTCGGCAGAAGCGAAAACCGTGAAACCCAATAATGTGTACAAAACAGTGTAAAAATGAAACCACTTTATCATAAAACGCACCATATTTATGTCTTGTCCTATTCCTTCTCATCACATTTGAAAATAAAATAGCGAAAAACCAAGATTTAGAAAGTTAAGTAAATTTGGTTTGATGCATAAACGATACAGAATGAGTTATTTTATTTCACAGTAGAGCGGACCTTGGGCTCCGAGGTAAAGTTCTCGGATGCAACTGCGGCACAATGCTGAAATGATGATGAATGAGGAATTTAGATAAAAGGTTAGCCCAACAAAATATGGAAACGTATAATGTGCCTTTTTTTTTACGTGCGGAAATCCCTTCGGATACTCCCCCGCTGACCAGCGGGGGGGTATTAGTATTGGGGGTTATGTCGTGCATGAACCGATTGAAACCGCACGGTGTCCTGCCCAAGTGTCCATTGCCGGGCACCCCAATATACCAATATAATATATTACACATATCTAAATCTATTTTAAGCGTCAGATAATATGTTTAGTAGTGAGACGGTATTCGTCTACGTACGCGTCTGTTATTCGTTTCTTTACACAGGTTAGCACAAGTTGGTGTTCTAACTCGATAGTGCCATAGTCAGCTAAATAAACATTATAACGTTTAACGGTAACGCAGGTGTACAAGTTTACCCTGTCTTAGATTATCGGTAAAGGTAAATATTATAAGAAACAATTCCGCTCATGTTGCAATACTTGCAGCTACAGAGCTTAGTACGTAATCACACTTGCACTATGCTAGTACCATACGCCCTTTAAAATGTAATTCTAACACGTTGAGAGATGTCAAGAAGTCCCTCGTTCGTAAGTTTATTTCACATTATCTATACTGTTTTCTCTTACCTGTTTACACTTTAGCTAAATACCACCCTGACAACAAGAGAGGTGTTGAGCTAGAAAACCTCCCCTTGATATACATCTTCCGTTGCCCAGGATATATCCTGGGTCACGGAAGTGGCTATGCTTATTTTCTTCTTTTCGTTTATTATAGTCTAGCATAGCACATGAGCTACTTTTCATCCCGCGAATAGGTTCCTGTGGGTCGTGGGAATGGAATCAGATTTTATTTTTATTGAACTTTATGCACAAGTACATAGGCGGACTTAATGCCACAGGCATTCTCTACCAGTCAACCAAAAGTGGTGCAGAGAGAAATTTAGTAGGTGCATTATTGAGAGCAACAATTAGTATTTCACGCGTACAGAACCGCGGGCAACAGCTAGTTTACAATATTTTTGATCTGCCTCATTCAGTGAAGTATTCATCATCTGATAAACTATACGTCATTATAATTGAATAACATTCAAACAATATGCAATTGTTTGACCAGGTCTCTGAAACTATTTTATTGACACGTTATACAATGGTCTTGTTGAGTTTAATATTTGAGGTGCCATTCGATTGAAAAGTCGAGAAGTTAATCAAAAGTATTTTGTTCATTTCCATCGATCGATTATATTTCGGTTCATGGTCGTTTGGTACATAAAGATTATTATTATTTGCTTCGAAAGTTATTATAACAATAGTATCTTCTAGCCCCAAAAACACCTACAAGCTACGTCTGCAAGCTACGTACACTTGCTGATTGACGTACGAGGATGAAAATTGGGAAAACGCCAAAATTAACCAAATCATCAAAAGAAGTAGAAGGAGACCGGATCCCCGGCTTCCATGTGCAGGCTTTTAGAAGTGTTTCATTCTACGTCCGTGTAAGGTATAGTACGATGATTTATAGTCTGGATGTTGTTGACCATATACGATTTCTACCTAAGTGCAAAATTTGGTGAAGATCTGCTAACTATGATCAATGAGATATATCCATCCGAATAATAGATCAATTTCGATCTACTGCTTACAACACATCTAAAATAACAAAGTTTTTTAATAGCACAGCTCAATCAAAATCTGTTCAGTGCTTTGCACATAACTATTATTTTATTGGAAAAATACCCATGTACAGTTTTTAGCTCAATACGATGTTATTATAATATTGTATACCTATAGACTCATAATATCTAGAAGTACCTAGGTACCTAATTCTATCAGCAGCATCGATATCAATGATTCGCGGTTTGAAAAGGTTCGATTAAAAGTTCGTTGGTCAAGAATTAATTGGTATAATTGGTCATTAGTGGCTGCGCAGCCGTTCAGCCGTTCTTGAGTTGATTGGTAATTGACCCCAAGACGACCTTGTGCTCGTATATTCTATTCACGGTGTCACTGTTGTGAATATTAGGTTATCTTTCACTTACTAAGTACAGGGTTAAATGTCAAGATGCATGTAATGCAGAGATAATATAATGAAAAGAGTCTGTTAAAAACTCAATAATTTAACTTTTATTTAGCCTACTTCCTATTAATATTATAAATGTGTAGTTCGTGAAGATGTTAGTATGCTTGTTACTCAATCACGCTGTAACTTTTTAACGGATGGCTGAAATAGTTCTCTATTGTGTTACCTAACTTGACACGAACGTGTCATCCGCGTAATACGTGACGCCGCACTACCTGCGAGCTCACCGCGAAGCACCCAGTCGTATCCGGTGTTCCACAGGAGCGGCCCCAGGACCGATCCTTGTGGAACACCGCACGACATCTAACGCCAACCGCGGCCGGTTCTACGCGTCTACCCGATTCTAAATTACACTCTAGAAGGGTAGAGCCGATAAGACTACGTGGAGTAGGATTTACAGCAATATCGCTTTTGTCACGGCTCCTGCGCTGCGATTCTTCGACAGTTCCAAATACCAAATAGGCTAATTTTCGCAGCCAGCTTTCGCTCACTACTGCAGATTTGGCAGTTGGATTCGCGAGCCAGCCGCAGCCGCGGTGGTCCTAGGGCTAACAATTTTATTATAAACTAGCTAGCTTACCTCTGTGGCGTAGCGGTAGTGCATTCGACTGCTAAGCCAAAGGTCGCGGGTTCGATTCCCGCTCAGTGCAAATATGTATATTTGCATTGGTCTGGATGTTTCTATGTATAATATGTATTTATTTACAAAAAAAAAGTATTTAAGTATGTTTATCCGCATTCTAGAACCCATATGACAAGCTCTGCTTAGTTTGGGTCTAGATGGCGTTGTGTACTTTGTCGTACAATATATACAATATATTCTGCCCACGGCTTCACCTGCGTGGAATTCTGATGCCGTTCCCGGTACCCATATGGGGCCCTATTCCGCAGCGCTAACCTACATAAGATACACAATTTCACTATACATCATTTTGTTATATCTCAAACGGTTTAGGCAGCATTTTCGTTGCAAGCTCAAAGGCGGCTTATTATTTCCGACATTTAAAACAAATATCATTATAATTTAGCCAATGTATTTGAAAACTCGATAAATTATATATTATCCATCGGTCAAAACAGCATAAAACTCTGTGCAGTAGTTTTTGAGTTTATCGCGAACAGACAGACGCGGGGAGGTCTTTGTTTTATAATATATAGTGATGATGATCATTCGAATAATATCTATACCATTATAAAGTTGTAAATTAGTTATGGTTCAGATTGGTAAACGAACGATTCTGAACACAAAATATTTTTTACCATTCTTGTTAGTTTATCTATTTATCTGTGTGCTTGTCTGTTCGCGATGGATGGATGGCAAAATACAGATTTTGATAGGATTATTTGTATTAGAAAAGTTTTGGTCAGACTTCAAATCAGCCGTATGTTTGATTGAAATTGGTTAAGTAGAACCGGAGATACCTATGACCAAAAACTTCGGTTAAATAAATTTATTTCATAAAATTAGGAGTTTCCATTAATATAGTACTCGATATTATGCCAGAATAGTTTTAGAAGTTAAAATAATATAATTATTGAGAATAAAATTTCGAATGTTGAATATTATGGTTACTGAAGTTCATAATAGCAAATGTGTTATATGATATATATATTATACATATATATTATATGATATAGATTATAATTTTCGGACAAATGATTTAAGGAGAAGAGCCGGCTGTAATTTGGTACAAGGACAGATTATAATGTGGAATAACACATAGGCTATTTTTCCCTTGAATAGGTTCTCATGGGAAGCGGGAAGCTGGTGTTACAATAAATTAGCTTTTTTCATAAACTGTTAAACCGATGATTGTCCGTATGGTCCTGGAATTCAACCAGTAGGTAAATGAAGCTCACAAGCTACCTTACGGGCTAAGTGCTGTATCTTGTACAGAGTATGGCACACGGCAGGTTTTTTTAGTGTCGTGAAACCACATACCTATCGCGGCTGTTCTGTGTGACGACGTAGTACTTTTTTGCCAAAACATAAAAAGTGTACTAAAAGAAGTTCCAACCACAACCTCTCAATCGCATGAAGTAAAAGTCATTAGACTTCCGCCGCCATGCTCCAAAGCTGACTTTCTTCTAAGTTGTAGCACAGACTGTAGCGTGTAATCTATTTTATTTCCTCACAAATATAAACTCTACATTTGCATTTCTTATCTATAATAACTACGTCGATTTCCAGTAGTTTTTGTGTCTTGTTTGAACTTTTAAAATTTGTGTTTTTTGTAATAATATAAATTAAAAACCTGTTTTTATACTACTATTACAACTATCGACAAGATATTTACCATACATAGGGTAAATACATGGTAAACATCCCGTTGATAGTTGTAATAGTAATAAAAATGACCATGTCAATCTAAAATCATGTATTGTTTTTATTCTGTTACTCTCTTCATCCGAGCGTCTAACCAAGTCACATCCAAGGCTCGCAATGTTAGTATTAGAGTAGCAATAGTCATCATTTTGTTGATATACTGTTTTGAAGCTTTAGTTGACAAATTTTTCAATATGTTTTGGCTTCAAAATGAATCAAGATGCATAATGGTCATAGAACTTATGTGCAAGTCAGAATTTTATAAATGTTGCTTCAATATTTATTGACATATTAACGTCTAAAAACCAATTTTTTTTTTATTATTTCCTTTATTAAATTTAAAATACATATAAGTTATATTTTTAAATACATTCCATATAAAAAAAATATATATTTAAAGATATAAAAAATAGTGACCCACCGGCATCGGGTACAGGGACCACGCTACCGGTGGTTAGTGCTCCAGAGAGAGGTATCTCCTCACAATACGTGCCGTGTCGAGGAGCACTGCCCTCTGCATCAAGCCCTTGACACAACTGCCTAAAGTGAGCCTTTTGAGATGTTGATCGAGGCTTTTGGCAATCAGTCCGTGAACCGATACACCTATCGGAACAATAATTGCCGAATCCACACTCCACATGTCGACAACCTCGTGAGCCAAATCCAAATATTTTATTTGTTTTTCTTTTTCGGCTTGCACAAAATTCTCGTCATGTGGAATGGTGATATTGATAATTACTGCGCGGCGCTCTGATCGATCTATCAACGCTATATCAGGTTTATTAGCTTCAATAGTCCTGTCAGTGATGATAGATCGATCCCAGTACAACGTTATATGCCCATTTTCGAGAACTGCGTCAGGCACATACCTAGTACGGTACCTTGTTTTTTGTTTCGTGCGGAAATCTGATCCCACAAGGTTGTACTTTAGAGCAAGCTTTTGATGAACAATCCGGACTACTTGGTTTTCATTTCATGTCATATCTCAATCATGTAGCATCCTTTAGAGTTTAGAATATACCCCCGATAGTTATTCGTCATCACCACGACGGCCTCTGTAGCGTAGCGGTAGTGCATTCAACTGCTACGACAGGGGGCGTGGGTTCGATTCCTGATCAGTGCAAATATTTGTATGCATGAACATGTCTATTTGCATTGGTCTTGGTGTATCTATGTATAATATGTATGTATTTACAAAAATAAAAGTATATAAGTATGTTTATCTGCATTCTGGAACCCATAAAACAAGCTAGTTAAACTATGCTTACTTTGGGTCTAGAAAGTACTGTGTAGAATATCATAGAATATTTATTTATTTATTTCAATCAATCAATCAATCAATATATAGCCTATTGCAGTCCACTGCTGGACATAGGCCTCTCCCATTGTACGCCATAGCACTCGATCCTCCGCCTTGCGCATCCAGTCTATCCCAGCTACCTTTATTTATTTAGACATTATTACCTAAAAAAATTGAATATCTTTATAAATAGTTTTAGGAATTGCGGTAGTTGGCCATATTTATTTCGCCAAAGCCATTGAAGTAGATTACATGCCTAATCATGTTACTCCATGTATATGTTACATATAGTGTTTATTTCACCGACATTACCAATTGTAACACCATTAACCTTACACAGCTTAATACGTACTAATTGCGCATTCAATTATAGTAACAAACACGTCTTCTTAGGCATAATTAAAAAAGGCCGTGGTTGCGATTGGTCACGTACATACAATGCTTGAAATATTACCTTTAGTACTTATTACTGTCATTTTATGTTTCAGAAGAATTTTGTAATGAAGATAAACGAAGCAGGTTTGTGATTACGTAAGCTCTTGCTGAGAAATAGACAATACACGCGTGATATATCGACCCATTGCAACGGTCTACGTTTCGCACAAATGAAAGAATTCTTTGTATCCACGATGGACAATGGCGCGTGCCAGAGAAACTATGGAGATGTTTGTAAGTTAACGTAAGTATGCACATAGAGAATGTAGTCCGCCCCAGTATGGGGCCTGTCCGGTTAGGGCTTCGTAAGCCGGTTGGGGCCATTCGCATAATATGTGCACGGTCACCAATAACGCTTGTGGGACGAGCACATTATAACTACCACAATATAATATTGGTTTTGCAGCTAGCCGTATTTTTTCAAAGAAACAAGAACAGAAAAAACAATTTAATTAGAAAATTGGGAAAATTTTAGAACGTTTAAGGAGTATATTTTTTTCATTTAATTTTGTTAGTCAAATGGAGTTAATTTTAACCCACGACTTTTAATAAATGAGATCCACGTGGTCAATATCAGCAACACAAGTTTTTCTTTTAAATTATTTTATTTATATAAATAAAGACAGTCAGACGTAGACTTGATGACATCGGAAACTCAATGTTTACCTTCTAGCTAAAACGTTTTTTTTGTAGCTATATAGATGGTGACTTCGTATAAAGGTATTGTCAATGTGTTTGTGAGCACTTTAATCTGTTTATCAAACATTCGGAGCAATGAAAGCGTGCCTTAAGTACAAAAGAAACATTTCTTTCTTCAGAACATGTTAATTGAATCCAATTAATGAGTGTTTGTTCTTTTTATAATGTTGTTTAACAAATCGTTGTTTGTTTGAAACATTTACTGTACCTATAAAATATCAAATATCGATCGATAGATACTTCAAGTGGATGGCTTATGGATATGATACAGTGCATGTCAACAGAAGACATGTATCCGGATTAGAGCTTTACGTTCCACATAATTAAACAGACATTCCTCTCAGACATTCTATGCAAGACTTTGATTTATGGTTTCTTTTTAAAATGTTTTTGTGGAAGAACTCTTAGTCAGAAATATGTAGATAGATGATGATCGAGGGTTTGGAAGATGGGTGAGGAGCACGGCCAGGGTATTAAAGATAGGTGAGGGCTGCTCAAACAAAAAATACTCGGAACCGCATCCAATTGGCAGGGAGATGAAAATAAATCCAAAATGACGGATTCAAGATGGCGTCAATACAAATGTCATGCGTGTCTCTCTCAGAAAGTATTAAAGATGGATGAATTGTGTTTCGGTTCACCTCTTTTTTTTTTTTTTACGTGCGGAAATTCCTTCGGATACCCCCCCGCTGGCCAGCGGGGGTGGTTATGTCGTGTCTCGACTAAAACCGCACGGTGTCCTCCCCAAGTGTCCGTTGCCGGGCACCCCGGGTAAGCCCTCGAAAGGATAACCCCAGGGTTCGCCGGCGGACTTTGGCCGCCACCGCGGCCTCGCCTGGTGGGGTCGGGTTTTATCCCGCTTCGGTGAGTTGGCAGGCGTGTGTAGGGTGTGTGTCGGTTCACCTCTGCTGTAAGACCTACCTTTTTTTTTTTTTTTTTTTTTTTTTTATCGTGCGGAAATCCCTTCGGATACCCCCCCGCCGGCCAGCGGGGGCGGTTATGTCGGGCTTGCACCGACTAAAACCGCACGCCGTCTCGGGTCTTCAGACGCCGGGTGTAAGGTTACCCATAGAGCATATCCCTCGCACCCCGGCTGACCCTGGGCCATCTCACCACTAACAGCATCGCTCATCCTGTCTCCTCTGAAAGCAGAGGAGTACGGAGAGCGATGTGTTCCCACCACGTTGGGTATTGGCCGACGATCAATGCCAACCCTATGAAGGGGTGAAGGGGAAGCCATTGACCGCCGCCCAGGGTGTACCGGCCGCTCCGATTCCGTTCCCCCCGAACTGCAGCGGGATCGGAATCGAAGCGACACTCGAGGAGGTTACCCAACACACACCCCTTACCCAACACACACCCCCTGTAAGACCTACCTGGATGCGCCATATAAAAAACTAGTATTTTGCAAGGTGCGAGTGTTATGTGTAGCTCTCTATTTTGTTTATTTATTTCAAATAAAAAAATCGATCCGCCATCTTGAGTATTTCAACTTTTTTTTTCAAAAATTAAAAATCAGAAGCTTCGATTTACTCAAAAGTGACACCCATGTTGCCATGTCATCAAAGATGGCGGAGAAACGACCACCATGTTGGCCGCCATCTTGAATTTTTTGACATTTCGGTTTTTTCCCATAGTCACCACAGCTCTCTCTACATTTTTCCCATACATCATCCATATCCCCCATTACTCCTTCTAGGAGAACAATTGTGTCAGTGAGTGAGTGAGTGATAATCGAGCTATATATAATAATGAATTGATGAATTGATATTTTAGGCATCAAGCAACAGCTTCATGATTACACTCCAAGTCTGAATTCCAGAAACCTGATGATGCAGGGTACAACACTCCTAAACCATAGAGAATAAGGAACTGTTCCTGGTGAAATAATAGATATTGTAAATGCCGAGCATAGACTTTTGTTAGGTATTGAATTCCAAGTCCCAACTTTTCAATCTAACCACAAATTCACGGTTTTCAGATTTTCCCCCTTATGTCTCTATCTGCCAAATTTCATGATTTAGTTCAACGGGATTTCTTGACACGACACGACAGACAGACTGACAGACAGACAACGATGTGATCCTATACGGGTTCCGTTTTAGGGTTTGAGGTACGGAACCCTAAAAAGGAACCCTTTTTGAAAAAAAAGTTGAAAAGCTCAAGATGGCGGATCGATTTTTTTATTTGAAATAAATAAACAAAATAGAGCGCTACACATAACACTCGCGAGCTGCTTGCAGCTCGCACACCGCGCAAAATACTAGTTTTTTATATGGCGCATCCACCGGGACACAACGTCGCAGTGCCAGCACTGCGAGGATCCTGGCGAAGACACGGCGCTCCACTCGTTGGTAGAGTGCCCTGCGTGGGCGAGTCAACGCAGGGATCTCATTGCGGTCCTGGGCGTGGACGTTCTCTCCTTGGAGACCATGGTGAAGGCCGTGGTCTCCGACGGGAGCAAGTGGCACGCCGCCGAAAGAGACAGAGGAGAGGGAGTGGGAGAGAACCCTGCCCCCCGAGTTCCGCAGCCTGCGGTGAGGACGCCTCAGACCCGTCTACGCCCGGGACTAACGACCTCCATGATCGGGGCCTAAGGACGGCAGTTGGCCGACTTGCCGTCCTTACAGAAGCAGGCCGTGGCTGAGGAGTGTCGTGTGTGTCCTGTCCTACACATGCCTGCCAACTCACCGACGCGGGATAAAACCCGACCCCACCAGGCGAGGCCGCCTCCTCTTTCTGCGAGCAGGTAATGCGCGAAAGAGACGGCGGAGAGGGAGCGGGAGAGAACCCTGCCCCCCGAGTTCCGCATACCCTGTAACGCCGCTAAATCCTTTCAAGGGCTTACCCGGGGTGCCCGGCAATGGACACTTGCGGAGGACACCGTGCGGTTTTAGTCGGTTCATGCCCGACATATCCACCCCCGCTGGTCGGCGGGGGGCATCCGAAGGGATTTCCGCACGTAAAAAAAATAAAAAAAATGATAATAACTACATTTCAGGCATTGCTTACAAAAATAATTGTTCAATTAAACATTCTGTATATGAATAACAAGTCGATGCTCAATATAATAAAACGCAAACGCTTGATTTTGACGCATGCGAATTTATTTCGAACTGCGATAATATTTAATAAAAACGAAAACGTATTTGCACAACTGCAAGATTATGCGGAGTACATTAATGTGATGTTTTATAATTATATCATTTGATACTAATTATCAAATGATATAATTATAAAAGAGCTCTCCCCAAAACATCAAATTACATAATCTGCGATACGATTTGTACTGATGTCAGATTTGTCAGCCCTAGTAAAATATCGTACTAATATTATAAACATGAAGATACCTGAAGATTGGTTTATTGATAGCGTCGGGGGCCACGACGTCGGCGCTACGTCGTTGCTACGCAACGCCTCGTGCTCGTTGTGTGAAACACTTTTCTGACGTTTTTTGATTCAGTTTTGTGATTTTTATAAAAATGTATATATATTTAGTGTAGTTTAGGTACCTAAGTGTAAGTATTTTTAACATCCATTTTGTATACATATGTTGCAATTTAGTGATGCGGATACGGAGGTAAGTCAACCTACTACATCGTTATTAAATTTAGTACGATGTCCCCACTGTTCCCAAGCCCGTTTTTTTAAGAGCGAGCGAGGTTTGAAAATACATGTCGGGAAAGTACACAAACCCCGACATGTATTTCCAAACCCCTCTTTGCCTGTTACTACTTCAGTTCCTAAAAATAATATTGAAATTCCCTTTTGGCAAAGATTGACTCATTTGAAAAATTCTGTTTCGATTTTAAAGAGAATTCCTCGTGGCGCAAGACCTATAGTTGCAAAAAGTTTATCCAATTGTATAGGTCTTGTGGTACGAGAAAATTATAAAACGGCTTGGTAACAACTACTCACCTTTCCTTACAAAATTTTACATATTAGGACAGACAAACGGACAGCTTCGAATTCTCTAACATCCCAAATCAAAAATAATTGCAATGTCTCATTAGATAATTTAAACCCCACATTCTCAGTTTTTCGCAAAAGCAATATCTTTAATTTAGTGGAATCCAAATTAAGGGATGGTGATGTAAGTGGAGCATCGAGGTTACTTTTTAGTAACGATGTAGTGGCGCCTTGCTCTCCGGAAACCCTTGCTGGTCTGCGGAGTAAGCATCCAGCGCCGGCGGATAACCTTTCTTTTCCTGAGGCTCCTGACGCCAATCCTGATTGCCTGTGCGTAACAGCCAAGGACGTGTTGGCAGCCGTTATCTCCTTTCGAAATGGCTCTGCTGGTGGCCTCGACGCTTTGACACCACAACATCTAAAAGATCTTTTGGGTTCAAGCGCCGGGGAACCTGTCGAGGCTCTTTTAAAGGAGCTAACGGCGCTTATAAATTTAATGCTCTCCGGCAATGTGGACAATGGCATCATAGATATTTTGTATAGGGCTAATTTGTGTGCCCTACGCAAAGGAGATGGTGCCATTCGTCCCATTGCCGTGGGATGTACCTACCGACGTATGGCAGCCAAAATTTGCTGTCAATTTTGTAAAGAGGAGTTGGCTATGAAACTCCAGCCAGTCCAAAGCGGTTTTGGATCGAAGGGAGGTTGTGAGACTGCCATACATGCTTTGTCAACCTACCTTGGCTCCGGGAAAAGCGAGGTGATTAGATTATATTTATTATTATATTATAATCTAAATCTAAATCTAAATCTAAATCTAAATCTAAATCTAAATCTAAATCTAAATCTAAATCTAAATCTAAATCTAAATCTAAATCTAAATCTAAATCTAAATCTAAATCTAAATCTAAATCTAAATCTAAATCTAAATCTAAATCTAAATCTAAATCTAAATCTAAATCTAAATCTAAATCTAAATCTAAATCTAAATCTAAATCTAAATCTAAATCTAAATCTAAATCTAAATCTAAATCTAAATCTAAATCTAAATCTAAATCTAAATCTAAATCTAAATCTAAATCTAAATCCAAATCTAAATCTAAATCTAAATCTAAATCTAAATCTAAATCTAAATCTAAATCTAAATCTAAATCTAAATCTAAATCTAAATCTAAATCTAAATCTAAATCTAAATCTAAATCTAAATCTAAATCTAAATCTAAATCTAAATCTAAATCTAAATCTAAATCTAAATCTAAATCTAAATCTAAATCTAAATCTAAATCTAAATCTAAATCTAAATCTAAATCTAAATCTAAATCTAAATCTAAATCTAAATCTAAATCTAAATCTAAATCTAAATCTAAATCTAAATCTAAATCTAAATCTAAATCTAAATCTAAATCTAAATCTAAATCTAAATCTAAATCTAAATCTAAATCTAAATCTAAATCTAAATCTAAATCTAAACCTAAATCTAAATCATAAATTAAAATCAAAATTAAAATAAAATATAAATCCAAAGCAGCATTTTGCGAGCTCGTCGACGAGCGCAGCGCTGCGCGCAAGGCTGTGGTCCTTAGAGAATAGCACTGCAGGTCTATTGCATCTAAAGAAACCTACGAAGCACAGTGCAGCCATTAGGTAAAGCGATGTGTTTGTAATGTATGCAAGGACGGATCCAGCTTTGGTGCCAGGGGGAGGTCACATAGTCGTGGTCAAGTCACAAGTTATAATTTCATTTTTATAATCATAGATACAAGTAAAAAGTAGGTATTTTATTAATGTATGTAACTTATGTAATGTATGTACTTAAAAATACCTATATTTAAATAACAAAATCAATGTTTCTTTTGCGTCTTCTCCCGAAACGCGTTATCACTTCATCTACTTGAATGGGTACGTTTTCTAAATAAATCTAAATCTAAATCTAAATCTAAATCTAAATCATAAATTAAAATCAAAATTAAAATCAAATATAAATCCAAAGCAGCATTTTGCGAGCTCGTCGACGAGCGCAACGCTGCGCGCAAGGTTGTGGTCTTAGAGAATAGCACTGCAGTGCGTGAACCGAGCGAGAACAAAGAACAGCTCTGCTACCAGTTTTCTTTAACCCGGAGACAAGGGTGAGGAGTGAGACCACGAGCAGGTAGTATTCAAGCTGTAGCCCCACCACTCACTTTAACGCAATCACTACTTCGTTCCGAAGCGTGATCTAAAGCGCGACAGTGGAAACGCAAATAAAACTAAAACTTAATAACTAACTAAAATAAAGTGTCTAATGATCCGAATTTACACAAATGTGCAGGCAACCAACGGTACAAAATCATTAATCAAATACAGGAAGTCGGTACGAATATAAAATGTTTCAAACAACAAAAAAACCGCAACTTTATAAAAACTGGTTACCCACAAACCCTCAAAACGGTCAAAAGGCATTCGAGGAACCTCCCCGAACTTAGAACAAATCAAACAAAAGTAATATCCAAAATTCCCGGGAAGTTGACTTCCCGTAACAGTGAAACGGTTAGTTCGGTCAGAATCGACCACCAAAAATTACCCGGAAATCCCGAGAAATATTAAACTATAAAATTAGCTCTTTTAAACGCTCGGATACAAACAAATCAAATTATAAATTACTTTGAATTTTATAGCAAGTAAACACAGATAAATATCTATACAGACTTCCCGGCAGGTCCGATCGAACACATGCAAAAAACAACAAATCAAATTTAAACAGATTTTTTAGCACGTACTTGTTTCAATAATCAAATTAAGCCGCAACTGACACCCGATCGAAATTGACCAGGAAATATTTTAATTTTAATGACAATTTTAAGTTTTAAAGGTGAAAATAGTCAAATTCCATTGCACCAAAAGGCAAAATAGTAACGATAAATTGACAATCAAAATGGCGAACTTGAACCGCGTGTTAAGTTTCAAATGGCAAACCAAAATTAAACCAATCCGTTATTTATCATCAACAGGAGTCAACAATAAACAAAATATATTAAGAAATGTGTCACTAACCTTCAATGGACCGGGATTCTGCCGGAAAAGTAGCTAAGATTGGAAAGGGTGCCTATTTATAGTGTATCTAACTATATGTGACATGAATGTACATGTAATTGAATATACAATAAACTAATTATGCAGTAAAAAAAAATTTGAGATTTACTTCCCGTAGAATGTGTTTTCCACCGCAGCAAAGTTCCAAATCCAACGAACGCGATGGGCGTATTCACTTTATTTCTCAAAGAGATAAGTAGCTCGATAGTTAATTTTCACCAATAAATCAACATTCAACAAACAACTAACAAATCACAACAATTTTGCTCCTTCAAAGCGCGTGGCGAGGCCAACCAAAAACGCGCGAGCACGTGATCTACCAACGAGCTAACCTTAACCCAACGCGCTCAACTCTGAGGTACAGGCGTCATAGTTCCCGTACAATAATGAGCGGGTACGTAAAGAAAAAAAAATACAAACACCGACATTTTAATACGCGGTAAAAATATCAAAATATAAATATTTAACGATTAAAACTAAACACCCTATCAACCAAAAACCGGACAAGTGCGAGTCGTACTCGCGCTCGAAGGGTTCCGTACCATCTCTATATAAATGGCATAAAAATCACGTTTGTTATATGGGAGCCCCTTTTAAATATTTGTTTAACTTTAGTGTCATTATTCACTTTAAAAGTGAAGTGAATATATTACTAAATATTCTGTGAATATTTCTGTGAATATGGGAACCCCCTGAAATACCAATTTTATTCTGTTTTTTAGTATGTGTGTGTGTATGTGTCTGTGGAATCACGGTTCATGAGATAAAGACTGGTGACAGACGAACTGACGAACGGACAGCGGAATCTTAGTAATAGGGTCCTGTTTTGACTTTTGGGTACGGAACCCTAAAAATATTAAAAAATAATGTGATCTATTCTCACTGCTGTACGTACCTGCATTCCTGAAGAAATATTTCAAGTTAGTGTCAAATCGGCCTGATTCAGGCTTATGGCCAGTCATAAGGCTGGCATTTCTTTTTTTTTGGTTTTTGGGCGTCTATGTTTTCGTTATCCGCGCTACTTACTGAGAATTATCTTACTAAATAGAAACTCAACAGCACTACTCAACCCGGGTTTCAAACACCTTTTTAGGTGGTGGACAGCGCAGCCTATGTCACACTCGCCGACAGTACCAACCATGTAAAATCCTTATGCCCTTCTTGAATGTAAGTTACCTACCCACACTCAATCGTAAACATAAGCACAAACAAAACAACAAGGAATGAAAGATTTATCTATCAATCAAAACACAGGTCTTCATTTTCTAGTACAAAGTCGCAAAATCCGGGTGTAGTCATTACTGAGCGGACGACTGACCTGCCGGCAGTATGACCTTGAGTCCGTGCCATCCCCTCGTAATTGGGCCTTTGTAGTGGGATCATCCATTAACATGACCGATAGAGGTGCTCGTTTTACGATTGTGTTCCTGTGTACTGTGTTGCTTTTGTGATGATTTTGTTGTGTTTACAGAGAGTACGTGAAGGAGTCGAGATGTTTTAGAGCTATAGGTACATACAAATAAAATTGAAATCATATCGTGTTCTAAAATGTGAAAGTTTGTGAAGATGTTAAAATGTTTGTTCCTCAATCATGCTCAAAGGATTAAAAGGATCTGGCTGAAATTTAGTACAGAATTAGAGTATAGTCTGGAATAACTCATTTGCTTCCTATTAGGTCGTCGTCTTAAGTTATATTTCCAAAATGATATGCACTGAGATTTTATTGAACTAGATACGTTATCACGTTTTGCTTTATTACTTAATAAAATTCATTGAATAAAATAGGAGAATCCAGTTTAGTTCAATCAACTTTCACTGGTGAAATCTAGCTTTAGAAAGTGCCAAGAACCGAGGTTGATAAAGAAATAAAGGGAAAGAGACAATTAATATATATATGGCTGCTCGTGCTGATTCACTGACTCACTCATTGATCACCTCTCCTGAACAATTTTGTATGAAAAAATTTTTTTTCACTGATGGTTTCGTATAAAGGATAAAAATTCATTTGGAGGAAAAATATGGAGAGAGCTGATGATTGAGGATTTCGGAGATGGGTGAAGAGCACGCTTAAGGTAGTGAAGATAGGTTGGGGGTGCTTGAGCAAATGTCACTCTAAACTTCATTCAATTGCCAGTGACCTGAAAAAAAAATCAAAATGGGCGAAAAAAAAATGGCCGACATACAAATTTCGTCGGTGTCCATCTCGGAGAGTATAAAAGATGGAAGAGTAGTTTCTTTGCAAAAGATGATCAGGATCCAAAGGTCTACTCGAAGAATAGAAAAAAATTCAAGATGGCGGAATTTATTTATCTATAGAAAATGTATGGCGAATATTGAACAGACTACAAGTTTTGAACTATGCAAGACTTTGATATGATTCCTTTTCAGAATGATTTTATGGAAGAACTCTCAGTCAGAAATATGGAGATAGATGATGGTCGAGGGTTTGGAAGATGGGTGAGGAGCATGGCCAGGGTATTAAAGATAGGTGAGGGCTGATGTCATGGATGTCTCTCTCATAAAGTATTAAAGATGAATGAATTGTGTTTCGGTTCACCTCTGCTGTAAGACCTACCTACCTGAAAAATTTCATGATTCTCGGTCTACGGGAAGTACCCTGTAGGTTTCTTGACAGACCGACAGACAGAAAGACAACAAAGTGATCCTATAAGGGTTCCGTTTTAGGGTTTGAGGTACGGAACCCTAAAAAGGAACCCTTATAGGATCACATCGTTGTCTGTCTGTCTGTCAGTCTGTCTGTCGTGTCAAGAAATCCCGTTGAACTAAATCATGAAATTTGACAGATAGGTATGTCTTATAGCAGGCATACGGGGGAAAATCTGTAAAACCGTGAATTTGTGGTTAGATTGAAAAGTTGGGACTTGGAATTCAATACCTAACAAAAGTCTATGCTCGGCATTTACAATACCTATTATTTCACCAGGAACAGTTCCTTATTCTCTATGGTTTAGGAGTGTTGTACCCTGCATCATCAGATTTGTGGAATTAAAACTTGGAGTGTAATCATGAAGCTGTTGCTTGATGCCTAAAATATCAATTCGTCAATTCATTATTATATGTATATTGCTCGATTACCACTCACTCACTCACTGACACAACTGTTCTCCTAGAAGAAGTAATGGGGGATATGGATGATGTATGGGAAAAATGTAGAGAGAGCTGAGGTGACTATGGGAAAAATCCGAAATGTCAAAAAATTCTAGATGGCGGTCAACATGGTGGTCGTTTCTCCGCCATCTTTGATGACATGGTAACATGGGTGTCACTTTTGAGTAAATCGAAGCTTCTGATTTTGATTTTTTGAAAAAAAAAGTTGAAAAACCCAAGATGGCGGATCGATTTTTTTATTTGAAATAAATAAACAAAATAGAGCGCTACACATAACACTGCAAGCAGCTCGCGCATCGCGCAAAATACTAGTCTTTTACGTGGGACACTCAGAAAGTATTGCGAAAATAAAAAAAGTGTTCTATAGGTAAATATTTTTTTATTAAATCTTTTCAAAGTACTCTCCACCAGCCTCTATACAAAGTTTCATGAGTTTGAACCAGTTTTCAAAACACTTTTTCCAATCCGCCGCAGATGCCTCGTTTACAGCCTGCTCAAACGTTGACAGCGCATCTTCCGGCGACGAAAATTGTATCCCTTTGAGCAGATTTTTTATTTTCGGGAATAAAAAGAAGTCGCACGGTGCAAGGTCAGGGCTGTAAGGAGAGTGACCTAGGAGTTTAACCGGAGTGCTGTCCAGGAAGTCCCTCGTTTTAAGCGCGGTGTGTGCGGGCGCGTTGTCATGGTGGAGTAGTATCCCGCGGAGCCCTGTGTTTGGTCGCTTGTAACTCACTACAGAGAAAACTTCTGCCAAGCATTTGGTAGTGTACCATTCAGCGTTGATGCTTCTTTGATTCCGTAAAGGGATTGATAACAAGTAGCCAGACAAATTGAAAAAACTCGCGATCAAAATCTTGCCTCCGCTTCTAGATCGCTTCACTTTGGTAGGTGTTGATTCGTTTTGAATCACCCAAACCGTGGACTGGCGTTTTTTTCTGGATCATACTGATAAATCCACGACTCATCACCTGTAATGATGTCATAAACACGCCGAGACGCGCCTGCTTCAAACTTGTTTATCATATCACGACACCATTCCACCCGGGCCTGCTTCTGAGCATCGGTGAGATTGTGCGGCACCCAGCGTGAAACTATCCTTCTCACACGAAGATGCACGTGTAGAATCTCGTGAAGGCTTCCCGATCCAATCTGAAGAATGTGCTGAATCTCTTGATATGTGACTCGTCTATTATCTTGGATTAAATTTTTCACTGCTAGCACGTTTCTTCCGTAACAGCCGTCAAAGGGCGACCACTTCTTTCTTCATCCTCCAAAGTCAGTCGACCGCGCTTGAATTCGTTATACCAACGATACACGGTCGCCTTGGAAGGGCCTTCATCCATGAATGCCATTTGAAGTCTATCGTACGATTCGTCTGGTTTCAGGCGACACTTGAAATCGTAGAAAATCATAGCGCGAAAATGTTCCCGACGCAGATCCAATTTTCAATGAGACACAATAATTGAAATTATCTTGCAAAAAATGCAGAGAGAAATTTTGAAATTGGAACGTACTTATTTTTACTCATAAATAATCATATTTTAGAAATAGATTATAACTGACCAGTCTCTCATTTATAAAAACTATTTTTCGCAATACTTTCTGAGTGGCCTGGTATGGCTTTAAGGAAATAAAGCGATCCCTATTTACCTTATTCCTATTTGGCTTGGCACCGACTTCAATAGAAAAGCCTTACGTGTTTTTATCTTTAAAATTAAATCTGTATTTCTGTTACTTTACACTTTTTAGTGCCTTTTGGTTATTGAAGTCGGTTGGATTTTTTAAATTAATTTTATATTCATTATACGCGAACGTAGCCGGAGCAATGATTCCGAAGCAACTCTGCTACCAGCTCCCTGACTCAGGAGGAAGCAAAGGCGAAAAATACGACTACGAGTAGGTACTTGTCAAACCGTAGCCCTACTAGTCGCTTTCGCGCCGTTACGAGGCACCGATATCGTCGTAAGTCAACGATATTAACTTAAGTCTAAAATATCGCGTAGTGGAAACTTGCGTAAAACTTAATCATTAATAATTTATCAAACGTGTCTAGTAAAATACGATGCCAAACTAGGCCCGCAAAATCGGCACAAACAATTATTACTAGGTCGGCTCTCGGAACTTACCTAAAGTTCCGGGAGCCGACCGGACTCAAATCAGAAACACGAGTGCAATTTGATTTGAACCAACTCTAGGTTGGGGGTATACCAGACCCCACTTGCAAAAATCTTACAGTAATTAAATCCCACAAAGTCCCAAAAACACTTAAATAAAATAGGCACTCAAATCAAAACAATAATGCAAATTCAAAGTATAAATTCCGATCGCAAGAGATTATGCAACATTCGACTTTTAGACAAGATTTATCAAGTATTTAATATGAAATATTAATTTATTTTATAAATAGGGTAGATCAAAATGGACGACCCGCTACGTCCCAACGTGTACAATTATTACAACCGAAATCCGCGTGGTATTTCCATTGAGATTAAAGATCGTTCGATTTCAAACCAAATACCACAATTACACAAGCAAACAAATAAATAAAATATCAAGAAAAGGAAATATATATGAGTAGGTTGTTAACTAACATTTTTCATGACGGCCACGTATTAGGAACAAATGGCCCAGTGATAATGTACCTAATCTAATCGTAGTCTAATGTATGTTGAGAATGTATTATACGATAGATTACAAAAATTATAAAAGATTTCACTTCCCTTTAAATCGGCAACGGCGGTCCAATCTTCAGACGCCCACAATGAAACCAAAGTAAAGTTCCAAATCAAATTCTTCACAAAAAAATAACCGCGAACCTCGAACGAATTAAAATCCAAAACAATAAATCAACACGGTTTTGCTCTTCCAAAAACGCGCGCGCACGTGATATACAACATGCGATCCTCAAGAAGTTTTCAAAGCGACTTCTCCCTGTACTCCGCGCTCATCTCACCATGTACCAGCGTCACAGTTCCCGTACAATAATGCGCGGGTACGTAAAGAAAAAATATGATTGATGTTGGTCCTATCAATACGCGGTACCAACATCAAAACAAAATAAAACAAAGATTAAAACTAAACATTCAGTATATCATTCATACGTACATCAGAACAGAATATGATTTTTTTAAATTATATTTTAATACAACAATTTTGTTTAAGAAATTAAAACAGTTGCAGTTCATTTTTATTTAGAATTCATAAGTGAAAATACAGTCCGCCACTTCTCTATTTAGCATCATACATTCTGAAACCCAAATAAACTACGATCGGAGAAAGACTCACGCTCCTATATATTGCTTGCACTTTGCGAATCTGAACCCACTTCCGGTTGATTTACAACCCACCGGAAGCAACGTTGCACCACTTCAGACTAAACTGAATTATTATTCAAAGCGGTCACTAAAAACAAATTGAATGTATTTCTGAACGCAATAATACCTCATGGAAATTTTACTAGTTTGACATTCTGATACGGGGGGAATATAATTATCTATTGTGAATAAGGACTGAGACCTAAGAAGGTGACATGTCTGCCAACGGTTTCACTACCGGATTTTGCCAGAGATCCTGCAAAGTGGACGAGTAAAAGCAGGAAAGTGGACGTGGAGGTGAAAGCCTCGGATGCGACCGGGAGTCAACCTTGAGATGATGATGATGACCAATGATGGCAATACTGCTACAAGATGTTTCGATGACGAAGAAAATGATGTATAAGAAACCTTTAACAAGTGTTACAAAAACCTTCGCTCTCATCATGTCAGAAAACGTTCTCAAGCCGCTCTAATAGATAATTGGTATAGCTAAATTATATTCTCCTGTGGCTCCTGCTCTAGCTTCTCGTGAATACTAATTTGTGAAACAAACACTCCCTGGACCATCTGATGACCAAATTTTACCACAGTTTAGTTGGCACTGCAATTTCTTAACTGACTATTTAATTAGTGACCTAATAATAAAATGGTTTGCCCAAATTTTCCACTAGTAGCCAAAATTGTCCCATTTCATTACTGGTGATGAAATAAACTAGAATAAGCAGAGCTGGAAGCCAGGGGTCACAGCTTACACAGACAGACACATTACATTATTTGTTGCGGTTGAGTAACTATAATTGACAATAATCGTTACCTTAACAAAAGCGCCACAAATATTTATGGTGCTCAAAACACTTGGACGAAGCTAATTTTAACTGGACATATTATAATATAAAATCTAAGACAGCCAACTATTTAATTTTTCATCAATTCTTAATGATTGACACGTACGCTTACTCAATGTTTGTTAATGTTAGTTTGAGCTGTTAGACTATCGTTTATTGACTTCGAGTAGGTATCTGTTTGTTGAGCGTTTTCCATTAACGAAAACATCCGTAATATCTTTAGATTTGATACCACAACATCCGGATGATTTATGCGAACTTGGCAAGTCATTAATCATACATTGTCAATTGGAAAGCGACCTATTTTCGAGCCAAAAATATTTGTTTGGTTTTCTTGCCACAATTTACAGAGAACGATGACAGGACACTTTTTATCTCTATTTTTATTATGATCAAGTGGAGTAAAAATGCAGAGTATCTTTTTTTTAAATTTAGATTTTCGTTCAAAGTGTAAACTTTTGTTGCACATAGAAATCTCAACAAATTTCGTGTGGCATGTAATATTGTTCTTGTGACTCAAGATTTTATTTTAAAATATTTATTAAAACATATTTTATATTTATAAAGTTACTTATTATTTTGTAACTATTTGGTACTTTATTTCTTTTTTCAGATCCCTCATTTACAAATTCCAGTTTTATTGTTGGACAAGGTTATAATGATGTATTTTTATAACAAAAAGAAAGAAGTTAAGGAAATAAAAACTTATCGTCAAAGCAATTAAAGCAATATTCTTTAGGCAATTATAAACGATTCACCTTCGTTCCAATTTTCAATTTAATTTAATTACTTAATAAAAGCGCCTAACGAATTAATTACTATATAATATAGTTGCATGAGCACAACGAAAGTATCAATGGCATTACTTAAAATTGATCGGACTGTTTAATAACGTCTTGAATTTACTCAGTAAAAAAAATAGTTTTTTTGGCTGTCCAATTAGAAAATCAGACAAAAAATTTGAACCTAGGAAGGGAAGCTGATTTCTAAAGCTTACAACGCAAATACAAAACGGAAAGAACGTACTCAATACAAACTTCTGAAATCAGTTAAACTTATTATTTTCGTTATAGTAACTAGACCTGAATTTTTGAACAACCCTAAATTAGTGGTGTGACAGTGGTGCATTAAATATATATTTGCCCCATGTGAACAAGAGGGCAAGCCCATTCCCATCAACCGTGCAAGTTTTCAGACTCCTCTAAAGTTTCTTAACAAAGAGCTGATTGACAAGCCTGATTTAGAAATCAAACCTGGGACTTCACTTTCGCCCGTAAATATTAGCACAAACTTATGCCACGGGGTCGAGGACAAGACATAACCACCCCCGCTGGCCAGCGGGGGGGTACCCGAAGGGATTTCCGCACGTAAAAAAAAAAAAAAAAAAACGGGGTCGAGGAAGCATAATCGTAATAAACATAACCTACGCAATGCAGACAATACAATTCCAGGAAAACTTGAACAGCGCGTGATGTTATGATACTAACCGTTTATTTACGTTTGTTATTACGTAAACTATTGTGTTTACGTAACTGTGCGCACTACGGAAGTAGATCCGATAGGGGTCATTGTCAAGTATTACGTTTTATTTAAGATCGAAACTATGCTATCGGAAGTGTTAGAGATCGGTTGGCTTACGACCAGATTTATGGCTGCGATCGAAAACCAAACGTTTCCCTCGCTACAAGTGTGCCAGCGATCCATGAATTTTATTGTTTCCCCCCGTACGATTCTGTATAAAGTTTTGTGTTCACACGTACTGAATACGGTACAATTCGATAAAACAATAAAAATTTCGTGATCTGGATTCTGAAACCATGAAAATTCTTTAACTTATATACATTGATTCGAAGTATTTCATTTAGGTTCTGTAGTTAAAGAATGTGTAGTTGTAAGTAGGTACTTTTTATTATACGATTCACGTGCCACAACAATTGTAAGATCTGCTGGTATAAAGTTACTGTGGCCTATTATTGTAGTACCAGAAGGGAGGAGAGGGTTAAGAGTAATGGGGGGGGGGGGGGGTTAAAAGTAAGAGGAGAATGTAAAGGAAAGAATGGTAAAAAGGCCTCCAGTAGTCTCCAGCCTATGATGGCAACATACTCACGAGGTATAATATGTTATCTTCTTCATCCCAGCGCTAATTTCGGTTTAATTCAAAGCTTGCAATTGGGATCCCGAGTTCCGTTATCCTACTTTTTCTCCTCCTTTCCATATATGGTTCATTTTGATTTTTACAGGAGCGTCTACCGTCTGACTACCGACTGAGTTAGAGGAAAGCCTGCTCCAGAGTCTCGAGCGTGGATCTTCAGGTGTACCGGTTGTTTGGGTACCAGGTGTTTGAGCCCCGAAGATATTCGTGGGAACGACCCATTTACCCGGGTTATTATTGGGTTGACTTTCAAGCATCGATCGATTTACGAGGTACAGTCAACAACAAAAGTGGATTAACACCATTTTTTTTTTTTTTTTTTTTTATCGTGCGGAAATCCCTTCGGATACCCCCCCGCCGGCCAGCGGGGGCAGTTATGTCGGGCTTGCACCGACTAAAACCGCACGCCGTCTCGGGTCTTCAGACGCCGGGGTGTAAGGTTACCCATAGAGCATATCCCTCGCACCCCGGCTGACCCTGGGCCATCTCACCAATAACAGCATCGCTCATCCTGTCTCCTCTGAAAGCAGAGGAGTACGGAGAGCGATGTGTTCCCGCCACGTTGGGTATTGGCCGACGATCAATGCCAACCCTATGAAGGGGTGAAGGGGAAGCCATTGACCGCCGCCCAGGGTGTACCGGCCGCTCCGATTCCGTTCCCCCCGGACTGCAGCGGGATCGGAATCGGAGCGACACTCGAGGAGGTTACCCAACACACACCCCTTGAAGGGGTGAAGGGGAAGCCATTGACCACCGCCCAGGGTGTACCGGCCGCTCCGATTCCGTTCCCCCCGGACTGCAGCGGGATCGGAATCGGAGCGACACTCGAGGAGGTTACCCAACACACACCCCAGTGGATTAACACCTAAATATCTACAAGCATTTTTTACATTGGAATACATGTATCTAATAATGAATATATAAATGGCTTTATAATCCCCAAAGGACAAAGTTAATATATTTCACGTTTTGTTTATTATTTCAGGAAAGGTTTAAAGCTAAAGTGATCAATAAATTACTATTTATTAAATCACATTTGTAGTTGACTGTACATTATGTGATATTATATAATTTGTTGATATTTGTGATCATCTGGAATCATCTCTCAAGACCCTAACTAAATAGTCTTAATAAAACTCAGATCAATGTTTATAAACTAAGAATTCCATATTATATATTCGCTTCGTAAACAATTCGTAATATCAACATCATGAATGCGCCATTATATTAGTGCTACACGTAATCCGTATATAGAAAGGTATTATTAGCAACATGCGAATAACAAAGAGTCGTTGATAGAAGTTCATTGCGCGATGCTGACTGCGCGCAGTGCCTCGAGGTAAATCGAAATAATAACAATGGAGAAAGCACCGTTTATTTTGCATCGTTACCGACTTAGTGTTGCAATAGAGGATAATGTTTAAATATTACGTTTAGTTTTGAGTGTGATTCACTTTAAAATAGGTATATAAATATTTTATTAATTAGATGTAAAAAACTAAATTCTTGCACTATCTCAGACATTCATCAGCCAAAGTTATCTGAATCTGAGTGGCGAAGAGTGAAATTAAAATATAAATATGTTTTTCGTAATTATTCTGTGTAGAATATGCAATATTATTTGTGCGAAAACATAGCTTAATATATCTCGGTAGGTATAGATAAGTAGGGGTGTGTGTTGGGTAACCTCCTCGAGTGTCGCTCCGATTCCGATCCCGCTGCAGTCCGGGGGGAACGGAATCGGAGCGGCCGGTACACCCTGGGCGGCGGTCAATGGCTTCCCCTTCACCCCTTCATAGGGTTGGCATTGATCGTCGGCCAATACCCAACGTGGCGGGAACACATCGCTCTCCGTACTCCTCTGCTTTCAGAGGAGACAGGATGAGCGATGCTGTTAGTGGTGAGATGGCCCAGGGTCAGCCGGGGTGCGAGGGATATGCTCTATGGGTAACCTTACACCCCGGCGTCTGAAGACCCGAGACGGCGTGCGGTTTTAGTCGGTGCAAGCCCGACATAACCGCCCCCGCTGGCCGGCGGGGGGGTATCAGAAGGGATTTCCGCACGATAAAAAAAAAAAAAAAAAAAGGTATAGATAAGTAAAAAACTAATTGTAGAGATTAAATTAATTTTTAATGGAAATAAATACTATTTTCAACGGATTCTATCGCGATTTATTTGATATTATATTATCATTAACACTGATATTCACATAATCCGATAATATCATATTTTTAAATTCCTAATTTCTAGCCACCGACCGATTCTATTTTCATAGGCACAACCGAGGACTCCGACTATCATAGTAGTCGGTCGAATCAAGCTGTGGAGCTGTTGGCTTAAGGATACTAATTCAAGATCGATTACTGAATCATGTTCTAGATTTTCGTAACCTAAACATCATTTCAATAATCTGCTATATTTGTTACTGGACTCACTACTCACTGTTACTCAATACATATTATGATTTATGATCGTTTAACTGTTAAACCGCTGCCAAATTTATAATATACCAGCTGATAACCGCGGCACCACCCGCTCGGAGGTCGGTTATAGTTTTTTGGTTAAATATCCAGTTTTACTTAACCAATTGAAATCAAACACACGGCAGATTTTAAGTCTGACCAAGACCTTTCTAATAAAGAAAACCGCCTCAAAGCCGTTCAGTACTTTTTGCTTCCATCGCGAACAAACAGACAAACAGACAAGAATATTTTTGTTCAGAATCGTTCATTAAACATAACCCAACTATTTTTAAATATCTCCAATGTACAGACACAACTAATTTACTGTTTTCTAATAGTATAGAGAGAAGATATTATAGTATTAGTTCTTCATGCTCAATCATTAAAAGTCACGTCGTTATCACATTCATGTGTTTACCATGCCTCCGAGGTGGAACCACAAATGTCAACTCGAGAGTTCGCATAATGGATTTCGGATTCAGAAAGAGGGAATAATGGCAAATCTACGGGGATCTACAAAGTTGATTTATTACGTCTTTGAATAATGCATTGCCTATGAGAGTAGCATCTATCCTTCAAGTGCCGTGAGCGCACCTTCACAGTATTTTTAGGGTTTCGTACCTCACAAGGTAAAACGGACGGACATCGCAGCTGATGGGTTCCGTACCATTACATATCTATAAAACCTTGAAAGTGCCAAAATTTACTAATTATCAACTTTGTTAGGGTGTGTGCTAGAAAACCAACGGAAGCGGCAACTCCTCTCCTTCCCTAGGGGCAGGTGTTGCAGCTTGAGGCTGATATTCTGCAAAGGTCGAATTGACCTAAGAGAAGGAAAACTCGAAACAAAACCCTTTACCAACCCGTCTGGCCAGCGTGGTAGTAGTAGGCTATAACCCTCCCATGAAAAGAAGCCACAATAAAAGGCCCCCAGTTCCCGGTAGTCCCGCTATTCCTGACTACGGTAGCGGTCTTGGTCACTACGGGGCGGGGGGTGCTAAGAATCTCCGGGTTACGGTAGGCTACAAACAAAGTGAGTGCCCTGCGTGGGCGAGTCAATGCCGGGATCTCGTTGCGGTCCTGGGCGTGGACGTTCTCTCGTTGGAGACCATGGTGAGGGCCGTGGTCTCCGACGGGAGCAAGTGGCACGCCGCCGCCTCTTTCTGCGAGCAGGTAATGCGCGCGAAAGAGACGGCGGAGAGGGACCGGGAGAGAACCCTGCCCCCCGAGTTTCGCAGTCTGCGGCGAGGACGCCGCAGACTCATCTACGCCCGGGACTACCGACCTCCATGATCGGGGCCTGAGGACGGCAGTTGGCCGACTCGCCGTCCTTACAGAAGCAGGCCGTGGCGGAGGCGTGTCGTGTGCCCTACACACGCCTGCCAACTCACCGAAGCGGGATAAAACCCGACCCCACCAGGCGAGGCCGCTGTGGCGGCCAAAGTCCACCGGCGTCCCTGGGGTTATCCTTTCGAGGGCTTACCCGAGGTGCCCGGCAACGGACATTTGGGGAGGACACCGTGCGTTTTAGTAAAAAAAAAAAAAAACAGGCTACAAACAAAAACTACAGCTGGCAGCGTAAAACTGCAGTACCCTTGGGCTGGACCATCATCTCGCCGAACTGGAGATAGTACTGGGTCGTATAAACTGGCACATATTCAACTATGACAGGGGGAGGACACGATAACCATTGAGTCAGGCGACTTATTCTACTTCAGAGAAGGTAATCAACTCTCCCAGGGAGGTGTCGGTTTTCTGGGCATAATGAAACTCATTAACAGCGTTGTTGAAGTCGGTAGTGTGTCGAACCGGGTAGCGTACCTTATCCTAAAAATCACTAACAGGCGTTCCCTGAAGGTGATACAGGTATATGCGACGACCTCGACTCACCCCGATGAAACCACCGAGGCCGTGTATGAGCACAATGTCAAGGCAATCAATCATACCGCCAAGGCCACCTATAACGTTTTTATGGGGGTGTTCAATGCCAAAGTGGGAGTACAAAAACGCGACGGAACGCGAATCGGACCCTATGGAATGGGGCGCAGAAATCACAGGGGCAAATGCTAGTAAACTTTCTCGAATCCCAGGGGCTCTGCTTAATGAATACTTTCTTTAAGAAGAAAACAAAAAAAAAACATCTCGCATCTTCGGTTCGCCGACGACATCGTCATAGTTGCGGAGTCGCTGGAGCAGCTGGGCGAGATGCTGCACAGCATAAATAGAGCTCTCGACGCGTTGTTCTCGGTGTGTAATTTGACAAAACCAAGGTTATATTCAACGAACATGTCACACCGAGACCGATTGCCGTCGAAGGGTCGACACTCGAAGTTGTTCAAAAGTATGTCTATCTTGGGCAGATTATCCAGCTCGGTAGAAACAACTATAACTATACAGAAGATATCCCGGACGTCAGCCTGTACGAAATTAGAATGGCTCTCAAGCAGCTTTAAAACAACAAGGCGGCGGGCGATGACGGAATCACAACAGAGCTTCTGAGAGCGGGCAGAAAGCCGATACTTAAGGTCCTCCAGAAGCTTTTCAACTCAGTCATCCTCGAGGGCAAAACGCCAAAGGCATGGGGCAGAAGCGATGTGATGCTGTTTTTCAAGAAGGGTTATAAGACTCTCTTGAAAAACTACAGACCCATCTCGCTTCTGAGCCATATCTATAAGTTGTTTTCGAGAGTCATTACGAGTCGTCTCGCTCGCAGGTTTGACGACTTCCAACCACCCGAACAAGCCGGGTTCCGGAAAGGATAGATAGATTACATTACCATAGATTACATTCATACGCTGCGGCAAGTTATACAGGAGACCGAAGAGTACAACTTGCCACTTTGCTTGACGTTCGTGGACTATGAGAAAGCCTTCGATTCGATTGAGACCTGGACGGTGCTGCAGTCTCTCCAGAGGTGCCAAATAGACTACAGGTACATCGAGGTGCTGAGGTACTTATACCAAGTCGGGGTGCGAGGGATATGCTCTATGGGCAACCTTACACCCCGGCGTCTGTAGACCCGAGACGGCGTGCGGTTTTAGTCGGTTCAAGCCCGACATAACCGCCCCCGCTGGCCGGCGGGGGGGTATCCGAAGGGATAATCGCACGAAAAAAAAAAAAATAGGTACTTATACCAAAACGCCACCATGTCAGTCCGATTTCAGAACCAGAGCTCTAATCCTATCCAACTACAGCGAGGTGTGAGACAGGGAGACGTCATCTCTCCGAAACTGTTCACAGCTGCGTTGGAGGATATTTTCAGGCTTCTGGACTGGAAAGGATTCGGCATCAACATCAATGGCAAGTTCCTAACACACCTACGGTTTGCCGATGATGTAGTTCTTATATCTGAGACCTTGGAAGACCTGAACACAATGCTCGAAGATCTTAGTAATGCTTCTCAAAGAGTGGGTCTTAGGATGAACATGGATAAGATAAAAATCATGTCCAATACCCATGTTGCACCTGCTCCAGTTAATGTCGGGAACATTACACTCGAAGATGTTGACCACTATGTTTATCTAGGACAGACGATCCAGTTAGGTAAGTCCAACTTCGAGAAAGAGATATCTCGTCGAATCCAGCTCGGATGGGCAGCGTTCGGGAAGCTCGCGTCCGAAATACCTCAATGTCTCAAGATGAAAGTCTTTGACCAGTGTATGTTGCCCGTTATGACATATGGAAGCGAGACGTGGTCCTTTACTATGGGTCTCATAAGAAAGCTCAAGGTCACCCAGCGAGCAATGGAGAGAGCGATGCTCGGTATTTCCCTGCGCGATCGAATCAGAAATGATGAGATCCGCAGGAGAACTAAAACAACCGACATCGCTCGAAGGATTGCATCGTTGAAGTGGCAGTGGGCGGGACACATAGCGCGGAGAACCGATGACCGCTGGGGCGGTAAGGTTCTCGAATAGCGACCGCGTACCGAACGACGTTCCGTGGGCAGGCCCTCTACACGGTGGACCGACGATCTAGCCAAGGTCGCGGGAAGCCGCTGGATGCGGGCAGCGCAGGACTGGTCGTTGTGGAGATCTTTGGGGGAGGCCTATGCCCGGCAGCGGGCGTCATTTGGCTGACATGATGATGATGCTGAGAAACAACTTCGAGAAAGAAGTCACCAAAAGAATCCAATTAAATTGGGCAGCATTTGGCAAACTACGTCGGGTTTTCTTCTCCCCTTTACCGCAATGCCTAAAAAACAAGGTGTTCGAACAGTGCGTCCTACCTGTCATGACTAACGTGGTCATTGATAGTGAGGCTACTCCACGACTTAAAAGTCGCGCAGCGGGCTATGAAGCGAGCTATGCTGGGGGTTTCTTTGAAGGATAAAATGCGAAATCAGGCCATCCGACAAAGAACTAAAGTCACCGACATAGCTCGCAGAATAAACAAGCTGAAGTGGCTATAGGCTGGCCACATCTGCCGAAGGACCAATGGCCGATGGAGCAAACGAGCCCTAGAGTGGAGACCACGAATCGGTAAACGGAAGCTAGGACGTCCCCCAGCAAAATGGAACCTGAAAAAGGTAGCTGGGATAGACTGAATGCGCAAGGCGGAGGCTCGGGTACTATGGCGTACAATGGGAGGGGTCTATGTCCAGTAGCTGACTGCAATAGGCTTGATCAACTTATTTATTTTTTGGAAATTTTCGTTCTTGGTGACATACGGACAGACAGACAGACAGACGGATAGACGGACAAAAGATTGCTCTTATAAGGGTTCCTTCTTTTACCTTTTGTGGTACGGAACCCTAAAAAATTAACCCTTATAAGATTACTCTCTTGTCCGTCTGTCTGTCCGTGTGTCACCACCGTTTTCTTCAGGAACGAGTGGATACTTTTTACCAGATACTGAGGTCTATAGTCCTTATTAGGTACATTTAGATTTTCGAAAACTTGTAAGTACCAACTTACTTTAATTTTCAAATATATTTTTTTTCTTTTTATTGCACTTTAAAATGTATGTCACTTAATTATATGTTAAGCATAACACCATTAAATGTAGTACAATATTATGTCCGTTTAATTAGTCAATTTCTATAAGTCCGATTTTCAAAAGTCACCTAAATTATCTTTTCTTCTTCTTCTTCTCTTATATAAAAATGAATTGCTGTTCGTTAGTCTCGCTAAAACTCGAGAACGGCTGGACCGATTTGGCTAATTTTGGTCTTGAATTATTTGTGGAGGTCCAGAGAAGGTTTAAAAGGTGAATAAATATCGATTGAGGCAGTACGAATTCTGCCGGGTCAGCTAGTCTTTTATATATAAAAATGAATTGCTGTTCGTTAGTCTCGCTAAAACTCGAGAACGGCTGGACCGATTTGGCTAATTTTGGTCTTGAATTATTTGTGGAGGTCCAGAGAATGTTTAAAAGGTTTGTCATCGATTGAGGCAGTACGAAGTCTGCCGGGTCAGCTAGTCTTCTTTATATATAAAAATTTATTGCTTCTCGTTAGTCTCGCTAAAACTCGAGAACGGCTGGACCGATTTGGCTAATTTTGGTCTTGAATTATTTGTGGAGGTCCAGAGAAAGTTTAAAACGTGAATAAATATGGAAGTTGTTATCGATTGAGGCAGGAGGCAGTACGAAGACTGCCGGGTCAGCTAGTATTAAATAAAATTGAAAATAAAAAGCAACGATTAATATAATAATTCAAATGAAATTTTGAAAGTTATTATCTTAATAGCTACGTATATTTCTCTGCTAACATTTCGTCAAAATACCTTGCTTTTAACCAAAATTTACAATTTGAGGTCAACCGGATGTAGGTTTTGGGTCGAAAACCTACATGGTAGTTCCCGTTGACCTAGAGTCACGAAACTTGGCAAAAAGCAAGGTCTTACAGCACAAATACAGGAAAAATTCCAACAAATACAAAGAATTGAAAATTAAGGTAAATTTTTGTACTTTTTATCTAAATTTGCCCATATCTTTACACTTAAAACTTAGCCACCAATCAAATGATACCAGTTTTATTATGATGGTTTAATGGGAAGGTACGGAACCCTCAGGGCACGCCGCAATAGCGGCGGTAAGGCCCATCATGGAGGATTGGCTAGAGAGGTGACATGGAAGCCACTCGTAACGACTGACGCAGGTGATCTCAGGTAAGGGGAGCTTCGGGGACCACCCTGGTGTACTGGATCAGGAAGGAGTCAACGTCTGAGTGCCATCACTGCGATGCAAGCGAGGACTCGGGGCTACCCACGTAGGTAGACTGCCCGGCGTGGGAGGTGCCGAGGCGAAACCTCGTGGCAGCCATCAGGGTGGGAGTTCTCTCGCTCAGCAGCATGACTGCTGCGATGGTGCGGAGCGCGAGCGCGTGGGCCGCCGCCACCTCCTTCTGCGAGCATGTAATAAAGGAGGAGATGGGGATTAGAGAAGGAGAGGGGGGAGCAAGCCCGGGAGAGATTTAGAACTCTCCCGGCCCGCTGACCCTGCAACATGCTTGCCGCGCATCGCAGGTGGCTCAGACGCCGTAGGTCGCTTAATGTCCTCCGTCTTCCATGAGCGCAAGCCGGGGGGTGGCCACCTGTCACTCCAGCAGAAGCAGTCCGGGACGGTGGGGCGACTAGCACCCCAACCTTTTCCGGGGCAAGACGAGGATACAGTGGTTCCTAAACCCGAGGGGGCCATCGCGAAACCGGAGATGACCGGGGCCAGTCGGGTTGCGAGGGAAATGCCTTATGGGCAACCTTACACCCTGGCGTCTAAAGACCCGAGACGGCGTGCGGTTTAAGTCGGTTGAAGCCGAAACTGCCCCCGCTGCACCGGTGGAGGGTATCCCCAACAAAAAAAAAAAAAAGTTATGGAACCCTTGGCGTATGAGTTGGACTCGAACTTGACCGGTTTTTTTATTGAAAAGGATTAACTCACTTGTTTGATGTGTATAGACTGTGTTCAACCTTAGGGAAGGAACTTTCAATTAATCACGTACTACCTGTATATTTCACTTTTTAATCATTTAATTTGCAACATAGTTTTACCTACTTTTATAATGTAAAAACCATTTTTGAACTATCAATATGATGTGCAACGAATGCTATTAAATCCGTTTTCCTGTAGCATAAGGACAAACCTTATATTTATAATTTATATATATTTATAATTTGTAATAATATAATAAAATAAAAAAAGTACTTCACCGTAGTTTCAATAACTGCTAGAGAAAACGAGATATCTCAAATCTTTTGGATTTTAGTCGAGGTACTTTCAGAAAAAAGAAATTTGAGGTGATTCTCGACCTTAGGCTCAAGCCTCAATATCGTCATTTGACTAAGGGTGTAATCCTACTAATATTAAAAATGTTAAAGTTTGTTTGAATGTTTATAACTCAATCACGCTGAAACGGCTGAAATTTGGTACAAGGATAGATTATGGTCTTAATTAATACATAGGCTATTTTTCATTAATGGAGTAAGTTGCTTTTTATGCAATCACACGTTCTGTGGCATTATGATTCAATCACAATGATCGATTTCAGACGTTTGCAATATTAAGAATATCGCTTGGCCGTAGCTAATCTTGAAAACTTAAAACAGCGCAAGACACAGAATTTGCTTTTCTAGTTAGTTTCTGTACTCATCCAAGGCAGTTCATCCTTGAGTTTATATTATCAATTTTAATGTTTATGTGATTTTTCTAGTCTTTATATACCTTTAAGTAGTGTTGTTTGGGCGTAGAACCACATAATGACTCCTGGTTAATATAAATTAGTTTCGATGATTTGATTCGGGACATAGACTGGCAACTATATACGATTATGTTTTGCTTGGATGCAAATCAATATAATTTATTGAATGATTAGTAAATCATTGTATAAATTCACGCTTGTATGTCCTCAAGGGGTAGATAGGCAGACAAAGGTGTCACGTGATAGGGAGTATTCTAATTGTCATCAACCAGGCCTTTTTTCCAGACTCCATGCTGGTACTGAGAAAGTCGAACCAATCTCCCTTCTTGCACGCTATAAGTCCCGCTAATCTGTGAATTAGTTATTCTACTCACTATGATCGGACTATCGGGTTTCTATTTTACAGACTTTATTGCAGGTGAGAAGCACTTGAATCCGGCGGACTTGCATGAAAGCGTTACAGCAATTTTTAATTAAATGCCGTAAAACATCAAGTAAATCGTAATCTATTACTAATTATAGTCGTAACAGTAAATATTTGTTGCCTCCTAAAACTAAACAGAATTTTTACCTACAGGTTTTCCTCAAATGGAGTGGAACACAGGCTCAGATGGTCAAGTCGATCCTAACATACCGCTAACGCTGTCTGACGCATAGTCATAAATCCTTTGTTTACTAGAAGTTTTGATCACTTTTGTCGTTAAAACTACCTATTGTTAACGACCAAAGTCGACCATCTAGGTCGAAATGGTTATATGCTTGTCTCCGCTCGCATGAAATATTAATCCCATCCCCACGACCTACAGGAACTTATTTCAGCGATAAAAATTCCAGACTATAATCTATTTCTGTGCTAAAAAGTCAGTTCGTTAGTCGATAGTCTTAGTTAATCAAATGTATTGCAACATAAACAGGACCGTACTATTAGAAGAATGTATAGAAAAAACACACACTCTAATCTACGGAGTATTATTTTCGATTGATACTGCTTTTTATGTCAGAACTAAGAGAATTAATATTAAATTCTTATTACGTTGTGTTATCGTGAATCGGTTAGATGTTTAAGAGATCTTCGTCCTATGACGTTTGACTCTTCTTAGCATTTCTAACAACTAAGTACCATTTACCAAAAATTTAGTGGCCTACGATAAATTAACTACATAAAGCGCAAAAGAGTAACAAAAACATCCATCCATCCTCACAAACTTTCACGTTTATAATATTTGTAGGATAGTAAGATCGTGCAAATACAAACCAAATTGCCCGTTCCTTTTATACCGAATCCCGGTCACTTCTGACGTGGCGTGTTCCCTGGACAAAGTATAAAAGTATAGTATATAACAACAGAAACGTAACACGGATAATGCAATTTCGACCCAACAAAACGGATAATACCTGCGTTGGTGGGTACTGTATCTGCATTGTGTGTATCGCTCTAGGCGCTAAAGTACCTATGTACTCGCTCTGCCTGATAATTGGAACATTAATGTTAGCTAATATCGTGATAGGCGAGTGCTAAACGGGCTTCCATAAATAGATTTATGTGTATGTGGGGACACACACACATACAATTGTGTACTCTGTATATACATAGTTATGTAGGTGCACGGTGTCAACCGCACTATTCCCCACCACGGATTGATGAACTCAGTACATTGTAAGATACGGTAAAAGACAGTCTGTACTCACAAAATATACCGTGTTTTCTTCCACTAACGACATTTTATTTTATCGTTCGTACAACCCCAACAATTGGTGACCCCGACAAAGAACAGTAATACCTAGTGTCGCGAGTGTGAATTGTGAACTTGTAAAAAATGAGCACTGATTCGAGCATTACGCCAATACCGCCAGCGGAGGTCATGGCCATATCATTGTCGTCGCGTATTCCAGATTTCTGGATGGACCAACCTCGCGTATGGTTTATTCGCGTCGAAGCTATTCTGACGCCGCAGAAGATGGGTGATGACAGCAAATTTGATTTGGTAGTTTCGAAATTACCGAAAGAAGTCATCATACAAATTACCGATTTCTTAACCAAACCGCCAGAATCAGGTAAATTCCAAGCATTGAAAAATAAGTTGCTCGTGTTGTTCGAAGACTCAAAAAATAGACAGATAGAGAAACTTATAGGGGAGATGGAATTGGGGGATCAGAAACCCTCACAACTCCTCCGTCGAATGACAGATCTGGCCCGAGACAAGATCCCCGATGACACACTGAGAGTGCTTTGGCAAGGTCATCTACCGTCGACAGTTCGCGCCGTGCTGGCCGTGTCAGAGACAAAAGACTTAGACAATTTGGCAATGATAGCAGATAATGTGGCTGAGGCCACGAGAAGCAACCACGTGTCCGAAATTTCACCAACTGCGTCGAACCGGGAGCCTACGAATACGCTGTTGAATGTATCGAGTATCGCTGCCGAAATAGCGAAGATTAATATTCGACTGGACAACATCGAACGTTCAGGGTCAAGATCGAGTGAGAGACGTTTTGGGAACCGCTTTCGACGTTCTTCGCGTTCAAGGTCAAGGAGCCGTACCCCGGAATCACCCGATTGGCTTTGCGTGTATCATTATAGATACCGACAGCGAGCTCATAGATGTGCACCGCCCTGTGCATGGAAGCAGGAAGGCAAAGCTAACCACTCCAAGTCGGAAAACTAGAGGACCAGGTACAGTCGCCGGCGGAAGTCTGTGCCGTCATTCCTTGCAGCCGCCTCTCAGTGATGGACTTCAACTCTGGATTACGTTTTCTGGTTGATACAGGTGCGAACGTTTCAGTTTTGCCATTAAATAAAAGACTTTTTAGAGATATAAAGCGTTCCGATTACAAGTTATATGCCGCCAATGGTACGGAAATTGCAACGTATGGTGTAAAGTCATTAGTTTTAAATCTTAAACTTCGCAGACCGTACCGTTGGGAATTTATTTTAGCCGATGTAAAACAGCCCATTCTTGGAGCTGATTTTTTATCATATCATAAAATTTTAGTAGATATGCATAAACGTAAGCTTATAGATCAAGTTACAGATATACAAGTTATAGCTTCAATTGTAAGTTTAGATCAGCCGTCTTTAAGTTCTATTGTCGAAAGTCATCCCTATTACGATTTGTTATGTATGTACCCCAATATTACCAAACCAGCGACATTCAGGGAAACACCCTCGCACAATGTTGTACATTACATAGAGACAACTGGTCCGCCAGTTCATGCCCGTTGCCGTCCCTTACCACCCGATAGATATATAAAGATCAAAGAGGAGTTTCGAATCATGCAAGAATTAGGAATCTGTAGGCCTTCTAAAAGCGCATGGTCTAGTCCGCTACACGTAGTTACTAAGAAGAACGGCGAGTTCAGACCGTGTGGCGACTATCGACAGCTAAACGCTATTACGAAGCCCGACAGATATCCTATTCCACGTTTACATGAGTTCACGTATGTGTTAGCAAATAAAACCATTTTTTCAAAATTAGATATAACGAGAGCGTATCACTGTATTTGCATAGCACCCCAAGATATTGAAAAAACCGCTATTATTACCCCATTCGGACTTTACGAATTTCCGCGATTAAATTTTGGGATGCGCAACGGGGCCCAATCATTTCAGCGTTTCATGAATAATACAGTTTTACAGGGATTAGATTTTTTATATAATTATCTAGATGATGTTCTGATTGCCAGCGAAAATTCGACCCTACACTATGAACATTTAAGGTTGGTATTCGAACGTTTCAATACTTACGGCATAACTATTAATATGGATAAATGTTGTTTTGGACAGTCGCGCATAGAATTCTTAGGTCACGATGTTAGCGTGGACGGTATTAGACCACTTAATGATAAGGTAGAAGCCATAATTAACTTTCCGAAGCCTGAAACGATAGCTGAGTTAAGACGATTTTTAGGCATGCTAAATTTTTATAGGCCTCACTTGCCGAATTTAGCGTCGTATCAATGTGAACTTAACAAATATTTGGTTAATACAAAGAAAAATGATAAGACACGTATTCAATGGTCGGATATTTCAGAAAATGCTTTTGTGCAATGTAAGTCAGGATTACAAAAAGCCGTTACGTTGTCACATCCTTTGCCAAATGCCCCAGTTGCCTTGATGACGGATGCCTCCAATACATGTATGGGTTCCGTATTGCAGCAAAGAGTTAAAGGTTCATGGAAACCTCTGGGATATTTCTCTAAGAAGTTTACTCCGACTGAACAGAAATATTCAACTTATGACCGAGAACTTTTAGCCATTTATAAATCAGTAAAATATTTTCGTAAGTTATTTGAAGGCCGACCTCTGACGGTGTATACGGACCATAAACCTTTATGTCATGCATTTTCAAAAATCAGTAAGGAGGATAAAGAAACTCCGAGAAGGACCCGACATCTTCTTTTTATTAGCGAGTTCACAGTCGACATACAACATATTAGTGGCCAAAATAATATTGTTGCCGATACTTTATCTCGTTTAGAAACTATTTTTTGCCCGACTGTACTGGACTTCGATGCACTTGCTGACGCGCAGGTGAAAGACGAGTACTTGTTACGGGTGACGCAATGTAAAGATAACGATAGCTCTGTAAAATTAAAACAAGTTTTATTACCTACTTGTAATAAACAAATTTATTGTGAAATTTCTACTAACATGATTAGACCCTATTTAACCGAGGCATTCAGGAAAATTGCTTTTGAGAGCGTCCATAATTTGAGCCATCCTGGTATACGCACAACACGTAAGATGGTCTCTAAACATTTCTTTTGGCCTGGTATGAATGCAGATGTAGGACATTGGACTAGGACATGTTTACAATGTCAAAGATCGAAGGTCAACCGTCACGTCGTTTCAGAGTTGGGAAAGTTTCCTGAGGTCTCTAGGTTTGAACAAATTCACGTTGATATAGTGGGACCCCTTCCGACTAGTCCACAAGGTTTTAGGTACTTAGTAACAATTATAGATAGGTGTACGCGTTGGCCAGAAGCATTTCCTGTTCAAGAGATAACCGCAGAGGTAGTCGCTAAATGTATTTACGAAGGATGGATAGTTAGGTATGGTTGCCCAGTACGTATCACTAGTGACCAAGGTCGCCAGTTTGAATCCAATTTGTTTACTAATTTGATGAAATTTTTAGGTATCCTTAGGATTCACACGACACCTTATCACCCCCAGAGTAATGGCACCATAGAGAGATGGCATAGGTCGTTAAAAACAGCCCTTATGGCGCGGTTGCATACTAGTACTACTTGGGTTGAGGAATTGCCTACCGCTTTGCTGGGGCTTCGCGCGGCTATACGCACTGATAACGAAGTAAGCGCAGCAGAATTAACCTTCGGTAAAACTTTACGTTTGCCCGGTGAATTCTACGATATTTCAAAAGATAAAGAGTCATGCGACCAGTATAGTTTACTTAACAAAATTCGTGAATACATTACTAGTTTTCGGCCGACAAAAGACAGGGCAAATCCGCGTAAAATATTTGTTCATTCTGATTTGCATAACTGTAATTTTGTGTTTGTACGGGATGACAGAGTTCACAAGGCCCTAAAACCGCCTTACGACGGACCGTTTAGAGTACTGAATAGAGGCCCAAAAGTTTTCAAACTTCAATTGCCCGGTCGCGAAACTCACATATCAATTGATAGATTGAAGCCAGCATTCCTAGTAAAAGATGATACCTTTATTTTAAATAACAAAATAGATAGTGATAGCGACAGTGCTACAAAATCGCAGGAATTACAGCCAGAAATGCGTGCTAAGCAACACGTAACCCGAACCGGCCGTGTGATCCGTCAACCCGTACGCTTCGCATTATGATTAGGTATTGTTGTTGTTGCAATAAAATGATTAGGGTTCCGTAAGGAAAACATATATTTTGTTTATATCATTTAATATTATAGTTATATTAAAGATAGTAGAGATAGAGTTATGACAATTTTGTGCTAACCTAACCGAATTTCGGCTAGGAAAACGTTAAATTCTAGAACAGATACGTTATGTATTTATAATTAATGCCTTTTACATGGATAAATACGTAACATTAAGATGATGAATGAACTCAGTTATCATATGGGTTCGAGAGTTATTATAAATGCTGGTATGTCACATTGTTTGGTATGAACATGAAGTATTGCGTAAGGTTGATTATAGTAGGTACTTACCTGTTAAATAAAGTGTAGATAGTATATAATGTTGCTGATACAATTTATTAGTAATAATGTTTAGTGTAAGTTGTAAACTGCAAATATTGCAAATGTTATTATTTTTTAAACGAATTTTAGGTATGTCCGTTCTAGTATGTACTTTTGCTAAATTTGCGCAATTTAGCAATCGATTTTATTTAGTTCGCAAATTATTTATTCATTCTATTTTCAATATTCCTGTTAACAACACGTATAATTGCCATACTTATAAGGCCATACTTATAAGGTGTTGTATATTTTAGGTACCTATTTTTGTGAATTTTAGTTTTGTGTATTCCTTTGTAAAAGGGGGGGAATATTGTGGGGACACACACACATACAATTGTGTACTCTGTATATTGACCTGTTACTCTGTCTATTCCCCACCACGGATTGATGAACTCAGTACATTGTAAGATACGGTAAAAGACAGTCTGTACTCACAAAATATACCGTGTTTTCTTCCACTAACGACATTTTATTTTATCGTTCGTACAACCCCAACATGTATATCACATCGACATCGAGTATTAAATAGGATATTTACCATATTTATTATTCGATAATAACACATCTATATACTATATATATAATACATATTATGAAATCGATAAGAGTAGATTAGGAACTAGAATGCGCCTCCTTCTGCGAGCAAGTAATGCTCGAGAAGGAGGCGGTGGAGCGGGCCCGGAGAGACTCTGGTCTTTCAGGATCTGCAGGCGCGGAGGCGTCTCAGGCGTTCGAGGTCGCTGAACGACCTCCGTCCTCCATGAGCGTAGGCCTGAAGGTAACAGGCCTGTCACCCTAGAAGAAGCAAGCTGACGTGATGGCGCGTTGCGCACCTCCTCTTTCCGGGGACATCGCGGTTCCTAAACCCGAGGGAGCCATCTCAAAACCGAAGATGGCTCCAGATGAGCCGGGGTAAAAAAGGGGTCACTAGTTTAAATTGAGTGACAACACTTTTCTTTCTTGTTTTTCTTTTTGTTGCTTTGCAGAGGCGTTGGCGTTCAAAGAAATTGGTTTAAGAACAAAACACTGACTGGTGGCACACGTGTGCAGGCCAGCCATTACAGTATTGTTTACTGCGCGAATGGCTGTGCCCTAAATCTACCCGTAGACGATGTAATTGCTCTTTGTACGGCGGCGCGCCAGTGTGCTTTATGAATGCGGCGCGTATGCTGCACAACTGGAAGTACTAACCTGTGGTTTGGTATATAATCTATTTTAGGTTAATGAATCAATTTAAAGATAAAATCTCATGAAACGAAGATAACATTTCGTCATTCTTATTTAATCTACGTGGGTTCGTTTTGATCTATGGTTTGATATTGGATATCTGGCGTAAATTTGGTACAGGAATAGATTATAGACTGGAATTACACATAGACTTTTTATCTCTGGAATAGGCTCAATCAAAAAAAAAATGACGGGTGACGACGTGGGCAAAAGCTAGTTTATCGTAAATGACTAAAGTTGTTGGGTGTGTGGGGCCTCACCAGACTCTTTTGGGGCCAAGTGTAAGCCTGCACGCCAGTACACCTGCTGATACACGGATGAGGTTTTGGCGCAGGCCAGTTGGGCATTGGAGATCAGATTTCAGTCGCTCCCAAAAAAGTTATATAAGCCAAATCAAAGGAGGAGAAGGAGTAAGCTGATCGCGGGATGCGAGATATAAGCTGCGGATGCAACCGAGAATAGCATCAAGATGATAATGATGATACAACTAAAGTAGTTTATGAGCCGTGTTTTATATAATGACGTTGTTACCTTTGGCCGATGCATATTCTTGACATAAGACAGACGTTGCTCGAGAGCTGTACAGTTTTACTGCGAAGCCAGCTCCCAATAATAATAATAATGGCCTAACCACTAGCGCGTTGGCTAGAGAGAACTGGCGCAAACCTGTAGTACTTGGTACTGCAGATCGCAGAGATGTATGGAAGGGCAAAGAGCTACAGCGGACGCTTTTATCGGGCCTAAATGGGTCCGATATAGATTTAAAAGCGTCTTGGCTACGGTGATATTTTCGGTTGCAATTACTACTATCGGAAGTATATTCTGAAGGACGGTACGGTGGACATCTGCCGGGCATGCCATCGTTCCAGAGAATCACTCAGATACTCAGAAAATGGTCATGTCACATTACACTGGGATCGATTATTGATAGGATTATTTTTGCCAATAAGTCTGATATAGTGATACTGGATCAATTAGAGCGTCGTGCAATGATAGTTGATATCACTGTCGCCCATGAAGGCAGAAAAAGAAAAAGCGGCCAAGTGCGAGTCGGACTCGCTTATGAAGGGTTCCGTAGCAGGAAGTAACATAATAATGCTTTTTTTTAGGGTTCCGTTGGCAAATGGCAAAAAACGGAACCCTTATAGATTCTTCATGTTTGTCTGTCTGTCTGTCCGTCCGTATGTCACAGCCACTTTTTTCCTAAACTATAAGATATATGCTGTTGAAACTTGGTAAGTAGATGTATTCTGTGAACCGCATTAAGATTTTCATACAAAAATAGAAAAAAAAACCAATACATTTTGGGGGTCCCCATACTTAGAACTGAAACTCAAAAAAAATCAAACCCATACATGTGTGGTATCTATGGATAGGTCTTCAAAAATGATATTGAGGTTTCTAATATCATTTTTTTCTAAACTGAATAGCTCACCCGATGATGAGCGGTTACTATGATTAATAAAGGCTTTCATGGCACATGCAGAGCGAGAGGGAAAAAGGAAGGAGAATTAAAACCGAGTGGGAGTCGGACTCGCCCATGAAGGGTTGCGTAGCAGCAAGTAACATAATAATGTTTTTTTTCAATTTTTATATTTGAGTTAATTGAATGAAAGGTAAATTGCGTTTTACGATTTATGACGTATTAAAAAAAACTACTTACTAGATCTTGTTCAAACCAATTTTCGGTGGAAGTTTACATGGTAATGTACATCATATAATTTTTTTTAGTTTTATCATTCTCTTATTTTAGAAGTTACAGGGGGGGGGGGGACACATTTTACCACTTTGGAAGTGTCTCTCGCGCAAACGATTCAGTTTTGAAAAAATGATATTAGGAACCTCAATATCATCCATAGACACGTATGGGTTTGATGAAAAAAAAATTTGAGTTTCAGTTCTAAGTATGGGAAGCCCCAAAATGGATTGTTTTGTTTTCTATTTTTGTCTGAAAATCTTAATGCGTTTCACAGAATAAATCTGCTTACCAAGTTTCAACAGCATAGGTCTTATAGATTCGGAAAAAAGTGGCTGTGACACACGGACGGACAGACAGACGAATCTATAAGGGTTCCATTTTTTGCCATTTGGCTACGGAACCCTAAAAATGGGAGCCAAGACAATAGGAGGTAATGAAGGTGGTGCATGCTACTACTTTTCCTCAACATTTAGCGAAAGGGGATCCACTTCCACAGACGAGCTGGTTATTTCGTGCTTGAAATAGCATAGCTTAAAAGCAAATACGATAATACATACGATATTTTTAAACTATGTATTCTTTGTATTATTATTGCCCATTTTCTTTCTTTTTATATATTTTTAAGTTGTCACAGGGTTTGCAATTCGTTTATGATGTATCTGGTGTTAGAAGCGCCCACATGTCATGGTAGCCAGTTCGGAAAAAAACGGATTTTAAATGTTCAGGATGATGAAATATTGATAATGGTTTTGTTCGCTGAGCAGGGTTTACAAACAGATTGGGTCTGAAATCACATCTGAAACGAAATCACACACAACACACTAACTGCGCTTCGTACCTTTACCCGAAGTTTATTTTTTTGGGATAAAAAATAGCCTATTTATGCCATTCTAAATTTTATACAATTTTATAAGCGTAAGTATACACTTTTCACAAATTTACGCATTGAACAAGTCGAGTAATTTTAACTGAAAACATAATATGTTAAACACATAATGTTGTTACCAGGGAATATTCTGCTGCCCAGTAGGTTATATTTGGGAATTGGACCGAGTCACAAAGTTTATCAATGTGTATTGGAGCGTGGAATTGTTTTCGAACGTTGCCTCTACCGTGGAATGCAAACTTGTACCTTGCGGCCTACTTGATGGCCAATTACTTGCTATTTGCCATTGAACGGCATGACTGCTTCAAAAAGGTTTTATTCTGCTGTTGTTGTACTTAGTAACAATTACTTAGCTGTGATCAGTGTAGCGTAATAGCTAAAATCCTAGATTTGAGATCGACAGGGCTGAACCCCATCCTATATACCGTGTGGTATACAGGAGGTGGTGAGAAGTGAGGTGGTGTGGTATATCCACGGGCTTGAATACAGTCGTTTCAATATAATATTTGAATTAATTGCAGTAACTCGCTGCCTTTTTTTTCTTGTGTTTCTTTATCTTTCAAGCTAACCCACATACGAAGAAGAAAAAAGTGTATGCCAGGATTGTAGCAAGTGAGCGGCGGTAAGGCCCATCATGGAGGATTGGCTGGAGAGGCGATACGGAAGCCTCTCCTACCGACTGACGCAGGTGATCTCAGGGAAGGGGTGCTTCGGGGACCACCTGCATCGGATCAGGAAGGAGCCAACGCCTGAGTGTCATCACTGCGACGCGAGCGAGGACTCAGGGCTGCACACGCTGGCGGACTGCCCGGCGTGGGAGGCGCCGAGGCGTGACCTCGTGGCAGCCATCGGGGTGGGAGTCCTCTCGCTCGGCAGCATGATTGCGGCAATGGTGCGGAGCGCGAGCGCGTGGGCCGCCGCCGCCTCCTTCTGCGAGCATGTAATGCTCGCGAAGGAGGTGGCGGAGCGCGCCCGGGAGAGACTTAGAACTCTCCCGGTCCGCCGAGCCCGCAACTTGCTCGCCGCGCGTCGCAGGCAACTCAGGCGCCGGAGGTCGCTTAACGACCTCCGTCCTCCATGAGCGCAGGCCTGGGGGTGGCGGGTGAGGCCACCTGTCACCCCAGCAGGCCGGGACGGTGGGGCGACTAGCGCCCCTCCCCCAAACCGGGGCAAGACGGGGACACCGTGGTTCCCAAACCCGAGGGGGCCATCTCGAAACCGGAGATGGCCCAGGGTCAGTCGGGGTGCGAGGGATATGCTCTATGGGCAACCTTACACCCCGGCGTCTGTAGACCCGAGACGGCGTGCGGTTTTAGTCGGTTCAAGCCCGACATAACCGCCCCCGCTGGCACGCGGGGGGGTATCCGAAGGGATTTCCGCACGATAAAAAAAAAAAAAAAAAAAGGATTGTAGCAAGTGGAAACGTATGGTCTCTGCCTATCCCATTGGAAGAGAGACATGACTGTATGTAGGTAATTCCACCTATAGTCCTATTATCGTCACTAAACGCAGCTACTTTTTTTTTCTAGTTTTCCTTTGTTAGGACTAATCCCACTACATTAGGCCTACAAAATGGCTTACCGCGATTGGCTCTATGAGTTTATCGTTATGTATGCCAGTCTTAATTCCTTCCAAGAGTCCTCAATTCCTTTAACGAATTTACAGGATAATAATCTTCTCTTTTCATAAGCCCATTCTTTCATTAATAATCTGCCGATACCTTAGCGGAATAAAATGACTAAACTGCGCCATTTTTACTTGAATGTGTGTGGACTGTGGGTACGTACAATTTATCTGTCCATTTCGAGTGCACAGTTTTATCGCACAGATAAAATTGAAGGTGGGAGCGACTACCTTTACTCCCACTATACAGATCAACTCTCTTTTAAAAGTACCACCCATAACACATTTTACAGGCACCATTCACGAAAAGGTTAATTAAAGCAAGGAAAAGCTACAAATCCTTGCCTAAAACTTTTGGGATATCCAATCAATTTATATATCCGCCATTAATTCAAATAGAGGATAATAGGCAATACTAATTCAAAATTTTTAGAGTCTGCAATAGAAAGCTTCTAGTTTTATCTATAAAACTCTCTGGTTTACTTTATTATAAGATATAGGTATATTATACTCAAAGTAAGAAGTTATTCTGGTGTAATTCTATGAAAAGCACAAATTTTCTTAAAACTTAGATCCTCGCCGAAATAACGACTTTTAATAGATATGGGATCCTCCTAGATCTTCGGTACTCAAGTCAACCTCACCTGCAAGCCGGCACACCACCTGATTGACGGATGAGACTCTGGCACAACTTTCTTCTCTCAGCTGGGAGGTGAAACAGTAGTCGTAATGGTTGGTTATTGTTGTTGCGATGGACGCAAGACTGAACGGATTTTGATCTGGTTTTTTCTATTAGAAAGTTCTTGGTCAGACTCAAAATATTCCACATGTTGGATTGCAATTGGGTAACTAGAACCGAGGAGATGACCAAAAAACCGTGGAGCCGCGAGCGCCAGCTAGTGTATAAATAAAAACCAGTCCAGTGTGAGTCGAATTCGTGCACCGAGGGTTCCATATCTATCCATTCTACTACTAATAGTAATATTCTATAAAAAAAACCGTACCGTCATTATAAAATTGGTATAATTTTTATTGGTTTATGAACCCAGTCAAAATGATAAAAAAAATATCCGAAAAATAAAAAAGTTGAAAATTAAGGTACAATTTGGTACTTACTAGTTTTCGTGAAAATATAAATTTGTCCATATCTTTTTATCGTATTGACTCAGGACCTTGATTTTTATACATCTAATAGGGACTATAGACCTCAGTATATTTGGTAAAAATTTCAACTTGCTAGGTCTATCCGTTACTGAGCAAATCGGTGGTAACACACGAACACACGGACAGACGAACAAGAGAGTTATATTATACGGGATACTTTTTACCTTTTAAGGTACGGAACCCTAAAAAGTCAGTGTAAGAGATCAATCATGCTTAAATAGACTACAACTTAATCATGTTTATACACAGAAAATATTTTATAACCAAACTAAGCTTGTATTTGAGTTTCTCTCTCTTTACAAATGAAAACAAAACACTTTCCAATTTTACTTATAGTGCAATATCTACCTTTTTACGATCATACGAGTACATGATACATCGGCTACTAAGGTGGGAATATAGGTAAAAACTATTAGGTAATCTGTGTTATAGGTCCGTGCAATTATTATTATTATTTCCTTTATTACATTTTAAACACATATAAATTATATTTTTAAATACATTCCATATATATAAAAAAAAAAACAATTATTATTTTCATTTTGTTTTTATTTTTCTCAGCTTTTTGGCTGGTTTTAACTGCATTTACGGGCCTAAACCAAGTAAACGCAGATTGTCGTTTGTATCAAATGGGTGTGTTTTCATCTAACTGCATGAACTTTCTAACTATTCTACATATGTTTAATATGGCAGCTTTCTGTAGATTGATGTATAGGGATTCTGGCAAATCTATTAATTTTAGACTATGGAGGAGATGGTTCGGGATAACACCAGTAGTGGAGAGAACTAGAGGAACTACGAAGACTTTATCTTGTCTCCATATCCTTATCACTTCTTCTTTTAGCTCTGCATACTTGCTTATTTTTTCAGCTATTGTTTTTTGTAAATTATGCGTGTTGGGAACTGCAATGTCTATTAAATATGTAACTTTTTTAATTTTGTCCTGTAGAATTATATCTGGTCTATTGTAGTGAATAGTCCTATCTGTTAGAATTGCCCGGTCATAATAAATTTTGTGTGTGTTATTTTCTAATATTGTTTGTGGTGTATATTTATAGTAAGGGGTGTTAGTGTCTTGTATGAGTGAATATTTAAGTGCTAGTTTCTGGTGAATGATGTTTGATGTTTGTTTATTATTATTATTATTATTTATCATTTATTTCAAGCAAATACACTCATAGAATATCATTATTACAGATATCAATATTTTCTTAAATTATTAACTATTGGAAGGTGTAGATTGCAGCAATGGTTCATGTACAAGCAATCCACCCTATCAGCAATCATTTTCAGGAGGGAGTTGGAACTCGCCCTGACCCTGCGCACGAGTGAGGCAGCGCGCTTCCGCATCGTAGTGTAGAAGCAATCTACTCGCGCCTGAGTAAACATGCCTGACGCGCTGCAGCGCCAGGACAGTCCCATCAACCTCCTGAATGCGTTATTGTATTGGACCCGAAGGGCCCCGTACGCCTTCTGAGTGTAGTCAGCCCACAGACTGCACGTGTAAAAAGACATACAGTAGGCTCTGAAAAGAGTAATTTTTACTTGTGGTGAGCAACGTGCAAATCTGTGAGCAATCATATTAGCTCGGACGGACAGAGCCCTCCGTTCCCGATCGATATCAGCATTGTCTCTGAGGTCGGCGGCGACCAGGTGACCCAGGTATTTAAATTGATACACTCGTTCGAGTGCAACACCTCCGAGCCGCACGGGTGGCACACTATCCTGATACTGGGCTCCGCCGGCCCCAAAAACAATGTACTGACTTTTCTTAATATTATACATAAGCCCGTGATCTGCTGCATATGCTTCACACGTGGCTAGGAGCGATCTCAACCCACAGACTGAGGCACTCAGCAGGACCATGTCGTCTGCGTAGCTAAGATTATTGACGCATATTCCGTCAATATGACACCCGACACGCTGGCTGCTGAGTGCCTCAATCAGTGCATTAATATAAATGTTAAAGAGCGCTGGTGAGGTCAGCCCCCCCTGTCTAACTCCGCGTTCTAGTTTGTATGGCTCCGATAAAGCTCCTGCCCATCTCACACTATTGACCTGGTTCCCATACCAAAAGCGAAACGTACTTAGCAGCTCTATAGGGATACCTAAGGTCTCCAGCTTCTTCCAAAGGACTTCGTAGGAGACCAGGTCAAAAGCTTTCGACAGGACATTTAACACAGACATATAATTGACAATTTACACAAAAGTATTGTACATGCTCTTAGCGAAGCTTCAGTCTGTAGTAGCAATAGGACCGTTCATAGAAAAGGTGGGCGGGTCATGGGTTGGAATCGGCACGTCAGACATGCTCACGGGGAAGCCAGGCTTAAATTTCAGATGTGGCAGTTGTGCGGGAAACCTATATCTGGGAGTGTGTACGAGGAAATGAGGGAGAGTAGAAAGTACTTTAAGTCTCAATTAAAATGGTGTCAAAATCACCAAGAGAAAATTAAAATGGATATAGTTGCCTCTCTTCACTCTAAACGTGACTTCCGTGGTTTTTGGAAAGAAACTAATAAGCTAAATCCGCGGCCTGGCTTGCCTGTGAGTGTGGATGGTGTGAGTGATGCGAAGCAAATAGCTGATCGTTTTAGGAGTCACTTTTTTGTGAAATCTCAGCTAGGAGGACCCCGTTTAATATCGGATGCGGGTACTGGTCGTGATAGAGTGGATACCCGATTTACTGCCAATGAAATAGACAAACTAATAAGAGGTTCATCTCGTGGTAAGTCACCCGGACACGACGGACTCAGTATCGAGCATCTGTTAAATGCTGGACCTCATTTACCCAGAGTTCTGGCTCTCCTGTTTAACCTGTGCATCAGTCACTCTTACCTTCCTCCTGACCTGATAAAAACACTTGTTGTTCCTATTGTAAAGAATAAGACGGGTGATCTGTCCGATATAAACAATTACAGACCAATATCGTTGGCTACGGTGTTTGCTAAAGTGCTTGATGGGCTGCTTGACATACAGTTGAATAAATATATAAACATACACGACAACCAATTTGGTTTCAGACCTGGCTTATCAACAGAAAGTGCTGTCCTGTGTCTCAAGCAGACTGTCAGGTATTATACATGTCGGAAGACACCTGTCTTTGCGTGTTTCCTAGACCTGTCGAAAGCTTTTGACCTGGTCTCCTACGAAGTCCTTTGGAAGAAGCTGGAGACCTTAGGTATCCCTATAGAGCTGCTAAGTACGTTTCGCTTTTGGTATGGGAACCAGGTCAATAGTGTGAGATGGGCAGGAGCTTTATCGGAGCCATACAAACTAGAACGCGGAGTTAGACAGGGGGGGCTGACCTCACCAGCGCTCTTTAACATTTATATTAATGCACTGATTGAGGCACTCAGCAGGACCATGTCGTCTGCGTAGCTAAGATTATTGACGCATATTCCGTCAATATGACACCCGACACGCTGGCTTCAACAATTTCCATTTACAACATTCAACAGTACAGTCATCAACAACAGCACTCACCATACCGAGGCAGTCCATGAAGCGCGGTAGATTTTTTGTTTCATCCGTAGGTATGTATATACTCATCACTATGATAGGGCGATCACCGGCATCAATTTTGATAGCACAAATCCGCGGGTCCGCACAAGGTATCATAGACACATTCCGGAATACAGCAGACCTCCATAACAGAGCAACGCCTCCGTACGGCCTGCCCTGTAACATACCCGCTGAAGTGTCGACGGCTGACGTCCCTATTGCGCTGAAAGTCTTGTCAATAGAATTTAAGTAGGGAATTTCATCCGGAAGCAGCCAGGTTTCCTGAAGTGCCACTTTATCAGAATGGCGGCATAATTCTCTTACGTGATCAACATCTTAGGAACAGGACAGAGCGTTTCACATTTTTGCAATTAAATGTACTTAATTTGTAAATATTCATTGTATGTTTTTGTTTAACCACCTTTATTCGAGTATTTTTTGAAATTTACAAATACAGTAACATACTTAAAAACTGTACTAGGTATCCAGTACTATGAGTCAGGAATTGTGTATTGCATTTGCTGGCTAATGGTGTGCCCCGAGGCTCGCTACACTTTTATACTTACTCACACTGAGAGGAATTCGACTGCGGAATACTAATCTTTATGGTTTGGTTTTTGTGTACTCTTTTAGAATTATAATAGACAGTTTTGTAATAGATAGAAGTAATTTAATTAGAGGGAAGTCATTTGTTAAGTCAGTCACTAATTATCCTTATAGTTCTTAGGGGAAACTGCTTGTTATCTTTATCCAGTAACACTAATACGTACCTACATAATGTAATTTGTACCAAGAATTGTATATAGTCAAAAACCACGAAGACCGATATTCTTAGCAATCCATGGATTCTCCGTGCGGGTGCCGGGTCCATCGCGTTGCTGAGTTGGGAACTCGGGACAGTGCCTAGGACTTGCGACCTAAGTGTAGGTTTAGAAGGGGCCCCTTTTATTGATGTACGTCAACACTCACCTTCACTACCCAAGTTCCCCTCCCTGCCTAACCAAATTTGATACGAACCTACTAGTGCCGCTTTAGACATTCGTCCTAGTAATGAGCTTATTGTAGCTCTCGATAGGCCTAGATCTTTAAGTAGGTTATAGAGAGATTTTGCTGGTATACCTCTCGCTCCCACTTCCACTACATACAAATTAACCACGTAACCGTTTTTGATTAATTCGTTTGTGAGATCATAGTATTTATTTTTCTTTATTGTGTGGTCCTTCGGTATATTTGTTTCCCACGGTACAGTAAGTTCCACAAGAACCACATGTTTTAACCTCTTAGAATATAGGAATATGTCAGGTCTAGATGACGAAACCCCAACATCCTCCGGAATTTTATAGTGCTTTTCATACGTGTCGATTAGGAGAGTCCAATCTGGGGCAGGTGGTATCTAAGATTGAATAAGGTTTGTTCCTGGATATTATGGATGAACCTTCAGACACAAAGTTGATATGACGTCTGTTAGTAGTCAATCCTTTTTTGGCTCTAGCTACTGCCAGACTCATTGCTTCACGTATGATGATAAGCACCTTATCGTGGCGGCGTGAGTAATGGCCTCTATCGAGAAGCACCCTATATCCTACTAATAAGTGTCTAGCCGTCCCTATTGCCTCACCACAAGTATAACATTGTTTTTCTTTGGCCTTCCCCCACCTTACCAGATTACTCTGGTCTGGAAGGGTCATCTGAAAGGCGTTAAGATCGAATTTTAACAGGGCCGGCGACCAGTCATAGATCAAGGAGCGCCACTTTAAGGCCATCGGTATGCAGAACTCCCCCATTGTCAACCATTCATTTTGGATTTCCAAATTCATCGCGTGCACTCGATATTTATCATTTTCGTCTTGTTTTAGAAAGGACTTAAGTATATCCTGGTCCCTTTCTGGCTCTCGTACTCCCAACCCCACTCTGTTCGACTGGGCCCCTATCATAAATCGTTTATGGAATAGGAGTCTAGATTCAAGCTCGGACGCGTTATTATCTTTCGGGAGTGCCCTGATTGTGACATCTTGGGATTTACCGAAGATGTGGGCTTTGGTAACTCTAAGGTGTTTATAGAGCTCCGATGGTTTCTTAAGTTTCATCCCAAAATTATTTTGATTCCTAAATAGAGCAGAGGAATCAGCAGAGTGCGCTAGTGTGCCATTGGAATCAATGTATTCTCTTCCATAAATTTTCTTCATTCAAAACACCGAAAATAATCAAATGTCGATTGCTTTAGACGCATACCTTTTTTTTTTCGTGCGGGAATCCCTTCGGATACCCCCCCGCCGGCCAGCGGGGGCGGTTATGTCGGGCTTGAACGCCGTCTCGGCTTTAGACGCATACCTACACACCTTTATGAAAGTAATGTAGTTATTTGCTGTTCCTTGTTATTTTTAACACACATATCAATTTTTTATTTCGATTAAACAAAATTATTTGAATTCAGATACTGATTAATGTCCGCTTAAGGAACAAATTCATTTCACCAATCAATTCAGTTCGAATTCGAACCGACTCATACCCATAAATCCTAAGTGTGTATTATTCTTAATTTATTTACTTATTTGATTCACTTTTACGTTCAGTTAGTTTAGTACTGCAAATAAAAGGATGCAAAATTTGTTGAGTCGCGGTCATAAATATCCGTAAGCGACGGTCGGGTCCGCCATTTTCCTGTTGACAAAATCACACCCACAATACATTCAAACTTGTCTAAAGTTTCCATTGTTTATAGCTCCGCCGTAGGTTCTGAACCCTTTTAATTCAATTAAACACATTTTCTATTTGTGCTAATGGGTATGACTGCGTCCATTTAAGTTCTGTGGGGATCATTTAGTTATTATCATAGTTAAGAATAGTAAATCTATATGTATCTACTAGATACTACTATACTAGATTATAATATAAAATTGTAAAATAGTTGTGTCTGTACAATGAAGATCCCCCCCCCCCCGATGGCCCACGGGGGTGGTTATGTTGGACTTGAACCGACCAAATCTGCACGCTATCTCGGGTCTCAGCTGACTCTGGGCCATCTAGGGCATCGAGATGGCCCCTCTGGAGTGTGGGAACCACGAGTAGGGGCACGCGCCACCCTGCTGCCCCGGCCTGCTTCTGTTGAGGTAACAGGTGACCTCAACTGCCACCCCTAGGCCTGCGCTCATGAAGGACGGAGATCGTTGAGCAACCTCCGGAGTCTGAGTTATCGGCTCGAGCATTAGTGGCGGCCTACGCGCTCTCTCAACGCCGCACTATGGCCGCATTCAGGGTGTAGAGCGAGAGGACTCCACTGCCGATTGCTCCCACGAGGTCATGCCTCGGCACCTCCCACGCCGGCCACTCTGCCAGCGTATGCAACCCCGATTGGCTCCTTCCTGATCTAAAGCAGGTTCCCCGAAGCTCGAAGTCGGTACGAGAGGCTTCCGTGTCGCCTCTACCAATCCTCTGTGACGGGTCTTCCCGCCTCTACAACGGCGCCGGGCGGCTTGCTCTTCTACAACGGCGGCGTGCCCTTTGTACATTGTATCTACAAGTTACGTTATAATTTAAATGACTTCGTAATTGATTTTAGGTAGGTGTAGTAACTCTTAAAAAATTGCTTGCAATATGAATTTGATTGATTTATTCATCAAAATATTCAAAAACTGATCAATTCTAAATAGATGTTTTACTAAATAAAAATAAATAATCATTACGAGATTGTCGTTTAGAAAATGAAGTACGGGAATTGAACTCATAACCAATCAGTAATATAGTGCCATATATAGTAGGTATTCGTCGGCAATGGTCGTGGTTTCTCGTCCCGAGAATTGATAGCGTCCATTGAAGTGGCGAGACATCGAGAGCGTCTTGAAAAGAAAATAATCTTGATGAAACGTCTCGCTATAAAAAGCGAATGTCTCAGTTCTCGACTCCGCACACTTTCGCGAAATAAACCGGGACACCGCAACGTCAAAACTGAAACCATTATTTTCATGCTATGTCTGGTAACCGTTATTATTGTCTCTTTAATAACCTCATTCAAGTATCCTCTTTGCTGACTTTTTTTTGTAAAAATAAATGCAAAGAAGTGATTTGAGATGGAAGACTTTATTTTGTGATTGGTAATTCAAATAATGCTAATAGGAAATATTGTTATTGTAGATATGACCAGTATACAATCATTATTTTCATCAAGTACGCGTTTCATTTACGCACCACTGCCGTTCAGTTTTGTCAGTTTAGTTCAGTTCAGTTTATACACATCAACCGGAATCATTAGGAAAAATTGTGTAGATTTTTACAGAAATTAATAATCATATATACTTAATCAAAGTACCGAGGTGGTCCACCTAGAGCACCTGTCCGAATAGGACCTGCGCGCCTTATCTACGTTTTGAACCTTGACATTTCGACCAAGTTACAATTGCTGTATTCTTAACCTTTTTTTTTTTTTTTTTTTTTTATTGTGCGGAAATCCCTTCGGATGCCCCCCCGCCGGCCAGCGGGCCGGTTATGTCGGGCTTGCACCGACTAAAACCGCACGCCGTCTCGGGTCTTCAGACGCCGGGGTGTAAGGTTACCCATAGAGCATATCCCTCGCACCCCGGCTGACCGTGGGCCATCTCACCACTAACAGCATCGCTCATCCTGTCTCCTCTGAAAGCAGAGGAGTACGGAGAGCGATGTGTTCCCGCCACGTTGGGTATTGGCCGACGATCAATGCCAACCCTATGAAGGGGTGAAGGGGAAGCCATTGACCGCCGCCCAGGGTGTACCGGCCGCTCCGATTCCGTTCCCCCCGGACTGCAGCGGGATCGGAATCGGAGCGACACTCGAGGAGGTTACCCAACACACACCCCTTCTCTTAGCCTGACAACTATAATTACTTAATATTTGTTATTTGTTAAAATATTTGTTAGAGTCAATTTAGATATTTTGTTTGTACGCTATATAAGTAAGCGCAACAATCATAAAGTTAGTTGTCCTCAACATAAAAGTGCGTTAATGGATAATAGCGTTATCTGTATGGCGCCTCGGATATACAATAACCTACCTAAGGCTATCATAGATATAAGCGTTTTAGATAAATTTAAGCATGAATTGGAGTTATTTCTGTTGGACTAAGCCTATTACAGTATGACTGAGTTTATAGAAGATAGAGGCAATAACCTTTGATTGATTGTTGTATAATGTATTTTCCTAAGACCTGAATGGTAATTATAACCAACGTTGAGGTGTAATTTGTTCAATATATATAAAGTAATTCTGACATTTTATTTAGTCAAATAAGTATATTACACATAAACTAAAATGATATTGTATGCCTAGAGGTGGAGAATGAAGATACTTTAAATCTTGTCACTACATTATATCTGTAACCCATTTTCACAATAAATTGATTTGAAATTGATTTGAATTTAAATGATCAATAGGTTAACTTTGAGAGCTGTTTTGAACTTGAATTTATAACATTCTCACCACCGTCCCGCACCTGGGTATTCTTCCAAATGGTAAGCTCGGTTTCTGTTTAAATAGTTTCTTGTCGTGTGATGGGGTTTAATTTTTATTATTGCCAAGAGAAATAATAATTTGCATTTATTTATGGACATCATATTCATCGCCTTAGCGAACAATATCTAGTGAATAGTAAATAGCGTATCTCATAGTTTATGATAAAGAGAAAATGCTAAAGGTAACTAGTTTATGTGATCTGCATCTAGTTTAGCTTTCAAAGTGAGTAAAAAGATTCTTCTCAATGACATTATGGCACTTATAGGGCGACGAGAATCACATTGTTCGTGTTCGTCGATTATAGACGAATGGATGCACACCGTTAGCCAGGTGCGAGTAGGTACATATGACTGGCGACTACACGAAACACGAATACTCCCAAACTGTGCTCGTTAGTACATTCCTACCTATTTGTTTCAAACTCGTGATAAAGTTTAGCTGGCAAGTTCTGCGATATTCATCTTCAACTTTGATATAAGTTGCGAACTTCATAGATCATGAGATACGTTTAGCGACTTTCACATTGTTATACTTGAATTATGATGTTACATTCGGCTGTAGCACTACGTCTTACTTTTTTGTAGGTACGTAATATTCTACTTACAGAATGAAGGTATTTCTTCTAAACGACCTTATGTTAGTAATTGCAATTTATTTGTAAATTGCGGTTTACGATTTATGAAGTATTAAAAAAAACTTACTAGATTTCATTCAAACCAATTTTCGGTGGAAGTTTACATGGTAATGTACATCATATATTTTTTTACTTTTATCATTCTCTTAATTTAGAAGTTACAGCCGCCCCCCTGTAACTTCTAAACTAAGAGAATGATAAAACTAAAAAAACACACACATTTTACCACTTTGGAAGTGTCTCTTGCGCAAACTATTCAGTTTAGAGAAAAACTATATTAGAAACCTCAGTATCATTTTTGAAGACCTATCCATAGATATCCTACACGTATGGGTTTGATGAAAAATACAATTTTGAGTTTCAGTTCTAAGTATGGGGAGCCCCTAAAATTTATTGTTTTTTCCTATTTTTGTGTCAAAATCTTAATGTGGTTCACAGAATACATCTACTTACCAAGTTTCAACAGCATAGTTTTTATAGTTTCGGAAAAAAGTGGCTGTGACATACGGACGGACAGACAGACAGACATGACGAATCTATAAGGGTTCCGTTTTTTGCCATTTGGCAACGGAACCCTAAAAACAACATATTTGGTGGTTATTTAAACAGCAACAAGGTGGGTGACCGGCTGATTTCCTAGATAGGCTACAAGTAGCCTGTGATGAGGAGAAACATGGATTTATAATTTATATTCATAATATTACACACGGCTAGTAAAAAAAAACTAAATAGGAGCAAAATTTGTGTTTTTGTGTGTGTGAAAGTGTGTGTGGTGAGTGTGTATGTAATTAACTGAGAGTGCGATTTGACTGTCTCCGAAATAAAATAATTATCTGTGTCATCGTATTCCAACTGTTGAAGAAGATCCCGAAGAGCCTTTTTAGCGTGTGAGCATGTGAGCCCACATTGGGGAGTAAGGGGTGAAAATGGCTATAACATCCTTGCCACCCCCAACTGTCAACCTCTCCTGCAAGCGGCGCTCCCTGCTAGATAACGGACGAGGCTCTGGCGACCGCGCAAACGCGGTATAACCTTACGCCCAGCCGGGCAACCGGCTGGAAGAGGGAGCAGCGACCTTGGGGACCAAATACCCCCAAAAATGTCTGGTGCAGAAGGCAACGGGAAACCACTGCACTATTTTCCCAAGAAAACCACAATGAAAAGTTCACCTACGAAGAATGCGTTGTTCTCCCGGCGATCGCGACCGCTACAACCTATTACACAAGGAGGTGCAAAAATCTACACGGAGGGACCGATACATGTTCATCAACGGATTGTGTGATGAGATTGAAGGACATGCTGACAAATGCCAAGCGAAGGATCTTTTTATGAAAATCAAACAGCTAATCGGGACCTTCAAACCGAAAAGTTGGATAGTGGATGACAGTAAAGGGAACACTTTAACAGAACTAGAACATGTTCTAGAAAGTTGGAGAAGTTACTGTTATGAACTGTACCGGGATGAAAAAGGACAATTAACGGAACGAAGATGGGATGAACACTCGGAAGAGCCCGCCATTTTGCTTTCTGAAGTGCAAGATGCCATTCAGAAGCTTAAACACAAAGCGGTTGGCCTTGATCGAGTGTCGGCTGCAATGCTTCAACACCTAGGCGCAGACGGTACTAAGTTCATACACCAGATATGCAACAAGATCTGGAAAACTGGCCAATGGCCAGAAGACTGGACCGAATCTGCCGTCGTACCACTTCAAAAAAAGGGATCCACTAGAAAATGTGAAAACTATCGCACGCTGTCACTGATGTCTCAAGCTAGTAAAATCATGCTGTGTATCATGAACACCAGGCTATCAGCATTTACAGACCACCAGATACCCAATGAACAATCAGGCTTCATCGCTGGAAAAGGAACTAGGGAACAAATATTGAACGTATGCGTACTCATTGAGAAATGCAGAGAGTTTAACAAACCGTTGGTCTTGTGCTTCATTGACTACGCCAAAGCATTTGACTGCGTACAGTGGAGTACCATGTTTAATGTGCTTGTGGAAATGGGAGTCCCCTTACACCTCATTTTTCTGATACAGAATCTGTACCTAGACGGCACTAGCTTTGTGAAATTCGAAGGCCATCAGTCGAAGTCCTTTCACACTGAACGAGGCGTGCGCCAAGGCTGTATTCTTTCGCCTAAATTGTTCAACCTGTACGGCGAATACATAAATAGAAAAGCGCTTTAGGACTCGGACGGAGGCGTATCAGTAGGTGGCCTACGCATCACTAACCTCAGATATGCTGATGACACGACTATAGTTGCATCGAGTGAAGTAGAGATGGCAACTCTGCTGAAAAAAATAGAAGCTGAGAGCGCCAAACTCGGTCTTAAAATCAACCATTCGAAAACCAAGATCATGGTGGTGGACTGAGCGCAACTTCTACCACAAACCGATGCACTCAACGGCTACGAAAAAGTCAGTCAATTTTTGTACCTGGGGTCTATGAACAGAAATGATGGCAACTGTACAGATGGAATATGCCGAAGGGCCGGGATGGCCAAAAGCACTATGGCGAATCTGGACAAAATCTGGAAGAACCGCGGTATTCGCCGGAAAACCAAAGTGCGACTCGTTCGTACCTTGGTATTTTTTATTTTCCTGTACGGCGCAGAAACCTGGTGTTGCAAGAGCAACGATAGCAAAAAGATCGATGCTTTCGAAATGTGGTGTTGGAGAAGGTTGCTCAGAATTCTGTGGACCGCTATGAGAACCAACGAGTCCATACTGCAGGAACTTAACATCACAACGAGGCTCTCAGCAATCTGCCACCATAAGGCCCTTCGCTTCTTCGGACATATCATGCGCTCTCCTAAGCAAAGTCTGGAGAAGCACATCATAGTGGGTCAGATGGAGGGAAGACGAGCCAGGGGCAGAGCACCCTCCAGATGGATAGATGCCATTAAGAAAACTGTGGGGCCGGACATCCAGACGGCAGTCCACAGCTGCAACAACCGCAGCGAATGGGGAGCTCGCTGTTGTGGTCGCGATCTTCAGCATTGAGGGACCGAGGAATAAGAATGTGAGCCCAAACAGTAGTATTATTAAGTTATCACATTAAATATATATTTATTTATAGGGACAACAGGTACCGAGAATAATGTTGTGAATTATAAAAACATAATGAGATAACTTTTGCGCCATTTTGTATAATATTATTAATATTATGAAGATTGTTCTTATGTGAATATTTTTAATTTATTTTCAACAAGCTACTGCCCGCGGCGAATTCAGATCCCGGTCCCGCAACTCACGGGAATTTATTCCAGGAATATATATAGGGAATAACCTATGTGTTATTTCAGACTATAATCTGTCCCTGTACCAAATTTCAGCCAAATCCGTTCAGCCGTTAGAGCATGATTGAGTAACAAACATACAAACATCTTCACGACCTTTCACATTTATAATATTAGTAGGATAACTAATTGTTAACACTCACACAAATTATACAATCAGATATTTTTTTAAATATTAATCGAATAGATATCTAATGAAAGAAATTTGAGGTAGAATTCTGGATTTGCCACTAAGTATTGCAACATATATGGCTGTCCTAGCATTGCAGCTAACCTAAGTATAGTAATCAACAAAACTGTATAACAACACAGAGATCGTAAACAATATTAGTCTACATACCATGATATATCCCAAACCACAATTCCGGACACTGTAAAATTTATGAGTGTTAAAGGCAGTAATGATAGTATTTAATATTATACGTTAATGTTGGTAAATAAAGTCTATTTTACTTGCACTTGCACTACGATTTTACACAATGCAACTGCTGTTTGCTTCCTTTTCCCTCGGCTTAATTAGTGGGGATATAGGTCAGATCGAGGTTAGACCACTCGTTAAAATTTTTCACTAGGGTAGATTAACTTGCTCTCGGGAGCATGACTGTTTGAATTCAGTCATTCGTACACAGCTTCACTCGAAGCCGCTTACTGCTAAGAAATTGGCCCCATTTATTAGTTCATCGAAAAATAAACTTAGAAAATAAGTAGATTCGGAATATTGATAGAATGTTTTAAAAAATATACTTCCTCACGGTATTGCCTGATGATTAAATAAAATACTAAAAGCTTGGAATTCCTGCTTCTGTTTACATAAAAATCTTCAAACATACATAGCCGTCAGTTTAGTGAAACTTAAGAAATGTATTGTCAGCTATATAGACTTTTAATATTTACCACGAAATAATAACAATTTATCTATTAATTCCGTTATTCCGATGTCAAGTCAAGATTGACTCTACAACAGAAATAAGACTTAAACTTGAGTTCTGTGTAAAGTTAAGGTTCTGTTTTAGAGTTATAGGTGCGTTTACCACAATTCAGTCTGAGATAAAACAAAGGAAGACTTGTAAAGACCATCATAGGTTCGGAGGTAAAGTGGCTTGATTGTCATTGTGAGGGTAGGCAATGTATTGGGTGACGGACATTACGTATAACGAGTTTCTTGGTACAAGATTATTGTTGAGATTTGCTTCGATTTGTTGCTGGGAGCTTTGTGGTAAATATTACTTTCGATATGAGAGGTTATGTGTGATATTATATTATATTAGACTTATTAGATATTATACATATACGTCATGCGTAAAGGTATAAATAAGGCACGTAAGTAAAATAGACATTCTACGACTTTCTACACAGCGCTTTCTAGACCCAAAGTATGTATAGTTTAACTAGCTTGTGTTATGGGTTCCAGAATGCGGATAAATATACTTAAATACTTTTTTTTTTGTAAATACATACATATTATACATATAACCCAGGCCAATGCAAATAGACATACTCATGCTGTACAATATCGGTACAAAATGCCCCCGATTCCAGTGATACTCCAATAAAACGGCAGTACCTCAGAGCGAGACATTTATTAAATAAACTGCTTGAGTTTAAATACAACGGTTGGTAACGAAACCATAGTGCGAGTTACTTCGATATCAACGCCATCTAGGGCCGAAAATTGTAATTAATTTTACTTAACACATGAAACTATTTTATTTTACAAATGTTGCCTATTTTAATTTTATACACTTTTTATTTATTTATATTTGTTTTTATATTATTTTATTGGATCTTGAACATTCCGCCCACCAAAAGGATCATCTCCTTTTAACTCCGCCCACCATGAACAAATTCAGGTAACGAGAACAATGGACTGTATACAATTTTAGCTATAAGTAACAGGTGACGGTATCATAGGACGTATACCTAACTAACAATCTGATCCAAATAAAATTTCCTTAATAAGCATAGTACATGTTTGAGCTATATGTAGCACCTAACATCACAGTTTAACAAAAAAACTATTAACAAAAAACTTTTAAAATAAATTAACTACAAACGATTTTTATTTTTTTTGGATTGTGTGTGACTAACTTGTAGTGGGAAGTAAACATAGCTTCGAAGTTGGACGCTTGATGATAGTGCCCTTGCACCGTACAGTGACAACGCGAGTGATATTGTCCTTTCCTGGATGGACTTCAACGACCCTTCCATACAACCATTTTGCAGGAGGTTAGTTGTCTTCCTTTATTAAAACTACGTCATCGAGTTTAAAATCAGTAGATCGTACCGCCCATTTATGCTGTTGAAAGAAATGCGTTAGGTATTCATTCTTCCATCGGTGCCAGAATCCTTGTACCATACGCTGTGTTAACTGCCACCTGCGTAAAGTACTTACCGTGGCATCCTCATAATTATAGTCGGGTGTTACTACCAATGGTTGACCCACTAAGAAATGCCCAGGTGTTAAGGGTGTAGGATCCTCCGAATCATTGCTGCCTGCATTGCCTTGGGACAACGGTCGCGAATTGAGACAGGCTTCAATTAGCGAGAGAACCGTGGACATATTCTCAAAAGCAAGGGTTGAGTCTCCAATCGTGCGTTTCAGATGATGTTTAACACTTTTAATCCCTGCTTCCCACAGTCCACCATTTTGTGAAGCGTGGGGAGGGATGAAATGCCACTCAGTCTGAGAATCTGCGAGAGCTGATGCTATGTTTAGAAATATCAAGCTTTCATGAGAAAACAGTACTCGCAATTCTTTGGCAGCGCCGACGAAATAGGGATGTGGACTGTACGGTAGTTTCTATAATAAAAATAATAAAAAACACAATATTTTCTTCAATAAACAAGGGATTAATTTTTTATTTAATAAAATGTAATTAAATATTTCACCCTCAAGTCACGTGACAATGAACACCAATCAAAATGCGTGACGTCACTTGTTGCCAAACAAGAATTTTCGCTGTCAAGTACTATGGTGTTTGTTGATATTTGGATAATATTATTACTGTGATTCCCGTGAAATTTCTTCGAAATTTGCTCAATTATCTTTTTGAATCAATTTTTAAAGGTTTTCCCATAATGGAAAGTGGATATATTAAGGCAGATAGTTCAAATTTGCCAAGAATTGATTGCCTTACGGTGGCTAATTTCTTCGCAACAAATAGTAACTTCTGCTCTGCTGAATTTAGAAATGTGAAGACCTCCATGCAAGTAATATACTCAGGATACATTATAATAAAAATCGTAGGTACCGTATCGTAGGTATCGTAGGTAGGTTTACCTGAGCTTGGACCTGGTTGAACCTCAGCCACGGAAATACTTTGTGAAGAGTGAGTCTGTTCTATTTCTCTTTCACATTCTGCTATTGTTTCCAATCTTTGCCTTTTGACTGCTAATGGTCGAGTTGTTATGTCTTCGGTTCGTCTTTTTCTATCGGGTTGACATGCAAACTTTCTTAACAAACAACCTGCTCTCAATCGGATCTGTGATACTGTGCCCATCAAATGATATTCTGGATAATTCTCCATATCATTAGGCAACTAAAATGAAACATTGTTAAAGTCCTTTATTTCTAACCTCAAAATTCCAGTTTTTATCTTTGAAAACTTGAAGAGAAAAATTCTTTTAATACAAGGAAATCTAACAAATATTATCAAACTTACATCAAAATGATCCTCACAGAAATATATTTTACTTTGTGTAGATACAAGTGCCGAATCCCGACGGGCTAGTTGAAGCCACATTTTCCGCATCGTTTTTGTACGTGGAACGTGAATAAATAGTTTTCCAGGTGTTTTAATAGTAGTACTTTCACACTGCGGCACCGCAGAACATTTATAAAATGTAGAATCCATCTTATTAACACAAAAATAATGAAATAACTTTCTATTACATACAACTTCGACAATGTTTAGGAACAAGTGACGTCACAGCGGGCGTTTGACAGGTATCCATTTGGCGCGAAATTTGGAATGGAATTTTAAATAACTTATTTTAATGGTATTAGTTGTATTAAAAAAATAATAATAAATAGTTTGGGCTATATTTGGTACTTATGCATGGTTTTAAACACTTTCTCAAAAATAGTCCACATCCCTATTGGTACCATTGTCGCTCCAAATATGGCGACAATGACCGCGTATAGCAACAAAGCACCTGAACGCCGCCAAAAATCCTTCAGTGGTCAGGTCTGAAACGGCTTCAATGTGCACAGCGCGGGTAGACATACACACAAACAAGCAGATGTATCCTTTATACGATCGCTGCCCACGTCTTTTAGCATACCTCATGTTGATGGGTCCCGCGTAGTCGACACCCGTATTAAAAAACGGCTTACTTGGAATCACTCTGCAAGCGGGGAGCTCTCCCATCAACTGGTGTTATAATAATAATAATAATAATAACCTGGCAACACTACGTCAACAAGGCCATTTTTATCTTGCTCCGTACCTAAATTCATTTTTTTCACGTTTTTAATAAATACACTACTACAATAAAAAGACCCAAATATACCATTTACCGTTTAATCAAGAAAATAAAATGTTTAAGTCTAATATTACACACAATACCAAAAAATCAAGAATATACGCTTCTGACAGCTAGTGTCAAACCCGGACTATGGAAAGATACAAGACAAACAAGATAAAATTATGTTGACCAGATCCAGGGCACGAGAAGCACAAATTACACCTCCGGACTCGTCGCCCAGCTCCGCCTCCCATCCCCGTGCAGCGGCATCTCCGACAACGGGTATTGCAGAGGCGTCGAGCTCTAGTTCAAGCGACGAGTTCTTCTCTCCGCCGACGTCGCCAACACCTGAACGTCGGCCGAGGAGAGGCCGGCCACCGAATGGCTTAGGACCCCGACGCCCACCGGCTTCGAATAGGGCCCCCGCTACCGGTGGTGATGTGCACCGCATGCGATGGACTAACTCCATAAATGAAAACGCGGATCAGGTGCGGGCCATACAACGCTGTCGCTTGTTGGATGACGCCGTACTTGAGAGACTTCGCTCAGACGTGCAGTGTAGCCTCGTCACCCCTTCTTCGTCACGACCTGTGGGTCATGCTAATATTAGTGAAACACCACAGGCTGCTCCTGATGATGAAGTAACGGATGACGGGACTATAACCGTAAGTACTCAGTACAATGATAAATTAAGGAGCGCTTTGGAGCTTGCGATTCACGAGTTTCGATCCACTTGTAGCATTAACAGACCGCGGCTACCGCGTTTGCCTACGCATAGAAAAAACATAGCGCTAGTGTGTGCCCTAGACTCGATGTTACCAAAATATTTCGAGTCCAGTGTCGACCTTACTGATACACACTCAATTCTGTATTGTGCGGCTGTCACGGTATGTCGAGTAGCTGGCGTGAAATTCTCAGGAACTGAGACAGCTACTCGAGCTAAATCCACCGTGCCTGGCTGGCAATGCAGAATTGAGCGTCGTATCGCCGAGACTAGGGCACTCATTGGCAAGCTGTGCTGCTTCAGGTCTGGCAATACACGCCCGAGAGTAATGCGCTTTGTGACTCGAGCATTTTCAGGGACTAATGTTAGTCCTCGTGAATATTTGCTACGAGTCACAGAGCGCATTGACTTCCTGAAGCAGAAAGTTTATGCGTGGGCAAACCGTATACGACGTTACAAGAAGAGAGTGGATAGATACACCTTGAATCGTTCGTTCCAAAAATATGAGAGGTGGGTTTATAGAAGATGGGAGCAACCTAATTCAGATGTGGCTAATATGTGCCGACCCAATGCTAAAGACACTAGTTCATTCTGGCGTAGCATTTGGTCGGTGCCAGTTAGTCATACAGAGGGTGAATGGATACGGGATGTCAGGCAGTCATGTGAGTCAATACAAGCAATGGAGCCAATAGTTATTAGTGAAAATGATGTCGCCAGTGCAGTCCGTTCGTTATCAAACTGGAAATCAGCGGGACCGGACGGACTGCACAATTTCTGGCTAAAATGGCTCCACAGCTCACATGCCTGTTTGACATCACAGTTCCAGTTATCACTCGAATCAGGATCGCTCCCAGCTTTTATGACTACAGGCATAACCCACCTACTCTACAAATCAGGTAGTACCACGGACCCCAAAAATTATAGACCAATAACCTGTTTACCAACAATATATAAACTTCTTACATCCATTCTGACAGCTAAATTGTCAGCTCACATAGAGAATAACTCTATAATGTCTATCTCTCAGAATGGATGTAGAAGTGGGGCACGTGGTACGAAGGAGCTCCTTATTTTTGACATGGCCATTAGCCAACAGGTCCGCCGTAACCGAAAGAATCTGACGACATGCTGGATTGACTACAAGAAAGCCTACGATTCCGTGCCACATACATGGCTGTTGAGGGTGCTGGAGTTGTATAAAATTGATACAACTCTATGCACCTTCTTAAAGGAATGTATGGGGCAATGGAGTGAATCAGCAATTCTTCTTTCTCCAGGGTGTGGTCAGGTCCTTGGGGATGGTGTACCGATAAAGATCGAGAGGGGTATATTCCAGGGTGATAGCCTGAGTCCGTTATGGTTTTGCCTAGCACTGAATCCTCTCAGTACAATACTGGAGAATTCAGGACTAGGCTATCAGTTGCGGAGAGGAGGTCAAGTTATATCCCATCTTCTTTACATGGATGACTTGAAATTATTTGCCCCCACCGACTCCCAGCTGGTAGAATTACTTAAGGTAACTGAAACCTTTAGTAATTCTATCAGAATGGAGTTTGGTGTAGACAAATGTGCAGTCATGCATGTTAAGAAGGGTGGGGTTGTGGAATCTGAAAGAATTGAACTTTCAGATTCTACACAACTGAAATCTCTCTCGGCAACTGAAACCTATAAATATCTTGGTATGTCACAAGCGCTAGGTATTACTGAGGCTGCCATGAAACAGACGTTGCGGGATCATTTCTTTGGGCGCCTGAAAAAAGTACTTCAAAGTCTTTTATCGGGCGGTAACAAGGTGCGAGCCTACAACGGCTGGGTCATGCCAGTCTTAGTATACTCCTTTGGCATACTAAGATGGACTCAGACCGAATTAGATGCCCTGGATAGGAAAGTCCGTACGTTGCTAACTGCAAATCGTATGCACCACCCACGCTCTTCAGTAATGAGGTTGTATATCCCACGGAAGTGTGGGGGTCGTGGTTTTTTAAACGCCAAGACTCTCCACAACCGTGAGATATGCAACCTTAGGGAATATTTCCTAAACGTTCACGTGGGTGTGCACCGAGATGTAGTGGCAATAGACAACGGACTGACCTCTCTAGCTCTGGCTAAAGAGAACTGGCACAAACCGGTAATACTTAGCATCGCTGATCGCAAGGAAATATGGAAGAGCAAAGAGCTGCATGGACGTTTTTATCGGGCCTTAAATGGGCCCGACGTAGATATAAAAGCATCAGTGTTCTGGCTACGCTTCGGTGATCTCTTTGGAGAAACCGAAGGTTTTGTCTGTGCAATTACAGATGAAGTTGTCATGACGAATAATTATCGGAGGTATATCCTTAAGGACGGCACGATTGACATATGTCGGGCGTGTCACCGTCCCGGAGAATCCCTAAGACATATTATCTCTGGTTGTTCTCGTCTTGCTAACGGAGAGTATTTACATAGACACAACCAAGTGGCCAGAATCGTTCATCAACAACTTGCTCTGAAATACGATCTTGTAGATTCGGAGGTACCGTATTACAGGTATGTGCCCGACCCAGTTCTTCATAATGGTCGTGTCACGTTGTACTGGGATCGATCAATCGTCACTGACAGGACTATTGTAGCCAATAAGCCTGATATAGTGGTGATTGATCGATCAGAGCGTCTCGCAATAATTGTTGACATCACCATCCCCCATGATGACAATCTCGTGAAAGCCGAAAAAGACAAACAAATAAAATATTTGGACTTGGCTCACGAGATTGTCGACATGTGGGATGTGGATTCAGCAATTATTGTTCCGATAGTCGTATCGGTTCACGGACTGATTGCCAAGAGCCTCGATCAACATCTCCAGAGGCTCGCGTTAGGCAGTTGGGTCAAGGGCTTGATGCAGAAGGCAGTGCTCCTCGACACGGCACGTATTGTGAGGAGGTTCCTCTCCCTGGAGCCCTAACCACCGGTAGATTGGTCCCTGTACCCGATGCCGGTGGGCCACTATTTTTTATATTTTTAAATATATTTGTTTTTTTTTTATATAGAATGTATTTAAAAATATAATTTATATGTATTTTAAGAGTAATAAAGAGAATAATAATAGATTTATTTGCTTAAAATGTGGTAAGTATAAAGGTGACACATTAAAATTTATGAGCATAACACACATTTTGCCATTGCTCGTGGCATGCAAACATACAATTGGATTGAATTTTAACAATTAATTATAAAATACAATAAGCACTTAATACAAACTGACACACATGCAAAATTATAAATTATCAAATTCCTAATAATTATATGTCAATAGCCAATATTAATATTACATTACATAACATGAATTATATTATTATTGCAATGCATTTTTAAAATGATAAGAGCGGAAGGCAAACTTTTTTAGAAAATCATTGACGGAGTAGAAGCTCTCGTCTATTAACCATTTCCGTAAAGCCAGACAGAATTTACGATACGGTAGATTAATTATATGCTCAGGTAACGCATTATAGATAAGCGGTGCCATATAGACACAACTCACTCTAAACATTTCAAGTCGAGGTACTGGCATTTTTAGTTGCATTTGTGTAACTTTCCGCTTATTTATATTATTGTGCATTTCAAATAGTTCCTTGTTAGATTTTACAAATTTGGCTACTTCGTAGATATATATACAAGGAACAGTCAAAAGATTTTCAGATGTAAAAATCGGCTTACATGATTCAGACCATTTCATATTAAATATAGCACGAATACATTTCTTTTGTGCAACAAAGACCCGCTGCAAATCAGATGAGTACCCCCAGACTATTATACCATACCGAATTATAGAGCAGACATTATGCATGGTATACCATTAGTGATGTTTTCCTGGAAGTCACGTTGTTAATTTTTTTTAAAGCAAATACAAATCTATTTATTTTTTTGCTAACATTGTCAATATGTGCTTTCCATGTCAGGTGTTCGTCCACTATAACACCTAGAAACTTTGTGCTAGGCACCGTCCCGACTGTCACGCTATCATACTCAATATTGAAAGTTATGTCTTTGATTTTAGTTGACCTAAAGTGAATAATTTTTGTTTTTGCAATGTTTATTTTTAGTGCATTACTATGTAACCATTTCCCTACATCTTGTAAAGCCATATTTAATTTACTTTCACACGTGTTCATATTATCACATTCAATAATAATGGTGGTGTCATCCGCAAACAAAACGCAATCATGATTATGAATTGCTCTAGGTAAATCATTAATATAAATAAGAAATAACAGGGGGCCCAAGATACTCCCTTGTGGAACTCCATGGAAATTAAGTCTAGGTTCGGAGTCAAAGGTTTCTACACTATTTGTGATATCATTGAACTTTTTAACTCTAACTATTTGTTTTCTGCCAGATAAATACGATTCAAACCATTTTAGAGCTATACCACGAATTCCACATTTTTCTAATTTTTCAGCAAGTACATTGTGATTTACAAAATCGAACGCTTTACTTAGATCCAAAAAAAGTACCACGGAAGGCATTTTCTTGTTAATTCTATTAATTATTGATCTTATCAAAATAAATGTGGCAAGTTGAGTTGATTTATTTTTCCTAAATCCAAATTGCTCTTTAGCCAAAACATCAAATTTATCTAAAAAACTTAGAACCCTTCTATTCACAACTTTTTCAAAGATCTTGGATAGTATAGGGGTCAACGATATGGGTCGATAGCTATTTTTTTCTGTTTTGGTGCCCTTTTTATGAAGAGGTTTTATGATGTTTTGTAGTAGTAGCGTGGCGTATGCAGGGAATACAACCGAGTATATGTGCTCGTACCATATTTTTCACCCGGCTGATCCAGTATTTGGTTCGTATAAAGTTGAGCACCAATTGTTGACCTCCATGAAAAGTTCTTTCATGAACGTCGGCTACAATCAACTTAGCCAAGCTTGAGTCATAAGGTATAACAATTGGATGCTTTGTATCCTCAGGTAGTTCAGAGCAACGGAGCCTACCCCCAACGCGTAATAGCTTACTGTTATTATCTATGAAAATGTTTAATTTATACAATGGACTTCTCATATCTAATGTTGTGTTGTTTCCCAGGGCTACAATTTCTGCCTGAAACCATTGCTGCTGACTTTGCCTAATGCAAATGTGCAAGGATTCCCGCAGTTCCATTACTGGCAGGTACCTTTTTTTTTTTTTTTTTTTTCGTGCGGAAATCCCCTCGGATACCCCCCCGCCGGCCAGCGGGGGCGGTTATGTCGGGCTTGAATCGACTAAAACCGCACGCCGTCTCGGGTCTGCAGACGCCGGGGTGTAAGGTTGCCCATAGAGCATATCCCTCGCACCCCGACTGACCCTGGGCCATCTCCGGTTTCGAGATGGCCCCCTCGGGTTTGGGAACCACGGTGTCCCCGTCTTGCCCCGGTTTAGGGGAGGGGCGCTAGTCGCCCTACCGTCCCGGCCTGCTTCTGCTGGGGTGACAGGCGGCCTCACCTGCCACCCCCAGGCCTGCGCTCATGGAGGACGGAGGTCGTTGAGCGACCTCCGGCGCCTGAGTCGCCTGCGACGCGCGGCGAACATGTTGCGGGCTCGGCGGGCCGGGAGAGTTCTGAGCCTCTCCCGGGCGCGCTCCGCCATCTCCTTCGCGAGCATCACATGCTCGCAGAAGGAGGTGGCGGCGGCCCACGCGCTCGCGCTCCGCACCATTGCCGCAATCATGCTGCCGAGCGAGAGGACTCCCACCCCGATACTGGCAGGTACCTAAGGTGTCATTTTGATATTGTTTTTACGATGTATTGTTGACTGTAAAAACCTTTTACAGAGAGCCACAACCCTTATTAGCCTTCTTAGCGATGAAAATCGTCTAGATTTCCCCAGACTTTATCAAAATTCGGTACCATGGTGACGGTATGAACCTTCACAGCTTTTTTCTCCTCATTGGTACTTATTGCACTAGGCCTCGGATATTCTATTGGATCGCTGCTTAACCAATGTGGTCCATGTTTCCAAAGATCACTACTGAGTAGACAAGAAGACGATGCTCCGCGAGAAACGAGATCCGCCGGGTTGTCTTTGGACTTGACATGAGCCCATTGTGTATTGTCTAACAAACTGAGTATCTCCGAAGTTCGATTAGGTACGTAGGTTTTCCAACGACTCGGATGATCGCTTAACCACGCTAAGACAACAGAGGAATCGGTCCAAGTATGAATATTTGTCTTTGGTATGTTCATTACTTTAGCCACTTCAGTTAGCAATTTTGCCACTAAAACAGAGCCACATAGTTCCAATCGAGGAATGGATACTTGTCTAATCGGAGCGACCTTCGTTTTGGCTGTTAGAAGACCCATCTTCTAATAGCCAAAACTTGAGAACTTCCGACTTCAAACGGTCACTTTCGGGACGTCTTGCGCTCCTTATTTAGCAGTTAAGTCGTTGCATCAAGTTGCTAGCGATGAAGGTGAAAACTATTCATTGGCGGCTGACCGGGTAATCACTGACTTTTATATGGATGACCTTATGACAGGCTGCCAATCTGAAACAGAAGTAATCAAAATATACAACGAAATGAATGAGTTATTAGAGAAAGGAGGATTCCAGCTACAAAAATGGACAAGTAATCGGATGCACTTACTTGAAATGTTAAAGGAAGATTCGGGTAAGGATTTAGAAATAAAAATAGATAAAGGTATAAAAAATTTTTGGAATAGACATACCGATGAATTCGATTACTCCGTGAGAATGTCATCTCCTGCTGCACCTGAAACAAAAAGAACAGTAATTTCTGAAATATCACGGCTGTATGATCCATTGGGATGGATAGCGCCCTGTATTATAACATCGAAGGTGTTTATTCAGAAGTTATGGATTGCTGGTATCGACTGGGATGATGAGCTGCCAACAGGACTCGAACAAGAATGGAAATATTACCGAACAGAACTGGAGAAATTAGTTGACTTTCACATTCCTAGGTGGATTGGCAAAGAGGAAGGAAGTGTTGTGATGGAGCTGCATGGATTTAGCGATGCATCCAATATAGCTTATGCCGCTGTAGTGTACAGTAGAATCATAGATGTCAATCGGGGGATACATACCCATCTTCTAACAGCCAAAACGAAGGTCGCTCCGATTAGACAAGTATCCATTCCTCGATTGGAACTATGTGGCTCTGTTTTAGTGGCAAAATTGCTAACTGAAGTGGCTAAAGTAATGAACATACCAAAGACAAATATTCATGCTTGGACCGATTCCTCTGTTGTCTTAGCGTGGTTAAGCGATCATCCGAGTCGTTGGAAAACCTACGTAGCTAATCGAACTTCGGAGATACTCAGTTTGTTAGACAATACACAATGGGCTCATGTCAAGTCCAAAGACAACACACCCACGCGTGTATGAAGTGACGAAATTATACGACTTTAAGGGGAAAAGATATTATTTATTTATTAACCACTCGCACTTCCTACTTATATTATTAGGGATTTACGCGGTTGTTTTAACTTTAAATAGCGGACTGGGACGTATAACGCGGACTCGGCCCAAGGATAGGGCTTAAAGCGGGGCTCTTCCCAGGATACTTTTCTCAGCTTCAATCGGAACGGCTCCACTTGGCCCGTTCAGATCCCGAATGTCCAGGCCGCGATTGTTTTATATCCTTCCTAATTCAAATTGTTTAAAAGGTACAATAGTTTTATTTAAACTCTGACACATGATGGCCAGGTAAACGAACCGTAGTGTTTGAACGAGGTTCGAACACTACAGTACCAATGAGGAGAAGAAAGCTGTGAAGGTTCATACTGTCACCATGGTACCGAATTTTGATGAAGTCTGGGGAAATCTACACGATTTTCATCGCTAAGAAGGCTAATAAGGGTTGTGGCTCTCTGTAAAAGGTTTTTACAGTCAACAATACATCGTAAAAACAATATCAAAATGACACCTTAGGTACCTGCCAGTAATGGAACTGCGGGAATCCTTGCACATTTGCATTAGGTAAAGTCAGCAGCAATGGTTTCAGGCAGAAATTGTAGCCCTGGGAAACAACACAACATTAGATATGAGAAGTCCATTGTATAAATTAAACATTTTCATAGATAATTAAAAGTAAGCTATTACGCGTTGGCGGTAGGCTCCGTTGCTCTGAACTACCTGAGGATACAAAGCATCCAATTGTTATACCTTATGACTCAAGCTTGGCTAAGTTGATTGTAGCCGACGCTCATGAAAGAACTTTTCATGGAGGTCAACAATTGGTGCTCAACTTTATACGAACCAAATAATGGATCAGCCGGGTGAGAAATATGGTACGAGCACATATACACGGTTGTATTCCGTTTTTTAATACGGGTGTCGACTACGCGGGACCCATCAACATGAGGTATGCTAAAGGACGTGGGCAGCGATCGTATAAAGGGTACATCTGCTTGTTCAGCTTGTTTCGCGCGCATTGCCTGCTCGCAGAAAGAGGTGGGGGCGTGCCACTTGCTCCCGTCGGAGACCACGGCCCTCACCATGGTCTCCAACGAGAGAACGTCCACGCCCAGGACCGCAACGAGATCCCGGCGTTGACTCGCCCACGCAGGGCACTCCACCAACGTGTGGAGCGCCGTGTCTTCGCCAGGATCCTCGCAGTGCAGGCACTGCGGCGTTGTCTCCCGGTGGATGCGCCACAGATACTTACCGGAACACCCGTGTCCGGTAACCATCTGGCACATCCGGTAGGAGAGGTCCCCATGGTCCCTCTCTCCAACCACTCCTTCATGATCGGTCTCACCGCCGCAATGGTGGATTCCCCCCACCTTGGGTGCTCAAGTCGCACCCTCCATGTCTCCATGAGTTCCCGGTGGAGCTGGGACCGCTGAGCCCAGATTTCTCGGGGCTCCGGCCTATGGCCCCGCTCCAGCGCCTCCTTGTCATATAACGTTTTTTTTACCCGGCTGCGCCAGAAGGAGGGTTATGTTTTTCGAGAGTATGTATGTATGTATAATTGTTTGGCACGCTCTGCAGCCTGAAAGGCTCGATGTATTTTAGCTTGAGAGGTGCCGTTAGACTCGTATTTACTGTGAGAGTGACACTGGGTATATCAAAATAATAAGAAAGACGAAATGGTGGATTTTTGGCGCTAAAATGTATGTTATTCAAAAAATATTTTCACTCAAACTTATCGAGTAGGGTATCAAAATGAAGAACTTTAAAAGGGGTTTTCAAAAATATATATATCATAACTAAAAAGTATACAATAAAATTATTAATAAAAAAATCAAATAACCCGACTACCCTAAAAAGATCGAAACAAGTTTGATAGCAGGCGGGACCCAGATGCAAATCATAACCCGAAAGAAAATTAATGGGTCCCGCCTGCTATCAAACTTGTTTCGGTCTTTTTAGGGCAGTCGGGTTATTTGTTTTTTTTATTAATAATCGTTTTGACATGTTTATTTATTGATCCGGTACATAATGAGTGAAATTACGAAGAAAAAGTTGTAAGTATACTGTTATTGTGAATAAATGTGTGAATACTGTGAATTCGCTCTAAACAATTTGTTACAAAGAATATATTTTTTAGGATTAGGAGCACAGCAGCTCAAATAAGAGTTTTATAGAATAGCTAGGTATTATACACATTCACATGCGATTATAAAATGCAACATTATTTACCTTATAATGTACTGGCAAGCCATCTGATTCATTTAAGGGCCGTAATGCGTTATTCAATGCATTGCATAAATATAGGGCCATATCTTTAGAAATCCTATAATTTCGTATGAATTTCCTCTCTGGCAATTCGAACACGTTCATTTGATCCCGCAGCATACGCCGCTGAATTTTTCGTTGTTGCGTTTGTTGTGTTTGCCGCGAGGCATTTTTAATTGTGTATTATGCAATCTTTATTTATTTATCAACTCTTGTCCCCACCTCAATAGTTCGGAGACTAATATCTCTCTATCATCTGTCAAAAAGAGACAAATGATCTCCACTTTGCGGCCGCCGTGCTAAGCAAGTGGAGAAATAGTCCCTTGTCTACGTCACACCGAGAGATATAAGTTATCTCCTTTGACGCCATGCTAGCTACCGGGGAGAAACACCTTTGTCCCCTGTCAATTTGACATAAGCGGTGGAAATAGATATTTGTCCCGCGCCCATGTTAGGCCTGCTGATTCTGACTCTGACGGCCATCGCTTTTAACGGGCTGTTTAATACAGCCACGTTGCGGGCCGCCAGAGTCTCCGCCCATACTGGGTCCCCGTACAGGGCCATGCTTCGCACGATCCCCAGGTACAGTCTCCTAGTGGGGGCGTTGGGTCCCTTAACATTGGGCATCAGCCGCAATAGCGCGGCCGCAGCCCCCCTCAGTTTCGGGACCAAACTTCGGAGATGAGGTCCGAAGTCCCATCGGCTATCGAGTACGAGCCCAAGGTACTTCATCGTGGGCTCGATGCCGATGCTTACGCCCCCTACGGTTATGCTGGTTCCCGCAGGTGGCCCCCTCCGAGGCCCGTGGAAACACATAGCCTCGGATTTGGGGAGAGCCACCTCGAGTCCCAGCCACCGTATTCGACCCACGACTTGAGCAACCCCTGCCGTGGCCTTTAGTGCCGCGCTTCGGTGCGTTGCTCCCCGCGCCATAACGAGGGTGTCGTCAGCATAACATTTTATGCTGACACCCTCGAGCAATGAACCGCGCAGCACCCAGTCGTATCCGATGTTCCACAGGAGTGGCCCTAGGGCCGACCCCTGCGGAACACCGCACGACACTTTTCGCCGCCCTGGCCCTAGCCAGCTCGGGTAATCTATGGCCATCCCGCATCCCCCTGTCGTACCAGTTGAATGCACTACCGCTACGCCACAGATGCCGTCAAATTCTAGGGTAGACAGCACTATTTAGACCCATAGTAATGAAATAAAATAAAATTAAGACCTTCTAATGTGGGTTTTAGAATGGGGGTCTACTATATATTTTCTTCCGAGTGTCGTCCGAGGCGACTAAGGAATGTAGCTGTTCAGTATTTGTCGAAATGTTCCACCTAGACCTTCGGCCCAAGGCAACCTCATATGCAAACCCCTATACCGGTTACTATAAGGCCGTATAAGGCTGAAGCGCAGGCTTCCTGCTTAGGGTTCGGGTTTTGGGCTCAAACGGTAGTCGCTCCGATAAAAGCCGAGATAAGCCACATTAAGAGATTAACAAGCAGACCCCGGGCTACAAAGTGCAAGCTTTGAATGCATTATTGCGCATGGATAATGCACATGGATGCGCATAGATTGGCGCTTGTATTAAATTTATCAGAAATATTTTTAATTAAAGATCACACCTAATCTGAGCAATGGATAGGTATGACTAACGGTATCTGTCTCACTTACAATTAATTGAAATCGCTTAGACAGCGGTACTCCTGTAAGTGAAAATAGCAACTAAGGTACCAATACTAGAATACAAAACAGATACGAATTTAGCGCGAAACAGTATTACGTATTTATGCCTAGGTTATATGTGTTGTGGTATGCATCCTTTGCGGCTGACCTATTCGGCACTGGGCCAAGCACGTACACAATTTACTTAGCTGTGGTCCCACCTACACCGTGATTTGAATACACTTTAAAGTTTAAAATATGTCAACGTGTTATAGAAATCGTAGTTCCCATAATTTAGTTATGAGTGTCTCGGAAAAAATAAGTCGGCACAAGCCCGACATAACCGCCTCCGCTGGCCGGCGGGGGGTGAGGAATTTTCGTGTGGAAATCCGAAGGGATTTCCGCACGAAAAAAAGAGGTACCACTATAGTTTTCTGTAAGTTATTTACGTGGTCAGGCGATTATCATTCATACTACTAACGGTATCCTGATCGACGGAAATCAATAAGTAATCCAAGTGATAATATTTTTATATTTATCATAGACATGAAGTGTTTATTAATACAGGAATATATTTTACATTTTTTTTCAAATGAGCCAGCTATTGGCAGGTTTATTGATTATCACTTTATAGAAGACGTCACATTCTGTAAATTATATACCAATGGATCCCTGACATTTTATTACGTTAAAACAAGATACAGTAGTCATTAGCTTTTATTAACTTCAGTAGTTTTACCTATGTTATAAACTCTTGGAAGTTGATTTTAATCTAGTTATAATAATCCTATTGATATGCAATAGTCGGCTCGTAAAATACGGATAACAATACAATAGTTTGAAACCTTCGAGCTAATCTGATTATAGAGCCAGGAACTTGATACCGGATCTAGTAGAAAAGTATCATAACCGTGATGAATAAGTGATCAAAATACAAGCCAGTAAGTACCTACATCCCACCTCGAGCGTAGGTATACCTGTTGTGGGTACTGTAGCCACGCTACATCCTAAATCCTAAAGATTGAGAGTTTTGAATGAAAGTTCCAGATTATATCTTGAAAACAACATATACTTAAAGGAAATAGCAGAGAGTCTGCCGAAATTTCTTTCACTGAACGCTATACGCGTTGACATTGTTTTATGGTCTAGTGACAAAAACTTTCTAGATTTACTTATCTCGTTTCCCTCTTTGCACATAGTTACTGTTTTATATGTGCCATCCAGATGCAAATGGAACGAGACAAAGTTATGTTGCAAAACTAAGTTTTCTCCAACTTAGGAGGAACTGTTATAAATAACTGAATTCGTCTTGTGTTAGTTCTGCACCTCCAACTTACCGCTGTTGCAGTCACTCGTGAATCTAAAAGGGGAAACCCGTTAGATGTAATGTTATTATGTATATTTTTGAATATGTTCTTTATCGGTCAAGTTGTACAACTTGTATAACTTACAAGATGTACCGGGTACCACTGCACTAGGTACTTGATAGAAGGCTCCCTTTATAAAAGTTTTTAGGATCCCTGATTGTTTTGGATGGTTCCGTGATAACCTTCATGCAATTGCAAGCAATAAGTTGCCAAACTCTGTGGCGTGGCGGTAGAACATTCGACTGCTACGTCGGAGGTCGCAGGTTCGATTCCCGCTCAGTGTAAATATTTGTATGTATGAATATGTCTATTTGCATTGGTCTGGGTGTTATTTCTATGTATAATATGCATATGTATATGTGTGCATTAATAAATGTTAATTATCGCTCGCTTAATAATGTACCCGGTAGATGGCAATAGGCTCGCCCCCTATTACATTGGGACCTTAAAATAACTGGCGAATCGTGGGTGTGTAAATCACCTCTGCCTACCCCTTCGGGGATACAGGCGTGAAGTTATGTTATGTTATGTTTATGTTATAATATGCATGGATTTACAAAAAAAATCTAAGTATGTTTATCTGTATTCTAGAACCCATAACACAAGCTAGTTAAGCTACGCGTACTTTGGGTCTAGATAGCGCTGTGTAGAATGTCCTAAAATATTATTATTATAATACTAGCTGACCCGGCGAACTTCGTACCGCCTTAGCGTAAATTTGATGCACTACTTTATTTTGTATAGCTGACCTATCTTATGTATGCGTACCTATTCAATTAGAACTGGAATCTATAATATCCTCCATATAAAAATGAATACCTATTTCCCTGGTCTCGTCATACCTGAGAAGGACTCTTACCGTGATTAACAAACACTTATTAGCAAACAAAAAACTTCTTAGTCTTTTAAAACAAAACGTACTTTATCAAAAACTTAATAAAATTATTTTTAGCGCGGATATGGATGTGTGACAGATTACCACATATTTTTTTGTTTTAAATTGAATGACGTTGACATTTGTTAGCGCGGTTATGTCTGTGGTGTCATAGATCACCACAGAGTTTTTTGTTTTAAATTGAATGACGGTGACATTCGTAACGCGCTTTTTTTAAAATATGCAAAATTAAATGTATATTTTTCAATCTTTCTGAGAGATTTTCTTAATATTTTTTTCCGTAAGAACCTTGTACGGAGTATTAGAAAACTACAAAAAAAAAATCAGCCAAATCGGTCAAGCCGTTTTCATGCTATGTCGTGACAACGGAAAACGGGTTTCATTTTTATATATATAGATTATAAAGTTTTATAGCAATTATACGACAGCGCATAGAATATTATAAATTAGTATCGCTTTATATGTAATTAGATCAATGTAAAATAAATTAAAGAGCAATATTTGGGTTTAATTTTATTTCATCAGTAATCATTCATTTTTTTATTAAAAAGAATTTCAGGATTAATTGATCCTTAAAAATTATATAGTCTAGAAATGACATGTTGCAAATGCATGCTGCATTTCGTACTGTTACCTAACGTTGATATTTCTTACTAACTGTACTGTCGCAGTTCAGCCAGCTCATTCAATCTGGGAGAAGTAAAGCTCTATCACTTATAAAAGAAAATCTATTACTTTCATAGATACGACATACCACTACCTACGCTGTTGTGTCCTCAGAGAAGTGGTACCTTTTTTTTTTTTTTTTTTTTTCGTGCGGAAATCCCTTCGGATACCGCCCCCGCTCTCCAGCGGGGGCGGTATCCGAAGGGCGGTTATGTCGGGCTTGAACCGACTAAAACCGCACGCCGTCTCGGGTCTTAAGACGCCGGGGTGTAAGGTTACCCATAGAGCATATCCCTCGCACCCCGACTGACCCTGGGCCATCTCCGGTTTCGAGAGGCCCCCTTCCTTGCTCTCCACTGTGCCATCTGCTAATCAGAGGGACACGTGGAAAGCTTCCGAACAGCCCTCAACAGGGCCGTCCTCGCCTCGGTCGGAGTTGGCCGTAGGCGGCAGCGTCTCTCCCGCCCTAGGAGAGAGGCGCTGCCGTCTCCGTTGCCCAGGGTGCACCGCGTGGAGGTCCCCAACCAAGCACCCCCAGAGAAGTGGTACCTGCTGGGGTTACCGCATCCACAAAAAGTAAAGGTGCGTTTTCATATTGACACTCAAGTTATTACAATTATAAAATTAGCAAGTCATGACTCGAATAACAGTCTTTACAACATTACTGGAATCTACCTGATATTACACAGTTTTAGTAATAGAAGAAATAGAACAAAACACCTTTATTGACCCCTAATGATGGAAACAGTAAAGGATAAGGAATTTCAACTAATTTCGTCACTAAGTAAGAGGTTTCCTTGCCAAAGGCCTACCTCTTAATTTAAATAAGCAATAATAAAGGGCTCCGAAGTGCAAACACTTTTTGAGTTAGAGCCTATTATCACAACAACAATCGAGGCATCTTCCTCCCCCCTTTTGTTGAAGTAAGTACCTACAGCTGATGCCGGCGCCGTCCGCGCGGATGCCGGTTATCATTTTTTGGTTATATCTCCGGTTCTACTTAACGAATTGCAATCAAACATATGGCAGGTTTTAAGTCTGACCAAGTTTAACCTTTCTAATAGAAAAAAAACCGCATCAAAATCCTTATATATTTTATCCTTTTTTTATATATTTAGTCCGTCTAATTGACTGCACCCCGCCTGATGGTTTCTGCGTTCATCGCGAACAAACAGACAAACAGACGAGAATTCCAAAAAAAAAATGATCCAAGGTTTTGGAACAAAGTTCCTTATCGCGCGCTACGAAAGGAGGCTAGACGGAAAAAATTAAGAGCAAAAGTTGTAACGACACTTTTTGCTTCTGTAACTTCTGCGCACCGATCCGCGCATTGTTGTCACGGTATGTACTATGGAAACGTATGGTGTCAATATTTTCTCTTATGTAAAAATAAACTACGATTTGATTTCATATTTTTAATGTGTTTCCTTGAGGCGTAAAAGTGGTGACCCCGACATGATGGATATCATTTGTGAATTCGCTAATGAATAGGAGTTGACGAGTACGACGAGTAGTTTCAGCTTCTGAAGAACTTATCAAAAGCGCGTAAGTCAGCGGTTTATGATCAGTAAAAATTATGAGTTAAATTAAGTCCCGCGCATCTATGATATCTACGAGAGAATAGACAGTCAGAGTGCGTATATATATATATATATGTGTGTGTGTGTGTGTATGTAAGGAACTTTGTTTCATCCGGGTGTCCCTTGACATCTCTTAAGTTTTTTTATATCCAATGTACAGATACAACTAATTTAGAATTGTATAATAGTATAGATAGATAAACATACAGATATTGCACTGTACACACTAAAAAAACATAAAATATGTTATATATATATATATATATATATATATATATATAATGTTTGATCTACGATCTATGATGTTTGATCAATGATCAATGGTCGGTGACCATAATATTTGTAGGAATGTACTGAAGTTTTAGATTAGAGTCTCATATAAAATGGTGTCAATATGTTTAGTGCGTGAGTGGTACGCGTTGTTTTGTGGTAATTTGAGTGAACTTTGAGTCACTTTAATCTGTATTGTTGGTGATACAATGATTCAAATCAACAACTTCTTTAATGTGCGATTAAAGATATATTGCCTATTTACATTCTTCACCAAGAGCCATATATTCTGCTTCAGTAGTAGATAACGCAACTGTTCTTAGCTTACGTGCTTCCCACGATACAGATGCATTGCTCAATTTGAAAACGTATCTTGTGTAGGATCGTCTGTCAACTACATTAGTGCTAATTATACATAATAATATAATGGTAAGCTTCCTCGTGCACCCTGGTTTGATGATTCTAAATTAAGTAGAAATTATGTAAAACTAGCCCTAAGACTCAGATCTGGACATTTTCCATCGGCAAAGTTCGCATACTTAATTTAAAAAAAAAACACCTAATTGTATTGCTTGCAATACAATTGAAGATATACAACATTTGCTGATGGAATGTGTCCGGAACAAAAATAAACGCGACTCGCTGCTGAGCGAACTAAATCTAAACAGACTAGATGTAGGTCTCATTCAAACAATCTTATCAAGACCAAAATCGGAAGTGGCTAAGAAGATTTGTCGTTTGGCTATGGTGGTTCAGCAGTGAATCGCCTTATCTAAAGTGATTAATTAAGTACCTAAACAATTGTAGTGATGCTAGATAGTGTTTAAAGGTCATACCTTTAAACATTATCTAGCATCACTACAATTGTTTGGCATATCCTTCGTGGATGAAAACCCCTAAATAAAATAAAGATTAAAAAAAAAAATATGGTTAGGTTTTCTTATTATTTAACAACGAACCATGAAGGATCAACAACATTAATGCAATATTTCATCAAATATCATACGGGACTTAATATTGTCGTCATTGTCTTAACATCGTGATCATATTATAAGGTACGAACCCTGTCGTTTCTCCGACGTTTTGATCGTATTGCACCAGAAGTCAAGTCAGTGCCTGGGCCGACGCCGGCTACGGCTATAATGTGTATGGATAGACCTTTACCCCTCTTATCTTATATATATATGGGGAATCGGTGCGGACCGTACTAACTCCCTATGTTGGAATGATAGTAAAATTAGGTGTTGCTGGCAACCGATTGAGTTGACCAGATACTCTTCGAAACACGGGTTATATATATACTGAGGGCCAATTCTCGTAATAAAAATATATTCAAGATTCAGCCTCAATCTAGTCTCGATCCCCTTATTGTCAAAGAACGTGTTCTCATAACAAAATTTTCAATATTTTTAACAAAATTCTGTTACGAAAACACCTTTTTTGACATTTGGGAGATCGAGACTAGATTGAGACTGAATTTTGAACACCTTTTTATTACGAGAATTGGCCCTCTGATATATAAATACACGATTAGCACTAGTAAGTGAATCCATATTATAGATATCGTTTTATTTTTAAAAATCCCTAATATTACTTGCCACCGAATCACCCCTTTAACATTATGTATGATATATTTTAGGTGGAACTCTAAGGGTGGTAAGCGACCCGTGCTTGCTATACCAAGAATCAGTAAGAATTAAGTTTAAAAACAAATATCTAGTTCGCAGAGATAAAACTTTAATTGTAGCCTTCTTATTAATACTGCGGATTAACTTATAATCTCGTTGAACAAATATTAAAACACAAATATAGGGACGAACTCCTATAACAAATGCAAGCAAATATTTTGTTTCGTTATCTCTTGTGTAAAAAATTATGTAAATAATTTGCAATAAATTTTGTTTAATTGTTATTCTCAAAGTAAAACAACGAAATAAATATTTAATTTCCTTCGTTCCTAATTCCCACTTCATTTTATAAATCTTATTTTTTGTTGTTGGCAATATTCTACGTTCGCATTTTTAATATTGGAGGTACAATAAAAACATTGTTCCGAATTCGGCACAAAACAAGATATTTGAAGGGTGGAAATCATTTGATAACGCAAATATTTTACTTAAGTCAGCCGATGCTGCGTCGTCGAGGCGGAGATATGCTAACGAACTGCTATTATGTTTCACCCTCGTGTCACTATGTGAAGGTTTTGCACTCTCGACCGACTTATGCCTGGGGTTGTTTCAGAAAATCATTTGTTGCTTTAGGGAAAAGCTCGCAGTTACAACACGCGCGCCGGCGAGTACAGTCGTTCGGGCGCCTGGCCCTTTGACTCCTCCAATCACGAACAATATTCCGATGTCATTGGGCCAATGTCTTACCCATTTATTCAGGTCGATGAACAATAACACGGGTGTATAAATTTAGAAAATAAAAATTAATGAAACGTGATTTTATTGCACAATTTAGAGAACTTGTGACAGATTGAAGTTTATGGACTTTTGCGGAAGTGTTAATGGATAGTTATGTTTATCTGATATTTGGAATGACTAAAATAAGTAAGTATTAGTAATAATATATATTATTCAAATATAATTAACACGTAGTAATCGACTTTCAATAATAAACTTCTGAAACGTTTTAAAATTGGCGGAAAAGAAAAAGTTTTATGATGAGATTTGTTGCGAAATTGGTTAATTAAAGTTGTCCTTGTTAATTTGTTTCTTTTGGAAGTTTTGCAAAGGTTTTATAATAATACCTGGAAATATCGTTTTTACTTGAACAATTCATCAATATTCAAAATGTTGGTTCTCAAATTAGCATAGTATTATTATTTATTCTTATTAGGAATTAAAAACATTCAAAGCTCTACGGGCGATTTTCACGAATATCCCACATTAAATAAAACTAATTTCAACAGATTCTTCAGCGGTTTACTATGTGATTTATTAACAAATTATATATTTAGTCTGCTCATGATGCTTCGCTTGCTTTTTAGTAGCCATAGTCATTGACATTTCATGGGAGCAGTGTAAGTACTAAAATAACACATAATAAATCGCAATAGAATCCGCTTTAAAATTTGTTTTATTTCAAACTAGCTGTTGACCGCGTCTTCACCCACGTGGAATTCCAATCCGTTCCCGCTTCCCATGGGAACCTATTCCAGGGATAAAAAGTAGCCTATGTGTTATGCCAGGCTATAATCTATTCCTGTATTAAATTTCAGCCAGTCCCGTTCAGCCGTTTAGTGCGCGAAAGAGTCAGAAACATCAGTCATTAGTAGGATAGTAGGACTAGTAATAGACTTAATTTTAAAACTATTTTATTTCCTTCATTAATATAACGAATTAAGGAATAGGATTTCATCTCGTCTGGGGTGTCAGACGGCAGTTGTTCCTATAAAAGTCAATGAAACCGAACCATGGAAAGAACGAGTCGGAGAGCGGACCCCGGGTTCCAAAGTGCAAGCTTTGGTTGCAACTGGATTGACGCTCGGATGATCAGGACAATCACTATCACTAAATATTTATAAAGTCAAGTCCTCCTCCGCGTCAAGAGTCATAAACTCAAAAACTACTGCACTGATTTTCATGCTATTTTCACCAATAGATAGTGGTTCTCAAGGAAGGTTTTAGTGTATAATTTGATAAGATTTTGTATACATTGGCTAAAAAAGCAATATCTGTTCGAGGTGTCGAAAAAAAAGCCGTCTGGGAGCTTTCAACGAAAACGCTGCATAAACCCTTTGAGATATAACAAAATGATATATGGTGAAATTGTGTATCTTATAAAGGGTACGGTGGTGTAATAGGGTCCCATGGGTAGAGGCAACGGGATCATAATTCCACACAGGTAAACCCGCAGGCAACAGCTAGTACAGAGCAAAGAACACTTGTAGATAATAGTCATGGTTTTCATAGAGGGTAGGTACCCATCGGGCGCGGGGCGCGAGTGAATTGCCTAATTGGGCCACCTTATTTGGTTAGTTAGAGACCCGAGACGGCGTGCGGTTTGGGGCGTAACCACCCCAGCTAGGCGGGGGAGGGGGGGGTAGTAATCCGGTGGGATTTCCGTGCGCCAAAAAAAGCATAGGCCGGCTCAACCGGGAAGTACCCTTTCGAACTCCTCCTTCATTCTTGCAGTCGGCAACGAGCGATGGCATCACATGCTTTTATATACTACAGTAACTGCTTACATATATGTGTTTGTATAAATAAATAATAGCAGATATTTCATCAACATAGTAATTTTCTCGATGCTTCTGGAGTTTGCGCTTTGGTGCCCGATGTCTGTTTGTTGTTTTCGATTGTTATATCAAGATTTCCGGAAGCGCCTTCCGTCTGTTCTCCTAATTCGGAGAGGAAAACCAGCGCCAGAGCCTCGTCCGTGGTTTAGCAAGTGCACCGCACCGAATTGCAGGTGAAGGATGTTGGTAGTACCTGTAAACTGTAACAGATATTTGATAGGATTTATTTTCTCGGAACGTATTCTCTGTCATAAACGTCAGATCGTATTGAGATGCACTATTTTGCATGACTCTTCCATTTAGTACCAGTACTTAATATGTATATATATATATATATATATATATTTCAGCACCATCTTCACCCAAACTAAACTTTGCTGGTAAGGACTATAGGTACAGGTATAGAATGTCGAACATCATACTTATATACTTGTTTTTGTTAATACATACCTACATATTATACACAACAACACTAAGACTAATCCAAATTAATTATATTCATACATACAAATAATTGCACTGCGCGGAAATAAACTCGCAACCTGCGACGTTTTTTATACATAATTTTTTTATAATGCGTTCATAAAATTTAATACACAGGTATAGCTATAAGACTGAAACTTACAAATAAGATCCGCTTAAGAGTTTCTTGTAAAATGTCGTCAATATACTTACATAAGTATTCAAGCGTTTTCTTGCAACCAAGGATACCTAATATCAGGTTGAAGACTAGAAAGTCAACGTAAACATACAACAAAACAATTCTAATAAGAAAGTGAACAAAATTGGTACCTTAAGTAGGTATCTATGACTTCTCGGCTTTGATACGGTGTCCAAAGATTTGGAGTAATTAAACAGATTTAGTGCTCGGCTTGCTTCGCTCGCCGCTGTTGACAGGGAATTTTAAATTTAAAGCCGTATCAGACTCAGTTCCGAGCCAAATTGTTACAACATTTACCTTCTTTGTCTCATTGTTTTATAGTTTACACAGTAATTATTCATTTGTAGAATATACTACTTCCGGGCTGTTTGGCCGTGGTCCATATGAAACTTGTGTTCCAAAGGTTTCGCCGATCACTGTGCTCGACATCTTCGGTGGTACAGGTCGGCTGCGACTTCGTGCGAATGAGTCGCCGCCCGAGGAAGCCTAAAGAATTATTATTTTGTTTTTATCTTGCCCGTAGAAATATTGTTTTTCCAAATAAATAAAAACATGAAATATTATGGGTTTATTAATGGATGCTAGTTAGTTATATTTAAGGAGGTTAAAAACTTCATTTTGTTGAAGAAAGCTTCAGCATTGCCGATTACGCGTAATACATTCAAGCTGTCTCGCCACGAGCTAATTCGTTGAAAGACTTCACATTCAACGTACAATGTCACTCGTCTCCCTGGAAAACCCGTAACCCTGACCGTCAACGAACTTTTCGAGCTGACCTTTTGTTCAAATAAACTATAGATTTCGTTCATACCCAAAATATTTTCAAGAGAATTCACAGTTCAGAATTTCACGACTGTGGTCGTTTGTAAATTCGAATTAAAGGCACTGAACAAGAAATTTAGCGGGATTTGCAAAGAGAAAGAAAGAGCAATATAATATAATATAATATAATATAAAAAATATAAATATATATATAATAATATAATAGAAAGAGTTGTACTTATACCAGATCACATGGTATAGGAAATCAGGCTTTTTGCAGCTCACAATTAGAAGTGTAAAAAAAATGTTTTTTTTTTTCAAATAGTGAACACAAGTCTTTTGATTTGCCCAACTGCGAATTATTATTAATCACGATAAATTATACAATTAGTAAAAGACAAAGAAGTTTTAGTCCACGGATTTTTTTCTCTGCACAATAATATAAAGAAACCAACACTAAACAAAATAATATTCTCTGCAGTTTTCTCTTTTAATCATAATACTTACAATCACATATTTACCTTTTCCTAAGTAACATCAACATAGTATACCTATATTATTTATGTCATCGTTGTGTTTTTACGGCATTTTATTTTTGATACAACATTAAAGATTTAGTAGGTACCCTGGAAATACCCAGGCGGTATTTCAATTGAAAATTTTAAACAAAAAAGCAACGTTTCGGAATCCTCACACGTTTAATAATACTGGTGTCAATCGGAGGCATAGTGAGCTGGCACGAGGTGTAATGAACGAATCTATAAACCTCAACAGGACAACTTTGACAACGGACAGACTCGCTTCGCAATTAGAGAGAGCGAGTCCGCCCAACATTTACATTTTAATTTAAATTTCGAACCTGACGAGATTCAAGATAAATTGGACTGCGTATTTAGCGCAATAATTCGGAACTGGGAACCGGCGCTCCTCGCGGTCTCCAAATTAAGGAGTCGGATAACTGTTTGCGTTATAATTAATAATTGACATTAATATTGCGAGCGCGCAACGGGTTAGCCTGTAAACGTAGGAATTATGTAGTATTATATACACAAGCTCTGCAGCTGTTAAGCTTATTTACGCCGGTAATTCAATAAAGTGTGTAAGCATGGATATTGTTTGTACAATTTATATGAAAATATACGGTTTCAAACGTTAAATTTACTCTCGAAATGTTACTATTGATATTTCTTTCATGTTATAGTTCGTCTGTGACGATTTTTGGAATAGGACTGGTATAGAATTTCAGTCACATTACTATTGCAGTCCACTGCGGAATATAGGCCTGCCCACGTACAGTCATTTCAGGACCACATTTTCCAAGAATATTAATCTTCTCTCAGTTCTCACGTAGGTTACGTGAGAGTGCAAGAAAATTGTCTAAAATGCAGATCGTAGACTGTCTAGCACCTTATGGTACTGTGGGACTCAAGGTTATTTTGCCACAGGCCTACTGAAGAGTGGAGGTGTTACCTGGCTCTAAATTACCACACATATTTCTGTACCTTAATGCGTGCGCCTGAATAGTAAACAGTACAGTCAAGACAAGACAAAACAATCTGACGAAAATTAGATTTAGATTTAATCTGGAATAACGAGAAGTTTGGAATTGATAACTGTAAGTGAGCTCTCAAAATTTCAAGCAAATTAAATTTTAACTTCCAACTATTAGGTAATCTGTGATTTGACATTGACTTTGTAAGGTCCGAGATCAAATAAATGTCTAAACCAATAAAAATATTAACGGAGTTTGGAAACTAAATCCATCTATAAATTTGGGTAAATTCAGTGTAACTCTTGCTTAAAATATTGTTCGTAAAACTTACCGCGATCAATTATCGGAGTAGGACTTTTTAATAAATAATAATTTTTAATTAGTTCATTTTCTCCTTTATATCATGTGTTAAAATTCCTTATCTACCGTTTTTTATATATTTAATTCAAAATTCTTATCAGATTACCCTGTACTCTTATCGTGGAATAAGAGCAACAAAATGTTTTACCGCTGTACTATTTGATTTGAATGCTGAATAGACAACTATACCTGACTGTCTAAGTTCAGTATTAGTTCATAAATTTTTGATGTTTTTAGTACTCCGATGCCATTTCACGTCCAAAGGAATATATATAACCTTATAATAGTCTGTTAACTACCAACGTTCTATATTGCATATATAGGTGCATACTGGCAACACTGTGTTGTGGTTTCCACCAACGTCAATGGCTTACCGCTATGACTGAAACTCGATAACGATATGTACTGTATTCAATCAGCGTTGAGTAATGAAATGGTAAATTAATATATCTAGTGTAGACCAGTCTTATTCATTTGTTCAGATCTGTGTTCAATGTATGACTTTTAAAATGTCGTTTAGTATTCTATTGACAGCGGGCGTAATATTTATTTTTATAACGCATTTTCAAACAAAATTTTCCGTTTTTTCGACAACCTCAACTCGAACGTGTTTAAAAAACAAGAGAAGGTTTATTCCTACGTGGAATATTGTTTTTATCTCTGGGATGGCTCTGCATAATACAAAAAGACGCACTTAACAGATGACAGCGGCGCACAGGGGCCTTACCATGATGACTTATAAATAGTTCAGTTTCGGAGCAATTCAATACAAGTTTGTAAACTGAATTGCTATGATCCATACTATGACATGCTTAAACTGAAACCCGTTCGCTTTGGTTCGTTTTTTTGACATTTAGTACGTGAAACTGAACGATTTAATACGACGTCATGTGATGGTTACGAAACTATTCAGTTTAAGTCTGCAATTGAATTGCTATTAACGGTCATGGTTAGCCCCCACTCCAATACCATTCGATTGTTATTTTGATGTGATTATTAATTCACACTACTATTATAACTAAATGTGAAAGTAATTGTGTCTATATGGCTGTTACCTTTTTTGCCTAGACCGCTGTCCCTTTTTGTTGAAATTTGGCATAGATATAGCTTATAACCTGAAAAAGAACAAAAGATACTTTTTATTTCTTAAAATATCAATTTTCCGCGACAAAGGGTTTTTTAAACAATCGGGATAAGAAAATACAGTCCAGTTTTTCTTAGTGTGTAAGAAAAACTGGACTGTATTTTCTTTTCCAATATCATCTAGAGATTTAAAAAATATCAGACATTCCAATTCAATGTTTAAGCATTTTGTATGCTTACTTTTTGTAAAGATTTATATCGGAATCCCGTTCTAGATGTTCTCTTTTTCCGATCTAAATCTTTAGAAATATCAGACATTCTGACCAGATTATCAGGAGCGATACTAGATACCATTAAGCTAATGAAAAGATCCACTCGATTCAGCTTCAACCAAATAAAAAAACATTGTGAAATCGCGAACAATCTCCGAGTGCGCATCAGCATCGATTTATATACGAATGAAAAATTCGATTCGTTAGTAGAAAAAGGAAAATAATGCAAAACGCAGGGGATGGGAGCATCAGAACAGAGAACAGTTCTCAGAGACGGATAATAAAAGGAATGCAATGGGGATATCGTTTGATGGCGTAGCGGGTTGTAGCCGCGTAGCACGGCTCGGAACACGCTTCGACTATTGTGTTTTGATTGCTTGCCAGGCGGCGTTTTATTGATTATGCTGTAGACCTTCGCTATTTAAACTTAGGCTACAGTATTTTAGAACAAAGTTATTTGTTATTACTCTATTATTAGACTTTTATTTAACACGCGTTGTAGCCTCAGAAGTAGTTATAGGAAAAATATTCTTCATACTTTACAAATGATCTTACGGTTAAATATATTTTAGGTACAATCGCTTAACGCCGCAATAGTGGTGGTTAGGCCCATCATGGAGGATTGGCTAGAGAGGCGACACGGACCGCCTCTTATACCGACTGATGCAGGTGATCTCCGGTAAGGGGAGCTTCGGGACCACCTGCATCGGATCAGAAAGGAGCCAACGTCTGAGTGCCAACACTACGACGCGAGCGAGGACTCGGGGCTGCACACCCTGGTAGACTGTCCGGTGTGGGAGGTGCCGAGGCGTGACCTCATGGCGGCTGTCGGGGTGGGAGTCCTCTCGCTCGGCAGCAATGGTGCGGAGTGCGAGCGCGTGGGCTGCCACAGCCTCCTTCTGCGAGCAAGTAATGCTCAAGAAGGGGATGGCGGAGCGAGCCCTGGAGAGATTTAGAACTCTCCCGGCCCGCCGAGCCCGCAACATGCTCGTCGCGCGTCGCAGGCGACTCAGGCGCCGGAGGTCGCTTAACAACCTCCGTCCTTCATGAGCGCAGGCCTGGGAGTGGCAGGTGAGGCCGCTTGTCACCCCAGCAGAAGCAGGCCGGGACGGTGGGGCGACTAGCGCCCCTCCCCCAAACCGGGGCAAGACGGGGACACCGTGGTTTCCAAACCCGAGGGGGCCATCTCGAAACCGGAGATGGCCCAGGGTCAGTCGGGGTGCGAGGGATATGCTCTATGGGCAACCTTACACCCCGGCGTCTGAAGACCCGAGACGGCGTGCGGGTTTAGTCGGTTCAAGCCCGACATAACCGCCCCTGCTGGCCGGCGGGGGGGTATCCCAAGGGATTTCCGTACGAATAAAAAAGGTACAATCGCTAGGAGCGATCTCTGCCAGACAATCTTCAGATATCTATTATCTTAATTTTCGTACTTATGAAACATTGTGAGAACTGAATGGGTGGCATAGGGCATTACAAAGATCTTCAGGGCTTAAACCAATCTCATCTGCAAGCCGTTACACCTGCTGATTGACGGACGAGCCTTTGGCGCATGCTTTCCTCATGGGGTTGGCAGGTCAGACGGCTATCGCTCCCAAGTCAACCTAGCAAATAGACATATTCATGTAAAGAAATATTTGCTCTGAGTGTGCTAATACCGTTCGGTATCCAATTGCAATTGTCTTTTTCTTGCATATTTTTGGCATCCGAAGTTTGCAATGTATGCCCACAATAACTTATCCAGGGTTCATCGCAATAGATGAACGATATGGGCACGAATTAGGAGTAACGAAAGAAACATTAATTTTATTATGGATATACTGAATTAGCAGTCCGCGATGCCTTTAGTAGATGACCAAGTTATTACAGTAAAAAATGTAAATTATACAAACCAAATTAACATTTCGTATTTTCGGTAGAGGTACAGATTTCATGAATTTAATTTCACTTACCTTCCGTGAAAATATTTAAATGTTAATTGCGAGAGTACCCTTTCATCTCGTTTATCCAAACTTTGTAAGAGGATTTGTTTACAATGCCCCTAATGATGCTCGGTGTTGCGCTAAAAGCGTTATAATGACCGTTTAATTTATTATTTTCATTATCTATTCTTGGGTTCATGAAAATTGAACTTGGTATTATAGCTACGCTTCACGGTTTAACCCGCAAATTTTTTTGTGGATTAGAATGTGTTTACACAAGACGAGAAGAAGAAAAGTCATCTCTAAAGAATGAAAAATATGTGCTAAAACTTTGGCATTTATAATAATATTTTTTCCCATTCTCGCATTTATTTACAATTCTTTATTTACTTATCTATACTATCATAAAATTTTAAATTTATTGGAGATATTAAAAAAAATTCTTGTGTTATGTTGAATGAACGCTTCTGAAACAAAAATATTTTTTGGAATTCTTGTCTGTTTATCTGTTTGTTCGCGATATACGTGGGACACTCAGAAAGTTTTGCGAAAATAAAAAAAAGTGTTCTATAGGTAAATATTTTTTTATTCAATCTTTTCAAAGTACTCTCCACCAGCCTCTATACAAAGTTTCATGCGTTTGAACCAGTTTTCAAAACACTTTTTCCAATCCGCCGCAGATACCTCGTTTACAGCCTGCTCAAACGTTGACAGCGCATCTTCCGGCGACGAAAATTGTATACCTTTGAGCTGATTTTTTATTTTCGGGAATAAAAAGAAGTCGCACGGTGCAAGGTCAGGGCTGTAAGGAGGGTGACCTAGGAGTTTAACCGGAGTGCTGTCCAGGAAGTCCCTCGTTTTAAGCGCGGTGTGTGCGGGCGCGTTGTCATGGTGGAGTAGTATCCCGCGGAGCCCTGTGTTTGGTCGCTTGTAGCTCACTACAGAGAAAACTTCTGCCAAGCATTTGGTAGTGTATCATTCAGCGTTGATGCTTCTTTGATTTCGTAAAGGGATTGATAACAAGTAGCCAGACAAATTGAAAAAACTCGCGATCAAAATCTTCCCTCCGCTTCTAGATCGCTTCACTTCGTGTTGATTCGTTTTGAAACACCCAAACCGTCGAATGGCGTTTTGTTTCTGGATCATACTGATAAATCCAGGACTCATCACCTGTAATGATGTCATAAACACGCCGAGACGCGCCTGCTTCAAACTTGTTTATCATATCACGACACCATTCCACCCGGGCCTGCTTCTGAGCATCGGTGAGATTGTGCGGCACCCAGCGTGAAACTATCCTTCTCACACGAAGATGCACGTGTAGAATCTCGTGAAGGCTTCCCGATCCAATCTGAAGAATGTGCTGAATCTCTTGATATGTGACTCGTCTATTATCTTGGATTAAATTTTTCACTGCTAGCACGTTTTCTTCCGTAACAGCCGTCAAAGGGTGACCACTTCTTTCTTCATCCTCCAAAGTCAGTCGACCGCGCTTGAATTCGTTATACCAACGATACACGGTCGCCTTGGAAGGGCCTTCATCCATGAATGCCATTTGAAGTCTATCGTACGATTCGTCTGGTTTCAGGGGACACTTGAAATCGTAGAAAATCATAGCGCGAAAATGTTTCCGACGCAGATCCATTTTTCAATGAGACACAATAATTGAAATTATCTTGCAAAAAATGCAGAGAGAAATTTTGAAATTGGAACGTACGTATTTTTACTCATAAATAATCATATCTTAGAAATAGATTATAACTGACCGGTCTCTCATATATAAAAACTTTTAGTCGCAATACTTTCTGAGTGGCCTGGTACATAAGAACTACTGAACGGATTTCGATGCTATTTTTACTGTTTCTTCTGTTGAAGTTTGATTGCAATTGATTAAGAAGAACCGGAGATATGACCAAAAAAAACGATAACCGGCCTACGCGCTTCAGGTAATAAATGTAATGTAAGAAAAAGTATACTAGTGTAAGTACAAAGAATTTTTTATAAGGCTAATTTGAGCTAAACCATATTATTTAGTGTAATACATTAGACAAAAAAGAACATAAACGTGGGTCTATTAAGTTAGTATACAAAAATCCATTATAATATTATTACAAATAAAATCTATGGTATTTATTGTATAATTCATGAATTTACACTATTATATTGCTCATATTTTTTTACTAGATAAAAAAACCGGCCAAGTGCGTGTCGGACTCGCCCATGAAGGGTTCTGTAGCAGCAAGTAAAATTTTATATTCGAGTTGAGTGAATGAAAGGTAAATTGCGTTTTACGATTAAAGACGTATTAAAAAAAACTACTTACTAGATCTCGTTCAAACCAATTTTCGGTGGAAGTTTTCATAGTAATGTACATCAAATATTTTTTTAGTTTTAACATTCTGTTATTTTAGAAGTTAAGGGGGGGGGGGGGAGGACGCATTTTACCACTTTGGAAGTGTCTCGCGTGCAAACTATTCAGTTTAGAAAAAAAATATATTAGTAACCTCAACATCATTTTTGAAGACCTATCCATAGACACTATCTATGGATAGGTTTGATGAAAATTTTTTTTTGGGTTTCAGATCTAAGTATGGGGAAACCCCCAAAATTTATTGTTCTTTTCTATTTTTGTGTGAAAATCTAAATGCGATTCACAGAGTACATCTACTTACCAAGTTTCTACAGCATAGTTCTTATAGTTTCGGAAAAAAGTGGCTGTGACATACGGACGGACAGACAGACAGATATGACGAATCTATAAGGGTTCCGTTTTTTGCCATTTGGCTACGGAACCCTAAAAAGATAATTTTATATTAGAATATGGACTAATCAAAGCTGGAACCTTATGCACACAACAAGTCTCACTCGCAATCATTTTGCCATTGAGAAATATATTTTTTATTACTAAACTATTTTTCTACTTGGCTATAAAAAGCAGAGAAAAATCTATTATAACTGATATAAAATTTCTATCTCACCAATAACATTTTGTGTTAAGTACACTTTTTCTCACTAGGGTTACACACCGGCTAGTCCAGGTGAGCAACAGAGTTTCCTAATCCCAGGGCGCCTTTAACAGAGGTTCTAGGTGGTGTACAGGTCAGCTGATCTCCAATGAAACTCAATACACAGTTGTACACACATATATTTAGATACAAAGAAAACACAAAGTCACAGATGGTTATACAGAAGTATTACACATGAATTAGAAACATAGATATAAATAGAAGTGATTTTAGAAGCTCAAATGATACAGACATATACAGATGACAATCTTCTCAACAAAGCGGATTCACACAGTTATTGGCACAGTTATATATAGACAATGTTGAGGGTATGTATTTCTACCTGATGCCAGCCAGTAGTGGCATACTTAGATGTATAATACACCAGCCTCACGCCGGTCAGCAGTAATAAAGTGACCAGATAATGTTTAAGGGAACTGATACGTGACCTTGTTTAGCTCAGATATTCTTGTGACCGTCAGTGGTTGGGGACCGGTAGAGCAGATTCCGGAGCTTCCCTAGTGATCTGCGTTCTCAAGGTCTCGGCCTCCAAGTCACCACGATTGACACCTCAGAGTATTTGTCCTTTTAAATTGAATACGGGGTTTTCTCCCAGAACTAACGACCCTGTTATGAAGATACACAACTTTTATCAATAACACATCTCCATTATGCGAATAGATTAACAGCAATTAAAAGAACAACTTACCAGATCAAATCTGGGAACACACACAAACTATAACCTCCAAACTGAAGGTAGTCTATGTTTCACTATAAGTACTTCAGACGATAAATTTTCAGAGTAGAGGACGAATGACCTCTTAAATAACAAATAAAAATTCGTGTCACTGCGATCATTCTTAAATACAAAAATAATTCTAGATCTTGCGAGAACAATACCGGTGAGGATATTCCCACTGGAAACTTCTATAAGAATGAAGTAAAAAAAAAACAATCAATACGACCGCATAACATACGCCCTCTGACGGGAAGGTGCTACAGACCGCCACATCGATTGCAACCACCGTAGTTGCGACCGTGTCCTACAGATGGCGCTAACCACAATTAATTCTATATATCAAATAATTCTGTATATTCAGTATTGTAATTGTTACAAGTTGCTAAGACACAAAACTCATAATATAATGCTGCCTTTCACCGAATATGATCGAATCTAAACTAAATAAAGCCAAGTTCTTAATTGTAAGTAGTGTGTTTGTTTAGATTTATTTTTGTATCTGCTTCGGTTATTCTTATCTTATGTCTTTCTATTTGGCAAAATATAAAAACTTGAGATTTGTTAATTTAGTTTACTCTAACTGTTGCCAGCTACTTAGTCCGCGTTAAGTTCGGAATAGATCAAGGTATGTTTACTTCTGTAGCAAGTATTGATCTCAACATGTATTATAGTTGTTTCATAGTTATAATTTCAAATATTATTTTTGTTAATTAAGAGGTAAACTACCCGGTTGTTTAATATAATAGCGTGATGATGCTTCATAAAAATGAGCGATTATGAAATAATAAACACACTGTAACGCAGAATAATAAAGGCCAGTTTTATAATCTAAATGTAACATAATTCCATAAGTCATCACGGAATTATGTAGTTATATTTAAAGACTTGTTTGAAACAAATATTAATCCAGAAACATCCCTTAATGAATCAGAAAGTTTTCCAATTAGGTTCGTTTCCGATCTAAATATACTCAGTAGGTATTGTATCAGAACTTAACCAAAAAACGGCAATTATCAGCAAAGATACAAAGCGCTACTGGTACGTCCCATGCCCGCATAGATTCCGGCCCGCTGTGATCCCTCCGTGAATATTAAGTTTGCCCATTACGCTACTCGGTAATTCGAAAGCGTTTAGACTGCTCCCCACGCCGAATTTATTACTTAATATCACTTTGACCCGGCGCGCGTAGCACTGATTATGAATCAAACTCTAATAAATGTGAATAAGATTTTATTTGATAACGTTTTTAACTTCAGACATGAAATTATATTTGTGTACGGAGGTGTACGGGGCGTTATCTTTGTAGCCAAGCCACCTGCTGATTGATGGACGAAGCAAGCTCTAACACTTAGAGTGGTAATTACTACAAAATATAAATAGCACAGTTTACATAATCTGCCTTTCTATTCGAGACTTCTTTCTAGTCTAGACGAATATTCATATCATCCGCCCTTCTAAGCTGACCTTAAAAAGTAATAGTGGAACGGAGGTCTTTTTAGAAAGCTAGCCACCGGAGCCAATGATAAGGTGGATATGTTGGACCACACGGTGTTTCATCACATCGCCCTGTGTGGTCGGGGAATCAAGTGTGCCCTAGAAAGGATATCCCTGAAAGCCTGGCTGGCCTTGACCACCAACATTGGCGACCCCGACGTGTGAATGGGGATTCAAATCCGTCCTTCCCTATGGGGAGGGGGGCGTCATGGAGGACGGAGATGGTTCTGCGATCTTCACCGACCGGTGCGCCTTCTATGGCACAGGAGAGTGCTAGACTTCTCTCGTTCCTTTTCTGCCGCCTCTCTAGTAGAATGGAAACCTTTCTTGAATCAGAGATTATAATTTATTAGTACACTTAGAGGACTATAATTCTCTCCATTACGCAATTATATACGACACTTTGTATATAATTGCGTAATGGCATATCATGTTTCAATTTTTTTTTACGCACTGAATACCAGTATGTTATGTGTCGTAACACAACTCACAAGAGTTATATTTTTAAAATAAATGACGGGAAGGAGAACTAAGATCAGGAGAGCGGACTCCGGGCTCCAAAGGGCAAGATTTGGATGCAATCGAGATTGGCGCTGGGATGCTGATGTTGCGTTGAGACATATGCGGTAGTTTTGACTAATAAGTTAGGTGGGTAGGTACGGTTCTGGTCAGAAATACCTCAGAGGAAGAATAGGCGATGGCCTACTGCCGTGGAATTATGAGTGTTTTTTCTTTTCTTAAATTAAAAGTAAAAGTTATCATGGTAATTATTTCTACTTGTTCTATATTTCAATATTAGTTTAAGTTTATAAAATAAAAATGATAATGCTAAATAGAAACAACTTCGATATATAATAAACTAGCATCGCCGCATGGTTTCACCCACGTCAGTCCTGATCCTGTGGGAATATCGGGATAAAAGTAGCCTATGTTACTCAGTGATAATGTAGCATTCCAATGGTGAACAAATATTTCCTCTTTATATTATTAGTATAGAAATATAGATAACTAGAAAATCTTGTCGTTATTGAACCTTATTGAATCCGTACCTAGTAATATACTCAGTACTTTCAAGGGTATACGTACAGTCAACCACCGAATTCGCTTAACATATTCTAACCTTTTGATCATCCTAGCTCTTAACCCTTTTATAAAAAATAAATAATATTAACTTTGTCCTCTGGGGATTGTAATACTAAATCATCCACTATACCTATGTAAAGAAGGTTTGTTAATATTTTAGTGTTAACCAACTTTTATCGTTGAATGTACACATAAGTAGGTACGCATTCGAGTAAGTTTCGTGTAAAGTGTTCTCAAAGAAAAGTTCTCTTTTCTTACATTTTGTTCTCATTCGTAGAAAGTGATGAAGTCTTTACTTGGATAACGGGATGAAAGTGGAATAGTTTCTTTATTGATTTCTCACAACGCGCGCAACCGAACAGATGTGCGTGTTCAAATAATTCATTGTATTGAATTTCGAGGTAACAGAAAGAAAGTATGATTTAATTATTCAGAGGCGGTTCAACATACAGGTGACATTTAGAATCGTTAACTCTTATCCCCCCGAGCCTGAATATACTTGGCGTTAATATTTAATGAAGTTTCAAATGTAACGTATTCTTGGAAAGATTTCGAAATTAAAACTTACGTGTGCGGTTGAGAACATTGTGTTTACTTTGTATATGCTTTTTTATTATAATTATTTTAAACTATGCTCTCATTGATGTAGCACTTTGTGGAACGCAAGTAGTTGGAATACATTATCTAAGCTTCTTCGTTGTTTAGGTTAGCTACATTGAACAGAGCATCAATGTTTTTATAACATGTATCTGGCACGTAGCTTATTGATAGTATGTACGCTATTGGTTATCATCATCTTAGCGTTATTTCCGGATGCATCTGTCTGATCTCCCAACCCTGATAGGAAAGTCTGAGCCATTGCCTCGATCAGCAGGTGTACTGGTTTGCAAGTGAGATTGGATTAAACTAATAGGCTGTTGGTAATTTGAATAATTTGTCTTTGTTGCTTACGGGTGATGCAAGTATCAGCACTAACCCACCAAATTTTATTTACTAAAGTTTAGATAGAGAGAGAGAGAGAGATTTTGGCATCGGGCGAAAGAGACTATGAGAGAGAAAGCTGCACATGTCTACATACATAATAATAGTCATTTATATTTACATTTATTTATTCCAGAGTGCATGAAAAGAAATTGAAGAAATGGCGCCTAACAAGCTAACTTAATGATCAAGGGATACCCTTCCGATCCGGTGAAAACTCAAAGACAAACGAATCAGGCCGAACAAAGAAATCGCTTTTACTCCATTTTCCTTAAATATTTCCGTAATATCGTGTAGAACATTACCTGTGTGTTGAAGCCCGTATACATTCTGTTAACGGTTGAAATATGAATCAAGCGTGTGATTTCATTTTCAAACAGAACGAAAAGATGTATACTTTTAAGGTTGGATAGCATTCTTCAGCAGATAGACACATTTCTTAAATTATACTAGCGGCTCGAGTCCTGACTTCACCTATGTGCTTTTTCAGACTATGCCCAAATTTCATCCAGATCCCTATAGGCGATTTTACGCGAAAGAGTTACAAAAGAATGTACGTTGTTTGGTCACGCCAAATATTTATGAAGTTGTTAAAAGCGGTGAGAATGGATTATTATTTATATTGTTAGTAGGATAGGATATTAAGCTAATATCAATACAGTTACAATAATGAAACTATAATATACATTAGGAACACAAAGCCGTGATTAGAATCGCTTAGTGCTCCGACAATTCCTATTAACCTAGTCACGTGACACAGACGTAAATACGATGTTATAATAGGATTACCCAGACATGTATTATTTTATTCGTGACTAGACTGACTAGTCACTGATAGTATCGTTGTTAGTTCTTATATTTATTTTGTTTATTTCACCTATATATAAATAATAATAAATCAGAAGAGTTTTAATAAACAAATTATAATTGATTGACTTCCGTAAACATTACTTTAACAAACGAGGAATAGGTATTATAAGAATATCGGGTATTCGGGTACCGCATTAGAGAATTTATTTATAAATCATTATTACCACAATATCAAAAGAAACAGTTATACAGAAAAATAGGAGTGCCACCTTTTATCGGTAGAAATGGGTATATATTTTATTAACTTATGGGACCCGTAGTAGTGGAGGGCTAGCCACTACTCGTGCTAATTAACAGTGTTGACACTCGGTCCGCAGTTGAGGGCCTTTTCATACAATACAATGTAACGGTAACATATTATAATAGTTTTCAGGTTTACTGACAACGTGCTTGCATTTAGTTTGCTCGAGTAAGTTTAACGATAAAAGTCTTATCGTAGTAAGTTAGGGTGTTAACACCACCCGCACGGATGATCGCGCAGCCACAAGTAATCCTCAAACGACGCCCTTGGGACTAAGAACTCCGAAAATAAATTATATTGGATTTAATTGCAATTATGTTCAGTGACCGCAAAGATGATCTGATGAAATCACAGCCTATAAAAGACTCGACTGGAACTTTTAACAAGTTCTGTTTTAATATCGTCACAGGAGGCTTTTCTTGTAATTGTTTTTTCTGCCTTGCGTCTCGCGAATTCGTGCAGAAACGGAATCGACAATTCGAATTTAAGTTCAATGTAGCGCTGTAACGCTAAGCAAATGTACATAAATACTGAGAGTGTTTTATTGATCAGTTTCGAAGAGTAATGTTACCCGATTAAGTTAAAAATTAAATGCTAGCTTAGAATATTTTACACTGCAGCCTTTTTTTAAAATTTTTTATTTTTATTAACGGCCTCTGTGGCGTAGTGGTAGCGCATTTGGCTGCTACGACAGAGAGCACGGGTTCGATTCCCGCTCAGTGCAAATATTTGTATGTATGAATATGTCTATTTGCATTGATCTGGGTGTTTCTATGTATAATATGTATGTATTTACAAAATAAGTAATTAAGTATGTTTATCCGCATTCTAAAACCCATAATACAAGCTGGTAAACTATGCTTACTGATATATTTTAATTTTTAAGTTTAATTATAATATTTATTTGTGTACTAAAGACGCTGCAGATTTATTAAATATGAAGGATGAAGAGAAAAAATATCCAAATGAACGACACAAAATCTTCTTCTTCTTCTTCTTCTCTTATATATAAAAATGAATTGCTGTTCGTTAGTCTCGCTAAACCTCGAGAACGGCTGGACCGATTTGGCTAATTTTGGTCTTGAATTATTTGTGGAGGTCCAGAGAAGGTTTAAAAGGTTTGTCATCGATTGAGGCAGTACGAAGTCTGCCGGGTCAACTAGTCGTGAATAAAAATATGTTACGTTAAGAAATCTTCATTCACGCCATGATTGAAATGAGTATCCATCCACAACTGGCGACCATGTAGTAAAATAATTAGCGAAAGGCGCTTGCCTGAATCGTAATAAGTGGAAATAAATTCTCCGCCTAGTCCAATACGTAAGAGGCGTAACTCTATGTATGTAAGTTACAATTATATACACTTTTATTATAGAACTTGTAGCAGTTGCAGGTAGCAAATGTATTTAGTGTAAGAATTAGTAGTCATTCTTACACTAAATACATTTTAAAGGGTGCTACAAACTATAAAAAACTCCAAACTGAAAATTAACTTTTAACACATTTACTTTTGGACGTTTTGTGGCAAATCGAATTAAGAAAAATATATGATATTCACAGACTTAGATATTCTAACAGCACATTATTGTACGATCGATTTTTAAAACGCTATCATGGATAACAGATTTACGCTTCTGAATTTGATAAACTGACGATTTATTAATGAAGTAGAGAACGTTAATCTCTGTCCAGCGCACGGATTTGGTAAATGAGCCTTGAGTCCCTTTTTTGTACGTGAATAGAACCTATAGTAACAAAGATAATAATGGCGTATGGAAGAAATTCTACTAGATGCAGTCAAGCAGTGTTCTGCGAGGGTGTATAAGGCCACTTACACCACGACCTGCGAGCCCTCTCACCAGCAAGCGGATTAAACTCGCTGATTTAAGTACGAGGCTCGGTCATGGGCTTTTCAATCGGGGTTGAGATGGCAGTCGCTCCCATAAAAGTATATAGCCAAATCATAAAGACAAAAATAGCGGCGATAGCCCGGTGGCGTACGTAACGGACTGCTGAGACGAGGTCTTGAGTTCGATCCTCAGTCGCCCCGGGCACACACCTCTGACTTTTCGTAGTTATGTGTGCATTAATAAATGTTAATTATCGCTCGCTTAATAATGTGCCCGGTAGATGGCAATAGACTCGCCCCCTATTACATTGGGACCTCAACATAACTGGCGAATCGTGGGTGTGTAATACACCTCTGCCTATCCCCGAAGGGGTAGGCGTGAAGTTATGTTATGTGAGTGGACCCCGGGCTCCCAAGTTTTGTTTGCAACTAACCCATGTGATGAATATGAGCAACAAATATAATTATTATGTATATGTATAAGGCGTGAATAACTTAACAAATCGAAAATACAAATTTTTCAGGGCATTCATTTTTTGTTTATGTTTTATCTGTAAATTCAGATTTTATGTTATTGAATACTTTTTTATCTGAATGTAATTCATTTGCTTGGGGTTTTCAGATATCATAAGCTTATTTAATGAATTTACCGTATCTACAGTAAAAAAATGACATATCAAGTTGTTCACCAATGAGTTATCAAGTTGTTCACCTAAGTACCTTTAAGGGAAGTACGTGTGTAAAAAAATCTAAAGTAATAAGTATAGTCTCTGCGTACCTCTTATGGGACTAAAATCGTGATATTGTATGTAAGTATGTGTTTAGGTATGTATAGGTATTGACGAAAGGGTGGAGTGGTTCCGGGAGGCCATAACCCGTGTCTGCGACGCAGCGATTCCTAGCGCTCCACCCTATAATCCGATGGGTCAGGTCTACTGGTGGTCGTCGGAGATCGCGAGGCTCAGACGGGCCTGCGTGATCACGCACCGCCGGTGGGCCGCCGAGGCGTCACCGCCCCGCAGATGCGGAGGCCCGAGAGGCGGAGTTGTACGAGGGATACAGGGAGGCCAGAGGAGCCCTCCGAGCGGAGATAAGGCGGGTCAAACAGGCCGCCTTCCACGAGCTGCTGGAGATGCTGGAGCGGGAATCGTGGGGGCGGCCCTACCGGATGGTGACAGGCAAGCTGCGCCCCAAGGCCCCGCCGTTAACCCGATGTCTCCAGCCGGAGCTGCTCGGAGGAGTTGTTGGCTTCCTGTTCCCAACGCGGGCGGTGGACATATTCTATATGTATTACAGATTCGCCCATGGCGCCCGGGACCCGACGGCATTCCAGGCCGAGCGTGGGTCCTAGCTTTAGTCGACGACGCTCTCGAGCCCCGACTGAGAGGGCTTCTCAGCGCATGTTTGGAGCGGACCAGTTTCCGAAATTGTGGAAGACGGGGAAACTGGTCCTCATCCGAAAAGCGGAACGCCCAGCGGACTCGCCGTCCGCCTACCTTGTGTTCCCGGTGGTGAGTAGGGTAGCCAGAGCTCACTGGAGGGGTTTTGTGCTGTCAGCGGGGAGACCAGAGGTTTTAGTAATCGTCACCGACTTGTATGGGCGTGAAATGCTGGCGTGGCGGTCAGGGAGACCCGGTGAAACGGCTTTCCGCTGGCCGCCCGCAGGCTTGAACGGTTCCCGAACCTGGGGACTACATAATCTCCGCCCCAGGAGGCTGCACCAGCTGCCTGTGAAAAGTGCCTGATACTGTGGTCGTGCCGGAGGAGGAGACCGGAGTGGACCCGGCTACAGTATTCAGGAGGGGACCGGGGGCCCTTCCGCCCGCCTCGCCAGCCAGTCACTTGCAGCCACACAACTTGTCGGTGGTCGCATAGAGTCTTGCTTTGTCTCCTGCACTGTCAGCACAGAATCTCTCTTAACCTTCTCCCCCACCAACCCTTCTCAAAATGGCCAGAAATAAAAGGAAAAATATTTCGACAGCGGCATCCTCGTCCACATTACAAGTGGATTTTTGCAACATCAGGGGATTGCATACCAACCTCAACGCGGTCCACCAACACCTTGAAACCGCTCAGCCGACCTTGTTTTTCCTAACGGAGACACAAATATCATCCCCTGCCGATGCAGCCTACCTAATGTACCCTGGGTACAAACTCGAGCACAATTTTTTGAGGCGTGCCGGGGTATGCTTGTACGTCCAGGATGATATTTGTTGCCGCCGTCTTAATGGCCTTGAAGACAGGGACCTGTCTATTTTGTGGGTACGTATAGATCACGGGGGTCACACCCGTATCTATGCGTGCCTTTACAGGTCTCATAGCGGTGACTTGGGAACGACTCAACTGTTTGAGTACCTGCAGCGGTCGGCAGACAAGGCTATTGAGCAGTACCCCACCGCGGACTTAGTGTTCTTGGGAGACTTCAACGCTCATCACATTGAATGGCTGGGGTCCTCGAGCACTGATTTTGCGGGAAGGGCTGCTCACAAATTTGCCCTGACCTATGGGTTCTCGCAAGTGGTTCATTCTATCACAAGAATACCAGATATCGAGACCCATAGAAGCTCTCTACTGGACCTTCTGCTGACTACGCGCCCGGATGAATACTCCATAACTGTGGAAGCACCACTTGGCAAGTCAGACCATTGCCTCGTCCGGGCGCAAGTGCCTCTCGCACGGCCACAACCACCTCGGCCATCCGAATGGCGGCATGTTTGGCACTATAAGTCGGCAGACTGGGATGGATTGCGAGAATTCTTCGCTTCGTACCCGTGGAGGCGGCTCTGCTTCACTTCTGAAGATCCAAGTTCCTGTGCAACAGCAGTTACTGAGGCGATTCTAGCGGGCATGGAATGCTACATTCCCAACCGCTGGATCGCAACAGGAGCAAGTAAGCGCCCGTGGTTTAATCGGCCTTGCAGAGAAGCAAGACTTCACAAGCAATCTGCTTATAAGGCTTGGACCACGGCACTTGCTAACAAGGATCCTAATATCACTGAGGTGAAGCGGAAATTAAATGCCGCCTCGAGATCCAGTAAAAGAGCAACGGCCAGGGCTAAATTTGAATTCCGATGAATTCAAATTTAGCCCTGGCCGTTGGTGAACGGCTGGCGCGGTACCCATCTGGTAGTCGTGCATTCTGGTCGCTTGCCAAAGCTGCCGAGGGAAATTTTTGTCGGTCTTGTCTGCCGCCGCTGCAAAAACCCGACGGCAATCTGGCCCATGGCGCAAGGGAGAAAGCCTGTCTTTTAGGTGACCTCTTTGCGTCAAACTCGACCATGAATGATGGGAATGCCGAGCCACCCACTATCCCCTGGTGTGGTGTTTCTATGCCAGAAATCAAAATCACACAACGGGTGGTCCGGCGGGAATTGAAGTCCCTAGATGTTCGCAAGTCGAGTGGGCCTGACGGCATATCGGCGATGGTGCTTAAGCAGTGTGCTCCAGAGTTGTACCCTGTTCTTACACAGATTTTTGCGCTCTCTTACTCCACGAGACATGTCCCAGCTTCGTGGAAGACTGCATTCGTGCACCCTGTGCCTAAGAAAGGCGATAGGACAGACCCGTCCAATTACAGGCCTATCGCTATCACCTCCCTTCTCTCGAAGGTAATGGAGCGTGTCATTAACATACAGCTCCTGAGATACCTTGAAGGAAACGATCTATTGAGCGACCGACAGTACGGCTTCCGCCACAGTCGCTCTACCGGTGACCTTCTTGTGTATCTCACACACCGCTGGGCGCAAGCCATCGAGAGTCAAGGTGAGGCACTAGCGGTCAGCCTCGATATAGCGAAGGCCTTCGATCGGGTCTGGCACAGAGGTCTTCTTTCGAAGTTGCCGTCTTATGAACTGCCCGAGGGACTTTGCGAATGGATCGTCAGCTTTTTGTCCAATAGAAGCATCCAAGCCGTCGTTGACGGAAGCTGCTCGGACCACATGGACATAAACGCTGGTGTTCCACAAGGCTCTGTGCTGTCTCCGACCCTGTTCCTCCTGCATATCAATGACATGCTGTCTGATGACTCCATTCATTGCTATGCGGACGACAGTACCGGGGACGCATTTTACACGGGCCGAGCTAACATCCCTCGGTCCACAGTGGAAGAAAGTCGCGAACAACTTGTGTCTGAAATCGAGACTACTCTCACAAGAGTGTCCGATTGGGGTGGACTAAACCTGGTCCAATTTAACCCCACTAAGACACACATATGTGCATTCACCGCTAAGAAAACCCCATTTATTGTGGCACCACAATTCCTGGACACACCACTTAATATCTCTAAAAGTATCGGGATCCTCGGTGTCGACATCTCCAGCGAGGTCCAGTACCGTAGTCACCTGGAAGACAAAGTCAAGTTGGTATCTAAGAAACTTGGAGTGCTCAACAGATCGAAGCAGTACTTCACTGCGGAGCAAAGACTTCTTCTTTATAAGTCGCAAGTCCGGCACCAGATGGAGTACTGCTGTCACCTTTTTGCCGGAGCACCTAGATACCAACTTGACCCGTTCGACTCGGTGCAAAGACGGGCGCTGAGGATCGTCGACGATCCCATACTTACAGGCAGTGTGGAACCGCTTAACCTTAGGAGAGATTTCGCCTCCCTGTGCGTTTTCTACCGCCTTTATAACGGGGTGTGTTCAGAAGAATTGTTTGAAATGATGCCCACGGCCACATTCTATCATCGCACCGCTCGCCACAGACAGGGAATTCATCCTCACACGTTGCGACCGGAAACGGTGCGTACAGTTAGATATGAAAGGCACTTCATTCCGCGCACCCTCAGGCTGTGGAATGATCTCCCTGCTGTGGTTTTCCCAAGCGACTACAATATGGGGTTCTTCAAGAAGGGCATTAGAAGGTTTTTACAGGGTCGGCAGCGCGACTGTGACGCCCCTGGTGTTGCACACGTCCATAGGCCGCGGTAACCACTTCCCATCAGGTGGGCCGTGAGCTTGTCTGCCACCTGAGTGGTATAAAAAAATAAAAAATAAAAAAAAATAATGCAAAATTATTATTTTGCATTATTATTATGCAAAATAATAATTTTAATTCCTAAAAAAAAGTTAAATATTATAGAATTAGTTGAATTCTTCTTTATTTGAATTCGTGATTTAAGGATAAACCGTCAAAACTGCAGTTATCTTTATTTAACATATCACTTTGTCTCATCACATGCGCAACGGATAAAAAATGTAATAGATGATAAATTTATTTGTCACAAAATACAACGCAATTTCGATGCGGTAATAACTGAACAACTTGATTTATGCTATTAAAAACGTTAAGTACGTTGTTTGAATAAATGAACATCTCGTGTTGTTCGTTAACTTTTCTTAATAATTGGCAGTATTATAATGACATGATGAGTTGTGTAAAAAATTACAATTTGAATGTTTTAATATCTCAAGACATCCCATTGTAGTTATTCAAAAATTTACATGTTTGCTATGTGCGGTACAACAGACCTATCGACTTAGTCATTTATTCACCCTATGAAAGAAGAAATTCTAATGCCTATTATGCATAAAAAAAAAAATGTAAGTCGACTTATCAACCTATTCACGCCTGGTACGGATATATTGTCTAATTTTTTTCGTGTTGAAATCCCCTCGGATACCCGCCCGCCCGCCAGCGTGGGCGGTTCGGGTCTACAGACGCCGGGGTGTAAGGTTGACCATATAGCATATCCCTCGCACCCCGACTGACCCTGGGCCATCTCCGGTTTCGAGATGGCCCCCTCGGGTTTGGGAGCCACGGTGTCCCCGTCTTGCCCCGGTTTAGGGGAGGGGCGCCCCCCGCCATCCCGGGCTGCTTCTACTGGGGTGACAGGCGGCGTCACCTGCCACCCCCAGGCCTGCGCTCATGGAGGACGGAGGTCGTTAAGCGACCTCCGGCGCCTGAGTCGCCTGCGATGCGCGGCGAGCATGTTGCTGGCTCGGCGGGCCGGGAGAATTCTAAATCTCTCCCGGGCGCGCTCGCGCTCCGCACCATTGCCGCAATGAGAGTACTCCCGGTACTCCCGCCCCGATGGGAGCCACGAGGTCACGCATCGGCACCTCCCTTGACGGGCAGTCCGCCAGCGGCGTGTGCAGCCCCGAGTCCTCACTCGTATCGCAGTGATGGCACTCAGGCGTTGGCTCCTTCCTGATTCGATGCAGGTGGTCCCCGAAGCTCCCCTTACCGGAGTTCACCTGCGTCAGTCGGTATGAATGGCTTCCGTGTTGCCTCTCTAGCCAATCTTCCATGATGGGCCTTACCGCCGCTATTGCGGCATACCCTAGGTACCTTTTTTTTTTTTTTTTTTTCGCACGCCGTCTCGGGTCTGCAGACGCCGGAGTGTAAGGTTGCCCATAGAGCATAACCCTAGGTACCTACCTTATCTTGTGTTCATATAAAATATAAATAAATAAAATAAAGCCTATTTCGCAGCGGTTTATTTAAATTTTAAACAGACACCAATCCATTATTTTCGTATCTGTTTTAGTAGTCTTGTTTAGGCGTGGTTTTATTAGGCATGCCTTATATTTTGTCTATCTACCTAAGTGTATGACTATCTTAATATGTTCGTGTTTGTGGCAAACTATTAACATAAATATGTTCTTAATTCAGTTAGAAAGTCCTCAAGAAAGCCTTTGACTTACGCAAAATTAAAAGCATATTAATTCTAAAACCTTACAGCCGAAACTTAGACAGTTCTGAATTAGATAACGAAAACTACGAAAAGGCACAGTGTAGGCAGAGACAAATCTTAAAAATCATGAAAATCGGTTCAATCTTTCTCGAGTTCATTGCGGTCATCACTAACACGATTTCTATACTATTAAATTAGTTGTGTCTGTACATTGGGGACATTAAAAAAAAACTTGGGTTATGTTAAATGAGTATCTCTGAACACAAAAATATTAGATTTTTGGAATTCTTGTATGTTTGTTTGTTTATCAGTTTGTCTGTTTGTTTGCGATGGACACGAAAAGTCCTGAACGTATTTTGATGCGGTTTTATTCTATTAGAAAGGTCTTGGTTAGACTTGAAATCTGCCGTATGTTTGATTGCAATCGGTTAAGTAGAACCGGAGATATGACCAAAAAACTGTTACCGACCACTGCGCGGGCGGAGACGCGGACATCAGCCAGTTGTTACGTAAAAGAGAGTGAAGCAATCTCTACCTACACATCATGTTTCCAGAATGCGTATTGCTATCTTTAAATTATCTAATAGAGAAAAGGAACCCTACGCCATAACTCGGAAATCGAACTCGAGACCTTTTCATGCTCGTAGGTATACTACAAAAATGCAAAATATCACCTACATGATACCTAACACCAACCACCAATACCAACGCTGCAGTTAGTAGTCAAAATATCGTTTTTCTTAATGCAATAGTAACATTATACAATAGGTAGGCAAGTGTACTTTCTTTGTATTGTGGACGAAAAATACGACGTGATACCCATGGGGATTGATGGGGTCACACGTGTCTGGCGTAACAGCGACTAATGGATAATATAAAGTACTAGAGAGTAACAGCTGCTAAGCTGTTTGTTGTAATCAAAATCTCACTACTCCGTATGTGGGAGCTGTAACATTTTGATTACCGACCTTTTATCGAAGTAGACTTTGATGAAGATTCGTGACTCGGTTCGCTAAGATGATGATTGTAACCACATTTCAGATATATCAGGTTAATTATTCAGTATTCGAAGTAGCAGGAATAACCCAATTATAATAAAAAAGTCGAAAGTGTTATTTTCCATTTATTTAGTCCTTTATTTTTGGGAAATACTTTGAAAAGAAAAGTGTAGGTACCTACCTACTACGGATTTCCGCACGAAAAAAAAAAGGGACACTAGTCCGAAATGACACTTTTTAAATATTTTTTTTCTGACAATTCGGACATCGTCAGAATATTAAAGCTATTTTGTACAGTTCACATAATACAATACAGTAAAATACAGTAAATTATTATAACCCGTTTCAAAAAACGAGAAGATTCTTAATTCATCTAAATATATATAATTATTTTTTAAATTCTCCGCACGACGCGCGACGTGCAAATATGTATTTTTTTTATATTTAACATGACCTAAAGATATTTTAAAATATTTTACTTCGGTGTAAATTATTTTAAGTCAAACTTTAATGTTATCGAAGACCAATGAATAATATAATAAACAATATAAAAAAAAATACAATATTAGAAAAAAATATCATAAAATATTTAAAAAAAGTTTATAATACTAGAAATTATCGCGTAGCATAGTTAGCATACCAAACAAAAAAAAATGAAACTGAGAAAACGTGATGCTCCATTTTTGAGGTGCACGAGTGAGCTGAAACGAAACGTTTTGTGTATGATGGATGTACTGGAATCACTGAAAAAATGGCACGGAATCTCGAACCTGCTAAAAACAAGTAGATTTTTCAGAACCAAATGATTCATTTTACCACTTTGCTGACATCTTTATTGTTGATGCTTGAACCGGATTTGAAATTTGAAATCGTAATTGAATAATATTACAAATTGTAAATACCTAGTGGTTGACATTTTCGATTTCGATTCGATCGATCAACACATTCCAGTTCAGTTAATCATGCTTTTATATAATGGTTATCTTAGATTTAACCACTGAAAATATTTCGTTGACAATGTCTCATTAAGTAAATGTGTGAATCTGGATAGTTCAATGCATTTTCAGTGGTGTAATCCAGCCTTAAGTTTCAGTCTTTAATCTACTGACATTTATAGATTACTTATTTTTAAATGTTTTCAATAAAATGGCTGATATGATTTATTTACCAACTTTTTCTGATACAACGCATGAGCGGCAGTTGATTCTAGCTCACAAATAAATATCTTCAAAATAACCGTTTATATAAATCCCCTAAAATAATAGAATTTAGACGCGATATCGTGGGTTTTTGGTAGGCTTATCGCGGGGCATTTGTAAGCACCCTCGACGTAGGCGCTGACGTTTCAATTATCGGCAGATGTTTCAGCTGTCAGTCATGTACTCCGTAGGCTACATCGACACTATCATAATTATTGCCGAGTAGTCATAACTCCTATGGGATTTTTGTTATGAAATACTTTTAGCTCTTCGGTGTATTTTAAAGTCATAAAAAAACGCAAAAGACCAGCTTTGCTTTTGTTATAGTCTAAAGAACTTCAACATAGATAATTGTAATATTGTAACAACTGTTCCTAAAAATTACCATAAGATACTTACAATTTTGAAGCAAGCTGAAGACAGGGCGCTATGGCGCTCATTAGGGGAGACCTATGTCCAGCAGTGGACTAGGATAGGTTGATGATGATGATGATGATGACTAAAACTTTTAATTATAAATATTAAAACGTATATGGGTAGATATCATAGGTATCAACCCAAAATGTTGGTGCTGATATCTACCTATTTGTATACTTATCTATCTACCGCAGTCTACATACCTATACATAAAAATAAATTAAGTAAATATTTGAATTCATGTGTTCACTGAGCAATAAGCCAGTTGTGTAATTCTCAAATGGTTCTAGTCTGTATGTACTTAGCATTATTAACGCCTTAATTGCAGGTTTGTTATGATACCGCGCTTTAAAAAATTATCTAGGCAAAAGCTAGACTAGGTTATGTTTTATAATTAAAATACTGTTCTAAAATTTAGGATTAGATCATGAGTTTACTCGTCAACACATCAACCCTTATCTCTTCCACGTCAACTGTAATTAATAAATGTAGCGTTATGTATAGTGTAAAAGCGTGTTTAATCAAATTTGTCTACGTCGTGTGTTTGAAAGGCGTTGCGATTAACATTCTGAAAGCTGTATGGTGACGTCAAAAGGCGGCTTACGTTACTGTAGCCAAGTTCGGCATTATAATATTGTTATAGCCACATTTAATAATCAGTATTCGTAAGAATGAATCATCGCTATCGAAATGGTTACATTTATTATTACGAATAGTCCTGTCTAGATAGAAACTGTCAAATTACACTCTTGTCTGAAAGTCAACTCATAATCATCTTAGCGTGAGAGCTCAGGGTTTTCTTACTCCTTTTCCTCTTTTAGATTTGGCTTCTGCGGTTTTTATGAGAGCGATTCCTGCCGCTATATCAGGATTAAATAATTTCGTATGTAAAATATTATATTTTGCCAAGGTATGATGACATTGAGCGAAATAATATCTTGGAATTCGAAAGAAACGAAAAATGAAATCCCTGTAATTTAATGAAATTTTTGAAGCAATTAGTCAGAAAAAGATAACATCCAGGACGGGACTTCAACACGCGACCAGCCCCTTACAGGTGGAATATTCTGACCAACTGAGCTACCTGGACACGTTCTAGGTTTTCAAAATTCTCCAATATATTATACGTCTCGTGGCGATGTTGGAGACATCTACAGTAATTCTTTTTATTTATATTTTGTTCCATAACTTTTTCACTTGGTCTTTCGGGGCGCTTGCTAAATGCAAAGTGGTATATAGCAAAAACTGTTTCTCATCTAAATAATTAAAGTTTGCTTCAAGCTTCAGTAATCAGGTTATAACAATAGACAATTCATATCCAAGGCGTCATAGGTACTAGCGCAAAGGAAGGACATGTATTGCTCATGCTAGAAAAACATGTAATATTCCAATAAATCAGCACTTTGAATTTATATATTTAGGTACATTGACTTTAATAATATTATGAGAATACTGAACATATAGAATCAATATCAACGATTTCATAAAGAAGAAATCTTTATAAGGTAAAGCTCGTCTTATATATCAATCAGATCGAAGATATTTATAGAGAAGGCTTGGTCAGGCGTATCAGCAACCGGCGCGCATGTATACGAACAATTATGAAAGTAGAAGAAGCGAAAGATGAAGGCTTGTGGAAACATGTTGTTGATGTTGTGGTATTTGTCTACATACACCAATGAAAAAAAGCGTTACTGTATGTAAGTTTATTTATGATAATTATAGATGATGCCCGTACTTCCACCCGCGTGATGTATTTTTTCCGTTTCCGTTCTCTGCAGCACCCTGTTTCTGGCATAAAAATATCTTATGAATTAATTAAGCAAATGGTCTGTCTATGTGCTAATTTTTTAACCAAATCTGTTTAACGGTTTACGCGTGATTGAATAACAATCATCTGAACATCTTTACAAACTTTCACATTATTTTAAAATATTAGGTTTGTAGACACATACTTTCAGTTCAGTCCTCAGATCGTGTTGATTTATTATAAAATCATACTTAAAATGTATGACGATATATATTTGGCAATAGAACTACGGAACATTTGTATTACAAGAGAAATCACCAGCATTCCTGCAAGCAATAGTCCCAACACAATGGGTACGAAAACAAACAAAGACGTTTGATAAATTCATGGCAGTCGGCCTCGCACATCACTCACACACAAAATCTTACCGCGATACTATCGCTAGTCATTGCTATCCCTTAGAATGTGCCGACAGTTACATGCGGTAATGTAATTTGTTTTATGTGTTGTTTGAATGAAGAAGCATTGATTTAAGGTATGAACATACATATCGTATATAATAAAGATTTATAAATTGCTTCTGAACAGAAGCAATTTATAAATCTTTGACTAATATTTAGTAGCTAGTCTGATCATTTTATCATCGTCATTCAGTTCAATTTCGGTTGCATCCGAAGCTTGCATTTTGAAGCACAAGTTCTTTTCTCCTACTCCTCAGTTATTGATTTATCTTGGCTGTTACCCTCCAACCCCGAGAGGATAACCTGCTCATGAGCCATTTCCGTCAATCAGTCGGTCTATTCTAATCATTATGACTGGTACATTGCTCTGGTACTTGTCACTCAAGGCAAGTTTTCTGAATTCGTTCGGATTTGTGGAGAGCTTAATATCAGCTTGAGCAAGTAATGTTGGATGTTCTCACACCGTGTGTAGGTGTGCACTTTACAACTATTATTTAATAACTGATACCAGCGGCTCCGCTCGCGCGAATGCCGGTTATCGTTTTTTGGTCATATCGCCGGCTCTACTTAACCAATTGCAATCAAACATACGGCAGTTTTTAGATCTTGCTCTTGACCTTTCAAATAGATAAAAACTAATCAGAATCCGTTCAGTAGTTTTAGCATCCATCGCAAAAAAACAGACAAGAATTTAAAAAAAAGTTTAATAATAGATTTACCGTAATGTTTTCTTTTCATCCTCTCTATCATAAAAGGAACACAGTTTAAACTCTACCCTGTAATTGATTTTCCTTATTCGTCCAATGTACCTAATATAATAATTTATCTTATTGGTTACTTTTGGGTATATAATCATATTATAGCATCAATTCTTTAGTTGTTTTACAATTGCAGGAAGGTCTATACTATATGCTATGAACGGCCTCTATAATATAATTTGATCTACGAGTACATCAGCTTTCATTCTGAAGAACATTTTATTAATAATGCTTAGTCATTATCATGAGGCTGGGAGTAATCTAATTTTAATGTTTTATAGAACCCTAATTAATTACGTTGGAATGACTAGGTGTTCAATTCATCACAGCAAAAATTTTCTTTCAATAAGTTATTTAATGTGTATTTCCCTTCTCTTTCTTTAGCCAAAATATATATATTATGTATTGGTTGTTGCAGTGGATTCACCCGCGTGAAAATGTTTGTATATACGAAGATAAGTGAAATGTGACAATTTAAAAGTACTAATGGAATGTGAATAAATCAGAACACTTCATTAACACACGCAGTGAGTTCGAGTAAATATCTTGGGAGTCAACAGTTTATTTTTCTTAACGAATGCGAATTCAGGACTGGTGTTTTGTTTTCTTCGACATCGTTCGTTAGATTAGTCGTTTCCTTTTTATTCAGAGACACGTACCGAGAGCAGATGCTATCGCTGTACTTCTACTTTATTTATTTACATTTTCTATTGCTTTTGGTTTATTTGACATTTTATTTTTGTTTGTACTCCTCTCAGAAAGCTTTCAAGCGCGTTTAAAAACACGTAGTATAAGTTTAGTCTTTTGGTCGATGACGACTTTTACGGTCAATTACATTTATTCGAACTTTTCATATATTTCTTAAGATGTAATGCTAATTATTATTTAGAATTTGGAGATGAATGTAAATTTTAATTATTATAATTGAAGCTGCGACAGCCATTGAGCGACAACGAGTGAGTCAGTTACTCTGTGTACTTTGTAAAAACATTCAACTTGTTAAATGATTCAAAGTTGTGTTCAGTTCAAAGGCGGGTAGTTTGTAGTCAGGGAAACGCCTCATAATTAGCAATGTAAACTGTTGACCACAAGTTTTATGAAACAAGTTTCAAAGACTGTTGTGATAAATCCGGCAGGGGGGTATCCGAAGGGATTTCCGTACGGAAAAAAGGTACAGTAATTACTAAGTACCTACTATAAATTTATAGATTGTCTATCTTAACTCTTTAGTCGTAAAAAATGAGGTGAAATATTATAAAATATCAAAATCAGTTTTTTTCCAAATTTGGAAATCCAAATGCAATACGAGGTGATACAGATTGAGGTGAGTTGATTGAAAAGGAGTGGAACAGAATTGATAAGCTAAAAAAAACAAAGCTGATCTGAAGTCTTTCATCAGTTAAAACACATTCCACATTCCAAAGATCACTTAATTTTGAGTTCTCATTTAAAGTTTTGGTAATAACTAGACATATTTACGAGTAGATATACTAATTGGCTATTGCTGTATTTGGGTCAAACACCACGTTTACCCATTAAAATGGAAACACTATATTGCGCATCAGAAATATATTAGTAATATAATACGAGTAATTGGTAGTTTTATTGCAGTCTGAAATCTATAACAGGCAACATTGGGTTGGGCTCAACCGTACTAACACAATCTGCTTGTTTTCTCTCTCACGACTCTCTATCTGTAGGTAGTAGTCTACCTTTGCAAGGTAGGGAAGTTCTACCTTTTCAAATAATATTGATGCTATCGATTAATTGTGTATGTCTGTGAGAGTACTGCTGCTTATCCTGCCTTCGTTGTCTTGATGACTTTGTCATTTTCTTCGGAGGGAAAGTACAAGTTATTTCTGAAACGTTCTTTAATCACGTTACCGCTTATCAACGTCACGTAGACCGAATAGTCATTATCATCAATTAGCCTGTTGCAGTCATCTCCTATTGTGTGCGCCATAGCAACTAATCCTTCGTCTTCCGCGTCCAGTCTTACCCAGCCACCTTTTTTGCCAGATCGTCAGTCCACCTGGTGGAACATGGCTTATTTTAATCGTGAATTTTTGCAGTTATACTGTATAGTAAATAACCTGCTGCTTAGGTGCTTATAACAATCTGGTGGAGAATTATTTAAATGTTAAACAGTTGATTTCGCTTTCGCGTCTAAAGTTATTGTTTTATTAACCAAATCATAAACAACGATTCACTTGCCAAGAGGAAGTATATGTGTTTCCAAGTTTCTGAAAAATTACTCCCGAGGGCAAAAAGTAAGGGTTCGATATTTGTATAGACATGCGAAATCTTTGACTGTTGCCGATGCTGTACTGTCCATTCATACCTTATGCTTATAGTACAGAGAACTACTGAGCAGTGAGGTATAGATTTTCATCACAATGTGGTGCTAAAAACAAGTATTTACCCTAAAGTATGATAATCCGATAAATCAAAATAATATTAATGTTTAGGAATTTCATAAGATGTTCTTGTTCAGGCTAGGCGAAGTGTGATGCTCCGAGCAGACTAGGTGATCTTACCTAAAAGGCCAAACCCTAAACTGATGTTAGAATTATTACAAACTAACTGCTGTCCGCCTGCATGTAATTCTAATCTCGTCGCCGCAACCCATGTGAAGCTATTACAGGGATAAAAGTAGCCTATGGGTTATTCCGCACCATATTTCAGTAAAATTCGTTCAGCCGTTTGAGCGTGATTGTGTAACAACCATCGAAACATCTTCATAATCTTTCACATTTATAATATTAATACGATTAATTTGTATTGTGTATCAATCTAACTATGACTGAATGCCATCAAAATCTCTCAATTTAAACGACTTGATACTATGAAGTCGTCTTCGAGACCATTTCGTAGCGGTGCTACTTTTGGATATAGGAGTGCAGGAGTCGTACCAGGTCTCAGTGTATAAAATAGTAATCACCAAAAATTAAAAAGCTTTTATTGCGTCATCCAGGATCACTTATTCCAAGTGGTTCAGTTTATCTTTGTTAGATGACGCTTAAATATATAATAGCAGTAAAAGTCGAGGGATATAACCAGGCGTTTATTTGACGATCAAGAGCTTAGCGGCTGCACCGACAACCACTTATGTGGACTGCAGTTCAAGTTTGATGAATCCACATTGATTTTTAATATTGATGTGTGTATTAAAAAATAATAATCACTTGTTTTAGTGAAAAAAATAATAATAAATAAATAATAATGTGCACAATGTAAGTATAATGTTCTGGAATCTTATTTTGACAAGACTGGACATGGCCTCACCCCTCTAAACTGAGAAGAAGCGTAAGCCTAGCAGTCTAATAACTTACAAGCAGGTACATATTATTATGATACTAAAATATTCAAAATATTTTTGACTAGAATATCAAAAAAGAAAATTTTACAATTTACTAAATTCCTTTATCTACTTTGGACATTCGAAACGTTTTGTCAATAATCGTTTACGTCATTAGCACTGTGTTTTATATTCAAAACGGTCCCCTTCGTCAAAGAAAATGGTTGGTGCAATGGTGATGGCGTGGCGTGCCGATCAATACGAACACTTGAAAGCTTTTAATGTAACAATAAGGCAATTTATAGATGTTTTGTTATGACATATTTCATGTTTAACGCTCATCTTAGGCACATTAAGATCAGATTGTTATAATAAGGTGTTAATGTTAGGTAAACTATTTATGTGTGTTAGTGCATTATTACCACAACCTGCGCGATCGGTATAATACGAGTATTTATAGACATTGTTGTATTAATAAGTTTCATGTTTGATGCTGTGATCACGGTTAAAAATACATACATAAATATACAATTATGTACAAAAAACACAAACAATTGAGGCGAGCGCGAAGATAAAATCTTTTGCAAGTGTAGTTACTAACAACAAAGAATTTAGACAAACAGGGGTGAACGATGAATGGATAAAGGTCCAGAGGCAGAGATATAAGAACAAATTTATAACAACGGAAGGAAAGGCTTGCACTAGTTCTAATATTAAATTTAAAGCAGCTGATATTAAGATACCCTTGTTTATAACAAATGTTCATAAGGAAGTAGCCGAGCAGGATATTGCCGATTATATTCTTACGAAGACAAATGAAAACGTTTCTCCTATTAAAATTAAAATGACGAGAGAACGTAGGTACAACGCGTTCAAAATTTTTGTGAGTAAACAAAACATGTCTATGTTTTTAGAAGATAGCTTTTGGCCAAATGGTATATCATTCAGGCGTTTTGTAAATATGTCTGATACATATAAAACCAAGGCACAACGTGTGGCAGATAGTAAGGGGCAACCAACAACATTAATTGATGGCTGAACAATGTAGCACAAAAATGGTTACATTCAATTGCAAGTCCTTGAAGAGGTCGATGGAAGGTGTGAGGCGGCTGTGTAAGCAGGCAGACATCATCACTCTACAGGAGACTTGGTTAATGCAGCATGACATGACAATACTAGATGAGATTGACCAGGAGTTTGGCAGCACTGGAGTATCAGCTATGGACACGTCGGTGGGGCTTCTGAGAGGAAGGCCTTATGGGGGTCTTGCCATACTATGGAGGAAGAGTGCAATCCAATCAGTGACAATTATAGACTGTGACGATGTGAGACTAGCAGCGGTAAAATTAAATTTAAATAATATTAATATAATTGTTTTTAATGCTTATATGCCTACGAATGACGTTGATAACCTGCCCGAATTTACGCAATGTTTGGGTAAAATGAGTGCTATTATTGAGGAAAATGATGACGTCAATTTTGTTTATATGTTAGGTGATTATAATGCGGATCCCAGTGAGGTGTTTTATAGAAATCTGGTTAATTTTTGTAGGGACGAGCACTGGACCTGTGCAGATCTCGGCTTTCTCGGTGAGTCAGACACATATACGTTTGTAAGTGAAGTATGGGGCTCTGTGAGCTGGCTAGACCACTGTGTTGTTACTAACGCGGCACTACCCACAGTAACGCGGGTATGGGTGGAACATAGCGTGCAATGGTCGGATCATTTTCCATTGTTCGTGGAATGTAACCTGGGACAGATATTGTGTACGGTGACGATACCAATCAGGCCTGTTTTGAATAAGTGCTATTGGGGGGAACGTAATGCGGATCAAATTACGCGGTATCATGAGATATGTCACGAGCGGCTCCGAGAGGTTGATTTTCCCGTAGAGTTATCTCAATGCTGTGATGGTGTATGCTCTAATATGGAGCATATATCTATAGTACGTAACATGTATTTAGGGGTGGTCACTATTTTGTCGGAGGCCGCAACTTCTACTTGTGTGGGGGGGCGGGCACGGAGGAGGGGTGGCTATATAGCGGGGTGGAATAAATACGTCACGCAATTCCATAAGGAAGCTAGTCAAAAGTTTTTGGTGTGGGTAGACGCAGGTAAGCCCAGTAGTGGGCAGACATATGTGGCGATGTGTGAGAGCAGGAGAATATTTAAAAGACAACTTAAGTGGTGCCAGGACAGGCAAGAGCAAATAACCATGGATATTCTTGCCTCTCACCATTACGGTAATGATTTCCGGAAGTTCTGGAAACAGACTGGGAAATTGAATGGAGGGTATGGTCTACCGGTGAGTGTGGGAGGTATCAGTGACCATGAGAAAATAGCTGACCTATTCGGCAGGCAGTTTGAGACGCGGTTGCAACATCCGGAAGCTATGTGTGGTATGGTCGATGCTGGGGCCGTCACCCAGGAGAGAACAATACGTTTTACTGCCAAGCAGGTACGTAAGGTAATCGGAGGCATGCGCAGGGGTAAATCTCCGGGGCATGACGGCCTTAGCATCGAACATTTTAAATATGCTGGTGTTCATCTGCCGCGCGTGCTAGCTATGTTTTATAATCTATGTGTGTGCCATGGCTATCTGCCTTCAGACCTTATCAGGACGGTAGTGATACCAATTGCGAAAAACAGAAGGGGAGACTTGTCTGATGTGGGCAACTATCGGCCCATCTCACTTGCAACTGTTACAGCAAAGGTTCTTGACGGCCTGCTTAATGACATACTTCAAAACTATATTAAATTGCATGACGCACAGTTTGGCTTTAGAGCTGGGCTGTCTACTGATACGGCTATAGTGTGTCTTAAGCAGGCTGTCAGGTACTATACTGACAGGAAAACCTCGGTGTACGCGTGCTTTCTAGATCTGTCAAAAGCTTTTGACACGGTCATATATGACAAGTTGTGGGGCAAGCTGAAGGGCGCGGGTGCACCGAAGGAAGTAATACGTATTTTTAAATATTGGTATGACAACCAACGTAACCAGGTGAGATGGGCTGGAAAGCTCTCGGGAGAGTACAGTATGAAGTGTGGCGTGCGGCAGGGGGGGCTCACCTCTCCTCTGTTGTTCAACCTCTACATTAACGACCTTATTGTGGAGCTCAGCAGTACACACACTGGCTGCATTATAGATAACGTTTGCGTAAATAATATCAGCTACGCAGACGATATGGTGCTGTTGGGTCCGACGGTGGGCGCGATTCGTAAGTTGACGGCAATCTGTGAGGCTTATGCGGTGGAGCATGGGCTGAGATACAATTCGAAAAAAAGTGAAGTACTTGTTTTCAAGAGTAAAACAAGCGCACCAGCTCATGTTCCGCCTATTAAGATTAACGGTGAAACTCTGAGGGTAGTGACCAGTTTTAAATATCTCGGGCACGTAGTTACGGAAAAACTGAGGGATGATGCCGATCTGGAGCGGGAGCGCAGGTCATTGGCTGTTCGGGGGAATATGCTAGCTAGAAGGTTTACGCGGTGCTCGAGAGAAGTAAAAATTACATTGTTTATGGCTTACTGCCAGTCTTTTTACTCGGGCGGCCTCTGGCTAAGTCATACCCGCCGGGCAGCCGATGCACTGCGAGTGTTATATAATAACATTTTCAGAATGCTGTTGCGACTTCCACCAGACTGCAGCGCGTCACGCATGTTTGCAGAGGCACATGTTGACGGATTTCATGCAATTATGCGAAAGAAAGTCGCCTCTATACGTGGACGTGTAAGAGGGAGTGGCAACAGTATTCTGAAGATGATTGCTACACGGTTAGATTGCCCTATCCAGGAAAGATGGATGCGTATCTTGGTCGATTAGATGTGTACTGACTGGCCGAGAAGGGAGAGTTTGGTCCGTGTGTATAATAATTTGTGTAAAATAATAATATGATCTCAAAAAAAAATAATTTGTAATTTATTTTATTTTATGTGTTAATCTATATTTGTGTGAATGTGTTAAATTTATAATATGTTAATTTATATTAATTTTATGTCATTTATTCAATTATTTAATTTAATTTAATTTATTAATTGTATTACTGTAATTACTAACATAGTTTATAAGTCAACCTACTAACAAATTATGGATTTTTATCTGATAATAAATGATTATTATTATAATACTAATATTATCAATGTAAAGAGGGAAAGTTACATAAAACGAAAACGCATATGTATAATTGTTTTGTGTTTTGAGGTGTTTCAATTTTGGCTTGTCATGGAGTAGTGAGATTTACTATGTTTCTAACAAATACACAATGTACAGATTTAACAGATTTAATATCCTTCTAAAATGAATTAAATGCAGCCTATTCATATAAAACCAAAAGGTTTAAGCTGTAAAATATTCGATAAAAACAAAATCATTGTTTCACTTTTACAACTCAGTTCGGTCTACAGAATCAAGTAATTCATCTGTATCTCCTCAGGAGACACTTCCTACTTATATTTAATTATTGTAGATTACAAATAGGTTATAGTCTAAAATTATCTACCTACCCCTACCCCTACCCCTTCGGGGATACAGGCGTGATGTTATGTTATGTTGTTATAAAATCTTTATGACTGTCATTCTCACAGTCTACATACGCACTCCTAGGACTATTTTTATTACATAATCAAACACTGTAATTCCTTGGGGTTGAGGCTAGACGTGTATAAAAATTTAGGTACACTAGGCTTTAAACTATCACAAGGAAAGGCTCTGATAATTTCAGTCTTTAATGTTTTTTAGACATTTAAGGATCAATTGAGGTTATATTCACATTATTTATTTGTAGTGTTGAGGCAATGGAATCTACCTACCCCGATTATCAAATTGACAATAATTTAAGTTACATTACCAAATTGCCATTACAAAAATAAGAAGAAAATGAATGCTATATAGGTATACATAGTATGTCCCAGTAGACTTTCAAGAGAAACGACTGTTTATTTACGGACGTCGACGTAATGTTATTCAACAGCTTACTATAGGATAATATCGACAACGTTATTCATCTAAATTTTCATTGTTTATTTGTTGATGCATTGCGTTCGATAGATCATTCAATATTAAAACACTTCTACCATTTAACACTTCAACAGTCCAATTGGCGGTCAAAGTTATTGACCCTAAGGCTACTGACCGTAGGTCACTTTGAATCAGATCATGTCCGACGTGTTCTAAAAATCCTAAGACGAACTTCTGTCACTTCACCGTTTTATTTCCACACCCTTTGATAATCAGAGGGACATACTGAGGAACCAAATAGTCCAATATGTTGACCACTTTTACTACGTCAATGTCTCTGAAACATCTCGTGTCGCCTGAAATAAAGAAACAACTCAAAAAAAAGAAACAGATACACCGCCACTTCCGTAGCCTACATTACGAGGCTTGTGAAAACCTAGCCGGCACCAGACGTTAGAAATATTTTAGTATCTGCTTAGATAGTTATATGTATATTTACGTATTAATTAGGCCAGGCACCTCAAATAAGTACAGATAAAAAGAAAATTGTCGGTTGAGTATAGATGTAAAAGTTGTTGTTTCGACTAATAGCACTTGTACAGTGCTTAGAGTCACTGCAGATGAACACTTGAAGTTATTAGCCTTTGCTTAGTTAGGGATAACTACTATTACATATATGCACTCAAATTAGGCATTAATAGGCTCTGTATACATATTGTATGATTCTGAATATGTTAAGAATACAAAATAGCTTAATATTTTGATGGTGTCTGAATAGTCAGTAAAAATATTAAAATTAAAGTGTCATTTCGGACAAGTGGCCCTAGTAATTTGTGTCCCTAACGTCGGCTAGCCTTATTCTTGAGCTAAGGCTACTTTATTCTCAAAAGAAACTTAACTCATTATGGTTCACTACATTAGATTACTTGCTTTTTGTACAATGCTCCTATCCATAAAAAACAAAAGTTAATAATCGTACATCAACTCAAAAACAACGCATGCATTGAACAATATGAGGTCTGTGATGGATTTTGCTGCATGTCTGCAACCGACTAAAGATCAAATATACTGGAAGGCAGGCTGGCACACTAACGGGGATTCAAAGAACGAAAATCTTTGCATCATCCAGGTGATAACAGAGTAAATTATTCGGGTACTAGTTGATTTTGTAATCAAACTATTGATTGCATGTAACCAACGATACTATATTAGATAAGTGACTAGCCCCCAAGGGTGGTGTTTTAGTTGAATGCTGCCACTTAACACCACTCTCAGTTACTTATACAGTTTGTTAACACAACACTATTACTATTACATAGGCGATTGAAAAATAGTAACTGCAAGTTTATATGCTCAGATTGTTTCTTACTGCCTGCGGATATGACTATAAATATAAATGTAGAAGCTGTAAATCTTAAATTTAATAAACGTTATTTTATGCCTTAAATTAATAGAGTTTAGATTTAGTTTCATTTGATTTAATTAATAATTACACTTTTCTTAGCTTTTGGATACTCTTCATCTGTAGAATGGGCGAAGTGTTAATAGGTAATATTCTACTAGCTTTCCTTTGTGACTTATAAATGTTAGGATTCAAGTATTACATTCCTCATAGATACTTTATTATGCGAATCTATTTCTTATGGCAGATTATAATTGATCTCGCAACCTGATTTACATATAATTTTCGATATCATTTTAGCACGTGATACTTTTCACTTTACTTTGATATCACGGGATGTTTAAGTTTTTACAGATAACAAAAAAAAAACAATAATATACCTTGAATAAATTAAATATTGGAGCCTAAGGTGTACTTCGGGTGTTATGCCGCAATCTCGACTCGGAAGCTGTCGTGCCTATTATAAGACCACTTTTGAAGTTTATTACTTGCGCTTGTAATAGCATAAATATACTTAGTTAAGAAATCTATTCAAACCTAAGATGGATTATAAGTACGTTAGAATCTAGTCGAGTCAAAATCACGATAAGTATAGGTATTCACTCTTTGCAACTATATACCAACGCTAGCATTTTCCGAGGTCAAACGCTGGGCAAACCGTCCAATGGATTTAATATACAAAAGTGATTCTGATAAAATCCATTATTTTCGTTAGATCTATATGATTTAGTAGTATGATTAATTTGTTTTATATATTGACTGAGAGGCCAGACATTCAAACGTCACAGGGTATAATTTGTGTACGATTTATTGAAATTAATTCACATTGAAATGCACATTGAATTAAGCCGCGGTAGCCTAGTGGTATGGGTAATGGACTGCTGAGACGACGTCTCGGGTTCGATCCCAGGTTTTACCATGGCACACACCAATGACTTTTCGATGCTTTTCGAAGTTATGTGTGTATTTATCGCAGGTTTATAAGTGCCCGGTTAATGGCAATAGGCTCGCCACCTATTACATTGGGACCTAAACATAAACTGGCGAAATGTGGGTGCTAGCACCTCTGCCTACCCCTTCGGGGATTTTATGTTTGTGAGTTTATGTTTTTTTTTATGTTTATGAAATGTTATTATGAATTATACCTATATTCAAAGACTTACATAACACCAAAAGCGCAGGACATTGTAGGATAAGCACCATAATTATTAAAGTGGTCTGTTTCATTATTTCTTACCTGCTAAGTCATATTATAAATCTATGTATTTGACCCGGAATAGATCATAGCAGTTTGGAAATATCAATTTATACAATAATTTATGAAATTTATCTTTTCGATTTATGTAGACCATAGTTAAACTATATGACCTGATCACGATTTTTAGGGTTCCGTTGCCGAATGGCAAAAAACGGAAACCTTATAGATTCGTCATGTCTGTCTGTCTGTCCGTCCGTATGTCACAGCCACTTTTTTCCGAAACTATAACAACTATGCTGTTGAAAATTGATAAGTAGATGTATTCAGTGAACCGCATTAAGATTTCACACAAAAATAGAAGAAAAAACAATAAATTTTGGGGGTTTCCCATACTTACAACTATAACTCAACTTTTTGTTTTCATCAAACCCATACTTGTGGGATATTTTTAAAGCGTCATAAATCGTAAACGGCAATTTACCTTTCGTTCAATCAACTCGCATATAAAAATTTTACTTGCTGCTACGGAACACTTCATGGGCGAGTCCGACTCTCACTTGGCCGGTTTTTTTTCACTCTCCTGTACTTCATTACGTAGTGGAACACTTGAAAAATAGTTTTACGGCTACTCGGACAACAGCTATTTTATATTAGTTATTAAATAATTACAGATAGATAAGATTAAATTCTACTCACTGACTGCTCAATAGACACAATTAAGGATCCCTTACCGTAGAGCTCAGTTCCGCGCACCCCACACATCAAGCGGAAAGAGGAACTTTTTTCTTTTTATTGTTCGTTAATTGCTCTGATTGGTGCGACGGAATGAAATAAAGCCGCATTCGAAGGGATTTGTAGGCTTGCCCATGTTCAAACGTAGAGCCTCTAATTTAGACTTGATTGTAAAACGGCTACGAACACTTTCGTTTTTTATACTCTTCATTTTACGTACTTTTTATTAACATTACCGTAATCTTTATCCCAGGTATAGATAAAAGACTGGGGTGTGTGTTGGGTAACCTCCTCGAGTGTCGCTCCGATTCCGATCCCGCTGCAGTCCGGGGGGAACGGAATCGGAGCGGCCGGTACACCCTGGGCGGCGGTCAATGGCTTCCCCTTCACCCCTTCATAGGGTTGGCATTGATCGTCGGCCAATAGCCAACGAGGCGGGAACACATCGCTTTCCGTACTCCTCTGCTTTCAGAGGAGACAGGATGAGCGATGCTGTTAGTGGTGAGATGGCCCAGGGTCAGCCGGGGTGCGAGGGATATGCTCTATGGGTATCCTTACACCCCGGCGTCTGAAGACCCTAGACGGCGTGCGGTTTTAGTCGGTGCAAGCCCGACATAACCGCCCCCGCTGGCCGGCGGGGGGGGTATCCGAAGGGATTTCCGCACGATAAAAAAAAAAAAAAAAGGTATAGATAAAAGACTGCTTTGGGAAAGTTATTTAGACTGAATCGAATTAAGAATGAGATGCTCCTTTTTCTTCGGATGAAATGTAAAACAGGGGAATACCTAAAGGGATGAAAGCGATTCATATGTTTTGCACTCGAATTTTAACAAATTTATCAAACGGTTCATCCATCAAGTGACCGCACGGACACCAAACTAATTAACAGTATTGCGTTGCGATAGATGGAATTTTCTCACTTCACTCAGAATTAATCGTTAAAGCCGAGCCCTCATCGCATTGCGGAGGAGTCTAAACAACTACAAGAACTGTAATCTATTGTAGTTGAAACTTGGCTCTAAGTATCTAACGAACAAAACTCTGTGACTATTACTTTAGGGTAACTTCGATTTAATCCTTTTAGTTCATTGCATTTCAGGTTGACGGTCTAGATGAGTGCCTGATAAGTGCTTATGGTTGAGTGTCAATTTCCAGTTGACATAATTTATATCTAATTCTGTTAAACGAGCAATTCTTGCATGTAATATATGCATTCATTCTAATCATCTGTAACCCACGTTACACTAGTCTTATGTGCTTATAAACTTTTATTGAGCATATTCGCCATAGCAAATTTAGAAATGAACCAGCATTCGAAGGTGTAGACCTATAAAATCACAACACCGTGCAGAATAGCAGTCACTTGGGAGACGGTGTGGCAAGAATAACGACAGACTTCTTTGTATGTGTTCTGAGTACAGCTACAGGGGGCTCTAATGATGTCAGTTGTTGAATCACTTTCTGTTACGAGAGCGCATGCTGTTAGAAATATTAATGATCAGCAGGGTTGTGAGATAGGTTATTCTTTCGTTGAATTTGGATAGCAGCTCTTAGTAAACTATTTAGTTTTTATACTTCAGAAGTTAAAATATAAATATTGTGACATAATTCATTATTTGTGTTTCATAAATAACTACTACTTTTTTTAAAATAAGTTTTACCATTTGGTTAATCGTGCAGTTTAAAATCATAATAGCTCAATGTTAGCACTCATATACCAATTTTTAATTAAATTTGCCAAAGTGGAAGTAATGAATATAATGATAATATTTTTTGGTGTAAAGAAAATACTATAGATAGATATAGATTGCATCTTTTTATTTTTTATTTTTTTTTACGTGCGGGAATCCCTTCGGATACCCCCCCGCCGGCCAAAACCTGAACCGATTAAAACCGCACGGTGTCCTGCCCATGTGTCCATTGCCGGGCACCCCAGGTAAGCCCTCGAAAGGATAACCCCAGGGTTACGGACCTTAGCCGCCGGCGCGGCCTCGCCTGGTGGGGTCGGGTTTTATCCCGCGTCGGTGAGTTGGCAGGCGTGTGAAGGACACACACGACACGCCTCCGCCACGGCCTGCTTCTGTAAGGACGGCTAGTCGGCCAACTGCCGTCCTCAGGCTCCGATCATGGAGGATAGATATAGATTGCATTTAGTATTATTTTTTCGCATACCGTTAGTTTGGTTCAGTGACTAACAGGTAATCGTTAAAGAAGGCCCCTATTCCTTTACGTTTTCTTAAAAAGGTGCTTATTATACCTGTTTTCTACAAAATAACCCACTTTTTTCTATTATACATAATCATAAACAAAAATGATAGATATTTTTTTATAAGGCGCGCCCTGTAGACTACGTAATCAGCTGTGTGCGGTCCAACAAAGTAGCTGCATTTACGGTCCAGTGCAATGAGCCGACCAACCATTCAGAGTAACGTAGCCTCGTCTTCGTTTTGCATGATATTAAACTGAAAAAATAAAAAAGTATATATAAAGGGAAAACTTCGGTGGGGAATTATCATGAAAAGCGGAGGTGCTGCAACGATGCCTAGGTAACTTTGCATGATGTTTTTTTAGTTTGTGTTTCTGTGATTAATTTTTAGTGCATTTATAATGTAGTCTTTTAACTTTAATACTTTTAACTTTTTTTTTTATTAGGCTCTAGGCTATGGTGTTAAGCTTGACCTGAATTTTTATATTGGGTTAATGGGTTCATTCGGGTGTCTTTGATTAGCAGTGGTGCTAATAAAGGAACGGATAGAAGGTTGGCATTATCGTATAGGGCTTGTCATTTTTTAAAGAGTATGTGGATATAAATTGGATATAAATATTAATTGGATAGGATATAAATTAGTTTTAAAGAGTAAGCGGATCTTGGTCTCCGATGTGAACGTGTGAATAATAATGCTAAGATGATGATGATTATGATACAATAAAACATGAGGTATAACTGTATATGGCAAAAATCAACTGACATAACCACAGATACGTCGACGTGCTTTTTACACTAAAAAGAACTACCAAAACTATCATAGTAATTTTTTACGTCAGTAGAGTAAATCTATGTTGGGCTGCTTTGACGATACTAAATTTTATACTGAAAGCTCACAAAATTAGAAATCTCGACAAGTAAAAATGGTCGGTTTTCATTGGATATAATTTATGTGGGTGCAATTCGTTCGTGTTGCAGAATTAATCAATGACCGAGACGCTTCGCTCTTTCACGCCGTTCCTTCTTCCATTATATTTTTTTGCTAAAAGCTTATCGCCTCATTGGTCTCGCCTCCTTCGAACGTTGCTGGGGTTCTAGCTTCAATCTTTCATGCTAAAATAAAACGGAGAGATTTTCCAAACCGAGTTTTATTCACGCTTCGGAAATGATAAAAGACAAACTATATTTTCAAACTTATTAAAGTCTTTATCCTTTGTAAAAGTTTTGGTCTTGTTTCTTTTCATTTCTTTTAGATATTGTGATTTTAATACTACTATTCAAACGAGCACTCTGTACGTATCCTATCAGTTATCTGATCCTATTGCACTCTGACCTAACTCATAAAGTTTTTGTAAGGTGGTAGTGCTTCCTTGTGCGACCAGCTCTATAGCCGAACGTGAACTCTAAAACCTGACTGTCTGATATTTTTTTAAAGACGAATAGTAACCGAAGTTACTAGTATTCCTGTTAACCCCTTCAGGTAAGCTAAATTGCTTGTGTTAGGAGTATGTTTACGTCGGTAATACGTTTTATACAACCCAACAATCTTATGGAACTGAACCGCACAGGAACAACGACTATCCCACCAATTACTCTTAAAATACAAGATAACAATAAAATAGGTTCGTAATCAGTGTGGAGCGCTCCGCTTCTCTAATTCGAAGATACTAATCGCGTCTGAGATACGAGCTGAGCCTCGTGATTTACTACAGTTGTCTCCTTAATTAACGAGGAAAACTTTTTGCGTCTTCAACACGCGAATAAATTAACTGAATTGTACCGTCCACTAGTCCAACTGTTAATACCAGCCTTTAAAATGTTAATTCATTTATTTTGATGATGATTGAGATACAAGATACTATTTCAGCGGAGCGATTGCTAGTTTGCGTGATTTGTCTACCAATATTATGCGTATACCCAAAGACAATATGTATACATATAATACCAGTATCATTAATCATTCCTTAAATATGGAATGTAGTATTAGATTTATTTTGACTTTTACGAGAGCGACTGCCACCTAACATCCCAACACCGAGAGAAAAGTCTGCGCCAGACCCTCACCGTCAATCAGCAAATATATCACCTGCAAGGCGGCATATTTGCTAATTGCTAACATTGCTAACATTGCTAACCACACTATCTATAATTTATAGGTGAAAATAATTACCCGTAAATAAATAGCAAAGAGAACGAAATATGTATATTTATTTGCAGAAATAAGTCTGCTTAACATTATTTGCATATTCTTCCAGAGTCGAGCATCTCCAAATTTAACTCTTTATCCCTCTCTCGTCCGCTATTTAAAGCACTTACCCCAAACCCGATAAAACATAGTTATAACATTCCCGTCAACCATTTCACTTTTCATTTAAACTAAAACATCAGGTCAAAAGTAGTTTCCACCGTAATAAAAACTTTACAATCCGATATTGGCACTGAACGTTTGAAGTTCGCATACTGTTCAACGAATCACAACACGTATAACCATCCAACTATCAAACGCTTGTCCAGGTCAGTAACTTCAAGAATTGTAGATGCCGGCGTTCGAATTGAAATTGAGGGTAAAAGCCTCTCCAGACGTCAAGATTCTCGAGAACACGTTGACCTAATGCAGAATAGATGAGACAGGGGACGCGAACGTAAGAATACTTTTGCTCTATGGGTATGGATGTACGTGGGCGTGAAAAATAGATCACTTCTCACTTTTATTACTCTTTTTGGCGTCGGTAGGTACTTACGTGATGGCAGGTGAATTTTAAGTGGTTTCGTGAATAGAAACAGTGACTGAAGTGATGTTAATGAAATAATCTCTTACCCATAAATGGTAATCGTAAGTACCTATTGACTATGTAATGTATTTGCCTTGGTGCATTTAATTGTCTTCAACTTTCAAACTTTTCAAATATTATGAAGAAGGCATTTTTTTACCTGCAGCATCTCTTACGTGTGAAATGTGAACTTAAACTTAAACGTAAGCGTTGAACTGAACTGAAAGGCATACATTTTCGTTAGGCATTAATACATAAATCAATTTATCTATAGAGATTCACAATCTAGGATCGACATTAATCTATAGCTTTAGATAACGTCATTTGAAATATATGTTTGCGAAATGATTGAACCACTACGAAACTCTAAATTGAACATACTATCTTAAAGATTTAGATCGGAAAAAGAGAACATCTAGGACGGGACTTGAACCCGCGACCAGTCCCTTACAGGGGGAATGCTCTGACCAACTGAGCCACCTAGACACGTCCCAGATATTCGAAATTCTCCGATACATTAATACGTCTGAAGGCGACGTTGGAGCCATCTACCGTAATTCTTGCGAACTACGGAAACAATGAATAACTTAACAGTCATTTTTAAACATTGTTTTTTGATGACTCCGCCTACTTAATTCAATTAAATTTTTAAGCATTTTGTATGCTTACTTTTTTCTAAAGATTTAGATCGGAAAAAGAGAACATCTAGGACGGGACCTGAACCCGCGACCAGTCCCTTACAGGGGGAATGCCTTGACCAACTGAGCCACCTAAACACGTCCCAGATATTCGAAATTCTCCGATACATTAATACGTCTTAAGGCGAGGATCTAAATCTTTAGAAAAAAGTAAGCATACAAAATGCTTAAAAATTTAATTGAAATACTATCTTAAAGTTAAAAATATATTAAAGCATCATATGATTAATGTTTAGTTTTAATCGTAAAGTATTTATGATTATGATAGGACCAACATCAATCATATTTTTTCTTTACGTACCCGCGCATAATTGTACGTGAACTATGACGCCAGTACATCGCGAGATGAGCGCCGGGTTGAGCGCGACGTCGCTTTGTGAGGGCCCGAGATCGTTGGCTCGTTGATGGACCATGTGCTCGTGAGGTTTTAGTAGGGTCGGGCTTGTTAGCCCGTTGGTAGACCCTGTGTTAGCGCTTTTCTTGGTTGGCATTGCTAAGCGCTTTGAGGGAACATTGTTGTGACTTTGTTTGTTGAATGTTGATTAATTGGTGAAAATTAATTATCGAGACAGTTAGATCTCTTTGTTAAATAAAGTGAATACGCCAATCGCGTTCGTTGGACTTGGAACCCTTGCTGCGGTGTTAAACACATACTAAGGGAAGTAAATATCACATTTTATTTTACTGCATAATTAGTTTATTGTATATTCAATTACACGTACATTCATGTCACATATAGTTAGATACACTAAATAGGCACACTTTCCAATCTTTGCTACTTTCCCGGCTGAATCCCGGTCCATTGAAGGTCAGTGACCCATTTCTTAATATATTTTATGTATTGTGGATAATAAATAACGGATTGGTTTAATTTTGGTTTGCAATTTGAAACTTAACACGCGGTTAGAGTTCGCCATTTTTGATTGTTAATATCTCATTGCTATTTTGCCTATTGGTGCAATTGAATTGAACTACTTTCAACTTTAAAACTTGGAAATGTTATTGTAATTAAAACATTTACTGGTCGATTTCGATCGGGTGTCAATTGCGGCTTAATTTGATTATTAAAACAAGTACGTGCTAAAATCGGTTTAAATTTGATTTGTTGTTTTTTATCGGTTTGACCGGGAGGTCTGAATAGATATTTATTTGTGTTTACTTGCTATAAAATTGAAAGTAATGTATGATTTGATTTGTTTGTATCCGCGCGTTTAAAATAGCTAATTTTATAGTTCAATATTTGTCGGGATTTCCGGGTAATTTTTTGGTGGTCGATTCTGACAGAACTAACCGCTTCACGGCAACGGGAATTCAACTGCCCGGGAAGTTTTGATATTCCTTTTGTTTGATTTGTTCTAAGTTCGGGGCGGTTCCTCGAATGCCTTTTGACCGTTTTGAGGGTTTGTCGGTTAACCGGTTCTTATAAAATTGCGGTATTTTGTTGTTTGAACCGTTTTATATTCGTATCGACTTCCTGTGTTTTATTAATGATTTTGTACCGTTTGTTGACTGCACATTGTAACGTTGTGGATTCTTTACAAATCTTAATTAAAACTATATCCGTAAATTAATCGATATTTTAGTATGTTTCGATAACTTATTACTAATTATCTATGGTTCTGCGAGCGAGATTGGACAACACTAGCCCAGTTATCAGCTGACGGCTCTTAAATCGCCCTTTCCTTGGAACTTTCGCCGAGGAAGGTCACTTTGACCCCGTGGCCAACTTCTGTCGGCTCCGGGGTCTTCGCACCGGGCTTCGCTCCATCATAGCGGTAGCGAGGCACTCCAGCGGAGACCCTGGCACGCCGGCAACACCACTAGCCCCACGTTGGGCGCCAATGTAACGGTTAATGTTTTATAGGGTTGTTATGAAGTTATAAAAATTTAAGGTGATTTATACACTGTAAGATTAGATAAAATAATTAATGTAATTGGTACTAACGACTGGCTAGGGCGAGCAGAGATAATTAAAAAGTCGATAACAATATATTAGGAGATTATAATCGGTGTAAGAAAACGTTACATAAATTTATATTAGGTAATTGAAAAAATGAACCTCAGGGAATGGATTCGTAATAAATATTCTGCCGTGGCGTTGTTCGATCCGTTGTGCAAAGATGGTAGTATGCACTTAGCTAGTGGACACGGGGCTAGTGGTGTTGCCGGCGTGCCAGGGTCTCCGCTGGAGTGCCTCGCTACCGCTATGATGGTGCGAAGCCCGGTGCGAAGACCCCGGAGCTGACAGCAGTTGGCCACGGGGTCAAAGTGACCTTCCTCGGCGAAAGTTCCAAGGAAAGGGCGATTTAAGAGCTGTCAGTTGATAACTGGGCTAGTGTTGTCCAATCTCGCTCGCACAACCATAGATAATTAGTAATAAGTAATCGAAACATGCTAAAATTTCGATTAATTTACGGATATAGTTTTAATTTAGATTTGTAAAGAATCCACAACGTTACAACATTGGTGTAGATCCGGATCATCAGACAGTTTATTTTAGTTAGATATTAAGTCTTAGTTTATTTGCGTTTCCACTGTCGGCTTTAGATTACGCTTCGGAACGAAGTAGTGATTGCGTGAAAGTGAGTGGTGGGGCTACGGCTTGAATACTACCTGCACGTGGTCTCATTCCTCACCCTTGTCTCCGGGTTAAAGTAGACTGTTAGCAGAGCTGTTAATTGTTTTTTTTTATTACTGCACTCGCTCGGTTCATGCACTGAACAATTATATTTATTAATCAAAGTCAAAGTCTTTATTTTTCAAAATAGTGCAACGTAATTACATCTTTTTGACGTCCAAAACTGCTTAATACTAAGTTTACCACCGCTTCCTAGGCGCTAGTGGAGAAGAAACGGCGCAACAAACTCCACTGCGGCATTTTCGAGACGTCAGCTTATAATAGTGATTTCTTAAGACTAAATATGGACGAATGTACATTTTTGTCTCGTGTCAAGATAAATAAAGGTATATAAAAAAAAAGTTATAACAAAATTTAACCCAAGTTAAACGTTCAAATAATTGAAAAAAGTTAAAAATTGGTAAAAAAGGTCCGCGTGCCTTCTACAATATTATGCTGTAGTTGTAACATTTTAGCATTTTAGGAGGAGCCTGCACCATGCTCAAACCAGAAATTTTTGTCTTTAAGATAATCATCTGTCCTATAGTATGCTTTTTTACATAGGTGGTCTTAACAAAGGTTTTACATTTATTGTCAGATATTACAAGGTCCGATTCAGGCAATTTGTTATAAAAGCGTATACCTTCCCCCCTAAAAGAATCACTAAGCTTGCTAAGCCGATAACATGGAAGGATCAGTCTATTTTTATTACGCAGATTTCTGTCTGTAATGTCACTTACTTTTGTAAAATTGGATATATTTTTCCTGACAAACAGTATGTTCTCGAATATATATTGGGAAGCTACAGTTAAAATATTAGTCTTTTTAAATCGTTCCCTAAGAGAATCTCTCTTGTCTAAACAATAAATGGCACGAACTGCCCACTTTTGTAGTATAAATATAGTTTCTAAATCTGCTGCATTCCCCCAAAGTAGTATTCCATAAGACATCAGACTATGAAAGTAACTAAAATATACCAGCCTAGCAGTAGGTTCATCTGTCAACTGCCTAATCCGTCTGACAGCATAAGCAGCAGAACTGAGTTTATTGGCCAAAATAGTGATATGGTCACCCCATTGCAATTTCGAATCTAGTGTTATGCCTAGAAAAGCAGTGCTATTTACAAATTCCAACCTTTGCCCCTCCAGCACGACATTAACGTGTGCTTGCCTCACATTAGGCAGTGTAAACTTAATGCATTTGGTCTTTTCTGCATTCAACAATAGGTTGTTTGCATAAAACTAATTTGATATGGCGTTCAAAATATTATTAATATTACTCGCATCTGTACTACGCCGATTTACTTTGAATATCAGTGATGTATCATCTGCAAACAATACTATGCCAGCTTGAGCCTCGATCGTATAAGGCAGGTCATTGACATACACCAAAAAGAGAAAAGGTCCTAGGATTGATCCCTGTGGTACGCCTATTTTGACGTTTGATCCGTTTGACTTGTCGTTATTCACAACAACAGTCTGAAGCCTATCTGTTAAGTATGACTTTAATAGTTCTATTGATTTCTCTGTATATTCGTAGTAGAATCACTAGTTTTTCATGAAAATAAACATACGTAATTACGTATGTCAGACGCTACGCTTATCCATGCAATATAAAGTTAGATAAATATTATGAAAACGCTTTCCTAAAACTTCATGAAGATATTATATTGTTTTCAATGGTCTTTTGCATAGCGAAAGACTGTAAAGAATAATTTGAGCAATGGATTGCACTCCGGGAGTGCCGGCAGAAGTGAAAACTTGAATATTAGCCGACCGATCCGTAGTCACACCTTACTACCACACTGGTGTGACTCTGGTGCATTTTATTTATCCGTGGCCACACTACTGTGACTATGAATAATTTTAATTTATCTATAGTCACACCACAATAACCCAACACACGGTTGACGAAAAAAAATATGATGAAATTAGTATGTACAATCTTTCTAAGAACTGACCAATTTCTAAAGTTGTTACTAAAGCTGCGATGTTGCTACTAAAGTGGGTTAGGTTAGGTTAGAACTGTGACCCTAACAGAGCGCGAGCCGAGCGAGCGCATCGAGCGTGCCGCGGCAGCGGCCGGCGAAGCGCCGGGTGAAGTTATATTATGTTATGTTATGTTTTCGCAGTATAGAACTTTCGCGACAACGTCAATGGTGTGTTGGTGTGACTATGGATCGGGTAAAATTATCAATAGCTATACCAATGTGACTACAGGTAAATAAAATTATCGATAGTCACACTAGTGTGGCCACGGATAAATAACATGATCCATAGTCACACCAGTGTCATGGTAGGTACTATCATTTATGTGGTAACATACAATATTCATTTATTGCGCTATCGTACATAAACATGACAATTTATATTACATTAAAAATTTAACACTTCAGAACTATTACAATTATTTTACATTAAAAAGTTTATCTCTCAGAAAAATCTACTTCCATCCATAATTTCAACGAATTTTTCACCATCATTATTACCAGAACCATCATCGTTATAAATATAGTTTAATAATATATAGTTATAAAGTACTCACTCATTTTCTTTCTCAATTTCTTCGTCACTTTTTTCATTAATAGATCCACTTTGTTTAATTTCCATTTTATGTCAATAGATTTATGGCACAAAATCGAATAAATATTACAAAAAATTATATGATGTCGAAAAGTGTTTCTTGGGCCTCGGTCGGAATCGATCTCAGTCTTGACAAAGTCAACGACCACTCATTAGACGAACGCGCCACCAAGGTTGTTAAGTAAAGTGTGAAATTAGCGCTTCTATATTTGTCTGTAAACGTCTTACGAATTTTCGATCAGGTCACGTGTCCTGACGCGAGTTTAACTTTTTTTCCGATTACTAAAAAGTGCACAACGCCGCGAAAGAAGTTTTCACTTCAAAAATTTAAAATTTAAACAACCCCTGACATAACTAAGTACACTACCGACTAAGTCACGTTTCTAACAAAAAACAATCAAATCCGTTCTGGAGCTACGATGCCACAGATAGACACACCCAGACACGTCAAACTTATAACACCCGTCGTTTGCCCGAGCAAGTGGCACGCCGCCGGCTCTTGGCGGAGAGGGAGCGGGAGAGAACCTTGCCCCTCAAGTTTCGCAGTCTGCGGCGAGGACGCCGCAGACTCATCTACGCCCGAGACTACCGACCTCCATGATCGGGGCCTGAGGACGGCAGTTGGCCGACTCGCCGTCCTTACAGAAGCAGGCCGTGGCGGAGGCGTGTCGTGTGTGCCCTACACACGCCTGCCAACTCACCGAAGCGGGATAAAACCCGAGCCCACCAGGCGAGGCCGCGGTGGTGGCCAAAGTCCGCCGGCAAACCTGGGGTTATCCTTTCGAGGGCTTACCCGGGGTGCCCGGCAATGAACACTTGGGGAGGACAACGTGCGGTTTTAGTCGATACACGACACAACCACCCCCGCTGACCGGCGGGGGGGTATCCGAAGGGATTTCCGCACCTCTCAGGGGTTAAAAAATACAACCACAATAATAAAACGCGTTTATTTTAAGATACTTTAGAAATATCGAAGGCTCTTTTTACTTTTTGACGTTTTATAAATACCATTATTCTGGTCTATTGTGGACCACACTAAGATATTCGGAGCCCAAGCCAATCTGGCCTGCTTACCGATACACCTGCTGAATAAAGCACGAGGCTCTGGCGCAGGGTTTTCTTTCGCAGTTGGGGGTTTAGTGAGTAGTGATTATATGCTTTTTTGGGGCTACTGAAGCTAATACGAGAAGAACGCAAAAATGTAAAAAGCACAATACTAAATTTAAATTCTGTGAATAGGCTACTGTAGGCATATATAAAAGTAGACGAACACTTTTCGATTTATACGCCCGAAACAGTACAGACTTGACGGTCGTTTCATTGAATATGTCAAAAATTACTCTAAGGTATTCAAAAAAGTATGTAGACAAGCGAAGACCATTCATATTAAAAGGAAAATAATTGAGGCTCCCAATAAAATGAAAGAAACTTGGAAAGTTATTAACAAAGAGTCTGGTAAATGTAAAATGAGGGATACTGTTACTAAAATTAAATTAGAAAACAAGAATATAACCTCTCCGAAGGATATTGTAAATGCTTTTAAAGATTATTTTACCAATATTCCATTGCAACTCACTTCCTATATTAACTCTAGCGCTAACAGTGCTGTGGCCCTTGTAGAGAGTAATATTAGTTCTTCTAAATTTAACTTCAAACATATTGATCCCAATGACATTTTAAAAGCATTTAAAAATCTAAAAATAAAAATGTCTGAGGATTACTGGGGCATGTCAGTTAGTTTAATTAGTCATATAATTAATATCATTGCACCTGATCTAGCACTCATATTTAATGAATGTATAGATGAAGGCACATTTACTAATTTAATGAAACACAGTAAACTAATACCATTATTTAAGAAAGGATCTAAGTTGGAACTTGGAAACTACCGCCCCATCTCTATTTTGCCAGCCCTGAGTAAGGTGTTTGAGAGAGTGATGCTCAATCAGATGCAACTGTACTTCAAGACCAACAATCTTTTCCATAGCCAACAATATGGCTTTACTGGCGGGAAATCTACCACCGATGCGGGAGTGGCTCTAGTCAGCCTAATTTACGATGCTTGGGAGGGATCGCAGGATGCTATTGGGGTATTCTGTGATCTTTCTAAAGCATTTGATTGTGTTGACCATCAAACACTCTTGCTCAAGCTACGTCGATATGGTTTTGAGGAGAAATCAATAGAACTATTAAAGTCATACTTAACAGATAGGCTTCAGACTGTTGTTGTGAATAACGACAAGTCAAACGGATCAAACGTCAAAATAGGCGTACCACAGGGATCAATCCTAGGACCTTTTCTCTTTTTGGTGTATGTCAATGACCTGCCTTATACGATCGAGGCTCAAGCTGGCATAGTATTGTTTGCAGATGATACATCACTGATATTCAAAGTAAATCGGCGTAGTACAGATGCGAGTAATATTAATAATATTTTGAACGCCATTTCAAATTAGTTTTATGCAAACAACCTATTGTTGAATGCAGAAAAGACCAAATGCATTAAGTTTACACTGCCTAATGTGAGGCAAGCACACGTTAATGTCGTGCTGGAGGGGCAAAGGTTGGAATTTGTAAATAGCACTGCTTTTCTAGGCATAACACTAGATTCGAAATTGCAATGGGGTGACCATATCACTATTTTGGCCAATAAACTCAGTTCTGCTGCTTATGCTGTCAGACGGATTAGGCAGTTGACAGATGAACCTACTGCTAGGCTGGTATATTTTAGTTACTTTCATAGTCTGATGTCTTATGGAATACTACTTTGGGGGAATGCAGCAGATTTAGAAACTATATTTATACTACAAAAGTGGGCAGTTCGTGCCATTTATTGTTTAGACAAGAGAGATTCTCTTAGGGAACGATTTAAAAAGACTAATATTTTAACTTTAGCTTCCCAATAACGTAGAAAAGGTCCTAGGATTGATCCCTGTGGTACGCCTATTTTGACGTTTGATCCGTTTGACTTGTCGTTATTCACAACAACAGTCTGAAGCCTATCTGTTAAGTATGACTTTAATAGTTCTATTGATTTCTCCTCAAAACCATATCGACGTAGCTTGAGCAAGAGTGTTTGATGGTCAACACAATCAAATGCTTTAGAAAGATCACAGAATACCCCAATAGCATCCTGCGATCCCTCCCAAGCATCGTAAATTAGGCTGACTAGAGCCACTCCCGCATCGGTGGTAGATTTCCCACCAGTAAAGCCATATTGTTGGCTATGGAAAAGATTGTTGGTCTTGAAGTACAGTTGCATCTGATTGAGCATCACTCTCTCAAACACCTTACTCAGGGCTGGCAAAATAGAGATGGGGCGGTAGTTTCCAAGTTCCAACTTAGATCCTTTCTTAAATAATGGTATTAGTTTACTGTGTTTCATTAAATTAGTAAATGTGCCTTCATCTATACATTCATTAAATATGAGTGCTAGATCAGGTGCAATGATATTAATTATATGACTAATTAAACTAACTGACATGCCCCAGTAATCCTCAGACATTTTTATTTTTAGATTTTTAAATGCTTTTAAAATGTCATTGGGATCAATATGTTTGAAGTTAAATTTAGAAGAACTAATATTACTCTCTACAAGGGCCACAGCACTGTTAGCGCTAGAGTTAATATAGGAAGTGAGTTGCAATGGAATATTGGTAAAATAATCTTCAAAAGCATTTACAATATCCTTCGGAGAGGTTATATTCTTGTTTTCTAATTTAATTTTAGTAACAGTATCCCTCATTTTACATTTACCAGACTCTTTGTTAATAACTTTCCAAATTTCTTTCATTTTATTGGGAGCCTCAATTATTTTCCTTTTAATATGAATGGTCTTCGCTTGTCTACATACTTTTTTGAATACCTTAGAGTAATTTTTGACATATTCAATGAAACGACCGTCAAGTCTGTACTGTTTCGGGCGTATAAATCGAAAAGTGTTCGTCTACTTTTATATATGCCTACAGTAGCCTATTCACAGAATTTAAATTTAGTATTGTGCTTTTTACATTTTTGCGTTCTTCTCGTATTAGCTTCAGTAGCCCCAAAAAAGCATATAATCACTACTCACTAAACCCCCAACTGCGAAAGAAAACCCTGCGCCAGAGCCTCGTGCTTTATTCAGCAGGTGTATCGGTAAGCAGGCCAGATTGGCTTGGGCTCCGAATATCTTAGTGTGGTCCACAATAGACCAGAATAATGGTATTTATAAAACGTCAAAAAGTAAAAAGAGCCTTCGATATTTCTAAAGTATCTTAAAATAAACGCGTTTTATTATTGTGGTTGTATTTTTTAACCCCTGAGAAGTGCGGAAATCCCTTCGGATACCCCCCCGCCGGTCAGCGGGGGTGGTTGTGTCGTGTATCGACTAAAACCGCACGTTGTCCTCCCCAAGTGTTCATTGCCGGGCACCCCGGGTAAGCCCTCGAAAGGATAACCCCAGGTTTGCCGGCGGACTTTTTTCCACCACCGCGGCCTCGCCTGGTGGGCTCGGGTTTTATCCCGCTTCGGTGAGTTGGCAGGCGAGGGCACACACGACACGCCTCCGCCACGGCCTGCTTCTGTAAGGACGGCGAGTCGGCCAATTGCCGTCCTCAGGCCCCGATCATGGAGGTCGGTAGTCTCGGGCGTAGATGAGTCTGCGGCGTCCTCGCCGCAGACTGCGAAACTTGAGGGGCAAGGTTCTCTCCCGCTCCCTCTCCGCCAAGAGCCGGCGGCGTGCCACTTGCTCGGGCAAACGACGGGTGTTATAAGTTTGACGTGTCTGGGTGTGTCTATCTGTGGCATCGTAGCTCCAGAACGGATTTGATTGTTTTTTGTTAGAAACGTGACTTAGTCGGTAGTGTACTTAATTGTGTCAGGGGTTGTTTAAATTTTAAATTTTTGAAGTGAAAACTTCTTTCGCGGCGTTGTGCACTTTTTTGTAATCGGAAAAAAAGTTAAACTCGCGTCAGGACACGTGACCTGATCGAAAATTCGTAAGACGTTTACAGACAAATATAGAAGCGCTAATTTCACACTTTACTTAACAACCTTGGTGGCGCGTTCGTCTAATGAGTGGTCGTTGACTTTGTCAAGACTGAGATCGATTCCGACCGAGGCCCAAGAAACACTTTTCGACATCATATAATTTTTTGTAATATTTATTCGATTTTGTGCCATAAATCTATTGACATAAAATGGAAATTAAACAAAGTGGATCTATTAATGAAAAAAGTGACGAAGAAATTGAGAAAGAAAATGAGTGAGTACTTTATAACTATATATTATTAAACTATATTTATAACGATGATGGTTCTGGTAATAATGATGGTGAAAAATTCGTTGAAATTATGGATGGAAGTAGATTTTTCTGAGAGATAAACTTTTTAATGTAATATAAATTGTCATGTTTATGTACGATAGCGCAATAAATTCATATTGTATGTTACCACATAAATGATAGTACCTACCATGACACTGGTGTGACTATGGATCATATTATTTATCCGTGGCCACACTAGTGTGACTATCGATAATTTTATTTACCTGTAGTCACATTGGTATAGCTATTGATAATTTTACCCGATCCATAGTCACACCAACACACCATTGACTTTGTCGCGAAAGTTCTATACTGCGAAAACATAACATAACATAATATAACTTCACCCGGCGCTTCGCCGGCCGCTGCCGCGGCACGCTCGATGCGCTCGCTCGGCTCGCGCTCTGTTAGGGTCACAGTTCTAACCTAACCTAACCCACTTTAGTAGCAACATCGCAGCTTTAGTAACAACTTTAGAAATTGGTCAGTTCTTAGAAAGATTGTACATACTAATTTCATCATATTTTTTTTCGTCAACCGTGTGTTGGGTTATTGTGGTGTGACTATAGATAAATTAAAATTATTCATAGTCACAGTAGTGTGGCCACGGATAAATAAAATGCACCAGAGTCACACCAGTGTGGTAGTAAGGTGTGACTACGGATCGGTCGGCTAATATTCAAGTTTTCACTTCTGCCGGCACTCCCGGAGTGCAATCCATTGCTCAAATTATTCTTTACAGTCTTTCGCTATGCAAAAGACCATTGAAAACAATATAATATCTTCATGAAGTTTTAGGAAAGCGTTTTCATAATATTTATCTAACTTTATATTGCATGGATAAGCGTAGCGTCTGACATACGTAATTACGTATGTTTATTTTCATGAAAAACTAGTGATTCTACTACGAATATACAGAGATCAGTAAAAATATTGATTAGTGTGGCTACAGGTAATCAGTACTCCACACTAATTGCGTTTCGAAGGTCAGGCATCAGTCGTCTCAGCTACCGACTAACAGACTGCTGCAAGAGTCGCTTCTGAGATATTCCAAGATAGTTGGAAAAGTTAAACGAATAAAACAAATTATGAAAATTATGGAATTTTCGAAAATAGTAAATTACTTGAAAACTAACACTGTTCCCATTGCCCAATCTGGTTAACTGTTTGTATCTAATTTTAAATATACTTAATATTAGTACTGACCAGCGGTTCGTTCCGATATTACCAGGCAATTACAGTACCTGGGTTTCAAAAGTTGATCGTGGTTTTGTCTTTAGGCTCTCCTTTCGGGATCAATCACTCTCGTGAAAACCAAGATAGTAGTCATAAGGAGGAGACGGGACCACGGGCTCCAAATTGCAAGCTTTATGCAACCGGGATTGGCGCTTAGATGATGAAGATTAGTTTGTACGAAGACGGACTAAATGCCAAGAGGTTTCCTAATGGACCTGACATTTGAAGTGATTGAAATATTATTTGGATAGTTGCAAAAACTCTTCCGCTTCGTACGAAGGACAGAACCATGATCACTGACCTATGTTCACCTATATCTATGCAGTTTAGCTTTTTAAGTCTGTTGCGATACCACACAAACCCAGTGCCATCTGGCAATAAAAAGTTGAACTACTTCGATACTGCTACGTCACTACCAATCCTGAATCGCGAAAGTGAAGTTCGCGCACTGGAATAACGTTATACAACATCCCAACGACAACTGTTGGGCCGCGGCCCGCCAGGCGTGATCGCCTTGCCTGGTCGGAGGATCCTCCCTTTGTGTTGGAGGAACATCACACCCCTTTCCTCCACAAGTCTACAGGTGCTTACCAGTTTAAAATATAATTCACCTGCAAGTAGGTATTTCCATATTCGAAAATATTTAATAGGTACCTACTACTATATTGAATTTAAATTATACTATTTTCGATAACATACGAACACAGAGCTCGTACTTTCTACAAGCTAATAATTATTTCAGGACTGAAATACAGCGAAGTTGGCGCAAGTGAAGCTTGCCAATACAATTTTGTAAGTCGTATCAGGTGCTAAGAACTCTCAAGCAACGGAACAAAACGAACTAGACATTAAATCTGGATAAATTCAGTCCAACAGAGTTTTCGCAGCCAGCATTGCAAGCCTTCCATGACTAACTTTTACGGGTTTATTTTTAAATCTACTCCGAAATAAAGAAACTTTTGATAGGTTACGGAGTAATTCAGCAGATTATAGGTATAGTGGATTATATAGATTAAGTATTTAATACAATTACATGCGAGTATGTATCAGTTGATATTCTGTACATTGCAGTCGGAAATATATATTACGTATACTTTTTTTTTCGTGCGGAAATCCCTTCGGATACCCTCCCGCCGGCCAGCGGGGCGGTTATGTCGGGCTTGAACCGACTAAAACCGCACGCCGTCTCGTGTCTACAGACGCCGGGGTGTAAGGTTGCCCATAGAGCATATCCCTCGCACCCCGACTGACCCTGGGACATCTCCGGTTTCGAGATAGCCCCCTCGGGTTTGGGAACCACGGTGTCCCCGTCTTGTCCCGGTTTGGGGGAGGGGCGCTAGTCGCCCCACCCTCCCGGCCTGCTTCTGCTGGGGTGACAGGTGGCCTCACCTGTCACCCCAAGGCCTGCGACGCGCGGCATGTTGCGGGCTCGGCGGGCCGAAAGAGTTCTGAACCTCTTCCGGGCGCGCTCCGCCATCTTCTTCGCGAGCATTACATGCTCTCAGAAGAAGGTGGCGGCGGCCCACGCACTCGCGCTCCGCACCATTGCCGCAATCATGCTGCCGAGCGAGAGGACTCCCACCCCGATGGCTGCCACGAGGTCACGCCTCGGTGCCTCCCACGCCGGGCAGTCCGCCAGCGTGTGCAGCCCTGAGTCCTCACTCGCATCGCAGTGATGGCACTCAGGCGTTGGCTCCTTCCTGATCCGATGCAGGTGGTCCCCGAAGCACCCCTTCCCGGAGATCACCTGCGTCAGTCGGTACGAGAGGCTTCCGTGTCGCCTCTCTAGCCAATCCTCCATGATGGGCCTTACCGCCGCTATTGCGGCGTGCCCTATTTCGTATACCTATACCTACTTATATTTTTGAACCAAAACTTTTTAAAATCGTTCTGCCATTTTTTCATACCTATTATTAGGCTATGAGACTAAGACTGATACCGAGAAAATTTGTCGTATTGCATAATATGACAAATTTATTTGGCATCCTCTATTATGTTCACTTGTTCACACGATTAATACGATGTAGCTGTTGCCATTCTTGCATATAACTTGTCTGAGCGGACGTACGCTACGCATTAAGCTGTCATACTTTGCCAAATTCTCAACATGTTTAAGCATGACAACTTTGTATAGCAGATTTCCAGTAAGAATGACCCAGATTGCCCGATGGCAGCGAAAAGTGCGGCATATCGAACATTTTCATGAGTATCTGGAAAAGTTAAAACTTCTACCGCAAAATATATCCTACCTACAACAGAAATAGCATAAATACTAACATATTTAATTGTTTAGTTATACGTAAATAATATAATTATTAGATGAAAATATGAATTTTGAAGCATAATTTGATATTACTTTAAAGAACTGAGTATATTTTCTTCATTTGCCAGCTTTAACAAAAGCGAAAGTATTTTGTCGATCAGTAAAGTTATAACGCCAAATTTAACATTGGCAGCCGATAAACAGAAAAATGAGGGGAAACTATAGAAACTTTATTTCTAGAATTGATTAAAGGAATTTGAATATTCAAAGAGAAAACATCCTTGATTGCGAATTTTGCTACCGGCACAGTGTAGTAGGTCAATTTAGGGCCTTATTTTAATTAAATCTAAAGCCATTCACAATTAAATCCCGTATTTATGATTGTGTTAACAACAGCAATCGAATGAGTAGGTACAGCAAACGTGGTCAGTTTTAAACGGGTTAATTCAATAACTCTGATGAAAAAAAACTTTTGACAGCCGAAGTAGGAAAGTCGGTTACAGAGGTCAATACTCGTTGCATTATATCTAGTGTAGATACGTACAGGAAACACATTAATTTTTATACCAGAATGATTGGAAAATTCATTAAAAATACAACCGTAACGCTAGTAAAAACGAGTTTCGGGAGGGTTCTAGTGCCAACATTAATAATAGATATACCGCCAGCGTGAGCAGCCCTGAGTCCTCTCTTGCATAACGGTAGTGGCACTGAGACGTTAGCTCCTTCCTGATCCGACGTAGGCGGTCTCCAAAGCACCCCTTCCCAGAGATCACCTGCGTAAGCCGGTACGAGAGTCTCCCGTGTCGCCTCTCTAGCCAGTCCTCCATGATGGGCCTTACCGCTGTTACGACGGCGTGCCCGGTGCATGGTCGCTCAAGTCATACCTTACACTGAACCATGATGGCCTGGCGAAGCTGGGACTGAATGGCCTCGATTTCTCGTAGCTCAGGGTCCCGTTCCCGCTCCCGCGCCTCCTTTCGCCTCCGATGTAGTTGCGAAAGGGCTCTCGCCTCCAGGTCTCATGGTGGAGTTTCGGCAAGAAGACAAAGGCCTTCCAACCTAACCAAGGATTAATATACAATTTGCAAACCCGGAAATTATAATATGTGTACCTTTCTGGATGCAGCAAACCTACTGTAGCTTATATATTTATACTTAATATTATAAAGAGGAAAGATTTGTATGTATGTTTGTAACGAATTGGCTCAAAAAGCACTGTTGTGATTTCACTTCATGACACTCAGGCGTTGGCTCCTTCCTGATCCGATGCAGGTGGTCCCCGAAGCACCCCTTCCCGGAGATCACCTGCGTTAGTCGGTACGAGAATCTTCCGTGTCGCCTCTCTAGCCAATCCTTCATGATGGGCCTTACCGCCGCTATTGCGGCGTGTCCTTCTTTGGCAAGTACCTGAGGTTTATCAAATCTCAAGTAAAGCTTAGTCCCCTGTTGCACGTCCTCATATACAGCAGTCTTTGTTGAGCGGTAGTGTTTTATATCATATCAGCAGTGTGTTCTTTAATGCGAGTGCCAATGCTTCGCTTCGTTTGCTTATACTAGACTTACATTATTCATAACATACAAACTTATTTTATTATGTATTTTACCTACTCATAACTTTTACCTTTAGAATGGGTCAAAGCGTCAGACTGAAATGAACGAATGAGGCTAATTCAAGAAATAATTTATAATAACATTTTATAACACTGCGCTCCACCCAAATATAATTTATTTCAACCAGATATTTCATTTCAGCTTTTCTTTTCAAAATGAATTATTAGAATTTAGAATGAATGCTTCCTTTGCCGAAAAGAAAATGGTATTTGAATGAACGAATATAATAGTTATGGACTTTAAACGATTGCAAAGCGTTGCTAATAAAAAATTTCATTATTATAATTCTTCATTTATAAAATGAAACAATTTTCCATTTCACATCATATTGCTTCCCTCTTTTTGTCAATTTAACTGAACGCCTTAACTTAACGCCTTAGCTTAACTAATAGCAACATTTTCACTTTTATTAAATAGCAGGCGCTTTTAGTGTTGACAGAGTTCGCTTAGTGAGATGAAGTTTTTTAAGGTAGATATTTTAGTTGTTCTTTTAGCTTTTGCTGATGAAGCTCTTTTAGCATCGCTGGTAATTTACGTATTTTTATTATTGGTATAATCGTGTAATAAAATGGTGGGCCCCACGAAGACATCCAAAGCTCGCAATTGGGACTTCGGGGTCCACTCTCCTTCTCATCCTTTCCACAGTTTGGTTTGGATGGTCTGACCTCCCACCCCGAGGGGAAAGTCTGCGGCAGAGCCTCGGTTGGCAGTCCCCAGCTGGATCGGCTTGGGCCCTGAAGAACTTGAAGAATATAGATATAATGCTATCATTTTATATATCTATTATTAGAATACTATTACAAAATTTTAAATTAGTTGTGTCTGTTTTGGAGATTCTTAAAAAAGAAATACTTGCATTATGTTAAATTAACGATTCTGGACACAAAATATTATTTTTTGGAATTCTTGTCTGTTTGTCTATTTATCTGTTTGTTCGCGATGGTCGCAAAAACTACTGATCGGATTCTGATTGTTGTTTGTATATTATAAACGTCTTGGTCAGACTTACAATCTGCTATATGTTTGATTGCAATTGGTTAAGAAGATTCGGAAATGTGACCAACAAACGATAACCGACCTCCGCGCGGGCAGCAGCTTAGTATATATAGTCACTTAACGTCATACTTATATTGGCCTACTTTGTTGAGTATGAAAAATTGCTTTTTATTATGTTCATACTTGAGTTTTCCTGTTTAACTTACTGGACTGGTAATCGCTTGAAGTATAAACGAAGTATGCTATTGAGTCCGGTCGTATCCATTTCACTTTTAATTCATACTCTAAGGTTATATATTTGTACGAAATGGAGATGTTCAATTTGATATAAATTGGTCGTATGTCTTTATAGAAAGGGTACGGCGGATTTTTGTTGAGGAGGGTAATGTAAACAATCCCAGCTTACCCGGATCTTTTCAATGTCCACTTTTTGTTTTCCTAAACGCGACGTGATATTTTCGTAACGTCAACATGGAATTGTTTTTATTATAACATATGTACTTGTTAAGAAGTCGTGTTGTAACTTCGTTGTTAAGGCGCAGTCACATATTTGTCCTCATTGTAACTACACATGTTGATCAAGAATACTTAAGTATATTCTCGCGGTATAAACGAGATAACTACGGACGGCAATAATTATATTATTTTAGAAAGAGGTAGAGAAGAATAAGATAAATATAAACACATTCTTTGATATTAGAATAGGCAAAATTCGTAATAATTATGATACTCCCTTAGCTATTTTAGCTACCCTTACTTTGACCATGGCAAATTTCAATTTAAATTTTCAAGTTTCTAACAAAGCACGCGACTTGTTCGTAAACGTTACTGGTTCTCGATGTGCATGGAGGTAAACTCGTTCGTTAGACCAGAACTCATGTGGTAATAACGCTCTCCGATACCCGATGAACTCTGGCAACTATACTCCGCTGCAAAAACGTGAAAAGTACTCTTTTAGTGTTGTTTCGTTACGGTTTTTGTACGGTAAATTTTTTACAAGTATTTCATTTGTACCTTCTACAAAATCAAAAACAAAACGAAGTAAACAGTTGAAATTAAAAAAAAGAATTCCTTTACATGTTTTCTCTGATGATATCGTCGAACGATAGGCAAAGCCTTATCCATCATTCATTTCTTTGAAAGTCGGATAGCTACCACAAAAGCTCAGATAAAAATCGGCAGCCAGTTATCGGTCCTGAGGATTGCGATCTTTTGTACCCTCAAAAAGGATTTGTGTGGCCATTGGAGCGTATTGCACCCACAGACGGTCCTTTTAAGTAATTCGATCGGTTTATTGCTTGCTTCAGATTGGTAAAGTATTCTGTCAGGCACAAAACTGTAATGTTCCGCAATAGAAGGTGTGCTAAAGTATATTTGTTTTTACATGCTGTAAGGTAAAATTCTTGTTAGAAACTCATATATAACTTCATTCTTGCACTGGATACATATTATATTAAGAAATTTAAATTAATAATAATTGTTTTTACAACAACCTCTACTACGGAGCCCCGTGTCTTGAAGGCTCTACCTATTGCCTTGCATTTACAGTCTTATCATGGTTGTCAATGTAAGTGTGAAAGCACAGTTTATCTTTAACGTTTAGGAATGTCAGTTACTTTAATATCTAAATGAATAGTTTTGTATTTAAATATATTTTTGATTATCGTGTATGTATTTCAATATTAAATTACTAAGTTTATTAATTGAGTAATGAGGAGAAATATTAATAATGGTTTATTTTATTATATGTTATAGGGGAGAGCTACCAATATTGAACCTGCACTTAAATTGAACCTATGTCCAGCATAACATATATAAAAACATAACTTCACGCCTGTATCCCCGAAGGGACTAGAATAGGTTGATGTTGTTGTTGTTGTTGTTGTAAGCACTTCTTCTGACGTCATGACTTCTACTGACGTCATTTATCTTATTTAGGTGTAAATACGTAATTTGAAATCAATAAAAAGTTCGTACACGCATATTCATACAGTAGATAACATGTTGGTAGTAGAATAAAAAGGAACTCATGAAGTAATATTGTCAGCAAAACAGAAATGTCTCATATAGAAAATTAGAACGCATAAAAAACAAATGGGTACATATAACCCAGTCAATCCAACTAAGTCATAAAGTAAGTCGCAAAAAATAAGTTCATTACCTCACCGTTTCACTTACAGCTGGAACTATTTGTTCATACGATAAACATAAAGAAAGTGCTCAGTCGATTTTACTATTTTTGCAGTGCCGCGCAGTTGTTTTTGCTGCTGAAGAAAAGGTGGAGAATTAGGCGAGAAGGGGTATGGGATGCTGGTTGTAAATCCCGAAGGGTCTACTTTAGTGAGCGTCTTTAGTTATACCTGCCTACTTACCTTACGGACGAATTCAAGCCTCGATATAGCTGTGCAGAATTTGTTTCTTTGGGTAGTGTGCAGGTTTTCTCTCTGATTAATTTCTCTTGAAATTAATCTTATATGTGAGCACTATGAATGAATGTAAGCTTATTTTTCAATAAAAAGAAAGAAAATTTGCAGTTTCTATAAATTGTATAAAGTCGTTTTAAATATTACGTAAAGTATTTTTACACTGGAAACTTTATGGGAATCAAAAGTGCACTATCCTTGTACCGATCAAATAAAGTTTGGGGAAATTTTTCACAATGAACCCTGAGTGATGGAAGTGGCAACGTATAGAAATGGGGGCACTTCGAGACTACTGGCTAGTAAATCTCAATGACATAATTACCTAGAAGGGGTGGGCAAGTTGACAAATTCTGGAATATATACTAAGCAAGTCCAGAGTTTAAACGAATTTAGACTCATAGTAAGCTAAAGGCAAATTCTCTGGAATGAGGGTCACCATTACAGATACTACATATTGATCCAATGGTGGTATTACAAGGTAGTCAAGCTTTGGGTCTAAATAGCGCTATGTAGAATTTCTTAGAATATTATTACATTAGATTGTCTCATGCACCACGATAATAATAAAATAATGTCTTGTCACGTCGTTTTCGTAAACTTTGGCGAATTGTTGTTGTTTGTATATATAACTAGCTGTTGCGCTCGACTTCGTCCGTTTTAAGTTCGGAATAGACCAAGGTATGTGTACTTCTGCAGTTTCGATCCCAACATTTTTAAATTATGTCATTGTTATATTTGCAATTTTTTAAGCATTATGAAGAAAAAGTATTTTAGGGTGACTGACACATTGAGTTAATCTACCGAAGGTTCATTATATTCAAGGTGAAAAACCCTTATAAATATAATGAAACACGTGTATCATTCAAAATGCTTATATTTTGAGTTCTAAGCTTCTTGGTATCAGCATTTCTAAACTAAATTCTTCAGCTAAAGGTATTAAAGAGGTCTTAGTATCAGAATCGTGTAAAGTAGCGGCGGAAGCTAGTTTAGTATATAGTTATCTAGCAAGTAGCAAGTAATGCTCGAGAAGGATACGGCGGAGCGGGCCCGGCAGTGATTTAGCACTCTCCCGGCCCGCAATATGCTCGCCGCGTGACGTAGGTGACTCAGACGCCGGAGATCGCTCAACAACCTCCGTCCTCCATGAGTGTAGGCCTGTGGGTGGCGGGTGAGGCCACCTACCATCCTAACAGAAGAAGACCCGGGCGGTGGAGTGCCTAGCGCCCCCTCCCTTTCCACGGCAAGATGGGGACACCGTGGTTCCCAAACCCGAGTGGGCCAACTCGAAACCGGAGACGGCCCTGGGTCAGTCGGGGTGCGAGGGAAATGCCTTATAGGCCCCCTACACTCCGGCGTCTGCTTCAGCTTATGCTGTAACCTACCTGTAAGTCTCAGTATGTAGTAGTGAGGCCGTATATCGCTACCTTTATTGATGTAGAGTTGTTGTATTGAGAGAGCACATTTGTATTTTAAAACAATAGCAATATCCCCACATAAACATAACATAACATAAATTCACGCCTGTATCCCCGGAGGGATAGGCAGAGGTGTATTCCACACCCACGATTCGCCAGTTATGTTAAGGTCCCAATGTAATAGGGGGCGAGCCTATTGCCATCTACCGGGCACAATATTAAGCGAGGGATAATTACCATTTGTGTGTGCCTGGGGCGACTGGGGACCTCGTCTCAGCAGTCCGTTACGTACGCCACTGGGCTATTGCCGCTATTAGCATGTCAGGCTTCAAATAATATCCCCGTCAGGATAAAATAAATGTTTTGTCAAATAGAAAGCTATCAATCAATAAGTTATCAATGTGAACGCTATGCAATGTGTGATGCAAATAATCTATTTTTAACGAATTTTACCGCGATCGATTTTATAGTCTAGGTATAAACTATTTCAGTTTATACTTATTCGTGTAACTTTCAGCAATATCATAGAACGAAAGACATAACATAGGTAATTATAGCGATTGCGACTGCTATATTGCAAGCCATGGATTTGATTCCCTGTTCGGACAACGTATTATTGTATCAAGAAATTTTCAGTAGCAGAACGGAGTCTCGAAAAAGTAGCTAATTGACGGTAAAAGGACCGTATTCTAACCTTAGCACGGAAAGCCGTTAGCAAGATGTTAATACAGTACACCGTGTATATACACATTTTCTATACAGATTCAGGGCACGAGTAGTGTAGGTGTATAACATCTATCAATATGAATAACTGACTTAAACTCTAGGAATTGATTGACAAAATGAACGCAATTTGTTTCACCGTTTTTATATTCGTAGTATATTTTACATAACCTGAACAGTATTAAAACGGGTTCGATACCGCTTTCGACCCAGCGGCAATGAGACCATTCAATACGGTTCGATGTAGTACCACCGAGCGGTTTCTGTTGCGGAGAGCATTGTTTGTTTGTCTTTATAAATGTTGCATGATATTGTTTACTTTTGTATCGGGTCCACGGTCGACGACCCTGATATCCGTTTAATATGATAATCCGCATGCAAACAAGAGGCGGATTGCCCGGCTAAATTATTTATGCACCCCGGCCTGCGGCTGATGGCTTTACTTGTTGGCGACGACTCGGATTTTATTGAAACCCCGTGTTTGGGTGGACAGGTGAGACCGACCGTGAAAAACTTTTTCACAAGTAATCCTGGACATAAATTATTTACGAGAACCGAACAAACGAACGCTTGAGTGCGAAAAACGAACATCAGGACGCAGATAGACAGACTACCGCATATGACGGAATACCGAATAGTATTCATACCTACCCAATTATTTTATTACACTGTTATTTTATTCAGCGCAAGTTCATGGAAGGACGTTTATAAGTATGCTCAACTCGGCTTGAACACGGTCTCCGGCTGGTTACAGACAAATTTACTGACCCTAAATGCTGACAAAACAACCTACATGACATTTTGTATTAGGAACACACGTAGGAAAAACAAAAAAAGAAACAAAGCACCTGATGCTGTAATAGCCCATTCTTGTGCAGACCCCCTCACACAAAACTGTACTTGCAAACCACTCGCTAGGACTGAGAAGGTCAAGTATCTTGGAGTCATTATTGACAAAAACTTGAGGTTCCAGGAGCACATAAACACCCTCAATAATAGGCTGCGTAAATTGATTTAAGTCTACAAAACAGTCTATACGCAAAATAACCGTTATAGGTTCTCAACAAAGAATTCTCAAGTGACGGCCCGCCAGCTGACCTGGCCTTATATACCTTCTAGCTAAGAACTTTCTCGAAAAGACCAAATTCCAGCGTTTTTTTTCACGAGCAGTCTCACTGAAAACACAAAGTCACTCCGACAATGCGGCACAATCAGGTGTCCACTTGTCGCTGTGAACACAGCCTGGAACTTAAAGTTTGACTACTAATCATAATTATTCTTCCCAAAAGACAGAATACAGGGACACATTAATTGAAAATGAAATAATATTGCATCCAGTACAGCAACGCCATCTCGTGGTATTACTGTGAACCACAACACCACTATGGGATTCCGATCGAACGCTGCTACACTCCGGGAGAACTCCCGGCATAGATGTCGCTACCGGATCTCCTAATTTTAATATCTATTTCAGAAAATAAATTGTTACAACTTGCTGCTACGGAACCCATCATGGGTACTCACCCATCGACTGCCCGACTCGCACTTGGCCGCTTTTTTTATTTTGCACATTCTCAAATCCATATTTTGTATAATGACACAGGTTAGTTGTTAGGTCCGAAATTGGTAAATCGTATAATCGTATAATTAATGAGCTTTCCGAATAAAAATTATAAAATAGCGATAAAAGTTACGTCCGTCTATGTACTTTATTTATTTTGAATTAGACGCACCCAACCAATACATAGCAAATTATATGAAAATAATGAAGTATCACGTCATAATTTACTATAAGCTGCCAAAGATCTTATTTACCATTTTAGTAACTGATTTAACTTGGTAGTCAAATTTCAGGTTATTTGCATTTCAAAGTATAATTTATTATTGATTTTCTTTTTTCAGTGGGCAAACTGCACGCCAAGGCCAAAATTTAAGACAATGGCCATGGCCATGGTTGCCAATTTTCAAAAAGAGAAAAGTGACATTGTTCGTGTAGTGCAACGCTGCTGATAGTGACTGCTATTTGTAGCCCTGGGTTCAACCGATTGAGTGAAAGATTACGAGGTTTATCTATTAGGAAATTTTCAGTATCAACACGGAGTCATAGACTGAAAATATAGTAAATGTGTGGATGTTATAACAACTCTGCCTAACCCTTCATGATATTATGTGTGAGTATATAAAAAGTAAGAATTCACTAAGTGCTGTTCTTATTCTTCCACTAGCTGATGCCCGTGGCTCCGCTCGCTGGGAGGTCGGTTATCGTTTTATGGTCATATCTCCGGTTCTACTTAACCAATTACAATCAAGTAGTCCGTTCAGTAGTTTTGTATCCGTTGCGAACAAACAGACAGACAAGAATTCCAAAAACTATTTTTGTGATTTGATTCGTTCCTTTAACACAAACCAAGTATTTTCTATCAAATATCTGTAGTGTACGGTCACAATTAATTTACAATTTTATAATAATATAGACATAGACTTCACTTGTCGCTTGATTATGCATACAGGGTTAAAATTTCGTTTCGGCGTTTACACGTAAACCTACTAACCTAGGCGACTTATTGACGTAACGGATGTGAAACCAAAATAGCACTTACGGGATGGGACATACGTAAATGCAAAGTTGACTGCAAAACTAGCAACTTCTGATTAGGCGGAAAATAAGAGCAATTCAAATATAAATTGCTTTCTTTTCTCACTCCTTTTGCTTGATGCTAGTATATCTAATAATAATTCCATAACATTCTACACATCACTATCTAGACTTAACTAGCTTGTAATATGGTTATTTTACATAGAAACCCAGACCCATGCAAATAGACATATCGTACAATGTACAAAGAATATTTTCTCACCTTGTGAACTTTATTCAGGTTATATAATATGTCGTTAAAAACATAATAACTGGCTGCATTTAGAGTGAGATGAGACTGTGGCTGAATAGAAACCCACTCATTTAAATTTATGTATTTCTGATTTATGAAGAGATCCCATATTAAAGGACTTTCATTACGGGTTAATTCTAAGCTGAGTGAAATTAACTTCCTATTTAGCAATTGAATCAAATCCTCACTTTGTAATACATGGCTATCTATAAGGGTCGTGTGGGAAGATGGTGGCCCAGCTTAGACAGATGGTAATCAATTGCGAAGTAATTGAATCTGGTCAGGCGTGCGTGCATCATAGTAGATCTAGACGTACCGCGAAGCGATTACCCCGTAACGAAATAATACTTGCTGTAATTCTTCGGTTTACTATATAAGTAGATACCTAGTCAGTGAACTGTATATACTAATAAAAAAGCTGAAGAGTTTGTTGCGCTAATCTCAGAAATTACATGTGCAATTTTTAAAATTCTTTTTTTGAGTTTGATAGCCCAGTTCTTGGGGAATTTCGAGTAATAAGTAAAAAGGCAAGAGAAGCGGGTGGGCGGGTTACTCATCGAGGTAAAATAGAACCGAGTTTGCGAGTGAAACTGTGGGGCATAGCTAGTATGAATAATGTAATGTAATCACGATATTAGTTGCATCCTGCATGCAGATTTGTGAACAGTCACTGGCAATTAAAGAAAAGCGGCTCTTCTATTACAATATCTTTATTGTCTCATAATTTTTTATGTTAAATGAATAAATATTTTAGGATACTACACAGCACTACCTAGATTATAATAGAGATGGGTTCTGGAATGCGGATAAAACTTGTATACTTGTATACTTTTTTCTTGTATGTACATGTATATTAGACATACAAATCCCATTAATATACCCATACCCTTCCTAAATTAATAAAGACATTTGCTTTATTGACTGACAAAATTTTCAGATTCTGTGGATTAATCGGAAAAAGTATAGAATCTGTCAATTATATGAAAGTGTAATTTATGTTGAACTGACATTTTGCTATTATTCACTTCCTAGCCAACTTGACGCGGTCCATTTTTATAATACATACTTAGGTAACAAATAAATATACCTGGTGGTAGCGTTTAGCATCATCATCATCTTAGCGTTGTTCCTGGTTTCGTCCGTGCCTTTCAACTGGGTGCCCAAGGTCGGGCTAATTTCTTCTTATTGATTTGACTTATACGGCTTTTAGGGGAGCGATTGCCATCTGACCTCCCAACCTCGAGAGGAAAGCCTATTTCAGAGCATCGCCGTCAATCAGCAGGCTTGCAGGTGAGGTTGGCTTGGGCTCCAAAAATCTTAGCTGGGCCCCTAAAAACACTCACTACATGCACTAATCAGTGAAGGCAAACGAGAACAAAGTATTAGTCTGTTAAACAACACGGTAAACTTTTGCCATGGCGATAGTTTTGAGATAACAAATCTACCTCATTTTAATAGAACATCATTGATTCCAGCTATTAGCAACATAACGCACTATAACCGCAACACGTAACAATACTACTGTAGTAATGGCACCGCCGAGAGCCTCAGATTATTAGATTTGACGCCGCGATTCCGTTCATTATGACTTATTGCTTTTTGCCCTTCACTACGCTGAACACGTACACGTACGTAGCAATATTGTACTTGTGCCTAAAAGCGGTAATTGGAAACGATGGACTAGCAATAACTTACCTAAAGTTTTGTTAAGTAGAAAATATAATAAAATGAATATTTTAAGATATTCTAAGATATAAGATAATATTCTAAGATATATCTTACGACATAGCACACTGATGTGTGCGTGTAGCTCCGATTCTACACCGATAAACATACTTACATACTTGTTTTATATATATTATCTTTATAAATATATGGGAACACCCATTAGCCAGACTGATATAGGGAGCGTAAACGTGCAGCCTTTATGTTATTTTGTAACTTGAATGTTTTGAAACTGAAAGTATTGTAACACTCCGGTATAGTTTGAGACACCTAGATAAGATTTTTCGGAATTCAAGTATGCTTTTGGTTTAGATAGACAGATACTCTTCATTATACACCAAGCACAGGATAAAAACAAGGATTATACATTAACGTTATTTACAATGAACGGTCGGCAGATTGCGATTTCTTCTAGACAATGTTCAAATGGACTATATTGTAGAATTTGGTATTGAGAATTTGGGTCATTTGTAGTGTACACTAAAATATGACTATTTGTATTTATACTATTTATCTCTAATGTCAAATTTAGAAGAGACCTATATTCTTATCTATCCATGGATTCTCCGTGCGGGTGCCGGGTCCATCGCGTTGCTGAGTTGGGAACTCGGGACAGTGCCTGGGACTTGCGACCCAAGTGTAGGTTTAGAAGGGGCCCCTTTTGTTGATGTACATCAACACTCACCTTCACTACCCAAGTTCCCCTCCCAGGTTAGGCAGCTAACCAAATTTGATACGAACCTACTAGTGCCGCTTTAGACATTCGTCCTAGTAATGAGCTTATTGTAGCTCTCGATAGGCCTAGATCTTTAAGTAGGTTATAGAGAGATTTTGCTGGTCTACCTCTCGCTCCCACTTCCACTGCATACAAATTAACCACGTAACCGTTTTTGATTAATTCGTTTGTGAGATCATAGTATTTATTTTTCTTTATTGTGTGGTCCTTCGGTATATTTGTTTCCCACGGTACAGTAAGTTCCATAAGAACCACATGTTTTAACCTCTTAGAATATAGGAATATGTCAGGTCTAGATGACGAAACCCCAACATCCTCCGGAATTTTATAGTGCTTTTCATACGTGTCGATTAGGAGAGTCCAATCTGGGGCAGTATCTAAGATTGAATAAGGTTTGTTCCTGGATGTTATGGATGAACCTTCAGACACAAAGTTGATATGACGTCTGTTAGTAGTCAATCCTTTTTGGGCTCTAGCTACTGCCAGACTCATTGCTTCACGTATGATGATAAGCACCTTACGCACCGGCGTGAGTAATGGCCTCTATCGAGAAGCACCCTACATCCTACTAATATGTGTCTAGCCGTCCCTATTGCCTCACCACAAGTATAACATTGTTTTTCTGTGGCCTTCCCCCACCTTACCAGATTACTCTGGTCTGGGAGGGTCATCTGAAAGGCGTTAAGATAGAGTTTTAACAGGGCCGGCGACCAGTCATAGATCAAGGTGCGCCACTTTAAGGCCATCGGTATGCAGAACTCTCCCATTGTCAACCATTCAGTTTTGGATTTCCAAATTCATCGCGTGCACTCGATATTTATCATTTTCGTCTTGTTTTAGAAAGGACTTAAGTATATCCTGGTCCCTTTCTGGCTCTCGTACTCCCAACCCCACTCTGTTCGACTGGGTGGTATCATAAATCGTTAATGGAATAGGAGTCTAGATTCAAGCTCGGACTTATTATCTTTCGGGAGTGCCCTGATTGTGACATCTTGGGATTTACCTAAGATGTGGGCTTTGGTAACTCTAAGGTGTTTATAGAGCTCCGATGGTTTCTTAAGTTTCATCCCAAAATTATTTTGATCCCTAAATAGAGCAGAGGAATCGGCAGAGTGCGCTAGTCCTAACCACGATTTTAGCGATTTTATGACAACACAAAAAGAAAAAATACTTATGTAGAATATACTGCTGCCGGGCTTTCCTATGGACCACGGCCAAACAGCTCGGAAGCAGTATATTCTACATGTAACGCCGGCCGTGAAAGCCTAAAGATTTATATAAAAACTAGCAGACCCGGCAAACGTTGTTTTGCCATGTATATTATTAATTATTGCACTGGAAATTAAGAAATTAACATTAGAGATGCACAGAAAAATTAAATAATACGTATAACAGTCACTGCTACGATCGATACACAAATAAAACCCAAAGAAAATGAATATAAAAATCGTGATAGAAAAATAGGGGTTGATCGTAGAGGGTTGAAAATTCAGGGTTGTACATACGTATTTTCTAATGATGTATCAAAAAAAATAATTAAAAAATAAACATCTAAAAATTTAAAAAAAAAGTTAGGCGTGGACTCCCTTAATATTTAGGGGGATGAAAAATAGATGTCCGATTCTCAGACCTACCATTTTTTTTTTCGTGCGGTAATCCCTTCGGATACCCCCCCGCCGGTCAGCGTGGGCGGTTATGTCGGGCTTGAACCGACTAAAACCGCACGCCGTCTCGGGTCTACAGACGTCGGGGTGTAAGGTTGCCCATAGAGCATATCGCTCGCACCCCGACTGACCCTGGGCCATCTCCGGTTTCGAGATGGCCCCCTCGGATTGGGAACCACGGTGTCCCCGTCTTGCCCCGGTTTGGGGGAGGGGCGCTAGTCGCCCCACCGTCCTGGCCTGCTTCTGCTGGGGTGACAGGCGGCCTCACCTGCCACCCCCAGGCCTGCGCTCATGGAGGACGGAGGTCGTTGAGAACCTCTCCCGGGCGCGCTCCGCCATTTCCTTCGCGAGCATCACATGCTCGCAGAAGGAGGCGGCGGCGGCCCACGCGCTCGCGCTCCGCACCATTGCCGCAATCATGCTGCCGAGCGAGAGGACTCCCACCCCGATGCCTGCCACGAGGTCACGCCTCGGCGCCTCCCACGCCGGGCAGTCCGCCAGCGTGTGCAGCCCTGAGTCCTCGCTCGCGTCACAGTGATGACACTCAGGCGTTGGCTCCTTCCTGATCTGATGCAGGTGGTCCCCGAAGCACCCCTATGCACACAAAATTTCATGATGATCGGTCAAGCCGTTTCGAAGGAGTTTAACTACAAACACCGCGACACGAGAATATTATAAATATTAGATACTTAATATATAATATAATATAAAAGTAATACTCATATGTAAATAATATTATATATACTATAATTACATATAAATAAATAGATAATGAATATTCTACGACAATCTACACAGCGCTATCTAGACCTAGCGCTATCTAGAGATCTAGTAAAGTAAGCATAGCTTAACTAGCTTGTATTTTGGGATCTCGAATGCGGAAATACATACTTAGATAATTTTTTTTTGTAAATTTATACATATTATACATAGAAACACCCAGGCCAATGCAAATATTTATTTTCATGCACACAAATATTTGCACTGAGATGGAATGAAATAGATAGAATACTTTTCTCAACATCATGAACGGACAACTGACTAAAGATAAATTTATTTATTTTATTAATTTTTTATTTATTTAATTTTGTAGCATGTAAGGCTTACAGCTAATTATACAAGTTTCAATAATAAGTTTAACATTGGTCAGCCAATTATAATTCCTCACTTATAGACATAGAATACAAGGATACCTATAAAAAGTGAGCAGAACATATTTGTTTAAGTTGAAAAAAAAAATATAAAAAAAATAATACTAGTTCGTGCAACACAAGTATTTCAATTCTAACCTAGTACTTACAATAATGTTACAACCACTGTCTATTTAAAGAAGCTAAAGCTTAGACACCTTCTTGCAGAGGACACACTAATTATAAAGGGGTCAATATCATACCGTCTACATAAATAATTAAAGTTCCTGCTAGCACGCACCAAGTAGCTAGTAAATGGAGAATAGTCAGAAGTTGAAAGTGATGAAAGATGATTAAGTGTATTGACTTGCTAAAATTAGACGATGTGGAGAAGTGCATTAATATCGAGACGTCTTGAAGCTAATTCTTGACGCTCCTTTCCAAACCCTGGCGATCTACAGAATTTACAGACTTTAACTAGGTCTCCGTTTTATACAGAACTATGTACATGTTGTTGTGTATTCCTAAAAACTTTGTTGCAGTGGTATCGTACCGTCAAATAATTTTCTTTATTACGATCTGTGGGGCGCATCTTGTACTTGGACTTAGCTGGTCCTTTTTTTAAGGTGCGGAAAGATGTTTAAGTTTTATAGGTTGAATAGGAGCATGTATATCCTAGAGGGCGATCAGATTGTTATTTAGAATATCTACTTTCTTATATATGGACTCTGGCGTTAATAAAGCCTTTATTTAATAGATCTCTTTCGCGTATTGTCGGAGCAGACCAGTATTCATGGCATCAAAATTACGCTGCATTAGTATTGTTAATTTTGCCTTTGGAGGAGGAATTTTATAGGAGAGATAGAGAAGATGATGATATTTGAATGCATCTGCCGGATATTGCCCATGTTCAGTGACATGGTTCAAAAATGAGAGAAGTACGTACGTACGAAAAACGTGATAACCCAATGATAAAATTTTACCCAAACTGCTTCTCAGGTAAATCGAAAAAATCGATCCTACCAAACATTTGATTAGAACCTAAATTGTAGGAAGTTATTAATTAAACAAAAATTACCCCTTCTTTTGGGGTATAAATCGAAAAATATCGATCCTAGGTAAAAATTTATGGCAACAAACCTGTATAAAATTTTTATTTTTATAATTCAGTAGTTACCATTTTTCGTGTGAAATTGAAAATGAACGAGTTATTCAACTCATTCCTTTGTGACTAGTACACGTTGTTCGTTTGTCATACAAATAAATATAATAGATTGGACCACAATACAAATGGGGGCGTTGCGACAGAGTAAAACATAAAATATCAGCAAATGCAATGCAGCAAATAAAATAAAAATTATAAACAAGGTTTCAACAGTCTCGTATCAAAACGGTGTCTGTAATAGACCCGCTGACCGATTGACCGAATATTATATAGCCAAACAAGCCAATATCATTTTTTTAAGACTAACAACATGCTTTCTTAATGATGTAGTTTTAATTAATTCGGTAGCTCCAACATCCAATTTAATTAATGTTGTATCACTTTCCTAATTCTATGAAAATAATGTTTGACAGAGTTATATTCATTATCATGGTTATTATCAGGACGTCCTAAGGTCAACATAGATTTCTCGCAAATACACAACCAGCGGCTCCATCCAACAGCTTACTGCCCTTTTGAGAATATAATTCAGATTTTGTACTTCTGTTACTTAACTTCTACGGAGTAAAAACTTCATTCAGTGTACTCTTAACTTAATAAATTGGATAATTCAGTAGCAGAAATCTTTCAACTAGGGGAAACAAGTAGACATTATTTTGCTTCGAAACCTGTCACCACCAATAAGCTGAGAGCCCCGTTCTGTAAATCACATTAAGAGTTTAGCATTTGCCGAACGCGAGTTGGACAGTATTGCCCACTCAACATATGTAAATGAGGACTCAACGCAACGGAATGAAACAAGATTGTCAGGTTTATAAAAATAACAGGCAAATCCACTTTCATTTTTATTCGGAGTTCCGGCGCCATGTCATTGTTGTTCGTACCACTACAAAGGGGACGCATTCTATTTTATTTCTCAAATGCGTCTTGGAGAAAGCATTACATAAACTCAAGAATAAAGTAGCTTAAGTTCCTTGGCCTCAGTTTTAATAATAATCGTGTATTCTCATAATCTTCTAAAGCTTTTATGTAATTTGACATTATAAAATATTGAATACAATGTAAACTCGACTGTTTTCACAGTTGCCTCTTGTTCAGCAACCAAAAGGTACAATAAATATAATGTAGGTACCTATATAATCATTTCCAAAGTTTCGCTTTGTGTAGGTACTTACTCTGTTGTTTCTGAGTTATTTTAGTTGAGTTGATTATGAATAGCTGTTTATTACTGTTGAGTTTCATTTTCAGTCTGTTTGAGTGTTTTATTGAGGTAACTCGTTAAGTAAACATTTTGAAATTTGTCTGTTCATTTATTTTGATTGGTGATTTCGGGCCTTCGTCATTGAATTTGATTGTATACAAGTGAAGTCGATACAACCATAAATATTGGACTTAACCAATCCCGCCTAGGTAAATAATTGTAAGATTTAATAGAAATTGTAGTATATTCATAATTATATTCATGTTTAACTACATATACTAGGTACAATGTATTGACATCTCTAATGGAATAGTTAGAGGTGAAATAATGTATGTAATAATTGTTGACATGACACAATAAATTAGCCATAATTGCCACCCAACGACACTGAAATTCGATGTGTCAGTAATACCTACCTACGTACATAAGGTTTGTACGTGGGTAATCTTTCGGTGTCTCTGTAACCATGCTACTAAATAACTAGTTTATCTATATTGATCTATATTGACTATATATGTTGATTTATATCTATATCTGTGGCGTAGCGGTAGTGCATTCGACTGCTACGACACGGGGCGCGGGTTCGAATCCCGCTCAGTGCAAATATTGGTATGCATGAAAATGTCTATTTGGATTGGTCTGGGTGTATCTATGTATAATATGTATGTAGTTAAACTATACTTTGGTCTAGAAAGCGCTGTGTAGAATGTCTTAGAATATTTATATATTAATACCGTGACAACTTACAAAAACATAGATTGCCTTGCATATTTTATAAATAGTGAGTTTGTGAAATATACAAGCGGCAGTTGCCAGTTTGTGGACGCTGCTGCAGTGACTGCTTTGCTTATAAGGATGGATTACCGACGCGGACATCCGCGAGGCATCTGATAAATTACTTCATAATACGTTAAAACCAACTCTTGCGTATAGTAGGGGAGGTGAGTGACGCAAAACGTACAACTTCGAAAGGTTGGTTTTCTATATTATATCCGATTTTTGAAGTCGTAGTAGTCACTTTCGGTAGTGTTTTTCGCAAGATAGTACTTAGATTTGTATAAAAAATATATAATAACTACTTTGTAAAATCTGAAAATATGTTCACAACTAGTTTTTTAATTAAAAAAAAGACCTAGGTCTATCTTAATAATCCTGCAACCGTTAATGTATATATCGTGAAACTAATTTCAAAATATGAAATGCCATGCAGGATTGGGGATACTATTATTAATTGATATAAAAAAAAACATATTCAGTCAAAATTTTAGCATAATACCGTCAATAGGTTTTTGAAAGACACCCCCACGTCAGACCCTTGTGAAACTGGCCGACAGAGTCATACTTTTACCCTACACAATAAAAATTTAACATCATTACAAAAACAACCTTTCGAAAGTGGTTATTTCGTTTATTACTCATCTCTCAGACTAGAATGTCGCATCGATGCCGACGCCGCAAAATGAAAATTAATTTATCGGAAATCGTTGTATCAACATTATTTCTTCATGAACATTAACATTTAGCAATATTTTATCGTGTACCTACTTAGAGTGTGAAAATAGGTAATAATTGACACGTATCATTTTGGAAATACAAAACAGTTACTTACGTAATCTTTAAAAATGTTCATGAAATTTTGTAATTTTTTTGCGAATTTTTTAAACCTCGATAACGTAAAGGTTGATTTATCACTATTAATACTGTTAATTGATGGTACTTGGTGGAACTTGCTACACATATTGAAATAAGGAATCACTTGTATGTGTGTGAGTTTTTTGATGTTTAATTAATATAATCCCAATTAACACCATAGTTACCTAGCTTGTTATTGTTTAGGAGGTTATTATAAACCTACTCATTAGATACTCAATTATCTTTATTAAGGATTTAATAAAAACAATTCATATTTAGAGAGATCCTAAAGCCAGAGTAGATAATATTTCATTTCCCCGCAAATGTTAGCAGTTGCCGATATCTTCGGTATATCGTAAGCCTTAGTTTATTACAGCTAAGTATTCTAAAAAATAAGTAGTTTACTGTTCATAAAATAATCGATTGCGAACAAAATTTCATCTAAATATACCCATTAATTTATTTGAAGCGTCTCCTTGGTGTCTGTACAATATCAATAATTACAGGAAAGAGAAACTTCAAAGGCAGAGGCCACGGTGCGGTAAGCAATCAAGTTTGCTTACCGTCAAATGACCTTCAGAGAAAGCGTAACATTTGACCGATCTCTACTACTAACTCGATTTTAGAAAAAAAAAATATCGATAAAGTTTATTTTTTCTTTTATTAAAGTATCTATACAAATAGCAAAGATATAGAATCCAAATCCAATATTTTAAGTACTGATATTTTTTATTGATGTCTAAAAATAGTATAGATTATAATTTGAATAGGACGCCATATATGGAACCTGGCATAGTTATAGGAACCGTCATCGTCTCGATGAAACAATACGTGTACCTACAGTCGCCCTAAGAACTTGCTGAAAACTAACAAATTTATAAATATAATCTTTAAATACAATCTTTTCATTGAAATTAATTAATAATTGTCAATAAATTATAGATTATAATTATTTTTGTAATCTTCAGAGAATAAATTTTGTATGTTTTATGTTTTTTTTTTTAATATTTAGGACACGTCAATTTGACTTCACCTCGCCTGATGTTAAGCTGAAGGTGATGTCTTAGGAAAGAGGGTCACCATTACAGGGGTGCTTGGTTGGGGACCTCCACGCGGTGCACCCTGGGCAACGGAGACAGCAGCGCCTCTCTCCTAGGGCGGGAGAGACGCTGCCGCCTACGGCCAACTCCGACCGAGGCGAGGACGGCCCTGTTGAGGGCTGTTCGGAAGCTTTCCACGTGTCCCTCTGATTAGCAGATGGCACAGTGGAGAGCAAGTAAGGGGGCCATCTCGAAACCGGAGATGGCCCAGGGTCAGTCGGGGTGCGAGGGATATGCTCTATGGGTAACCTTACACCCCGGCGTCTTAAGACCCGAGACGGCGTGCGGTTTTAGTCGGTTCAAGCCCGACATAACCGCCCCCGCTGGAGACCCCCGCTCTCCAGCGGGGGCGGTATCCGAAGGGATATCCGCACGAAAAAAAAAAAAAAGGGTCACCATTACATACACGTATCATGTTAACAATGGTGGCACTCAGCTTGACGGCCTCATCAGAAGTGGATTGTCGTCGCAGCACCGCGTGACACCCACCGGTCCCACTAGTGCTGCGACCGCAACACCCCTGCCCGGCTATGCACTTGCTGACCCCTGAACGCAATCAAACCGAAATTGGATTACTATGGAGGGTTTTTCGCAATCGTGCACGGTGGTACCTACCCGGCCGAATTTTGTGACAAATTTGTGTCATCAAATTTCTACCACCAGTTTCCATGTTTCATGTAAATATTTGGAGTTAAGATGTTCGGTAACTTAGAATTTGTTAAGCTAATACTGATGGTGACTGTACCTACGTAGGCTGCCACTCAAATATTGCATGAATATAATTGCTTGATGCATACCACTTATTATGTTTTTTTATTATCGTTTAAATATTGGAACGGGAATTATTATTTTTATATGAGTAGGTACATAATAGTACTCATTAAGCCAATAAGTAAATTTAATAATATTTAGCACGTAATAATCAGTCTTATCAACTTTAAGAAGTATAATTCATACAGCACGTATGCTGAAATGTTTTTGAGTAAAATGTTTTAAGAACTTAAGAAGAAGCATGACAAATCAGTTTTACAATACACTCTGGCACCATTTTAGCACCATTTCTCACCGGATTATCTCTGATTAGAGAGATTTAGGAAAAAACTAGTGAACAGCAGAGGTTATAGCAGATAAAGGGTAAACGGTTAACCATCTCTGAATTTTTTTTTACAGTGGTTGATTTAATCTGGTCTATCGTCCATCCGGTCGACACGTAGCTTTGACCAGCAATAGGCAGAAACGGTGGTTTCTCGGATATATGGGAAAGAATAAATCGCCCTTATATCTATCAATGGTGACCTGGACAGTCTATCGCTGCCTAAAAATAGTGGTACAAGCCGGGGTGTGGTGGGTACTTCGCGCAGCTGGTTTAAACTTTGAGTTTTTAGGCACCGTGTGTAGGAAAATAATTGCCGTTTTATACTGCTTAACTAATAATTTTTATTAACTACGGATTGGTTTCATTACAATAATATAACAATAGTTCAAAGACACGACAAAGAGAAAAGGTTTGTATCAGCTGTAAATGAAAGGTATAGTTAATAATATGTATCTATACGATAATATTAGGTCCTTGCATATGAAATTGGCGTTTTGTAAGGGAGGATTTTTTTTTAAATATAATATATTTATTTAGTCAAAGTATGTACCATTGCTATCTATACACTTTTGCCATTTCGTAGGTAGTTCATAAAATCTTTGAAGGCGCTTTGGACTGCCCCATCGCCCCCATCGGAGTTGATTTTTTTGCAAGAAGTTGTCCAAATTTCGAAAAAAAATAGTAATCTGTTGGAGCAAGGTCCGGGGAGTACGGTAGATTTCTTAGACATTTCAATTGAAGCTCCTGTAATTTGATAGCCGTCTGTTGTGCAGTGTGTGGTCTAGCGTTGTCCTGAAGCAGCAGTGACCTAGAGTGATTGACCAGCCTTGGTTGTTTAGCAGCTAGCTTTTCTATCATGATTTGTAGTTGCTGATAATAGACATTAGCTGTAATCGTCTGTCTTCGTCCACGGGGCTTGTTCTGCTGGTCGAAATTTACAGAACGAAAACGTTAGAACCAAGAACGCACTGTGTTCTCTTTTGCGACACCGCCGCCATACACATAATTAATCCTTCGAGCCGTTTCTGCAGCACTGGTGCCACGATGGAACTCGTAGTCATAAATAACGCGATATTTCAAGTTTTCCATTTTGTAAACTGAGTGACGCAAAGAAAAAACCAAAAGAGGAAAAACAAATGAATTACGGTTTTCAAAACACAAAAGCATGAGTAAATAGCTGTATAAATTTGAAATTGGAATTCCTAACCAAAGAGGAGATATTTGAGATCAAAGTGGCCAGTACGACAAAACGTCAATTTCATATGTAAGGACCTAATAGTATATGACATAACACATAATCACATAACAGTATTAACAGTATCCGTGTTTTTCGGAGTACTTACAAGTTTGGTTCGCGGTGATGCTTTCTCTGCAATGTCGATGGCATTATGAGTACTTTTCTCAAAGAATTGTATTGTTCTCTTGGTATTAATGATGTAATAATTTGAGAGCGATCTACAACATATAATGCACATTTTCTTCATTTTATACTTAAGTTTGCTGCGATACTTATCTTTACGATGTATGATTTGACGTTTATATTGCCTTGAAAAGTAGGAAAAAGTTCAAAGTGTTCAAAGTGTTTCTGCGTGACTTGGACAGATAAACAGACGTATTGGGAACATTCTATAGTTATAGTTATTAGAGTGGTGGGAGGCGCCGGCGCCGCGCGGCCTTGGTGAAAGTGTATGAGTGCGGTTTCACCTCGGATCTCGGATCTCAGCACTGAGCCCATCTGATCTCCCTGCGATATTGCCACACGTAACCGGCGATATCTCCTTTTGAAGTTCATCCATCAACAATAATGTTTATTTAATGATGAAGATTGGGTGTAAGAAAGTATTAAGTTTTCTTCAGTTACTCAGCTCAAAAGTGCAGCATTTTCGAAGGGACTCTAAGTCGTCTTTATGTTAATGCAGAATTCGCATTCATTCCTTGCGAATCCTTAAAAAAAATATTATTCAACACGCATTTGATCCACCAGCTGCCAGTCCAATGCTAAATGCAGGCGTTTTAAGGCACACAAATCTATTCGTAAAAAAATAAAAAAAACCGAAACTTCGGGTTCAATGTAAATATTAAAATAACATACACATAATCGCGATAGATTCCGTAATAGTTTTATTTAATTGCTAGTCTTAAACCTGGTAATAATCTTTCTTGCATTATTTTGCTAAGCCGTATTTTGAACTTAACTTTGGGACAGTAATACGTAATACAAGGTTTTACAGGGTCTCATCAAGATTTTCAGGTCCCAAAACCAACTTCACCTGTAAGCAGGCACAGCTGCTGATCACCGGAAGAGACCCTGGTGCAGGCTTCCTACTTGGCGATGGAGGAGTCGGACAGCAGTAGTTCCGGTTAAAACAAGATAATCAAAATCAAGAGAAAGAGTAGGAGAGCAGACTCCGGGATTGGAAATGCAAGCATAAAATGAAACCGGGATTAACACTGTAATGATGGTGATGAGTAATTAGTGATACAAGCGATATATTACTATTATGCACTGGCTCGAACTTTTCCGGCTACTACGACTCGGATATTAAAATTTCATAAAGTTTTTACGCGGTCTAGAGCTTATTCTTACATAAAGGCTTGCTGCATAATATTAAACTCGGTTGTACCAAATCTCTATTCTTATGAAGAGTTTTTACGAAAGGATTAAAAAACAGATGTAAGCTGAGATTTATTTATGTAAATATGTCCATTCTGTACAAGATATTTTCTTATGGAAGATTAGGTGCGTGTACTATTAAAGAAAATTTAATAGCTTTCTTAAATGAAAATAAATGTTCTATTTTTAGTTACAGGCATTTATTGTATATGCGTGGATTTGAGTGCTTTACAAAACATATGGTTATTACATGTCAATTCACGCAAAAACCGCGCCTTGTGGAGTTGCGGATACCAGCCCGTGATACCATACCATACCATACATGTCAATTTTTTTATAGGCCATGATTTTAATTTGACATAGAAGAATGTAGCCTAAGCTGCACCTTAATAGCTAATGTTTATCTATAATCGGTATATATTTTAAAATATAAGTTTACATAAAAATAATTGTTCATGTAAACTTATATCTTAAAATATATTCCGATTAATTTACTGGTATGATAGTTACATAAGACGGAAGGGTCACCGTCTATAGATTTCGTATTTATGGCTCGGTCAACCCGTAATCCTGATCAGCTATAGTCACGTGAAGAATTTAATATATTAAGTACGCGGGCGAGAAAATCGTTTAAAAAAGGTAGTCCATTATAAACAGAATTGGGTAAAAACCTATTGTTTTTATGCTTTTGTGACTGCTTGTTATTTGCGACTGTGTGATTAAGTGTACATCAGTTGAGACTTACCTAACCATGATAAAATACACTTTGCATATCGGGCACTTCGATAAAATTCCACTGATCGTTGTCAGATTTGGATTATTTGTCCATTTTACTACTTTCTCCATCTGCTATCTGAACTTCGACTTCCATATTAGGAGGAAGGTTCTCAATTCGTCGGAAACTTTTTTTTAAGTATATTCTGCTATTACTCGAAGAAGCCTGGACCGATTTGGAAAAGCATATACTGCCCAGGTGATCCCATTTATGTCTATTGCTATATTTTTTTGGTAGACATATATCAATTAATCAAATCTGCTTATAAGAAAAACAATTTTACTTATGATAAAATTAAAAACTAAACAAAATCCTCTAAAATAATTTTTAAAAACGAGGTTCCCTTTCCGGTTGCCCAGGATGAAGGCAGCAATCCAATTTCATTTTAAATCTGATGTTTTAAACCTGACTAACCACCATTACGAAACAGGATTTGGTATATTTGAAGCACACACGAAGACTGAATATACGCCAGGTTCGAATCGACCTAGACTTATTAAGGTTAACCAAAAGCTTTTTTAATTCGAGTAAGAAGTATGTTCATTCTGAAAAAGAAGGTAAAAGTAAGTAGAGCGGGAAAGTTACGTAAAAGCAACGAACCGGACTAAACTCAGCATACATACAATATATCAGCATAATACGTACCTACATACTCTTTACAGATGCTAAGATTAGACGGACAGTAGTAAATGCGTAATGTTTAGTAGAAATTAGTAAGTAAATGGAGTAGGTGTTGCATACTATTATGTATGAGTTATTAAATAGGAAGCACTTATGAATTTTCTTCATTTACGGTTTGTTTGTGCAAATATTTTTATGTAGACATATGTTTATATTCTATGGATCTGAGTGTTTTATGAACAAAAAAAAAGGAAATAAGTATGTTTATCGGTATTCTAAAATACATATTACAAGATATGCTTGGTTTGTGTATAGATGACGCTGTCTAATCAACAGCATCCTAGGGGATTGAAAATTGAGAAGCCCTGGATGCAACCGGGATACTCCCGCTTGCATCCAAGGCTTCTTTCGTTCTCTTACGCCCTAGAAACCGATGTCCGCTTTCCTGCTTTTCTTCTCCACTTCACACGGTCTACAGCATCTCTGATTGTGAGATGACGCTATATGTCATAATATCCCAGGTATTAACTAATATTATACTCAAGTATTCATTATAACTTAACTAACTGATAGAGCTCAAATATACTGAAACAAAGCCAAGCATAAAAGTTGTTCTGATCTGAAGAGGAACAAAATATTGTATTGTGGCCGTTTCTTAGTCCAGTTTTCTCTTCCCTTTCCTTTCTGCAATAGTAACGTGTCACACTCTTAGTATTACAAAAGTTCATAGGAGACGGCAACGAGTTACCGTTACCACAGCTTGGCAGTATAAAAATGCATTTATAAACAATATAACAAATTTTATTTGGTAATGAAATACATCAATTATTTATTACAATTACACGCAATTCTAATCATTACAATTTTGATCGTATGTTATTTATTAATCGCGGTATCTGTACGTTATAGAATTTAAAACATTCATTTTATGTGCTATTCTTTATCTTATTCTAATAAAGCATCAAATATAGAAAAAAAAAACGATTTCTGAAAATGGTAAACTTTGATGTAATTTGTTGGTGGATTCAAATTTGGGCATAAAAATATGTTTTTATGTGTGAAAAGTTCTAGTTATTCAGAGCCAATATGGCCATGTTGGTAATTAAACCAACATAACACTTATAGACCAAAATCAATTTAATAACACAACTGAGAAATCGTCACTTCAAATTGTGTCAAGTCACACCGACATTATTAAGATACCACAATTTGAAGTTATTCGTATGTTAGCTGAACAGAAATAACAGTTAACTATCTACTGAGCAGTGTTATTGTGTCGTCAAAACAATACCGCCATATTTTGCCCATTGTGGTTTGCGAAAGTTAACACACCAGCCTAGTATTACTGCTTCATGCTGTTTTGACAAGGGTGGTTAGATTCGGATTGAAGTTCCGTTTATTTAATTGAGTCAGCTGAAGCAGTGTGTGTGACAACTGTTTTCGACTCTGTACCTTTTTTTTTTTTTTTTTTTATCGTGCGGAAATCCCTTCGGATACCCCCCCGGCCAGCGGGGGCGGTTATGTCGGGCTTGCACCGACTAAAACCGCACGCCGTCTCGGGTCTTCAGACGCCGGGGTGTAAGGTTACCCATAGAGCATATCCCTCGCACCCCGGCTGACCCTGGGCCATCTCACCACTAACAGCATCGCTCATCCTGTCTCCTCTGAACGCAGAGGAGTACGGAGAGCGATGTGTTCCCGCCACGTTGGGTATTGGCCGACGATCAATGCCAACCCTATGAAGGGGTGAAGGGGAAGCCATTGACCGCCGCCCAGGGTGTACCGGCCGCTCCGATTCCGTTCCCCCCGGACTGCAGCGGGATCGGAATCGGAGCGACACTCGAGGAGGTTACCCAACACACACCCCTTCGACTCTGTACCTAACCTCATAATAACTTAAACATTATTTAACATAAATTTAAATAATATCTCTCTGCTTCTGTTTACCTGTCACTGTGTCTCGCGGAATTTGCAGTAATAAATGAGTCTTTCTTTCTTTCTTTCTTCTGGTTGTTACTTCCCTATTTTGGTTACCACGACGTAATAGTAGAATCAAGTTTCCTGCGTCTCGCACTGCTGAAAACTACGCAGCTTTCAAAGAAAGTGGTAGATCATCTGTTATAGGTTCTTTGCGTGATTTGCCGGTGTTTGGTATTGCAACTCTACTAATTTTTACTATGGTATAGTTTATAGAAGAACGAGTTTATAGACGTTAGATGTTGGAATATTGTGCACATACTATGAGCGTGACAATATTCATTGTGCGATGCAGGATCAGTAGTTCTGTAAAAGTTTTGCTTGAGTTTACTGGATGGCGCACACCATGTGTGCCAAGTCTTTCAGAGTGCAGAGCTCATCTCAATCAATATAAATTACAGGAACCAATGCGAGTTACTAAAACGTTGTAAACGTTGTATGGTATAAACTCCTAAGTAACTGATAAGTTTTTGTTATGTATGTCCAGGTCCAAGCGGTGGCGGGTGGCGGGTGACGGCTGTGTCGCGGCAGCGGAGCATCGTCCCGAGATGAGCGCGTTGAATGCGCTGGTCCCGCCGCTGTCCGCCGCCGAAGCGCTGTCCTCGCTGCTGTGGCAACCGTACGAGTGTCGCTCACCGTCCCTCGCGCGCTCGCGCACCGATGGCTCACTGGGCCGCGCGCGCGGCGCGGGGGACGCGAACTGCGCGCCCCAGTCGCCAAGCGGCGGTCGTCATGCGCGCGCGTCGTTCTACGCGATTATACCCCGCCACGAGATGCGGTTGCCCGTACCGGCGCCCGGCCCGTTGCGTAAGTCGGACTCGGTCTCGGTGCGCGTTCCGGGCGAGCCGAGCCGACATAACGTGTCTAGTGTGAACGTGAACATAGTGCAGGTGCAGGATGTGCCGCCTGGTGTTATTGTGAACAGTGCGGTGCAGACGGAGAGGGAGCGGAGTGTAGCGACTGCAGAGTGTCAGACGGAGGAGCCCGCGAGACGGCGGCGAGTGAGGCGGGCTCGTGCGCCTCGTGTGCCGGAGTTGCTGGAGAACGTCCCGCCACCACCGTACAGCACGCTTCCGCCAGCGCCGCCGCTGCCGCACCCGGTACCGCACCCGGTACCACACCCGGTACAGCACCCGGTGCCGGTGCATCCTCCTCCACCAAACATCATACCACCACCGCATCCGCCTGCACATCGGTTTCCTTTCCAGCCAATCCCCCTCAGGTACAAATTCACATCATATCATTAGGTTTACAGAATTATATTTTCTATATTGTGTCATATTTGTATTTTCTGATCATTTAATTATTAAAGTACAACAGAAATTTTTATTGTACACTGCTCCAAAATATTGTAATCGTCGTCGTTATAACAAGTTTTTCGCGGGCATTTCTATGTGGGAGTGCGTTGAAGTCTTTTGTTAAGCTGTAACAATTTTATGTAACCGAACTAATTACACAAGAGGTAATAATAGGTAGGTATATAATAGTGAATAGCTCTCACATAGTTTGAAATAAAAGTAAATGACCATAAACGACTATTACGTAAACGCTTTGATAACAATGTTCTCATCGTAAAAACACAAATGAATTTAAGAAGAATTTGTTGCATCTTCATTGCGTTGTCGTTTCTATTTTCATAATCTAGACCTTATTTGTCAGTCGCGAACAGAAAGTTGTGACGAAAAGTAGAGCGAACGTCGTCGATAGCCTTGGAAATGAAAGCTGTGAACACTTTGCTATTCAAAATATCGCAAAGTTCGCACCACTTTTAAAGAAATATGCATAACTAGTTGTGGCTGTCGTGAACTATGTTTAAAAAATGAATATAAACAATTCAACCTATAGACACTGGCCTGCCCATAAACCATACCAAATGCACTGATTGCTACTTAATAAAAAATATCTTAAATAAAAGAATGGCAATTCCTCGTTCTAGCTGGCTCATTCGTACTAGGAAAAACAAGGTTCCATCACTTATGAAAAGTAATTTAATAAAACTACTCGAAATACATACATAACACACAATACTAATACTGAAGATTGGTATTTTATAATGCGGATCTTAATTATATTTAAATTAATGGGTAGTTAATATGTTGCGTTAAATGACAAAACAATTGAACATCGTCCTTCTCAGTCATGCTCAGGAACAATAAGTACTTAGTATCGGAGGCAGTCTATGTTAAAGTACAAATTAGTTTATTTTAATTATTATATAAATTAGCTATTTATAGGTGATGGCTGATAATTACAAAAAATAACTTATATACTTTTAGGTCTTAGTAAGTCTAAATTAAACATAACAAAAGCTGCCTCAAATAAGGATACCGCCACTGTCAGTCCGTTAAATGATAAATTGAGTAAGGAACCCGTGGCTCTTTAATAGGACAGAAAAGACTAAATTAAACGATTTTCATTACTAATCCGATAATAAATCGTCTGTAATCGTCAGGAGTTGATAAATTCTGCATTGCTGGTTATAAACGTAATAAAAACCAATAAACTAAAATCGATAAGAATGGGTTCACATCTGCAATACCAGTATTACGTGGGATTCAGATACAAAATGTTCTGTGGTTCATGAATTTAAGGAAAAAAACAAAGTACGTTTATCCCCATTTTAGAACCCATAATACAAGCTACGTGAGCATTGATTACTTTGGGTCTAGATAGCGCAGTGTATTATGTCTTAGGAAGTATATTTTTTTTATTTTTTTTATTTATTTATATATATATAGACCTCCTGCCACATCAGATGTATTGTATGTATTTGCTACCTACATAAATACACATATCAATATTCATACACATTGTGTATGTATTTGTTACACTTTAGATGTAGCTACTTTGTTATTGTATTATTGAAATTGTTCTGGTCATGCAATGTTCTATAATGGCCGCAAACTAGTGTGGCCTTCTTATGTATGTTTGTTTACACTTAATCAAGGTCGTTTCTGTGTAACTCATTATTACATGGTTGGGGATTCTTAATTGGATACAAAATTTGAATACTAATTATTTTGTCTATTCGTACTTATTTTTACTTGTAAGCTGATGTATAAGTACTAAGATAATTATGAATTAGGGGTTTACCACCGTGCACGATTGCGAAAAACCCTCCATAGTAATCCAATTTCGGTTTGATTGCGTTCAGGGGTCAGCAAGTGGATTGTGGTCGCAGTACTAGTGGGACCGGTGGGTGTCACGCGGTGCTGCGACGACAATCCTCTTCTGATGAGGCCGTCAAGCTGAGTGCCACCATTGCTAACATGGTACGTGTATGTAATGGTGACCCTCTCTCTTGAGACTTTACCTTCAGCTGACCATCAGGCGAGGTGAAGTCAAATTGACGTGTCCTAAATATTAAAAAAAGGGCTGTATTAGCACTTCAAAAAATATTAAAGTACCTAATTATGCGTCAATTTGTGTATTCAAAAAGGGCTTAAGGTCTCTCAATTTTATATTTTATATAGTGACGGACAAATCTTACGTATAGGTACGCTCGTAGCCACTCTGTTTTATATTTTACCTTCTTTGCGCTATTGTTTTAGTCCTACATAATATCATTATGGTCAATACCTATTACAGAGCCTTGAAATAGTTTATAATTAAATTCTACTTTCTAGCTGAATTTTCGCATTTCTTACATTTTAAGAACCAAGTTAGCTTTATCCACTTTGATACTGAAGCTCCAAGTCTATACCGTTATCATGGTCTTTGGTGAGGTGTGGATGAGTAGTTAATAAAAAAAAAAAACCGACTGCCCTGAAAATACCGAAACAAGTTTGATAGCAGGTGGGACCCATTAATTTTCTTTCGGTTTATGATTTGCAAATTGGTCCCGCCTGGATCAAACTTGTTTCGGTCTTTTTAGGGCAGTCAGGTTTTTATTTTTTTATTATTAATTTTATTGTATACTTTTTTGTAGTGATATATATATTTTTGAAATCAACCTTAATACTTCTTCATTTTGATACCCTGTTTTTGAGTTTGAGTGAAAATATTTTTAACAACATACATTTTAGTGCCAAGAATACACCATTTTGTTTATTTTCTTATTTTGGTGTACCTAGTAGCACTCTCACAGTAAATACGAATGTAACGATACCTCTCAAGCTAAAATTCATCGAACCGTTCAGGCTGCAGAGCGTGCCAAACAATTATACATTCATACATCCATTCATACATATAAACATACGTATACATGAGGGGCTCGTGGTTAAGTGGTAACCGAGTAGGTTAACACATTGCAAAGTTAAGCATCCTAGCCAGGTGAGTCGTAGGATGGGTGGTTATTCTTAACATATTGAGACCCCTTCGTGCCTCGAAGAGCACGCTTAACCGTCGGTCCCAGTTTTTTTTTTTTTTTACGTGCGGAAATCCCTTCGGATACCCCCCTGCTGCCCAGTGAGGGTGGTTATGTCGTGTCTCGACTAAAACCGCATGGTGTCCTCCCCAAATGTCCGTTGCCGGGTAAGCCCTCGAAAGGATAACCCCAGGGTTGCCGGCGGACTTAGGCCGCCACGGCGGCCTCGCCTGGTGGGGTCGGGTTTTATCCCGCTTCAGTGAGTTGGCAGGCGTGTGTAGGGCACACACGACACGCCTCCGCCACGGCCTGCTTCTGTAAGGACGGCGAGTCGGCCAACTGCCGTCTTCAGGCCCCGATCATGGAGGTCGGTAGTCCCGGGCGTAGATGAGTCCCCGTCGATGAGGAACCGTCGGTTCCGGTTGCTTTACGAACATCTATGGTAGTCGTTACGGGTAGTTGAAGCCGTGAAAACTCCGACAACTGATCTAACTACAGAACTTCGATATCGCCTGTGAGTTGTGGAGGTCAGATGGTAGTATTTTGAATATTAAATACAGGCACATAATGAATTCAAACGACAATTTAAAATTTCTATTTTAATTATATTATCCGCAATGATAGGAACACGGTCAAATCAAACTAAACTGGGTTATCACCATTTACTTGAATTGCAAAAAGTCGATTTAGTTTCATCTGATTGCAATTATTCTCACTGGCGAAATCAAAGCTTAGTAGTTTTATACGCAAACAAAAGTCTTTATTCATATTTCTTGTTAAACATAATTTATAAACAGTGAATTACCTACTATGTACGTACATTTTTTCCTAGGTAAATAAAATATAATAAGATCTAAAGAACTCATTAACATCAGGAAGACACAGATAAAAAAAAGGTTCTTGTTATTCTATTGAGTTAGAAAGACTTAGAAGTTGTAGTTGTTGTGATCGATAAAACAGGTTTTGAGGCAGGCATATGGTGGAAAGTGGACATAGAGGTCAAACTACGCTGTCGTAAATTGTTTTAAGCAAGTGACTGAGGTAGGGTATACTTTATTATGAACCTTTTAACTAGGACATTATTTCACCTTATATACTTAAAATATTCTATTAGAAAATTTAAATCACCGTACCGACAAAATATTACATCAACAGTGGAAAGGTGGAATCGCTTAACCGCCACTTTGGAAAAAAATGAGTTATATACATCACGAGAATTAGCAATTTTTTCTGCGTCGATCTGTCTAGGTTTCGTGTAAATCGGGGCCTTGTTTGGCGCTTTAGGGGACCAATATTTATTGTTTATTTTTTTTAATATTTTTTTATATCGCAAAACCGACGCTAATTCTCCGGTTTTTTGAACAAACGCCTCTTGAGTGCTTCGTGTTCTTCGTATTTCAAGTTAAATTCACTATTAGCTATTACTATTATTTAAATTTACCTTAATTGTCAATAAAATAACTTATTATCGATTTTTGATTGTTTCTATGGTACTGTTAATGGCAATAAGCGATATTAAATTATTTTGAAATGAAGTTTTGAGGGAAATTAGTGTTTTTTCCCATAGCGAAGAAACTGTCGTATAGCCAAAAGTACTCACAACTTTTTTATTTTCATATTACAAATAAGCAGTATCAGTTAATTGTGTTTTCATTATTTTAGCTATACAAGCGAAATCTGAGAACAAATAAATACATTAAAAACGGGTTCATATCATTAAATCTACACTTATTCTAACAATTTTCAACATAACTACGGTTGATTGACATAATTATGTTTATAAGGCATATTGGTTGACTCGACTACTGTTCTATTCACCTAAGTTTGATTGAAATAAAATCTATTGCATTAACGAACGATTCATCTAATGGTTTTTGAGATATTGGATATTTCAACTATGTTTGAAATACCTTTTTTTTTTTTTTTTTTATCGTGCGGAAATCCCTTCGGATACCCCCCCGCCGGCCAGCGGGGGCGGTTATGTCGGGCTTGCACCGACTAAAACCGCACGCCGTCTCGGGTCTTCGGACACCGGGGTGTAAGGTTACCCATAGAGCATATCCCTCGCACCCCGGCTGACCCTGGGCCATCTCACTACTAACAGCATCGCTCATCCTGTCTCCTCTGAAAGCAGAGGAGTACGGAGAGCGATGTGTTCCCGCCACGTTGGGTATTGGCCGACGATCAATGCCAACCCTATGAAGGGGTGAAGGGGAAGCCATTGACCGCCGCCCAGGGTGTACCGGCCGCTCCGATTCCGCTCCCCCCGGACTGCAGCGGGATCGGAATCGGAGCGACACTCGAGGAGGTTACCCAACACACACCCCTGTTTGAAATACCTATTGGACGACTCGCCTACGGTTTACGCTGGATGTGTAAAGTGGTGGGTAGTTACAATATTACAGTAGTAGTAGTGTCAATGACATTTTATTTTTAACTGAGTACCAGTTGTTCTTGATATTGTAAATATGGTTAAAAACGTTGTGAAAGTGGAAGAATCTAATGTTTTTTATAATATGTAACCATCAGATATTATCTATTGTTATTGATTAATTAGAATTAATTTAGGTTAGGTTAGAACAGTGACCTTCCTCTTATGTTGGTAAAACAACTTAAGTTATAATGATATTTAAAAACTTTCTGAGAAAATAATTATTTGATAGCAAACCGAGAGTTGTTTTGTATGTTAAGTTTAAGTTTAGTCATTTAAGAATTTAATAAATGTTAGCAATAACGCCTATCAATCAATATCCTTTTTGTATTCGATTGTATGATTCTGTATGATCGACCAGTGTTTTTTTTTTTTTTTTTCGATTATGATGTACTCGTAATTAAACGATTACTCATAACAATTACAATCTAGACCTTGAGGCTAATAAGTAATTTAAATTTAACTTAATTTGCTAAAATCTTACAAAGTTAAGAATGTGTCCATTGGCACTTTTCTTATTGTCTCTATTATGATTGAAAGACACTTTGTTCTTGTGTTCTTTAAGAGGAAGTGATTTATTCGACCAAATATTTTGTATAGATCCAGTGATTTTCGCTACATCGACACCTAACTTGGAAAATAAAAGCTCTACATAACTTTTGAATAAAAGGATAATTAGAACGTTTATTTTTAAGAATAGTTTTTTTTTTCATCTTTATACTCCGCATAGACAACGAGATAATAATTTATATCATAAGCAAAAATTTTAAATGTCGTTTTGGTAAAGTTATGAAAATGGCGGTGAAGCGATTTCACATTTCCACTGTCGACATTATCTTAAAGTCGTAGTGAGTTTCTTACTTCAAAATAATAAAAGCTTCTAGTCTAATCTACACTGTTATTGCGACACGATGGCGATTGTGCGATCCTTCAAAGATATTGTTTAGACCTACCTCCACTCAGTGTTTATACTATTATCTATTCTTTGCATTCTCTTTGCGATGAGAACATGGTATGTTCCCATTTCAGTGCCTCATTCATTTCTCTCTCATTCATCTCTCATGTAGATTCGAGTATGCTTTTTAGCTATATTGCTTTATACTTTCCTGAAGAGCCTGAAACTGTATTTTTTTAAAATAATAACTGCAACATAGTGACATTTATTTTACAAATAGCAACAAATAACATTCAGTAAAGTTCAAAAATAGTAGTTACGTTCAATTAGCAAATGATTGAAAAGTTATACGTGGTGCCGACTACTTTTGATCACTTAAATCGATATATCGATTGCATACTGAAACTCTTAACACATACTCGATTCAGTTGCGAGATACGAGTATACGAATTGACCGCGTAATTAGAACAAAAATATAATATGAATTATATATTATCTATTAGTATTTTATAGATAGTGAAATTTTTTTTTTACAATAATCAGAATATGCATATATGGAAAACTCAATTAACAAATGTACGATGGCGGCCTCATCGCTAAAAGCAATATCTTACAGGCAACCTTTGGATGGACATGAATCCGAAATGAGCTAAATCGTATATTGGGTAGTTATTGTTCTTGGTTATTGTTTCTGCAGAAATTAGACATTTTAAGAATAAGGAATACCTTAAGACGTATAGAATATATCGGAGAATTTCGAATATCTGGCACGTGTCTAGATAGCTCAGCTGGTCAGAGCATTCACCCCGTAAGGGACTGGTCGCGGGTTCAAGTTCCGTTCTAGATGTTCTCTTTTTCCGATCTAAATCTTTAGAATAAGGAATACCTCTTAATAAACCAAGAGATGTGTTATAAAGTAGTATTAAATATGTAGTAGAGTACTATTACTTATTCTGTAGTAGTAGATATAATTTCATGCCTGTTTAATTCCAAAGGGCAGGCAAATTTTACATTACACCAGCTATGTTTAGGTTCCATGAAATTAATTAGACAGAAAGTATTAAATAAAAAAAATCAAATTAGGATATAGAGGATTAGGATGTTAGAATATAGAATATAGAGATATCCAGGATTTTGAACGGTATCAATTGATTAACACATTGAATTATTTTTCTATAGTAATATATTACTGTGTGGTGCCGGCCTAGAAGAGAATAGCACCAACCCAAGTCTTCCCGTGGGTGTCGTAAGAGGCGACTAAGGGACATATCCGGGGGCGGGCAGCAGCACCCCCGCAGAACAACCCCTCCAACAAACTGCGATCCCCAACCCGCCTGCCCAGCGTGGGGATTATGGGCACTACCCCCAAATGAAGGAAACAGCCAAAAGATGGCCCCCAGTTCCCGGCCGCCTCGCTATCCCTGGTCATGGTAGCGGCCATGGTAACGGCGGGGCAGGGGGTGCTAAGAATCCCCGGGCTACAATAGGCTACCAAACCCTTCACAAACTGACCCTGGCTACGTATAACGGACGCACTCTGAGGCTTGACCATCATCTAGCGCAGTTGGAAGTGGAGTTAGAGAACATTAAATGGCATGTTCTCGGGTTATGCGAAGTCCGTAGAGAGGGAGAGGACACCGTAACCCTTGACTCGGGCCATCTTCTCTACTTTCGCGAGGGTGATAAAACATCCCAGGGTGGCGTAGGTTTCCTCGTCAATAGGGCCCTCTCTAACAACGTTCAAGAAATCTCCAGCGTGTCGAACAGGGTAGCGTACCTGATCCTTCGGCTATCCAAGCGGTATAGCATGAAGGTTATTCAGGTCTACGCACCGACCTCGGCACACTCGGATGATGAAGTGGAGGATATGTATGAAGACATATCCAAAGCCTTGCACAACACCACTAAGGCTCACTTCAACGTTGTTATGGGGGACTTTAACGGCAAGGTGGGTACCCAGTCTGGGTACGAATCCCGTATAGGCCCGCATGGTTATGGAGTTAGGAATCACAGGGGACAAATGCTTGTCAACTTCCTTGAGAAAGAGGGACTATTCTTAATGAATTCCTTCTTTAAGAAACAGCCTCAAAGGAAGTGGACATGGCAAAGCCCCGACGCTGTGACAAAAAATGAGATCGACTTCATCATGACGGATAGCAAGCACATATTCAGAGATGTCTCAGTGATCAACAGGTTTAATACCGGATCTGATCACCGACTGCTCCGAGGCTCTCTGAATATCAACCTAAAGCTTGAAAGAAACCGTTTGATGATGTCCACGCTCCGACCTAACCCAACCCAAATCATGGCGGGCACCAAGAAGTTCCAGCAGCTTCTCAGGGAAAGATTTGTTGCCTTGGAACCCACTGATGACGCTGACGAGACCCTACACAATCTGGTCGAAACGCTGAGAGACGAGGGCATCAAGTTCTGCAAAAAACAGCGCACTGGCAGGAAGTCCAAACTCTCGGATGAGACTCTGGGGCTGATGGCAAGAAGACGGGAAACCACCCAAGCGACTTCGTCAGACAGGTCACACCTAAACAAGGAAATTGCGAAGATGGTACGGCGCGACCTTCGGAGCTCCAACACACGCCTCATTGAAGAGGCGATAGAGCGAAACCGAGGGTCCAAAGTATTCACTCAGCAGCTTGGAAGGAGCCATCTGACGAAGCTCATAACGCATGATGGGAGGACCGTCTTGTCGAAGCCGGAGATCTCCGCCGAGATAGAGGATTTCTATGGCCGTCTGTATACTGCACATGCTCCCCGTCCTCGACGAGACGACCATGATTCCAGAGCCACCCTGACACGCCACTATACCGACGAACTGCCTGATATCAGTCAAGACGAGATCGTGTTAGCTCTGAAGCAGCTTAAAAATGGAAAAGCCCCCGGTGAGGATGGAATTACTTCAGAGCTTCTGAAGGCAGGAGGAGCTCCTGTCATACAGGAGTTACAGAAGCTCTTTAACGCCGTCCTTCACAGTGGGAGAACTCCTAAGGCGTGGAGCGGGAGTTTGGTTGTTCTCTTTTTTAAGAAGGGTGATAAGACCCTCCTTAAAAACTACAGACCCATCACACTCCTGAGCCACGTCTATAAGCTATTTTCACGAGTGGTCACGAATCGTCTCGCCAGGAGACTCGACGAGTTCCAGCCACCGGAACAGGCTGGGTTCCGCGGAGGATATGGCACCATAGACCACATTCACACAGTGAGGCAGATTATACAGAAGTCCGAAGAGTATAATCAGCCCCTGTGTCTCGCTTTTGTGGACTATGAAAAGGCATTTGACTCCGTTGAAACTTGGGCTGTTCTGGAATCCTTACAGCGATGTCAAGTAGACTATCGTTATGTCGAGGTGCTGAGATGCCTTTACGAAGCCGCCACTATGAGTGTCCAAGTACAGGGTCAGCAGTCTAAACCCATCCAATTGCGCAGAGGAGTGAGACAGGGGGATGTCATATCCCCGAAACTGTTCACGAGCGCATTGGACGATATGTTTAAGACGCTGGACTGGAAAGGTAAGGGCATAAATATAAACGGCGACTACATCTCACACCTGCGATTCGCTGATGACATAGTCTTAATGGCGGAGTCGCTAGAGGAGCTAACCCAGATGCTGGACGGCCTAGCTTCAGCCTCGCGACGCATCGGTCTTGGCATGAATTTGGATAAAACCAAAGTCTTGATCAATGGCCACATTGATCCAGGACCGGTCGTCGTGGATGGCCACCTTCTTGAAATTGTTTCTGAGTACACTTACCTCGGGCAGATTGTGCAGTTGGGTAAAAACAATTTTGAGAAGGAGGCCAAGAGGAGGATCCAGCTAGGCTGGGCAGCGTTTGGGAAACTACGTCGGGTTTTCTCGTCATCCATACCGCAGTGTTTGAAAACGAAAGTTTTCAATCAGTGCGTCCTACCCGTAATGACCTACGGAGCTGAGACGTGGACACTCACGGTAGGGCTGGTCCACCAGTTCAAAGTCGCTCAGCGAGCTATGGAAAGAGCTATGCTCGGAGTTTCTCTGAAGGATAGGATTCGTAACGAATACATCCGACAGAGAACCAAGGTTATCGACATAGCTCAAAGAATAAGCAAGCTGAAGTGGCAGTGGGCCGGCCATATCTCGCGAAGAACCGACAACCGCTGGGGTAAACGTGTTCTTGAGTGGAGGCATTTCGTGACTCGGCAAACGTAGTGTAGGACGCCCTCCGGCCAGGTGGGATGACGATCTGCGAAAGACTGCGGGCAGATGCTGGATGCGGCAAGCTGAAGACAGGGCGCTATGGCGCTCATTAGGGGAGATCTATGTCCAGCAGTGGACTAGAATAGGTTGATGATGATGATGATGATATTTAATGTTCACGATAGAGTCAAGATCTGCATCTTGCTACAGCTTCAAAACAATTGCTACTTAAAAAAACTGCTACAATTGAATTAATTTAGCAACTTTTCTCTGTTTCAATGTGACCCAAAAATGTGACTAAAAAGTAACTCAGAGAAATATATATTCCAATAAATGAACACAAAACCGTTTATTTTTAATTTCGCGTCGTAAAGAACTCTCACTTCACTTCGCAGGTCGTAAATCTGTAGTGGTCGGAGTATTATTACTGTCTCAATATAGGTATAGGTATTGAAACCGTAAATTCCGTGCATCTATTTTAAATTGATTTATAGAGGGTTATCAGAATGTCAAGTGAATGGTTAAACATTTGTACATAGGACTATTGTGCAGATTTTTGGTTTGATATCGAAAATTTGAAAGATCTTTGCATATAAGTACCTGCTTTAATTCGAACCACTATACTGTGTCCGTTCCTATGTACTTTTTTTTTAAATTTTATTCATGTCATTAGAAATATGATATGGCACCTAGATTCAACAACGAAACTAGAATACAAATATCACTTTATTTAAAGTTCCTTGTTTTATGTTTGATGATCACTTTGCATTCTTTGATAGATACAATATTTAGTTATAAAATGAATGATAATTTTTCATATTTTATATTTAAAGTAAATTAAGTAACTATAATTAGTGCATCATCTCATAACCAACTCGATACCTGCATAAAAAAACCTGAAATGATCCACTGTATCAAAAAACGTTAACCCCAAAAATTAAATAGAACGGCAATAAAATTTTACTGACCCTATTTACTACATTATAGTATAATTTTCACCATGATCTCCAGTAGGGTGCATAATATCTGGTAAGCACGTTCACAATTTTGCTGCTACCACTTTAAGCGTATACTTATATTATATGCCCCTTCCCTTGTGCATATGAAGAGTAACAATCGAATATAAATGAGATGTAACGTCACAGTTTCTTATTGTTCACTGTTAGGTGTCGGTAATAGTGTCCCACATAGTAACAAGGTCCGTGTAGGACTGTGGCGCGCGCGTATCGATGTGGACCGATGCATCTCGCGTGTTTATAGTGTTACACTTACTATACATTATATTATTATACCCGATCTTTCGATGTACGGTGTTTATCATTGTTCTCTGTCAACACGTTAATTATGCGACCGGTTGTGTTTACGAACAATGATTGCTTTAATGATGCTTGTACAAGTTTTAAATCATTTAAGTACAAAGTAGGTTTATGCTCTGTTGAATATATATTTTAAAAAATGAAGTTATTAACCTTTATACAACATAACAATAAATTTGATACCGGTGAAGCCCTATCAGATGTTTAAAGATTTAGTTTATTCTTTGTACTATTGTAAATATACGTAATATAATAAAATAAATTATCAAGGTCGATTTAATTCTTTAAATACAAGTTTTATTAAACATGTATAACAGATGACATCTTAAATTTGAAACTTTTTAAGTCATTTTCGCTGTTACAAAATATCTTACGAAAGCATTCTTAATTATAGTTTGCATGACTTTATCAAATTAACTATCCATTTAAACCCAACACAAGAACTTCACCATTACCGTTCTCAATCGTGAACATTTGGTGATAATGAGCTATACAACTGATAATATACGACAAAGTGCATTCTAATAAGTAGGTATATCTTACAGTATTGCTTCTTGTTAATTTTATTGTATAAAACTAGTCTACCTTCGCAACAATAAATCAAACCAATAGAATCTCAGTCACCTCAGTTCTCAGCAAGGTGTTTGAACACATTATTAACGCACAGCTCATGCGTTACCTAGAAGATCACTCCATAATTACCGACCGGCAATATGACTTTAGGCCAAAACGGTCAACGGGTGATCTTCTGGCGTACGTCACACATCTCTGGGGTGAAGCTATGGACAAGCATGGCGAGTCACTGGCTATCAGCCTTGACATCGTCAAGGCTTTCGATAGGGTCTGGCACAGTTCGCTTCTTGCCATGCTCCCGGCCTACGGTCTGCCATCTTGACTGTGCAGCTGGGTTGACAGTTTTCTGCATGAGCGCAGCTTTCCGAGTCCTTTGTGACGGCCAGGCTTCTGAGTTCATGCAGGTTAATGCTGGTGTGCCTCAGGGGTCGGTCTTATCGCCCACTCTCTTTCTTCTGCATATCATATGCTGTCCGTGGGCAGCATACATTGCTATGCAGATGACAATACTTTGCTTGGGCGTTATCTAGGACATTCAGCGGCCAAGCAGACTGACATTGAGGAGAGAAGACGGCAACTTGTCATTGAGCTCGATCGGAACCTAGACCACATTTCTCAATGGGGTTCTGAGAACCTGGTCGAGTTCAATGCCAAGAAAACACAGGCATGCGCGTTTACAGCAAAGTTATCTCCTTCCAACTCTTCCGAACACACCACTACCACTACAGGACAGTATCAACATGCTCGGTATGGACGTTCGCTGCAAACTTAACAACAAAAATTACATCGAGAGCGTTATTAAAACAGCTTCACACAAACTCGGAGTGCTGAACAGGGTGAGGCGGTTTTTCACGCCGGGGCAACGCTGTCTTTTTCAGTCAGAGCCATTGACCGCCGCCCAGGGTGTACCGGCCGCTCCGATTCCGTTCCCCTCGGACTGCAGCGGGATCGGAATCGGAGCGACACTCGAGGAGGTTACCCAACACACACCCCAGTCAGGTTCGTCCCTGCGTGGAATACTGTTCTCACCTGTGGAATGGCTCCGCTCAGTACTTGTTAGACGCTCTCGATAGATTGCAGCGACGGGCAGTCCGGGTCATTGATAGTCCTGAGGTCACCAGGTCTCTAGAGCCTCTGAAATAGCCTCCTTGGCAGTATTCTATCGTATATACCATGGTGAATGTTCCGATGAGCTATTCCAATTGATTCCTCCTTCTCCCTTCTTGTCCCGAACGACACGTGCAGGACTTAGGTGTCATCCTCATACAGTGCAATCGATACCATCGCGAACAAAGCGGTTTGGTGACTCCTTTTTTTGTCGGACTATAAAGCACTGGAACGCTTTATCCACATACGTGTTCCCTTCTACCTACAATCCTGGGCTCTTTAAGCGGGGCGTGAAAAATCATCTGTTGAGGCCGTCTAGGTAGGGGCCACCATTCTAGGGACAATCTATGGAAATGGTGGCCACTACTTTTTGGACTTCACCTCAGCTTACCATCAGGCGGGGTGCAGTCAACTTGATGGACTAAATATTTAAAAAAAATTGTTCAATCTTGGATCAAAATCGTAGTTGATCAGAATTTCGAATATTTCCGTCACCAATCTTGGTAATGACCGCCACTATAATTAAATATATTTAAACGTTTACCGGTTATGACATTAACGGTTCTAGTACTAATGTTATTAGCGAAATTTGTTAGAAATAAGGTTACTGGTGCCGGAACAATTTTGTCCTCCAAATGTCGGCCGGTCGTTATCGCTGGCGCTAGCAACGATGTACGTACGCGCAGCTACGAGAAAAGGCGCCTTCTCGTCGCATCCGTGATACTTTTGAACTGTCAATTTATACAAAAAAAATACATTTATATAACATGGCGAGTTTAATAAAAAACACGTTACCATGAAGTACCTGAGCTACCTACTTGTGACGTATTAGTAAAATAGATAAAGAGTATTTACAAAGATCTTTGTATAATTCTTCATAGTACAAACCAGACATTTCAAACTTTGTACGAAATAGGGTTTCACTTCAACTAAAAATATTTTATATTCATTTCAGCCATAAAATAAAAACGTTTAAATCGGTTTCTTAGTTCAGGGAAGACCCTACGCCAAATCACAGGCTGCTTGACGTTTAAGTAATTTAAAATCTTTACAATGTAGACTTTTAAATAGGTGTTACATAATTCAGCAATCGATAGCTTTTACATGCAAAACAACTGATAAACTAAATCGATTCACCTCTCAAAGCTTAACATTATATACCAACTGACATTAAAATTTAATCTATTACTTATATTTTTGACATCTTGTTTATACATTTAATTAACAATTTTCAATACACAAACTGTTGACCTCAATTATTTTTTATGGTATTTTATTATAACCCTGGGGTTATCCTTTCGAGGGCTTACCCGGGGTGCCCGGCAACGGACACTTGGGGAGGACACCGTGCGGTTTTAGTCGAGACACGACATAACCACCCCCGCTGGCCGGCGGGGGGGTATCCGAAGGGATTTCCGCACGATGAAAAAAAAAAAAAAATGTCTGTGATTAATGATGAATAAATTTACTTTTCAAATATTTGTACGCCGCTATATAAATCGACTCAACACGATTGGACACTATAAACTTAATACCTACCTTATATGCCCTTTTTTTTCGTGCGGAAATCCCTTCGGAAACCCCCCCACCGGCCAGCGGGGGTGGTTATGTCGGGCTTGAACCGACTAAAACCGCACACCGTCTCGGGTCTACAGACGCCGGGGTGTAAGGTTGCCCAATATCCCTCGCACCCCGGCTGACCCTGGGCCATCTCCGGTTTCGAGATGGCCCCTTCGGGTTTGAAAACCACGGTGTCCCCGTCTTGCCTCGGTTTGGGGCAGGAGCGCTAGTCGCCCCACCGTCCCGGCCTGCTTCTGCTGGGGTGACAGGCGGCCTCACCTGCCACCCCCAGGCCTGCGCTCATGGAGGACGGAGATCGTTAAGCGACCTCCGGCGCCTGAGTCGCCTGCGACGCGCAGCGAGCATGTTGCGGGCTCGGCGGGCCGGGAGAGTTCTAAATATCACCCGGGCGCGCTCCGCCATCTCCTTCGTGAGCGTTACATGCTCGCAGAAGGAGGCTCTCGCTCTCGCGCTCCGAACCATTGCCGCAATCATGCTGCCGAGCGAAAGGACTCCCACTCCTATAGCTGCCACTAGGTCACGCCTTGGCGCCTCCCACGCCGGGCAGTCCGCTAGCGTGTGCAGCCCCGAGTCCTAGCTCGCGTCGCAGTGATGGCACTCAGGCGTTGGCTCCTTCCTGATCCGATGCAGGTGGTCCCCGGGGCTCCCCTTCCCAGAGATCACCTGCGTCAGTCGGTACGAGAGGCTTCCGTGTCGCCTCTCTAGCCAATCCTCCATGATGGGCCTTACCGCCGCTATTGCGGCGTGCCCTACCTACCTTATATGCCTATGTATACACGTGTTTAAGCATATAAATAATTATCTTATCTTATCTTAAGCACTCGTAAAAAATAACGGAGACAACGACCCAAGGTAGGTAACAACTGGCTTGGAGAATCCTGACATCAGGAGCCGATTAAAATAAAATTATCTCATTTATTAAAAACCTCATAGCCATTAAGATAGACATTTCAACTTATTTGCCAAAATCTACATCTACAAAATAAATCAAGATTATCAAAATATAGGTGACGTTATGAAAACACTGATTAATTACTTCGTGTTAAGAAGTGGACTATTTCTAGCGAGCCGTCACTCCTCGTGCCGTCTATTCCGAGATTCCACACTTCCTTGAATGTTGGATTTACAAATAAATACTTGCACTTCGAGTATTGCTGGCTCTCTGCCAACATCCTAATGGTCCGGGCCTTACGCCAAAGCCGCCAGAAAATCATCACTATTGGAAAGTAAACTTACGCCTTCAAGTGGATTTACTTAATGTTCAAATCTAGTGCCTTACTGATGTAAGGCACTAGATTTGAACATTAAGTTAACGTTTGCAAGGTTAGCGCTCTTTTTGTTGTTAATGTGTGAAACGGTCTCAACTTGTTCGTTTTTCGAATTGTATTTCAATTTCTTTGATCATATCACAATAGTGCATGTGTTTGCTCACGCTTGTATAGCTGGAGTATGCTCAAGATTGTGTGGCCGCCTCGTGACCGGGGCCAATTACGATTCGACTTCGAACGATGCTCGCCCCAGAGGCAATCCAATTTCCGAGTGCATTGTCCGTCTGTCTACATAAATCGTGTGCCATCTTTAATGTTTAGTTGCAAGAATCCATAATATTCAATTCCGAATATATGCTATTTGTAACATTCAGTGACGAAGACATTTTTATTAGGCTCGAGCGTGTTTTTTAAGTCGGCAAACTGGCACATAAAATTCCTGATAGCAAACTGTTAACATGTGTATATGAATACTGATTTATCGGAAACGTTAGATCTTACCGCTCTTTCTAAGGTGTGGTTATGAAAATACTGAAAACCAAAATTACTAATCTAAGTACCCAGTGTTATTTAACTAGGTTCCGAATTCAAACGGGGAACTCTTTTGCCCATCTCCGTTTTTTACATAAATCCTTTCAAAGTAATACTTTCTATTCCGTAAATATGATTCATTTTAATCTACGTATCTATTGGACTAACCGTCTGTAGCAATAGATTTTATAATAAACGGACCGTGAACAAAACAGTTATTAGTATTAGTTTAGTTACTAGATAACTCTCATAAAGGATACATTGATGATTCTAATGTTTCCTGCTGGCTAAGTAACAAGTTTTTCGCGAGAGGCTCCGGCAAACTGTTTCACACCTGTATCAATTTAGGACTCTGAACCTATATATTTAATCTTATACTCCAAGGTGCCAAGCTAACAATGACGACCTGCTTTTTGTCCAAGCCTGTCGCTCATCAGATATAAGAGGTTGGTAAGAACCAACTGGGTGAGAAGCTTAAAATAATAGAAGTTTCGCTACAAGAGAACACCTCTGGTGTTATTAAATAATTACGTTGACTTATAACAGGTTCAGGTGCTCTTGAAACGATTCTTTTAGGTTTGGGCGAGGCTACATCCTTCCCCCAAGTAAACCTTTATCCCTCTACAAATCCTTTTTTACTCTTACATAATATATTTTCCATTGACATCGTAAGGTTTTCGAAAGCGGTATGTTCAAAAGATTTGAAAGTAAATTCTACGTGTGACTGCGCTTGTCTCAGACAGTAATTTGTATTTCGTAATATCATTGTCTCCATAATGAAAGATACCTCTTTTGTATGATGGAGTAAATGCAAATATAGAAAAATAATTCCATTTTGCGCCAATATTACTTTACAATTGCCCCATGTTTATGACAACGAGCTTCATATATAAATGTATCGTAATTGCACATACAAATGTACTTATTAGTCGACCATGAAGATGGCCAATCTCAAAGTTACTAAATCCATCTTCAATTCAAATGGACAACTGCAAAGTTGGTGTAAATATGGCAGATTTTTTCATGCTACATATAGTATTTATGTATTTTATACATAGTCTTTTATGGTCTCTTTAGCATAATAATATCCAGTTTATTAACCTCGCAACACACGAGATTGAAAAAAGTCACTATTATTCAAGAGACTATTAGAACAATACAAAGGTGTTATGCGAGAATTTTGAGACACGTTCAATTCTGATGAAGTAACATAAAAAACATAATAAAGCTGCACAAATTTTAAGTAATATGAAAAAGTATAACCTCAACTATTATTCTGCATTAGTTCTGCACACAGTAATATTATGTTATACTAAGATGTAGGCTCTTGCGAGGTACTCAGTCGTTAGTGGACCACTCTTGCACAACTCAATACAAGTGGTGTATTGATCAAGACGCAAGCCATAACGGAATTGAGGTCTCATGTTTCATTTGCAAATCACTGTATCGAAATGTATTTTAGTACGATTAATTTGCTAATATATCTAGGAGTATATTTTTTGATATAGCTAGCATATTTAATAATTATATTATTTTATAATTATATTAATAATTTTCTAGCGTTTGTGTTTGTGACAATCACTTTTGTCTACATCAAAATGCAAAGTTAATTTAGTATCAGAATTTATTATATGATTATAAACAGACGTTCTTAAGAATGATTTTAGGTCTGTAAACATGACTCAACAATTCCTATTAGTCTAGTATGAAGTATATAAAAAACCTTCGTATAGCTACGAATAATAAACGAATTATACGTCAGCGTACAACGTATTTTGTAATTTAATAAAACCCGGTCACTGATATACATACAAAGTATATTATAATAATGATACGGAAATCCGTCGTTTTTATTTCTTTTTGTATTATAGAACTTTATAGAATTTTTATAATGTTTATTAAGTAAGTTTTTATATACAATATTAATCCCAAAAACGGCTTAATAGCTTCATATTATACGTCGTCGTGTGAATTACCCATGAGTATGTGAATCTCTTCTTTATCAGAGCACTAATCGGGGTTGCATCCAAAGCTTGTACTTTGAGCCCGGGGTCCGCTTTTTCACTCCTCTACTTTACAATTCAGTTCATTTTGTTTTAGAGAAAACTGTGTGAAACCTGTGGGAAACAAATATACCGAAGGACCACACAATAAAGAAAAATAAATACTATGATCTCACAAACGAATTAATCAAAAACGGTTACGTGGTTAATTTGTATGCAGTGTAAGTGGGAGCGAGAGGTATACCAGCAAAATCTCTCTATAACCTACTTAAAGACCTAGGCCTATCGAGAGCTACAATAAGCTCATTACTAGGACGAATGTCTAAAGCGGCACTAGTAGGTTCGTATCAAATTTGGTTAGGCAGGGAGGGGAACTTGGGTAGTGAAGGTGAGTGTTGATGTACATCAACAAAAGGGGCCCCTTCTAAACCTACACTTGGGTCGCAAGTCCCAGGCACTGTCCCGAGTTCCCAACTCAGCAACGCGATGGACCCGGCACCCGCACGGAGAATCCATGGATTGCTAAGATTACGGTCTCCTACTAATTTTATAAATGTGAAAATTTGTGAAAATGTTTGTGTTTGAATGTTTATTACTCAATCACGCTCTAACGGCTCAACGAATCTGACTGAAGTGTGATACATGTATAGGTTTTAGTCTGGAATAACGCTGGAATTTAAACGCGGGCGAAGCCGTGGGCAGCGGTAAGTTTACAATGATTTTCAATTTAAGGAATAGCTCGCGAATAGCCCTAACAATATCTAAAAGCAGTTATTATAAATATTAAGAATATTAAAATTGAGTTCATTTACCTAAAAAACATAACTTCACGCCTGTATCTCCGAAGGGGTAGGCAGAGGTGTAGTATCGCTCGCTTTGTAATGTGCCCGGTAGATGGCAATAGGCTCGCCCCCTATTACATTCGGACCTAAACATAACTGGCGAATCGTGGGTGTGTAATACACCTCTGCCATGTACCTACAGAATCACAATTTTACACAATTATATTCAAAATCCAGTTAGATTTTAAAGATGAATAAGGTACTAAATTGTTTCTAAACAGTGAGTCCCTATTAACGCTCCTAGCGTCGCCAACCTATTCTCTTCCTCGAAGAGCATTGTGCCCTAGCTGAAACACAAAATGACTTGTAAATAACACTTCTGATGTTACAATTCTTTAAATACACACTTATCATTTTTTATATCAGGCTATATGCTTTTTCTAATAAGTTACAAATAAACTTGAGCCGCTTATTTATTAGTTACTATTATTTAAAAGACCTGAGATATGACGCAACGTATCAGCATCATTCCAGCAGTTATCGCGGTTGCATTCAAAGCTTACACTTTGGAGCTCAGGGTGGACTCTCCTACTCTTTCTCTTGTTGTGGAGCGGCGACCATCTGACCGAGAGGAAAGCCTGCGCCAGAGCCTTGTACATTAATCAGTAGGTGTCGGTACGCCTACTGATTAAGCGGTGCTTGCACCTTAGGTTGGCTTGGGCCCTGAAAGTCTTGTTGGGTTCCCTTACATTCAAGATATGGAGCAAAATAAATCATCAAAATATACGACGATGGTCTATTGATAAAACACTAATAGCAGCATTTAAATACAACCAATACTAAATTTGCACTTCCATTACGATAATTGCGGCTAAATGAAGTCCATGATCACCAATAAACACTTACGATTGTGATGCTGATCGAAAGGGGAATATCGATAGTATTTACTTCCTACGCCGCAGAACGTACTAAAGTAAAAATGAAATGGCAGTAAACTATACAGCTACAATATTCTATTTGGAAATGAGTATTATTATATATGAGTACTATTAGTTAATATAGAAGAAATAACTGGCGTAAAACAAAACCAACTCAAATGTGCGTGTGTTCCCCTTACGATTGACCAGTCTTTTTTTTTCATTTTTTTAACGTGTGGAAACCCCCACGGACTTCACGCCATCGGTGCTAACGATGGGGTGGGCTTGTCGAAATAGGACCGACTAAAACCACACGGTGTCCTCCCCAAGTGTCCATTGCCGGGCACCCCTTGTAAGACCTCGATAGGATAACCCCATGGTTACCGGTGGACTTTGACGGACCGCGGATTGATCAGTCTGAATAAGGGGACTATGCTCGTTATCTCGTGTTTATAAATTATAATAAATCCTACACTATAGGGAATACTACGCTAATAATTCCTAAAGCTATAAAATAAATTCGAGTTTTAATTAATAGACATCGTTGTATCGATACAACATATATTATGTACATTGAAATAAAACTATTTTAACGAATTCTATTCTGACAATATCATAGGTACATTATGTACGTTTAGTACTATCAATACCTATATGCAGTTAAAGTAATTTGCGATATCCTAAGTTGTTAAGGTCAACTGTCGATAGCGGGGCAATCAATTGTTTAACATCACTAACGTACAGCCTTATAGAACAATGCTATAAAATTTATAATGATTCCTTGACATTCACGTAATCGTTTAATGTATCGTGCATGCATATGATCAAGCCTTGTACTAATTGGTGAGTATAGATAGGTACTTACCTTCGCAAGATATCTGTATAATGTAATATCAAATAGGTATGTCATGCAAGGTGAAAGTCAGAGTCGAACGTCTTACAACTTACACCTATTTCAAAGCGAGCAGAGTTAGCTCTTTGTCAACTGTAATTGAATTCGCAGATTCAGAATTCGATTGAACAGTGAATGTACTCTGAATATACATACACAAACGTAGGGTTCTAAGTATATCTACAATTACTTTACGTTTACGTAATATATACTTGTAATAATTTTTACCCGACTGCGACGGAGCCAACAAGAAGATTTATTAACATTCTACTAAGAAGGCAGACAATCTCACGGGCCGTCTTCACGCGAGTTTCATACAGTGTAGTCAAAATGAAGTCCGTTTCTCGTTATCTAAGGCGCTTTATGCTATACCATAAATGATCACCCACCCATGGTATAAATCGAGGTCACCCTGTAAATTAAAAGATACAAGGCATAAACAGAGAACATACTTTCATTGAGTTTCAATTCACAATAAAAGCCTATTTTAGTTGCCATTTTTACTATGATGGAGGTAGAGGTACATTACCTGTAGGTCAACTACGGTTTGTGATAGTGCTATCGGTGGGATACATAAATTTACAAACTAAATCGAGGTAAATAAGCTGCGATACCTTTATTTATCCAAGTTAGGACTTAATTGTGCCGACCGACCGTAGTTAAGGGTAGATCACCATGCATTTTTTTTTTACATGCGGATATCCTTTCGGATACACCCCGCCGGCCAGCGGGGGTGGTTATATCGTGCATCGACTAAAACCGCACTGTGTTCTGCCCAAGTGTCCATTGCCGGGCAACCCGGGTAAGCCCTCGAAAGGATAAACCCAGGCTTAACGGCGGACCTTGGCCGCCAGCGCGGCCTCGCCTGTTGGGGTCGGGTTTTATCCCGCGTCGGTGAGTAGGCAGGCGTGTGTAAGACACGCACGACACACCTCCGCCACAGCCTGCTTCTGTAAGGACGGCGAGTCGGCCAACTGCCGTCCTCAGGCCCCGATCATGGAGGTAAGGACGCCGGCGAGGACGCCGCAGACGCCCGGGACTACCGGTTCCGGGCGTCTGCGGCGTCCTCGCCGAAGACTAACTAACATAATATCGTTAGTTTCAAAATTTTGCAATAAATATAATTGTTTGCAGCTGTCAGGATACAAGGACGACCCCTTCCCGTAAATATCAGACACGGCGATTTTGGGATAGGGCTGTCCTTTATCGGACACTAGGCTCACCCCCTATCTCGTACCTAAAGTAATTAAAGAAATGTGAGTATCAATAAATCCCTGCCTTCGGGTAAATTAAAAAGATATAGAAGAGCAGATACTCTTGTTGAACGCGCAAGGAACAAGGATAATCCCCGCTGATAATTCAGCGCCTCCTACGGAGTTCTTTAAACCAAAGTTGCCGCAAACAGCATTGTTATTTGAGCTGTTATTTCTGTATAATGTAGGTAGCGAGCTCCAGTTGAGCGGGACCTCCTTAATGCCTTACCCTTCTTTGTGTTTTTTTTTCTTTATACTACTTAGTTGGCAGGCAAGTCCTGGTTGCATCCAAACTGCATGCTTCGGAGCCTACTTGGAGTAATGAAATTACCCGTAGTATTTCTCTACTGCTGTACTAGGTGCTCTACTTCAATACTAACCATGAAATAAAATACTATACACATGTACGTTTCCTTAGGGTTTTATAGTGGATTTTGTGTATAATCCGCTATAAAACCCTGTTCTATAAACTCTCCTACTTTAGGGCATGAACTTCCTTTGTACTGAAAGAAGAGGAGGAGTTTCGACACATTATCCCACGTTAATTACACTTAATTACACGACATAATTTTCCTCCATCAGATCCTTATAGCATTTTGTTTTGCCTACTAGAATCAAGTTATACGTATCAAGTATTTATTAGTTTTGTGCATTACGGGAATGTGTTTATGGCAATAGACTGTCAGTGTATTATGTGTAACACGCACAGTTCGTGTACGACTAATTGTAGCGCTGCTGTGCACGCGAACATAACATTTACATGAAAATGGTCATAACACGGCACCTCACTAATGTTTTGTAATTTATTCAATTGTCACAAGATAGCTTTTTTGTTTTAGAGTATTTGACTTCACCTTTCTGTTACGTATTGTTAGGTAGTACACATCGTAATAACTTGTTGCTTTTAGACATTTCGATGTATTCGTGATATTTTTGATCATGTTTCTTTATGGTTTCTGAAAGTAAGGCAATGTACGAGACTCGTACAATCAGAGTACTTACTCCTTATGGAATTAGAGTTGATATTACATCAGTACATCTATTTAATATGGTATAAAAAATAAGTAACTGGATTGTAATGATATTTATTATTAAACTTCAGTAAAATGTGTTGAAGAGCAATTCTATCAGAACTGAAAGGTTCAGTCATACTAGAAATATTCCTGAATTCTGAATTACATTTCAAGAGGATTTAGTTCGCTGAAGAGTCGAAACTTACGATCATATTGCATAATTCGCAACTTGTGCTAGAAAGTACTGTTACTTAAAAATAAGTCTTACTTTATTCGATTTTTGGTAATTTATACCAAATACTTACATAAAATTACTTAACAATCTTAAAACTACCAATTTACTGACACTTTTGCATTAACATTGGGACATTAGACTCGTTCCACTTTCGTATAATATAATGATGGACAAAGCAATGGCGCCGCTTGCGCAACATAGCGTCAACTGAATAGAGATAGTAGTAGAGCACGAACGTAACTTTTTTGGTATTATTCACTGCTACAAATAGGTGTTTCACAATAACACATTAAACACTTTCATGTATTATCTAAGTACGGTGACGGACATTCATAGTATAATGACATACATTCTTTACATACTGTAAGGTGTGACAATTAGTACTATTTACATTTTACCCGACTTTAAGGGAGTAAATTCTATTCTAAGTGTTTTTTGTAGAAGAAAATACATCAAATAAAAGCCGGATCTAGTTATCACAGTGTTCAAATGGTACCTACGGAAAAAGCCTTTCATGGGTGAAGCTTATAATTATTACATGTAAGACTGTATCGAAAGATCGAACTACGTGATTAAAATCCTGGTGTATCCACTTACTGAGGAGAAAACGCAGCGGTTATGTTGTAGTCCTACCAACTGAAACCGAACAATGCCTTCGGCATGAGTCTATTGCCGAGAGCAGCGATATATACCTACGGGTTGGCAGAACTGTCGTCTATATCGGTGTACTAGGTACTTCCACCTATGTAAATTTGCCCAATGCAGCGACATCTCTTCTCAAAAGATATTTAGAAGTATTTTCACTTTCGTTTCCCAAGGTACCAGGAGGAGCTTATCTAGCCTATGCTTGATCAACCGGCTTTAACTTTGATAAAGCGTTATAAAAATAATAAATAATTATAAAATAAATCTGAGACTTCAGATTCCAATCATACCGTACGGAATGCATCTTCTTCAAATGAATTGTTTTTTCCAAAAACTATTTCAGGCAGTTCCCCACGCGCCGATGTCATATCCCTCATTGTCAATATACACAGTGCTAACTAATTTCCGTCACCGAGTCTTAACAAGGAATAATTTCTTTCGATCTCATTCTTAAGATCCTTGGCGTTATATTACACAACCAATAAATTATCTATATGAAAATTGTATGATAGTGCATTTGATTGATACATATTATGTAGTCTTCAATCAATACTGACCGAGAAACATACCATACAATTGCCACACAAAGATATAGACATTTATGTATTAAATTTATTTCGTTAAAAAGTGTTGTGGGGTTAATTTTTCTGCTTGCATCAAAGATACATTCAATCTTAGAACTGAGTTAAGAGGAATGATAAAACCTAACGAGTTTATTTCCCTCCAGTGGAGTAATGGTTTGAGTTTGACATTTATGTGTAATTTTATTTCTTGAAAAGTGGTCGGGGAGAGCAGTAAGTAGAAAAAGAAATTTTGTATGGAGGTATCGAAGAACGAATACATTTGATGATTTGATGAGACCACCCTAGGAAGGTCTGAATTTCAACTTATACGTGATGTCTTGATTCCTTTTTGTGAGAACAATAACGAAGGTTATATTCCTTTCTGTCCTATTGAATAAACTACAATGATTCATCCAAAGTTATCCGTAAACTTCATGTAGATAATGGAAATAACGTCTTAGATATTGATACATATTTCATATACGGGGTCACACCTCATCGTCATTCTAATGTAAGGTACTAAAACATTACATGCTTTATTCAGTTTTTTTTTTGCTTTTCAGATTGGTAAATGTTTTTTTGTCCCTATATTACATTATACTTATCAATACCATAATATTTAGAAACTGAATATATTCTTTTATCCATTGAAAGTTGAAATTATTGTAAAAGGCGGTTATTATTATAATTATTTCATATCTCTCCTTAATTATCTAAAGTCATTAAATTAATTATCGTATCACCGTTTGTTCATAATGATGGTCAATCACGACCACGCTTTAAACTCGCATCTTAAAATTCATCTAATAGCGGCAAAGTTTGAACTTCAATTTGAATTTTTGATACTAAATGAACGCGATGTTGCATTTCAGTCTATTGATTGATCGCCTTCATTGTACTCCCGGGGTAAACACATTCGTGATGGATGAGTTTGTATTTTTGTTCAGTGTTGTTTTCGAACCGAATCGGAGAGCCATCTGTCTTTATGAATTTATGAATAAGACGTCATACTCCTAGCTTCGTTTTTTAACGTTATGACGATTATATAAAACGTGTAGGAAAGTACCGACATACCTTTATTTATTTTTTTGCGTGCGGAAATCCCTTCAGATACCCCCCCGCCGGCCAGCGGGGGCGGTTATGTCGGGCTTGAACCGACCAAAACCGCACGCCGTCTCGGGTCTGCAGACGTCGGGGTGTAAGGTTGCCCATAGAACATATCCCTCGCACCCCGACTGACCCTGGGCCATCTCCGGTTTCGAGATGGCCCCCTCGGGTTTGGGAACCACGGTGTCCCCGTCTTGCCCCGGTTTGGTCCGCCCCGCTAGTCGCCCCACCGTCCCGGCCTGCTTCTGCTGGGGTGACAGGCGGCCTCACCTGCCACCCCCAGGCCTGCGAGTACCGACATACCTAATGTCGTCTAAATTTTCTCCTACGAATGTCAGTAGGTATATACACATTCCTTTGGTATATTGGCACACATCCTAATACAAACAATCAGTGAATTAGACTACTCACTTAACATAAATTACAATCGTATAAGGCTAACTTCGTAAATAACTTATACTTAGATGTACTATTTCCATAACCGAAATACAAAAACTATATTCTAATAAACTACGATAACGGATGGTGTAAGCTAAGCAATGTCGCAGTGTGGCAAATGGCAGTTGGCGAGGTGAACACTCACTTAAATTAATTGGTCAGTTTGCCAGCTACCACTACGTCGAGTGTTATGGATTCGATCCCTGTATTGGACAATATTATTGTATCTCTTGTTGTATAACTATCATTGTGTGTTATATCTTTATGTATAAAAATTATTTGTCACGTTGTTTGCCCGCGATGGACTCCTAAAATACTGAACCGATTTTAAATTTGATTTGCTCACCGTGTGCAATTTGTTCCAAATTGAAAGATAGGATACCTAGCTTAAATCTCAATCTATAGTCGCAATATTTAATTACAAATGTGTCAACAAATCGGGCAAATTTCCATATATTATTGCGACACTAATGCATGTATGGGTTAAATAGGTGCCAGGGCGATTGAAGTATGTCACGGGCGAAGCCGCGGGGGACAGCTAGTAGTTATATAATAACTGTTGTTCTCAGTACTTTTTATAATCTTATTCTACGTTTTTGAAAACCTGTAAATCAAACCGTTTTTTTGACGTGTGTAAACCCACGGGCTTCACCCCATCGGTCCCAACGATGGGGTGGGCGTGTCGGAATCGGACCGACTAAAACCACACGGTGTCCTCCCCAAATGTCCATTGCCGGGCACCCCGGGTAAGCCCTCGAAAGGATAACCCCAGGGTTACCGGCGGACTTTGGCCGCCACCGCGACCTCGCCTGGTGGGGTCGGGTATTTTCCCGCGACGGTGAGTTGGCAGGCGTGTGTAGGACACACACGGCACGCCTCCGTCTTGGCCTGCTTTTGTAAGGACGGCGAGTAGGCCAACTGCCCTCCTCAGGCCCCGATCATGTAGGTTTTGGTAGTCCCGGACGTAGACGAATCTGTGGCGTCCTCGCCGCAGACTGCGGAACTCGGGGGGCAGGGTTCTCTCCCGCTCCCTCTCCACCGTCTCTTTCGCGCGCATTACCTGATCGCAGGAAGCGGCGGTGGTTCCCGTGGGAGACCACGGCCTTCATCATGGTCTCCAGCGGTCTTCCATGCCAACT